>OY728159.1:1270236106-1271717132 GCA_963277665.1 Viscum album
CTATAAAGAGGATGAAGAGTGTCAACTGATGGATCTTATCATGGTGTGGGATGGAGAGGTCACATGTCTATGGACCTAGATGCTGGATTCCAAAGCTTTGAATTCCAAATTAGTGGATCAGATGGTGGTGTTTTAGGCACATAATGTAGATCTCTATGTATTGGTGGTCCAAGTGTACCCAAGAGAGGAGGCAATGATACATGTGATGTTGAGTGTGTAGAAGGATTTTGAATCCTCACAAAAAATGATAGATGTGCTAGATAATTCAATGTATTAGGCACTTCCATATAAAATTTTATACCCAATGAGAAATCACATGCTTGGATTGTCCTCATTTTTTTCATGTAATATAAATATACTAATTTGAATATTATGTTGCAAATTTTTATGTAACACAATCTTTCAAATAAAATAATAAAATAATAAAATAAAACCTTTATATAATGTTATTCATTCATAGAATGATGAACTATTATCAATATAAGATCATAAATATTACAAGAGAGTGATAAATAGGGTTATATTGGTTGAGGATAGACCGCTACATTGACTATAATCAAATATCATGAGATATATAGGGCATTAGGATAGATGTGATGCCAAATGACTAATTCACCAAATCAGAATACAAAAAATGCATGGGGGTAACAACACTGACGATGATGAAACACTACATAAACATAAGGGAAGTTGCTGGGTATGGTAAATTTTGACTCATAGAGTTTAAAATGAGTGGTGGAGTGACATATAGGCTAAGGATGACCATTGACCATATGTGTGATATATGTGTTACACTATAATATATTTTGAAATGGGGGTAAATAATGATGAAGATGACCATTAATTGTATTTGAATCATTGTCTCCTCGATATAGTAATAGAGGATGTTTCCTCTATTAAGTGTTCCCTATAAGTGCATTTGTGTGCCATGTCTGGGAAACAACTCCTACCACTAAAAACCAATGGGAGTCTAATTGGAAATTCCGGATTGAGTTTCCAATTAAAAATCAAAGGATATAAATTTTATTTTCAAATAAAATGAACATATTGATGAGGATTTTGAGTTCTATAGGGGGAACACAATAATGCATTAAACATATTGTTTTTGTGTTCTTGTACTATTTAATGGTTTATTTGAAAGTTTAAATTATGATTGGACACAACTTCATATATGTGGTGCGAGAGAGAGATAAAGAACAGGAATGGGTGACACATTATATTATTAGGGGTTCATAAAATGTGGTTGGGTTTGATGGTAGATGATATGTTGCAATGTCAACGGTAGCGGTAGTAGAGGAGGGGTCTGCGATGATCTAGGAGGGGTCCACAGTGGCAGAGGAGGGGGTTCACAGTGCCAGAGGCCAACTTCAACAAGATGTTGAGGTATAAAGGAGAAGAAGCTGATTGTTAGGTTAGTTTATAAAACCGGGTATATATTTTAACAGATCAAGTTAACAATCATTGATAAAGGTGTGTTTTATCAGCACCAATATAGGAAACAGAAATAAAACATGCCTTTAACATCACTAAAAATGGATGATAAATATATAGTGTTCATAATTTATTTATATTATTATTGATATTTATAAAAATATATATTTATTAAATATATATTTATTTATTTGTAATTATAATTATAAATAAGTATACATTTATTAATATTTATATAAATAACCAACCATAATTAAAATTAATATAATGAAATGAAATAAACACTAAATTTAATTAAATATAAATACCTTTAATATTTATCTCTTATAATTGTAGATGGCTTTACAACTTCTCTGTAAAAAAAACTAACTCTAAAATTAGAGTTTAGAGAAGTAGAGGAATATGAAATTGAGGAGGAGGAAAGAAAAAATAGATGGGGTATATATAGGTTAGATTAGTTGGGACATGAGTATCTTCTATGGGGAGCCCGTCGCAATTAGTATTTTAAGCGACTTGACCTGTCGTAAATACCTTCGGCCATATAAAGTATTATCGGTAGATAAAAGGTTATTTGTGATGGCCCTTATCACAAAAGGTAACCTACAAACACAATATTTGCGACAGGACAAAATCCTGTCGAAAATATGGTTTTACCGCCACTGGTTATTTGCGACGAATCACATCCCAAATAACAAATGGGGGTCGAACTAGTTGCGACGAGGGATTTCCCATAGAAACTTGTGTTTAATGCCTCCCGATATATGCCATGGGCAGTGCCTATCAATCACAAATAGTTTGGCACAAAAATCACACCAAACCATGTGAATGTTTTTGAGACCCGGCACCTTGACCCATCGAACATAATTATTTATTTGTGACGGGTTTATTTTTCCACCACAAGGAACTTCTTAGATGGAGAATTTGCGACCAGATTTATTCCCATCACAAATAACCAATTGCAAAAACCAAATTATCCCATAATTATATTTTGTAAATTATTTATAAAAAATGGAATTCATTTATTGATTTTACATATCAAAAAATGGTTAGGGTGAATTTTTTGGATTTTTCTAAAATACCCGATTTTTTTATTAATAGTTAATTTCCATAATTTACATGCTAATATAAATACAGTAATTAAATATTAATGTATGATTTTATGCTGATTTAAGACCAATTGTTTCAGATTCAAGTTATAAAATTACTTTAATTTGTCACAGAAGACTCAAAATTACATTTCTTGTGAAGAAATAATAAATGAATGATTCTTATATTGAGAAATCCCCTCTCCCCTCCACTTTATATACCATCCATCACACCCTCATTTCCTCACACCTCTTAAACATCAAGCCTTACCAAAACTCTACCCAAGAATCTTTTCTTCCATTATCCGACGTCCAATATCTTTTTGTTCTAATGAAAAAACCATTCCTTATTATCTTAATGAGGATCTCAAGTGCATGATTCAATAGGTAATTCCTATTTCTCTTTTCATTCATTTTCCTTTCAAATTTATTTTGTTTCCTTCTTTTTACTCATATTATATCATCAAAATTTCATGATAACTGTAGTATTATTGATATACTGGTATGATATCATTTTAATGAAAGATTAATCATTATACACCAACCACCCCCTCTTTGTTAATAAAATTATATAGTTGCCCATAATGTGTTAATTTACATAAATCATGGGGGATGCAATAACTTTTTCTTTCAAATACATCTAAGAATCCAAAAAACAATCAAATTATTGAAAAAATATTGATAAGTATACATCTTATCCAATTTAATGTTCAAGAAATTACTTATTTACATGAATCTAGGTTATAATATAAAACATGTTCATTGTGAAAAAAAGTCACCCAATTTAACAAAAAATGATCATCATTAAATTTTATCTAATGATTCATCAAAATTATATATAACCTAATTCATTGTAAGATAATTTAAATTCACTTAATATCACTAATAACCTGAAATATCATGTGTCACCCCAAGCTTCCACGGTATGCTTCTTTTTGAATAATACAGTAGCATGTGTTGTACGAAACTTCAAGTTCTAACACACACCACAACCAATCAAACTAGCCATTACGAATAGTAATACCTAATTTTTGAAATTTTATAGATTTTATCCTTCAAAATAAACTTCATTTTTGGATTCGTAATATCAAATTTAGCCTAGGGTGAAATTTTGGAACTTTTCGGATAACTTTTATATTTTGATGAATAGTGAAAATTACTAAATTTTAATTAAAAACAACTCTTTTAATCAATATAATTAATAGTAATAAATTATTAAATTTTGTGGTTTTAAGGTATAATTAGTATATAATTTTACCATTTTATCAAATGGTGGTCATTCGTATTAATTTCACTTTGAAATCGGACATAAACAATTGTCAATCTTTTGATTGACATTCTTTCTTAAAAACACGCTATTTGTTTTGATAATGGGAATTAATTATAAAAATAATTAATGCATGTTTTATGTATTGAATTTGGTAAAATGGAAATAATTTTTTAATTTGGAATATCAAATATACCTTAGAGTGAATTTTTGGTATTTTTCTGAAAAACATCGATTTTTTATGAATAGTGAAACCACTAAGTGGTAGTTAAAAAACTGATTTATCATTTAAATAAAATTTTACCACCTTTTTTATTTGAATTTGAAAAATCCTACATAAATTATTGTAATTAGGATGTAAAATTTTGTTCAATGGGATTAAAGAAATTTTGGTGAATTGTAATTTTTAAGTATTATTAATCGCAATTATAGGTAATTATTGAAATTTAAGGTAAAAATGATATTATAAAAATATGAAAATATCTTGACACTGGTCCTACCTTTATTATATGAGTCATGTCTAACCATGAAAATCCATGGGTGAACATGGGGACCCATGGAGCCACTTGGGTATGAAAATTATATTAATAACTTTTTATTTAAAGTAAAAAAAATAACATTTTCACAAACATGTGTTGTTTTACTAGAAAAATTATTACATAGGGTTATATAAGCTAACATCTCAACTATAAGTATTAATTGGAAAGCTAAAAATATTTCCTACATCGTGATATTTTTCTTATAATTTTTAGAGATTAAATAAATTAAATTTTTTATGACACCATGATGATGCAGTGATTACCTCATTAATTAACGATTCAAATTAAATGAAAAGATTATGTAAAATATAAGACATTAACTTGTAAAAAACCTATTGGATGAGTATATTTCGAACCCTTTCCACCTTATCCTCAAAATATATAAGTGTGGGTCCTTTGAAATCCCAAAATCACTTCATAATAATGTAAAATTTCATGACATTCCAAGAGTGCCCCTCCTCTCCTCTTATAAAAGTCCCCACCTATAACACCTTATTCACACCATAAAATCCATTTGGCTCGGCCAAACTCTACCCAAATACTCTCTAAAATTCCCTCCCTTACTCTTAGAATCCTCACATTGGGATGAAGTCTTCCCAAGGAAGCCTTTGGCTCTAATCAAAAAAGAGTTACCCGATTTTAAGGTAATGTCTTCTCTTATGTTCTTTTGTTTTATTTTCCTTATCCAACACCTTAAACTCTTTTTATTCCTATAATTTGTAACAACAAAAGTATCGTCAATATACTAGAATGTTGTTATGATATGGATTTGATTTACAATTACACACACCTCCGTCTAATGGTTAATAAACATACTGTTTCTGTGGTTGGCAAATTACTGCCTCACGGAACGATGATGGTTCAATCTTCTTTTAACACCTCTCATGGTGGAAATTAAGATGTCACTATATTTATATATGATATATATTATGTTAATATTTTACTTATGCTACTGTACTGTTCATTTATGGCATAACTTTATGATTTCCATTATGGGTAAACAAGATAATTTCATTTTTGGAAGTGCGGACTACCGCCCCCTCAAAGTGATTTGAATCGTTAATGCCATATGTGGGATGTATAAAGGATGGAGTAAATGATATTATATATGTTATTATACAGGAATGATAATATACCTTTATATCATTATGATTTCATTAAATACGAAATAGAAATGAAAGTAGCGGTCATGCGTATGTATGGCTTACCCTCTCCATGAATGGTGCATTTCATTTCATACATCCAAATGTTATGTAATATTATGAATGAATGTATATACTGGATATATATGATATCTACATCATGAGTATAATTCTGGATATAATGGATATTTTACCACACGAACAACATGTAATTATAAGAAGTTTATTTTTGACTCAAGTACCAAAGATCGACAAAACAACCGTTATTAACTTAAATAATTAAATAATGTTCATAACATGGTAATAAGTGATATAATAGGAATGATGAACATGAAAAAGGTTCTTAAGAAAGTATAAATTATCTCTAGTTTATTATTCAAATGGTTAAAGAATGATCGAGTCAAGTTGGACATGAGGTAAGGGACTTCGTCTCAATCTCCTTTCATTGAGGCATATTTTGTTTTTTACACAACTTTATTTTATACGGTGTATAAACCCCTTTGACTTAAACATTTATTCAAAAAGAAACATTTTTATACGAAGCGTTTTACTAAATGACAAATGGAATGTTTTATCTTACGTATGTGGTGACAACGACTTCACCATCACCATGACCATTATTTGAGTTTCGGCTTCCTCTATAAGCCATATCCTTTTTAAATGAAAAATATATACCATGTTTTAATTTTCTCTTATGTCGGTATTGAAAATGGTTTGGAAAGTGGTTTTATTATATCAATATTTTGTATTGATATCTTTTGATTGAAATGTGGAAATGTTATGTTTCCTTTATGCATGTTTTATGTGATATGATTATGTTATGGTTCATGATATGTTTAAACCTATTCATATGTGGAATGAATTGGACTTAATAAGTGATGGGTGGAATCTGATATAGCTTCTCGATGCATCGGTAGGTCTCATGAGACAAACTAGTGTCTTGACACGAGGCCTTGACAAAATCTTATTTGTAGTCTTGGAACGAGGCCTTGGATACGTGGTTTTGATAGTATGGAATTATGCATTCCATCATTATGAATGTGGTTATTGATATTGCATGTGATTATTCGACTAGTAGAATATCCAAGTAAATTAGTAAATGGCATTATCTCATTTTACTTTTGTATATTATGCTGATGTTCGTGTTTAAAAGGCTTTTGATTCAGTTATATATTGCCTTAAATGTTTATGTTTATTTATGAAAGATTCCACTATATTTTTATCCTTACTGAGCATCTGAGATCACCCCTTTCAATGTTTTAATTTTTCTAGGATGTTATGAAGTATTTTATGAATGACATGTAGGGATACTCAGATGGGGATATGAGTGTGGAATGTAGAGACCATGTTATTGTAGTTTTTCACTTTATTATGTAATGTAATGTTTATGAATGTATCTAGTGTTTCCAAGGCTACTAAACTAATCGGTCTTTCGAGACATGATCTTTTGTGATCATGAAAATGTTATGAAATAATACACCGACACTAGGTAACGAGGGTCGGGGCATTACTATTGGTATCAGAGGCAGTTTATTACTAACCTTGGAAGCTAGATTTAGATAAACTCTAATTTGAGAACATAGACATAAGATAGACTTTGTGGATTAGTATAGAAGAACTTCCTAGAATTTTGGTATTATAGAGATTTTATGAGTTTTCCATGAAATACATCCCTATCATGATACGAGAAGGTAGTGGCGGCTCTGGTATAGATGTACCTGGGGGTAAAACCTGAAAACACCGCTTTGAGCTAGACTCGAACGGGAACTGGTGCACGACAACGGGCCTTGCTTCCCTTTTGGTTATGACACTCCCGGGGGATATGCTTAGGATAATTCCCATTTTCATTAAAAACCATTATGAATGGTTTATAAGTATATAATTCCTCATAGAAATTTTTTTTATGATTATGGATTATATCCATAAATAGTGCAATTTATGTTATGTGTTTTCCAAGTGTGTTATTATGTATTTGGATTTATAAACTAATCTAGTTTATGCCATTGTTTAGAAATGGAGCCTAGTGGAAGTAATGGAAACCGTATCAATGAATGCACCCCATGTAGAGATTTCCCTCCTGCTCAAGATAATTATAGTGGAGTTGGTGATACAACTTGGGCTGATCAACTTATCACTATACTGGGACAACTCACTCAGTTTATGAATAATAACCTTACACGTATGGAGCACCCTGGTCCGAAACGTGGAGGATCAATGTTAGAATACTTAATGAGGAAACAAGCACCCATATTCAAAGGGAGTACAAATCCCTCAGTAGCTGAGCAATGGATAAATTTCTTAGAGAAAATATTTCATTTCTTGGGGAGTAGTGAATGGGAAAAGGTTATCATGGAAGTTTACCGCCTCACTGGAGATGCTGATCAATGGTGGTCATTGATTCAAATCAAAAAGTAAGATGATGAAGTATCAAATATGGAATAGAGGGAGTTCATGGATATTTTCTTAGAAAAATACATTCCTCCTAACCATCGAGTAGATATGGAAAGTCAATTTCTGAGTCTTAGACAAAAGGAGGATGGGAATGTTGCAATGTATGAGGCAAACATTACAAGGTTAGTGAGGTATGATCTAGATTATATACATAACCCAAGAAGGAAGATTGATCTTTCCTTTGATGGGTTCGTTATTTATAGTGATGCATCAATGAAAGTACTTGTTTTTGTCCTTATGCAGAATGATAGGGTTATTGCCTATACATCACTAAATCTAAAAATTCATGAGCAATACTATCCTACTCATGATCTTGAGTTAGCATCTATGATCTTTGCTTTGAAGATATGGAGACACTGCCTCTATAGTGAAAAATGTGAGATTTATACTGATCAGAAGAGTTTGAAGTATATTTTCTCACAAAAAGAACTCGACATGAGGCAAAGGAGATGGCTTGAACTACTCAAGGATTATGATTGCATGATACACAACCACCCGGGGAAGCCAAATAAGGTTGCAGATTCTTTGTTTAGAAATGATCATGGAGTTTTGAACATGATGAGAGTGGAAAGGGATCATATTTTCATTGATCTAGTAAAGATAGATATGGGAATCACCATGGAAGGTGAAACATCAAAACTTTTTCAAATCGTTGACAAACCATCATCACTAGAATGGATAAAGTGTTCTCATGCTGATGATGAAGATTTTAAAAAGAAGATTAATGCTGTGAATGATGGGCAATTGAGTGACTTTGTGTATGAAGATTGAATTTTGAAATTTGGGAGGAGACTTTGTGTTCTCGATATACCTGATTTAATGAGGGAATTTTTGGATGATGCTCATAGTTCCAATTTCTCTATACACCCTGGGAGCACCAAAATGTATAGAGATTTAAAGGTACATTTTTTGTTGGACAACATGAAAAGGGAGATTGCTTATTTTGTGTCAAGATGTATGGTTTTTCAACAAGTGAAAGATGAAAGGAAACAGCCTAGAATTGTATTGCAACCTCTTCCCACACCTGAGTGGAAATGGGATAATATTACGATGGACTTTTTCATGGGACTACCAAAGACTCCTAGAAGGAATGGCGCAATATGGGTCATTGTTGATCATCTCACGAAGTCATCACATTTTCTTTCTATAAGAGAAGTTATACCACTTGAATGGATAGCAAGGATATATATTAATGAAGTTGTGAGGCTTCATGGAGTAACCCAATTGATTGTTTCTGATCGTGATTCCCATTTTACATCAAGATTCTGAAAAAGTATTCAGAATTCCCTAGATACTAAACATTTTTTGAGCGCTGCCTACCACCCTCAAAGAGATGGACAATCAGAACAGACTATTCAAACCTTAGAAGACGTGTTGAGATCATGATCACTTGACTTTCAGGGTATGTGGGATCAATAAT
The DNA here is from genome assembly GCA_963277665.1 of Viscum album. NCBI lineage: Eukaryota > Viridiplantae > Streptophyta > Magnoliopsida > Santalales > Viscaceae > Viscum > Viscum album. The sequence continues at coordinate 1,270,245,442 of OY728159.1, forward strand.
TACCTATGGTAGAACTTTATTATAACAATAGCTTCCATTCAAGTATTCAGATGGCACCATATGAAGCATTATACAGAAAGAGATATCGCACACCAACCTGTTTGGATGACGTTGGTGAAAGAAAACTTGTAGGCCCAAAATTGTTGGGGGAAACAATGGAAAAGGTTAAGGTAATCTGAAACCATATCAAAGCATCTCAATGTAGGAAGAAGAGTTATTCTGACAAATGAATGAAGGATTTGGAATTTTAGGTAGGAGATCACGTTTTCATGAACGTATCTCCATGGAAGGGAGTTATAAGTTTCGGTAAGAAGGGTAAATTGAGTCCCAGGTACATCGGACCCTTCGAAATTCTAGAACGAATTGGGCATGTAGCTTACCATTTGGAAATGCCGCCAAGTCTATCAAAATTGCATGATGTGTTCCATGTATCACTGTAGATAAAATACATGTCTGACCTAATGCATGTACTCACCTATGGGGAATTAGAACTAGAACCTGATCTGTCTTACTGCAAAGAGCTCGTCAGGATTCTTGATACAAGATAAAAAGTGCTGGGAAAACGGACGACTCGTCTGGTAAAAGTTCTATAGACAAACCATAGGATGGAAGAGGCAAAGTGGGAACCTGAGGAATATATGATGAAGAATCACCCGAGTATTTTTATAAAGTGATATTATTTGAAATTTCAAGGGACAAATTATTTGAAGGATGGGAGAATGTAACACCCAATGCCTCCACGTTATGCTTCTCTTTGAATAATACAGTAGCGTGTGTTGTACGCAACTTCGAGTTCTAACACACACCACAACCAATCAAACTAGCCATTATGAATAGTAATAACTAGTTTTTGAAATTTTATAAATTTTATCTTTTAAAATGGACTTCATTTTTGGATTCGGAATATCGAATTTAGCCTATGGTGAAATTTTGGAACTTTTCGGATAACTTTTATATTTTGATGAATAGTGAAAATTACTAAATTTTAATTAAAAAACATTTTTAATAAAAATAATTAGTATTGATAAAGTATACTATTTAGTGGTTTTAAGGTATAATTATAATATAATTTTACTATTTTATCCAATGGTGGTCATTATAATTAATTTCATTTTGAAATTGGACAGAAACAATTGTTAATATTTTGATTGACATTCTTTATTAAAAACATGCTATTTGTTTTGACAATGGGAATTCATTATAAAAAAAATTAATGCAACTTTTATGTTTTTAATTTGGTAAAATGGAAATAATTTTTTAATTTGGAATATCAAATATATCTTAGATTGAATTTTTTGGTATTTTTCTGAAAAACCTCGATTTTTGATGAATACTGAAACCACTAAGTGGTAGTTAAAAAACCAATTTTTCGTTTAAATAAAATTTTACCCCCTATATGATTTGAATTTAAAAAATCCAACATAAATCATTTTCATTAGGAAGTAAAATGTGGTTCAATGGGATTAAAATAATTTTTGTTAAATAATAACTTTTAAGTTTTATTAATCGCGATTAAAGGTAATTAGTGAAATTTAAGGTAAAAATTTTATTATAAAAATTTGAAAATATCTTAACACTTGTCCTACTATTATTGTATGAGTCATGGACGACCAATACATTCCATGGGTCAACTTGGGGACCCCATGGAGCCACTTGGGTAAGAAAATGACATTAATAACTTTTTATTTAATGTAAAAAAATAAAATTTTCACAAACATGTGTTGTTTTATTAGAAAATTTATTACACGGGGTTATATAAGATATCTTCTTCACTATAAATATTCATTGGGAATATAAAAATATTTCCTACCTCATGATATTTTTATATAATTTTTAGACATTAATGAAAATAAATTTTTTATGACACCATGATGATGCAGTGATCCTCATTAATTAACGATTTAAATTAAATGAAATGATTTGGTAAAATCTAAGACTTAAACTTTTCAAAAACATATTGGATGAGTATATTTCGAACCCTTAACACCTTATCCTCGAAATATATAATTATGGGACCTTTTAAATCTGAAAATAACTTCATAATAATGTAAAATTTCATGACATTCCAAGAGTGCCCCTCCTCTTCTCTTATAAAAGGCCCCCACCTCTACCACCTTATTCACACTATAAAAGCCATTTGGCTCAGACAACCTCTGCTAAAATACTCTCTCAACTTCCCTATATTACTCCTAGAAGTCTCATTTTGGTCATAAGTCTCCCCAAGAAATCCTTTGGCTAAAATCAAAAAGAGTTACCCGATTTTATGGTAATGTCTTCTCTTTTGTTATTTTGTTTTATTTTTCTTCTCCAACCACTTAAACTCTTTTTATTTCAATATTTTGTCACCAAAACAATATCTAAAATACAATAGGATGTCTTTATTAGATGTATTTGATTTAAAATTATACACACCTCCACGTAATGGTCAATGAACATACTGTTTCTATGGTTGGTGAATTACTGCCTCACGAAACGATGATTGTTCAATCTTCTTTTAACACCTCTCATGGTGGCCATTAAGATGCCACTATATTTATATATGATATATATTATTTTATTGTTTTCCTTATGCTTATGTATTGGTCATTTATGTCATACCATTATGATTTCCATTATGGGTAAACACGATAATTTCATTTTAGAAAGTGCATACTACCGGCCCCTCAAAGTGATTTGAATCATTAATTCCATATGTGGGATGTATAAAGGATGGAGTAAATGATATTATATATGATATTAAATTGGAATTATAATATACCTTTATATAATTATGATTTCATTAAATACGAAATAGAAATTAAATTAACGTTCATGCGTACGTACGACTTACCGTCTCCAAGAACATAGCATTTCATTTGTTACCTCTAAATGTTACGTAATATTATGAATGAATGTATATACTGGATATATATGATATATATTATATCTACATAATGATTATAATTCTGGATATAATGGATATTTTACCACATGAACAACTTGTAATTATAAGAAGTTTATTTTTGACTCAAGTACCAAAGATCGACAAAACGACCGTTATTAACTTAAATAATTACATAATGTTAATAACATGGTAATAAGTGATATAAAAGGAATAATGAACTTGAAAAATTTTCTTAAGAAAGTATATATTAACTATAGTTTATTATTCAGGAGGTTAAAGAATGATCACGTAATGTCGGACACGAGGTAAGGGACTTCGTCTCAATCTCTTTTCATTGAGGCATATTTTGTTTTTTACACAACTTTATTTTATATGGTGATTAAACCCGTTGACATTTACGATTATTCAATAGGAATATTTTTTATACGAATTTTTTTACTAAATGACAAAAGGAATATTTTTTCTTATGCATGCGGTGACAATGACTTCTCCACAGCCGTGACCATTATTTGTGTTTCGGCTTCCTCTACAAGCCATAACCTTTTTAAAATGAAAAATAAATAACAAGTTTTAATTTTCATTTATTTTGGTATTGAAAATGGTTTTGAAAGTGTATTTATTATATAAATATGTTGTATTGATATCTTTTGATTGAAATTTGGAAATGTTAAGTTTCCTTTATGCATGTTTTATGTGATACGATTATGTTATGGTTTATGATATGTTTAAACCTATTCATATAGGTAATGCATTGGACTTAATAAGTGACGGGTGGAGCCCACTATAGCTCCTCGATGCATCGGTAGGTATCTTGAGACAAACTAATGTCTTGGAATGAGGCCATAACAAAATCTTATTTGTAGTCTTGGCACAAGGCCTTGGCTATGTGGTTATGATAGTTTGGCATTATGCATTACTTCATTATAAAAGTAGTTATTGATATTGCATGTGATTGTTCGACTTGTAGAATATCCGTGTGAATAACAAAATGGAATTATTTCATTTTACTTTTCCATATTATGCTGAAGTTCAAGTTTAAAAGGCTTTTGTTTCAGTTATACATTGCCTTATATGTTTATGTTTATTCATGAATGTTTCGGCTATATTGTTATCCTTTCTGAGAATCTGAGCTCACCCCTTTCAATGTTTTAATTTTTCCAGGATGTGAAGTAGTATTTTATTAATGAACTTCATGGATAGTTGGAAGGTGATATGAGTGTTGACTATGGAGACCATGTTAATGTATTTTTTCACTTTATGATTTAATGTAACGTTTATGAATGTATCTAGTGTTTCCAACGCTACTAAACTAATCGGTTTTTCGAGACATGATCTTTTGTGATCATGCCAATGTTACGTAATAATGCACCGACTCTAGGTAACTGGGGTCGGGGCATTACATATCAGTTCTGTATGATTACCTAATATCTAAATTAAATTCCATTCATGAATACAAGTAAAATGTTCAAGAAAACAATAAAAACGAACATTCACAAACTATGGATTTAAACCAATTAACTCTTATGTAGTCCCATAAAATAATTTAATAAACCCATTAGGAACCATAGTCATGTACACAAGGTTGTATAAATGTTTATTAATGAATATAATATTCTTATATATGACCATAATGTGAATTAAGCTTTCAGATACAAGGTAAGGGAAAATTCTCGAACCCAATTTTCATTCCTTAGGTTCTCCCTCTTTCACTCCATTTTTTGTATGTTAAGTCCCTAAAATTCATTTTACCATCATTATCATAACATTTATGGGATATAAATTTTTCCTACTTATGTTCATGAGGAACCAAATGGTTTTTAAAACAACAATTCTATCGAATAAACACACTCTCAATGACTGTTTCTTCTTTACTCATCGTTGGTTATTATATGTTTTGAATGTTATTCCCTATAAATTTTGGGAACAAATATTTATGAATTTATTCATTATGATGTGAAACCCATTACTTTAGAAGGGTTATTTATATGTTTATGTTTTACATAAGTTCTATGCAGCATTTATGATAATTTAAATGTTATGATGTGATATGTGCACACGTAATTATATAGTGAAATATGAATATTATTATGTGATGAGTGCGCCCTAAATTATACAACACTCCAATTCAATGGGTAATGTGATTAATGTTGTGAGTAAAAGATACATGATTTGTTAACATGATGCGGATGTTGTTCACATCTATTTGTGGTAGTTAACCCCTAAGGCACGATGTTTCATTTTTTATGTATTTTTACATTTCAAGAGTTTTATTAATGTTTCCTCTCATGATTTTGTTGGTGATGTTATGTTCATGTTAACTTCATGATACATTATTCATATCTGTTCTTTTACTAGGCTAATAGTTCAATTCTTTTTGATGTATATCCCCTAGTGACTACATGTATTAGGGAGTGGTCATGATCCAATAAGAACCTAGAGAAAAAAAATTAAATAAATGTTCGTGTTTGATGTTGTAAATGTGTTCTGTTGAAAATGTTAATGTATGGTTTTTCTAATCCTCCAAATCCTAGACCCGAAATGGTCCCCGAATTCTAATATACTGTTTATTAATCTCTTATCAATTATAAAAATAAATACACATTATGTTTGAGTTATAAATCTGTAAGTGTGGGTTAATGGATTTAAGTTGGTTTCAGAGGAACGACCTAGACAACTTTGGAGATCAGTGTTTTCAATTTTAAAATTTACTTTTTAAATTAGGGTTTATTAGGTACACATAAATAAATATTTTTCTAAAATTAGCACCATATAAATTTAGAATTATAAGTGCAATGAACGAGTTGCGAGGGAACAATTCATTTAAGGGGGGAAGAATGTAACGTTCCATGATTTTAAAAGAAAACAATATATTCTTAAATGATCTAATGAGTAATATGTGAGATTCATAACCTTGATTTAAAACATAATTTTTCCACTTCTATGTTTGGAATTTTGAAAATCTTGTATACACTATTGTGATCAGTATGATGTTTTGAGTCTGATAGGGACAACATATTTCTTTGTGAATATTAAATTACACTTATGAATAGTAATGTTACCAATAAGATTATCTTTATACCATTATTAATATTAAACTCATCAATATTAGTATATATATATGATTTATGTGAAATCATGATGTACATATGTATTGGAATATGTAAACAAGATTTTTATATACTATATTTTTCATGTTTATTATGAATTTAATTAAAAATTAAAATAATAATATTTAGAATATTAGTTTTGAAATATTAAATTAATTTTTTGATATTACACCTTGAAAAAATGTTACGGTGAGGTTTTGGTATTTTTCTGAAATACATGAATTTCTTACGAATAGTGAAATACCAAAATTTACTAAATAGGCTAAATACAATAATTATAGAGTCATGTATAATGTTTTACTGATGTAAGCCTAATTGGATTGGATTCAAATGATAAAATTATTGGAATTATTCATAGAAGATTCACTACTACTTCTCTTGTGGAGAAATAATAAATTGATGAATATTATATTGAGAAATACCCTCTCTCATCCACTATAAACACCTCCCTTCACACCATCATTTCCTCACACCTCTCAATCTTCTGCCCTTGTCTAAACTCTTTCCAAGAATCTTCCATATCCCATCGCCCATGTCCAAGAGATTTGGGTCTCATTAATAGATGAAGCCAAGCTTTCTTATGATGGATCTCAAGAGGAGGATTTAAGACTTAAATCCTCTTTATCTTTTCATTATTTTTTTCATTTCAAATTTATTTTCTTCTATTCTATTATCCTCATATTATCGTATCTAAATATCCTGAAAATATTCTATTCTTGATATACTGGTATAATAGCATTTTAACAGTATATTACTCATTATACTATTCCCTCCCTCTGTTTGTTAATAAAATGAAATTGGGGCCCATGATGTGTTAATTTACCTAAATCATGGGCAATGTACTTACTTTTTCATTTAAATCCTTCAAGGCTCCAATAAAACATTCAAATGTTTGAAAAATATTTTAATATGAATGTCTTATCTCCTTTTATGTTTTGAAACTAACTTATTAACATTTATCTAAGTGATAAAATAAAACAATTTCCTTGTCATAAAAAAAACAAATTAAATAAAATTGATTATCATTAAATATTATATAATGATTCATCTACATGGTTGATAACATAATTCATTTTAAGATATTTTAAAATCATGTAATATCATTAGAAACATGTAATATAAGTTCTTAATGTTTACCCATGTTCTACACGAACATCCATTCGTGAATACAAGTGAACCATTCAAGAAAACAATAAAAATGAACATTCTCGAACAATGGATTTAAATCTTATAAAACATCCAATTGACCATAAAATAACTTAATGAAACCATAATGAACCATATTAATGTATTAATGGTTATTTAATTATTAATTAATTAATCTAATTTGGTTATACAAGACATGAATGTGAACAAAGCACTCAGATACAAGGTAAGGGGAAATTCCCGAACCCGACTTTCATTCCTTGGGTACTCTCTCTTTCACCCCATTTTTTGAATGGTATCTCCCTAAAATTAATTTTTTCATTATTATATTACCTTTTATAGGATATAAATTTTTTCTAATTATGTTCATGACAATCCCAATGATTATCAAAATAACTATTCATTCATAAAAAACACACTCTCAAAGGTTATTTCTTCTTCACTCATTGTGGGTTGTTCTATGTTAAGAATGTTATTCATTATATATTTTGGGAAAAACATTTTTATGAATGTATTCATTTTTATGTGAACCCCATTACATACCATGGGTTATTTTTATGTTTATGTTTAAAATATGTGATATGCAGTATGAATGATAATGTAAATGTTATGATTTGACAGGAGCACCGGTAATTATATATTGCAATGTGAATGGTATGATGTGACAAGTGCACCCAGAATTATACAGCACTCCAATAAATTAGGTAACGTGATGTAACTAATGAGTAAAAGGGAATGGATGCATGAAAATGATGCTATCATTATTCACAACAGTGCGTGGTAGTTAACCACTATGGCATGATGTTTAGTTTTTTATGAATTTCCACATTTGAGCCTTTTATTTTTGTTTCCTCCAATGATATTGATGATGATGTTATGTTTAGTCTCACCCCATGCTATATTGTTATTAAATATCCTCTTACTAGGATATTAGCTCACTCCTTTTGATGTATATCCCTAGGTGACAACATGTACTAAAGAGAGGTCAAGTGCCAAAAAGAAGTTAGAGAATAATAAATTAAATAAATGTTTTTTTGATGTTGTAAATGTTTTGTATTGTCAATGTTAATGTATGTTTTATCTAATAAACTGAAATTTAGACTGGAAAAGTTCCTTGAGTGTATAATATGGTGGGTATCATTCATCTATCCTTTATAAAACATAAATACATTTCATGTTTTATTATTGAATCCAGATGTGATGGTTCAGGGATTTACACCAGTCACATCCTACATCGGTTTGACAAGAGACTTCATCCTACATATCAAAATTGACTTATTAATTTCCTTAAAAAATTATCATGAAATTTATAGAGTATTTTGTTAGTCAGCGACATGTTTTGAACTAAAATGTCAATTTTAATCTTATAACTGACACCTCTTTTCATACTGGTCACATTGTGCATCATATTGAGGAGTGTATGATTCATACCCATCAAAAATAACTCATGGACCATTGTAATAATGTATCAAGACAATCCAAATGTGTATTATTATATTTCAGTATGTCAGTTGTTATTTTTACTTAAATTAATGTTAATTTTAAATTAAATGAATAATTAGAGTCAGGTAGGTCACACCGTGAATCATATTGACTAGTGGTTGACTCTTACACCTCAAAAATGACATTTAGATTATTATTATAAATTATCAGAAAAACCTGAATATTTTTTTCACATTTTAGTATGTTAGTTGTTCTTTTCACTCAAATAAATGTCAAATTTAAATTAAAATGAGAACCATTGGGTTATTCCAGCCACAACATGCATCATATTATGGTGTGGTGGATTCCTAAACATTTAAAGGGAATTATATATCGTTTTCGTAAAGTATTAGGAAAATATAAATGTGTTCTCTCAGTTTTTAGTATGTTAATTGTGTGTTTTACTAAAATGTCACTTCAAACAGGAAACAAGATTTTTAGTCATACCAGTTACATTTTTATCGGTTTGAGGTGATAATGCCTCATATACATCAAAAATAACTAATGATTCACTATATTAAAATATCGAGACAATTAGAGTGTCTATACATGGATATCAGTGAGTAACACATTTTGAACTAAAATGTTAGTTTTAAATAGATAACAGAAACACTCATTCATACCATTCGCACTATGTGTTAGAATGAGGTTTTGATGACTCTTGCGAATCAAAAATAACTCATTGATCATTTCACTATAGTATCAAAAAAAATCTATGGCATTTTCATAGTTTTCAAAATGTACCTCGCAATTTTAACTAAATTAATGTATATTTTAAATAACAAGACATATATGGAGGCATACTGGTCACCCAATGAACCATTTTGTTTTATGGTAGACTAAAACATGTTAAAAATGAGTCATGGGTTATTTTTTTGAATTATCAAAAGAATTCGAATATGTTTCTCTATTTAAAATATGTCACTTCTACTTATTACTAATATTAAGGACAATTTTAAATAAACAAATACATTGAGTTATACCATACACATTGTGCATCATATTGAGGTGTGATTGATTACTACATATAAAAAATTACATATAGATCATTTTCATAAATTATCAAAACATTCAAAATGTGTTTTCTCAGTTTTCAGTTTCTCAATCTTGTTTTTAACTATAATGTCATTTCAAATTGAAAACACACATTTTCAGTCATATCGGTCACATAGTTCGTCAGTATGACATGATATTAGTTTATAAACATAAAATATAAATTATTAATCATTGTAATAAATTATCAATACAATTGAATCATTTCTTCTTGTTTTTCATTGACTGACATGTTTTAAACTGAAATGTCAATTTTAACCTGATTACATACACTTTTAGTCATGCCGGCCACACTGTTCACTAGATTGTGGTGTGGCTGATTCCTAAATGTGAATATTGACTCATGGATAATTCTCATAATCTATCAAAATAATAAAAATGTATTTTCATAGTTTACATTATTGCACTTGTTCATCTACTTAAATTAATTTCAATTTAAATAAAAATAGAAAAAATTGAAGTCATATCATTCACATGAAGAAATTTATTTCTGTGAGGTTAACTTATAAACATAAAAATTGACTCATGGATTATTTTATTAAATTATAAAAACAATTTTAATGTGTTTTCATGGTTATCATTATGTCACAGATTCTTATGACTTAAATTAATATCTATTTTGAAAAAATGCACTTTTTCAAACTGGAATCATTGAAGTGTCATCATTGATCACCTTATTTAAAGCTACCTCCATGAAATTTGAAATATAGGGATAAGTGTGGACATAATTGTGGTGTAATGGTTTTAAAGAAGAATAAGTAGGTGGAATAAATTTTCTGCATGAGTTGTCAAACGTTTAATTTAGATTATGTTAATATAGCAGAGAACAAATAATATCATTTGGAAAAATAAATTTTGTAAAAAAAATTACATGATCATTGAATTATGATTTTTAACATTGATGTCATATACCTAAAGAGGATGATAATCATTAAACAAACCACCCCCAACATGAATAAAGGAATCCCCTGTATAATAAAAAAATTTATATGTGAGTAATTCTAAAAAGAAATAAATTAAACATAAATATGAAACAATCCACTACATCTATCAAATTCACACCATAACGATATTTGATTACATTTTTAAATCAAGTATATTGCACATTAATTTTAATAAAAATCTATATCCTCTTGTGAATATGAGTTATTTTGACAATCATATTGTTACTGGAAAAATATGAATACACAAAGGATTAATATATATTTTAAATGAAATAGTAATTATCTTCAAAAATGCCTCTTTAGGGTTTCGAGTTTTAGTTGGATCATTATAAGAATGGAAAAATTAATAGAGGTTGTGAATAGAAATTTGAATGGATTAACCATATTTACCAATAATTACCAGTGATGATAAAATAAAACCTCATGGGTGTAGAATTCTTATGAATAAATGGATGTAGTAGAAAAATAAATAACAGTAACATAATGAATTTTTATTATGGTTTCGATCTAAAGATCATGTTATACTCATCAATTTCCTATACTCATAGAGGAGATCGGTAAACACAAAACCTCACATTTAATGATATGATAACCTACTATAGACTCTAGCTTTTATAATACATGGTGGAGGAATGCAAACATTAATGCAGGAGACTACCGTTGTCTATTTCACTTATTATTTTTGGAGTCAAAACCAAATCCTCTTTTTGTGAGTTAGAATAACCATAGAATTAAAAAACCTTCTTTTAATTGGAAGACACATAAACCAGACAAAAAATACTTACAAACAAGAGAATACATATTTACATGATTTAACCAAAAAATTAAAAGATGCAAATGATCTGATTATTCAAAATATACATTGAACACAATTGGGGGTAAATTGAAGTAATAGATGTAGAATATGTAGACCTTCTCGTGAACACAATATATGTAAGAATTTCTATATGATCATAACACAATACTGGGAGTATTGTGTAATTTTTAAGTATCCCAAAGTTCTCGTTGTCTGGGTTTCTCTATATAATTAGAATGATCCACACATCAAATTTTATAGGAGTCCCATTGAATGGTTCTCATTGAAAATTTAAATAGAATCCAAAAAGTGTGTATCTATATTCACACATTTCATGACAGTTTTTAAAAAATAACAAAAATAATTCCATTATAAGAAGGTAATGAAAATATCACGTTCAATTCAAAAATAAAACAACCGGTATAATAAATTACATGAAATATTAATGAAAATAATTAATTTAACAAATAATGAAATTTTAATAATATTAGAATTGAAAAAAGATTAATTAATCAATTGAAATAACTTATTCAAAAATGTAGTAAATATACATTAAAATATAGAATAATTTGAAATATTAATATTCATGTGTAGAGTCTTATAAATACATTATAATAAATTACAAAACTTATTTCAATCATGAAAAAATAAAAACATTATTCCAACAACCAAATACAAAAATTTATGAGAATTAAATTTTGAAGAAAAAAATTTAACTGTGTAAATTTATTTACAGGTGGATGACCAAGGGTGAATTATTTGTCATACAATTGCAAGAATCCAATGGTTACTCATTTAACATAGCACTGTGAGTTTAATAAAATATAAATATTGTTTTACAAAATATAACTACATTTTTTTATCTATAAAAAAAAGAAACATCTTAAACAATAAAAAAATACTCACAATTGGAAGTCCAATAGTGACTTACTAACCTACCATTGGTGACTTACTGATCAGATGTTTTGGGATGAAAATTGTGGCCGGAAATAGTGATTTGTTCAAATGATTATTCATTTAAATAGTGAGTGTTTTTAATGGGGACTCATTTCATGGTCGAATCAATTAAATAGAGACTCATTTCAACAATGACTCATTTTTCAAATTTCCAAAAAAAATATTTGAAAATATAATAAAAACAAATTTAATGTAATTTATCAAAACCTATATTAAAAAACATAATGTAAATTTATCACTTTTACATACATTGAAATAATAACAAGCTCCCTCTTTTATAAATTACAAACTATGAAAAATATTAAATTTTCAACCTAAATCTCTCCCATTTTAAAATTTATCCAAAACTAAAAAAAATTTAAGGAAAAAAAACAATTTTTTTTTAAAAAAAAATATTAAATATAGTGTATGAGAAAAGATAAATAATATTAATTACCAATTATTTAAGCATCTAACATTCCTAATTAAAATTCAAATTTTCAAATTTAGCAGAATCTAAGGGTTTTTTGAATATTTCAATAACTGATTCTCTGATAGAACAAATTCAAGGAAATTATAACATTTATTTACATGATACCTTTATAAATAATATAAAACATATATATTTTTGGATACAGAATGTCTAAGAGGGCTTTTATAAATTTAATTAGAATTATAATTATCATACTAAATTGTGATTTTTTAAAAACAAAAATTATTATCATACAAATTTGTTTAATACTTATAGTCCTTCAACGACATCAAGTTACGGAAACATACTATGCCTCATCCACTAATAGTGCTTTTGATAGTAGTTTCCTTGAGCTCTAATAAATTAATAATTTAACTAGAATGTGAAAAAAACATGTGGTACTATTTCATTCAAGGATGAAACCTCCAAATTCAGATTCAGAGTAAGATAGTAACTCTAAATAGTTCATTTTTTGAATAACAAACTAGTACCAATAGTACTTTTGATGTATATTATTGTTATTTTAACAGCATTCACGTGACTTTATTTGGGGTTATATTGGATCCTAGCACACATGAATACTGAAAACATGATACCCAACCAAGAATCTATATGATATAAAAACTATCAATCATGCCTGTATATTTTACAATGTCAATAGACATACCTAATTCATCTAATCCCAATTTAAAATTAGTGATCATTGGTGTTTTCATAGCTTTACTACAGTCTAAATTATATATTTTTACATTATATTTTTCATATTTAGCTTGATTAATGAAAATACAATATTTCCTTTTATTAATTCACATTCCATGTAAAAACATTAATTCACCCATCAATCTCATGAAAAATTCACTTGTCATAACTTTAGAAAAATCACTTGTCAAAGAATCATTTTTTTAACCAAAGATTATATCATCTACATAAATCTAAATAAGAAGTTAATTATATTAAAAACTATTGATATATAAAGGTTTGAACATTATTCCCTTAAAAATCATTTATATTTAAAAATTGTGCAAGTCTCTCTTACTAGGCTCTTGGAGCTTGTTTTAGACAATATAGGGCTTTATTACCTTTATAAACATGATATGGAAGCCCATATCTTAACAAACCAAGATGTTGTCTTACATAGACATCCTCTATCATAATTCCATTAAAAAAATCAATTTTTATATCCATTTTACATCATTATATATTTTAAAAACTAGACAATGTTAGTATGATACTAATCACTTCCAAACATAAAACAAGATAAAAATAATCTTCAATGAAAATATCTATTTCTTGGGAATTACCTTGAGCTACTATTATATCATTATTTTTAACAATATTTCTATCCCCATCATGTTTATTTTGAAAAATCCATGTAGCTCTTATAACAGGTTTACCTTTAGGAAAAATAGCCATGTCAAACACATTATTTATTTAAAGTCAATTTAATCCATTATTCATGGAATTAATACAATTTCAATCAGTTAATGGATTTTCAATATTAGTTGGAACAAAATCAACTTCAAAAGATGACTTCAAAACAATAAATTAAAACATAATTTTTTGTTTGAATACTAGATTCAACATGTCTAATTATGTTAATAATATGGTGATCTTTATGAGTTTTCCAATACTTTGGATCAATATGAGAACATGAATCCTCTCCCTAAACTGATGCATTATCATAATCAATAATATTATTTTCAATAAAATTGAAATTTCTAAATTCATCAATTTTTTTATAATCCATCTTTTTTGTGAAATTTTCGTCGATCATTACATGCATTTATTCTTCTACAACTAAATGAGATTCATTGAAAACTTGGTAAAATTTACAGAAATCTAAATATCCTATGAAAATTCATTCATTTGATTTGGGTATTAATTTATCTATGATATCATAAGAATTTAAGATAAAAACATTACATCTAAATACCCTAAAATAAAAAAACATTAGGTTTATAACCATTCAAGGGTTCATAACAAGTCTTATTTAAAAGGTGTCTAATATATACTGTATTAAACATATGGAAATCTATATTTACATATTATGCCCGAATATAATTTTTGAAAAGTATCTTCCATTTTCATTTATTTATCCATTTATTGAATGGGCCTAATTTTTACAACCCCATCCTCTTATGGTGTCCTAGAGGTTAATAAGAAATGTATATAGCCATTAAATTCACAAAACATATTAAATTCTATGTTTATAAATTCACCACATCAACCACATCTGATAGAGATTATTGGTGTATTTTTGAAATTCTAAATAATTTTAAAAAACATACAATTTGGATAATGTTTTGTTTTTATGAGACGGTATAAAAGTCTATGAAAATATAATATAATCATCAACAATAACAAATACATATCTTTTACCACCTAAACTACCAAGTTTAATTGGTCCAATTATGTCAAGATGTAGTAATCTGAAAAATATATTAGAAAAAAATCATTAATAGTTTTAAGCTATTCATTGTTGTGTTTACCATTCAAAAAGGAATCAGAAAAATAAGACTTACTTTTTTAAATCATTTGAAATTGTAGAACTTGTTCATGCTATAACATCCCATGCAACAATCTGAAATTTTAATGCCCAAGCCTCCTATTACATAGTAAATCATCTGTTTCTGCATCATTCAAACACTTTCCCTTTTCTTTGGTTTATTCATAAGGATTAATAGATTAAACATTTTATTTTCTGCAAGTAAAAAATATATCTATGTTATTTTTCAGATTTGTACACTTATCGTTTTCAAATACAACATTTGAACCATCATCACATAGATGTGATATACTTCAAAGATTGTGTTTCAGTTTATCCACATATATTAATTTTAAATTTATTTTAGTATTATAAAATCCTACCTTACCCATACATTTAATCATTCCATTAGAGTTTTCTCCAAATGTTTTAAGGTTACCATCAGATGTATTATATGATATAAATTTACAGATACTACCACTAATGTTCATATAGTAGACACTATCTATGTACAATTACTCTAAGACACATCCTATAGATGTATCCTACAGTTAATCAATCAATATATTGTTATTGTACCCATGCCATCTTGGGTCGAATTGGGTTAGTAGTAGAAAATTTTGGAACCCATATAGTTTTAAAGAATTTATTAGAGTGTTGATTTAAAAGTGAATAATTTGATATATAAGCTTTGGTATTCCCATAATATTGTGTGAGTTTTAGTGAACACTCCTTGAAATAATTTTCTTGAATTCTTCATTTAAAACATGTTACACTTGAAATACATCCTTTCAATCATTTAACAAATGTAGTTTTTCTTATTTCTTGAGTAAAACTATTGTATGAAAAAACAGCAATTTTTTCCTTTATTAACAATTAAGTCATCATCGTAGAATAATACTCTTTATGATTTAAAAAGGAAGACAATAACTCTTTATGATAGACCACTTCACCTTTTAATTCCATGTTTTCTTTTTGAATAGTTTCTTAACTCTAAATAAAACTTTTCTTATGTACTAGATGGATTATTTATCATTGTATTATTTTCTTTTTTATGCTTCTTACATTCTTATTCCACATACTTTATGTCATAAATAATCATGTTAAATGTTTTATATTGATTATTATTATTAACAGCAAGAAAATCATTAATTTTTTCATTTTCATCCTTTAGTTTAAGCCGTTCAAAATTTTGATCTTCTCTATATATATTATTCATGGAATTAAATATTTCTGTATTTTTACATTTCATTTTTAAAAGAAATAATTTTTTTTGAAAACATAATGTCCCTTTATTTTAACTCAATAAACTTTTTAAATAATCTTTCCTTATCATACATTAATTATTTAATCTCATGAAGAATTTTATTTTATTCATTATTTTCAAAATCATAATAATAAGATGAATTAGGAAACATTTAAGTTTTTTTCAGATAAATCAATTTTAATGAAAAAATTTAATGATTTTAAAACAAATAGAAATAGAATTTTTTACATCATTCATAACACCCATCTAGGATAATTTCCCTTTGTCATCATCACATCCAGAATCATTATTACTATCAGAAGTATCTAATCAGTCCAAACCTCCAAAAAGAGATTGTATCCCCTTAACTCTTTTTCTATTTTTCATTCATGATATGTATGAGTTTATGGAAGTCAAATCTTATATAACATTTCCTCCATCACACATAATACGTTAATTTGGAATCATTATTATTATTTTTAGAATTACTTTTTCTACTTTCCTTACTGAATTTAATTTCAAATGACTTTTTTCTCACATTTTTTTTCATGTACTTGATATTTTTGATAGTGAAGTGGGATATCTATATATCTCAATCACTGCACAAAGATTAAGAGGAATAATAAGTATCAGAAATTTTATATTTAAATGCAATACCCTCTGTTTTGTTAGAATCCTTTTTTGAAATGGTTTTTAGATTAATCTAATATTGCAAAATAGAGAAAATTAGTTCATCAATAGTGTATTAATTAAATATCTTACTCTCATATATGGCCACCTTCTTTGCATTCCATCTCTTTTGAATATATCTCAACACTCATTCCACTTAAGCAGTGTTGTTCAATTGTTCATCAATACCACTCATCCCATTAATAAAACAGATTTTTATCCATGTAATTTAAGACATATCTCACAATGACATCACCAGTAAGAGTCTATGGATCAAATTAAGGTAACTTTAATTATTTCTCCATTATCATCCAGTGTTCAACACTTAGTTGCTTCATGCTAGAATTAATTGTGACCATCTGGTATCTATATTCACTCAAATCCAAGAACATGGATCATTTTTTTATCAATATTTCATGAATATTGATACCTACAATTTTAAAATAATTCTATTGTTTAAATTCATAGACTATTATGTATAGAGTTAGGGGTCTGTACAATGATATTGAAAATGTATTAAATTACTTATTAATAATATACCTATAAGTCTGATAATAATACATCCTTAAAAACCAAATATTGTATCGTTATATGTTTTGAAAAAATATTTTAGGGTTGTGAATAATAATTTTATAATTTTAGTCACAATTACTAGTTATTATCAGAGCTTATCAAATCATAACTTATTGTTGAAGAGTTCTTGTGAATAAATGAATGAATTAGAAAAATAAAAAACATGAACACAGATAATTTTAATAGTGGATCAGATAAAAATATATTAGTCCACTCATCAATCTCTTTTAAATTGGAAGATACTAGGACTCAATAAACCTCCCTTTTAAGGATTTGATATCCTATTATAGAATCTTACTTTTACAACACCTAGAGGAATAACCCAGTCTTTTCTATAAGAGAATACCGTTTTCTATTTCCATGAAATTATTATGGCTTTCACTAACCATGACATCCTTTTAGGTGGTAGAATAACTAGTAAATTAGAAAGAATACATTTGAATAGAGAAATCATAAATCATATACAAAATAATTTTAAAATATTATAGAATGACACAATTTAATAAAATAAAAAGAAGCAGATGATATAATTGTTACTGATGTATCTAGAAGAAAATTGTGAGTCACATGGTGGTACATATGTAGAATATGTAGACCTTATTGTGATCATAGTAGATAGATGAAACCACAAATGATCATGATTCAATTTTTAGATTAGTATGTTTTTTTCAGTTATCACACAGTTCTCATTGTATGGGTTTTTTTGTATCTCCCAAATGATCTTAATATCCCATTAAATAAGTGTCAATCTTAATGGTTCTCCAACAAAAATTAATTACTATCTGCATAGCATGTACCTATATTCACTTGTGGAAGGAAACTTGTTAAAAAATTACAAAATTAATTCTATTATAAGAAGGTGATACAAGAACATGGTGAATTCCAAAATAAAATGAGTGGTCTATGAAATCATATGAAATATTGATCAAAACAATTAATATAAATATTAACAGACTTGTAATCAAATTATAATTGAAAACCAATTTAAATAATCAACTGAAATAACTTTTTCAATCATGTAACAAATTTTCATTAAAATAGAGGATCATATCAAATATTAATATTCTTGTATAAAGTCATTTAAAATAATTTTTAAACATTAAGATTGTTATTTATAACGTAAAATTAAAAATATACTATTCTAACATCCAAATAATAAAATATATGAAAAATAAATTTTGAAGAATATCATTTAACTAAGGAAACTAATTTACCCATGGATGACCAATGGTTACTCATTTGACATACGATTGTATGTAGTTAGCGGTGAAACTATTGATATAATGTTTTTGGTTTAAGAAAACTGAATCAGTTTTTACAAAACAAACTAAATCATGAGTATATATGAACAAAATGGAAACACTATAAAAAATAAAAAATATACTCAATGTTGGAGGTCCACCGGTGACTTACTAAAAAAAATTTGGTTGAGATACTAAATTATCATTTTATAAATCCAATAGTGGTAAAAAAATGTAACTTGTTCCAATGGTAAATTGTTTCAATGGTGAATCCTTTATATAGTGACACATTTCAATGGTTATTATTTTAAACGATGACTCATTTGAATGGTTACTGGTTTAACGGTTAATCGTTTCAAGGGTGACTTGTTTCAACAGTGACTCATTTCAATGGTGGATCATATTAACTGCGACTCCTTTATGTGGTGACTTGTTTTAGTGGTGACTTGTTTGAATTGTGAATCTGTTTCAACATTCAATATAAGATTTTGTCAAAATTTAATTGACACTAATTTGATATAGTTTATGAAAACAAAATTTAAATTGTGATAGTCAATTTTACACTTTTACATACTTTTAAATCCTAATAGTTTGTTCATGAAATATGATCTCTCTCATAAATTTATAATCATAATAACCAAAATATTTTACTTTTTTTTTGTTTTAGACTCTACAGAATCATTGAAAAAAACAATTATGTTGTTTTAATATGTGTCTAGATAGTGAAAAAGTATTATATATACCCTGATACATGTCTAGTTTTAGAAATATTCAGGTTTCTCATGATTAACCATTGACCTCATTCCTTGTTTTTCTTGATATTGATGCACCACCAATCATAAAACAATACACATTAAAATATAATATAAATTATATAACTATCTTCCATGTTTTAAAATATATCATTTAATGTATTAAAAATTGAAAAAATCAATCATGTGTGGCCAGTTTTTTAGGTATCCAAGCATTGAATGAATGAAATAAAATATTTAAACATCCAAATTGACTATAATGGGAATCCAATTTTTGATAAAATTAAAAAAATGAATAATTAATGAAATAAATGATATTATATTTGATATGACTAAATTTTAGAGTTTTACCCCTACATCATTTGTATTAATAATATTATATTATTTGTTATTTTTCAATCAAATTATTTGACAACACCTTCCACTATTTCATCATATATCAGATTCTTTTTTTATAATTCTATAGAGGTGGTGTACTGACTACTGAGTCCAAAAAATCATATATATATCCCTATAATTTTTTGATATATAATCCTTCCAAAAATATGAAATGTATTTATTCATAATTAAAATATTATTTCAGATTTTGAAAAACCATGTCATGAAAATATTAATCATGTATACATTTTCAACTGAGGTTCCTAGGAAATCATGGTTAGAGATTTCACATACATTCTTAACACCAAATATGTCTTTAACTTCATCATCATACATAGTTTCTTCAAAATAAAATATGTTACTACAATTTTTTTTAACTTTGTATCAACATGACCCTTCTATGACAGTAAATGTAGATGTATAATTGGTGGGATAATGATAATCTCGATGGATATTTTATTTCTATGGCTTGATCCATGGATGGTTTTGAGTTGGTATTTAATTTCCCCCACTTATTTTTTTCAATCTATAATAACATTCACCATATCAGGAATTTTTTTTTAAATTGATAAATTATTAGCATGAAAAATAAATTGGAAATGAATACCTCTTTATCGAAATGTTTTTTAAAATATGTAACATACTTGGGAAAAATAATACAATTTCAAAGTCATCCATTTGAATATCACTGTCATTATGTGTAATATGTACCATGGTGCTCAATTCATTAGCTATGTTTTTCACCACTCTCACACGACATGTTGGAAGTGGTCCGGTTTGTAGACTTTCTTCATGGATATTAAACACTGTAGACATTTCTACAAGGTAATGGGTAGGTGTTTTTAGATATAAATCACAGTCAATTTCACATTTCAGAATATTAGTATTGGTAAAGTATATGTGTCTTTATGGTTCATATGTCATAGAATAAAATTAGTATAATATATAATACCTTTACTATGACATCTCATTGAGGGGAATGACTCATGTCAGAGTTTTTGGGGGCCGGGGTGGTATCTTCATGTGGTGGTTGTTCTTGAGTTGTTTATTCTCTTTACTTCTCCACCATAAATGTCGTTAGTGTCTCTCTATATCATTAGAATTTTTCATTAAGTGTATCTCATCTTTTTTCATTTGTTTCATATGTTTACATAGTTCCTCCCCTAGCTTTTTTCATAAAAATATATTCATGTTGTCACCCCAAAACCCACACCGAAGACACATACATACTGTTCTAGCCACATCAAGGACCTAGATAGTATGTTTTCGTCTGGTTCAGGTGTTGATGATTCTTATTCCTATATAGGATATAAAATATAGGAAGATAAGTATGGTTTTTTATTTAATGAATGGATAAAATAATCAGTATTATGTCATACATACACCTGTTTCTCACAATTTTTATGTGTTTTCATCAATTAGAATCCAATCATTATTTAAACACGCCTCCTTCCACAATACATTTTGTTAATTGTAAGTGGCATTAGATTTGTAGTCATCAATATACAAATAAATAGAGGAACATAATTATGTTTTTCTTCATGTGACATAAATGTATTACAATATATTTAAAATATGTAACAATTTTATTCTTGTTAACCATACCCCATTCAAGATTTATTATAGGTGTACATCGGTTTTGCTGCATGTTCCATATTTTCATCCCTCGGTTGTTGTTTCAAAAAATAAAATTTTTCTATCAAATTGATGAATACACAAATCTTCAAACAAAATATTACTAGAAACAATGTACCAGAAGAGACACATTTCACGATATCATGTAAATTCATCCCGTGCTTCTTTTTTCATGAGGTGTTCATAGATAAGAGGGGGTGATGTTTTATTTTACATTCATCATTTTTAAGATGATGCCTCGTTAGAATTTTCTGAAAGCCTGTGTGAATCCTTTCGAAATGAATTGATACTAATTTATTATAGGTTGTATCTTCGATAAATTCACTATGCAATGGATGGTGAAGAGAAATTCAATGTTTCATTATTATTTTTATTAAAATAAACAAATGGTAACATACATTCACTGTAATATCATCCCACATCAGTATCTTATGCCTGGGCACAACATGGATCCGCAATTCTACATTGATCTACATATGTTTTCAAGTGATTATACAAATGTAAATAATGATAAAAAATCTGTTGGGGTTATCATAATGTCCCCACGCATTCCATCTGACCTCTTATTTGATGCCTTTCATATTCTCCATAATGATTTTTTATAAAACCCCCAAACTAAAACACACCTATTTATTCTGCTTCACCGGTCCTTCATTTCCTACCATGTACTCATATTCATCATCATTAATATGTTCCTATGGATTGGTATCACAGTAATGTGTACTTGGTCATTGAACCTCTGCAATGGGAGCAAAAAAAAGTTGAAAAAAAATTATTCCTCAGGATTGGGATCAAAAGAACTTATAAAATGACATTGTTCCTTTGAAATGCGAGCAATAGTAGGTTGATAGACCTGTTGGCCCTCTAGATTTGTAAATCCATCATGTGAGAAATTAATTATATGTTTAAGAGGATTATCATTTAATTTGGAGTAAATATTGCATCAATGAATGGATAATTAAATGAGATTATGTTATGTATATTTCATAAAAATATAACCTTATTCTTGAACTCATTTTTTAAGGCTGAATGATTTAGAACCCTCTATTAACAATCTAATTTTTTTCATTGGGTTCTCTTATGACATAGGAAATGATGACTACATTTTCACTACTATGAAATGGTAGCGATGTCTCAATGAAATTTCCAACTTCTATTGAATTTTCATATGACTCGTCAATGGTTTTTGTTGATAATAGAATAATTCACCTCTTTCGGTTTACAGGATATGAAACATAAAATACTTGTAATACATTTGATGCCATAATAAATGGTTCATTTTAGTAATATTCATTACTGAAATAAACATTCATGAATCGTAATCCATATATTTGAACACCTATGTTCTTATCAAAAAAACTTTCTTTCAAAATTGACACTTGGAATATTGTGTAATCTAACTGCCATATTTGTTTAATGATTCCAATGTATGATATATGCGTGTAAATTTTATTTCTTTCTGTAGTACCAGAAACATGAATTGCTTCAACAAAAAGTGTAACTCTAATATGTTTCATTGTACTATATTCATCATATTCATTTTTATAGATTTTATTTCATTTAATTACATTACCATTTAACATAATACATACACAATTATTTCTCTGGTTATCCATCAAAGTCTTTCTAAAATTTAATCTATGTTTCCATACGAATCCCTAAATATATAGTCATAAAACCATCTTATAACTGTTGATTATGTTTACTTGATATCCATCTTACTTACCATGATAGATTCAAAATATTATTAATTACTTTTTCGGTGTCAACATATGGGGAAACATCAAAAATATTATTCAATATGTAAATGTGGGCCTTCTCCCGATTTATAATATTTATTGGGACAACATATCTCATGAAATTAAATCACCATTAAATCACATAGGGTGATCATATTTTGGTAGATAAATACATTCAACAATAAGATAGTTATTTGGTATATAATTTATTGTCTTCCTCTATAATATATCACTCTATAATACAACCCTCAAGAAAAAATTTAATTTTGACACCCAAAATCACTAGTTTATAAACTCATCCAAATATCATGAAATGAATATATCCACCATCAATAAATCAATAGACACCATTGTTTGGTAATATAGAGGACTAACTAAACTTACTATCTTGTTATTTATACTATAAACGTGATGTTTTGGTCGAGTGGGAGTGGGTTGGGCATGATGAACTGATTTTTTGAAGGTTGAGTTTGAAGCCCATGGCATAGAGTATATGAGGGGGACTCAATGGAATATTTCATAGGAAGAGGAGGAGTGTCAATTGATGGATTTTATCATGGTGTGGGATGTGGAGGTCATAGGACTATGAACCTAGTTTCTAGATTACAATGTTTAACTTTCCCAATTAGTTGATAAGTTGGTGGTTTGTTGGGTACCAAAAGGTGAACTCCAGGTATTAGAGGGCCAAGTGTACACATGAGAGGAGGCTAAGAAACATGAGTTTTGTATTTAGATGCCTTTAGAATCCTCCCAAAAAGGATAGATGGGAAAGATAATTCAATGTAATAGAAACTTCATTGTCAAATTTTATAACAAATGAGAAATCACGTGCTTGGATTGTCATCATTTTCCATGTAATATGAATTTTAATATTTGAATATTATGTTTCAAATTTTGATGCAACTAAATATTTCTATCAAAATAATGAAATAAAACCAATATATAATGTTATTCATTATTAGTATGATAAAATACATTCAATAAAAGATCATAAAAATTACATGAGAGTGAAAATTAGGGTTATATGGGTTGAGGTTAGACCGTTACGTCGGCTATTAACAGATATCATGATATATATAGGGCATAAGGATAGATGTGATGAAAAATGACAAAGTCACAAAATCATCATACAAAAATTCATGGGGGTAACAACATTGATGGTGATGAAACACTACATAAACATAATGGAAGTGGGACGGTTTTCTAAATTGTGACTAAAAGGGTTTGAACTGATTGGTGAAGTGACATATAGGGTGAGGATGATGAATGACCATATGTGTGATATAAGTATTACACTATAATATTTCGGAAAATGTGGGTAAATAATGTTGAGGATAAACATTGATTCTATTTGAATCTCCGTCTCATCCACATAGTAACAGAAACTTT
The DNA here is from genome assembly GCA_963277665.1 of Viscum album. Lineage (NCBI taxonomy): Eukaryota > Viridiplantae > Streptophyta > Magnoliopsida > Santalales > Viscaceae > Viscum > Viscum album. The sequence goes on from OY728159.1 coordinate 1,270,270,369, forward strand.
TTCCTCTATGAAGTTTTCCCTATAAGAGTATTTTTGTGCCATGACTGGGGAAAAACTCTTATCACTGTAAATCAATGAGAGTCTATTTGGAATTGCATGATTGAGTTTTGAATTACAAATAAATGTTTAGAAAGTGTTTTTTTATAAAAAGAACATCCCAATGATGGTTTTGAGTACTCTAGTGGACACTCAATCAGGCATTAATAATATTGATGTTGTGATCAAGTACTAGTGGAGGGTTGGTTTGAAAGTGTAAATATTGATTGGACACAACTTCATATATGGGGTGCAAGAGATATATAATGAATAGTAAGGGGTTGATACCTTATCATGGGGGGGGTTCAGAGAATGTGGTAGGGTTTGATGGTAGATTAGCGGTCGATAGAGTTTATGGTAGTAGCAATAGATGAGGGGTTCGCGACGTCCGATGATGGGTCTATAGTGGTAGAGGAGGGGGTTCACAGTGGCAGAGATTGGCTTCTATTAGATATTTATGTATACAAGAGAAGAAGATAATTATTATGTTCATTTATAAAATCAGGTAATGATTTTATCAAGGATACTAAACAAACACTGATACATGAATGTTTTTTAGCGCCAATATAAGAAACACTAACAAAACGTGTCATTATCATCACTAAAAATGGATGATAAATATATAGTGTTAATAATTTATTTATATTATTAGTGATATTTATAAAATTATATATAGAATAATTATATATTTATTTATTTCTAATTATAATTATTAATAAGAATATATTTATTTATATTTATATATATATTAAGTATATTTACATAATTATATATATCTATGAAATTATAAATATTGTAAATAAATAATTATTTTTTGATAATTATAAAATTATAATAAATATATTTTGTTATAATTATAATTATACATAATCAGTTAAGGGCATACCCAAGTGGTAAAGGCTCTCCAAAATATTGCATCAAACCCGAGTTCGAATTTGGGTTAGAGCGAATTTCTACAATTTGGTAGTTACGCATGATCCATGTAGGTCAGGATGCCGGTATGAAACAGGTCGGGTGATGAAAGTAGTATGATGTAGGCATGATGATGCATTGGGCCTTCAGGCTCAGTAATGATCACCATTCCCACTGGGCTATCAGGCCATGCACTTGATAAATAAGGCTTGATGAGTGAGCTATCCTTTGGGGGGATATGACATGTTTGTTAGTTATGTGTGTTTGTTGTGTGTGTGTTTAACGTAATCGTACCCCCAAACACCTAATATATATAATAAATATAAAAAATTATAATAAGTGTATTTATTATATTCATACATTTTTTAATATATATAATTAATATATTTATTATAATTTTAAAATTATATAAATATATCTATATTTATTTATAATTACAGTTATAAATATTTGTATTTATTTATAAATATTATTATATTTATAAATATATTTTTATATTTTTATATATTTTTATATATATTTATAATACTATACATATAATAATTATATTTTGATAATTTTTTAATTATTTAGATATATAAACATATATATTTATTATTATATCTATAAATAAATATATTTTTAATTAAATAATTATAAAATTATTTAAAATATATTTATTATATTTATAATTTAATTAATATAAATAATTAATATATATTATAAATTTATAATAATTTATTGATATCTATATATATTTATAATTATAATTATAATTATTTGTATTTATATATAAATAATTTTACATATTTATTTATATATATTATAATAGGGGTTTGGCTTATTGGTAAAATAGACCATAATATTAAATTGAGGATGTCGGTTCAATACCCGTTGGGTACTAGTACAAGAACAACAATGAAGTGGTAGTGGTATTGTTGTATCTGCAACACTATAGCGGCGACATGAATGTAGCATGTACCGTAGCATCCTAGGTACTATAACAACACTATTCACTGAAGGACATTTGGTTCCAAAATTTGGGCATTTAGTTCCATGTAATGAGAATTCATTCCCATTAGGCCAATGAGCCAAGGCTTGATGGGTGGGTTATCCCCTTGGGGGGGTTGACCATTCCTTTTCTTCATGTGTGAGGTGTGTGTGTTTAAATATAAATGTACTCCAAAACACGTAAAATATATATATATATATAAAGTTATAATTATGAAAAAAATATTTTTTATAATTTGGTAATTATTAAAATAAATATATATAATTAAACCAATATATATATTTATATATTATTTATACATTTATATATTTGTTATAATAATTATAAAATTATAATAAATATATTTATTGTATTATAAATTTTATTAGTATATATAATTAATATATTAATTATAAATTTGTTATCAATTAAATATATCTATATTTATTTATGATTATAATTATATTTATTTATAATTATTTATATGTATTTTTATATATTTATAAATATATTTATTTAATTATATATATTTATTAAATTATAAGTATAATTAATATATTTATTATAATTTTATATCTATTTAAATAGGTATATAATTATTACTAAATATAACTGCAATAAATATATATTTATTAGTATTGAAAAAACTATAAAAAATATATATTTTTAAATAGTTATAATTATATATATATAATTATAAAATTTAAGAAATATATTTATTATATTTATAATATTATTAATATATATAATTAATATAAATATATATTAGAATTTTATATCTATTTAAATATATTAATATTTATTTATAATTATAAATATTTTTATTTTTATTTTTCGGCAATCATATTTATTTGATTTTATATATTTATAACATTATATGATACATTTCCAAGTTTGAGTTCGCAAGCCTGCCCAAACCCATCAAATTTATTAGAGAAAAGAAAATTATAAGAAAAAGAATGAGGATAAACAAGCATTCCTTCCCTCCATCACGGAAAAAACTAAGGATCAAAAGGATCTAGGACCTCCCAATGTTCAAACTCAGAGACCTCAGTAGCATCATCTATTTCCCACTCAGACTATGGAATCTTCTTCTTGACGAGCAAGAAGTACTTATCTAAGGGTTTTTTATGCTCCATGGTATGCTCCCTACAAGATAACCTAGTGGAAGTTCGACCATGACCACGTGTACCAGCCCAATCATCACAACCACATTCACAACAACAATTTTTTGGATGATGACCCTGCTACCATGTTTTATCATGATACTAAGACCCCTCTCGAGCCTTCCCATTCCAAACTATGTGGAGGGGGCTATCCAGGATCTGGTGTTGTGGTTATCACATTCATCAAAGCCATGAGATTCTTGTATATACCATTATTGATGGAGGAAGTAAATGATTTTACATATATCAGGTCTGGATCCACACAAGCTAGAATATCCACATCATCATTCTCCGAATCCTCAGAACCGGTAACAACATCAACATGATCTTGATCCTCTGTGTTCTGTGAGTTTATAATAGCCCCCTCACCCTAAATTCAATCCATAGGATGACTACCCATCATTCCCTACATATTAGGGGGATTCATGATCATTCTTAAGTCATCTATAACGGGATCCTCAGAAGCATCCCCTTATTCAACAATTTTTTCCCAACGCTATGAAGCCATCTTGGATGATCTAAGACATGCATCAACACACTAACAAGAATCAGCCCCCATGTGACCACTATGAACAAATCACCCCACATCCTTATGTTCATCTAGACATAGAGAAATCTCTATTTCACATCCAGTTGGCATGTGATAATAGACACCACTAAGAGCCGGACCATCAACAACAGCAAGCCTTCGGGCCATATTAATATAGTTTTTCACATCATGTCAACGATCATTACTATAACGACCCATACTTTACATACATTGTTAATACTTCGAAATTGAAGCACACTTATTACAACATATGACAAAACCACAAAGGACCGTATAGGTATAGTGTCTTTAGAAACTGGGAAACATAAACAACTGGTTCATAAATCTTCTATAGTGTCTCCCATTTATTTCATCATATCTAGGGTCCCTTTTAGCATATTCTACTTAATATCCATCTTCCTGACCTGGGGAAAAGAAAACATAAAAGGGTGAGCTCAAATGCTCAGCAAGGGAAAATAAAGGAAATAAAAACCATATCATATCTTTTTGAAAATCAAAACCTGCAAAAGAGATCATAATATCTTATCAAGGAATAAATCATAGAAGTGAAAATGAGATCCCCATAATCATAACATAAGACTTGAAACTTTTTGGCATGCACACATAATCCTGTAAAATCATTTCTTGTTAGTCATGACTCATTGCCAAGACTATCTTAGTGGACAAAGTCCCTTTCTGAACCGAGTTCACTCCTCGTTTCAGTCCTGTATCACTGAACCGAAATAACCTTCCGTTCCAGCCATGTCTATCTCATGAGATATAAAATCTTTACCCAATGCATTGGAGGGAGATATAGGTCCCACCCATCTTATAATGAATCCTTTCTTATGTGTGCCACATAATCATAAATCATACATCATCACATAACCCATGTAATAAAAATGGAATTCTTAAACAACATGACATCATAAAACAATTCATATAAGATAAAGGATTTCATAAAAATGTTTCTATCACAACATAATCAAATCCATGTAATAGTAGGGATAGAAACATAACCCTTTTATTATCTTAGATGGAAAATAATTTTGATAAAATACTTGAACTTCATTCTTGAGGAAAATATCCTTTCTTCTTCAAAAACACTTTTACTTTATTAACATGTCATACAATTTTAAACTAAAAGAAGTTGATTAAAAATAAACATGAATACTTGTAAAGGAAGATTCTTGGAAATAATGTTTTAGAAATCCATTCATGCCGTATAAGTTAAAAAAAACATTCTTCGTACTTTTGTCGGAAAAGTCAAAAAGTACCTCGTACGGAAAACGACAAAAGATTCCTTTCATTTCTTTTAATAAAAACTCACCGAAGGGTAAAATTGGATTTAAAAAATTTTAGTTGGATGGAAATAATATTACATATTTATGAAACATGGATGTGGATGATAAAATACACCCTAGTAAATACTTACGAATAAACAATCTCGGATAAAAATGAGATTGTGATATTTCCCTTACCTTAGGTCTGATTTGCTTTGTATGTGTCTGAAGCTCCTGTATAATGGTTTAAATAATGTTATTAACTTATTCCAGAATCATACATATTGATATGATATCATATATGGACATATTATTAGCTTCTTGTTCGTAATATTTCATTGTTACGTGTTACTCGGGTCTTTATAACTTTTTGTTCTTATGCGTGTTTTGTCGAATAAATTCTTATTCTTCTTTTAAGGTTATAGATACCTTATATCCAGAATGGTATTAGTGTAACATATATCATATTTATTCATTCAATTCATTTATATAATTACTATGTAATGATGATCATGTAGAATGAGTCGCATCACATCGTGGAGACGGTATTCCGTACGTACGCACGAGTGATGATATCATTCCTATGAACGTGGAATTGTATTGGAGTATATGTATATTATTTCACTATCAGTATTACTTTATAATAATCATAAATAGTTACTCATTACACCATTATACCCATCCTTGTAAGGTGGTGGTGGAAAATAGATTACACCACGGCGTGGAGACGGTATTCCGTACGTACGCACGCGCGGTGATTTCATTTTTCCGTAGGATGGATAGAAGGTGAATTAGGGTTGTTTCATATTTATAATAACATATCAGTATGTAAGTAATACTAATGTTATTACTTTATCATGAAACAACTAAAGAAGAAGAAGTTGAAGAAGAAAGAAATTGAAAATATCGGTAATGGATATTACCTCTTCTTTGGAACGCCTATTTGAATCCTCCACTTAGGAAACTAAGATTGGTCTTTGAAGAAGACCAGGACCTCTAGGATTATTCTAGGGAAGTGGAGAGGATAAAATGGCATGGTTTGGCCGAGCTTGAGTGCTCAAATTGGTGTGAGGAGGAGGGGGAGGAGGTGCCCTTTTATAAGGGAGGAGAGGGGCACCTTAGGAATATCTCAAAAATATTATTTTATATTAAAGTCAAAATCGGTTTATAATGGTTCCAAAGGGACTTATTTCGAAGCTAAAGTGGGGATGGGTCGAAATCCTATCATCCAATAGGATTTAGACAAGTTTAGGGTATTATTTTAACCTTATCAATTAGATTTAACTCTAAGTTAATTAATTTAACTTTTACCGTGTCTTTTTGTTTTCTTTCACTATATGGTTAATAAACTTACTATAACATGCCAAACGAACCCCAAATTGTTTATTATTAATATATATATCCTTATCTAAGTCATTTGGCCGAACATTAGATTTTTAGGAATAAAATAACAATTAATAATATAATATTTGATTTAAAAACTATTTTGTGTCAATTTTGACACTATTTGATATATGATTTTTGTGAAAGTCATAACAGAATTATATGTTCGAAACAAGTTAATTAAATCAACACTAATATATCATAGTAACCTAGAAAATTAGTGGAATTCATAAAAAGTCTTAAATTACATTTATTTTGGTATTTATATTATCAATTTTGTCAATATTTCATTAATAAGATAATTACTGCATCATCTTTGTGTCATAAATAAATTAGATTATTTGATGTCTAAAAATTACAAATAAAATATCATCATGTAGGAAATCTTTTTATCTTTCTAATGAATATTTACAATTGAATTTATCTTATGTATAACCCCATATTAAAAATGATTTACTTATTAAACTTTGATTTTAACTATTTTAACCCTTCTTTAAATAAATTAATAATAAATGTCCTAATCTAATCCAAGTGGGCCTAAATGGTCATATTTTATTCCTAAGTTTGTTTTTGGTCGAATTACACTTGTCCAATAGAATTAGGACATGTGTTAGGGTAATATTAATATCATATTTACCCTTAGTTACCCTATTTACTATTAACCGCGGCAAAAAAAGTAAAAAGTTACTATTCAGCAAAAAATTATTTTCATCTCATTGAACCACATTTTAGTCCTTGATATTAACTGTGTCTCTCGGATTTTCGAAATTCCATTCACAGAAGCGGTAAAATTATGTTTTATGCAAAATTCAGTTTTTTAACCTACCACTTAGTGGTTTCACTATTCATCAAAAATTGAAAGTTTTCAGAAAAATACCAAAATTTCACCCTAGGCTAATTTCGATATTCTGAGTCTAAAAATGAAGTCCATTTTGAAAAATAAAATTTATAAAAGTTCAAAAAGTGGTTATTACTATTCATAACGGCTAGTTTTAATAGTATATTGTTGTTTAGTGAAACTCGGTATTGCGTACGACGCAAGCTATCGAGGAACGTCGCGATTGCGTGTAAAGCAAGCCAAGCAAGTGTTGTGTAGAAAAAGATTCCTTTGATGATTTATATAACATAAAAGTCTCGGGTGTTACATTCTACCCCCCTTAAAAAGAATTTCGCCCTCGAAATTCGTCAGTTTGTAACAAACAGATGAGGATACTTCTCCCTCATCATATCCTCAAGCTCCCATGTAGCTTCTTCTAATTGGTGGTTCCTCCATAAAACTTTCACCAATCGAGTGGTCTTGTTTCGTAGGACTTTTTCTCTACGATCCAGAATCTCTATCGGTTGTTCTTCATAAGAAAGATCTTGCTCCAGCGGTACAACTTCTGAGCTGAGTACATGAGAAGGATCTGGTATGTACTTTCTCAGGAGAGATACATGGAACACATCGTGAACTTGAGAGAGATTCGGTGGAAGCACCAATCGGTAAGCTACCTTCCCAACACGATCCAGTATTTCGAAAGGACCGATATATCTAGGGCTCAACTTCCCCTTCTTTCCAAATCTCATAACCCTCTTCCAGGGAGATATTCGTAAGAACACTTTATCACTCACTTCAAACTCTAGGTCTTTTCTTCGGTTTTCGGCATAACTTTTCTGTCGACTCTGAGCTGCTCTTATGTGTTGTTGAATAGATCTGACCTTTTCTGCCATTTCATCAACGAGATCAGGTCCTAATAGCTTTCTTTCCCCAACTTCATCCAAGTAAGTTGGAGTCCTGCATTTCTTTCCATAGAGAGCTTCATAAGGAGCCATCTGAATACTGGAGTGAAAGCTATTATTATAAGAAAATTCCACCAAAGGTAGGTGTTGATCCCAACCTCCCTTGAAATCCATAGAGCATGCTCTCAACATATCTTCTAGGGTTTGAATTGTTCTCTCAGACTGACCGTCTGTCTGGGGATGATAAGCAGTGCTGAAACTCAACTCTGTATCCAGAGTATGCTGAAGACTTCGCCAGAACTTCGAGGTAAATCTCGGATCCCGATCAGATATAATAGAAAGTGGTACTCCATGCAATCTTACCACTTCTTTAACATATATCCTGGCAAGCTGATCTAGAGAGAAATCCTCTCTAATAGCAATGAAGTGTGCAGACTTTGTAAGACGATCAACTATGACCCAAATAGAATTATTGCCTTTGGATGTTTTAGGAAGTCCTGTGACAAAGTCCATAGTGATGTTTTCCCATTTCCATTCGGGTATGGGTAATGGTTGTAACATCCCCTTAGACTTCTGTCTCTCAGCTTTAACTTGTTGACAAACCAAGCATCGAGAGACATATTCAGCAACATATCTTTTCATGCCATCCCACTAGAAGTACTCTTTCAGGTCCCTATACATATTCGTGCTTCCAGGATGAATAGAGAATGATGAACTATGAGCCTCATCCAGCAGCTCCATCATTAATTCGGGGATGGAAGGAACACAAACCCGATTCCTGAACTTTATTATCCCATCACAATCAAGGTTGAATTCAGGAACATTTCTCACCTTCTTTTGTAACTCGGCATCTTTTTTCTGTGCCTCTTTAATCTTCACATGTATAGATGGTTGAACATTTATTTGAGAAAGATAAGATTTTTCCCCTTCCATTATAATTCCAAGATCCATCCTTTGAAAATCCATAAATATTGGATCTTTTGTGATCCTCATCATGGATAAACTAGCATGGTCTTGTCGACTTAATGCATCTGTCACCTTGTTTGCTTTCCCAGGGTGGTAATGGATTGAGCAGTCATAATCCTTAATCAGCTCCAACCGTCTTCTTTGACGCATATTCAACTCCTTTTGTGTGAAAATATACTTTAAACTTTTATGATCAGTATAAATTTCACACCTTTCACCATAAAGGTAATGCCTCCAAATCGTTAATGCAAAGATTACTGCAACCAACTCCAAATCATGTGTTGGGTAATTTTGCTCATGGATTTTCAACTGTCGTGAGGCATAAGCTATCACCATATCATTTTGCATAAGAACACACCCCAATCCCTTCTTGGATGCATCACTGTAGATCACAAACCTTTCTCCACTACAAGGCAGTGTGAGCACAGGTGCACTGTATAACCTTCTTTTCAACTCCTTGAAATTCTCTTCACATTCCTCTATCCAGACAAACTTAACTCCTTTCCAAGTCAACTTGGTGAGTGGATTAGATAATCGTGAAAAATCTTTTACAAAACGTCGATAATATCCAGCCAAACCAAGAAAACTTCGAATCTCAGTTACTATTGTTGGTCTCAACCATCTTTCGATAACCTCTGTTTTTGCTGGATCCACAGATATCCCCTCTTTTGAGATTATGTGACCCAAAAATGCAACTTTTTGAAGCCAAAATTCACACTTGGTAAATTTGGCATAAAGTTTCTCCTTTCTCAGGGTCATTAATATAATTCTCAAGTGATCTTCATGCTCTTCCTTGCTCTTTGAATAGACAAGAATATCGTCTATAAAGACAACCACAAATTGATCAAGATAGTCTCTAAAGACTCTATTCATTAGATCCATGAAGATAGCAGAGGCATTAGTAAGACCAAATGGCATCACTATAAATTCATAGTGTCCATACCTTGTATGGAAAGCCGTATTTGGTATATCCTCCCTTTTGACCCTTAATTGATGATACCCTGAACGAAGATCAATCTTGGAAAAGTATTGAGCTCCGCGTAGTTGGTCAAATAAGTCATCAATGCGTGGGAGAGGATATTTGTTCTTGATAGTGATCTTGTTAAGTTCTCGATAATCAATGCAAAGTCTCATTGATCCATATTTCTTCTTAACAAATAGAATAGGTGCTCCCCAAGGTGACGCACTAGGGCGTATGAATCCCTTATCAAGATTCTCTTGGAGTTGCTTCTTCAATTCCTGCAACTCAATTGGGGCCATTCTATAAGGTGTCTTTGAAATAGGCAAAGCACCCGGTATGAGTTCTATTGAAAACTCAACTTCACGATTTGGTGGAAGACCCGGCAATTACTCCGGAAAGACATCATCAAACTACCGTACAATGGGCATATTCTTAATCGTGAGTTTCTCACCAACCATTTGAGATAAATAACCTTCATTTAGTGGAATCAATACCCATAAGATGGAAGAAATTTCCACTAGAAGGTTATGTTCATCCTTGCATTGATAGACGATCGTAGATTGATCTGGAATATGAAATGTGACTTCCCTTCTTTGGCAATCGATATGAGCTCCATGTAGAGAAAGCCAATACATGCCAAGAATCGCATCAAATTCCACTAAAGGAAGGATCACAAGATTTGCAGGAAGCACATTCCCACAAACTTTGATAGGAGAAGAATTATAAACTTTTGATGCGATTGATGTGCCATTAGGTGTTGTCACAGCTAACTCAACATCTAATTGTTGAGGTAATACGGTGATACCCTTAGAAAATTCTTTAGAGATAAAAGAGTGGGTGGATCCAGAATCAAATAAAACATTTGCTACTTTAGAGTGGATGGTAAGTGTACCTTTCACCACTTCGTTATCGTTCTCCACATCGCTGATAGAAATTGCATGTGACTTTCCTTTGTCTTTAGCCTTAAGAGTTTGTTGACGTCGACCATCATCATCAACCCTTGGATTTGGGCATTGATTTGCATAATGTCCCATCTCCTTGCACTTGAAACATTGAAGTGTAGTAGGTTCATTCTGTGTATCCCTTCCTTTGTTTGCATCATTAGACATCTTCTTCCCATTATCGCGGCATTCAAATGCCCGATGACCTTCCTTTCCACATTTAAAACATTTACTTGTCCCTTTAAGACAACACCCTGCATGTTTCTTTCCACACTTTGAGCATAAGGGAAAGTTCATCTTCTTTTCCGTGTGCTCTTTAGATTTTTCTTTGAATTCCATCTTCCTCTTCTTATCAAACCCATGTGACTGATGGGTTACTCCAATCTCCATCTCGACTTTGAGAGCACATCGAACGATTTCCTCGTAGCTATTGAAGTCCCTTATGGCTAACGCCCTTCAAAGACTTGGTTTTAAGCCACTAAAGAATCGATCGATCTTACTCTCAGGTTGGATAATAATACCAGAAGCGTACCTTGCAAGTCTTGTAAAATTTGCTTCATAGGTACCAACAGATTCATCATCCCTTTGCTTCAGTTCAAGAAACTCTTTCTCCATCTTTCTTCGGAGAATACGAGGGAAGTACTTATTGAAAAATAAGTTCTTGAACTCGTCCCATTCCATAGACTCAATTTCATCCCTTTGCCTCGTATTCTTAACAAGATTCCACCATTGATCAGCATCTCCTTCCAAACGATACTCTGCTAGGATGACTTTATCATGTTCAGAACATTGAAGAACTGAAAATATCTTTTCAGTAGTACTAATCCATTGTTCAGCAACTAATGGATCTGTATACCCGCTGAAAGAAGGTGGACGCTGCCTCATGAAGGATTCAACAGAATGTTGCTCCCTCCTTTGCTCGTTTGGAAATCCTGCATGATTCATAGCTTGAGAAAGTTGTGTGAGCATGGCTACAAGATTTTTCATTCCAGCTCCCATATCGTTTGGTTGCTCAGGGGGACAATCATTGCATTTCCCATCGCATTCCGCATTAACACGGTTCCTTTGGGTTCCAGCCATTGACTAAAACCAAGAAGAATAGTGTGAGCAACACTAATTATAATAGGAAAACCACATAATTCAAGAATAAAATTTTCATGCTTAAGGTCTTATCCTAGGTTATTCAAGGCCATTTCTAAAACACTAAGATTGTGTTCTATGCTTAGACTTATCCTTAGGGTTCTTACTAAGGCTTTCACATCCTAGTTTCCAAAGGTTGACTATACCTTTCTTCTGATACCAACTATAAAGACCCATACTTTACATACATTGTTAATACTTCGAAATTGAAGCACACTTATTACAACATATGACAAAACCACAAAGGACCGTATAGGTATAGTGTCTTTAGAAACTGGGAAACATAAACAACTGGTTCATAAATCTTCTATAGTGTCTCCCATTTATTTCATCATATCTAGGGTCCCTTTTAGCATATTCTACTTAATATCCATCTTCCTGACCTGGGGAAAAGAAAACATAAAAGGGTGAGCTCAAATGCTCAGCAAGGGCAAATAAAGGAAATAAAAACAATATCATATCTTTTTGAAAATCAAAACCTGCAAAAGAGATCATAATATCTTATCATGGAATAAATCATAGAAGTGAAAATGAGATCCCCATAATCATAACATAAGACTTGAAACTTTGTGGCATGCACACATAATCATTGAAAATCATTTCTTGTTAGTCATGACTCATTGCCAAGACTATCTTAGTGGACAAAGTCCCTTTCTGAACCGAGTTCACTCCTCGTTTCAGTCCTGTATCACTAAACCGAAATAACCTTCCGTTCCAGCCATGTCTATCTCATGAGATATAAAATCTTTACCCAATGCATTGGAGGGAGATATAGGACCCACCCATCTTATAATGAATCCTTTCTTATGTGTGCCACATAATCATAAATCATACATCATCACATAACCCATGTAATAAAAATGGAATTCTTAAACAACATGACATCATAAAACAATTCATATAAGATAAAGGAATTCATAAAAATGTTTCCATCACAACATAATCAAATCCATGTAATAGTAGGGATAGAAACAGAACCCTTTTATTATCTTAGATGGAAAATAATTTTGATAAAATACTTGAACTTCATTCTTGAGGAAAATATCCTTTCTTCTTCAAAAACACTTTTACTTTCATAACATGTCGTACAATTTTAAACTAAAAGAAGTTGACTAAAAATAAACTTGAATACTTGTAAAGGAAGATTGTTGGAAATAATGTTTTAGAAATCCATTCATGCCGTATAAGTTAAAAAAACATTCTTCATACTTTTGTCGGAAAAGTCAAAAAGTACCTCGTACGGAAAACGACAAAAGATTCATTTCATTTCTTTTACTAAAAACTCACCGAAGGGTAAAATTGGATTTAAACAATTGTAGTTGGATGGAAATAATATTACATATTTATGAAACATGGATGTGGATGATAAAATACACCCCAGTAAATACTTACGAATAAACAATCTCGGATAAAAATGAGATTGTGATATTTCCCTTACCATAGGTCCGATTTGCTTTGTATGTGTCCGAAGCTCCTGTATAATGGTTTAAATAATGTTATTGACTTATTCCAGAATCATACATATTGATATGATATCATATATGGTCATATTATTAGCTTCTTGTTAGTAATATTTCATTGTTACTTGTTACTCGGGTCTTTATAACTTTTTGTTCTTATGCGTGTTTTGTCGAATAAATTCTTATTCTTCTTTTAAGGTTATAGATACCTTATATCCAGAATGGTATTAGTGTAACATATATCATATTTATTCATTCAATTCATTTATATAATTACTATGTAATGATGATCATGTAGAACGAGTCGCATCACATCGTGGAGACGGTATTCCGTACGTACGCACGAGTGATGATATCATTCCTATGAACGTGGAATTGTATTGGAGTATATGTATATTATTTCAGTATCAATATTACTTTATAATAATCATAAATAGTTACTCATTACACCATTATACCCATCCTTGTAAGGTGGTGGTGGAAAATAGATTACACCACGGCGTGGAGACGGTATTCTGTACGTACGCACGCGCGGTGATTTCATTTTTCCGTAGGATGGATAGAAGGTGAATTAGGGTTGTTTCATATTTATAATAACATATCAGTATGTAAGTAATACTGATGTTATTACTTTATCATGAAACAACTAAAGAAGAAGAAGTTGAAGAAGAAAGAAATTGAAAAGATCGGTAATGGATATTACCTCTTCTTTGGAACGCCTCTTTGAATCCTCCACTTAGGGAACTAAGATTGGTCTTTGAAGAAGACCAGGACCTCTAGGATTATTCTAGGGAAGTGGAGAGGATAAAATGGCAGGGGTTGGCCGAGATTGAGTGCTCAAATTGGTGTGAGGAGGAGGGGGAGGAGGTGCCCTTTTATAAGGGAGGAGAGGGGCACCTTAGGAATATCTCAAAAATATTATTTTATATTAAAGTCAAAATCGGTTTATAATGGTTCCAAAGGGTCTTATTTCGAAGCTAAAGTGGGGATGGGTCGAAATCCTATCAACCAATAGGATTTAGACAAGTTTAGGGTATCATTTTAACCTTATCAATTAGATTTAACTCTAAGTTAATTAATTTAACTTTTACCGTGTCTTTTTGTTTTCTTTCACTATATGGTTAATACACTTACTATAACATGCCAAACGAACCCGAAATTGTTTATTATTAATATATATATATCCTTATCTAAGTCATTTGGCCGAACCTTATATTTTTAGGAATAAAATAACAATTAATAATATAATATTTGATTTAAAAACTATTTTGTGTCAATTTTGACACTATTTGATATATGATTTTTGAAAGTCATAACAGAATTATATGTTCGAACCAAGTTAATTAAATCAACAATAATATATCATAGTAACCTAGAAAATTAGTGGAATTCATAAAATGTCTTAAATTACATTTATTTTGGTATTTATATTATCAATTACGTCAATATTTCATTAATAAGATAATTACTGCATCATCTTTGTGTCATAAATAAATTAAATTATTTGATGTCTAAAAATTAAAAATAAAATATCATCATGTAGGAAATCTTTTTTTCTTTCTAATTAATATTTACAATTGAATTTATCTTATGTATAACCCTATATTAAAAATGATTTACTTATTAAACTTTGATTTTAACTATTTTAACCCTTCTTTAAATAAATTAATAATAAATGTCCTAATCTAATCCAAGTGGGCCTAAATGGTCATATTTTATTCCTAAGTTTGTTTTTGGTCTAATTACACTTGTCCAATAGAATTAGGACATGTGTTGGGGTAATATTAATATCATATTTACCCTTAGTTACCCTATTTACTATTAACCGCGGTAAAAAAAGTAAAAAGTTACTATTCACCAAAAAATTATTTTCATCTCATTGAACCACATTTTAGTCCTTGATATTAACCGTGTCTCTCGGATTTTCGAAATTCCATTCACAGAAGCGGTAAAATTAAGTTTTATGCAAAATTCAGTTTTTTAACCTACCACTTAGTGGTTTCACTATTCATCAAAAATTGAAAGTTTTCAGAAAAATACCAAAATTTCACCCTAGGCTAATTTCGATATTCTGAGTACAAAAATGAAGTCCATTTTGAAAAATAAAATTTATAAAATTTCAAAAAGTGGTTATTACTATTCATAATGGCTAGTTTTAATAGTATATTGTTGTTTAGTGAAACTCGGTATTGCGTACGACGCAAGCTATCGAGGAAGGTCGCGATTGCGTGTAAAGCAAGCCAAGCAAGTGTTGTGTAGAAAAAGATTCCTTTGATGATTTATATAACATAAAAGTCTCGGGTGTTATAATTACAAAAACAACAAATCATGGATTGATTGTAAGATAAGGAATCAAGTCCATCAGCCTCTATTCATTGCACAATATTGATACTTTTTCATATTCAACATTTAAAATGAGTTCATCTAATTCCGTATAATGAAATACCATATCAACCAATGTTGATTCCAAGTAAACTTCCATCGGGATTAGGAATAATGTCCAAATAGAAACATCTCTATTTATTTATCAAGCTTAATCAGAATTCCAATTGATAACATGATATCATATAGTATCTTGGTTGCAAAAATAACAGACTAAGGCTAAAGATCATAACCCACAACTTCATAAAATAATTTCACACCTCTATGGTATTGAAGTTATTATCCCACTTGGTAAGGTGAAATATATCAGGATTGAGTGAGGCTGATCCATGACCCCATGCTTGCAGCTTCAAATCCAATATGGGGAAGACAATGTAATAAAATCCTCTACCCCTCGAGATGTATCTACAATCAATAATCCCAACACCACTGAGAGCCTTGAAACCATATCAACACTCTTATAGGATTTGGAAAATTGGGTAAGACTAATCATACAATGATAAATTCCTTACCCATATTTATGCACACCTGAAACATCCTCCACATCATATTTTACATGGGATATTTTTCCATTTCAACAAATCAACATGAATGAATCCTTGTAAAAAAAAGTAGCTATGACGAGCAACATAAGGAATCAAACTACATTGAGGCCTAACAACTAGTGTTGTAATAGAAACCCTGTATCTCCCCACCACGCACATATGTTCCATGCTTAACTGATCCCTGACAACTGGCGATGTAGCATCTACCTCATATTTTCACACCACGCATGCCGGTGCAACCCCTCAATGCCTGTGAACCCACATCGTAGTATGAGAAACCCTAGATTTTTACATCTCACACTCTAAATGTGGTATACTATCCCCAATCGATGTTGATATTCCTCCAACCATGTTCCAACTCATTCTATAAATAGTTTTTTCAACCTGAAATTCTACCACAACAAGATTTCTAGAATCATCTCTTCTAGCCAAGAGAATAAAATAGGGAGATTGAAGAACCCCCATGTGTTGGAACTCTATATTCCTGATACACCAAGATCTCCATGGTTCGAGAGATCCGCCCATAGAGCCATCCCTTTATAACATTATGAGTACAATAAATATAATTTTTATAATTTTATAACTATTTATATAAGTATATATTTATCTAATTACAACTATAAATAAATATATTTATAAATGTTTGTATATAGTTTTAAATATATATATATATATATAATATTAATAGATGTATCGATTTTACTTTTGTAATTATTTATATATATATATATTTTTATAATAATAATTATAAATAATACCATTTAAAAATTATTAATATTTAATTACAAATATATAATTTTAAATATAAAAAATATAAAAAATATGTAAATATATTTCATGTATTTTTATATGTATTTAGGAAAACATAGTAGATTCATGGGTATAACATGAATGAATAATATACCAATTAAAGTTAAAATCATAAAAAATGAGTCATCACATGTATGGAATATTTAAATAATAATATGGGTGTAATGTAGAAATGAACATTCATGATAGACACATAACCTATGAACTTCAATTATACTCACGCAATAATATATTTATTGACCAAATGCATTGGAAATAACTATTTATTTAAATAAAAATATATATAATTATAAATATATATGGGTAAAAATGATTTATATATAATTATAAATATATAGTTATAAATATATAAGTTTAAATATCCCAAATATATTTATTATTTAATAATCATTATTATACTAATATAATTATAAAAATATCAATTTATTTAATTATATTCTTACAAATTATTTTTTAAAAGAGTATATATATATGAGTTACTAAAATATATATATTAATTAGAAACATGTTTTTTTATTAAATCTATATAAATAAACATCATTTTTTAATATGAATATAATAATCTTGTGTAAAATAATATTATTTTTATTAAAACAATTATGATCGCTAATAATAGTCCCAATAAATCTTCCATTTATCAGTACTAAAACTATGCAGATAAATGGTATATTATTTTTCAGCACTTTTTAGCAGTAATAAAGGCCCCCTTTTTAGCAATTCGTTTTTCATAGCACTTATAAAGATCAGCACTGACCTTCCGCATATTTTTGGTAATGTATCCTTAATAGATTTTTTGGAAATTAGGGCTCTATATTGGGTTTTGATGATAACCTCTGGGTCTTTCAATGTCGACCTACCCTCCGTGGATTATTTTTTCAAGTCATGTTCATCCCAAGTTTAGTTCATTGAATGTTTGTGCCAAGTTAGTTTCTTTTGAAGGGATCACTTCCCTTACACTGATCTGTGGTAGTGATTTTTTAATCGATTCATGGGAACTCAGTGATCCATCAAGGGTCGCAGTGATGACCTCTATTTCCTTCAATGAGGTCCTTTCCTCTAGTGATGTTTTTTTCATTTAATGGTCGTTCTTAGTTTGGTTCATTGGAAGGATGTGTTTTTCCAATTTTTATTGGTCTTTGTATGTACACATTAGAAGTGATCCCTCCTAATGATTTAGTCTAGATCGATCTCTCAGATCTCCCCCATCCATTCCATAACATGGAATTTCATAGATGGATGAGTTATTCACTCAACTTCTTCCTTGGTCTGGTGAATAGCATGCTTATTCTTATTGATGCGGGTATTGATCATATTTTTCAGGAACTCAGCACCTCAAATAATCATTCATCACACATTTGGAGTTATATGTGGGAGTTTTTATCAATAGTGTGGACTCTCCAAAAGTCTTCCACTACTTGTTTATGCTCATTTTTTCTCCTTTGTGGCCACTCACTATTAGATTGTAGAAGAGATCATTCTTTTTAGAAATAATTTCATAAAATTACTTTCTCTAGAAATCCATGGGATCTGTCACAATATTTTGGGGAGCCTTACATTACTCATTTTTAGGAGTCTTATTTCAAGTCTAGAAGACCCTCCTCTATTCTAGGAAAATATTTCCCTCTCCCTAGGGATCTCTTGACTCCCATGGTCTTGGTAGAACATGAGGATCATTCCTGGAACACTTTGGTTGTCTACAAGCCATTTATATTTTATAGTAACCATTCTTCTGTTGTCCTCTTCCCATGATTTTAAGGATAAAGATTCATATTTCTTATTTTCTTCATTGATTATCAGGTCAATTTTTATTTATGTTATTGTAGAAACATCAATGTTTTCTTGATTCTCGATTTTTCTATAGAAACAAAAAGGTGATGGTGGTTTTCCGTAAGTGGTATATTCACCAATCCCTATTCTAAGAGGGAACAATCCAAACAATGTTCTGCAAATTAAAAAATCCCAATGAATATGGGGAAAAAAGGTGGACTATAATTAAATGATCGCCATTATTACATAGAATTCTCACAACATTGGTGCCCGAGTGATGTCGGACTTCTTCACTATCAAATCCCATCATCACAAATAATACACCATCATTTTGGTGGACCCCAAATAGAAATCATCTAGAATTAATTATTCTTCTCATAATATAGTTACGCCCAACTGATTTTATGGTGATATTATTACAAAACACATTTTGATATTTTGGAATCACATGATCTACATGTATAAAATCACACATTGAAAACATCACTTCATAATGATGATTGTCCTCAGTAATCATGAATTATTCTTTAAAATTGAGTGCATGAATGGAAACACTATTGATAGGTTGACATTGTGCAATGATCATGATATATTTAATCCATGGGATTCCCCCTAGTTAGTTGGTAGTAATTATAAAATGGTTATAGAGGCTATGAGTAAGGAAGTGTGTCTAATTGTTTCTTGAGAATATAGAGAGGTATTTTGTGCCTCTCTATTATGAAATGGTTTGATTTATAATGGGTATTATTGAGAACAATTTTTTTGTTGAAATAAACTCAAAGGTGGCCACCAAATCCATAGAATAATTGATCGGTGTTAAGAAAATATTCATTACAAATCATACTTTATGATTTATTGAGTTTTCAATCTGACTAGGCCTATTTCAGATCTCTCGCATATTTGTGTTCCTATGTAATCCAATAACAATGGGAATAAATAATTATTCTTCTCCAGAAGGTGAAAAGATGATCTTATTGAAATATATAGGGTGGGTTTTCAATGAAATCATTGAAAGCTAAAGTAAGAGCCCCAAACATGGAAAAATAATTTTCCTTATGGAATGTTGGGGATGAATAAAATAAAGGAAGAAATTTATTGCACAATGGTTAGGCTTGAAAAAATATTGGATGATTCTATTTTCAATGATATTTCATAAAAAATGAAAATTATCCAAAATGATATTATAATTGGAGTGGGTGGCCCAGTCTCTATCTAAGTATTTTTGTCTTAGAGATTAAGACCATAACTCGGCTTACTACCATGCATTTATAAATGATTTGAAAAAAGTTATTTATCCCTAATATACAAATTAAAGATAGATCAAATAGTAATGGCCTAGACATAATGGAATTTATGATGCACTCTGAATATTAGATCATTTCTTTTTTTATCGTAATCCTTCTATACAGGTCGGACACCCAACATAAAACCCCTAAATACTTGATTTTGTTCCATGGATGGTTTTATATATGAAAAATTTCTACCTACAAAACATCCTTAATGATCTAGTATCATGTTAAGTGGTTCATCCATTAATTTTTGAGGGCTCTCTAGGGTATGATAGATTCCAAATTTCTTTCATCATTTCCATTTAAGATATCATTAATATGAATTTTTTAGAGATCATCAATGATTTCATCAAGGGGGTATCCTTCCAAGGGTTTCTTGTACCACAACTCCGATTCTCATTTCAAAATTCAAAATCCGTCATCTATTAAACAATTATGAAAAATAAATGAATCAATTTTTTTCTACAGGGTTTGAGATGATATAATTAACAGAAAAATTTCCCTCTATTTTCATATAAAGATATCTTAGGAAAACCAAGGTTTTATTAAAGGATGATCTATCTAAGAATCTATAATCATAGCTTTTTAAATGGTTGGAGATATCAACATCAATGCTCTGTGATCCAATATTTCACTCGTGGTTGAAATGGATAATTACTACAACAGAGTGGAGTTTTTTTACCATCAAACTGATGTTGACTATTAGTTTCATTAATAATGTTGTTGAATTGTTTTTTAGATGTTATAGTTCCCCATGGATCATTATTACTTCCATATGAAATAATTTTAGTTTCTATAAAATATTTAGGGGCCTCATATAGATAGATCCCCTTTTACATAGTACATTAATCATAGTATATGATTTTATTAGTAGTTATATCACAAGGAGCATGTTTAATGGTATAATTCTTCATTTCAGCTGAAACCCCAATCATTAACAGAATTTCTCATATTTTTATTTTCAGATGATATTTTGATCTTTTACAATGGAAATAGCTAATGTATCTGAAATATTAATAAAATATTTATTGAGTACTCCATGTGGTTTGGCCAAATTTTTAATTTGGTAAAAAAAAATTCTACATTTTATCCCTATGAACAGAGATACGTGTTTAAAATAATGTGGAATATCATGGATTCTATAGAAAAATTATTCATTCTAGTATATGGGGGGTTTCAATTACACCGGGGATGGTCTATATGTCTCATTTTGATAAGCTAGTTGAACAAATATCTAGTCACATCCTAAATTTGAAAAACAACTTTATTTGATTTGTAGGTTCATTAATATAGTTAATTATGAACTCACATTCATTCCTATATATGTTCATTCCACCCTCTATGTTCCCAAAATAGAGATACGATGGATGGAGAAGATCATGACTTGTTTTTTCTAGAATGCACAAGATATAGCGTGGAACAACATGGAAGTGAAAGAGAGAATGTAAAATGATCAAGTGGTAGTGGAATTAATGTCACAAGTATTTAAAAAACCACGCCCTACATATATTATAGGTTGGTTTGGGAGTAAATTGCGGGTATATACATGTAGGGTAGCATTATTTATATCTTTTGTGGTATAATCTTTTATAAGACAGATGGATGGAGATCTTGGTTTTGGAAAAGAATCCATGGTAATTTTGATAAACTCCACCAGCACTTAATATGGATTATTGTTCTCAGAGACATTAAACTTTGGTGTCATAACTGGATAGGTATCACGTTGGATTTTTTATGTTGTTTGAATCCGAAATTTTTGTTCTCTTACAAAATAAGGTTCTCATCTTTTATCGATTCATTATATAGTCAACAAAAGATTGAGATCTTCAGGGATATTATTCTCAATAGTGATCCCAATAAACTTATTTACATTAAATGTTAATATGGATTTTTTTAGAAATTTTTATGGTTACCTGAGGTATATCGCTTCTATCTGGGATGAATGGGAAGTCATTCTTTGGTTTCAGGAGCTCCCTCAAATGTTATTATTCCATATATTGTGTATTAGGGAGAACGAAGTCCCTGAATATAAGGAATTCATTTGTATGGGAGTCTTCCTATTCTCAGGGTGCACAAGATGATGAGATAGCATGTTTAAAAAAGGCTGAAAATATTTTTCAATGTGAATGGGAGACATCTTTTTGGGGAATGTGGAGAGAAAGTGTCAAATATAACCATAATAATGATAATATAAATGAGTTTCATTTTAATTATTTTTTTCTAACAATACCAAAATTGATAAAAAGATAGGTCGATTATTATGGAGGTATGGTATAGGGTAATATGTACTTCTTGGAGCAAGGCTCCCCATAAAGGTTCTTATATCTCTCGGATTATAGGATTCTAGATCCTGGGGTTTGGAGTCCTAACTCTTGATACTTCTTACGAACAAGGTCAAAACTCTCCCTATATGAACTCTCATGGATTGAAATATTTCCACAATCCCATTTCTCAATGTGAGAATGCATGTAATATGGGTGAAGT
Source organism: Viscum album (assembly GCA_963277665.1). NCBI lineage: Eukaryota > Viridiplantae > Streptophyta > Magnoliopsida > Santalales > Viscaceae > Viscum > Viscum album. Next base: position 1,270,293,112 of record OY728159.1, read on the forward strand.
GGGATTATCCTAGACATTTTCTAAAAATAAACACTGAAGGGTCCTAAATGTATGGAATTATGAGAGGTGGAAGGGTTATTTGTGATCTTAGGGGATTAGTTATTTTGACATTAACTATATCCTATCATCATGGGGATTGTCTAAGGTGGAGTTATCTATAATGAACAATCTTATTCCACACTACCAGGATAAGTAACTTTTCTTAGAGTTTTTGGATATTGATTATTTGATCATCTATAACCCTATTCACAATACTACCACTATGACATGGAATAGAAGCTACCTAGTCTGAAGAATTAATCATTTTCTAAATAGAAATGTGCAGGTTCATCTCATATGGAGAGTAGGTATTAAGGTATAGGATCTAATGTCATCATAGAGCACCCAAGATGATCTCTTCATTCTTTTTTTTGGTTTGGAGTCACATCTATCTAAGAGTGAGGGTGTGGTGAGGTCTTAATCCCTATGATTTCATTATTTATGTCCTCTATTACTTGTCTTTTGTTTTGTAATGTTTCTATTTCTATAATAAATATTCATATGTATCGAACTATCTATAATAAGAATGTTGAAAAATTATTCAATGCGATGAGATATTCGGTTTATTTTATGGGTAGGGATATACATTATTTATTTCCATGGTATCAATATATATAATTAAAATTTTAGTGCCACGTACTCATTTCAAATAACTATAGAAAATGGAATTCAAGATGGATAGGTCAATTCAAACAATTGATGAAGATTAAGATTTCGAGGGATGCTGGAAATCAAATATAATTGGAGCTGGATGATAAGGGAGATTCTGGTGCATAAGGATACTAACAAGGACAAATCTATGAGGTTGGAAATGACCAATATGAGACCAATGGTGTGATAAATAAGAGTTAATCAGACTACCTGGTCACTATGATGATTATGGATGAATTATAGATCTCAATATTTGATTGAATAGATTACATACGGTCATGAAAATTTGTATTTGTGTCGCTAATTTTTTTTTGATAAATAAGAAAAGGATACGATGGAAGAAAACCCACCATGGATGAAGATAAATACACTATAGAAATAGTTCCAAAAAAATCATCGACACCAAAGGATTAATATTTTCAAGATCATGTTGGCTTATCTCTAAGAATTTAAAATGATAGTCCTTGAATTGTTTAAATTCATTAAACTAAACAACTTACCGAAGATGAAACTATGTGAACACTTCTTCTCTGAGTGTTTTGAAGGAGATTTCAAAACATAAAGCCTCCTGCTATAGTATATATGATCTGTGAAGAAGATGGTATACTATTTCGATGCATTTGATTATGTTCACATACCCAATGATGTACATATTTTTCAATGATGATTTTATGCTTGTTTTTTGTTTGATGACTTTTTGTTTAAAGAAAAGGTATGGGTATGGTTTTTATCAATTTTTGGATGTAAAATTTTATTTTTCATGTGTCCATGGTGTTTGATGGAATTCCAACTTTTCCCATTTGATTAGATTTTGTTCAAGGAGTTATAGTTTGGGTTTATTAATTGGTTATGTTATAATTTTTTCTATTCTCTGAGATGGAAATTTACAAGTTTTATCAGTGTCAAGATTGGGTTAAAAGCTATGTATAAACCCATTCAATAAGCTTGGTGTACAGAATGTGGAAATTTTAATATATGAATATGGACCTATAGGGTTTGTAAATTCATAATGAGATAAATATTTTTTATCTAATATCAAGAATACATTAATTACATTCATGATGGAAATTTCTTTTAAATTTATTTCATGAAATTTAAAGTTAAAATTGATTTGGTTTCCTCTACCTTGAAAAATCGATTCTGAGGAAATTACACACTATTATTAAATTTAGATTTCATTATATATAATAAATTTGTAAAAAGAGACAAATGAAGATAATTTTGTTTATATGGGGGGGTCTAGAGTGAATTTTAAAACAATAGTGTGTTTCTAGAGATGAGAACATTTTTGAAGAGAAACTAGTAGATCCGGATCCATTATAATAAGCCAACATCGACAGATAGGTCTTTTTAATATTTTATCTCTTTTTATTTTACTATTTTTATATTTACATTGTCAAATATATTATTATTTTAATATTAAAAAAACATGTGTTATTAATTTCAATTAGGGGATTCAAATTCGAATGAATGGATTTTTCTTCAATCTATTAAATTTCCATTCCATGATTTTGTAACTGCATTTTTGTATAGTGATTATTTTTTCATTCTTTATAATGATCAATTTTTTTATCTTTTTTGTACCGATAGGTGATGGTATAAAATCTTTTAACTCATGAGAATCATTTTATGTACTAAAAATTGAAACATATTATTTATCTCTTCTCCATCATCAATCTAATTTTTCCATAATTTTTTTTGAATGGTCTTTTAAAATGAAAAAATCAATTTACAATAGAGTTCACCCAATGAAAATTAGGAATCCAAAACACCTTATTAAAATATTTTCATAGTTGTGACTGATGAATTTTAAAAATAGGATATCATTTATCATTAATTAAAACCACTCGAATCCCCTGATTCCATCACATTCTTGTGTCTCTATCTTTATTTAATATTGTTTCTCATTATCCATCATAAATCATCTCATTTGATATTTTTTCAATTTATTTGATATTGGTTAGTTTTCTCACAAAACTATATCTTCCTTTTGGATCTATACAATTACACCATCTATAGTACTTATTATTACTATTATTTAAATAATTAAATTTTGTTCACGCATGAAACACCATTTGCGCAATTAATACTTGGGAAACTATCATAGTTTCACATTAAGGTACTAAAAATACAATATATTTATGTTATAAATTACATAAATTATTATTTTTTAAATGATGTTATATGGAGAGTGAATAAAATAGTTTAATAGAATTAATTCTAGGATATGGGATAATGTTGCTACAATTACATGTTGATGAACTCAAACTAGAATAATCGAGAAAAGTATTAAGTGTTGTACATACTAAATGGAGTGGTAATATAATTATATGATATATTAAAAATATGTCAATGATTTGAAAATAAAGATGCTGATTTGAGAATGTAATGATTTATGAAGTTAACATTTATGCCCAATTTGATGATAAAACATTAATCTAGAAGGGTAATAATTCATTCAATGTTACTTGCTAAATGAATGATAAGAAGGAAAAGGAAATATTTTCCAACTCATCTGGTGAATGAGAATCAAGTAGTTCAATTTATAGAGAATAAATATCTAAAATTTCTATATGATTCAATAAATTCAATTAGAAATGAATGGTACTGATAAATGCGTTAACAAGTTTAAAATGAATGGAATATACTAAAAATTGATTAGTTTTTATGAGAGACACAATAAATTTTAATATCAAACCTATATTCATTCCACATAATGGGAAAAGTACAAAAAAAGGAAATATCAAGGAATATATAATTAAAAATGGAAATGGATGATATATATGAAATATAAAAAGAGTGTATTTCAGGATTTTGGTGATGAATCATATTATCACACTAAATTTGAGTAATAAATATAATTCAAAAATTTGTCAATCATGTATCAAATTAAGGTGGTATATTAATTTTTATAATATAATAAATTTTGATGATCATTACTTTGACGAGATTAATAAATAATATCAAAAACATGAAGATTAATATCTTTCCATATATAAATATAATATATTTATTAAAAAATCCATTGGTTCAAGAGTTTCTAAATTGGATATCCTATCATACTATTTTTTGAAGTAAATTATAATGTTAATAAATTTGATTTCTATTTCATTATTCATTATTGTATAGTAAATTATTTATTAGTAGTTGTATTCATGTTAAAGTTGGGTACTATTAAAATTAATCATGGGGAGGAATATATAAATTCTAAACAAGTTATTAAAAATCAGGTTTATGATAATTAGGATAATCATGTAGTGGTCTGGTGACACCCTCTAGGCCACTGATATGATAAATATTTCTCTTTGTATACCTTTTTTTAGATATGAAACGTTTTTTGGAGTTAGAGGATTAAAATTTGGAGATTTGATGAAAACAAGACAGTCACATGGTTTGTTTAACCATTCTTAAACCAAGAACCATAGATCCATGCTTCTTAGTGGTGTTTTTCATGGATTCAGAATATTTTTTCTAACAATTCATGTCTTAGAGAGTACTGGGGACCGATTGGGTGTTTTTCTGGTGCCAATAACATTACTTGAGCATGATTCTTCAAACTATATGACACAAATTAAGAGACCACTTGACATTTTTTCTAATGTACTATGGAAATTTTAGTTTTTTCACAGATTAAATAATCACATGTCTAAACCCTGTGGTCATCATTTACCTTTTAAATATAGGAATTTACCCCGATTTCTTTAGTCATTTGGACCTCTAAAAAAATCATACGACCTCAGAAGAACAGACCATCATCATCATGGATATGTTTGAGGTTCTTAATTTTGATTATGGATGAATATCCATCAATCATGATGGATCCCCTTTAGGTATCATTGAATTCAATTTTTTTCAGTTCCGCTTTATGTACCTACATATGAACACTTATATTCATTATAACATGAAATATTATGTGAGTTATGACTACCTGATCTATGGATTATATGGATTAATTATGTTGTTATTCTTGAATATATGATTTTGAGGACGTGGTCTCCTCATTCATAATATTCATTTTTTTAAATTGATTTTTTTTCATTATGTAACAATCTATATAAAAGGGTCTAACCCATTAATCACATGATGTTCCATTGATACAATTTTTTATGCATAAAATTGATTCATTTGATAAAAAAGTGTTTTTTCTTCATGGAAAAAAATTAAAATGCATTTTTCTGTTAAAATCAACTTATTTCACACTATGCAATTAGAGAAAATCAATAATGTTGGAATTGTTTATAATATTGATTTTAAAGAATGTAAGAATAAATGATTCACTATAAAAATTTGGTAAAAAAATTATAATGGTTTTAAAATGAATTTTTCCTAAAATTTTATAATGTGAACCTTGTGTACATCGATAAATGCTCATTTCACATTAGTGTGTGTAATAAAACTTCAGTTTTGGTATAGACAAAATATGATAGGACTCGATATTTATTGGATTCATGTAATTCATTTCCTTATTCTTAGTTTATATTTTATATTTTGAATTTCATATTCACAAAGTTTTGATCCTAAATCTTGTGTTTTTTCATTTATATATAGTTTTACACCTGATGGTATATATCATAAATGGTTTCTTAGTTTCATATCATATGGTGTATCCATGATTGGTTTTTCTCAAACACTAATGGTTTCTTACATGTACATTTCATATTCATAGTTTATGTGAATATAAAAGGATTTAATTATATCTAAGGGATAATTTAAAAATGGATTCGCTTTTTAAAATTATTTATAAACTAATATTTCTATAAACCTATAGAATATATTTTCATGGAACTAGTCCTCATATTTATATTTTATAGAATTCTTATTAGGATTTTGGGATCACACCCTACTTTTTACCTTAATATTTTTTAGCCTTTTTTGATGTTCAGTTGTAATGAAGTGGGTATTATGGGTATGGTTATCTCTCTTAGTTGTTATTTATATAGACTATATTTGTGTGGTGGTGAAATATTTTAACAAGGTGACTTGGTCTTGGTCATACTATGTTTTATTTTTGGGATCAAATTTTTTTATTTTTTTTGTTGTGTCTCATGGTTATGTAACCTTTAATACATATTATTCAATGATTTTAATCTTATTTTTGTTATATATGGAAAATATTGTGATACCTTTCAGGGTGAAATCAATCCCACCAAAATTTACATTGGTAACCAGGTGCTTGTTTCCAAACCATTTCAATCCGGATTATTCTTTGGTCATTTTCCAAGCAGGATTGTGTTATATTTTAGGTTTACATAGGTTGGTTTGTTAAAAAATGGTATCAAAGGAATACGAACATGTTATGTGATGACACTACATGAGTTTTGTTTAGAATCCATGGAATGCATGAGTTATGGACTTTCATAGCTTAATGTGTGTATAATGAGTAGGTCATTGATCGCCAAATTTCAACATAAAACATCAGTTAAGAAGTGTGGTTGGGGATTTATTTATTTTCTATTTGACGTGATTCATTGGTTATGGTTTAACATGAAATATTATATTATTCATCAAAATTTGTTTATTTCAATGGGGGTTATCAATGTTTTAAAGAGTAAACTGATAAAGGATTCATATTACGAATTCAAATTGGATGGCTGAAAAACCCATTTTTTGACTTCACAATATGCTTTGAAATCCATTAAGGGGTTTTGAACACAAAGCATATGTCCACCAACCATGTTTCTTGATCGTGAATGAATTCTCATTCCATTAATATTGTTATTTAAAACCCCACGATTGATGGATTGTTTATGTGATTCTCATTGATGGGAAATAAATATAGGGGATTATGGGATATAATAATACTAATAACTAGTTTTATTAGTAGTTATGAATTGATTTTATAGTAAAGGGTTGGCCTAAGAAATTTATTATGTGAAAATTAATTTCATTAATATGATTTTCATTTGAAATGTGAAGCTAGAAAATATTCATATTAAGTGATTTTTGGTTTATTGATTGTGCTTTTATAATTTTTTTTTCTTCATTAAAACCTATAATTTCATTTTCAGACCAATTTTATAATTTTAATGAAATAATTTCTCACATTTGTGATTTTTTTCCAAAAATAATTAAATATTCTTAATGATATTGTTGTTTTCCATAATGCTGTGAAGGGTATATTTTTTGGATTTTGGAAACATTCTTAGTTATTTTAAAATGTAATTATAGAAGGGTAAATAGGTTTTAAATGTTAAACGGTAAACTAAATTAAGATTATCTATTTTATTCATACAAATTTTATAACATGTTTGGTTTATGAAATGTTTTGGATGGTGGAATGGTGGTTTCTTATAATGAGATGAAAACATGGATACTATAATTCAAGATGATAATGATTCCAGTAATAATGATTTGACATTAAAGGTAATGGCATTCATCCTCAAATTGATGTGTTTTGAAATGTTTTCATTTTTAATGCTTTTATTATATAATGAAATATGTTAAATATGAAACAAGTTTATTATAAAAGTCATTCTCAAATTGTTTTTGGTGTTTTTTAAAATAAATAGTTTGTGAAAGATGTGTATACTTTATGAGTGGGTTTTTTTGAACCACTATGAGATTGTTTCATTTATATATTGACATGTATTTTTTTTATAATACATTATTGTGTGCAGTGCATCATGTGTTAACTAAAGGAAAACGTATGATGGATTTCTCCACTTTTGTGGGATTAGTGAGTATTCCAGAGAGATCTTGAGACTGAGTGTGATGAATTTTCTGGTAGTGGTCCTTTTTTCATAACACTTTGGTCTCTCCAAAACATGTAATAGAGTGGATTCTATTGTCTTATAATTCAATGTTTAATGGTGTAATTCCTTAATTTCAATCAAGATGATTAAATTTTTTAGATAGACCATATGAAATTGTAAACTCATGTGGTTATATAGTTTATTAATGGTCATTTTACCCTATATTATTATATTCATGGAGAAGAGTGGAATCTTATGTGTATCATATGATATGTGTGTCAGACCCTTCATGTTCATTATATAATTTTTTTAATATTTTTTATTTTTATGTTGCCTTGTTTAGTTGGGATATTCAATATCCTCCCTGGTTTTCTTCATTGAGAGATGTGGTTATGTTGAGTTTCTTTGTTCCATGTTGTTTTGTTTCACACTTTGAAATTTTTTCCATGGGATATATTTTATAGTGTGATCTATCACATGGATTTAGTATTGAGACTCTAGAACTGGAGAACCATGGTTATCAAAATGGGTAATAAGATTTAGTTTCTTGATTAGTTTGGATGAGAGATCTATTAATGATATATTTTATCGGTAAGATAGTAGGGACCACCAAGTTGAGAATTCTATGCTCGAGTTACAATAAATATAGTTTTATAACCCATGACATAATCCCTTTCATTATTTGGTGAGTCATTTTATCATTTAATTATTATCTTGGTTATGTGATATTTAGTGGATCTTGTGATCTAGTATATGACTTTACCTTGTTCATTTGGGTGGTTCAAACTAATAATATTATGTATGATTTATTAGGATGAAACATTTTCATTGGATTGACCTAGTTTCATCCTTTTGTTTTGTAACATGTTAGGGAATCCCATTTTAAATTGTTTTTATAGAAATCTTGAGGGTATCCAGCGTTTGAAATGTCAAACCGATGATAACTGGTTGATGCTCATGTATATTAGTGATGTTTATTTTTAATACACTATTAAAGAATAAGTATAAATAGTAGGGGCATTTTTTAGGTATTTTTATTTTATAGCCTTATGTTGGTTAATCTGGAACACAGAACTCCTTTAATGGTTTGGATGTGATGTTAATTTCTCCTCAATTTTTTTTATGAAAATTTGGAAAATTTTATGTTACTATGAATCCCTTGTAATGGTGTAGAGATATTTTTTTATGTCAAAAATTATTTATGTCCTAATAAATTTATCAATTCTAACTTTTGGACTCCTCATGTATTAATCATGTTTTAATGATCACAAATCTTTTTACTGTTAATTACTCTCATTATTATTTACAAATCTTATGCATGATCACAAATCATACTTATCTTATCAAACCTCTGTATTTATGTTTCATGTTCCCTTACCTTAAAATGGTTAAGCATTATTCATATTAGGCATATTACTGTTTATGTTTGAATATAGTTATTTGTCTAAGTATCAAGGCGCTGTGAAGTGTAAGACAGACACAGAAATCTTGACACCGTGATTTATAAGTCTCAGACACCGTGACCAGTGAGACACCGTGACCTCAACACACCATGACCCAGACACCGTGAAGGGCACACCGTGATTCAGACATCATGACTCAGACACTGTGACTCAGATACCGTGATATGGAGACACTGTGAAGGACACACTGTGAAGCACATATCGTGAAGGAGACACCGGTTCAAGGAGACATTGTTTGCACAACCACTATGACACCGTTTCTTAACCTTTTTTTCTATATTATTTAAATAATGCTAATGGACATATTTGATGTTTTTAATGAATTTAATGTTATTTAATGATACTTGTTGGCATATCAGGAAACCATACATCGTACCTATGAAAATGAAATCATTCTCATTTCCGGATCTCGAGGAATATAAGGAAGATTGAGCTACTGTAGAAAACATATTGAAGAACATACGTACGTGCGACAACTCAAGAAACATGAGTGCTCTGTACTGAATAGAAGAACAATCCTAAGCTTAAAGAAGAGATTGCATGATCTTTCAAGAACTCACATGCATGAAATCTGACACTACTGGAGGAACTGAAATCAAGAGAACATTCTCACTTGTGAAGAACACAAGCTGAACCACGACACTCTATTTTTCCACACTAAACCAGAGAAGGACACAGATGTATTTCTGCTGAATCCAACAAGTCCAGAGTTTCCCTACCAATCACTAGAGCTTTCTAAACATTCATATACACTCTCTAAGTGATTCATTATTTACATTTTCGAGTAGTGTGTGTACTCTTTATATCTTACACACACACTGACAACTGTGCTGAACTGGAGGATATCAAAATCCTCAAACCAAAAATCCTTACTTTTGTTTACCCACAGCAACTATGGAATAGGTCCTTGTGAAGCCTGGTCTTTATTTTTGTATCCCACGAAGAACTGTGGTATAGGTCCCTGTGTGGCCTTGACAGTTGTGTACTATTGTTAACCCCGATCCAGGGTGTGGATCACTTTTATATAAATTGTTTAAGAGGACTAAGTGTTGGATTGAGACTGAACCTCTTGGTTATATCTGTTGTTCTATTTAGTTTATTTTTAATGTATACAATATCAAATTTATATTTTGCTGATGTTACTTTGAAATACAAAACTATTTTAAAGTTACATTTATAGTTAATCTAGAAAGTTTTTGTAACTATTGTAAATCATTATATTAGTTTCAAAATCCAATTTATTCTACTAATTAAATTGACTGAGACCTAATCAATCTTTGATAACTTAATCTAACCATTACATATTTACAAGTTCACTACATTTTAACTTGTTTTATAAATTGTGGAAATTTAATAGAAATTATTTTGAATATAAATGTTTAATTGGAACTCTATTCACCCCCTATTGAGTGTCCACTCCGACCAACATTTGGTATCAGAGTTTTGTTTTTTATTAAGGATTTTTGAAATAATCTGTTTTTCAACTGTGATATTAGTTTCATATTTAAAGATATTAAATTTCTGTTAGTTCTAAATTTTATGTCTTTAAATATCTTGTCTAAAATCTAGCTATGGAAAATAGACTAGAAGGGGATTCTTCCAATATACCACCTTTCTTCAATAGCACCAACTATGCACAGTAGAAACTTAAGATGAAAATACATTTAGAAAGTATGGGTTTTGATATATGGACTGCTATAGAGTCTCAATATAAAATTCCAGAAACTGAAAGAAAAAATTGGGATGAACCTACTAAAGTAGCTTACAATAATAATTGTAAAGCTATTAATTCTTTGTATTGTGAATTAGGAGATGGGGAATTCAATAGAATATCTGCCTGTAAAAAATCTAATGAAATATGGAATACTTTAGGTGTTTCTCATGAGGGAACAACTAATTTCAAAGAAACGAGATTGAATATATATACTATTAAATACGACAATTTTAAAATGAAGACTGATGAACCTATTTCTGATATGTATCTCAGGTTCAATGAAATAGTCAACACAATGAGTTCACTTGGTAAAGTTGTTCCATCAAAGGAACAAATTATGAGGATACTGATATTTTTTCCATATAGATGGAGAGGCCCATCTGTTTCAATAAGAGAGTCATGTGACATTGAAGCTATGCATGCCAAAGAACTAATTTGTACGCTTATGATGTATGAGGAAGAACTCATAGTGAATAAGGAGGACGATGATGAAACTCAAAGGAAGTTAGTATCCTTTATAAAATCTGTCTCGAAGAGCACGGAAAAAGACAAAGTTCAAATACAAACTGACAGTTCAATGAGTGATGATTCAGACTCTGACAATGATGCTGAAATGGCACAGATAGCAAGAATGTTTAAGAAATTCTATAAGAAAAAGAAATTCTTCAAAAAATAAAACTACAAAGGAATGTATTTCAATAAAGGTCATTTTAAAAGGACTAGAGGATAGATGATAAAAGTGATGAAGTTATCTCCTATGAATTCAAGAGAAAAGGTCACATTAAAGTAGACTGTCCAAAATTGATGTTCAAGAAGATACATGACTATAAGGACAGCATATACAAGAGAGCAATGAAGGCAACTTGGAGTGATTTAAAAGGCAGTTCAATTGATTCTGATTCTACTATGGATGAAAAATCTCAAAAATCTAACATGTGTTTCAGGACAAACAGTTAGGAGGTAACCTTAGATACTCCTGTTTTAAATTCCTATTATTCTAGAGTTCATGATGAATATGATTCTAATTCTGAAGACATGACTAAAGCTGAATTATCTAAATACTGCAACATGTTAGAAGAGACATGAAACGAACATAAGGATAAATACAAATCATTAAAGAAACCTCATGCTCTTACTTCAAATGTCAAATCTGAAATTATTATTGAAAAGAAGAAGAATGATCAACTGTCAAAGGAAAATACTGAACTAAAAATGTCTAATGAGTAATTTATAAAAGACTTAGAAAATATCACAAATGGAAAAGACACTCTAAATCAAATGCTTATAAAGTAAGTGGAACCAAAGTATAATACTAGAATAGGTTATAAGCCTGGAAAGAGACAGTTCACTAAAACTAGATTTATTCCTAAATCTAGATAGAATACTGCTAGTTCAGGTTCTGGAAATTCATATGCTTCGTCTAGTTATTCACATAGTTATAGATAAAATAGAGTTTATCTTTAAATTTTTTTTGATTATTTAAAATATATGAGACGCATAAGATAAATTTGGGTACCAAAATCATTGATTGCTAACCTGTCTGGACCCAATAGAATTTGGGTACCAAAATCATATTCCATCTAAAATCATTTTGTTGGAGACATTCTTGAAGTGTTCCCATAAGAAGATATGGTACTTGTAATGTGGTTGTTCAAGACACATGATATGAGACTTTTAATGTTTCAAAATGTTAATAAAGGTTGATGGAGGCCATGTCACCTTTGGTGATTATTCCATAGGAAAGATCATCGTCCTAGGCCAAGTTGGTAACACTAACTCAGTTTTAATTTCTAAAGTTTTATTTTTTGATGGGGTAAAATACAACATGATAAGTATATCTCAATTATGTGATGATGGCTTTATTTTTAAGTTTGAAAATTATTCTTGTAATGTTTTTAATTATAAGAATGTTTTAATATTTTCTACATTGAAAATTGAAAATGATTATGTTGTTGATTTAAATTCCTTAGTTAATAAAAATATTACTTGGTTAATTTCCTTTCATAAAGAATCATGGCTTTGGAATAGGAGATTAGGAAACTGAAATATACACTCACTTAGAAAGATGACAATGAAGAACTTAGTTAGAGACATACCCAAACATGAGTTTCCAAATGAAAAAGATTGTAATCACTGTCAAAAGGGAAATAAACACAAAATATCTTCCAAACCAAAGAATGAAGTGTGAACTTCTCAACCTCTCGAGTTGGTTCACATGGACTTGTTTGCACCTTCAAGAGTTTCTATTATAAATGGGAAGCACTATATCTATGTCTTAGTAGATGACTTTTCTAGATATACTTGGGTATAGTTCTTAGCTCACAAAAGTGAATCTTGTTCTTACATTGTTAAATACCTCAAGTCTTTAGAAAACCATAGTGGACATAAGATGAAGACCCTAAGAATTAATAGTGGCCGTGAGTTTGAAAATCATGATTTTGACTCCTTTTTCTCGGAAAACGGCTATACTCACAATTTCTCTACCCCTAGGAAACCTCAACAGAATAGTGTTATATAAAGAAGAAATAGAACCCTTAAATAAATATCTACAACCATGATTAATGAGTATGACCTACATATGAGATAAATCTATAAATACATCTTGTTATATCATCAATAGATTCTTAGTAAGACATGTTTTCAAAAAGACCTATTATGAGTTGTGGAACAATAGGAAACCAAAAGTTAGCTGCTTTAGAGTATTTGGTTGTGAAGACGTTATTCTTAATACCAAGGAGAATCTGGACAATTTTTCTTCTAAGAGTGATGAAGGAATATTTTTAGGATATTCTATAACTATCAAAGCCTATAGAGTTTTCAATAAGAGAACTAAGTGTGTGGAAGAATATGTTCACATAAAAATTGATGAAACTGATCCACATGAACCTAAGCCTTCTATTTATATTCTTGAAAAATATTTGTCTATTCTGAACCTTAATGATAAATTCAGTGAACCTGTTTTAAAGACAACCAGTTCTAGAAATATTTCATAATCTGCACCTAATGAATCCGAACCTAGAGAAGAACCTGAAATTTTTAGTCCTATATTTACCAGATCCACTAGGATTCTAATGAATCATCCTTTAGATGTTGTTTTAGGAAATCTGGATAGAGGGACATAGACTAGAGCTTCTCTTAGAAATCATTTTGAACATCAAGCCTTCTTGTCATAGCTTGAACATAAAAACGTTGATGATTCTATTAATGATGAATTTTGGGTAATTGTTATGAAAGAATAACTCAATCAATTTGAAAGAAATAATGTTTGGAAACTTGTTGAAAGACCTAAGGACACCTTCACCATAGGCAAAAAATGGGTGTATAGGAATAAAGTAGAAGAATATGGAAACATAGTTAGAAACAAATCTAGATTAGTTTCCCAAGGCTTTTGTCAAGAATAAGGAATTGACTATGTGGAGAATTTTGATCCAGTATCCAGACTAGAATCCATTCGGATCGTACTTGCTTATGATGCACATCTAAATTTTAAACTATATCAAATGGATGTCAAGAGTGCATTCTTAAATAGATATATTGATGAGGATGTTTTTGTTGAACAACCACCTGGATTTACAAACCCTCATTTTTCAATTCATATTTTCAAATTATCAAATGCTTTATATGGTTTAAAGCAAGATCCAAGAGCTTGGTATGATAGATTATGTACTTTTCTAATTTCCAAAGGTTTTACAAAAGTAATAGATGATCCCACTCTCTTCATAAAATGAATTTCTAATGATATTTTAGTTGTTCAAATTTATATAGATGATATTATTTTTGGAACATAAAAAACATATCTATGTACTGATATTTCTAAAATGATGCAAAATGAATTTGAAATGAGTTAAATGGGTGACCTAAAATACTTTCATGGAATTAAAATTTCTCAAAATAATGATGGGATTGTTTTAACTCATTGTAAATATACTAGAGATATTCTAAAACGTTTTGGATTGGATATCACTAAAAGTAGTGACACTCCCATGAGTACCACTTGTAAGTTGGATCTTGATGAAGATGGAAAATTTGTTGATCCAACCACTTATACATGAATGATTGGGAGTCTACTCTACTTGACTGCTAGTTGTCCCGATATTATTTTTTTGTGTGTATGTGTTCTTTTTTTCAAGAAAACCCTAATGAATCACATCTAAATTATGTAAAAAAGAATTTTCAAATACCTAAAGCATACACCCAATTTAGGATTATTCTATCCAAAAGGAAAATCATTTGAATTAGTTAGTTATTCTGATGCTGATTTTTCTAGAGGTAAGTTACATAGAAAAAAACCTATAGAACATGTTAAATTTTAGGAAAGTCACTAGTATCATAGTGTAGTAAGAAACAAAATTCTGTTGCATTATCTACTGCAGAAGCTGAATACATAGCTGATGGAAGTTGTTGTGCAGAAATTTTGTGGATGAAACACACATTACTAGACTATAGATATCCATTAAGACATGTCCCAATAAATTGTGACAACACAAGTTCTATTAACATTTAAAGAATCTTGTTTCCCATTCTAGGACAAAGCATATTGATGTAATACATCACTTTTTGAGGGATCATTATCAAAAACGTGATATCACTTTAGAATTCATTGGTACAGAATATCAACTGGCTGATATATTCACTAAACCATTAAATTCTAAAAGATTAGATTACATTATACTTGATCATGGAATGATCAGTCATAAATAGATATCTTACTGGTCTTACTGTTTAATATTTTGCATTATTTTACTTTAAGTTTTCGTGCTTACTATTTCTCAGTTACTGTTTCATGCTTACGGTCTCACATTTAACACTTAGTGTTCACGATCTTTCACTCACTGTCTTACCATCACTGCACAAAATAGTCAATGTCTCACCGTGACTACCACTAACTGTCTCACCGGGACCACTTTTTTTCATCGCACTGTAATGACTACTCACAGTCTCACCGTGAAGATTATTTATGCATTTATTATAATCCGTATCACGGTAATTTTTATTTCACCGCTATTTAATTTCGTGCGTTTTTTTATGAAGCTTGACATTCCCAAATGATAAAACATTAGGGTTTCACTTGACTCCTCACCTGAACTCTCTCCTGCTCACTCTCTCGAAACCTCTTTACCTTGCAAACCTTCTCTCCTTCTCTCTCGCCTGAACCATCAGTGGATGCCAAGGGTGAAGCATCAATCTAAACCCACATCTGAGAAGCTCCACTCGATGAAATAGAAGAGAGCACCGAGGATAGCTCTCGATGGTCCCCTAAATCCCATCCTAGTAAGTTGTACTATAGTTCCTGAGAAAGAGATTTGTCCTGAGTGGCTGCTATCTAGTAAGTCTTTGGTTCTAAAAGTCCTTAGAGAACAAGGTTGGCTCGAATGGTTTTCTAGACAAGATAGAACTATTTACCCAAGGTTGTTATCATAGTTTTATCAGTATGTAAAGTTCTCCTTTGATGCTGGAGAATGTTTTATGGTAACAAGCTAGATCAATGGTTATAAATGTTTATTCACTTCAAGGCTATGGGCTGCATGCCTAGGGAATCCTCATGAAGGGATTTTTTATGACTACCAGAGAGACCCTCCTCCAACAACTGACATATTTTACCTGGAGAATGCCTTGGAAAATCTTAACTAGAAATGTCACCAAGTGAAGGGCCATAGCTACAGAGTTGGATGGGGAGACAAGGTTCCTATTTAAGTTTGTTCAGAATTTGATTAGCCCAAGGAAGGGTGGTTTTTCTGTGTTGAAGTTTCAGGATGTGTTCCTGATTCATCTGATTAAGAATGGCCAAAATATAAATATGTGAAAATATGTCATTCAAAACATGTGTGAACTGATTAAGGTAACTTCCAAATCCAACTCCTTAGTTTACTAAAGGATTATTTCAGCTATGTTAGTTTCCAACTGAGTAGTTGGACCGAATGAAGAAAAGCTTGTGGATTCTTAATAAGGTTCATCCCAACCTACCCTCAGAAGGATGAAGATCAATTAGAACCCTTGGAAGAAGCAGTGGGTTGGGGATAATGATCAACTATATAAGAAGTATAATCCTGTTTATTATTCAATAAGGCCAAAGAATATAACTGATCTTGGTTTGGAACCAGATGATATGGCTGAGTATCTAGATGAGGTAGAAGAAGAGGAAGTGGTAGATGAAGTACCACCTAGAGAAGAGGCTGAAGTACCTCAAGAGGAATCAGCTCATATTGAGAAACAAATGACTGATGTTCCTACTGATGTTTCAAGAGAAGAGGTTTTTGTTGAAAAAGAAAGGTCTGTTGGTCCTTCTATTGTGCTTGAAGAAGAAGACCATCCTGACCATGATAATCAGGAAACCCAATCTAAAGCTGCAAGAGAGTTAGTTGTTTCTGAATCTGAGCAGCAAGCAATGGAAGTGACAGATCATGTTGAAGAAGAACTCCCTACTGAAAATGAAGCAAGTCTGGAAGCTCTACCTGAGGAACAATATGTTCCTGAGTACATAACCTCTGCTGAAGAGAGGATGGAAATTCCCTTTCAATTGGCAAGGCATGAATGGATGGGGAGAATAGAGCTGATCCTGTAGATCTTTACCAAGCTGTTGAGCCTCTAGTTCTTGAAATGGAAACACCTGTTGAGGGGGAGGAACCTCAAAACCCTGAACCTAGTGCAGCTGAGTCTGTTTAATCCGAATCTGAACTGGGTGATGCACCTCCTTCCACTGATTCATACTCTGTGTACACTCGGTATAAATTCCCTAGTTTTTATGATGTCAGTGAATCATAGCAAGTGACTGCAACTGGAATGGATATCTCTTATTTGTTTCAATAGGAATCTATCACTCAACTTCAACCTCAACCTGATTCAGAATCTGAAACTGACACTGACTCAGAACTACATCCAGACCCTGAACCTGCCCATGGACCACTTTCTCTACCTGAATCCTTACCTAATCAACAATCTTTTCTAGTTAAATAAGATTTGAAAATCTTTTAAGAGACTATCTTATCTAGAGTTGAGAAGATTATATCCCCTCAACCTCATCCTCTGACTCAACTAAGTCAGGAAGATGCCTCAATTATTTTGGAAAATATTATTCTACATTTTCAACCCAGAATGATCCATGAAATTCAAGAGGTAAGGGTTGAAAACAAACTTCTTAGTTCTGATGTTGCCACTTTGAAAATTATGGTAGCCGACATGAAAAAATAACTATCTTCAATATCAGATCTTGCTTCTGTTGTTACTACTCATGCACGTGTTGCTACTTCTCCTGAACCAAATGTTTCCAACATTTATAGAGAGATAGTATCTGAAGTTCATCTATATCTATTATCTTTTGATGAGAATATTAGTGAAAGCCACACAATGATGCTACAATGCATGAGAGATCTTGTAAAAAATCTGAATAAGCTCACAGATGAGTACATTGGCTGTCTGCAAAAGGTCTTGAAATATCTCTAAGCTCTAACCGTAGCTATAATGGCTTCTCCCCCATCTTTTCAAACTTCCACACCTTATTTGGATGATTCTCATCTGAGGTCCATAATCAAGGAAGAAATTCAGAATTCCTTCAGTGGTTTTGATTTGTCTCCTTTGTCAGAAGTAGTTAAGAACAATGATCAAGCACTTGACTTGGTTCAAATTCATTCTATGGTTTCCAATTATGCCCAACAGGAGATCACCAAGAAGATAGACTTTCATCTCACCCGGATTTTCTCCAAAATTGACATGACCAATCACTTTAAGTGTCTTGTAGCGAATTTGAAAATCCCTCCAGTGACTCAAGATTTTAAAGCTCTTGTTCAGAAGATTATAGAGTTCACCAGATTTTTGGATATATTCATGGAGAATAAGGATTATTTTTAAAAGGATATGCAATATGTTAGAGGAATCATTATTGGTTTCATCAATCTTTTGAATCTGTATCATCATGTGCAGAGTACTGCTATAGTTACTCTAGCTGCTGCACCCCTTAGACCTAGTCTACCTGCCCTAACCTCAACTGCCATGTCAGTCAGCCGAGCTCTTTCTCAGACCAGACCAGTCATTCATGACCAACCGCAAACTAGATCTTCTAGAGATCATACATTATCTCCCTCCATTATTGAAGGTCTACCTTTACCATCTTTGTTTATTACCTCTATGCCTTCTTCAATATCAGCTCCAGCTCCTGCTCCTGATAAAGTTAAAGAGAAATCCAATCCGTGATGACAACCATTGGTTCTTAATTTTGGATGGGATGTCTGTGTTTTTTTATTTCTAAAGTATGATGTATTCTAGACGTTTTTAATGACAAATACATTGTTTCACCCCATTCTCTCTACATTTTGATAATCCCAAAAGGGGAGAAACAGTGAGAAGAGTTATCTCTTAGTATTTTATTTGTTATTATTCTATATGTTATTTTCTCTAACATTGCATTTCATTTATACTTCAACTATACATTATTTGTGATTACCAAAAAGGGGGAGATTGTTGGACTCCTCATGTATTAATCACATTTTAATGATCACAAATCTTTTTACTGTTAATTACTCTCATTATTATTTACAAATCTTATGCATGATCACAAATCTTACTTATCTTATCAAACCTCTGTATTTATGTTTCAAGTAACCATACCTTATAACGGTTAAGCTTAATTCATATTATGCATATTACTGTTTATGTTTGAATACAGTTATCTGTCAGAGTATCAAAACACCGTGAAGTGTAAGACAGACACAGAAAGCCTGACATTGTGAATTCTATGTATCAGACCCTGTGACCAGTGAGACATTGTGACCTCAACACAATGTGACCCATACACCATGAAGGACACATCGTGACTTTGACACCATGACTCAGACACCATGACTCAGATACCCTGACATGGAGACACTATGAAGGACACACCGTGAAGCACATAATGTGAAGGAGACACCGGTTCAAGGGGACACTGTTTACACAACCACTGTGACACTGTTTTCTATTCTTTTTGTCAATATTATTTAAATAATAGTAATGGTCATATTTGATGTTTTTAATGCATTTAATTTTATTTAATGATAGTTGTTGTCATGTCAGGAAACTGTACATCATACCTATGTAAATGAAATAATTTCTATTGCCGGAGCTCGAGGAATATAAGGAAGAATGAGATGATGTATAAAATATATAGAAGAACATACGTACGTACGACAACACAAGAAACACGAGTGATCTGTACTGAATATAAGAACAATCCCAAGGACCAAAAAGAGATTGAAAGATCTTTCAAGAACTCACATGCATGTAATCTGAAACTACTAGAGGAACTGAAATCAAGAGAACATTCTCACTCGTGAAGGACACAAGCTGAACCACGACACTCAGTTTTTCCACACAAAACCATAGATGGACTCAGAAGCATTTCTGTTGAATCTGACGAGTCCAGAGTTGCACTGGAAATCACTAGAGCTTTCTAAACATTCTTATAGTCTCTCAAAGTGATTCATTATTAACTTTTTTCAAGAAGTGTGTGTACTCTGTATATCTTACACACACACACCGACTCATGTGCTGAACTGGAGGATATCAAAATCCTCAAACCAAAAATTGTTACTTTTGTTTACCCATGACAACTATAGAAGAGGTCCTTGTGAGGCCTGGTCATTATTTTAGTTTCCCATGAAGAACTGTGGTAGAGGTCCCAGCGTGGCTAGGGCAGTCGTGTCCCGGTGTTAGCCCCGATCCAGGGTGTGGATCACTTTTATATAAATTTTTTAAGAGGACCAAGTCTTGGAATGAGACTGAACCTCTTGGTTATATCTGTTATGCATTTTAGTTTATGTTTAAAGTATACAATATCTAATTTATATTCAGTTGTTGTTACATTGAAATACAAAACTATTTTAAAGTAAATTTGATAGTTAATCTAGCACGAGTTTGTAACTATTGTAAATCAGTATATTAGTTTCAAAATCCAATTTAATGTTCTGATTAAATTTACTAAGACTTAATCATTGTTTGAGAACGTAATTGAACCTTTACAGTTTTAAAAATTCACTATAGTTTAGCTTGTTTTATAAACATACTGATTTTAATAGAAATTATTTTTAACAGAAAATTATAATTGGAACTCAATTCACCCCCCCCCCCTCTTGAGTGTCCACTCCGACCAACACTGACTTTATAGAAATAATCCATGTCACTATGACATTCAGTTGATAAATTTTGTACATGATCTCATAATTAGGTGACACAAGTCCCATAAAGTGATGTTTCTGATATAATAAGACAATAAGTGTTTGGGTTATACCATTAATTTGAAGAATATGATCCCACAATATAAACTCTAGGTTTTGTGATTTTGGATATTTTATTATGATATTTTTTAAACTCTCTGTAGATGAGATGTTGTCACAGTTTTATTGAGAATACTGTTAAAAAATTGGGATATTAATAATAAATGGATGAGGTATCATTATGAAAGCATGTTTAAAAATTATATATGATTTTATTCATGCATTATTGTTCTTTTGTTCTGAGATTTTGAGAAAATTCATTTACTTATGCGTTCAAATTTCAGATTGGGAATGAAATTGACAACGGTTATTAGAGTATTCGACGAAATATTTTATGGTCGGGAGACCACATGTTTTTTGTTTCATTTTTCAAATGGTTCATTGTGTCTTAATATGTTGTTTTTATTCAATTTGATCTAATGGATGAGTTTACAGATAATTGAAATTGGTTGAGTTGTTCCATGTAATCTAATTTCATCAGGATGTATCGTGATTTGTGACATCAATTTTAGTATCCTGTATTGAGATTGTCTAGTGTGTATTTATTTTATGATTCCTAGCCTAATAGAAAAGTGAGGAAGACTATAAACCACGTTTGGGATAGCCTTTTCCATTATATTTTGGATGTAAGATAGATTATCTACGGACCACATTATTGGACTACCACTGATTCATTGTTAGGAGTTAGATATGATTCAGGAAATCATAAAATGTTTTGTGAAATTGGCATGGGAATTTTGGATGAGGAGATGGTATTTTTAGAAAATATTGAATGGTATTTAAAAAGAGATGTGATGATATATGGTGTGCATTCTAATAACCTCTCTAGTACATACACTTATATTTATTCTTATTTTTAAATGTGATTATTGAATGAAATTGGTTCTCAGTTTAGGAGAACATTTTATTTTGTCTTCAAATAGAAGGTTGGAGTAGAAAATTCATCCAATTATATGTGGATTACCTCATGTGTTAATGTTGTTTTTCACTATATTTTAATATCTTTATAGTTTTACTTTATGATTAATTAGATTCACTTAGTTGTTTTGTAAAGGTTTCATTTTTAATGTTCATGATTTCTAGATAGTGTTTGTGAATCGTTATTGGTAAGACCGTGTATTTTTCAAAAGTAAAATGGATGTTGTGGATATCATAGAAAAAGTTATATATTGTTTTTATCCACCAGATAGTTATGAAAACTAGAGTAATATCCCATTGGTGTCTTAGGTATGTGATCCTTTTTTAGTCAGTGAATCTTGTTTATTTAGGGATATCCTTATTCCATGTACGCATGTAATTTAGAACTAGGTTTTTTTTTGGAATCTTCGATATCATTGATCAACATGTAATGATGGATAATTGGTATGACTTTTATTTATGCTGGATTTCAATTAATGACATGTATTATGTTCCCTAGTTTAGGATATATCATCCATAACCATTAAATGTGTGTGATGGGGAGGATGTAGATCTTGATCAAGATACAATTTTTTTTGAAAAAATAGGATAAGTTTACAGTTTCTGAGAAAATGGAGATTCATGGTAAAAACATTACCTTTAGTCTCTATACATTGAATTCATGGATGGGAAATCCACCATACATGGGAGTAGGAATTAATGTTCATATGAATGTTTCTAAATTGCATTGTGTGTATGAAATCCCATGTTCATTTTAGGGATATAATGTTTCATGGTGGGGATAATGGTGATAACCTTCCTATCATTGATATGGTCAATTTTGAGCATGGTTTACGACTTTTTATGTTTGATAGGTTTTTGGGAGTCAACGATTGAAATCTTTTATATTTTGGGTGAAAAAATCAGGTTCATGGTTTAGTTTAATGGTATGTCTAACTGTGAAGTAATTGTGCTTCATATATCTATGATTCATATAGGTATTTTTCATGGATTGAGAATATTTTTCATAACCATGCATGTCTAAGGGAAAACTATGTTGATGAGTGGGTTTTTTTTGAAGCATATCACATGGAATGAGGATGGGTTTTCAAACTCTAAATTATGTTCCAAGAAGCAATAAGAATTGTTAGTCTATGGATAGTGGTTAAAGTAAGATTAGCACAATGTTTAACAAACTCTATAGCCTAACCATGTAGCCTTCTTTTAAAATTAATATAGTTAATTTAAATTAAATTCCTTGTTCCTTTTAACTTATAATCACCTCATAATCTCTCATTATCTAGATCCAGACATTATATAACTATCTTGGAGGTTATTTCATTCCCTCCATGGCTATTCATCTATGATGTTTGTGGATCCCTTCGTGGTAGGTATGTTTTCTCTTTTTTTCCACTGTTTCAAGATCTACATCCATTCACTCATCATCCTAATATCATGAAATCAAATTTGGGTTATGACTAGCCTATCAATGTATTTGATGGAGAATTAATGGGTTTCCTCTTGGATTGGGGATTGTGGGGAACTTATCTTCTCATTTCTAATCACTATTCTCAAAGATGACTAGTTTTTATTTGTTCCTGAGGTAGGTGACTCTATAAAAAGCTTCTAACTCATGAATTACTTGATATTCTTGTGAATTATATTGGTTTTATTTAAGAAAATTATGTACTGGATATTTAAGAGTAGATTCTTCCTGAAATAAATTTTTTATGTGATTATTTTTTAAATTATGGATTTTACACACTATTAGTTGGAAGAAATTATTTAATGGTGGATTTTATTATAAAATGGGTTTTCCAGCACGAATGTATAAGTCATTCACTCTGAAAATTATTTAAAACATTTGAGCATGATTTGAAAATGTTTTTTGGAAAACGTGTAACATGAGGAACCTTGGGTACATCGGGAAAAGGACATTTCACTTTTCTATGTGTAATATAAGAAGTCATTTGATATCAAAAAACATAGGTTGGACAATATATCAGTTAGATTGATGTATTCATGGATTTTTTATTAGTGTATATTTCATGTTTATGGGTATATATTTTTATAGTCTAGAGAAAAAATCATTTTCTTTTTCATTAACACTTTTTTTACACATGATGGTATATTTAATGGATGTTTTCTAACATTCTTATTATATTGAGTATCTGTGATTTTTTTCTCATGAAAAAACGATTTATTCCTTGTTATTTTTCTTTTTATAATTTATTTGAGTAAAAAAGGATTTTATAAAAATCATTGGATGATTTATAAATTGATTTTACTTCTTATTATTCAATATAAAATTGTTTCCGGTTTAAATGTAGATCATAAATTTTCATTGAGTTAGAAATAGAATAGATTCATCATTGAAATCCTGCTAGCCTTGAGTTCTAAAACCATACTTTTTTCTATTGGGAATTATATCCATTTTATGTAGGATACATATAATTGGATTGTAATCTTGTATCAAAGATAATTATATTTTTTTTATATTCATTATGGTTGTTTGGGGTGGTGGTGGAATATTGTCACATTGATACATAGTCATATTGTTTTTTCCATATTCAGGATCTTCCATTTACATTTTTTAATTATATCCCATGGTTATTTAATCATTCATCAACACTGTACTATATTTGTTATCCTATTCACTTAATAAATGATTCAATCTTTCCACGTTTTTAGGTGAAATCATTCCATTTTTTTTACATTATTACCTAGGTTCTTGTCACCATCTCGTGTCAATTGGGAATGTGCATTTAGTATTTTTATAGATCTAGATGATGTGATATTCCTGGTTTACTAGTGTAGGTTTCTCCGATGTGAAAAGTGATGATTTAAGAAAATTACATATTCCTAGTTCAAGTAAAAAATAATTCAACCATTTTATGATTCCATTATGTTGTTACTAGACACTATAAAAGTGATTTATTCATTAAATTTCCACATTTTTTGAGTTAGGAATTCCTAATTAACTAAATAATTATATAATATTATTCTAAAAATCATGATCAATATAATAAAATGTGTTTACCTGAATTTTGAATTTTTAATATTGCAGGTCCTAATAGTATATGGGCACTAAATACATTCTGTTTTTAAAATATTATATGAAAGTAGCTATAAAAACATTATTTATAAATGGTATATAGATATTTTTGACTAATAATATATGAAACTAGAATTTATATATTATTATTCTCTACCAAATATTGATGATAACAATGTCACATTTTGTGATTATTCAAAAGGAATGATTATTAGAGTTCAATTAGATATAAATATCTATTATCATCAATATTTTTTTATATGTTGAAGGGGATGATCATAGTGTACAAATCAATAGGGGAGAAATTATATTCCAAATAATTGATTATTAAATTTCATTATAAAACTAAATTCTCAAATATTATGAAACTACCATTTCAATAAAAATAGAATAATTGTATAAATTGAACACTAAAATGTTTTCTAAACATATCAATCAATACTCACTTACTATAATATTGAAGATAATTTATCTTTTGAAACTAATATAATTGTATTAAAATGTATATATATAACACTATTTTATGTTAACTATCATATTAAAGTATTGGTTAAATTTAAAAAATAGGATTTTACTTGGTTTATAATAATGAAAAAATAAGAAAATCCCATAGCGTAATTTTAAACAGGGGTTCAATTTCAAGCAGACACATAATCCATTGAACTTAGAAATCACCAGCTACCATGAATTTTATTATACAATAAACTATTCCACAACCTGGATTGATTTTTATGAATAATTTTACTATGAATTATTATGATATAAAGATGACTCTTCCACAATTATTCTACGGATAAAATAGATAAATATCACACATGACATATTAAATAGTTATACAAGGGTATACCAATGGAATGGTTTTTGAGAGGCTATATTACTCTCTTAATTTCAGTTACGAGGACTCGGTTAAATAGATAAAAAAATTAATATAAAATCAAATCTCCATGTTATTCTAAAAAATTGTTAATGGAATGAGATATATGAATTTGTTGTTCAAGTCACTCTGAAAAACATAAGTTTTACCAAGGTCTCTAAAGATGGATTTTAGATGCATAAACTAAAATTACGGGGAAATTTTATAATAACAGAGTATTGTAGAATTCTAAAAAACAATTTGTCCTCCATCATACTTTTGATTAGTGTTATCCCACCCACATGTTTATCGTGTGTTTGTTTATCTCAAAAAAATTTGATTACATGTCTCTATATTACATCACATACATACATGCATTGATGAAAGATGGATCTCTTTTTAAGGTATAACTATCTATCTTGTCCAATTATCAAAAGCTGGATATATATAGAATATGTAGATTCCGATTATTAATAACTAAATTGGAATCATTGAATCATTGTTAAAACTATATATAGAGTTATCTAACAAAAATCATTCCAAAATCCACATACCTATGAACGAATTTGAATACATTATTTGGACAATTGAAAAGTAACTTTTATTTAAATTATTAATAGATACATTATCAAATCTTGTGGTAGCTCGGGTGAAAACTCTGGTAGTAACTCTAGCTTCTGAAGGTTGGAGCGCTCAGTCCTACAAAATCATGATGGTATTAGATATTAGTAAATAAATGTTATATTAACTTGATGGTTTCATATCATTGTGGTATCATTGTTTGGAGGTAGATTTATTGATAGTATATTCATTGTTTGTTTTGGTATCCCACGATGGTAATAACGGTGGTTGCTCCACGTGATGGTAGCACAACGTGATGAAAAGTCCTTGAGTTTATAGAATTCTAACTATCAATGGAATCGTGAACTGATGGTATCATGGAGTGGTCGATTTGAATGATATATCATATCAACTATAGGAATCTTATTTTAATTAATGGTATTTTATGAATATAGGTTCAAAAAATAGTCAAATTTTATTATTTTTTTCCAGAAAATAATTGAATAATATAAAAAAATTAAACTCACTTTAAAACAAAACAAATATTATAAAATATAACTAACAAAAGGGGGTGAGGTACTAATACAATAAAAGGCTTGAATAATATTTATTATATGTATCTCTATACATTATTATAATGGTAATTTAGTTTTTTTTAATAATGTGTGGTTTTTTATAATGACACAATAATGAAATTTAAATAACTTAAAAATGAAAATTCTTGTAATATAGATCGTGATTCATTATGTAGAAAGAATGTAATTTTTTTGAATGAAAAGATATATAATAATATATATAATAATATAAGACATGGAAATTATACTTCTTATTATTGGAGAAATTATTTTAATAAGAATTTTTTTTTGATTTTCCTAACATAATATTTGATGATAATTGGATAAAAAATGCATACCAAATGGGGAAGAAACATAAATATACATTTAAATTAATAAATGAAGTTGAAACTCATAATCATTTATTAATCATCCCCATATAATTATATAAAGTATCCTAAATAAAATTACATAGTGATAAATATTTTTTGTTGTCTTTGTTTATAATTTTAATAGACTTACATGGGTTAACATTTTATGGATTATATGTGAAACCAATTTTTTCGAAATGATTTTCTATAAATTTGTCTAGAAAGTGAAATTTAAATAAATTATTTTCATTAAAATATACCTTGTAGTGGGATTTAAAATTTCTGTGTTGACCTCATTTTTTTCTAAATAATGATATTAAATATAAATTTTTTCCCATAATAAATCCGAATAGTGTTGTGTTTTAAATGGAAGGAATAGGGATTGGTACGAAAATAAAATTACCATATTGTGGTAATATGGATTGAGGTAATATATTCCCCATTTTTTTTATTATGTTCATTTATTTAAACCCTCCAAATTTATCAATTTGATCATATAGAGATCAATTTTTGTATTTATGATTTGTTTGGACAAAATTGTGAAAAGTGCATAATTTCGGATTTTGGCATTTTTTTACCATATGGGTATTTAAGTCATTTAATTAAAAATATAATTCCATTTTGAGTGATTATTATTTTTTATATCATGTATTGTTTTTCTTGTCATTTTCCTCCCGGATTAGGGGCTGATTCGACCATCTATAGGCTCTAAAATTAATTGATGTTAGGAAATTTTTAGTGCAGAAGGTGTGGACCCCAACACCATAGCAGAACCAAAATTGGTATAAAAATTTAAAATTAAGGTGTTACCACCTTAAGTATAACATGTACTCATAGGGGCATTTTCCAATAAATTTAATAGAGTTATGAGAACCTAAATTGTTCTTTTGAACAATATATATTCAATGAAGCTACCTGAAACCATCATCCAAAAAATGTAATACTCAATTAAAAATTCATAACTCTTACATATGGTGTCTTAGTAAAAATAAATTTTTTGGTTAGAGGATAAACACGTTTTGTAGTGACATTAGTGATGGATACACCACATGATTCTATAATTATGTGGGGATACAATGTACAATATTTTGAAGGACAAATTCCTCTTATAAAATGAGTGTTCCTCATCTCTTCTCATATCATATCATTTTTTCCAATTCCATCCTGGTAACCTAAGAGGAGATATATTTTTTTATTTATATAGATAATTTATTTTAAATTTAGTAGTTTTTTAATTCCTTCTTCTTCCCCATTCGTCTTGATTACCCTTATCATATAGGGTTAAAACTTTTTAGTGATCGGGGAAGGGGGAGTTTTCTTTTTGTAATGTTGAAGTATTATGCATTAATATAAAAATATCATTTTATGTTTAGTGATATCTATTTTTAAGGGTAACTTTTTATCTTCATGTGATTATATTTTGGGTCTTTATTCTATTCATTATATATACCTTCGATAGAAGAACATTAAACTCCCTCAACATGGTGCAATTTGTCTCGATCGAGAAAATTGTATTAGGTGGGGAGTGTCAATAGATCATGGGGACATTTGTGAAACAATTTTATGGTATAAATATTTTTAAGGATACAAATTATCCATTCGGACTTTTCTTAATTTTTTGGAATTTATTTATGAATATTCATGAACACATGATTGGTTTTCATGGATTCCCTCAACCAAGGGTGGTTAACATCTTGACCCAAGAGTCAGTCATTTATCATTCAATATGAAGCGAGTTGAACTGGTTTCTATGATAATGATGGAATTAAAAAATTATATCCTAACATAAACCCATTACTCTCTCTATAACATGTTTTTAATTTCTTCTAAATTTCATTAATTCTTTTTAAACTAAAAAATTGTCAAACAAACCTCTACTTTGTAATCAAATTAAAGTGACAAACATGTTTGTGTGAACTCCCTTTTGGGTGATATCCATGTTTAGTTACAATAATTTAACTTTGGAAGTATTTTTTCCATTCCCAACGAAAGGTTTATGTAAATCATAGCATTTTTGTCCGGGTTGTTGTTCCACAACCTAATTATAAATATTTAACTATAATGAAATTTTGTCAAATAAATTTAAAAATGAATTATGAAGTATTCAAATGATTATTAATTTAATATGTTGAATAATTAATTATAAATGAAAGAAAAAATTATTGAGTCAGCTATTTCCATGAATAATGGTGTTGGTTCTATTGTTATAAAGGTAATTTTATTCTAAAAATCATATAATGGGGGAAAACCATTCAATGAATTCATCAATGGTATGAGGGAGGACATGAAAAAACAGATTTTTGAAGAGATGGTCTGAGAGCTAACTGAGTTCTCCCCTTACATTCCATAATTTTTTTAATTTTACAAGGTCTAAGAAGATCTCCCCTTAGACATACATAATTTTTTAATGTATATTCATGAAATGGTGGAGATTGACAACCTTACTTTCTCTACTACTAGTCAACCTAATGAGATCATTTATACAGATAAATAAATTGAAGCCGAACAAGATCAATAATATAATCTTTTCATGAACTCATTATCTTTTAATTTTCATGAAACTGAATTTTTTATTACCACCCATTGTATTAATTTTTTATGTTTAACCAATACTTGTATTTCATTGGAGGGAGGTGATGAAAAACATGATTCATATAAAGAGGAACATATGGGGCTCCCTAATGATGTTTAATATTTATTGAAGGGTGTTCAAGAGGAGATAAAAGTGGATTTTCTAAATAAAATATGGACACGATATGCAGACATTGGAAGGGAAAAAATTAATATTGACACTTCATGTTTTTGTATTTTTTTAAATATAATTACACTCAGACATTACTATTGATTTTTCCATCTATGTATCATACTATTATCAACCACTAAAGAATAAAGAAGATTTTGTGCATGTATAAACCATGATAAAGGATGACTCATTCATTATCGTAATCCCACCATCCATGTTGTATCTTATTATAATTGGGGTGGAAATTTTATAATATATCCATGGAGTCAAAATGAAAAATTAATATGTTCCTCCTAGAAATAAAATTTTTTTTGGTTCTTGAGAAAAAAACATAACCCACCATTAGAATTGGGATAACCAAATTGAGCAGACCATCTAGAGGCCTTCAAAACCTAGGGCCCACTTGGGGGAATTAAACCCATATATATCCATATTTTCTCACTATATTTCTAATATAATCTCTCTTAATTTTTTTATGTTTTCTTTTATTTTTAGGACCAATAGGGGCCTATATACCCTGAGAGGGGGGGGTGAATCAGGGAATGGATATTCTTTCGCAAAGTTCTTCCTATCCCACTGGATCTTGACCTCTTTATTACAAGGGTCACTTTGTTTGCACTCGTGTGATTATTATGACCACCTATTTTCTTCTTTATCGGATGATGATACTTTGAATGTAATGAAGGGAAGAAAACAGTTATACACAATGATTTTTACATGGTTCACCCACACTGGGATACGTCCAAGGAGCATACGCCGACAGGTTTCCGATCGTACCAAATTCCTCTATTCTTAACTAGATGTGGATTACAATTTTCGGGTACAGTCACTCTGTCCTAGGATCACTACCTTTACAAGGTTTATGGTCATCTCACTGCTTTCCCAAGGGTCACTCCCTATTTCTCTATCTCTAGCTCAATGTCGGTGGAGAGGATCACATTTTTCCTCTTCCTATGCTCACTACACTTGGAAGGGATCCACTCACAGTTTATAGACCTATAGGTCTCTTTACTTGCATGAATGCACACATCCTCAACTGTTGATAGATACTCTGTTAAAGTCCAAATTTCATCCACTAATGAATACCCCTTTTCCTCTTAACCACTGGGAAATTCCTTTGGAAACAACTTCGCAAATCACCCTACTTCACTAGCCTCCTAATTTCACGAATCTCAAACAAGCCTTCACGAAGTTACTAGATTTTCACGAAGCACTACCACGAAGCACTACCGTGAAGCTCAAGTCGTTGCAGAGCAACTTCACTCTCGAAGCTCACTAAGCCAACGTGGAGCGCGCAACTTTCACGGAGCTACAATAGCAGCCGCGATGCTCTTCTTTCGCGAAGCACACAGGCTACGTGAACTACCTTCGCGTACCGAGAGGAAATGATTTTCTCTGAAAATTCTCTCTACTTATCTCGAGGGGGTTGACCTATATTTATAGGCGATTCCACTGACCCTCAACCCTTTCGCGCGAAGTCAATTCCATGTCATCTCAAATCGCGAAGCTTTGAAGTGTCCACCGGAATTCTGTTAAAATTGCGAAGCACCATGGAAATTTTCTGATCGTGGAGGTCGTCGTGATCATGGAGCATAACCATCAACATTCCTTCGCTCCTTCACCGAAAAGCTCCCTCACAAAGCCCTTCACCGCTGCGATGCGCTTCAATTCTGCTGTTTGCGAAGCGTTGATGTAATCGCGAAGCATCACCGCCTCCATTTTCTTGGTTTTCGCGAATTACAAACCATGAATCCTCTCTTCGCGAAATTCATGCCTTTGCCATATTTAATTATGATCTTCATGGATATCCTATTTTTGCGATGCTCACCAAACTCCAAATTTTGCACCCAGAAAATTTGGCAAACACTGGGAAATGGCACCACCTTGTACTGGTCTTTTGTACCGCCTCCAGATCATCCATTCCTTTGTCATCATTCTTTATCAACATGTATTGTAAACAACTTCTCGGGAACTCGACAATTCTCCATTGAAACATTCTTTTTCAAAAAAAAAATCAACCCAAAAATACTGCAATGTTACCTTGAGGGATTTATTCCCAACAATCTCCCCCTATGGGTTTGTGGACAACTCTTCATAACTCTTCTCAGAATGATTTTCTGCATGTTGATACCTCACTGAGTCTTCTTCTAGCCACTACCATCATTCGCCTCTTTTTATTCTGATAGCATTCAAGGATTCACTTAACACGTACTCTAATCCCACATGAGCAATGCTCGGTGTGAGAAACAAGAGTATTATGAAATGTTCATCAATGAATCACTTCATGTCAAACACCAATTGTTGATTCCAACCTGATACCAATTCATAAATTGATACCAGTTGTTGAACCACACTGATACCAATTCGTCATAGTTGGACACCTTCTCACACCATTCAAACATCACTCTTCTAATTTTATCACAATCCTTAGCTGTCGTGATTTCTATGCTTTGATCGATCACTTCTAGCATCGTCAGATTTAAAAATCTCCCCCTATCTCATTGCTCTCCCCCAATCTCGATGCTCCACCATTCAGCTTCTCTTCATGTCTTTGACAAAAATATTTTCTCCCTTTATTAGCCATAGTGTCTCCCCCTTGAGAGGTCACTATTTCTCCCCCTTTGTCAATGAACCCAAAGGGTACTCCTCTGCAGTCTGAGACATTGGTAAGAAAACCCATTAGCACAGTATAGAAAAACACACCATACCTCGAGGAGAGGAGGTGATTCCACATCCACACTATGTCAAGTTTGGGGAGTCGACTGAACTCCCAGAGCCAGTCGATGCCTCTCAAAAGTTTCTTTGGGTAAGGCCTTTGTCAGAATGTCTACAACCTGTAGCTCTGTAGGAACATACTCCAACATCACGATTTCCTGCTCAACCTTCTCCTTGATAAAATGATATTTTATCTCAATGTGCTTTGTCCTTGAATGATGGATGGGATTTTTTCTGAGATTTATAGCACTTGAGTAATCGCACTAGATTCCGATCGGAGACTTCACTTCAACACCCATTTCATCAAGCTGTTGTTTCATCCACAATAACCATGTGCATGCTTGAGTGGCCGCAATATACTCGGCTTCTACGGTGCTCAATGAAATGCTATCTTGATTCTTTCTTAGCCAAGAAACACATAGTCCGCCAAGATAGAAAGCACCTCCTGACGTTGACTTCCTGTCATCCGTTGAACTGGCCCAATCTGCATTAGTATATCCCAATAATTCTGACTGAGATTTTTCATTATACATCAATCCAAAGTCCACTGAGCCGTTGATATACCGAATTATTCTTTTCACTGCTAGAATGTGGATTTCTTTGGGATTACTCTGATATCTTGCTTCTTGGCATGTGGTGAATAACATGTTAGGCCTTGTTGCAGTCAAGTATAACAAACTTCTAATAATCTGCATGTATTCTGTGATATTAACTGCATTGCCATTATCATCATTTCATAATTTTATCCGGGTAGCAACCGGAGTCTTCATCTCCTTGGAATTTTCCATTCCAAATCATTTCAAAAACACCTTGGCATATTTGGATTGAGAAATGAATGGGTCATTCCTGCCTTGTGTAACCTGTAAACCATGGAAAAACATCAGCTCACTAGTCATAGATATTTCAAACTCATGTTTCTTGAATTCAAGAGATTGTCTCCACTATGCTTCATCTGATCTTCCATATATTATGTCTTCTTCCTAGACCAACCTCATAATCCGTTGATTACTGTTAGTGCTGAAATACAGATTGTAATCAAATACCCCACATTGAAAACCAATCTTCTTCAAATACTGATATAGCCTTCATTACCATGCTCTTGGTGCTTGTTTCATCCCATATAACGCCTTCTTCAGCCATCAAACTTTGTTCTCATCCTCATGAATGAGAAAACCATCTGGCTGCTCAATGTACACCTCTTCTTCCAGAAACCCATATATAAATGCAGACTTGACATCCATCATGAACACTTTGATCTTTCATTGCTCTGCAATGGCTAGGAATAATCTGATTGTCTCCAGCCTTGCAACCGGTGAAAATGTCTCATCAACATCAGTACCCTCTCTTTGGGAGTATGCTTTCCACAGAAGTCGTGCTTTTTTTCGAATCATTATGTCATCTCCATTCATCTTATTGTAAAATATCCATTTAGTCCCGATGAAATTTTTATCTGCTAACCTCGAAACAGTCTCCCATGTCAAATTCTTTTCTGAATCGGCATCAATCACTTATGCTCCCCCCTTTTTGCTTTCTTCCTCAACACATTCATCAAGATTTTTCTCACTGATTAATTTTTCGGTGGCTTAATTTATTTCACCTGAAAACTTTTCACTGTGTCATTGTTCAATAATGTCATTTTTTTTGAACTTCTTCTCGCAGATTTTTGTTGACACACCTTTTATTTTCCCTCGCAGCTTCTTGGTATCCTGAAAGCAGTCAGCTGATACCACATTGTTAGATCAAAAGAGATAAGCATGAGATGCATGATTATTGCTGCTTCTCCCTGTGTTTCATTCTTCCCTCAATAGGTAACACCTGAGCTGAGTCATACAATTGTTGTTTTCATGGCTCTTGTATCTGATTTTGTTATTAAATGCTCCCCCTATGTTATGCAACATTTCTTGGGGTTAGGCCCATAAAAATTCTTCTTCTCTTGCACCATCTACTCTCATTCTACACCTGCATCATTTATACAAGTCTTTCACTCGACATTGAGCCATTAACAAAATCTCTAATCCTACTGAGTTGGAACTCGGTGTTGGAAACAAGAGACAAAGTCAATAACACAATCACTTCATATTGTGCTTTGTTTCTCTCTTTCTTATTCAACTCTAGTACCTGATTTGAATCAAATGAAACTCTCGAGCATATCACTTCTCCACTTTTCTTCTTTAGATGACACTTCCCCTTGGATCATATCTCCCTAAAACCTGAAACAATTGAATCATCAGTTAATGGAATTTATATACATAGGGAGAGGGGTGCCTTATGGAATCCTCTAGATGAGGATGGTGGTTGATCCTGATGGGTCAACCCTTTGATTCTTTCTTGTAGAGCATCACACTCATTATTTGCTTCTTCTAACTGACTAGCCGACATTAGCTGTTCTGGCCATATGACTAATCATTCTTTACCAACATTCGGAGCCTTTTTCTGATATTTAGATTCGGTAGGCTTGGATTTCCCCACACTCTGAGGTTTAAACCCATTGGTAGACATTTTCTTCTTTGATGTTCCTCTAGTATACCACTTCCCCTGATTTTTTCACTGATTATGAATATCTCTGCTTGAAATCTTACCTTTCTTATTCCACCATTATAGGTATCTTTCACTTTCTTCCACTTCTCGCTGCGGAACACGACATGTGAATTTTTCAATTCATTCTTTTTTCATATTTATTTTATCAGATGTCAGAGTCACCACACTCTTTTTCACTTGTGGTGAGTCCTCCATTGAACATTCATTCTTCTTTATCACAGCTGGAGTAGATCTCCCCTTAATCATACAGGTTTGTTCACATTATCTCCTTGAGAGTTTTTGTGGGTATGATAGAGGAGGTGACTGATACACCTTTTTTTCATCTCCATGTGACTCCCCTGAGGCTCTAAGCCTATTCTTCTCTTTACCATGTTGTCTCCCAGTGTATAATTTCACATTATGCATCACTGCAGTTGAGAATCTCATTTCGAGTTCCTTTTCCTTCCTTGCATTCTTCTTGCTGCAATTTCTTTCCCAATGCGCATAATCTGAACATATAAAACATTCTCTATCAAAGGAATACCTCATTTCTTCATTTCTATGTTGAGATTCTGATACACCTTGTGTTCTTATTCTGACACGGGGCTCTTGAGCTTCCTAACACATAATCAGGGTGTATCCCGTTCTTCCACAGTAATAGCATCTAATAGATGCTTTCCTTGGAGAGACTCTTCTCACTGATTACTCATGATGCTTTTTCTTATTCTCAGATTTAATAATGTTTCCGTTTTCACAGCCTGAAATGTATCCAGAGCCTCTGAACCGAAGCTTGACGTGTGACCATGAATCGTGCAGTAATAGCACATGTCGTCACTTCTTTTTTTAACTAACCTCTTAGGCCTATCTCCAGAACCTACAGGTTTTCTCCACTCCTGGAACTGTTCAAGTCTCTCTTCTTATCATGCATGGGAGGTGATTCATCAAATCCAATACCAGCTTTTCTGAAACTGTCTGGTCTTTGAGATGAGAAAATATTATGTTGTTTCTCTTCAGAAATAGCATATATATTCTCCATTTTATCATCACCTGTCGAAGGATGATCAAATAGAAAGTATAAGGAATCCGTCATTTTTGGAATTCTATTAGCATTGGATTTCTCCACTTCCTTCTTTACTGATTCTATCTCTTCTTCCATCTACTGAATCTTCATATCACTTGATTTAAGTTGGGAATTTAATTCCCTTGTGAGATTCTTTCCACGACTCATCTCATCTGCCAATTCTTGTGTGAGCTTTTCTACCATACCACTTTTCTCCTTTACTTTCAATTTTTCTTGAGAAACAGACTCAGAGATAGATTCATTCTCTTGTTGAAGCCTTTGATTCTTTTGAACATGTTCAGACAACTGTATAGCTAGATCATCATTTCTAGCTTTGAGATTCTGAATTTCATCTGTGTTCAGATTCACTCCCTTGACATCAGCTTTTGATTTTTCAACCTTTGCCGATCTCTTTCGCAGTTCTTCATCTTGAGAATCATTCTTATCTGTTAGGTCAGTAACCACATCAATAAGCCTTTGGTTTATGCCTCTTAGCTTGTTGACCTCAATATCCAATACTTTGATCCAGATATCTTTATATTTAACTTCTTCATCCAATTTCTTTGTCACATTGACAACATCTACTGGTGGCCTTCTTGAAACATCTCCATCATCAGTTGTTTCCATATAACTTTGAAGTTCATATACTTCACTCGTTCCTGCATCATTATTGAGTGAATCTATCTTTTCCTTATCAGATTCATCCAATCCTTCCTTCAGCAAGCTGTTAGATTCCTTTAGTTGAATCACACTTTCTTCATAAACACTTCCACACTGAGGGATACCACATGACTTCTGATTCTTCTTTGATGTTTTTCCCTTTCCCATGGCTCACAAGATAAGAGCAGACTTATTCATTAACCACACAGATCGACTACACCAAGTCAGAGAAAACAAATCTGATAAAAGAAACTAGCCCTCTGATACCAAATTTTAGGACCAATAGGGGCCTATATACCCTGAGAGGGGGGGGGGGGACAATCAGGGTATGGATATTCATTCCCAATGTTCTTCTTACCCCACTGGATCTTGACCACTTTATTACAATGGTCAATTTTTTTGCACTCATGTGATTAGTATGACCACTTCTTTTCTTCTTTATCTGATGATGATACTTTGAATGTAATGAAGGGAAGAAAACAGGCAGAAACATAGATTTTTACTTGGTTCACCCTCACTGGGCTACGTCCAAGGAGAATACACCGACAAGTGGTAAGTCGTACCAAATTCCACTATTCGTCACCAAATGTGGATTACAAAGTTCGGGTACAGTCACTCTATCCTAGGCTCACTGCCTTTGCAAGGTTTTGGGTCATCTCACGGCTTTCCCAAGGGTCACTCCCTATTTCTCTCTCTCTGGATCACTGTCGGTGGAGAGGATCACCTTTTTCCTCTTCCTATGCTCACTGCACTTGGAAGGGATCCAATCAAAGTTTATAGACCTATAGGTCTCTTCACTTGCATGAATGCACGCATCCTCAACTGTTGATAGATTCTCTGTTAAAGTCCAACTTTCATACACTGATGAATACCCCTTTTCCTCTAAACCACTAGGAAATTCCTTTGGAAACACCTTCGCAAAGCACCCTACATCGCTAGGCTCCCAATTTCACAAAGCTAAAACAGGCCTTTGCGAAGCTCCTAGATTTTCACGAAGCACTACCATGAAGCACTACCGCGAATCTCATGTCGTTGCAGAGAAACTTCCCTCGCGAAGCTCACTGACCCAACGCGGAGTGCGCAACTTTCACGGAGATACAATAGCCGCCGTGAAGCTCTTCTTTCGCGAAGCACACAGGCTACGCGAACTACCTTCGCGAACCGATAGAAAATTATTATCTTTGAAAATTCTCTCTACTTCTATCGAGGGGGTCAACCTGTATTTATATGCGATTCCACCGACCCTCGACCCTTCCGCGTGAAGTCAATTCCACGTCATCTCAAATCGCGAAGCTCTGAAGTGTCCGCTGGAATTCAGTCAAAATCGCGAAGCACCACAGAAATTTTCTGATCGCAGAGCTCGTCGTAATCGCAGAGAATCACCGTCAACATTCCTTCATGCCTTCACTGCGAATCTCCCTTGAAAATCCCTTCACCGCCGTGATGTGCTTCAATTCTGCCGTTCACGAAGTGTTGATGTAATCGCGAAGCATCACCACCTCCGTTTTTCAGGTCTTCGCGAATTACAAACCATGAATCCTTTCTTTGCGAAATTCATGCCTTTGCCATATTTAATTATGATCTTCATGGATATCCTATTTTCACGATGCTCACCAAACTCCAAATTTTCACTACTGGAAATGTGACCTTTCCCAACACTTCTATACTCCCTTTCCCAAAGGTTTGGCCAAACTGTTGGGAAAGCCCACTTTGTGGCCACTTTTCCCAACGGTTTGGCAAAACCGTTGGGAAAGGTCCAATTTGTGGCCACTTTTCCCAACATTTTGGCCAAACCATTGGGAAAAGTGGCCAATATTTCAACATACCTTCCTAAATTCCAGGTACCTATACCAAGGGTTGTCAAAACCGTTGGTATAGGTCCTTTGATTTTTTATCAGATCCCCTTAACCAGAACATTCTATAAATCAAAATTTAAAATAATTATAATAATAAATATATATATTTATGAAATTATGTTCACAAAAGTCATGTTAGGTTAGTGGATAGGTTGTTCAATGATAAACTGGAGGTCCTGGGATCAAATCCCAGTGAATGTTTTTTTGTAAATACATATACCAACGGTTTTAAGGAACCGTTGGTATAGATTTTCATATTACTTATACCAACGGTTTTCCAAAAGCCGTTGGTATAGACCTATCCCAATGGATTACTTGCCTATGGTTCTCCAAAACATTGGTATAGGCTATACCAACGTTTTAGAGTCCTATACCGACAATTCCAACCCGTTGGTATAGGTTAGTTTTCTAGTAGTGTTTGGACACCAAAAATTTGGAAAACACTGGGAAACGGCACCACCTTGTACTGCTCTTTTGTACCGCCTCCAGATCATCCATTCCTTTGTCATCATTATTTGTCAACATGTATTGTCAACAACTTCTCGAGAACTCGACAATTCTCCATTGAAACCTGCTTTCTCAACAAACACAATCAACCCAAAAATAATGTAATGTTACCTTCAGGGATTTTTTCCCAACATTTATACCTTTTCTTGTAGGTTTGTTTTGTTCGTATCATAGGAGCTTAAATCATTGATGTACTACTAATAAGTCAGTTTGTACCTCTCCATAACATATAATTTCTGTGATTCAATTAAAAATATTCTTACATGTTAGGATATACCTGAATTATTTGAGGAGACAATATCATTTTTGTGTGGGGTATGGAATGTTTTTTAGTTTAGGGTTTTTATTTACTATTATAGAAAAATGTTTTTAAAATTCTTTATTTTCACATTTATTATGTTTTCAAAACATTTGATATGAAATGATTATCATTTCTATATTTGAAACCTATATCATTGAGTGAAAAAATCTATTCCATGAAACTAAACATAAATTAATGCTTCAAATTAATTTGTTTCAAGATCAATTATTTTGTAATTTCATGAAAAGTACTTTGATTTTTAAATACCATACAACACTTCACTATATTTATTTTGTAACTAAATTACCTGATTGGATTATTATCCTTTTTTTCACATTCTTTACATTCACCACACATCTTGAGAGATCTATAATATGATTTATTAAACCAAAATCTCATTTATTATTTTTAAAACATTAGTGTTTCAAGTACTTATATTTTAATGGATTGTGGAAATCATTGGGATTTATATCACTCTTTTTAAGTAAATTGTTTCCATTTTTT
The DNA here is from genome assembly GCA_963277665.1 of Viscum album. Classification (NCBI taxonomy): domain Eukaryota; kingdom Viridiplantae; phylum Streptophyta; class Magnoliopsida; order Santalales; family Viscaceae; genus Viscum; species Viscum album. Next base: position 1,270,333,069 of record OY728159.1, read on the forward strand.
CCAACATTTTACATTTAATCCTTTTATCCCTTAGAATAAATGAACATCTTATTAGGTTAGCCACATTAGACCCCAATTCTCCATATCCATACATCTCGACGTAACAAATCTTGACCAAGTTGAACATAACTTTGGGGGATGATGTCTTATATTGTGATACCTCATTTTTTGATACATTGGGTGAATATAAAATTTAATGAGGTTATGTTTCTACTGAATAATTCACATTGTTAAAATATGTGACTTTCTGAATCATTCCATATAAAATAAGTTGTTCCTTTCTAGAGCTTCCAAAGGAGAAAAAAAGTCATGCATATCTGTAGATTTTAAGAGAAACTTTGTTTGAGAAGATTGATATTTTTAGTGAAATGACAAATGGTATAAACATTTCTTATGTTATCATGATTATGGATATTATTATCTATGAATGGTAGTGATTAGGACATCATTTATCCGTGAAAATTATAATCTTTCAATTTTTCCTAAAAATGAGCCTGGGCCGCCTTTTTCATCCTCATTATTTATAATATATAAATACTACCAACCTGAAAGCCATTAAACAACCCAAAAAAGTCCCCATGATAAATATATTTCTTTGACTCACATCATGTGGATATGTAGGAATTTATAAATCCTATAGTGACTCTTCCATGGAATTGTGTGAGAAAATATTTATTGAAAATTAATTTTTTTTATGAGAGAAAATTCAGGTGAGGTAGGTTTTTAGTGTTTTTGGTGTGAGAAATGACGTCAAAATATATCAATCGATATAAATTGAGATCTTTAAATAATAGTTTTCAATGAGGGCTGATATCTTTTATCATTGTGTGGATTTGGTAGATCACTCGGAATGTGTTTTGAATTGTTGTTGATTTAATTTTAATGTTTACTTGTCTAGGACTCCAAGTGAATTGTTTTGGGGAATTGATATAGATAATATTTTCAGAATTGTTTATATAAATTTAAATTATTCATGCACTTTAAATTTATCAATTTTATATTATATGGATCAATTTTGAATTTTTTATGTTTTTTGAGAAAAATTAAGAAATGTACTTAATTCTTGATTTTTACATATTTTTACCCCATGGTTATTTCAGTAATTTAATTAAAAATATAATTCATAATGGAGTTATTATTTTTTTATTTAAATTGTTTATTTTTTTCCTTCAACTTGGTTTTATTGATTTGGGGTTTATTTGAGCATCTATAGGACCAAAAAACACATTGAAGTTGGGAATGTTTCTGGGTAGATAACATGGACCCCATCAATGTAACAGAAGGGTAACTCAGTATACAAACCTCCAATATGATTTGTTATACCTAAAATGGAACTAGGTCTCATAGAATTATTTTTTAAACAAATTTATTGGATTTATGATCATAGAAATATAGAGTTTGAAAAAAAATTGATGGAAGCATCCTAGAACCTTCATTTAGAGAAAGTAATAGTAACTAAATATTCATAACTCATACATCCAGTGGACATGTAAATTAAACATTTTATAGTAGATTACAAACTCCTTTTGAAATATAATTGATGATGGATTCCATGTTTTATTTTTTTCATTTATAGTGAAAAAAATGTGAAATCCTTTGGAGGAAAAATTATGCATATTAAAATAGGGGAGCTCCTCTCATCTCATATTATATCATTCCATCACATTTGTTAGGGTTCTCTGGACAAGAACGATTTAAAATTTCTATCACTAATTTATTATATTTTTAATATATTTTAAATTTCAACATCATACCCATTCATCTCAATTACCCTTCTCATATAGGGGTAATTATTTTGAGTGATCGGGGATGGGGGGTTCTCCTTTTTAATTTCGGAGTCATGTGCTTTAATATTAAAAAAATTATTAAATGATTAATATTTTTAGTGGTATAACATTATCTTAATAAAATTTTATTTTTGATATTTATTACATTAATTTTTATAACATTGTTGAAAAAACATTATACCCTCTCTATTTAGTGTAATTTGTCTTGATAAAAAAAATTCTGTTAGGTGGTAAGTGTCTAGAGATCATTGGTGTGTGTGTGAAATTACATAATTTCATCAAGACTTATAAGGTTGAAAATTTATTGATTGAAAGTTTTATTAAGTCTTTGGGAATGATTTATGAACTTTCACACACGCAGTAGTGGTTTTTATTGCTTCCATAAACCATGGGTAACTGGAAACCCGATCGAGGAGTTAATCATTTATCATTCAATAGAAAGAGATGAGAATTAATTTCTATGATAATGATGGAATTTAAAAATGATATCCTATTTAAACCCCATTACTCCCTCCATATATTTTGTTCAAAATTTGATTTATTTTCCATTCCTTCTTTTTAAACTACAATGATTTCAAAAACAACCTCTACTTATTTCTCAAATTATAGTGACAAACTATTTTGTGTGAACTCCTTTTCCAGAGACATCTATGGTAAATCACTAGACTACAGTTAGAGAATATATAAAATATTTTGTTCCACCCCCTATGATAGTTGTGTGTCAAATATAGATTATGAACTAATTGTTCATCTAATTTAATAATATTTACTTCCATATCATAGAAATAGTTGTAATTAGACCTATGTTAAAAACTACTCAATAAATTAGCTAATGGGAGAAAACCTAGAGCATGATTTTTTAATGATTTTGGACTCAATGATTCTATCTAAAATGTTATAGACAATCATGGAAAATTTTCTCCACGGGATAAAGAAGATATATTTCTTGGTTATTCACGACATATAATGGTTGTAGAGTTCTCAAAAAATTTCATTTATTGTGGTTGAATCTATTCATGCGAATTTTTAAATAAATTATCCTTTTATTTATAATATTAAATTCATTGATGGACGTTATGATTCTTCTTACAAATTCATATTGATACTTTTATCAAAACTAAAAATGATGATATTGAGGAACATGATAATGTATAATTTTTTCCTAAATAGTTAAAGATAAAGAAACTGAGAGTGTACTACCTAGATATAATATAAACATAAAATTATATTGTGTAGATACTATTATTAGTGTTTTAGAATAATATTATAGAAATTTGTAAATCGATTTAATTATATTTGATTTTTCTACTGTTATGTCAGAGAATAAATCTAAAACTATAAAATAAGTTATAGATAAATAAATTTATGTTTTATATATGATGTATTAAATTATTTTTCTAAAAATTAATAAATTTTTGGAATATATAGAGACTCCCAATTATTATTTTTTTAGGTGAACTTTTAGGGTTTTTATGAATATTGAATATTATCAAAGAGTAATCCGTAAAAAATATTCATAGGTTAGTGAAAAAAATAATAATCAAGAGGAAGGAATATATTATAAATATAACCTTATAGCTATTAATAAATTATAATACATTATAATAATATTAAATTATTTATCTAATAAAAATTAAAACTTATCATATTGTTATTTAATCTACATTGTTAAATGTTTTCCAATATAGGAATTTTATTTTGGTCAATCTCATTGTTCTCCAATTAATTTTTTTAAAATATTTATTTTAAATGATTTAAAATAATTATTATGTGCTACATGATATCCATGAACTTTATATGAGTGACCTTAGTATTTTATTTTTTCAAATTTTATAGAGGCCCGATAGATCATAATTTATTTGAAAAACATCATCTTAAGAGTTTATGAATGGTAAAAAATATTTCATGATGTTATTACTAATAAAACAAATAATAATACTTTTAATGAATTTTCTGAACTCTAGAAAAAATAGTTTCAAATTGGAATGATGGGTTAGATTATTATCTTTAATAGTTATCAAATCATCTAGAATTATTTGATAAATGTTTTAAATCAGATAAAGTACAAACATGAGTAATAGAAATTTTTTAGACATGATAATAGTAAATGTTATTCAAATCATATGAGGTTTAACATTATAATTTATAAGTAATAATTTAAGATAATAGTGGATAAGAATTTTTATAGAGTAATAAAATGAATCTTGTTATATATAACTATAAGTACAAGTGAAAAAATAGAATTTTTGTGACACTGTGTATGATTTAGTTTTAATCCTATGGAATATAAATTAATAGTGGCCAAAATTAATTTAGAGTTTCTTAATGGTTCTGATTTTAATTATATTTTTCTCTGAAAAACAATTGGATTTAGTTAATTCTTATATTCATGTACTGAATTTGGGTTTTTTGAAATTGATCAGTAGGGAACCTAATGAACATATCTTATATTGAGATAACATTCTGATTTTGGTCCATTAAAAGGCTAACTTTTATTAACATAGAACCTCGTAATTTTTTAAATGTTTCATTTGATTATTTTTTTCTCAGTTGTTGGAGATATAAGGCACTTTGAAGGATGAAATTAATTTTGAATCTGTTTTTGTAAAATGTGATAACAATATTACTAATTTTGTTTGTGAAAATATAGATTATCCATTATAGAACAATACATATAAATATTAGACAACATTTCTTAATATTGCATTATGATTTAATTATGACCCGGTGGGGTTTGTTTGGGTTTAAAGAGATTTAATTTTTTTTTATGTTTTGGTAAGGATTTTATCGTATATATGAAAAAATAATTTTTTTATTCATCTATATTTACCATTTAATTATTACATATAGACCCTATTCATATCCCATATATAGTAAAACCTACCCTTATTAAAATAAAAATTCAATGGATCAATGATATTTATTTTAGTATTTTATAACATTTTATTATTTTTTGATGAACCAATATGAAAACATTTTTTAAGAATTTTTTATTCAAATAAATGTTCAGTTATCGGTAATTTTATTGTGAATATTTAAATACGTCTTCCATTTTAAATGTTTGTAATATAAAAGAATTAGCCATTTAATATGCACATTTTTTATATCACAAAATGAGGAGAATTATTTTATTACCACTAATTAATACTTAATTTAATTTTTGTGTTTTATTTAAATTATTATTAAAAAATATATTTTAATGTAATTATTAGAATAAGTACAAAATGGGTTAAATTATTGGTTTTTTTAAACATACCCTAAATTATCCATTGTTTTTAAGATACAAAATTCCACTATCTGTTTTATTGATAAATTTAATTTAATTATTTTTTATTTTATTTTTTATTTATTAAACGCTTTTACAATTTGAATTTATTATAAGGTTCTAATATGATTTTATTATATCTATATAAGATTCAGAATGAAGAATTTATTCATACATATCCTTTGAATGTTTAAATTACTCTTACGAATCAATAATTTCACAATAGAAAAGTATCTCACATAGTTGATGAAATTAAAAATTTATTCTAACATAACATAAAAGTTAAAATTAGGTATTTAACAAATATAATATTATTAAATATGATTCTATTTGGAAAATTATATTATATATGAATAATGGGTAAAATTCAAATGTCAGTCGATATTTATGTAACACTTGATTGGGGTTCAACATACAAATGCCCCAAGTCGATATGGGGTACGTTGGTTTGGATGATACAATTTGCAATAAAATGTGGTTTTAAATCCTTTTATGTTATATTTCTATTTAGGAAATCTATACAATAGTCTAGGATGTGTTGGGCCTTGGAAATGAGCTCGTTCATGGATATAGATAACACATGTGGGGGGGGACCTGAGTAGTAAGGGTGGGATTTTTTATTGATGTTTGTGGTAATAGTTGGATTTTATTTCACCTTGGGAGATGAACATGTTGTTTGATTTTATAGTTTTATGATATTTAAATCATGGAATTTAATTGAATGTGAGTGTATTACAAATTGACCATTGTAGGAAATCTGTATTTTATGTGACATGCAACATTTTATGCACACACAGAAGGGAATGTTTTGGGAGAGTTGTTTAAGTAAAATTTTTATATAATTTTTGTGATTTAGATGAAAATGAACCGTATTATATATATATAATGAGTAAAATGATTCCATATTTCCTAATTGAAATGTTCTAAATGTTTATATAATGATAAACTAGAAATATATAATTGTTTACCCTATGACAGGCGAGGGACGGTTGATGGTAGTGGTGGTGCCTTTGTATTGACCGTGTGGTGAGGTATGGAGGATGAGTTGTTGTGTATGTAAATACCTATTGAGACAATGTGTTAATGATGTGTTATATATCATAAGACATGTGATTCTAATTTTATAGATATTCATATATGAAAATGCATGTTGATAGAATCATATGAGGACTTGGGATGAAAAATGCCCTTAAAAGTGGAACCTAAGGCTCATTTAGTTGTAGGTGAAGGAGTCTGAGAGCTGTTCCTTGTGAATGTTTCGTGATTTATATAGTTTATCGGAAGAGACAAGTGGTGGGTTGTGTATAATATGTTCTAATTGACAAAGTACTTCTATTTGAAACACCCTATGGTGTTTTCTAGAGGGGGTGGACCCGAAGAAACTGTGATATGGATTGTTTCCATCTAAAAATTCCATGACCATTTTGAGATTCATAATGAGAAGAGATTCAAGATGGTAGCTCATATATTATGTTATTGAGTGATGTATTGGTGGTACATTCATATTCGATATGATCAATTAGATAATATGTATTGGAACAAACTTCATGAGAAATTCCTTTAATAAATTCACTGTAAGACACTCAGGTAAGAGAGGGTAACTAAGATTATGTGGTTGACCCAGGGGAGTATATCCATGATGGACTACAACAGTCACTTCACCGGTTTGCAACTCATTATTAAAGCATTTGAATGTGATGAACCAACTATAGTAAAGTTTTTTCAATAAGAAATTTAAAGTGATATTATTTCCCAGTTTAACATCTATAATATGAATATGTTTTTGAATGTATTGAATCATGCTCCCTTTTATTGAGGGGAACCAAAAAGAGGATTTTAGTGAAATATTGGTTCTTTTTCCGGATGACCAAGAGGTAAATATTCTAATTTTAGTAAGCATAAAATTGATAATGTTAAGTAGTTAGATTGTAACCATAGTGTGTAAAGAGAATGACCAGTTTCATAGAGATGTAATTGATTTTATTACCATCACTATGGTAAGATGAGACACATTAATAAAATGTTTCCCTAACCACCAGTGGAGTGTCAAGCCTATGGAAGGATGCTTCACTTGAAGTGGTTTTACATAAACCATCAACTAATGGATAATCATAAAGGTTCCACGCAGATTCAAAGCACTAGAAGCGGATCATCCCCCATATCAATTAGGATGATGGATTTCTTATAGATATGGTTTTCAAGGAAGCGTACGTGTTACATAAAGAAAATAACACTCATATTAGAATAGTGGGTAAACTTTGGGGACTCAGATTACAACACAAGGAAGTGGTTCAATAGAGTTACATGAAGTTCATCCTTCAATTTTGGATAGTGAGGAAATTCTGTCAATGGTATTATGTAATATTATAGCATATTCTACAGTTTCTAGTTCCTTATTTGAAACCAAATTCTCTAATTATTTTATATCTGAAATTTTTTTGAACAGTTTGAGCCTATGTGTGTAGTTTTTTAGTGGGGATATGATGATTGAATCCTTTTTTGGTGTTCGAGAAAGTTACATAATTTTGTGTATGTTGATTTCTCTTGAGGTTAGTGAATATAAATTTTATTAGAATCTATAAATATATGAAATATTAGGTTTTTAATTGCTTTTGGGTGTGGATAGGTTGGTTGCATAAAAATAACCAATTGACAATTAAAATATTAGGGTGTCCTTTGCGTCTATGAAAGGTAATATTTATATTCTTCTTGGATTGTTGGATATCTAGGCAGGACATGCAAGCCCAAATCATCACCAACTGGGGTAGATCACCACTCAAGTTTCAATTATTTTTTTGAATGATGGGGTGTGAAACCTAAATTTAGTCTAGTGGTAGTGGATTAGTTTTTGGTAATATTTCATGAGGACATACTAGGGCTTCCATATGATAGGGATGTTGAGTTTGTAATTAAATTCACTATGGGAGATGAACCATTTTCTTTTGAAAACCCTTGTGGGCCACGGGGGATGGGTCAGAACAGGAACTATATCTCACTCTTATAGGGCCATTATCTCTAGCACTTGTTCCCCCTTCACCAAATAAATAGGGATGTAGTGGTTGGGCTCGTAATATGGGGATCACGAATCTAATTGTGAAATAATAGAGCTTCAAGAACATAATATTCATCTAGAAGAGTTGATGTATATATGATTTATCAATCCATGTACATCACATTAAGGATATCCAGTATTGTTTTTTAAGAATGGTGATGGTACATTGAGATTCCATTTTGATTTCTAGTTTTTCAACTGGATGACTGTAATGAACTGATATCCTCGTCTCCATATTGATGATCTCTTTGACTAGTATATATGATCATGTGGGTTATACAAGATTAAATTTTGGATGGGGTTTTCTCAGTTGATAGTTTAACGTATACCTTACCACTAACTACTTCCCGATTTTGGTTTGGATTATATCAGTTTTTCATCTTTCCTCTCAGGCTGATGAACACACCAGATATGTTTATAGCCATGAACAACCTGATCTTCAACCTATACCTGAATTATTTTTTGTTTCATTTGTGGATAACATCATAGTGTATTGAAAACCTCGTGATGACCTATACCAACATCATGAAATTGTCCTAGGTACACTAAGAGAGACTTGTCTTTAAATGATGATACCCAAATATCAAATATGGAATACCCAGATAAATTTTATGGGTTTCATCATCTCAGATGAAAGAGTATTAGTAGACCCATAGATAAGTTTGGGTGGTGGTTTCTTTGGAGAATCCAAATAATTTTTTTAAAATTCAAAGCATTCTATGTTTATTGGGTTATTTATTAACGTTCATTAAAAAATTTCCATCTTGGTTACAACAAATTTTTGTTTGAAAAATTAGGAATTCATGATTTTTAGATCAAGAAATTGTGATAATAAATTTTAGGAGTTGATAAAGTGTTCGACTGTCAGACATATTGTGATCCTACCCAGTCCAGTTATGTAATATACAATTTTATTTGATGAATATGAATTCAGATATGGGGGGGTTTTATGTAATTGGATTTTTTTTGGGGTTTATAAGTCATCTTAGTGGATTATATAATAATTTAATTACCATACACATGATCTCTAGTTAGATGTGGTGGTGTATGCATTATGTTGTTGGAGGCATTATCTATTGGGTGAGAATTTTACTGTATATACAGACCAAAAAAACATAATGTACAACTTTTTCAAGGTAGTTTTGAATCTATAATAAAATAAGTATTTTTATTATTTTCAATAATTTGATATTACAAAAACATATACACCTAGACAGAAAAACAATTTCACAGAAGCATTGAGAATGCAGACACATACTCAGGCAGTTCTAGAGACTATTTATGTGTGGATGATTATGACAATGTTGTTTGAAATTCATATTATGGTTTAGTAACCCCATGATAATATGAACCTTATATCAGAATTAATTGGGTTCACATATTTTATATGGATCAGAGAGAGGTAGTATGAGGAACATTACTTTCTATCCTTGATGGAAATATTTGATGGTGGGGAGTCTTCCGTCGATTGGAATATAAGAGGATGACATCATCTATGAAAAGAATCAGTTTTTTACCTACATGTACGCATGAGGAGATGATGCATAAATTTCATGCCCTGAATTTTTTGGGGCATCCTTTTTTCACAAAAATGTACTATTATCTACATTGACAATATTGGAGGTTGTTAATGAAAAAGTATATTATAGATTTCATGAAACAATAAATCACATTCTATAATGTTATCACCAAGCATCCATGACCTAGTAGATTTCTATAATCATTTATCATTCATGTAATGGATGAGGGTGGCATTACCGTGGACTTTCTGGTGGATCATCCATCTAAACCACATATGAATGATTTGATTTGGGTAATTGTGGACTAATCGGTGAATGTTTCTCATTTCCCACATATTTTGTAGACATTCGTAGTGGATTGGTTATGTGACATGTATATTTGGGTGATGTTCTATATACAAGGGGTACCATAGAGTATAGTTTCAATCAATGACTCACATTTTACATCATACTTTTGGAGTTTATTGCCAAAGGGGATTGGTACGCCGGTATTTCTGAGTGTGTATTTCCACCCAATGATAGCTAATAAGTTGGAACATATTATATAGGTATTGGAATATACACAATAGGAGTGATTCCATGACATTGTATGGTTATGGTAGAAGTTACAAGAAATCAATAAGTTCACATTTAATAATAGTTATTAGGTGATTATTTAGAGGGCAGCCCATGAGGCACTTTATGGTAGGTCATAAAGGTCCCCATTATGTTGGATAGAAGTAGGTGATTTTGAGTTGATGGAATTTAGCCTCAAATATGAGACATCAGACAAGGACTAGTTTATTTAGAGATTTATGGCTATAACTCAGAGTATCCAGCAGTTTTATAAAAATTGATATAAATGAAACCTAGATTTTAAAGAGAGATATGATGTATTCCTTTGAGTGTTTCTTAGATTGGGTCACTGTAGGATTTGGGGGCATTTCATATTTGGGCCCTGGTTTTTTAGACATTTTGATATTTTAGAGAGATTTGAGCCAATGGGTTGCTGATTGGAACTTCCATATAGGTATATTGATATGAATGATGTATTTCATGTCTTATAGGTTCAAATTAATCAACTTAACACTTCTCATGTGATCGACATTGATCATGTTGTTCTTGAAGTTTAATACATCTGTTTAGGAGCATCTTATTTGTGTTGTGGATCACTATAATGACTTGGATTTTCCATGTAATGTTTTTTGATTATATGGAATTATTAAGAGACTGTAAAAATTTATGGTGCATGATTCTGATACATAGTGTTGCCAGAATAAATTTATTATCTTTTATTAAGTTGTGTTCAGTAAACGCACGGGAGATATTTTCTATCTTTTGAACCGGTGCTCAGATTACAAATCTGAGGGCACTGTTGAATCTATATTAGCTGGATTCTCTTTAGGGAGGCAACCCCTTCAACCACTATAGGTTGTGAGGAAATGATATATTTTAGAACTTTTAAAAGAATAATAAAACAATAATGTTATTAAATTTACTTTATTTTTTCCCTCCAATGGACAAGTGGTGGTGGCGGGACAAACGATGTGTCAAGACATTAAATGGATTGGCTCCTCAATTCATTGTAACTAAACTACCAGAATTAGGAAGGTTCCTTATATAATAGAACCTCATTAACTAGATGTTTATTACTCACCCTCCCCCTCTCATACATATATGGAGCTGAGGTAAAAGTATTGGCATTACTTCACCAAGCGATGATGTTCTAATCAGGTTACGTGATGCCAACCCCTTGGAAAACGGAACTAGCTTCAGCGAGCGGTGATGAGATCTACTGAATCACATATCGCGAAGTGACAATTGGGTGGCGTCATTGGTTTCTTGATGCTGGAGCAACGAACACTGAATCTTCCCCAAAACACTGATGTTCTCCAATGATCGTGAGGTAGGGATTCATCATGGTTTAATTTCAAGCAATTGTTGAATACTATTCTACCATCTTGATATCAAGCTAATGTGGAGGGTGTGGGCCAAACTAACAAAGCCAAGTCCCTATTCTTTTTGTTGTATTTTAGTTCATTCTTCACAATCATTTATTCGGGATGAACAAAACATGGTGTGAAGGGTAACGGCGTAGGCTGAATATAGCTCGCCATGGAGAAGATAACGGCATACAGTCGTGTGCCGCCATCATAGAAGGTCACAATAGTAGCAACGATGGGGGAATTCAGTGGCTGGCTTGGGCGGTCCGGTGAAGGGAAAGCAGTGCGCAACGACGCACCACAGGAGAGAGGTTCGAGGCTATTCAGTTGTGGTAGTCGAGTAGTGTGGCAAGAATGGGATGGCTATAGAGGCGGTGTAGTGCACCGTCTTGCGCCGCTGATGATGGTTGTGGCACGAAGCCGCTGCGGTGGAGGAGGGACCCACCCCTGCAGGTCCTGCGATGACTGGACGATGCCATGTGATGCATCCTATTGACAACCCAAATGGATATTGCCATTTGGGAAATTTTGGGGAGCCCCTCAAACCGCATCACGCCCACTAGGGAAAACCCCAGCCAACGAGCCACACCCCACTGTGGGCCAAGCCCCGCGAGCCCAGTAGACCGCGCCACAGCCCAGTCCATGCCACACAAGCTCAGAAGGCAGCTCCATTCGCGGGCCAGGCCGTGCGATCCCCGTGGGCCACGCCCCTCGGAGGGATGGGTCGTGCCAGCCCATTGGGTAGCGCCCTCTGCAGGCTGGGCCACGCGAGCCCAGCGGGCCACACACTTTGTGGGCTGGGCTGCACTCCCCTTGAGGGCTGGGCATGCCCCATACTTATCATGATGGACCACGACCTAGCGACCCGAGTCCGTCGCAGCCATGCTAGCCAGGCCAGACCCAGGCCGGGTCAGGGAGTGGTGTTCTATCTTACCAGGTCGGACCGAACCCAGAACCAACTAAGACCAAGTCCACTTAATGGGTCATAACATGTGGACCAGGCATCCGTTTGATGAACCGTATATGGTGATGGGATCCTTGGATCAAGACAATCTACTTTGTTATACTCTACTCGAGTTTTTTATAAATTCAATGTATGATTGGGTTGGATCAAACTTGAATAGAACTAGGCCCTCAGTACAAATACAATTATAAGTCATAGACCAGACGTCTGATTGACGCACCGTCTGTCGCATTGGAACACTCAAGACATGACGGTCCTTTGTGATACTACTTCATGGAACATCATGATGGTGGAAATACAATCTATGTCTTAGGGAAGAGTTCTCACTTAATAAAGTGTTCTATGAGCGAGAATCGAGTGGCTTGCAGTGTGTTGGAGGAGTTTGGTTGTGACGTAATGAAAGTATAGTGATCATATATGTGTCAGTAAATATCAATCCTATGAGGGTCAGCTCTTAGAGATCCTGTGTGGGTCAGCGCATACTGATCCTGCATGGGTCTGTAGTAGAGCCTCTCAACAAAATAAGATAATCAAGATTTATGACTAATCAGTTGTCCTTATGTACTTATGTTATACAAGGTTGGAGCTGAGTTTTTTACCTTCGTTGTGTTCCCTTCATGGTGTTACCTTTTTATTAATTTTACCATCGTGGTGTTACCATTGTGGTGTTATCTTTTTGGTACTTTCACCTTTTTGGTGTAACCTTCATGGTGTTACCTTCGTGGTGTTACCGTTGTGGTATTCTTCCTTCGACGAATAGTTGTACTAATGGCTTATAATATGGAACCATAACTATTCTAATGAATGAGAATAGTATCATTTGATAACATAGGTATATGTATGGGAATATAACTAATTAAAGGTGATGACTACTGCTTCTTGCATTGTGATTCAGTTCATTTTTTGTTTTTATTCTTTTATGAAACTCTAGGTGACCATCAAGTGTCTCAGGGTTCCTACTTAGTAATGTTATACTCACCACAACATAGGCTATGCCCCCACCTTGTTGTGTTTTGTGCAAATGAAAAATATCGTTGATTGAGGATGAGGGAGACAGGACTGTATGGTGCTCAGAGGTGGACCATTTGACATGAGGTGACAGAGTGACTACTGATCGTGAGTTTTACCTACCTTTTGGGTAGGATCCTCAGTGGACATTCCAGGAGTTGTTTTCTCTTTTAGTTGTACTTGTTTTTTTAGTTGGTCTGGTATTCTGGACACTTTACATTCATTACACTTTTTTACTACAATTCTTTACTTTGTCATTGATTCTTGATGTGTTATTGGATTGTGTGTTCATACAGGTTTAAATGAATTTCTTCCAAGGTATAGTGATATGCCTTTCTGGTCCTAGTCTCCATCCCCTAGCCTATCGAAGGTTGAATTGGGGAAGTCACGACACAGGCCCCGACAGACGGGTCGTGACGAAGTGGTTTCGGAGATTTAGGTCCTACCAAAGAACTAGGACATTGATCTTTTCAATGTCGAAATGTTGTTATGAGTTATGAGTGTGGTTTTTAGTTTGGGGAATTCAGTGTTGGTGCGGTGGCCGACGTATCCATACACCGGGTCCCTGAATTCTAGTTTCTGTCTTAGTGCATGAAAACAATGATTTCTTGTGTTTTGGAAAACTTTTACGTATGTTCCCTTTGGGTCAGCTCACCATGTATAACTTATTGACCGTGGTGCACCTGTTTTCTTTTAGGATGTCACCACGTAGACAACTAGATAGGATTCCCAAGAGAATAGACCATGACATCCCACTGAGTAGTGAGGAGTCATTGTAGGGACCTTTTACGATGATAGTACCATTAGGTGGTGCACCTGTACCACCACCACCCATTGGCCAACAGATGCTACCAGCCCCACCAGTGGAGGGTGCATTACGACAGAGCACATTTCACGAGTTATAGTGTCAGAGGCCTCTAAGGTTCGGAGGTGAGACTGATCCACAAGCGACTGGGTACTTGCTGAAGGATGTGGATAGTGATTTTCACTTAGTAGGGACACCGACTGATCTGATGGTATCCAAGATGCCAGTCTCTTCCAGGGTGTAGCTTTGAGATAGTGGAGTCTGACACTTTATAAACATGACTAGCTGACCCTGGTCTGGCCAGATTATGAGGTCCTTTTAAGGGAAATTTTTTACCAGAAACTCTAAGCTCATTGCATATGTAGGAGTTGCTATAGTAATAGCGGGGTTTCATGATCGTGGCCTTGTACTCAGTGAGGTTCTATAATCACTCTCTCTACTCCACTGACATGGTACGAGACGCTTTCATCATGGCCTGCACAATTTAAGAGGGTCTCTGATTGTAGATAAGATCATTGATGACATCTCTCATCAATCTGATGCAAGATGGGGTGCTAGAGCGAGGGATTTTGGTGGAAGATACTTAGCTAAGTAGGAACCAACAACGAGATCCACCATCAAATGTCAGGTAGAAGAGTCTTTCGCATCAGGCTGTAGACTGATGATTCAAGGACCCAAGCTGGACAGACCTTCCAATGGGTGACTTCAGGAGACAAGGTCAGTGGGGTGGGGATCTCGGGACAGAGGAGTACAGATGAGGAGCACGTAAGGTTACACATGTTGCGGGTAGGGTCACAGGGCTCGCGATTGCTCAACCTGCTGTATAAAAGACCAGTTTCTGGATGAGGGACCGCCATGGAAGATGCATAGGTTTTATCTAGGAGGTCCATAGTCTTTAGGAAAACATTGCTGAGTAGTTGTTCGTGTAGTAGATGGAGGGCGACGATTCGAGGTTCTACAACCACCACATCTAGGTCGTCAACCCCGACCGCAGGGAGTAGGAGGATAGGGATGAGGTTAGCTCCAGGCAGATCAGGCCTACAACCACGGTTCTCCATGGAAAATTTGAGGTATCACATATTTCTAATACACCCTAGTATCAGTATTTATAGACAAAGGTGCTGATCACTCTTTTAATTCCATGACTCTCGTTCGGAGCATGGAGATTCTGCTGAAGCCATTGGCTCAATCCTTAAGGATAGAGACTCTTATGTGAGAAGATTCAACGATTACACATCGGTGCCGATAATGTGATATTACTCTAGGAGGTGAGAGATTCAGTTGGGATCTTATAGTAGTGGTGTTGAGGCCTTACGATGTTATATTGGGTATTGATTGGATATCCATAGTCCATGCTCACATTGATAGTATTAGGCATAATGTGCGGCGTGTCTATAAGGATGGGACTCGGTTTTACTTCACCATAGAGAAGCAATCCATTGCATCGTAGGATTGATATACCTAGAGGAGGGTGAAGCCAATCACAAATATGTTGGATAGGAATACCCTCAGAGCGGCTGATGTTGAGAGTCTGAGCTATCATGTAGTGGTAGAACAGTATGTCAACGTCTTCCCTGATGATGTTTCAGGACTACCTCCTTATAGGGAGGTGGAATTTTACATCAACTTGTACCCTGGAACAACATTGATATCTATACCTGCATATAAGATTGATCGAACTGTGTTTCATGAGTTATGAGTACAGTTGGAGGACTTTTAGAGTAAGGGGTTCATATGGCTCGATGTTTCTCCATGGGAAACCCCAATTTTGTTCATCAAGAAGGTAGATGGGAGTTTGAGACATTATGTGGACTATCACTGCTAGATCCAGGTGACCATGAAAAACAAATATCCAGTACCGAGAATTGATGGTATTTTTGGTCAACTAAAGGAAGCACATTTTTTTTCGAATATAGACCCCAGATTTGGTAATCATCAGCACACAGAACAAGATGAGGACGTGAAAAATACAACCTCTAGATATCGGTATATCCACAATGAGTTTTCGGTTATGCCATTCGGCATGACCAACACCCCAGTAGAGTTCATGGGACTCAAGAACATGATATTTTATCCATACCTCGATCGCTTCGTTTCAGTCTTCATTGATGACATCTTTTTGTACTTAGTAATGGAGGAGAAGCATGCCTATCATCTGAAAATATTTTTGTATACACATCGAGATCAACATGAATATGGTAATCTATAGAATTTTTTGTTCTGGATATGAGAGGTCCACATTCTAGGACACATTATCATGGAGGATAGACTTGTAGTGGATCCAGCAAAGATAGAGGTTGTGAAATCTTGGGAGCCACCCTGTAGTGCGTCTGAGGTTCTTAGTTTCTTAGGGTTATCTGGGTACTTCCATAGATTCGTATATAATATTTCAAGAGTTTTGGTACCCATTTCAGCATTGATGAATATAGGACAACCCTTCGTGCGGATGTAGATATGCCAGTTAGTTTTCAGGAGATGAGGAAGAGACTGAAGAGTGCCCCCATCATGAGCCTACTGGAAGAGGGCATTGAGTATGCAGTATAATATGACACATCAGGGACCACACATGTATGTTTCCTGGTGCATGAGAGAGTAGTGACCTCTTATGGTTCTCAATTGCAGAGACAACATGAACAGAACTAGGCAACCCATGATAGGGAGTTAGTGGAAGTGGTATTTTCTTTGATGATGTGGTGACATTACATGATTGGTGAACATTTTATAGACTACAATGATCACGGAAGTCTTAGGTATATCTTCTCACAGAAGGACCAGAACCAGAGATTGCAGTGTTGGCTGGAGTTCCGCTAAGTCTATGACTTCATGATATTATACACTCCTAGGAAGAGGAATGATGTGACAAACGCACTCAGTAAGAGATCTGGTTTACATCTGCAGATTGAGGCAACAAAGCAGCTATCCGCATTGATTATATCCTTTTTCAATAGATATATAGCAACTTTATTCCATTCTATGACAGTCACTCCACCTATTCTTTAGCGAGTTAGAGAGGCACAACTTGGTGACATTGACTGTGAGGACCAACATGCTCAGATATCCATAGGATAGGAACCTGATGGATATTATTTAGGTGAGGATCACATCATCATCTTCAAAGGATGCACTGTGGTACCGGTAGTGCTACGAGAGGTTGTTTTGAATGAATTTAATATGTCCCACATGGTAGTACATCTTGGTGTGGCGAAGATGTACCAGGACATCTGACGTCATCACTGTTGGACAATAATGAAGAAAGCAGTGGTTGAGATTGTTTTACGAAGACAAACTTTTGAACAAGTGAATGACGAACATCAGGTTATAGCTGGCTTAAAAAAACCACTAGAGATACCTTAGACCATGTGGGATGGTTTCTACATGTACTCTGTGACAAGGCTTCCACGTACATCTAGGGGAATGGTTCCATCTAGGTGGACATTAACAGACTCCCCATGTCGGCCCACTTCCTACCCATATTAAAGAAGGGATCGATAGAGGTCATGGGAAACATCTACATACATTATATTGTAAAACATCATGGGGTACCATCGACAATAGTCTCTAACCATGACACATGTCTTACATCTTGGTTGTGGAAGGGACTACAAGAGTTTTCAGGGATGAGCTATGTTTGAGCACCGCCTTTCATCCTCAAAAGGATAGTCAGATGGAAAAGACCATTAAAACACTGGAGGAAATGCTTCATGCTTGCGTTCTAGATTTTATTTGTAGTTGGGATGATAGAATTCCCATATTGGAGTTATCAGAAAACAATATAAATCACTCCACCATCGGTCTCACACCATTTGAGGCCTTGTACCGCCAACCATGCAGATCAACTCTATGCTAGACAGACCCAAGGGAGTCAACACTTATGGGTCTAGAGTTGGTATGGGATACCAATGAAAAGGTTCAGATCATCTGAGAGAAGATGAATACATTAAAATGCAGATAGAAGTCTTATACTAACAAGAGATGTAGACCTTTGGAGTTCTAGGATGGAGAGCATGTCTTCATACTGGTCTCACCTTGATAGGGATTGCATAGATTTGGCCATGATGGAATGATATCTACAAGGTTTATCGGACTATTTCTGAAACATCAATGTATTGTTGAGGTGGATAAACTCTTGGCACTACCTCCATAGTTGGAGATGGTGCATGACATCATCCACGTATCCCAACTGAGGAGATAAGTACATGACCCATCTCACGTCATCGACCATGGAGACCATGACAGTGATGATGGGACATTGGTATAGAGGTTCTAGTGTAGAATGAGGATAGACAATATTAGGTCCTTTTTTGATGATCTATACCTCTGTTGCTTGATCGATGGTAGCAGAAGAACCACCAAGAGAGAAAATTGGAGCATGAGGCTTAGATACATGCTCATTACCTCTATTTGTTTCCTTATTTTATGTTATGGTTTTCTTGGATGAAAAGCCCTAAGGTATGGAGAATGTAAAGACCCGTATTTTCCAAGTTATTTCTTCAATTATAAGAAATTATTACGATTCTATGAAAATTTAAAGTGATTCCAAGGCCCGGTGTTCCCAAAATAATTTTTTGACCATTTTTAAGGTACGTTCAGTAAAACTGTGGGTGGAATTTTCTATCTTTTGAACAAGTTCTACAATTATAAATTCAAGGGCAACATTGAATCTGCGACACCATGATTTTCTTAAGGTATGATTCACTACAATTGAAGTAGTTTGGGGAAAAAATATAGATTTTTTAAATTTTAAAAGAACAATAAAACAATAATGTTTTTTTATTTTGTTTTTTTCTACAACAGACATGTGGCAGTTGTGGGACCAATAACTTTTCATGTCGTTAAAAGGATTGAATCTTCAATTCATTGTAATAGCACTATTGGAATTAATATTGTTCTTTAATTAGTTGAACCCCAATAATTCCATGTGTGTTACTCACCCCCTCCAATTAATATACATCTTGGGGAGAATTATTTACATGGCTTCACCAAACAATGATGTTCTGAAAAATTTCCATGACACCAACCAGTTAGAGGACTAGACCGGTTCCGATGAGTGGTGACGAGTGCCGCCGAATCACAAAATGAGAGAGATGATTGAGTGGCATTTTTGGAAGATTTTTGTGGGAATGAAGAACATCAGAACTTCCCCAAAATGATGGTGTTCACTAATGATCTTGAGGTAGGGATTTATGTTAATTTAATATCAATAGAATATTGAATATTATTTTACACTCTTGATATCAGGATAATGAAGATGATGCATGGTAAAAGAATATTTCCTAGATGCTTCACCTTTTATTTGAATTTGGTTCCTTTTTCACAAGCATTTATTCTGGTTGAATGAAACACAGTGTGGTGGGTGAAAGTGGTGGCCGGAAACAGCTGGCTGTCGAGAAGATAGTGGGACACCATCGCGCCCATAAGATTAGAAGGACACGACCATAGCCATGGAGGGTGAAGACGACTGTTGGCTTGAGCATGCTGAGGAAGGCAGAGCGGCGTAAAAAGGCATGCCACCAGAGAGAGGGCCATAACTATTCAGCTGCGGTGGCCGCGTAGGGCGGTCGACACTAGCCGGCAGTGGAGGCGGTGTGGCACGCCGTTGTGTGCCACTAGATATGGTTGCAACAGGAAGCTGTGGCGATAGAGGAGGGACCCAACCCTACAAGTCCCGTGGTGAGCGTGTGGTTCCACATGGAGTTGTCGCTTTAGAAACAAAATGGTAATGATTGTTATGGGAATCGGGGGGAGATACTCCCACCCACCCACCCCCCCCCCCCCCCCCGTACCAGCAAGGGCAAACCCTAACCAGCGGGCCTTGCTAGCCCAGCCAGTTGCACCCGTCATGGGCCATGTAGCCCGAGCCCAACGGGAAAAACCCGTCCAAGGGTCGGGCCCTGCCAACCCAGCAAGTCGCACCCTCCATGCCCCCCCCCCCCCCTTGCTGGTCGAGACACACTCCATATGGGTCGGGCAGAACTGTGGCCCAACGGGCTGAGCCCACCGCGACCCAGCCAGCTGGGCCAGACCCTGACCGTGTCAGGCCGTGTGGGTCTGACTAGGCCCAGTATCTCTTAAAGGGTAATATCTTGTTGACTGGGCATCCGTTTGATGAACCGTCTATACTACTAGGATCCTTAGATCAAGATGGCCTTTTTTGTATAATCCACATAGGTTGTTGATAATTTTTAGAGTACGACCTGGTGGGATCAAACATGAATCCAACTAGATCCTCAGTATTGAAACATTTATAAGTCACAGACCGGGTGTCTAATTGACTCGTCATCTTTTTCATTGGAACACTTACAACATAATGGTCCTTTGGGATACTTCTTCATGGAACATTGTTCCATTTTAAATATGACTGATGTCCTGAGGGTATGTTCTCATAGAATCAAGTGTTTTATGAGTGAAAATAAAGGGGTTGGCAGTGAGGTAGAAGAGATTGGTTGTCACATGAAGAATGAATAGTGATCCTGTGTGGGTCAGTACCTATCGACCCAGAGTTGGTCAGTGCTCAGCGATCTTGAATGGGTTATTGCATACCGATCATGTGTCGGTAAGCACTCAACGATCTTGTGCGGGTCAGCGCATACCGATCCTATGTTGGTAAGCAACAAAGCCTCTCGACAGAATAAGATGATTTACATTTACTAATAATCATTTGTACTTATATTCATAAGATATTCCTGGTGTGAAATTTTTTTACCTTCATGCTTTTACCTTAGTGGTGTTACATTTTTGGTAATTTCAGCTTCATGGTGTTACCTTCGTGGTGCTACATTTGGGATACTTCCACCTTTGTGGTGTTACCTTTGTGGTGTTACCTTTGGGGTATTATTATTTCATGGAACAATTGTACTAATGTCTAAAAAGTTAGTGCCTTAGGTTTACTCACGAATGAGTCGAGTATATTTTGATAACACATGTATATGTATGGGAATATACATTAGTAGAGTTTATGACTACTACATTGTGATTTATGATTGAGTTATTGCGTAGTGGTTATTCCTTTTTGGTATATTGGGAGACATTTGGGGGTCCTAGGGCCCCTACTAAGTACTGGTATACTCACCCCCTGCACGGGATACGACCAAACCATTTTGTGTCTTGTGTAGACGACATACAATGTTGATCGAGGATGAGGGAACCAAGACAAGATGATGCTCAGAGTTGGACCACAGGACGTTATGTATTGTAGTGACTACTAATCGTGAGTTGTACATATGCTTCAGGTAAGACCCTCAGTGGATGTTCCAAGAGTATTTTTCTCTTTTTATTATACTTGTAATTTCTTGTTGGTCTTGTATTCTGACCCTTTTACTTTTAATACATTTTTTTACTAAAACTATTTACTTCATGATTTCTTCTTGTTGGGTATTTTGGATTGTGTGTTCTTACAGGATTATAGGCAATGCCTTCCCATTATAGGGATAAACCTTTCTAGGGCTCGTCTCTAGATCCTTACACATGGAAGATAGGCTTCGGGTAGTCACGGTATGGGACCTGGTGGACTATTCGTGACAATAATTGTGTCAATGTTTTGTGGGGAGAGAATGAGATAGTATTTAGAGTATTGTAGAAAAAATATTTGTGTTTTGTAAGAAATGTTGGATAGAGACTTATATATGAGGGCACAGTCGCCAAAAATCTAAACCTCATAATTTTAGAGATTCACGGGAGTACATCATGAGGAACTATTTTTACAAGGGGATATTGTAAGATCTCATCCCTACTAATGATACCCCATTCTTTTTTTCTGGTAATCTTTTAATCCTTTTTTTGTTATACCTTGGTTGGGGTTTTTTTATTGCGGTGTTTTGTGTAATGTTGGAGAAATTGGAATCTTAAGGTGGTGTGCATGGATGGCTTAGAAATATAATATAACATGAGTTTTTCCTATAAAACATTTCTCCCCTTTTTCAATCTATATGATTTGTCTCATGGTTCGCACATAGTTGGGCCCAACCGTGTAGCTACCCTCCTGAAATTGTGAAACTCGAAACAGTGGGGGACTTCATGGATGGTGATTTTTTTTTCAAATCATAAACCACATTGGAGAAACTATGCACTAACTATATAGAGTCTCACAATTAAGATTCATTATTATTGTGAACTATTTGGAAAATTGGGATCCTAGTAAAATAAACCTAGTTATTTGGAAATTAATTCTCTAAATTTGATTAGAAAATTTCTAAAACCCCAGATTTTATTCAATAATCAACATATTACATCACTAAGATAATTATTTGGAATTTAAATGATCTTGGGAGGATTCCAATGCACCAAAAACCTATTTCTTGATGAATCAATGATATGGTTGAAGGATTTTCTACTCTCTGTTATGTGTTTTATTATATATTTAGATTCTTCTATAACCTATCAATTAACCCTAAATTAGAGGGTTTGTTTTTCTTTAGTTTTAGATGGTTTAAATCATTCTTTAATGGATAATAATCCTTGGGATATTGATCTTAGGTATTGGTATTATATAATCAGAGTTGTTGTGATATTGATTATTCCACATCAAGTTGGGGATTTTTGTTTGGAGAAAATTAATCATAAACCATGATGTAGGTGGTCTAATTTTTAAATCCAATAGTCTTGATTATATGTGAATGTATGTAATTATTAAATTATAGCATCCCTATGTTAAAAATAAATTGTAATTTGAGTTTATTAATTAATTTACCATATGAATATAAAATTCATGAATAATGAGACTATGAAATTGGCTGATATTTGACCTTTTGACATTCATTCATTAATGGGATTATAAAATTAGTGGCTACCATTGGGTTGTGATGAAATGATTTAAATGATTATTTATAAATTATATATGGTTTATTATTGGATTTTTGAATTTTATTAATAACGAATTGTGGATTTAAATGATAATTTAGTTGAGAATGTGGAACCATAAAATGTGTAATTTTTTGACTAAGTTGTGGGAGGGGGATTACCACTCAAAATTCCAACATGGTTCTAGAATAATAATCTAGAAACCCAATATATATATATATATAGGATTGTGTGTGTGTCTATATTTCATGTGATCACCATGTTATAGGATACTGACTACTGCTATAGTTACTGATAGGGTTCCATACTGCTATTTTGGGCCCCCATTGTTTGAGTATGAAATTAGTATAAATGATTTGGGGAAATTGGGGATCGAATGAAAATTGTAGTCACTTTTTGGAAGTTTCAAACTCATTAATGGGACAATGTAGATATTAATCGTTCGTGTTTTATCATGAACCTAATGATTTATGTGGTTAGTTAATAAATTATTTTCTGTGAAAACTTTTTAGTTATTTATTTTTATGTAATTCTTTAAAAAATTAAATAAACTATTGTAGACTATATATATTTTATGGATTTTGGGTGTGGACTACTGAGTTTTACTCACACCATACTCGGGATTTAAGATCGCTACCCAAATATTTGTTATGTTTTCATGATAGGACAATGCTACGATCCCAATGCTAGAGTGGAGTATTATTTGGAGACATTGAAGGCTCTTTGTTGATTAAGCATGTTCTATAAAATGAAAATAAAATGTTTCTTTGGTGAAAAGTACATGTGTTATATAAGTTATTATTTTTCCTTAATTCTATAAATATCCAAGCCTAAAATGATTTGTGGGTTCTAATAGATACAATTAATGTTATTTTTTATTAATCATAATTCTATCCTATGTTTTACAGTTTCTATAAATGTGATAATGTAAAGTACAAGTTTATTGAAAAGGGGTAAGAGTGCAGGTCTAGAAAATCCTAAAGAAAAATTCATGTGAACTCTAATGAAAAAAATATTATAGTTGACTTATATTATACAACATGAATTTTTTATAGAAACGCAACTAATAAAATGGTAAATATTATGAAAAGTAATATTTTCCACCAAATTATATATTTGAAAACAGTCTTAAACTTATAAAATAGTATTCAAAAATAAAAAACATTAGTATGAATTCCACATTTATTATCCTATTTTTCAATTAAATATTAGACCAAACATGAATAACACCAAAAAAATAATAATCAAGAATTCACTCTTGAAGTAGAAAATTTGTGCATTCATATTAATTCAATTGTATGATGGGTTATTAACATAATTGTTTTTCATTTTGTTGATTATATATATATATTTATATAATATCGCAATTTTAAATGATTCAAAATATTTTCCTAATTTTAACTTATAATCTTGTATCATTGATAGCCATTACCGAAACACATGACTACCAAAAAATGAAATTGTAATAATATTTTTGAAAATTTTATGAAATTAATTCCTCTATTAATAAATTATTTCATGTTAGATAAAATCATGATAATTTTATTTCAGTAATTGAACAGAAGATACATATTGTAACATCCCAAAGGAGGTCCCACATACCGATGACCTACACCTATTGGTTACATGAAATCAGGTGTGCCTCTACATATGATAGTGGCTACCGACTATAAGAGAGGGTATAATATGGAATATGGTAATACTATACCCTATTTATGAATTAATAAATCAATATTATATAACAAGAAAATTTCCAAAAAATAATAAACAATATCGATAATAATATCATAACCAATAATGACTAAAATCACATGACAATCACAAATGGTAATATAATATCCAAGAAAAGGATGTTGATATGTCATTCCTTAGAAGTTCCATGTTTCAATTGAAAACTAGAAAAAATGGCATAATTAATACTCCCCATGTAGTTCCACACAAAATGTATGGTTCCTTAGTCTACTCTACATCGCAACTCAATCATAAAATCTATTTTTAAGAAAAATCATGTTTAATGATTTTATTCATAACACGGGACAATTGAGAAAAAATGGGTGACTATAAATTATTAGTAATTGGAATTTGTAAGTGAATATGTCAAAAAATAATCATGGTATACATAATATTATAAAAATTAATTATCAAAATAATTCCATAATCAATTTAATCTGAAATCATGTTATATCCATAAAAATTATAGATATCATGGATATCAATAATTTTAGATCTCATGATGTTGGATTTCATAATTCATCACAATAAAAATGATTTCATGATATTTTTATAAGAACCTATAAAAAAATCAGGAGATTTATAAACCAAACCCTATTGTGTTTTTTCGTATGAGACCAATAAATGAATCGAAGGGTTATTAAACTCTTGGCCAAAAAAATCATTAAATTAGGTATAATGAATTAACAATAAGAGTAAATAACAAATTTCATATTACCATCGAACGATCTGATAGTTCAATAAAAACATGGCTACCTGTGTAATGAAAAAAAAATTTAATACCTTATCAACATATGTTTTTAATAAGTACTACTTAGAAATTTTAATATTTTTCCATATTTAAAAAAAGGAATAACATGATCATAAATGATACTGAGGTATGAGTTGGATGGTTAAATAATAAAATTTGAAAATTTTAATAATCCTCAATATTAGAATAAAAATATATAGAATTATAATACATTTTCATATTCCATTAAAACAAATAATGTGATCAAATCCCATCCAAAATAATAAGATGGATGATTATACAATACAAATTATACCTGACAACAATCATCTTTATTACAATGAAATCATATTTAATTCCATTATGATTTTAATATAAATAAAATAGATAACAAGATCATAACTCATATATTAAAAAAAATAAATTTTTTATAAATATCAAAATATAATTAAAAGAAATTTAAAATATATGGGCGTTGAAATATATTCTTGACACCCATGTAGAGTACTTATTTGAAAAAAATCACAATAGAATCGATAAAGAATTGAATCTCGTTATAACTTAACTTCAATCGCACAAATTTTAAACATATATTATATATGATAAATCAAGTGAAATAAAACCCCCTTAAGTTAAATCCTTCTAATAAATTATAAGGTAAATATTTGAAAATTCATAACAGACCTTCTAGAAAAAAAAATTATACATTGAAATAAAATATGAATGTACACATCACATTCAAAGTTTCATTTTGACATGCTGAAATGAAATATTTTTTACCCATTTGATTATAAATATAGATCCCAAAAAATACATAATTTGTATCTTCTATTTGGGAGAGTATGAAGAAAAAAAATATAAATTTTAAAGGAAATCCTTTTTTATAATTTTCAATATTCGTATCTTAAAAAATTGAAATAAGAGTAACAAAAAATTATTTGTATTAAAAATTAATTTTCCAAAATATATATTGAATATTACTTATAATATAATATTACAGTGGTAGAACCACTAAATTGAATGATTATTTTCAATAATAAATATTATATCTCAATATAGATATTGGATTTATTAAATTCCATTATATGAAAATTATTTTATGAAAAATAAAAAAATTTGAATAGGGGTTTATTGGATAAATATATAAACAATGAAAGAATTAACCGTAATAAAATCAATGTTAATAATTTAGCCAACTTATATGAAATAATTTCAATGAATGATCATAACTCAATAAATGAAAATTATGTATCAAAAAAACATATGATTTGGGTAAGACATAGTTGAAAATAAATTTATTTAAAGGAACTTAATTTGGTTTATTATATCCCATTATATAAAAAAATTATAACATAACCTTTATTGGATAATAAATCAAAAAATATCCATAGTATGGAATCATGGTGTTTAATATGTAATACGTCTCAACGAATATAAATCAAGTCCAAGAAAACCCAACAACCTAGAGTGAAATTCTAATCAAAACCAATTTACAATAGAGAATTATAATTCAACATGAAATACCATGATTAAAATATATTTATGATATTATATCTCGTATAGTTTTTTTATACCCCAAATAAATGAAATTAGGTTTTTAATAATAAATATATCTAAAAGGGAATAATTTGAGATGAAAAATCTTATCTCGGACATGATTCATTCTGAACAATCACCGAATATACAGAATTTTTAAATTATGATAATTAAATATATTTCTTATAACCTTATTCGTAATTATAACCCTTTTTACTCCTCCTGCATAATTATTCAATTCATAAAAATCTTAATTTATTTTTATCTATATTTCAAAATGGGTGTATGTACTATTTAATTCATTGAAATAGCTTCAAAACACATTGTGGGTAGTTATTATTCCATAGAAGTAAACAATTAAAATATAATTAAGGGAATTGTAATAGATCATCAATGATAGATAGAAGGGTATAATTTTATTGTAAAATATTTTTGTTTACAAAATAAGATGATGAAATCGAAAATAATCACGCTTCAGTGATTCATGATGAACAATATATGATTTCCTAATTAACAAGTAAAATGATGATACTTCCTTATCATAACCCAA
Organism: Viscum album; assembly: GCA_963277665.1. Taxonomy (NCBI): domain Eukaryota; kingdom Viridiplantae; phylum Streptophyta; class Magnoliopsida; order Santalales; family Viscaceae; genus Viscum; species Viscum album. The sequence continues at coordinate 1,270,360,735 of OY728159.1, forward strand.
AATAGAACATTATTTATAATTTTGTATGAAAATATTTTCTTAAATATGTTCTCATTTTCATTATTGATATAAATGATGAATATTGTTCATGTTGGTGGTCAACCTGACCCAAACAAGAACCCACCATTATTAATGGATGATTATGGCTTGGTTTACATGTAACATGAATATACTAGAAGCATAATGATCTTATTTACTACTTATTAGTGTTATAGAACAAAAATAAAAAAAATTAAATATAATATAATTTTTATAAAATCCTTATATAGAAGGAACATATCATTTTCCACAATGTTCTCTCATTTAAAATTACTCCATTAATAGTAATTATTTTGTTTATCATATCATTAATACGATATAAAACTTTTCATAACATAAAAATAATTTTATCATAAAAATCATATTTATTTATTAATCTCATTATTTTTACCATCAATTGAATGCAATTATGAAATTAAAAACATAAATAAGTAGTTAAAATGTGGTTACAGTTCACAGGTTAAAATATATGTTGATTTCATTTTCATAGAATTGTATGAAAGAGTAATATGATTCATTATATCTGAATAAAAATGGCATGATTTAAATTTTATAATTATTTATTATAATAATATTTTTGGCTATCTATTAATGGTTTTAGATTTAAATGAATCATGTTACATCATTGAAGTTTTATGTTTCAAATCACTTGAATGATAGTTTTATTTTTCATAATAGGAAAGGGAAAATTAATTAATTATTATTAATAAATGATAGAAAAACTATGTATGTACCCAATATGAATTTCATTTTATAGAGATATTAAAATTCATAATTTAAATGAAAAAAATGGGAAAATATAATTTAATTTTAAAAATCAATGGCATTGAAATATTTGAGACATTCTTAAAATATCGAAAGAAAATAGATGACATAGGCTAATATATAGTGAAAAAATGTCAAGAATTTGCAATAATATTATGTGGGAAATAAAAATGTATTATTTTTTAGATTAAATAGAATTTTTAGATGTTTCTTGAATAGATTTTGATAGGCCCCTTTTATAAGTGGTGATAATTTAATTTTAAAATTATTTCAATAAAATATAATGGGATGATAAGTTAAAAATTTGATGTGGCTATAAAATTGATTAAAAAATTTATTTTGGAAGAGATAAGGTCATAGAGAAGTTCATTAAATTATTTTTTGAAATATTTTTTCTTTTTTCAACCATTAACACCATGAATTATTACTTATACTATTTATCTTTTATAGTAGTAACCATATTTTGCATATGGTGACATAATTATAATGCCCAAAAATAATGTTTTCCTTATTAAATTATTAAAAAATAGTAATTATAAATGTTAAATTTATTTAATTTTATTAAATTTATAAATTTTATCATAATTTATTTATAATTTAAAATTTTAATGGGTTAAAAACAATAGTTTAAAAAAATATTACTTCGGTTCAAAAATATCATATATTGGTTTATAAATTAAAAACCACATTTAAAAATTATAACGTAAATTTTAAAATAATTATTTGATCCTAATAAAATGTTTCTTGACTTCATAATTAATTATTATATAGTAATAATGTTAAAAATGTAATGTTATTCATAACAAATTTTATTTCTCACTAATCACCTAAAATAATTCTTTTTAGAAAGTTACTAAAAATTCATATTAAGAAAGTATTTCTATAACAAAACCAAAATTAATATTCATATTTAAAATTAAAATTCTATGTTTTATAAATATTACATTTAAATTTAAATGTTAGTAATATTTAAACAAATTTATATGGAAATTCGTTTTTATTAGATTAACCATTCTCATTCATATTTAATATTATTATATGAATAGTTTCATATTAAAAAATTATTCATATAAAATATATTAAAACCCAATTAATAACATGTTTCTTGAAATATAAATTCATATCTCTAAAATAGTAATATTAAAAAAACACATTTATATGTTTAAAATGACCTTATTAGACATTTTAGTTACATCAATTGAATTTCATTTTTATTAAAATCACACATTATTTTCATTATATAAATATTTAATAAAGTTTTTATATTCATTCATACTAACCCAAAATCTATGTTTTGATAGTATAAACATAACAAAATTTTAATTTTTGTTCGTTTTTACATTTTTTTCATGCCATTGACCACATTGAATTATTTAAAGGAATTTATATATTATAATTTTATGGTTTTGAATTTACCCTTATTAAATAAATATAATCTTCTCAATTATACTCTTAAATATGAATATTTTATATTGGGAATTCAAAATTAACCATAGACCACTAGATGTTCATGGGTTTATTTAAGATGTTGAATGATATAAATATATGAAATATTAATATAATATCATTATGAATAGAGATTACTCATTCCTAACTTCACAAATAATTATACTATGGTAATAATATATAGATTTATGAAGAATAAATTCCCCAAAACCTTGTAAATTATTTACGTAATGATAATACCACTATGAATTTTATTTATGAATCATTATACAGTAGTTAGTGATGTATTACACGACATAAGACACTATAAATACTTCAGTGAGGTCATACTATCTACTATATTTTTATTAGTATCATAGTATTTTCCTTGTTTTCATGGTTATAAGTTACTATTTCCTTGGATGGATAATTGATTGGAACATTTTTTTGAAAATTTCCTAGATCTCTTTAAATTATAGTAATATATGTTTAAAGAATTTCACTTTTCCACTATCTTGTTTATTTTATGACCATTGTCTACACACTTATAGAATTTACATTTCCCATTAAATAAATTTCCCCCAAGCTTGTTCCCATCTTTCTAACATATAAAAATTTGATCATTCTTTGTTTCATCATTTTGGTCACCAAAAATTCAATGAGATGACATATTTCTCTTATTCAATGTTTAGGTGATTTGATAAATGATTATTATGTAAATTATAATTTAGTATAGAAATTTTCTAATAATCACAAGATTTATCCCTCTGGTCTATACCACATTTGGTTAATGATTATGTTAATCTCTACATTTTCCCATTGAATCTAGGGTTACTTCTAGGTATAACCATTAATAAAATCAAAAACGTTAACATGGTTTGATTAAATTATGATAGATTTATCATAAAAACCATAATAAACAATAACCTTAATATTTATCTATTTATAACCCTATCACATTGGATGATAGTTCATGAAAATCAACTAGAATCAGAATTAGTTAAACCAATATGTCTCTCATTTTAACCCATATCATTATTGGTTAAACCAAGGATACATTGAGTAGGGTTATCTCATAATTTTTATCATAATACCCAAAAAAGAGATTCTAAATTTCCATTAACATTTATTAAATATTGTAAACCCAAAAATCATTGAAATATATCCCCTTAAAATGTAACTCTTCATTTTTTCATGAATGAACATAATAATTAATATATAACATGGCTTATTAATATCTATGTTTCAATATATGATATCCATTGCCACATTATTATTATAATATTTAACATAATCATATTCAAATTACTTATTATTATTCTTAAATGGAATGGGACAAAACAAATCATATCCTCTAAGAGATTCAGATAATGTGTGTAGTTTGGCCATTTTGTTAAGCACGAGGTGACAATATATTTTATACTAAATCTTAACCATTCAATGATATTACTCTTTGTTACATCTATTCTATATCCTGAGTCCAGTTGTACTATCCAAACATGTATTTATTCGATACAGGAACCATATAATATATACATTACCAAAACCTTATAATATTACCTAATACATTTAATTATCACATAGACTAATCACTAAGTTTCTCACATAATTTATCTTATTCTAATCACCAAATAAAATAGAATACATTCTTTAATGTTAAATCATATTCTAATCCAATGGGTTCTATATAAAATTTAAAATTTTATCAAAAGTAACTTTTCAAACATTATATTATCCTAAAAATCCCAATATCCATATTTATCTAATCCATTCCATTAATTACAATAAGGATTCACCAACCCCACACTCCTTGTTCTAGTATTAAAAAACATATAATTTACAAACCCAAATTGATACCTCCTATAAAACCATTGATATAACTATACTTAATTGAAAGATAAATAATATTTGCTGCATCTCTTACATCACAAGGATATTTTAAAGTTTACATATTTAGTGAATTAAGAAAAAATTAACTATTATTTATATTTAAGTGATAATTTCTCAATTATAAATGAAACTAATTATTCTATATTAAGTATTCAAAATCTCCCAAAAATTATCCACACAAGTTATCCTATTTGAAATAATATGTGGCATTATTTTCCCTACAGAATGGGGAAATTTAATCATAAGAAAGAGTGAGTTCAAATTCACAAAATGTAAACATGGAAGTGATGATGTAAAATCTTAAGCATGGATACTTTTATAAATAAAAAAATAAAATGTTAATATATAATATACATGTATTATCTGTCAATAATCACCAATAATATTAATACTTTTCCCCATGTGAATAAAATGAATAACATGATCTTACCCATATAATTGATGAAATTAGATGGCTAAATAATATATAGTCAACATTACAATTATCATATATATAAGAATAATAAAAACCAAAATTATAATACATCACTATGTCAATAAATGGCATAACATGATCATGATACATATAGAGGGATAGGGTGGACGATTAGAATAATACATAGCCAACCTTCCAATAAACAACCATATTGAAATGACAACATATGGAATGCCAATATTTCTTCCATGAAAATAAAAGGGATAACATGATCAGAAACCATATGGAGGAAGAATGGATGGTTTCAAAAAAACATAACCCTATTGAAATAAAATAAACATTGAAGGGTATGGACATAGATTAAAAAATACTCATATGAGAATTCTTAGAATGATATCACAATAGAATGGATCAAGAATAAAAATATTTTATACTATGAGTTAAATCCCCATATAATATGTATGTGTATATATATATCTATATTAGATGATAAATCATGAATCATATTCCCCATTAGTGTAAATTTTTCTGAATATTATAAGGAAATTGGATGGAGATACATAATTTTGACTTAATAAAATATTTTTAACATTGATGTAAAATAAAAATTTACATGTAACATATAATGGTAGGTTTTCAAAAGGATGCATAAATTATTTTTAAAAATTATAACATTAAAAATAATATATAATAATGTATCCCTGAAACGATATAATGTTTTTGTTATAGAAATTATGTGTGGTGGAAAAAACAACTGAAAGTTAAAGGAAATAAAACTATTTTATTATTTTCAATGTAACTTTTCCCAAAAGACACATTATAATGAGAGTAAAAAAAATTATTAATATTAAAAAAAATTCCAATATATTTTTATAAAATACCATTTGATATAATATTATTTTAAGGGAACCTAAAAATGAAAAATAAAAGTTCACAATGAAACATTAATACTCAATGAAAAAAATGAGTTATCAATATACATTACATGAATCTTATTTTATAAGAAATTATACATTTGAAAATGTGTTTATGTGGGAATAATTATTTACATTGATAGAATGAGATATTATACCGTCAATATAAATAATGTACCAAATAAATATGAAATAAATTCAACTAAATGGTCGTTTTTCCGTAAATGAAAATTTAGTTTACAAAAACTCTTATGAATTGGGTAATAATTGAGATCAAAATTTATTTTAAAAAAATTATTTGACATATCCTATCACATTTATTACATGTAAATATATCATACAAAATTCATGGTATAGTAAATCTGTATGCCTCCAAGAATTGAAATTGAGACCAATAAAACCATTTCTTCTTGAGTTAAATTTTACCCAACACCATTAAATATAAGGACTTCGGATTGAACATTAAATAAAATCATTAAAATATAATTTGATATATGCTATCTCAAATAGTAATTTTCTGTATTACATAATTTAAAATTTCCATAATACCTAAAATGTCTAAAAGAGAGGAATTTGGGATGAAAACCCTTACCTTAGTCATTATTTATTTTTACCTTCAACATGAACCCAAAAAAATAATTTAATTTATGTAAATACATGACAAAAAAATTATTCTTAAACAAAAAAATTCATTATCAGCATTTATAATCATTCTCTATATATAAATATAAGCTTATTTTAACCTATTTTCAACAATGAGTGTATCTAACCTTCATCGCATTCAACAAGATTCATGAAAATGATTTTGGTATTTAATTATTTTTACAAATTATATCTTTCAATGATAATATTTTTTTTAATAAATGTTTTACAGTAGTCATAAAATGTAAAATTTCATTTTTTGTGGTTTTGTTTGCAAACCACAATTTTGAAAACGAAGATGATCATGTTTTAGATATTTTAAAGAATAAAAGGTGTTTTCTTAATTATTGAGTTAAATGTTGATATATCCTAACCATAACGAAAAACAAAATTTTATTTAAATAATTATATATTTTTATACTTGTAAAAAATTTCTCAATTTCATTCATGATATAAATCAATATTATTTTTTATGTTTGGGGTTAAACCAACTTAAACATGAACCTATTATGATTAATGGATTATTATGAGGTGGTTTAGTTTTATTATCATTATAGTATAACAATAATTACATTATTTGTTGATTATTTGTGTTATATATCATAATTTTAAATAACTAAATTGGTAAATTAGTTTATATTAATCCCTTATATATAATTAAGAGATCATTTTAGTCTTAGTTTACTATTTTAAAAATATGGAACTAACGATAATCAATTTTTGGTCCTTTCATTAATAGGTTCTATATTTTTATATTCCGTAAACATAATTTTATCACACAAATAATATTTATCCTTTAATTATATATTCAATACTAGACATATATGTTGTAAATAAAAATAAAAATAAAAATAAATCATCCCATTGAGGTGGTAGTCTGCACATCCACATGGATGATGATTTCAATTTAATAAAATGAGATGATAAAGGAATATAGTTTATTATTTTAGAATATTAAATTTAATATAAATATCATAATTATTTATTAAATTTATCTTATATAGCATACTTATAAAGAGGTGAAGGAAAAATTAAACAAGTTGTGTCGCGGTCGTAGAAGTCAGCGCGACACGTGAATGGTAAATTCCTTTTTTATTTACAAAAATAGGAAAAAGTGATAAATTAAATTCACATATAATAATATAATTAATTAGCTATAAAATATTTATTGTATTAATTATGTATATTAAATGTATAATTTGAAAATAAAAATATTAAATTTTGATTTCATGTAAAAATGATTACTCACATTGACATTTTTGAGATATCATTAAAGAACCCTTGAAAATGGATGACATTGGATATGGAATTAATACCACAAGCTCAATAAATTTAACTATATTTAGATATGAATTAAAATTTATAGAGTTTAATGAATAAATATAATTCTTAGGATTTCCTTGAATCAGTGGTGGGAAAACACTTTTATAAGTAGTGAGAACAACAATTTTACAAATATTTGACTTTAATATAATAGAGCACACGTTAGTGAAGTAAATTAGAACGAAAATGGACATATAATTGATTGTGGAAGTGATAAGGTCAATAAAAAACCTAATCTAGTCCTTAATATTAAATTTTATCATGTTCAAATCCATTACCCATTGAATTTCTACTTTTATCATGTTAACTTTTACTCTGGTTACCAGTTTTCCCCAAATGTGACATATTAGTTATGCCTAAAAATAATGTGGTCATTCATATATAATATTTAATAAATGATTTTATATTTAAACTAAATTTATTTTTTAATAAATTTATTATTGTGATAAAATTTTATTCTAAAATTACAAATTATAATGTATTAAAGGCAGTTTTTGATATAATATTTCATACAATGTTAAATATCAAATATGGGTTTGTAAATTAATTTTTTTTTAATATAAAAAAATTAAAAAAAAATACATATTTGTTCATAGATAAATTTATAATTAATTTAATGTTTATAATTATATACTAATAATATTATAAAAGTCATATTATTTTAAAAAATTATATTTTTCACTATTCACTGGAAAATCATTCTTTCAAAAAATCAAAAAATAGTACTAATACATTACTATGATGAATCCAATAATAATTTTATTTTTTAAAAAGTTAATATCCCTTTTTAGATGTTTAAATGTTATATGAATAGTTGAGATATAACGAAAAACAATTTTTTTTTGGAAAATATCTTTTTAGAATATTAACAATTCTTATTGAAATTTATTATTATTTACCAATATTATATGCATTAACTAATTATGGATATGAAATAAGTTTTATCATCATAAATCACATGTTTCTAGGAAAAATAAACCAAATATCCGAAAAAGGAAATATTTATAAAAAAGAATTTCTAGTTTTAATATGACAATATTAGTTATTTAAGCTATACTAAGAATATTCCATTAATATTAAAAGGTATAGTAATATTATTTGAATAAATATTTAGTAATGGGGCTACTCATATTAATTCCTGCTAATTCAATAGATATTTTTTAACCGTCTAAAAATATAATAGTTTCTTTTTTCTTTTTTCATTGCATGTGGTGTAGGATATTAAAAACATTTACTTAGTCAATGTAAATAATATATTAGGATTTAATATTTGTTACTTTCTTAATATGTTGTGACGTTATGAAAAAAATTTAGTTAAGAGTGTGTTTGAAATAGTTTGAAATATTTCGGCTAGAAAATTGTAGTCTTCTTACACTTATCATTGAGGATACTAGTAAAATGATATAAATAATACTTTTATACCTATATCCATTAATGTGGTATGGAATTAGATATATTTAACAAATCCCCAAAAAATAATAATAATGATTGGTCAATAATTATTTTTAATTACATAAATCCTCTAAAAAATATTCGTAAAAGTTCATTAATAAATATTTATTTAAAAATAGATTATTTTAAAATTCTTTAAGAATGTTAGATTTGAGAACTCAATTCAACCCCCATTGATCCATTTTTATCTACATGGTTGGGATAGAAATATAAATCATTACCTAATATCTTGTGGTATTTTATAATTCAATGCTCTTATATTGTCATAATATTTCATATATATATGTTCCACATGGAAAACAATACATCTAAAGAATAAATATTAAATAATCCCACAAAAATTAAATGGGTCACCTAATAAATTCATAAATATTTATCAATTAAGGCCTCATAAATGATCTCAGAAAATAGATTAAGAAATATTTTAAATAAATTATCAATCCGTAGATCATGGGTAATGTAAATATATATCTAAATGATTAAAAAATCATATGAATATATGTAAATGAGGTTACTGAATTAAATTCATTTTAAATATTTTTATAAATGTGAAGAATAGTCAATAAAAATGACTGAGGATATGGTTCCCCCAAAATATAAAATAAAAAAAATATGCTAAAAAAAGAAAAAATTTCAAAAATCATTAGAATAAAATATTTATTATAAGATTGGATTGGGAAAAGGAAGAAGAAATATATTATTTTCCTTTATCGGGTTTAATTTAATTAAATGGTTAGAAATTGAACTAGATAGATATGCATATTTTTCTAAAATAACGAGAGAAAGGAATAATTGAAGTCATTGAAATTTTCATAATGAATATATAAAGAACATAAATTAAATTTATAAATCAAAAAAGATATATATATATATATATATATATATATATATATATATAGTGATACAACGCATTACCATAATATTGAGAAAGAGGGGGGAACGACCACTTACATAAACTCTCATCTTTCATAATTTTATCTATTGACTTCTTGAATAGAAAAATTCAATAAATAATTAATTAATTTAGAACCAATTTTTATTTATTTCATATCTCTAATAAATTTATTATCCAATTTTATTAATTTAATAAATAAAAATTTTATAAATAATTTCTACTTTTTTTATTCATTATTCCAAATACGATTTTATGTATTATTAATGTTTGACGATTAGTATTCAAATGTTCCACAAGATAAAATTGCATTTGGTGTTAGTGTTAATTTCATTCCAAAATCAATGTAGTGAATTTTTTTTCATATAATTACTATTTTATGAATCTTCCATGGAATGAATTATTGAGATAGTTAAAAAAAGAAATGAATTTTTATTTTTAATATCCTTAAGATCCTGTCTATTTTATCATTAAATAATCATAGATAAAAAATGGATTATTAATTATATATTAATATTTTACATATATTTTTATGAATTTATAGAAAAATTCATAAATAAAAAATATAACATCAACATTCACTTATGTAGTATATTACAAACATTTCAAAATTGTGCTTTTCAAAGAACATATAAGAAGAGAAACCCAAAATTATCTATTTTTTATAAAAAATTAATTATATATATAAATTTAAATGTTAATGATTCGTTAAATAATTACTTATAATACAATCATAGTAAGAATATATGTTAAATTATAAGACATGGGTTTTAGTACTCTTACCTCACTCATTGAGTCGCCCCTCTTGATTGAGCCATACATTTAGAGGGTGGCATTTGGGAAAGACTTCAAACTTAAACAAGTATATGTTAGACTATACCAGGGGGATTGTTAATATCATTTCTAATGGAAAGTGTTTAGTAAATATGTATAAAGGGATAGAGGTGGGATGTTTATATAACCATGGCGGAGGGGTATCACTGAATAAAATATTGATGATTTATTTACTTAAGAATAGCATGAATATTTTTTAATGAATTATATTAGAGTATTATTAAAATTAAATCAATATTTTACATTTTAAAACACCAAAATAAAATTTAAAACATGGAAACAGTTCATATGAAACAAATATTCAAATATAATTTTTTTCTCAAATAAAATAAAACTTGTTTCCCGTATAATATTTTTATATCATGAGTTTTTTTAAAATTGTGGGATAATATTTACACCATAATTATGATACATAACATTAATTATTCAAAAAAATTAATTAAGAAAATAAAATATTAAAAATAAGATATTTTAAATGTGAGCATTTCAAAAATGAAGACAATTTTACCATATTCATATTCTAGATATTATAAATTTAATATTTACATAATGTCTTATAATATGTTCATTAAAAAATTATACATAATAAATACAACATAATTTAAAAGTATTGAAAAAATTATTTTATAATTATTATATGATTGATAACTAAATATATTAGACATTTGAATGAAAATAAATAGATAAATTATGTAATTATAATGTTACATTGACTGGGTCACTAGTATGTTTAATTTTGATTTTTATTTACCATTTGGTTAATTACATGAGTTTATAGGTGTTGGAAGTCCAAAATGGTGTTTTGGTGGGACAGACCAAGACACACAATTATCACATAGTTTTTTTAACCGTTTGGTTAACCATGTGAATGTTCTACAGTTTGAGGTGGTGAGGTTTTTTAAGGTTTGTGTGCAATTTTCCAATCCATGTAAAACCCATGGGTAACCTTGCCACATGGATTTTGGGGCTATAATATCCCCTCAGAATTTGTGCATTATTTACCTAACCTTGAAGCATGATTTTTACCAAATATGGGTCACTCTAAATTTTGAATTTTAGTAAAATGAATATGTAAATTTTATATCCCTTTATCCTCATTTATTCTCCAAATAATACATATTTATCCTCCCTTGGTGCCAAAAATTCATATCTCCCATTTTGGTGGGTTCCTCTTGGATTCAAGGGGGGTTGGATTTATATAATCCCTTTATTCATGGTTTATTCATTCATTCAACCTCATCTTCTATGTTTTTAAACATTCATGAATGTTTGGAACTGAAACAGTGGTTTTGTATGATTATGGGTATTTCAATTGGGGAATTGGTTTTTTATTATATTAAAGGTGTTTAAATCCTTGATCATTCTTTCCTATGTTGTTATTGTCGAAGGTGATGTGTTTGGGACTGAGGATGAGTTATGTGTCTCTATCTATGGGTTTTTTCCATATATTAGCTTAAAATTATTAATATTATTTGGTTATTATTATTTAAATTTACATTTAAATGATTTATGATTGTTGTGTTTTCAATAGTTTATGTGATCCATGTTTTGGTTTTGAAATAGGCTGTTTAATGTCAGTCTCTCAATGGTGGTGGCATGTGTGCACAGCAAGTGATTTCTAAAAATACGCAAATGGATTTTATTGAATTTAATGGATTTCAAAAATATATTTATTGAAAATGAAACATTAGGAATGGTTTATTGAAAAAATAACCTTGTTTTTTAGGGAAGTGTCTTTTGAAATAGATTTTCATGGATTAGAAATTTTTTACTGTATTGGAATGGGGTAGAACATGGGTTAACAAGGGTCTATGACAGGGGTTGTTCTATGGATGTTTGATCCTTTAGACAGAACACCATATGATTTTCTATTTTGTTTTTTAAATGTTAAAATGAGAATCTTTGGATATGTAAATAAATATAGCTCCCATTTTGGTTACTGAGATACCAAGGGTGATATTGTATTTGGTACCAAGGAATAAAATGATATTTTTAACTCTATGTATCCTACTGGAATACTTGAGGTCTCATTTTCATTAATATTTTATTATAGATACCTAGGTTCATTTACTCATGATATGATGGTTTATACTCTTTATGAAGTTTATAGAAAATGAACCGATCCAATTTCCCTCCCATAATAGTACCCAACTAAACCTACCACATACCTGAAAGGAATTCACTATCCCCATGGGTTCGTGACTAGCACGTGAGCATCAAATAAAAAATTATGGAATGATTTATTAAAACGTATAGGAAAAAAATTCACATACATACAATAGAGAAAACACAAAAAAGATAAATACATTACATAATAGAAAATAAATATTAGAAACCAAACAAATCAATAATAGAAAAAATATCATTGTGCAGATACAACCACAAAGGAATTCCAAAATCAGATGAACCAAATATTCCATGTGATAGAGTGGGTAGACTCCCTTAATCTCAAAACCAAAAACCAAACAATCTTACTTAATATCACATTGCTTCAATATATCACCTTTCCGTTCACTATATGGAATGATATAACCGTTTCAATGCACTTTCGAAGGGTTATGAATGTTGTTATTTTACATTCACATTTTGTTCCCAAAAAAATGATTCATATAATGACTCTAAATAATAACCCAGGAATTCAGAAAATAAATAAAATTAACGAATGATATAGTTTAACAGTTTCAATATCTAAATCCTAGAAAACCAATTAAATTTAACCTTTATCCACATTTTTAAATAAAATAGGTAAATATGTTTCAAATTATATCATTACCACATATAAAATTATATATATCATTTAAAAAAATTATGTGTCACATATCGTATCAAATTCAAGGTAATTGAACAATACAGTACAAGTAAAAAGAAGAATCCCAAATCAGCTCAGAATAATAGGTAACATCTCTTCAAGGATATCACTATGTCATTATAGTTAAGATGCTCTTAATTAATATAGAAAATTAAGTACAAATAAATAATATAGTCATATTCATTGATTCTAGAGAAGTTTGGACCAATATAATATATGAACACCCAAAAAGGTCTAACAAGACTCTATAACAATGAGCCTAGGGAGCATAGGAAAATACCATGTGAAAACCCACTGAGAGTTAATGTGAATTATTAATATACTATACGCCTAAGATACCAAGGCTTCCCTTGTGATCTATTTTTCAAACAAGTTCATCATATCATTTCAACATTTCATTAATTGAAAAATATTTCACAAAAACATTTTGTAATGAATTAAAAAAATATTTTCAATTTACAATAACTAGTTGAAAATAATATTCTAGAAAAACCCAATTCCACAAAAAACTCATTCTTATCATAAAATTTTATTGAATAAAATAATTTATCAATATAGGAGTAATTGTTTTAACCAACACATGATAGATATTGGACCACCCACCTCAAAACATGGGTTTGTACATACCTAAGATGTAATTACTAACAAGAAGCACACAAAAATGAAAACAGAGGCCCCATAATAAATCTAAACATTTTATAATTGATCTAACTAAAAAAGGGATGGAGGAGAACATGAAATTACATATAACTCAAAAAACGGATACCTCCACTACCACAACTTACAAGGACTTTCCCCCATAACCTGATCACAAAATAGATCTAGAAAGAATGTTGTGTAAACATCACCCTAGAACAATAAATACATTAGTGCAATGCACCATAGTACCATAATCAATGAAATGAAGAATCATAAAGGCTTATTGAATTAGATTGATATAATCCAAATGAAACAGTTTTCAATCGCTTAAATAATAAATATGGATCTAAAAGAGACCCCCCAAAATAACTAGAGTATACTTATAGTTTGAGAGCTAAGGGATAAATAGATGAATGGGAGAAATAATAAGCGATGAAGCACCCTTAAATCCAAAAAAAATATAACCTTAACACATCATGTAACCCATTTACTCATCATGTAATCCTCAGGAATCATATAGAATAAAAAATCATCCCATTTTTTTAAAACCAACATTTTAACATTACAACATGTGTAATACTTACATGATGTGTAATCCAATCACACATTGTACTAATTTCATGAAATCTTCAATACAGAACCTAAACATCATGTACTATCATTACACAATGTGTATTTCTCCAAATGACTATGAAAAAAATATTTTCTTATATAAAAGAATCATAAACCAACAAGGAAATTCTATGAATTAATGTAGAACCCCACCATGATATTACAAATTTACCTAGATTTCATTAATTCAAAATACACATACCCAAAAAGTAGGTCATTTTTCTTATTAATTATTCTCCATCTTAAATACCCTAAAGATGCACCCACTTAAAGAGGAAAAAAAAGGATAAAGAAAATAATTTAATGTGGGTAACATGATATTACAAAATCCTAACCATATGAATTTCCATCCATGGGATGTCACATGATAAAATGAAGTCATGTTAATAGGTGAAAACACTCTAACCTCGTTAATGACTCACTCTACCATGTCACATAATAATATTGTATGTTCTATCATAAAACTCTGACCAATTAGAAGACAATTTGATGAATTAAATTCAATTTAAATTCAAGGACCTAAACTAGCTTCTCAATAACAGAAGTGTCTAACTATAACCCAATCTCCTCATAGCTCAGAACGGGAGATGCATAAAGATGATATTTCAGGATCTATGATATGTGGAAAACATCATGAATTCTTATCCAATATGTAGGAAATTATATCTGATGATCAACCTACAAAATCTATTCAATGACCTCAAATTGTGCAACATATATCATAGATTACATTCAATTTTTTCTACGTCGATGCTAATCCAATTGGGGGTAAACATTCATGAAAACTGTTCACCTATGGAAAACACTAATGTCTGATGTTGTTAATTTTCATAATAATTATGTTGACTCAAACTCTAACTAAACATAGACATATATCTGTATTCCTTGATGGCGTCTCATAAACCATCCTCGGTTCCACCAAATAATCTTTGTCCACCTCTCTTCAAAAAAGTGGTGATCTACACATGATAACATACAAAACCTCAAAATTATCCATTATAATTGATTACTGATAATTGTATTATATAAAAAATCAATCATCCCCAAATTTATATCCAATGATCCACCAAAATCTATGACACATGTACAAATCATATACCCCAAAATCTGAAAAGAATTATATATCTGATCTTTTGTTTTTGGATGAAAAAGTGTACTCAATATGACCCGAATCCCAATAACCTCTTGAAGACTTC
The DNA here is from genome assembly GCA_963277665.1 of Viscum album. NCBI lineage: Eukaryota > Viridiplantae > Streptophyta > Magnoliopsida > Santalales > Viscaceae > Viscum > Viscum album. The sequence goes on from OY728159.1 coordinate 1,270,376,582, forward strand.
TAAAAAATATATAATTAAACATAGGATATCTATATGAGAAAAAAGAAGAAAGAACACAACATATCCTAATAATTCCATGCACCTACATCTTACCAAGATCATTAATATTAGTCATGTTTTTATCAGAATAAAATGCGACAAATTTTTCAACTAATAAACCACCACCTAGATAAAATTCTTCCCTTTAGGAGTCTATGGTAATACAATAATGAAATCCACGGATACCTCATTTATCTTCCCAACCAATAGTAGAATATGCTGGATAAAACTGGATAGTTTCTAATACTCTACATTATTCTATTATTAAGAGTATTAATGGGACACATAATCAGTAATTTCACTATTCATACTCAGCTACCAGAATCATTGTATCATTTCATACTACATTTTCATTGTTCATAGAGGAATGATCCATGAATAGCTATAAAAATAAAACAAAAATAGAATCCTCATATATATTGGGATGAAAAAATGATCCCTAAAACTAAGAATACTATTTTAAGAGATATAATATCACAAAACTATCTCTCCACCATAATAGATTTCTATAATTCCAATTTATTCAACATACTATTACTCAATTAGCTAAATAGACTTAAGGAGAGTAGATGATAACTAAAAACTGGTCAAAACCATGCATGATACATCCACTAGAGCATCCAGATGCATCATAGCATAAATACTCATAAGATTTCACTCTTCCCATGATTCCAAAACAGTATTTCATGGAACATTATTTCTATGAGAATATACGATGACATTCCCTTTCCTATAGTGACATCGAAGTCAAATATTTGATGGTATTCCTATGACCACATATTTATACGATTTATATAGATATGAGAATATTTATAGATCAAAATCTTATGGTCAAAACAATCTATGAACATTTAATTAAAATGACATTTTCACCAACACTTAAGAACATGATTAGTTGATGAAATATATAAATCATGAGTTTGGTAAGCCCAGTCATGCATTCAAAGATTAAAATGGGCTTTAGCTACCATAGGATGATTATGTATGATAACAAAACCCAAACCATTCCTAGAAGCATAAATGAAAATCACTTACCACTTACTGGGATCATGTAAGCTCATAATAGCAGACTATGTCAAAAGTCATTCAATCATATTGAAAGATTATTGACAGTTTTCATCCCATATGAATTCCAGCCCATTACTTATTAGAATAGTTGATGGCCATTCCAACATAGAGAAATCCTTGACGATTCAATGATTATATCCAATGCAACCTATGAGGATATTAATTTCAAAAATGATTCTTGATTCTTCCAAAATAAAAAACAATTACATTCTCAAGATCAATTGAAAACCAATCAGTAGAAATAAAATTCACAATGAATTTCACTTCATGAATCTAAAATTTTTATTTTAAATTATTTTTATAAAATTATGACTCCATTGGATTTATAATACCAAACTCTAATTGTGCTTGTTCCCGTGATCAAATCTCAAGAAAACTAAAACACCATCGACAAACACTACCATAAAATATTCAAGATACTAATGGAATATTTGATTAATCAAATCCATAAAAACTGTAGGATCATTAGTCAGACTAAATGAAACTACATGATATTTGTAAAATCCATACCAACTCATGAAATCCCTCTTCAGTATATCACACTGGTAAAATTTAATCTAAGGATAACCTAACCAATGATCAATAATTGAAAAATCATTTCCAATTTTAATTAATAAAAAAATCATCAAAATAAGGGAAAATATTCATGTTCTTAGTTATTAATTGGTTTAACTTTATATTGTGCATGCACAATCAGATTATACCATGTGGATTCTTAGGAATGACCCTTGGGGATACCGAGGGTAAAACTCTAGGGAACAAACCCCTTTTCCACTAGGTCATCTAACTAAATCATTATCCCATTCAGTATAGTTCGTACCATACAATATGATAGAATTGAAATTGGTTTCATACCTAAAACCAGATAAAAAGAAAATTATACCTCCCTCTCTGAAATAACCCTATAAAAATATTCTCAGATAATGTTATAAATGTACCAAACAACATATTTATTATCCATAGTAGAATAAATTTCATAGGGTAAAACCGAATCAACAAAAACAAACTCTTATGATATGGGTAGAAATGTCATGCTCAAATAGAACTCGGAACCATCTCACCCAAAAACAACCATGAGATCCCATCATCCACAAGAAATGAGACATGATGATGAAAAAAAATCCAGCTCAACATGATGAGAAAAAAATCCAATCCATCATGATGATGACATCAAAAATATCTGGATTGATAATAGTAAAAATTCCAAACTAACTCCTCATTAGCTATCGATAGCGCATAAGAAGTACATCGAAACCCCAAATCATTAAACATACTAAGTAATGTCTCTAATACTACAAAAAATTAAATGATATTAATTAGTAGGTTACGCATATATAAGTTGGACAGATGTAAATATGTGAGATATAATATTATATATTAAAGAAATCACTAACGAGGAGGTAACATATATGGTACCTCTCATTATCACTAGATCTGTTTCAACATCTTCTTGAAACTCTTCTATTGAGTGAAGGCACATCACTCCTAATGCATGTAGACATAAGATTTTAGTATTTGAATTATCATATATAATGACATTTTTTTGGAATGGTTGATCCCTGACCATATATAGTTGCATAAATATCCTAATAGAGTGTTGTAGATATCTATAATATCCATATCTATTCCACATCATAGAAGGTGACTAAAAAGAAGATCCTTTTTGTCTTCTATTTCCACACTATTAAAATGTTAGAGGATAAAATTTAGTTGTAAATGGATGTTCCTAAGAATCCTAATAGAATAAACCAATTCAAGAACTCCTATGTTGATCCTAGAAATTCCACATTTCCCCTAGTGTCCCACTATTGCTTCCAAAAACAGTAAGTGAAAGAGAATTATATCCATCCTTTCCTACCATATTAATTTATTAACTCCTAGAAATGTCCACAATCTCTATATAGGTTGAAATCTTGAGCATAAATAGGTATGATCTGATACATGGTCACCCACCATATAAGTACTTTTAGTCTTTTATTTGGTAATTATTTACATCATATGGTTCAAAATGAACCAACATAGAAAACTGATTGGTGTTTGGTGGCACTAAATTTTCTCCCTATGGTAAATAGATGAACTCCATGGGCTTGACCATCATTAGAGACATTGGGGGAAAATTTCTATGAATATTCTATTAAAACGGTTCCAATCCTTGTTTGTGTTCCCATCATAATGAACTACATAATCCCACTAATTCTTTTTGGGACCCATATGTCTATACTATTTACACATTAATTTGATACTCCCTCTTATATCCATAATTTTAAAGCGATGATCAATAATTTTAATAAATCCATGCACCTATTGATGATCATTCGTACCTCTAAAGGAGGGTTTCTTATCATGCAAGAAAGCTCATGATTGATCAAATTCTAATATTTTAGAGGTTTACCATGAAGAGGATCAGGTGCACTATCTTGAGGAACTCACAAGATACGTATCAAAGGAGTACAGTTACACACCAAAGCAAAATATACTATTAGTCATAGAGTAATTTCATTTAAAAAACCCATATTGAAAAATTGAGATCAACATCAAAACTAAAATAATGATTCAAATATCCGAACATCCCATTGTAACAGGAGTCTCATTATGCAAAGAACTCGCAAGTAACTCACTATATTCTATCTCTTATGTCTCAATAATCATAAAATCATCCACAAAATGCTTCAAGACAATGAAAAACCCAAAAAATGATTCTCTAAAATCAATCTATAAAGAAATGAAGAGAATAACCTTTCAAATTGGTACATGCCCACCCTTCCACATACCCAAAGGGAGTTTATGATCCCTATGGGTCGACAACTAGCACCTGGGCATCAAAAAACAAACTGTGGGAGAAATTTCCCCAAACCTAAAGAAAAAAACATGGCACCTTTATACATAATATACAAAAAATAAATAGGTAAATATTTTATATAACTGCAAAAATAGGGGAAACCAATCATCTCACGAGAAGAAAAAATATCCTAGTATAAATAAAACCACAAAAAAAATTGCCAAAATAGGATAAAAAACTACTTTATATGATAGAATGGGAAGACTCCCACTATCTCACCACCATCTACCCAACCATGTTGACTTAAAACCTAAGCTCCTTAGTGCGGTGACTTACCATTCCCTACATCAAAAAATATAACCCATTCTATACACCAAGGAATTATTATACAGGGTGTGAGAAAGCATTCTCTATAGTGTCCCACACAGGTTTCCGGTATCAAGTATCTGAATAATATTAAAACCATTTTCAACATTAAATAATACAATGATTGTTATAGTATTATAGTTTTTATATGAAAAGCATGGAAATAAATTTTTATTTCAAATTTTTCATTATATCCATATAAGATAATTAAATTAGATTAAATACTTTCATTATCCATATATTACAAATATTATTTCAGGTCAAAATAGACCATGAATCACATATCATACCAAATACATAGTAGCACAACAAAACATTTCACGATAAAAAAGAAGCCCAAATCAGCCAAGAAGCCAATGTAACATCATTTCAAAGATCACACAAGGTAAAGATAATTGGAAAAATCACACCTAACATGGAAAATTGAGTACACATAAATACACAAGACATATGCATTGATTCTACAGAGTAGAGGAACATCCCAGTAAATGAACCACCCAACATGTCTAACTTGTCCCTAGAAGATTGTTTCATGGGAGAAGAGTAATTCTCCATTAGAAACTGTCCCTATAGTTGAAGATATGTATTAATATACCTTCCAACTAAGTACCCATGTATTCCCATGTTCTCTATTTTCCAAACTATTTATTCAAAAAAAACATCATATCATGTAATTAAATCCATTTTTAAAAACCATTTTATAATGATTTGAAACACCTTTTTAAATTAATTAAAAAAGAGGAAAACAACGTTTTATTTAAAAGAAGTTCGATGCAGACAATAGAAATAATTATATCATTTAATTTCATTTAATAAAAAATTATATAAAAATAGGTTCAAGGTTTTTATAAAAAAACAAGATTTGAAACCTCCTACCTCAATATTCAGGGTCGTACCTACCGATGAAGAATTCACCAACTATTATAACAAAAAAACTATCTGGGAGTCCATATAATTAATCTACACATCTTAGTGTTGATATAATTTACTAAAAGTATTTGTAGGGAAGAAGAAATGACACATACCTAATGAATGCATAGCCACCAACCCACAAACTACAAGCGTTGGCTACTATATGAAGGTCAAATAATGAATCTAGAAGTGAATATGTGGAAACATTAACACAGGTCAACAAATACACTAGCGAAATGAAATAGTTATAAAATTATCCATGAAATGAAAAATAGCAATAAATTAATCCTTTGAAAAGATTAAAATAAATCATAAATTTGATCAATAACCAAACAAATCATTCTGAATTGAACAAAGTCTCCCAAAATAACTGCAGAAGGTCTCTCGATCGAGTGGTAAGGATGTTGTGGATGAATGAATGAAAATTTTATTTGTACGACACCCATAATTACAACGCAACAAATTTACAAGGCGTGTAATCCCTTTACTTATTGTGTAATCAATGGGATTTGGATATACTGAAAAAGATACATTATTTTTATGAAAAAATTAACCATTAACATTACACAACCTGTAATCCTTACATGGAATGAAATCCACACAAACGATGTAATATGTTCATGAAATATTCCTTGTAAAACATACATATCATGTACTCCCATTAAATAGTGTGTATTTCTCTTGTAGAATATAGAAATTTCATGTTATTTCAAAAAAACACAAACCAAAATGACCATATTCTGTTCTCTAGGAGAAACCCTCAAATACATTACAACATTAACCAGATTCCATTAATTGAAACAAATATCCATCCATGAAAATTTTGTATTTTTTATGAAAACTTTTTTTATCCTTGGGGAGCCCTAGGACACACACAGTTGAAAAATAAAATAATAATAATAAGGAAAATTGCATAATTTGTGTAATAGGATGGTACATGTAACGTCTCTAACCTTGTGCTCCCTCATGTGACTGAGTTGGTTGGCTACATGAAATCATGTGTGCCTCCCCATATGCCAAAGGTTGCTGACTAGCAATAGGGGTCCAATTGATATAGTGGGAATATTGTACCCTATGTTAAGAGTTGAAATAAAATATGATATAGTAGTAGAGTAGAAAAACTAATAGAATTAAATTGAATAAATAATCATACATCCAAAATTAAGAAAGGTACAAACAATATAAAAACAAATAATCAGATAATGATGTAATGATTGGATGAATTTATATAAGTTACATGATGAAATTAATACAAATAAAAACAAGAATATGACATTAATAAAAACTCCAATACCCCTGTTGAAACCCATGTCAGCCCAATCTCTAATCTCCAACCAATCTTTAAATCTAAAAATATACTATTAGGTCCCTTTCAATTTTCCAAACCATCATCCATGAAATAATTTTAGGTCCTAAATGGTAGCCCATCCAGGGTGTGGTTATAACTCATTTGGTCAACAACAACGTGTCTAAAAAAATCCAATTTGAGTGATATAGTTCATGTCATATAGACACAAATATTTTACTAATTTAATAAATTAATATAGTATGTGAAACAAAACCCAATGATGCTCAGGTTATGAGATAGCACCAAAGGCTATCCAAACATTATTTGGTGCCTTGTTTGTTATCTATGTATATGGGTGGATCCCCTTTCATCAGGATGAATCACCCAAATTTTTTGTGAATTCTCTGATGGAGGATGAATTGTAAAAATCACATCATAAAAAATGGCCTCAACAGGCATGATTTTTTCAATCTCACCCTCAAGCATAATGTGACTATCCATTTAGTCCTTAGACGTCCCATTCAATCATATACAATGACATTTTTCATCATGTATATGTTATTCTTAACATCAGGTGGAATGGATGATCATTCACTAAACCCTTAGGAGTTCCTAATAAACATGAGACATATCTAGAAAAACTCAATATTCCCTCAGTATCAAACCCTCAGTTATCATATAAATCTGTAAAATATAATATAAAAATCTAATTAAAAAAATACAAGGTAGTATAAAACATAAAAATGTATTAGCATAAGATATAAAAATTAATTAATAAAATTATCATATGTCTAAACAAATTCATTTTAATAATCATGTTTTGAAATCATAATCATAATTATATCGTACACATTAATGTTTTAATTTAACCCTAAGGTCGTTAAAATATCAATTAACCAATATTATATAAGGTGATTCTTCCCCAAGAAATCACAATAATATATTATTATGCCAATTCAGAATTTTACTCTGTAAAACAAAAAATCTATCCAATTTATTATAGGGATCAAAAGTAAAAAATACTTGGTCACAATAAGATCTAGATATGGTGCAACTATCTGATGGACATAGGTTTCAATATCCTTTCATATGGAAGTAAAAATATTTTAGGGATGTTTTAAAGAATCTTGAGATTATAACGTAACAAATATTATCCAATTTCTATGGTCATGATTGTGGTATGATTGTGTGATCTCACATATAACATACACTATAAATAACTACATCTGATAATAATGGATTTAGTTTTGACCTCCCACCATATACCAAGGATGACCCACACTTCCAAAATTGGGGTATGATTTAATCTTCTTTAAGAAAAATCAATGAAATTGACAAACCCCCTAAAACAAAATGAGCATTGTCCACTAATAAATATTTTATAATAATATATTATATAATTATCTTGTGAGAATTTAAAATAATTTCGTCATATTTATCATTTACATTTTCATAAAATTATTCTTTAAAAATCGACATAATGATGATTATTGAAATACAATTTCATCCAATTATTCATTGATGTTTTATTTTAATTCAAAGAATATATAATTTTAAACTCTTAATATCATCATTAATTATTTTTATAAAACCCTCATTTTAAAGGTCTTTATATTAATCATTCGATAAAAACCCCACATAAATATTTCTTGTTAACATATATAAATCTATCTTATAATAACCTAAAAAATCAAAAAATTGTCATTTGAGAATTTTAGTTTTATCATTTTATTTTCAGTTAATAAATATTTTCTTTTTATTTTATAATTTTTTAAATTTAATTTTTAAATAAATGATATTAAAATAAGATAATAAAATAAGATAATAAGAAAAGAAGAAAATTATTACTAGAGGCGCAGTATGAGGGTCACACACCATAGGGTCTTAGGAGAAGAGGAGAAAAACACTTTCCTTACCCATTAAAAAATTAAGGCTATTCACACTCAAACAAGTACACTAGGAATAAAATTTATCAGTTCATTTATATAGAAAATTCAAATCATGTGTTCTTCAAAACCCACAATTTAAATATCTTTGTTTAATGTTTGTTTCAACTAATTATTATTGGAGAAGTTATTTAATTCACACCTAAAAGATGTTTCTAATTTCTTAGCGGTGAAAACGGTCAAAATTGATGCTTTCTAGATCATGTAGTGGTCAAAAATGTCAAACATCACATTTTGGGATTTTGGGGAAGAAAAATGAATAGCTACCATTTATTTAATAATTATTTGAATGATTTATTCATTTCAATTATCAAATATAGAAATTTTAATTGGTGACCCAACCAATATTCATGTTTTATATAAAAATTATACCCTGTATAGTGTAAAACCCCTATTATATACCCAACGGTTGTCTCAAATTTCTCATACAATTCATTTTTGTGATATATTTAAATATTTTTAATAAAAAAATAAAAATCATCATTTAATAAAATTATCATCTGAGTGAGGCATACAAACATATGAATTATAAATTTGTTATACCTTACCTTGGGTAAACAATGCATCCCATACCTGACGGTTGTCTCAAATTTATCACATGGAACACCTATTTAGAGTTATTGAATTATTTTTACAAAACTATATATGCTTAATACAATATGATTAATAATTTTATTCTAACTTCACTAAGACTTTATAGATATCAAAATCATTCACTAAAATAAAAATTACTCTGAAATTATTACAGTATATATTACAAAGTGTTATGTTAGCATTTTCTCTTATGGGACACATTTTACACATTTATTATGATACATCATTAATAAATAATTTTTTTAATATAAGGAATTAATTATTTATCAAAAATGGATTTTATTATCTTTGTAAGAAAAACAAGATATTATAAACATTAGAACATTCAAAGGAAAACATACTTGATAAAAGTTCTGAATCTTACAACCTCCCCACAATATAATAGCACATATCTATGATTCTACATGCATCACTATTGGGTTTCAGGGGAAAAGTCTAGCCATTGTGCTTGCACAGAAGACGCCATATCCTAGATCTCCTCTTGAAAACAACCATGATGGCGAAGTACTCGTATTAGAAGCACGATCATTCCATGGGTATTTTTCCCACTGTGGTCCACAATTCGTAAAGTATGCTTCTAAAATAACACATATTTAAAAATCATGTAATCGTTAACATCAATCACTTTAAATGGTAAAAAATATATCACTAGAGATTAAATATGTAAATCAAATCATGCATGTAACTATAGTGATGTAGAGGGACCAAACAGTATCCAACCAGACCAACCCATTTTATATTCTTGAAAGGACCAAATAACCGAGTCACAAAATACCCTTGTTTTATAATTTGACTTTTCCCCAGTCTAGGTGGAACTCCAATAAACACTGAACAACCAAACTCAAACTCCATAAGATGTATAAATTAGTTAGCCTATGATTTTTGTCAGATCTCCACAATCATTATCCACTTTTTGATCATCTGAACCTTATTATAGGTCTCTTGTATGGGATTACGTACAAGAAGTGTTACCTATCCTACCACAAACCATGAAATAGGTTAACTACATGTATTTTCATATAAGGCCTATAAAGGAGTCATTTGGATTGATGCATGGATATTGTTATTATAGTAAAACTCCATGTGTTCCAAATGATAATCTTCTTAACCAAAAAAATCTAAAACATAAGATCCTAACATATCTTCCAAAATCTAAATGGTATAGTCAAATTAGCCATCAGGGTGGTAGGATATACTAATTATAATATATTATCCCAAGGAATCATGAAGACCCTTCTGAAACCATGATGTGAAAAAAGAATATCGATCAGAATCAATGCTCCATGGAACATTTTGTATTCAAACTATCTCAAACACATAAAGACTACTCAAAACATTAGTGGTGATGGGGTCTATAATAGGAAAATATTGGGCTACGTCCTTTATTAGATTTATAATCACCTACACATCATCATTCTTATGAGGATACATGGGTAATCTTATCACAAATTCCATTTTAAGTCATCCCACTTCCTCTCTGGAATGGGTAGAGACTGTAATAGAAATATAGGCCTCTGATTCTCTTCCATCACATATTGATCGGGGGAATTATCACTACAAATCCCATTATCTCCTTTTTCATCCCTAGAAACTAGTGTTATATATGGATATCGTGATACATTTTTGTCAAAACATGATCTATCTCCCATACGGAATCATTTAGATCTATAATAAATTCCTCATTAAATCCCATATGAACACTAACTCAGCCTTGAAAAAAAAGAGAATTTCCACTTCCAAAATACCATCCTGATAGTGTCTCCCCACCATATAATTGTTTTCTTAGAACTAATAACATTGGATCAGAAAACATCTTCATAATTATATAATCAAGAAGATATGATATACTATATGTTTAAGTTAGAGCTACTATTCCCAGTAAATCATGAACATCAAGATGCATATCTACTACAAGTTCCATCATCCACCACTCATCGCAAGATTCCTACACAACCTCAATCTGTGTCCTCAAACTCATGGAATCATTGATGTCATTGAACATAGCTGATGTGTAATCCATCTCGATGTCAAACGATTAATGATACTCTACCGACATTTTCAGCTGAAGGTTCAGTTCTCAATAATAAAAGATATACCTAAGGCACTTGTGGTCCATGTACACCATAATCATTTCTTCCAAAATATAGTGTCTCCAACATCTCTGGTCTTGTACCACCAAAACTATCTCAAGATCATGAGTGGGATAATTCCTCTCATGTGGTCTCAACAATCTAGATATGTAAGAAACCACATGAATGTCATGTATCATAATTACACCAACTCTAACTATGGATGCCTTAAAATTATAAAATATACACTTTATCAGACTCCATTAAGGTCAGTATCCATGAAGATATCATCCTTCTTTTCAAATCCTGGAAATCACACTCACATGCATGTGAAAAAAACAGTATCACCCTTTTTTGGTCATCCTATTCATTGGTGTTTCTATATAAGAGAAGTCTTGGATGAAGAATATGTAATTAAATAATGGACCAAGAAAACTATAAATCTCAAATACATTCTTGGAACACTCCCATGATACTACGACTGAAACCTTATTTAGGTCTGCTAACACTTCAACCTATGTGATAATAAAGCCCAGGTTGTGGACTATATCAATCCAATTACTAAATTTAGATAGCTTTTCATAAAGCTTATTTTATCTCAGGGTACTCCAGAATATGTCAATATGTTGGGAAATATCCTATGTATACTAGGAGTACACTAATATGTAGTAAAACATACTATTGAAAACTGATTCAACCAATGATAAATGATCTGATTCTCCTCTACATGAATACTATTAGTGCATTTTTTAGAAAAAACAGCATCACCCCAAACTCATTTAATCCATACCTACTTCTGGAAGCAATCTGAGTTATGTCTATTGGTTTCACCCCAACTGGTGCTACCATGAACTAAAAGTCAATATTTTATAAAATCCTAGACCCTCTTAGATAATTGACGATATCGCCAATATGGTGAAGGGGATACCAGTTCTTGATAGTCAAATGGATTTGTCTCCGATAATCCACACATATGTGCAAAGTCTTTTCAGTATTCTTGGCGAATAGAATTGGAGAACCCTAAGGAGTGGTACTAGGTTTTATGAAACCCTTGGATTCTGGATCATCCGACATAGAATTAAATTCATGAATCACTATTGGTTCTGTACTTTATGGAGGGATATAAATTCGCTCAACTCCTGACACCAACTCAATCGTGATCACAATCTCCTGAACTGGTCATAATAAGGGGAAAAATAAATAAAGACATCCTAAATATTTTCCACTATTTAAAGAAATTTATCCTGCATCATTCCTCTATAATCAAGAACAAGGTATTCCATCTGATCTATGAGAAAATCCAGTATGCACTGAATTGGTGTTGGATCACTATCTTTAAAATCCCACTCACCCTGGTGATCATAGATTCCTCCTTCTAAAGATTAAAAAGAAACTCTCCTACTATAATAATTGATATTATCATTGTATAGAACTAAATAATACATACCAAGAATCTAAATAGAATCATAACATTTATAGTAGAAAAATATCCCAGAGGAAATGATAGCATCCAACTTTAATAGAACAGTCCATCTAACACATGAAATCCTCTAACCGTACTCCAAAAGGTGTGTAAATAGTCATAACCACTTCATTGCTCTCTACTGACAAACCCAAACCATTTGTAAAAAGAGAATATATTATGGAATTTTATATTCACGTATCATATTATATTAAGGATGAGGTAGACGATACAATAATCGTATATCTAACAGTAGAAGATCTAGCATCCCAAGTCTTTAGAGTAGACTGTATATCATCCAACTAGATTTCCCATCTGCCCTAGGATCCAGTCTGACTCTACTATTATATTCCCTATGAGTGGTACTGGAACTCTTGGAGTAGAGTACCATGTCCTTAGCTTGGCATGAATGAATTGTGTAATTCCAGATACCAGTGTGTTGTGGGGTAGCTGACCCCCTTATAGAATTAGATGCCTATCTAGATCTTCTACCAATACTCATATGTGGAATATTCCCACATCATTACTTATGATGACCAAAAATTCCTTAGAAATAACACTCCACTTCAGGGTGGGGACACTATGGAACTTATGGAACATCATACCACACTAATACCACTACAAAAAACCATAGTCTCGATGAGGAATTCAACTCCCTTGTATGGTCTTCCCATCACTACATTAAAGATAATTATCATAATGTTAATTTTTTCTACTATAATAAGTGTTATCAAATTTCCTTGAATAAATTATCTTCCCAACACTCCAGGCCACTCTTAGTTACCCTTCTATGATGAGTTCATGATTCATCACATCTACATGGCTATTCAAACCGAGTACATCCACCTATGACCTGATCTCAAAGATAAGACCATCTGAGATAAGTATTCCCCTTGAAATCATATTAGTTATTAAGGATATAGAAAATAATTTTAGGATGGTGTAGCATCTAACATAGTCCATCCTTGAATAGATTTCCTATTTAAGGTTCAAAAAATCATAAGCCTTATCATCCTTCAATGTCCTTGGATAGAAGTGGATCCATATCTTCATCTCGATGTCCTTCCGTGATAACTCCTCTTGGTTCCTGTGATGGTCCAGAATGACCCACCAATTCTTGGTTAGTCAATACAGAATATATTCATCCAAATTCACCATATTAGCTAGGATTTGTATGATATTCTTAATGATTTTCTAGAATGAATCAATATAAAATTTAGCTTCCAGTGGGCCTCCTTCACTAGTAAGAACAAGAGGATGATGCAGCTAAAACTCTATAATTAGGTTAGACATCAAGGGTACGATGAAAATAGTCTCCCTCTCCAGGTATTGCATGACCCATAGGGATTATTCAGGATGATGGATTTCCATCTAATTTGTATGTCAAAGGGAAATTTCTGGTTCACCTACGTTATTATAGTGTTGATATCTGTATATCCTTATCGTCAATTTGAATGTGACAAGATGGAATTACTCTATAAGAAAAAAACTCCCTAGAATTATTTATAAAAAATTATTGTCCTAAGAAGGTGTCAAAATTAGATAACCACAATCTCATTACCTCTCTAAACATGGAATCTCAATTGATTGGCATTACATAAGAGTTCACTTATTACACACGATTTCCATCAGGTAAAATATGTATATCATTTCATAGTTTATATGGGAAATATATCTCATGTAATAATTATATCCCTATCGTGAATGATGCAAGTCTCTTAATATCCCCTTATTCCTATCATGATGCATCAATTTTTATCTCACCCCATACTGGGCAATGAGAATAAATATTATGAAATAATAAAATCACCCAACATATGATTCACCCAAGGTGAAATAATTTCAAACGGTAACAATTAAACATCATTAACATTAAATACCATATTAGGAAACTGGGATTTTTCCTTTTACATGAGTAAGATACTCCCATGATCAATATCATTACCATGTATTGAAAACTTCTTATCCTTTTTTACCATTCATAAATAGAAATTAAATATAAAATAAACTTTTCCTCTGATAAAACTTTGTAATGTTTCTAACATAGTGCTTTCTCAAGTGACCTTCCCGTTTGGCTAAATGATCTCAAATGCACCTCCTGGTATGCCAGAGGATGCCGACTAGTATTTGACAGTCTAATTAATATAGTTGAAAGACTATACCATATGGTAAGTGTTACAAGGAAATCCTAATTAATAGCCATGTAGCCACCATAGTAGAAAAAATATGAATAAATAACTATACATCCAAAACTAATAATAGTACAAACCGAATAAATACAAATAATAAAAGAATAATGTATTGATAATATGAATGTGTAAATATGACATGCTAGAAGTCATAAAAATAATCATCATCATCATAATAGAATAAGAACTTCAAAACCCTGGTCTGAACCCCATGTCAGCCTCATCTCCATGCTCTAACCCATACAGCCTCCTACAAATCAACTATAGGGACCCTTTACCCATAACAAACCCACATCCATCAACTCATTCTGAGTACCAAATGGAAGCCCATCTATGGAGTTACTACAACTCCATAAGCCGACACAAACTAGTCTAAACAAAACTAATTTGAGTGATATAGTACAAGAATTATAGTGACAAACAAGGTAGTAATTTAATAAAATAATTCCTAACATAAAAAAACATTTCAACCTTAGGTTATTGGATAACACCTGAGGCCATCCATATATGAATCAGAGCCTTGATGGTTATCTATGAATGTTGGTAGATCCTTCAACATCATGACGGAAAACCCAAATTGGTGGAATATTCTCCTTCCAAGGATGAATTGTAAATAACAGGCCATAAAAAATGTCCATATACCACATGATTTAAAAAATATCACCCTCTTGTATCATGTGGCTATACATATTTTCCATATACATCCCATATAATCATATAATATTTAATAGGGAATCATTTACATGATCTCATTTCCCTCAGGTCATACAAAATATCATACACCAACCCTTAGAAGTCTACAATAAACATGAGCTGTATTCAGACTAACTCAACATGCCATCAATAGAAAAACCTCACGTATTAATTAAACTGATATAATATATGCACAAAATCAACACAATATAACCTCACAAGGATGGTATCAAATATACCAGATGTATTATCATTAGAAACAGTCAAAAATTAAACAAATTATCACATGTCTAACCAAATTAATTTCATTATTTATGGTTAAGAATCATCATCATAATTATATCAATCCAAATTAAATTACAATATTTCCTTATTCCATTAATATATAAATTGATCCAAATTATTCATGGTTATTCATTCATAAGAAATCACACATGTATAGTATCATATATATTCATAAGTCTAAGACACCAATTAATAAAATTATCTAATTTTTTGTAAGGGATAAAAATCCAAATAGACTGTGTTATATTTAAATATAGGGAGGGTGCACCTATCAATTTTCTATAGGTTTCAGTCTCCTTGCCTATGGGCCTAGAGAGTTTCAATGATGGTTAAAAAAGATATTATAGTTTAACAAATTTTATCCAATTTATTTGGGTGTTCTCATTTATGACGGTATGATAAAAAATATCTCATGGTCTATAAATAATTGTACCAGATCAAAAAATAATTTCTTAGCCCTCCACATTATATATAGGAAAACCCACATGTCCAAAATCTTAGTAAGATCTTGTTTGGTTTGTGAAAATTTTAAGAAAGTAAAAGACTCCCTAAAAAATGGGTGACATCCACTGATAAATATCATCGAATAATATCTTATATAATTATCACATTATAATTTACTATTATTAATTTATAATTATCTTTGATATTATAATACAACTATTCTATATCAAATTGACATAATAATTATTTTTAAAGGATAATTTCATCAAATTATTCTTTCATAATATCTTTTAATTCCATGCAATTATCATTTTAGAAATCAAAATATGATCACTCTATAATTTTATTAAATTAACATTTTATATGTCGTCATGATTATAATTCGATAAGAAATCACACAAATATATCTATTTCATATATTAAAAACTATCTTTTGATAAAAAAAATTTTAAATAAATTATAATCTTAAAATGATAGGATTATCATTTTATTTTAAATTAAACATTTGTAACTTTATTAATTTTTACCTTATTTAAATTGAATTACTAAATAAAATAGAAAAAAATATGATAATAAAATAAAAATAATAATAGAAAAATAAGAACAATCAAAATAGAGGCACAAAAGGAGGATCTCCCACCATTATGTTCTTGGAGGAAGAAGAAAAAAACTCTTTCCTTGCCCAATGTAAATTCCTGGATGTTCACGCTCGACTAGATCCACTATGAAAAAAAAATTAGATTAATTTTTATAGAAAACATAAAACTTGTTTTCATCAAAAACGCCCACTTAAATCATCGTTCTTTATGTCTGTTTCAACAGATTATTGATGGATGATTTATTTAATTAACACATAAATGGTGTTTTTAATTATTTTACAGGTAAAAAAATCTTAAATTGAATATTTCCAAATATTGTGGTGGTCAACAATGTCTAAAATCATGTTTTCGGTTTTTTGGAATGAAAAATGAACAGAAACATTTCATTTATTAATTATTTAAAATAATTTTTTAATTTATTTATCAAATAACTCAATTTTAAATGGTGAACTAACCAATAAGCCTAGCGCATAAAAACATTATACATTGATAAGAGTAATACACATGTTCTATACCCAATGGTGGAATCATATTTCTGTTACGATGAACTATTTTGGTGATATTTAATTATTTTCAATAAAAAATATTAAATATTAAATATTATTTAATAAATTTATCTCACAAGTTATCCATCTAAACTTTTAATGCTTACATGTGTTGTAATGGCCTAGACCTTCATGATCCATCCCTTTTCCAAATTCTAGGATCCTAAGGGGTCACACCCTATCGGCGCGACCGATCGGTGCGACCGATCAGTATTATCCAGCCTTGTTGGGTTTTCCTTCAACAGTTTTTCTCGTAACGACTCTTTTAGGCCCTTTTTGACCTTTTAAGGCATTTCAAGGCCGTTTTTAACCCATTATTAATATCGAAAAATCCTCCAAAACCTACCTATTAAATAACAACTAATTTATTCATGTGTAACCACCCAACCGTGTGGTAGAACCATGATCCGACTTCCAAGGTGTTCAAAATTTTTTATCCTGTAACTTTGGGATCTCATTTTTTTATCACGATCGATTTTCTTCTCCCTCCTCTTGGCTAGTCTCCTCCTTTTCATTGTGCGTTCGAAGTCCTTTCTTTCCTGAGTCAAGTGGTGCACATGTGTGGGAGCCCTACCAGTCACGCTTCCCCTGTTTTGGCGCTTGGAGAAAAACTTCGATCTTTGATCAACCAAGTAGGGATTTTCTCCTTCGTCTCTCCTTTTTGTGTATCATATAGGGTGGGAATGCTTTTGCCTCTGTGGAAATTGATGAAACCAAAATTAATGAAGATAATGAATGGACCCTTAAAGAATGAAAGGGGGGTGTGATCGATGTTCTGTTGTACACTTTATGTTGTTATGTGTTGTGAATTGTACGGGCCTATGCTCACTGAAAATCATGGTCGTTGGTGGTATTCCTTTGTGCACTATTAGACCTCGTTTCTCTTGGATGTTTAAATAATCGTAACATGGAATTGGTTAATTACGTATACTCGGTAAAATAAATTGAAATCACCATGATCAACCCTTTTTTGTGATAACCTCGGTTAAAGCACATTGGAATTGAAACCATGGAGTGTGTTAAATATTTTAAATTTGAAAATACTTGCATGGGCATGCCCAGTGTTGTTGGTAGCGGTTTGGTTGATTCTTCACAGGCCTATTTCTGGGGTGATACGGGTGGGGATGGGATCCCCTGTTTTTGTACTTTTGTTGGTTGTGATTTTGACGTTGTGTGGTTACTCTGCTTATATCATGAATTAGGGTGGAATCCTCTGTTGTTGAGAAACCATTGTCTCTTGGATTTTTGGGAACATGGGGTTGTATCTCGTTGTTTTCATTGGTTTCAGAACATCAAGAGATCTCACTTATCCATTTTTTGTTCTGACTTTGCAAGAGAACATGGTGAGAATGCTTAAATTTTTGTTTGGCTGTTTCTTTCCTTTTGGATTGTGGTTATTCCTCTTAGTTTCCCGGTAGTGGAGAATTCACCATAATGGGATCACTTGAACATGAAAACAAGAATGGTTGAGTGGGGAATTAGTTTGGGAATGAGTTGTGACTCGGTCGTGAGTGTCGTGACATCTTTTGTGAATAAATAGTAGCAAGGGTGTTTGAGCTTAGGTTTTGGAACCCCTAGATTGTGATGAGTGTTTATTACCTATACATATAACTGTAGATTTTAGGTTTCTTATTCGCACCCCAACCAAGTTGAGAACATCATACCGAACAACCCATTTAATAGGGAGGGTGTTTTTCCCTACACTCATATGAGTGGGAAAGTGGCGCGGGGTACACAAACATCGATGTGTTATTACTATACATACTTGACTTGCATTATTTGGGGAGCGTGCCTTCGTAAGTCTTTGGTGGACACTTTACCTTGTTAGGTGTTTGGTTATCGTTTTTTCCACGGGGCATTAGAATGTCTCCTCACTTATGCATGAGAGTCTTTGGTTTTCCCTACTAAGTGTACTTGTATTATCACCCTACATATATAAAATTGTTTTTAGGTTTCTCCTAGGACGTTAGGGATCGCGTGGGACCGTACTAGTGCGGACTTTGGGATAGTTTCTGTTGTCGTTTTCCTTTTTTCTTGGTACCTTACCTTTGGAGTTTTGTGTCTTGTATCTTATACTTTTGAACATGCATAAGGGAATAGATTACCTTTGGCTTTACATTTACTTTTAGCTTTGGTATTTTTGGGGTTTCTGTCTTGTGTCTCGATACTATAAAAATAAAAAGGGTAATGCCTTCAATTTTGTGTGAGATTCTATACCCTTAGCGTAGTTCGCCACTCCAAAACCTATTGAAGGCGGGTTTCGGGGGTCATTATCTCTCCTTCAACTTAAATAAGTAAGGTCTTAGCGATCTGCTAACCCTTCCCTCCTTTTGGTGAAAGCGGGTCGTGACAGATAACAAGGGTGTTTGTGCTTAGGTTTTGGAACCCCTAGGTTGGGATGAGTGTTTGTTACCTATACAAATAACTGTAGCTTTTATGTTTCTTATTCCCGCCCCACCCAAGTTGAGAACTTCATGCTGAACATCCCATTTTATGGGGAGGGTGTTTTCTCCAACACTCCTATGAGTGGGAAAGTGGTGAGTGGTACCCAAACATTGATGTGATATTACTATACTTTACATGACTTGCATTATTTGGGAAGTGTGCCTTGGTGAGGCTTGGATGGATAGTTTACCTTGTTATGTGTTTGGTTATCTCTTTTTCCACAAGGCATTAGAATGGATCCTCACTTATGCAAGAGAGTTTTTGGTTTTCCCTACTGAGTATACCTGTATGCTCACCCTACGTATATAAAACAATTTTCAGGTTTCCATGAGGTCTTCAGGGATCGTGCGGGACCGTACTAGCGCAGACTTTGGGGCCGTTGATTTTTTCATTTTCCTTTTTTCTTGGTACCTTACCTTTGGATTTTTGTGTCTTGTATATTATACTATTTAACATGCATATGGGAATGGTTTACCTTTGGCTTTACCTTTACTTTAAGCTTCGGTATTGATGGGGTTGTTGTCTTATCTCTCGATCTTATAAAAAAAGGGTAATGCCTTCCATTTTGTGTGAGATTTTATACCCCTGGTGCTGGTCGAAACTCCGGGACCTATTGAAGGAGGGTTTCGGGGGTCATTATCTCTCCTTCAATGTAAAGAAGCAAGGACTTGGCAATCTGCTGACCCTTCCCTCATTTTGGTGAAGGCGGGTCATGACAGAATGGTATCAAAGGGAAGTTGGTTGACAGATAGGATGGAGTCTGAAGTTATGCACAGTGAGGATTGCATGGGATGGTAGGGAAACAGTTTTGGGTGACCTTGGTGTGTGAACTAGGACATGGGAGACCAGCTAGGACACGGGATTTTAGGGCCCCCGTGATCCGATGTAAGGACTGTGGACCTACTGAATTACCAAGAGAGGCCACACTGATTGCAGGGGAGACACCCTAGGAAGGGTTCATGCAACATAATGACTTGTTTTCTCGTGTTTCTAGGGTGTTTGGGGATTGAAATAAATAAGAAGTTTAAGGAAATTTAAGATAAATATTCCGCACTACTTGGGCTTAGGCATTCCTTGTTTACCTTGCAGTTATGGAACCTGGGAGACGACCAGGAGTGGTACGGGAGATCGAGGCCCAGGAGGTTGACGTGGCCAATTGGAAGAGGGATGATCGAGAGGAGGAGGACGACCAGTGGAAGAAGACACTTCGAGCCTTCTAGTGAGAGACCCTCGAAAAGTATGAGGGCAGCACCTCTAACATGAAGACGGAGAGATGGCTAGATGAGATTGTGATAGATTTCGTCATGATTCGGTCTCCAACGGAGTACTGGGTTTCTCTGGCCATTTTCCAGATGCGGGGAGCATTGCGTCAGTGGTGGATGATCTACCTAGGGGAAAGGAGAGAGGCAGAGGTGGTATGGGATGATTTTGAGAAGGAGTTCCGGGCATAATTCCTCTCTTTTATGATGAAATCTGAGAATATAAAAGAGATACTCTCCCTACAGCAGGAGAGTATGTGAGTAAGGGAGTTGGGGATCAAGTTCAATTATCTCCTCCGCTTTGCTCCAGACCTCTTTCTGGATGAAAAGTCTTGGGCGAGACGTTTAGAGGAGGCGCTCCGACCTTCCCTATAGTACGTTGTTACTCCCTTCACCTTGCCGACATACTTGGAGGTCCATAAGAAGGTATAGGTGGTGGAGAGGATGCACAGGATGGGAGGTGTGTCACGAGAGGGGATCCAACAGGGATCATCAAAGTGGAATGCCGTCAGCACCAGGTCTCCAGCATCAGGTCCCTTTAGGTTTTGACTGGCAAGGAGTAGGCCCTAGTAGTTCCAGTTCCGATCTCCTAGCCCTCGCCCTTTCTCTTCGGGATAATGGCCACGATGCTACATCTGTGGGAGCCATGGGCACCTCCGGAATCACTGCCTGGATAGAGTGTAGTACAGCAGTGGAGGGCATGTTTAACACCTGCCTCATCAGTAGCAGTATCCAATGAGGCCTTTCGAGTAGCAGTAGCATGGTCAGCGAGCCCCCGCTCCGCCGAGGGCAGATGTTGCAGGGGGAGGCCGACCTCAGGGTGCTCCTCAGGGAACTCAACTAGGGCGTGGTTGGGGAGGTGGCCGACAGCCGAGGGGCGGAGGATCTAGGCGTGGGCATTTGCACATCACGGAGGCAGCAGTTCCAGCAGGATTGGAGGTTGTTCGAGGTACGATCAGTATATTCAATACCCTTTCTTATGTCTTGTTCAATACCAGAGCTTCGTACTCCTTTGTTACACCCAGTCTAGCACGTGCTTTGGGTCTAGATGCTGAGATAATTCCAGTGCCCCTGGTGCTGAGCACACCAGTCAAGGGTCAGACCGGCTGGATATATGTTTTTCGACGATGCAGACTGATGATAGGGCCACATCAGTAAGTTAGGGACCTCCTGCTATTGCAGATACAGCCATACGATGTAATCCTAGGCATTGACTGGTTGTTCTCTGTATGTGTTGTCATCAACTGCATTCGAGGAAGGGTCATTTTTTCAGACATAGTCAGAAGACGTGTTACATTCACCAGTGATAGGGGTGGCTAGAAGGGTTGTAGGTGAGAGGAACTCATCCTCTCCTAGTTAGCTGAGCTATCAGTGGAGTCAATGGATGCCGAGATAGTGGAGGTACAAGGGGTCGTCATCGATTTTATAGACGTCTTCCCTGAGTAGGTGACAACTCTACCCCCTTGAGGTGATTTCAATTTTGGGATAGACTTACAGCATGGTGCTCATCAGATTTGGATGGCTCCCTATCGGATAGAACCTTCGGAGCTACGAGAGTTGCGGATTCAGATTGAAGATCTGATGACAAAGAGTTTTATTCGACCGAGTGCGTCTCCTTGGGGTTCTCTTGTGTTGTTTTTAAAGATGGGGGATGGTGGCCTAAGGATGTGCATAGACTACAGGAGACTAAATCAGGAAACAGTCAAGACTCACTACCCTCTTCCAAGGATAGACGATCTCTTTAACAAGTTGAAAGGGGAAGGATGGTTCTCGAAGATCGACCTACGGTTTGGATATCAACAGTTGAGGGTGAAGGAGGGAGACATCCCAAAGACGGTCTTTAGATGCAGATATGGGAACTTCGAGTTTGTGGCCATGCGGTTCGGCGTTACGCACACTCCAGCTGTGTTCATAGGGATTATGAACTCCATCTTCCAGGAGTACCTGGATCGGTTCATAGTCTTGTTCATCGACGACATTCTGATCTACTCAAAATCAGAGGAGGATCATGCTGAGCACATGAGGACGATTTTGGAGGTCCTCCGACAGCACCAGCTCTATGGGAAGTTGTCCAAGTGCATGTTCTGGAAGCGAGAAGTTCACTTCCTTGGAGACGAGGTGTCCGAGCGGGGGATAGCAGTGGACCCATCAAAGGTCGAAGAAGATGTATCTTGGGCAGCACCCAAGAACGTGGCAGAGGACTGTTGCTTCCTTGGGGTGGCAGGTTACTACCGGAGGTTCGTACCCAACTTTTCCCGAGTTGCAGCACCTTTGACAGCCTTGATGAAGAAGGGCTGGGCTTTCGTATGGGATGAGCAGTGTGAGGCAGCCTTCAGCTATCTGAAGGAGAAGTTAGTGAGTGCCCCAGTGCTGAGGTTTTCAAAATAAGGGGCGGCATATGAGGTGTACTGTGATGCTTCAATACAAGGATTTGGGTGTGTGCTGATGCAATGACAAGGAGTGGTCTCTTATGGGTCTAGGCAGCTACACCCCAATGAGTGTAATTATTCCACCCATGATCTAGAGCTCGCATCAGTCGTTTTTGCACTAATGTTGTGGCGGAATTACCTCATCATAGTGCACTTTGTGGTCATCACGGACCACAACAGCTTGAAGTATATCTTCTCCCAGTGAGACCTGAACCTATGACAATGAAGGTGGATGGAGTTTCTCCTGGATTACGATTTCAATATTTCCTACACCTCAGGGAAAGGAAACGTAGTGGCTGATGCCTTGAGCAGAAGGTCACAGAGGGATATGCTCCGAGAGTCGGTAGACGCTTGGAGGGAGATTGAGGACTTGGCTTCCCTACACTTGGATGTGAGGATTGATACTGGACAGTTTTTCCTATATCAGATGACAGTAAATTCTTCTCTGTTACGTCTGGTGGAGGAGTCTCAGTGAGGAGACCTAGAGAGTGAAGTGATGCATAACCGGGTTAGTCAAGGCGATGCTCCATAAGGGTGGACAGAGGATGGTCAAAACCAGATGATTTTTTGGGGGAGAATTTTTGTTCCGGAGGCTATGTGCAAGAGGGTCCTTGGTGAGACCTATAGCTCACCCCTGGCGGTGCATCCATGAGTTTCCAAGATGTACCAGGGTCTGAGGGGACAGTTTTGGTTTCCCGGGGTAAATCGGGTGGTGGCAGAGTTTGTGACCAAGTGCCTAGTGTGTGAGCAGGTGAAGGCTGAGCACCGTGTTCCAGGTGGTTTTTTGCAACCCTTAGATGTCCCCGAGTGGAAGTGGGACTACATATCGATGTATTTCATCAAGGGGATACCTAAGGTTCCAGGAGGCTACAATGACATCTGGGTAGTATTAGACCATTTGACGAAGTCGTCTCACTTTCTGGCGATCAGGGAGTCGAGTGCGGTGGACGCTCTAGCAAGGAGGTATGTGGATGATATGGTGTAGTTTCATGGATTTACGAGGTCCATAGTCTCAGATAGGGATTCCCGATTTACCTCAAGAGTCCGGAGGTGTTTGCTGCATGATTTTGGCTCCCAGTTGCGCCTTAGCACTACATTTCACCCCCCAAATAGATGGGCAGACAGAGAGCACCATCCAGACCTTGGAGGATATGCTACGAGCATGCATCTTGGACCTTGGAGGATCATGGGTTCTACACTTGCCTCTGGTAGATTTCGCCTACAAAAATATCTACCACTATACCATTGCCATGGATCTGTTCGAATCATTGTATGGGAGGTCGTGTCGCTCACCCATGTGCTGGACAGAAGTTGGGGAGGCAGGTGTTCTTAGCTCGAAGGTGGTACAGAGCACAATGGTGAAGGTTTAGCTTATACGAAAGAGGATGTAGGTGGCTCCGGACCGAGATAATTCATATGCAGATGATAGTATAAGGGCTCTGGAGTTCGAGGTCGGGGACCACGTGTTCTTGAAGGTCTTCCCTCGGCGTGGGCAGCGGAGGTTTGGCCGGGGAAGTAAGCTCTCTCCCTGGTTCATCAGACCCTTAGATGTGTTGCACCGGGTCAGCGAGGTGGCTTATCAGCTGGCGTTGCCACCACAACTACAAAGGGTGCCCGATGTCTTCCATGTGTCCCAGCTTCATCGGTATCTGCACGATGATTCGCACTTCCTTGACTGGGGAGATCTAGATATCGAAGACGATGTAACCTTCGTGGAACGACCATTGATGATCGAGGGTCGTGAGGAGAAGATTCTTAGTAGATGAACCATCCTGTTGGATCGTGTGTTATGGAGGAATGGTGGGATTGATGAGTGTACCTAGGAGAAGGAAGCGCAGTTGCGTGCCCAGTACCCAGAGTTGTTTTGATTTTTATCCTATTGTGTTAGTACTTGTTTTCTATGTAATGCTTTAACTTGTTGACTTTGGGATGTGCAGTTTCCTTTTTCTGTTAATGTGTGTGAAATTTACTAAAGGATGGGGAGGGGAGGACCTTATTTCTAGTTAGTACGCATTAAAGTGAATGTTCCTAAACCAGTGCGGGCAAGTCAGTGCCGCCCAAAGAGGATAGTATCTTAACACGGAGGAAGGGAAACCCCTATCCCACATGGTAGGATGGTTTAGTCTTTTGTTTTTCATGGTTTCACAGGGAATGGAGAGGTAGGACGTCTTATATTATTCAGGAGATAAGGTGTTCCAGTATTAGAGAGGCCCACTCCTGAGAGGTATCTTCCTAGGTGGTTGTTCGGACCCCCCATTTCCTTCGGGTCTGGTTCTGGATTCTGGAGGGCGAGAATCGTTTGAGAGGTATCTGATGTAATGGCCCAGACCCTCATGATCAACCCCTTTTCCAAATTCTATGATCCTAAGGGGTCGCACCCCATCGGTGGGACTGATCAGTGCGACCGATCGGTGTTATCTAGCCTTGTCGGGTATTCTTCTCCAGTTTTTCCCGTAACGCCTCTTTTATGACTTTCTTGACATTTTAAGGCGTTTCAAGGCCATTTTTAACACATAATTAAAATCTAAAAATCCTTAGAAACCTCCCTATTAAATAAAAATTAATTTAGTCATGTGTAACCACCCAACCGTGTGGTAGAACCATGATCAGACTTCCAAGGCGTTCAAATTTCATATCCTGTAACATTGGGATCTCATCTTTTTATCATGCTAGATTTTCTTCTCCTTCCTTTTGGCTAGTCTCCTCCTTTTCCTTGTGCGTTCGAAGTCCTATCTTTCCCGAGGCAAGTGGTTCACCTATGCGGGATCCCTAGGAGTCGTGCTTCCCCTGTTTTGGCGCGTAGAGAAAAACTTTGATCTTTGATCAACCAAGTAAGGATATTATTTTTCATCTCTCCTTTTTGTGTATCATGCGGGGTGGGAATGCTTTTGCCTCTATAGAAATTGATGAAACTGAAATTAACGAAGATAATGAACGGACCTTTAAAGAATGAAAGGGGGTGTGATCGATGTTCTGATGTACTCTTTATGTTGTTATGTGTTTTAAATAGTATGGGCCTTTGCTCACTGAAAATCATGGTTGTTGGTGGTATTTCCATGTGCACTATTAGACCTTGGTGGTCCTGGATGTTTAAATAACCGTAACATTGAATTGGTTAATTACGTATTCTCGGTTAAATAAATTGAAAGCACCAGGATCAACCCTTTTCTGTGATAACCACGGTTAAAGCACAAGGGAATTGAAACCATGGATTGTGTTAAATCTATTAAATCTGAAAATACCTGCATGGGCCCACCTTGTGTTGGTGGTAGCGGTTTGGTTGTTTCTTCACGGGCCGATTTCTAGGGTGATACGGGTGGGAATGGGATCCCCTATTGTTGTACTTTTTCTATTTGTGAATTTGAGGTTGTGTGGTTACTCTGCTTATATCACTAATTGGGGTGGAATCCTCTGTTGTTGAGAAACCATTGGATCCTGGATTTTGGGAACATGGGGCTGTATCTCGGGGTTTTCTTTGGTTCCAGTACTTTGAGGGATCTCACATATCCCTTTTTTGTTGTGACTTTGTTGGACAACTGGTTGTGAATTCTTAAATTGTTGTTTGTCTATTTCATTCCTTTTGTCTTATGGTTATGCATGTTAGTTTCCTGGTAATGGAGAATTCACCCTAATGAGATCACTTGAACATGAAAACAAGAATGGTTGAGTGGGGAATTAGTTTAGGAATGAGTCGTTACTCGGACGCGAGTGTCGTGACTTCTTTTGTGAATGAATTGTAACAAGGTTGTTTGTGCTTCGGTTTTGGAACCCCTAGGTTGGGATGAGTGTTTGTTACCTATACATATAACTGTAGCTTTTATGTTTCTTATTTGTGCCCCACCCAAGTTGAGAACTTCGTGCCAAACACCCCATTTTATGGGGAGGGTGTTTTTTCCAACACTCCTATGAGTGGGAAAGTGGTGCGGGGTACCCAAACATTGATGTTCTATTACAATACTTTTCATGGCATGCGTTATTTGGGGAGTGTGCCTTTGTGAGGCTTGGGTGGATAGTTTACCTTGTTAGGTATTTGGTTATCTATTTTTCCACAGGGCATTAGAATGTCTCCACACATGTGCACGAGGTCATTTGGTTTCCATACAAAGTGTACTTGTATGCTAGCCCTACGTATATAAAACTGTTTTCAGGTTTCCATGAGGAATTCAGGGATCGCGCAGGACTGTAATAGCACGGACTTTGGGGCAGTTGCTGTTATCATTTCCCTTTTTTCTTGGTACCTTACCTTTGGAGTTTTGTGGCTTGTATCTTATACTTTTGAACATGCATATGGGAATGGTTAACTTTGGCTCTACCTTTACTTTAATCTTCGGTATTGTTGGGGTTGTTTTCTTATCTCTCGATCCTACAAAAATTAAAAGGGAAATGACTTCCATTCTTTGTGAAATTCTATACCCTTGGAACTGGTCGCCACTCCGAGACCTTTTGAAGGCAGGTTTCAGGGGTCATTATCTCTCCTTACACTTAAATAAGGAAGGGCTTCGCAATCTGTTGACCCTTCCCTCATTTTGGTGAAAGTGGGTCGTGACAGATAACAAGGGTGTTTGTGCTTAGGTTTTTGAACCCCTAGGTTGGGATGAGTGTTTGTTACCTATACATATAACTGTTGCTTGTATGTTTCTTATTATCACCCCATCAAAGTTGGGAACTTCATGCCGAATACCCTATTTTATGGGGAGGGTGTTTTTCCCAACACTCTTATGAGAGGGAAATTGGCGCAGGGTACCCAAACATCGATGTGATATTACTATACTTTACAAGACTTGCGTTATTTGGGGAGTGTGCCTTGGTGAGGTTTGGGTGGATAGTTTACCTTGTTAGGTGTTTGGTTATATCTTTTTCCACGGGGAATTAGAATGTCTCCTCACTTGTGCACTAGATTCTTTGGTTTTCCCTACTAAGTTTACTTGTATGCTCACCGTACGTATATAAAACTGTATTCAGGATTCCAGGAGGACTTCAGGGATCGTGCTGGACCATACAAGTGCGGGCTTTGTGGCATTTTCTGTTGTCGTTTTCATTTTTTTCTTGGTACCTTACCTTTGGAATTTTGTGTCCTGTATCTTATAATTTTTAACATGCATATGGGAATAGTTTACCTTTGGATTTACCTTTACTTTTAGCTTCGGTATTGTTGGGGATTCTATCTTATCTCTCTATCCTATAAAAATAAATAGGGCAATGCCTTACATTTTTTGTGAGATTCTATATCCTTGGTGCTGGTCACCACTCCGGGACCTATTGAAGGCGGGTTTCAGGGGTCATTATCTCTCCATCAACTTAAATAAGTAAGGGCTTGGTAATCTGCTGACCCTTCCCTCCTTTTGGTGAAGGTGGGTCGTGACAGAATGGTATCAAAGGGAAGTTGGTTGAGAGATAGGGTGGAGTCTGGTGTTAGTCAAAGTGAGTATTTCCTGGGATGGTAGGGCAACAGTTTGGGTGACCTTGGTGCGTGAACTAGGCCAGGGAAGACCGGCTTGGACATGGGATTTTAGCCCCCCCCCCCCCATGATCTGATGCAAGGACTATGGACCTACTGAATCACCAAGTGAGGATACACTGATTGTAGGGGAGAGACCCTAGTAATGGTGCATACATAATAATGACTTGGGTTCTCATGTTTCTGGGGTGTTTGAGGATTGAAGTAAATAAGAAGTTTAAGGAAATGTAAGAACAATATTCTTCACTACTTGGGCTTAGGCATTCCTTGTGTACCTTTCTTCTATGGAACCTAGGAGAAGACCATGAGTGGTGTGGGTAATCGAGGCCTAGGAGGTTGACGTGGATGATCGGCAAAGGGATGATCGAGAGGAGGACGACGACCAGTGGCAGAAGACGCTTTGAGCCTTCCAGAGGCAGAGCCTCGAAATGTATGAGGGCATCACCTCTGACATGAAGATAGAAAGTTGGCTAGAGGAGCTAGTGATATCATTCACCTTGATTCGGGATCCGAAGGAGTACCGGGTTCCTCTATCCGTGAGCCGGATGCGAGGATCATCACGTTAGTGGTGGACACTCTACCTGAGGGAATGGAGAGAGGCTGAGGTGGCATGGGCTGAATTCGAGAAGGAGTTCCGGGCGGAATTCCTCTCTTCTACGATGAAAGCTGAGAAGAGGCATGAGCTACTCTCTTGTCAGCAGGGGAGTTTGTCAGTAAGGGAGCTGGGGATCAAGTTCAAGGATCTCGTCCACTTTTCTCCATACCTATTTCCAGATGAGGATTCTCAGGAGAGACGTTTAGAGAAGGTGCTCCAACATTACCTCGAGTATGTTGTTACCCCCTTCACCTTACCGATATACATGGAGGTCCAGAAGAAGGAAAAGGTGGTGGAGAGGATTCCCACGATGGGAGGTGTTTCACGAGAGGGGATCTAGCTAGGATCATCAAAGGGGAAGGCCGTCAGAACTAGACCTCCAACATCAGGGCCCCTTAGGTTTCGACCGGCAGGGAGCAGGCCCCAGCGGTTCCGGTTCGGATCTCCTGGACCATTCCCTTTCTCTTCAGGCATAGGGCCGAGATGATACATCTGTGTGAGCCATGGGAACCTCCAGAATCAGTGCCCAGATAGAGTGCAGTACAGTAGTGGTGGGCAGGTTCAGGACTCGTCTTTGCAGCAGCAATATCCATCAAGGCATTTCTAGCAGCAGCAGCAGGGTCAGCAAGATCCCGTTCCTATGAGGGAAGATGTTGCAGGGGGAGGCTGACCTCAGGGCTCTCCTCTGGGACCTCGAACAGGGCATGATCGGGAAGGTGGCCGACAGCAGAGGGGTAGAGGTGTAGGGCATGGGCAGTTGCACGCCGCGGAGGTAGCAGTTCCAGTAGGACCGTTGGTCATTCAAGGTACGATCAGTTTGTTCAGTACCCTTCCTTATGTCTTGTTTGATAAAGGAGCTTCACACTCCTTTGTTATACCCAGTCTAGCCCGTGCATTAGGTCTAGATACTGAGAGACTTCCAGTGCCCCTGCTGTTGAGCACATGAGTCGGAGGTCAGACTGACTTGATATATGTTTGTCAAGGATGAAGAATGATGATAGGGCCACATCAGTCAGTCAGAAACCTCATGCTATTGCAGATACAGCCATACGATGTCATCCAATGCATTGACTGGTTGTTCTATGTATGTGGCGTCATTGAAAGCTTCTGATGAAGGGTTGTGTTTTCAGAAATAGGTAGCATACATGTTACTTTCACCAGCGAGCGGGGTGGCCAAAAGGGCAGCAGGCGAGAGGAACCCCTCATCTCCTAGTTAGCAGAGCTATCAGTGGAGTCAATGGATTCAGAGATGGTGGAGGTACCAAGGATCATCAGTGAGTTTATGTTCATCTTCCCGGAGGAGGTGACAACTCTACCCCCATGACGTGATGTCGTGTTTGGGATATACTTGGAGCCTGGTGCTCGTGTGATTTCAATGGCTTCCTACCGGATGGCACCTTAGGAGCTATGGGAGTTGCGGATTTATATTGACGATCTGATGAAGAAGGGGTTTTTTCGACTGAGTGTGTCACCGTGGGGTGCTCTTGTGTTGTTTGCGAAGAAGGCAGATGGTGGACTAAGGCTGTGCATAGACTATAGGAGACTGAATGAGGTAACAGTCAAGAATCGCTACCCTCTTCCAAGGATAGACGATCTCTTTGACCAGTTGAATGGGGCATGATGGTTCTCGAAGATCGACCTACAGTCTAGATATCACCGGTTTAGGGTGAAGGAGGCTGAAATCCCGAAGACGGCCTTCAGGTTCATATATGGGCACCTCATGTTTGTGGTCATTTCGTTCGGCGTAACGAACGCTCCAGCTGTGTTCATGGGGCTTATAAACTCCATCTTCTAGGATTACCTGGATCGGTTTGTAGTCGTGTTCATCGAAGACATCCTGATCTACTCAAGATCAGAGGAGGATCACGCTTAGCACATGAGGATGGTTTTGGAGGTCCTCCGACAGCACCAGATCAATGGGAAGTTGTCCAAATGCAAGTTCTGGATGCAAGAAGTTTACTTCCTTGGACATGTGGTGTCCAAGCGGGGCGTAGAAGTGGACCCGTCAATGGTCGAGGCAGTTGTTTCTTGGGAAGCACCCAATAATGTGGCAAGGGTCCATAGTATCCTTGGGCTCTCAGGTTACTACCGGAGGTTCGTACCCATCATTTCCCAAGTTGCATCACCTTTTATAGCCTTGATGAAGAAGGACCGGGCTTTTGTATGGGATGAGCAGTGTGAGGCCGCCTTCAACTATCTGAAGGATAAGTTACTGAGTGCCTCAGTGATGAGGTTTCTAGAAGAAGGGGAAGCATATGAGGTGTACTATGATGCTTCAGGACAAGGCCTTGGTGTGTTCTGATTCAACGACAAGGAGTGGTATCTTATGGGTCTAGGAATCTATTCCACCATGAGCATAATTATTCCACCCATGATCTGGAGCTTGTAGCGGTTGTTTTTTCACTAAAATTGTGGCGGCATTACCTCATCTGAGAGAACTTTGTGGTCTTCACGAACCACAAAATCATGAAGTATATCTTCTCCCAGCAAGACCTAAACCTACGACAGCGAAGGTGGATGGATTTCCTCCTGGATTACAATTTCGAGATTTCCTACATCTCAAGGAAAGGAAATGTGGTGGCTGATGCCATGAGAAGAATGTCACAGAGGGATTCAGTCCGAGAGTCGGCAGATGCTTGGAGGGAGATGGAGGAGTTGGATGCCCTGCACCTTGATGCGAGGATGGATAGTGGAAGGGGATTCATGTATCAGATGATAGTAAAGTCTTCTCTGTTACATCAGGTGGACGAGTCTTAGTGGGGAGACCTAGATATTGAAGTGATGCAAGACTGGGTTAGCCATGGCGATGCTCTGGAAGGGTGGACAGAGGATGGTCAGAACCAGATGCTTTTCTAGGGGAGAATGTTCGTTCTGGAGTTGATGCATGAGAGGGTCCTTGGAGACTTCCACAGCTCACCCCTAGTGCTGCATCCAGGGGTTTCCAAGATATACTAGGGTCTAAGGGGAAATTTTTGGTGGCCCGAGGTAAAGCGGGCTCTGGCAGAGTTTGTGACCAAGTGCCTAGTGTGTCAGCAGGTGAAGGCCAAGCACCAAGTTCCAGGTGGTTTGTTGAAACCCTTAGATGTCCCTGCGTAGAAGTGGGACGACATCCTGATGGATTTCGTCATGAGGCTACCCAATTTTCAAGGAGGCTATGACGCCCTCTGGGTAGTAGTAGACCAATTTTCGAAGTCGGCTCACTTTCAGGCGATCAGGGAGTCGAGTGCGGTGGACGCTCTATCACGGAGGTATGTGGATGAGGCGTTGCAGTTTCATGGATTTACGAGGTCCATAGTCTCAGATAGGGATGCATGATTTACCTCATGAGTCTGGAGGGGTTTGTAGCATCCTTTTGGCACCGAGCTACGCCTTAGCACTGCTTTCCACCCCTAGACAAATGGGCAGACAGAGCGCACTATCCAGACCTCGGAGGATATCCTGTGAGCATGCGTCATGGACTTCGGAGGATCATGGGTGCTACACTTTCCTCTGGTAGAGTTTTCCTAAAACAATAGCTACCACTCTACCATTGGCATTGCATCATTCGAAGCTTTGTACGGGAGGCCATGTCTCTCACCCGTGTGCTGGACAGAAGTCAGAGAGGTTGGTGTTCTTGTATTGGAGGTGTTACAGAGCACAACAGAGATGGTGCAGGTTATACGAGAGAGGATGAAGGCTGGTCAAGACTAGAAGAAGTCATATGCGTATGATAGGAGAAGGTCCATGGAGTTCGAGGTCGGGGACCACGTGTTCTTGAAGGTCACCCCTCGACATGGGCATTAGAGGTTTGGCAGGGGAGGTAAGCTCTCTCCTAGGTTCTTCGGACCCTTCGAGGTGTTTCACCGGGTCGACGAGGTGTCTTATCAGCTGGCGTTGCGACCACAGCTACAAAGGGTGTACGATGTCTTGCATGTGTCCCAGCTTCATCAGTATCTGCACGACGATTTGCACATCCTCGACTGGAAAGATCTAGATATCGAAGATGATGTAACCTTCGTGGAACGACCAGGGATGATCGAGGGTTATGAGGGGAAGGTTCTACGTGGACAAACTATCCCATTGGTTCATGTGTTATAGAGGCATGGTGGGCTTGAGGAGAGTACCTGGGAGTGGGAAGTGCAGATATGTGCCCAGTACCCAGAGTTGCTTTAGGTTTTATCCTATTTTGTCAATACTTGTTTGCTATGTAATGCTTTACCTTGTTGACTATGGTATGTGCAGTTTCCTTTTTATATGAATGTGTGTGAAATTTCTTGAAGGATGGGGAGGGGAGGACATGATTTCTAGTTTGGACACATTATAGTGGATGCGCCTAAACCCGTACGGGGGAGTCAGTGCTGCCCAAAGAGGATAGTATCTTAACATAGAGGAAGGGAAACCCCTCTCCCACATGGCCGGACGATTTAGTATTTTGTTTTGAATGGTTGCACGGGGAAAGGAGCGGTAGGACATCCCTGATTTTTCAGGAGATAAGGTGTTCCTGTGTCAGAGAGGCTCACTCTTGAGAGGTATCTTCTGGGGTGGTTGTTCGGACCCCCCATTTCCTTCGGGTCTGGTTCTGGATTCTTGAGGGTGAGAATAGTTCGATAGGTATTTGTTGTAATGGCCCTGACCCTCATGATCCACCCATTTTCAAAATTCTAGGATCCTAAAGGGTCCCCCAGTTGGGGCGACCGATCAGCGCGACGGATCGGCGCGACCGATCGGTGTGACCGATCGATGGGACGAATCGGCACAACCTCTCGGCGCAACCGATCGGTGTTATCCAGTCTTGTCAGGTTTTCCGTCTATAGTTTTTTTCCGTAATGCCTCTTTTTGGCCCTTTTTGACCTTTTCAGGCATTTCACGTCTGTTTTTAACCAATAATTAATATCTAAAAATCCTAATAAACAACCCTATTAAATAACAATTAATTCTATCATGTGTAACCACCCAACCGTGTGGTAGAACCACGATCCGACTTCCAAGTCATTCAAATGTCTTATCCCGTACCTTTGGGATCTCATCTTTTTATCAAACTTGATTTTCTTCTCCTTCCTCTTGGCTAGTCTCCTCTTTTTCCTTGTGCGTTCGAAGTCCTTTCTTTCCCAATGAATGTGGTACACCTGTGCGGGAGCTCTGTGAGTCGCGCTTCCCTAGTTTTGGCATCTAGAAAAAAACATTGATATTTGATCAACCATGTAGGTATTTTATCTTTCTTCTCTCCTTTATGTGTATCATGCAGGGTGGGCATGCTTTTTCCTCTGTGGAGATTGATGAAACTAAAACTAATGAAGATAATTAATTGACCTTTTAATAATGAAATAGGGGGTGTGATCAATGTTCTATTGTACTCTTTATGTTGTTATGTGTTGTGAATTGTACGGGCCTATGCTCACTAAAAATCATGGTTGTTGTTGGTCTTTCTCTGTGTACTATTGGACCTCGGTTCTCCTGGATGTCTAAATAACCTTAACATGGAATTGGTTAATTATGTATACTCAGTTAACTAAATTGAAAGAACCAGGATCAACCATTTTCTATGATAACCCCGGTTAAAGAACAGTGGAATTGAAACCATGGAGTGTGCTAAATCTTTTAAATCTGAAAATACCTGCATGATCCAGCCTTGTGTTGGTGGTAGAGGTTTGGTTGTTTCATCACGGGACGATTTCTAGGGTGATACGTGTAGGGATGAGATCCCCTATTATTGTACTTTTTCTGGTTATGAATTTTAGGCTGTGAGGTTACTCTTCTTATATCACGAATTGGGGTGGAATCCTCTGTTGTTGAGAAACAGTTGGATCCTAGATTTTGGGAACATGGGGCAGTATCTCGGGGTTTTCTTTGGTTCTAGTACATCGAGGGATATCACTTATCCCTTTGTTGTTGGGACTTTGCAAGAGAACCTGGTGTGAATGCTTAAATTGATGTTTGCCTATTTCTTTCCTTTTGGCTTGTGGTTATTCCTATTAGTTTCCCGGTAATGGAGAATTCACCCTAATGGGATCACTTCAACATGAATACAAGAATGGTTGAGTGGGGAATTAGTTTGGGAAAGAGTTGTGACTTGTCGTGACTTCTTTTGTGAATGAATTGTAACAAGGGTGTTTGTGCTTAGGTTTTGGAACCCCTTGGTTGGGATGAGTGTTTGTAACCTATACAAATAATTGTAGCTTTTATGTTTCTTATTCATGCCCCACCCATGTTGATCACTTCATTCCGAACACCCCATTTTATGGGGAGGGTGTTTTTCCCAACACTCCTATGAGTGGGAAAGTGGCGCGGGGTACCTAAATATCGATGTGCTATTAAAATACTTTACATGAATTGAATTATTTGGGGAGTGTGCCTTGGTGAGGCTTGGGTGGATATTTTACCTTGTTGGGTGTTTGGTTATCTCTTTTTCCATGGTGCATTAGAATTTCTCCTCACATTTGCAAGAGAGTCTTTAGTTTTCCCTACTGAGTGTACTTGTATGCTCACCCTACGTATATAAAACTGTTTTTAGTTTTTCAGGAGGACTTCAGGGATCACGCTGGACTGTACTAGTGAAGATTTTGGGGAATTTTATGTTGTCATTTTTCTTTTTTCATGGTACCTTACCATTGGAGTTTTGTGGCTTGTATCTTATACTTTTGAACATGCATATGGGAATAGTTTACCTTTGTCTATACCTTTACTTTCAGCTTCGGTGTTGTTGAGGTTTCTGTCTTATCTCTCGATCCTATAAAAATAAAAAGGGTAATGCCTTCCATTCTGTGTGAGATTTTATACCCTTGGCACTGGTTGCCACTTCGGGGCCTATTGAAGGCGGGTTTTGGGGTCATTATCTCTCCTTCAACTTAAAGAAGGAAGGGCTTGGCAATCTGCTGACCCTTCCCTCGTTTTGGTGAAGGCGGGTTGTGACATGTGTTATATTCTTACTAGGGTAACCACATAGTCGAAGACATAACTTTGGTCTCATATTTATCATACAAAACACAATTATTGAGTTAATAAATTATTTTTTATAAATTATCAACTATTAATACAATATATTTAATATTTTTATTCTGTCTTTTCTGAGTCTTTATGAGTCTCAAAATCATTCACTAAATCAATGATTGATTCTGAAAATAGTCCACTAAATATTAAAAAGTGTTAACTAGGTATTTTCCCTTATAAAACTCTTTTATCACTTTTATGATGTTATTTCTCTAATAAATAATATTTTTATCATACAAAATTATTAAAATATCAAACAATATTTTTTTATCTATGTACCAAAAAATCATGATGTAAAAAACTGATGAAAACTCAATGGAAAATGTAAATGAAATAAGAAGGGGATCATAAATTGCATTACTACTACTATGTTTTTTGTCAAGATATATTTTATGAATATTACCAGTTGTCTGATAGTGTGATTTTTATGTTATGTTCGTCCTTAGTTTTCCATGTTCAATATAGTGAGGGTCAGATTCTGGGATTGCAACTGGTCAGGGAGGGTGCATGCGTTCCCGGGGTGCCCGGCCCCGATGATCTCGTTTAAGGAGGCAAAGAGTCACCCTTTGTTTTTCAGCGCGGTGCTGGATGCGGAGTCACGGAGAATCTTTGATTCAGTGGTGATTAACAATGAGAGGGACAAATGTGTCTTCACGCCCTCAGTTTCGGGTAAGTTCAATCTAAAAGATTTCCGCAGGAGTTCCAATGTCCAGCAGACGCAGGAGGCGGGAAGCGGGGTGGAGTGGAGCAGAAACGTCCCCTTGAAAATTAATTTTTTAACGTGGAGGATCATGCAAAATGCCATCCCTTCGAATGAGAACATCAAAAGCCTGGGCGTTAGTCTAGCATCTGGATGTCAGTGCTGCAAACGGAGGAAGGAGGAGAGTATGGAGCATATTTTTCTCGCAGGAGAATGGGCCAGGGTGGTCTGGAATTTTTTGGGAAACCTCATAGGGTACTCTGGGCATGTCGAGACCTGGGAGTAGTTCTCGGGCTTGTGGTTGCAGGGGGTGGCGGTAATGTGGAGGATAAAGAGGTTCGATCAGTGTTTTACAATGCTGGGTGCTGGGTTCTGTGGGATGCGTGGAACCGATCCAGGTATGAGGGGCGCGCATCCACTGGGAGGGCGGTGGTGGCAAGGGTAAGTTGTTTGCGGATTGATATTGTGAAAACGGAGAGGTTTTGGGAGAGCGTTCCATCTTTACGGGGATTGGTATCCCAGGGGACGGGAGGTGGGGAGGAGACTTTCAGGAGGCGGGGGTCGTGGGTTCGATGGATTCCTCCAGTGGGCGGTCTGAAGATGAACGTCAATAGGGCATGTGCGGGAGGGAATATGCGTGGTGGTGGGGTGCTTCGAGACGGCAGTGGTAGTGTGTTGTTGGCTTTCGTTGTGCACTACAGGAGGGGGAGATCGGTGCAGGAAGAGGCCCTAGCGGTCCTTTCAGGGATATCTATGTGTCTGGACAAAGGCCTGATGGTGGAGCAAATAGAGACTGACTCGAAAATTATATATGATGCGTTACATGGACAGGGTATGATGCCATGGAGGATTTCTTATACTATCAGACAGTGCAGGGCGATTATGGAGAACGGCATAAGGGTTACTCATACCTGGCGGGAAGGGAACAAGGTTGTGGACTACTTTTCTTTTATTGCAGCTCCGGGGGATATTTCAGTTTGGGTGGATAATGTGTTTCCAATTAGACCTGAGGGGGTCAATCTTATTAGGGGAGATGCACTAGGACTACATTATTTTTGCCCTCCGTAGGGGGTTCTGCGTTTGTTTTTGTTTTTGTTTTTGTTTTTGTTTTGCTGTTTTTGGTGTTATGTATGGGGTTGGATGGGATTAATAAAAAAAATCGTATTTTTGGTGGTGGAATAAAGTGAGCATGTTGTTTTTTGTGGCCTTGTTTATTTTATTAATCCGTGATTGGGTGTTTTGAGTAAAATTTATTATTTTATGTGCAAAAACAAATGGATTTCAATGTATTATTTTAAAATTATATTTTTTAACTATATTCTAATCTATAAAAGTATTTTAAAACTAGTTTATCATTTTTCATGAGAAAAAACATTGTATAGATTCATGGTGTCGCCCCACTAGTCTATCTGTCTCACACCTGCCCTAAAAATTTGGGAACATGTCTATTTTTAAGGACATTGGTATGGGAATGTGAACAATGTACTAGGGTGTCTCTTCTTGATTACCATCATTCATGTTTATAGAGGATATTTGTTGTCATATTTATTCTAATGTCGAGTCCGATTGGGATTTTTTATCTGTTCGGATATGTGTATAGCCCATATCTAGAATTGTTCAAATTTTTTTTAGTTTTGGGTTTTTACTAGATATAAAATGTATTTATATTATATTATTCCATGTATAGTTGACAATATAAATGATTTATTATGCTATTTTATTTTCATTTTTTTAAGTATTAATGTTGTTGACTCTGATTATATTGATGCTCCTATCCTATTTTACAGATAGTTGATGCATGTTTTCCATTAGTGAAAACATTATCGAGATATTATTAGTTATGTCAAATGATTTTCACCATCCATTAGTTATTGAGAACAATCTTAAGGCCTTTTGTAATGCTGGATCAGGTGATTCGTTGAGTCGAACCATGTTGGGTCATCACATATAATCTCTATATCTTAACATAAATATTAATGATACTATATATGTTCAAATTTTAGTTTTTAAAAATTTATGTTTATAATAAATGTTATAAACATGATATTTCGAATAATTATATGATGTTATAATTTTTCTATTTATTTATTAATTCTTAGTAGTGGTTAATTACTAGTAAATTACTACTCTAAATAGTCATGTTATAATATTTTTGGTAAATTAATCATCCAAAAATTAGTTATTATTTGAAAGGATATATATTTATTTTATTACATATAAACACCACTTATTTACATCATTATTCTGTCACTAAATTTTCTAGAAATGCTATTTATATTTCATTTAAAAAATTTAAATCTTTTTTGTCATAATTATTTTATAATTTAATTTATGAAGTTAGGGGATTTCCTGAATGGTAAAGGTTCCCCATAATACTACATCAGGCCCAGCTTCAAATATTGGTGGGATCGAATTTACATAGGTATGTTGTGATATAGGCATGATGCGAGAAGGTGGTGACATACGCAGACTGTGACACATGCATGATGCATGCATGACACCGCACTGGACCTTTGGGAAAGTTTTTGGACCTTGCAAGTATCACATCGGCTTAATGAACATTGGGCCTTCGGTTCATGTACTAAATAAATAAGGCATGATAACAAGTCTTTCCGTTAGTGGAGGAGGGTATGAACTTTCTTTCGAACCTATGTGCATTGTGTGTGTGTGTTTAATGTAATTTTACCCCCATGAACATAATATATATATATATATATATATTATTAAATATGATGAACATCTATTTATAAAAGGTAATTATTGTGATTTTAAATTTATTGTTCAATGAAACCTTTCTTATTCAGTCATATCTATTGTATTGAGAAGAAAACATACATATGAGGAACTATTTTCTTGTCTATACCCTTAATAACATGTCTATGAGAGTTTGGAGAGGGACTTGGTTAGATCATTGACAATATATTTTGTTTTTATAAGTGAGGAGGAACAGCTGGATAAAGAGATTTTATGAAGCTATGGGAAAAATGAATCTTTGATTAAAATATTGATCATTTTACTATATATGCTCAAGGATAGGAATAGTGTTGATTCTCATGTCTTTTGTTAGTTTTTGAATAAAATATATATTATTTTTTATCATTTAAATGCACCCAAAAAATTATATTGTAAATCATTTATACATTGTAAAAAATTAAATATAGTTTCCTACTTGAATGATATATAACTTAGTCATTAAAATATGATTTATTTTTTTGAGAATTATGTTTTATGTTTTTAAAAATAATTAATTTAACCATTAAATAAATTTTATTTCAGATAAAATTATAAATTATTGATTCATACTTAATTCAAAATATTCTGATAAAACATTCGATATTCATAAAAATTGTATTTTTTACTATTCAACTAAAAATCGATATCATCAAAAAAAATACCAAAAGGTCAACATAAAGTAATTATGGTGGGAAGATTATATAAATTATTATATTTTATTAAATATCATATTCTAAATATTATAAATCTAACGTAAAATAAAATCGTAAATTTGGTAGGAAAATTTTATTATTTAAAAAAAACTATTTAATTTTCGAGGAATGATTACATTTATATTATAAATTATTTAACAATAATTGTATCACTAATAATTAATTATGGCATGTACTTTTATTAAAATTATTTTTTAAAATAAATATTTATAAAAATTGAATTTTAAATAAAAATTAATTGTTTACAAAATAATTTAAATTATACGTTATTAAAAAATGTACACCTTAATAATTTATTTCACATGAGTTAGGGGATTTCATGAAAAAAATATTATATTTATATTTATTTATATATTCAGGGTATATATCTATTATTTAGTATTTTACTACTCTCAATGGTTTTGTTAATATTTTAATGATTAGTTATTATTCTAATGATATGATATTATTCCAACTATCATATAATTGTGATACTTCCAATAAATACCATTAATTTCCTATATTACTCATTCATTAAATTTACATTACAAGATATTTTAATTTCATTTATAAAATTGCAATCTCTTTTTTAATATTTTGCTACCTTTTTATACTTTTCATGAAATTTATATTTCTAATAGAGCATGACACAATAGATTTTCTATTCTTATTGATGTTTTTATAATTTTTATTACCCTATTATATTGTTTTCAAATTTTGGGATTGTATTTATCCTTTATATTGATGATATTTTTTATTAAATGAATTAATATTGAAAATTTATTTTATACGAATATTACAATTTATTATACATATGTCTGATCCAAATATATTAAGATCAGGTAAATTTTTATATTTTAAATGTATGGATCATTTCTATCACATTGGATATATTTCTTATGATCCAATGAATCCATAGACACATATATTTATTTGATTGATAAAATAAATTCATAGAACCATGGTTGGTAAAATATATATTTATTAATGGGGATGTCTTTGTGGACACGTAATCTTTTGTATTTATCTAAAATATATTTTATTTAAAGGGATAAAATATAGGGTTTTGTATCATTTGTAGATAATTGAGGAATAAAATGTTTGATATTGTGAATATTCATTGAAGAATTGTACATTAATAGGTAAGGGTATTAAAACACCAAATAATATGTTTATTTAGTGAATTTTTTGAATCAATTCTTGTGGTACTATGAAAAAACATGGTTTTATGTATAAACAATAAAAGTCAATATAAATTTTGGGATATGTTTAATAATAAGAAGTTGTTCTGGCATAGAAAAATTAATAAATTCGAGATTTTTTTATTTTTTTGAGTAATGGATTATGAAATAATTGTCCAAACAATTTGAACATGGAGATAAAATAGGGAGAATATAGTAATGGTAAGGAATGGAATATTTTACATGTCATAACTATTTGTGTGGTATTTTTTGGATGGTGATTTTTATACAATTTATTTTACAGACATTAATAATCATAGTCAAAAAAAATTAGGAAATAATGAATTGGAAAAGGAGGTATTTTTATAAGATGGTGGTATATTATATGACTATTGTAGTTTGTATAAGGGTAATAGAGGATGACTAACTAGGAGAATGTGTCTTTCAATTTATTTAAGGGATGTAGGTTTTTATTATTATTATGTTGTGAAATTATGGTTATATTATTTTTTTTGGTGATTTGATATATGTGGTGGGTATCATGATATTGATATTTATGATATAACATATAACTCTTTATGTGACATGGTAAATTAAGAGGCTAGTGGGACATTGTATTCCCTAATGATGATGTTTATTGGTTAATGTAGAATTCCCTGATGATGATGCAATATTAATGGATGATTCATTTTGAAAGAGAAGTTATTTTGTTTTTTTAATTCATTAATCTATTTTTTTCTTTTTCCAATGGTATAATATATGTTTCATGTAACATGTAATTGCAGAGTTTATATATATAATGTAATTAGGTGCACATAGTGAGATATAGAGGAAAATTTGAATTGGTTGAGGTGATGTGGGTGTGATGGTTGACATATCATTGATTTTTTTCAATTCATATATTTCTATCTATATATGTAAAAATTTAGTACCTTTATATTTTTCATGTTTTTAGACTTTATTAGTACTATTTTACTCGACAAGGTGGATTTTTGGGAATAATTCTACCAGGTATAATTATATACTCAACGCATTGAGATATATTTTTTAAAACATATAGGATCTTTCAATTTTGAAAATGTGTAGTTCAACATACACATTTCCCTACAATTCCATGTGGACATCATAGCACAAAACCATTATGGTCCGGGACATTTCTCACCACATGGATATGTTATATCACAATTTTAATTTTTTTAATTTAATAAATAAAATAAATAATAATGGTACTAATTGTGTTTAAAAATTGATATGCAATATGAAATAAATAATCTTAACCTCGTATTTATAAATAAAAAAATCACCATTACTAAGTCGGAATACATTTTTATAGGGTAATGGAAATGAAACTCAATTTCCCAAATCTACATACAGTTTATGCATGGATCATGAGAAAGTAAAACCAAACTTTTAGTGATACAATTTTTTACTGAATCACTAGGTCTTCTTATCCAGAATAATGGTTCATCTATGATTTTCAGACACTACCCATTAAGAGGAGAGTGTTTCTAGATCCCTTGTATAATGAACCCACTACCTATCTCAACATTGGTGTATGGTTTAGGTCTATTATTCTTTACCTGAATCATTATCATTTACCAATATGTTAGTGAAAATTTTTATTCTATCCAAGAAAATCGAGCCATTTTAGGCCTAATAGGCCCGATGATTCAAATGAAACTACATATTTGCAATCATACAAAATAATAAGTCATTATTTTTGAATAAACTAAAAATTTCATTCAAATTCATAGGGTACCCAAGAAAAAACCCATATTTAAAATATTTATAAAATCCATTAAAACACATTGTAAAATAGATGTAGTAGATTAAAAAAATTAAATTAATTAAAAC
Source organism: Viscum album (assembly GCA_963277665.1). Taxonomy (NCBI): domain Eukaryota; kingdom Viridiplantae; phylum Streptophyta; class Magnoliopsida; order Santalales; family Viscaceae; genus Viscum; species Viscum album. The sequence continues at coordinate 1,270,420,172 of OY728159.1, forward strand.
CCAACTATCATATAGACATGATTTGTGATCCTTGTTAAATAATAGTTAATTAATAGTACAAAATAAAGAGTGAATAATTTTTATTATGTTTATCCAGTTTGTTGGAAAACTCCCCCAATTGTATAATTTTATATCTATCTTAATATCAAAGCATGAAAATTTTTGTATATAGAATGAATCCTCCTCCTACAAGTTTTTTATTAGGGATCACCAAAGGTTTTTTTATTACATTATTTCAACTTCTTTGTTTTATATGAATCTCCTCCAATATTCCATAAGTAGTACTTTGGATCATAGTTACATTGAATGGAATATGTGATATATTATTCCATTCATAAAGTGGTATTCCTCCTAAATTAATATTATTTACTAGTTTTATGATCTCGTTATTTTTACTATATGATGGATATTTCATCACATTGTTGGTTTATTGAATAATTATAATGAATTTGTAAGATATACAAAAATTAATATGGTCTTTGTCCACCCCTATTTTTGTATGATTTATTGAAGTAATGTATTTCCCATTATTAGTTTTGGGTATTCATTTTCTTATATGGATTAGATTTATCACTTACATTATTGTTTTTACATCTTAAATTATCAAGGAAGCATTGGGATTAATATGTTGTTGATTTCAATATTGTGGGAAATGATATAATAAATATTGGTTAGGTTTTCATGAAAATGTATTCTTAACCCATGGTGCATTCCATATTGGTTTTTTATTATTTTTCTTTAACATGAGAAATGGTTGGTTTGTGATTCTATTCTTCATTTGGGATTATTGTTCCCTTTTTTGTTGGAAAAGTTTCAAGAGTGTTCTTGAGATTATTTTATTTTCTTTATAGGATCAACAACTTATGAATTTTTTAATTCTCCAAAAAAGAAGTATTTCAATGTCAAGAATGTTGGTGTGAATTCATATCATGCATTGGGTTCCCATGATATATTTTCCATCTAATGAATCCTTTTTTTAATTATTCCATTACATTGGTGAAGACATACCACATTTTTCACTTATTGTATTGATTTAGAATTGTGGTATATTATAAGATGTCACCATTGCATTTCATAGGATTCATGGCATACTCTCAAGGGTAGAAACTACTACTATTTGGATGAGAACACTAGAAAATTATCTTTAAATGAGACTACCATGGTGACATGGAATAATCATAATCTCCAATTCATATTACATTTGTCTCCAAATATTGTATTAGGATTTAAAATAAAATTTTATAGTAGCATATTTATTTCCACATTGTTTCTTCTATATCCAGATTCCATATATTACTAAACATTAAAAACTATTGAAATTATCAGATATAAACCCCTTTTTATAAAATATGGAATTTATAATTAAATACAAAAAATCTGGTTGATTTTTAATCTTATGATCAATAATATATATAAATTAGAAAACTAGGAATAAACTACTAAAAAAACATATAAAATCATGAATGAAAAATAACATAAAATTTATAGAAAAAATATTAATTCAAATTATTTAGAGTGTAGAGCTAGGAAACACTAGTTTGATCATGATTTCATCAACTTATGAGTATGAAGTGCCATGTGTTAGTGATTTTATTTCAATATTGGGATATTTGGAGGGCTTCAAGTATTAATCCCTCATATATTTATTGATTTATCTTTTATGGTAGTGGTTTTTCTGTTATCCCATGCACAAGGTTTTTTATCAAAAAAAGTTTAATTCCACTCATAATTAAAAAATTAAAAAACGTGGTGTTTTTCATGACTTCATATCCAATTGAAGTAATGAATCAATATATACTCTCAATCTCATTGTTAGATCAAGAAGAGTCCTAATTGGTTTATAACATGAAAAAATGCTATCATATTGAGTGTTTTATGACAGGGTTCAGATTATGAATTCAAGTGAATTTCATTGGTTGGTAGGACTCTCGTAATACATAATCCATCTATGTTATGTAGGTAGAAAAATAGCTGAGGAACATAGTGATCTGTTATGGATTTAATTATTAACATTATTCTTCCATGAATTGTTACAAAAGGGATGGTATATTTTTATCATGGTAGTTTATCAGTTTTATGTAGATCTATAATATAGTATCGGGTTATGATGATTATGTGTGTTGTACATTGTACATATATTATTTATTGATAATGAGGTCATATAACTGTATTTTTTATATTTTACATTGTATAATTTAATATTTTGTCTTATAAATCTATATCAAATTTCTTATTAAGATGAAGAGAGGGTGACTGAGGAACATTTAATTTTTTATTAAAATGTGAAACTAGCAGTTTTAATAACATTAATTCTTTAATTATCATATATTCATTAAAAGGGAATACATAATTATGAGATATACTTTTCTAAAAAGGAATTACAGTGGATGGTGAAATTATTTTCATACTTTCACCTCAATCATGTCTTCCAGGACTACTATTGTTAAATAGTGATATATTTGTTATGTGTGGTAGATTGTTTGTGGTGGAAAGTGTACCTTGGATCTCTTGTTGTATATATATTTAATGGGTGTTAGTTTAGTGATTAATTCTATTTTGAATTATGGACTACTACTCACCATATGGAGGGATAGTATAAGATATTTTCATCCATTGGAAAATTTCTATTGTTTGTAAATATGGAGTGATATTTTGGGGTTCTTTATGGTAATCTATTGTTTTTTACATCGTGGTGAGTGGATTGATCAAAATAATGAGCGAATATTATGGAATAATAACTACAAGTTGTAATTTTAATTTTATCCAATGAATTATAGAAAAATATTTAAAATGGAAGTGGTCATGAATTTTTGTTTATAAAGTATAATAGTTGTACCATAAAAAATATGGTATAGTTTTTTGGTAATGTGCGGGTGTGAATCTTGGGGTAGTCTTCTTGTTTGCATTGTCCCCCATTATTAATAATTCTCATGAATGAATATCATGAAATTTTTTAATGTAGTTGTTTATGTGATATATAACAATAATTTTGGTTGAGTACACTGATAGTTTATGTTTTATTCATATCATGGCAGTCAGTATGGACCTAATTGTTTTGTGATGGTGGAAAATCATATGCATAAACCATTTTATTCATGATAGTAGTTTCCACTATATTTTCATTAGTATTTTCATGAACCAATGTGCATAATAGTACACGTAAAGGGGTATTGAAGATGGATATCCTCTCTCTATGAATTTATTTGTTATTACATAAGATTTTTATAGATTGAATTTTATTTATGTGATATAAAATTCAATGGTCAAGCCATTTAGAGGTAAGTATGGCTTCACATGCATCCCCCCATATTTTAAATATATAATATTGCCTTATTCATTATAAATAGAAGAATTCCAATTCAAGGTATATAGTTGATATTTAATTATTATAGAATAATTAACATTCAATGCATTAATTTATCCCAGAGTGGTGTATATATTTAAAATCATTGGTCAATGGTCCAAATATTTTGAGGACTAGCATGTAATCCCCAGAAAGAACAATACAATGAATTATATGAGTTCCCATTTTCTTATGAAATAATTAATATTAAATAATTTATATAATGATAAACCAAATCATTATAAATATCACCAATTAGAATATTTTCATCCTCTAAATTGTTTATAGGACCCCACTAGGAAATAATTTTTTCTATTCTTTTTAAATTCATATATTATCAGTTTTCAAGATATCCAGGTTTATTATTACAAATATTAATATCAATATCAACAGATTCAATAGGGAATTACATATGGAAGGTATAAAAAACTAGGAAATCTGGGCTATGATAGTTCATCTGATTAATGATGGGGGAATTAATCTTAGAATAAATCGTGAAATTAAACAGTATAAGAAAGGTAAGTAATATTGAGAATAAATACTGGGTCATTCTCTTTGGTCTGAAATCATTAAGAAAATTCATAGGGACTCTTCATTTGGTGTTTGTATGAGTTTCATGTATCATAAACTATAGAATAGTCTCCATTGATCCATAAAAATTATTTTTAACAATTCTAAGATAAATTTATATAGAGGATACGTCACATAAGGGAAATAAAATTAATCTATAATCCCTATCTTCTACCCATGGTGTCTAGTTATAGACATCATCTTTAGAAAGGATAGTAAATGCACCTTTTTCAATGAAGTAACCATTGATAGTGACAAAAATATCAGTATTCAGACATATAGTTTATTCAAGAACTGGATCTTTTCCTCTTCACTCGCTCCATTTTTGAACCTTTATTATTCACGACAGTCATATATTAATTTTTTTACATAAAAATATTTAATAAATGGACAACTGTCTCTAATGTAAATCATTCTCATCTAAACACAACTTTTTTTTATTTTTAATAAGGCTACCACCACTAAAATTGACATGAAATGGAATTTTATAAACCCCATTAATTAATTAACACTCTATGAGAAGTCCAAATCATAGACAATGTTATAATTGATTTCGTATGGGTATTGGGATTGTTTAATTTATTGTAACTTTTGGGGACTTAGAGGGGAAACACCTAGTATATATCATTGGATAACATCCTTATCGCTTTCCACAATGTTAATACAGGTGAATATATGTGTTCCTAGACCAACATCATTATCATCTTAGTTAATTATTCGTAATAGGGGAGACATGTAAAAAAGTTCATAACCATGGTTTGAGACCCACTATAAACACCCTTAATGTAAAATTAATATCCATGTTATTTTATTTCAGCATTTTTTCCGTGGATATAGTTCTTCCTCTATAAATTTGGAATTTGATCTCCTGCTCATTAAATTAAAAGAAATGTTTTTCAGATAATACCAAGTGTATTGGGTTTGTTAGAATGGACAAAGATAAGTACAACGTCCTTATTCCCTTGAAAACTAACCGATTCCTAGACAAACAATAACTTCTATACCTCTGGAACAAAACATCATTTGAAAGAATCCTTCGACAAGTAGAAAGGGTCCAATAGGATTACATGGGGGGGTCTATACCCACTGAATCGGGTGCAATAACATCATAAAATATGAGAAAAAAACATGCATCATTTAACAACACAAATATCAATAAGATGGGATTGAATAACTAAAAATAATCAAAGAAATTTACAAAATGATTCTATAATAATTTAAGATCCATATATATAAACATTCATATACAATTGGTACAAAAGTGTAAAAACAAAAAACTAACTAATTCAAGACTCAAAAAAATTTTGAGAGCTTGGATAACACACATCCATTAACTCCATCAGAGAATGTAATAACACATCAATGATTGGGATCATTACCTCATCCATATCTACTTCATGACATTTTTTCAGGTTCCAAAGAATGGCCTGATCCTGGTTGGAATACGAATCAGTGGGCCACCACAAAAGGAGTCCCCAAATAATCTAGTATGAATAGTACATGCATGTCATTGTTCTAATTTAAGGAATTTTAATAACCAAAATAATAAAGAAATAAATAAATAAGACTCTAAAACTGGGTTATATGGTGGCACCCAAGGTTAGACCCAACTAATTCATCCAGTTTCAGATATCTCTACACACGTCATGGAGAATGTTATCACCTAATCCCAATCTCATTTACAGGTAACATAGCCATCCCTATCCCAAATGGAACTCATGGGTAATATACCAATCGTTGGGGACCAAACATCCACCTAATTGAAAAATTCACCCAGGGTCAAATAGAAAAATGATGTTCTATATTCACCAAACCTTGCATGTGACATGTATTAATTGAACAACTCATTAATGAATTAATACAAAATAAAAAATTTCAAATAATAAGTGATAAAATAACATTTTTTATTTAAAAACATTTACAACCCTTATTATCCAAAACTATTCAGTAGTGTAATATTCAAATTATTAGTATAAGAGATTCAAATAAAGGGCTACTTCTATTCAAATATGTCATTAAAAACCAAAATAACAATTTCAAAAATATAAAAAATTTCAATAAAGTTTATATCTGGAAAAATACCATTTCCATTAACACATTAGATTAAAATAATGCAAACAGAAACCAAAAAAATGTCCACATTCTTCAATGATATAGTCTTTGAGGCAAACAAACGATGATCTTCTTTAATCCTGCTCTTTTTATTTCAAAAAAAACATTCAAGGGTTGTACAACATGACATGGTCTTCATTTATTTCTTTGAATAACATGTTTGGTCAAGCATAACAAATGAATTGAGGAATATATCTAAAACATAAGAGAATAAATATTGAGACATTATAAAAATAATTATATATCACCTAACTTAGGTCTAATATGTTCCAAACATCTATTGTTATCCCTTGATTCAAATAGAAGTATAAAATATCAAATTCCCTTATTAAATACCAGAATAATAGGGGAAAATTTAAATAAACCTATAAAAAACAAAATAGTGAAAATTGATAAGAAAGTAAAGGAGAGGATAGATAGACATACCACAAAGATATGATCACATAAAATTAGATCCAAAAGAAAAAGGATTTAATGATTTAGTCCATGGAAAGAGAGGAATTAAATGGATACATGAACAGGGGGTTTATTTTTAATTTTGGGGAGGAAAATTTTGTGGTGGATATTTAAGGGGGAAGGGGGAGAAATAAAAATATATCACGAATAATAAAAAGCCACACATGTCTCATTAACGATCTGGTATGCAACTGGCTGGCCTATTGTCCCAAATCGGCCTTCCACCTATTATATTACAACTAGCTAGCTAGTGGAGAAAGAACATTGTTCAGTAGTGCCAGACCCCCTTTCTATGCACCCCGAAAGCTCTTAAGACCCTTCAAATCCAATTAATTTTTCTTCAATGACATATTTATAGGATTATAAAAAAATAAATAATTTCAAACCAAGGGGGTTGGGATATACATTAACTTTACCACATATCATCTAATCCTTGAGATAGTATTCATAACATATTAAGATACCTCAAAACAAATCTCCATCCATTCAGACCAAACTTCTAAATCTCATTTACAAGATTCATCATACAAAATTAGATGATTTTATAACAACTGTACTGATAGGATAACATTGGAATATAAGGTGTTTTTACTTTTTTCAATGATATTCATGAGACATTCCTTAAAATAATCAGCTACCATCATGATGGTATCAATTTCAAAAACATGACATGGGTCATAGTGATATCATCAATGTTAGGAGTCCTCGAAGACATAGTTAACATATATGTACAATGATTTAAGATCCCACTAGTAGACATGATACTGACATAATTTTATTCTTTTATGGGCCCAACGAACCTTGGTGATATCATCCCATTATTCTAAATCCACTATTTCCCAAGCCTTAGAAACATGCATAAGAAGACCTTCTCTCCTATATAAAATTAAAAGGGAAGAAATATAAAATTAACATATGTCTCTATCTACTATATGTAGTCATAAACCACATATTGATCAACTGAAATTGCCCAGTGGTTTCCAATACTAGGATCATCTAATGCATGGCCAACTCCTCATCTTCTAACCAACATAATGGTGATCGACAAATCCTCCCATATAGAGCCTCAATTGGACTCATCCCGATTGATTATTGACAATTCGTTCTGTATGTGAATTATCTATAATCTTGATAACACTCCAATTTCCCATCAAAATCAAGGACACATTACTAGATCAACTCATCAAGTACATTTATCATGCACTCATACTTGTTGACCATTTGTAGGTGAACAGTGATATTCAGAAAAAACTACATGCATGTTGCCTTATAAATTCCCTAAAATGTATCAAGGTATACTGAACATATATATCTAATATGATACTCTATGTTACCCATTAATGGATAATAACATTATACACATATATTTTGATAACATCATCATCTATAGTAGAATCTTGATGGGTAATAAGTGGCTTCATATGTCATGGGTTTGATGCTAACATAAAATATATCATGTTCACAAGGAATAATGTTGGAGACAAAATATGTGTGTTAGAAAGAATAAGAAAAGGAAATTATGTGATTCCAAAGGGGATGATTCAATTTTCCCCCTCTTAAAGACATTTAACACCATAGTCAGAGAAAGGATGGGGACTTCTTTGTTCTCTCCATATGCGAAAGTGACAGTCTTATATGCTGCTACGATAAATATGACAGATGTCTCCCCACCGCTGAGGGAAAGACAACTACCTCCTCGAGCCCATTGAAATTTAAGGAATCCTCTATAACCGTCGTGGAGGGAATTATTGAAGCCTCTACACTATGGAGGTGATGACGATTGACTTCACGACTACAATAAACTTGAAAAAATCTTCCTCGGATGGCATAATTCTAGTTACTTCAATACCTATCCTCAGAGAATCACATACCCCGGTCACCTATAAATACCATTTTCTCCCCATTTTTTAGGATCATGATATCATTATTTTCCTTTCAAATTCCAAAATTGTGAATTGTTCTTTCAACTGAGTACCGGCCAAGAAAGTGAAGCATCTGAGGAACTTGGGAATTAGAAAAACCTTTTTTCTTTGATCATCTCTACCCCTGTTTCAAGAAGGGATTACCTTCATAAATGAAAATGTCCATATCAATGGTTGGATACCTTTTTAGGTACTCAATAATTCACAAAGCACCCAAGAATCATGAATCTCCCTCAAAAAAACATGTGTTCTCTATTATTAGGTTGGAACACTATGCTTCACAATGTTATCCTATTTACAAAGTCATATCGTCTGTGAGATCATAAGCTATGCGAAGCCCTTTACACTACGATCCCCTACAATTTTTGAGCCCATGAACTCCATAAAGATAGGCGCTCTATGATCTCTTATTCCTTGCGAGCCTATTATCTGCTTGAAGCCTTGTGCCCTATGATCCGAGGACTTTTTTGAAGCCATGTGCTCGGTGAGCCTCTGTTCTTTTCAATCCCATGATCTCTGTGAATCCACATTCTTTACAGGCCCCTATGTTTGGAATTCCGCTGAGCTTGGAAAATACTCTCTCTACGAGACCTCATGCATCACGAACCCTTATCTTGTGCTGTCATCTAGGTTTGTATGAACCAATTTCAAATTCCTGTGGGTAGTGATCATGTCTCTTTGCTTTGCCTCATACAGCCTCTCATAGGCATGCTAACAACTATTGCATCTTCAGATATCCAGGCTAACATGTACCCTCTATTAAATCACTCCACAACATTATTACCACATGTAATTACATTTTCATTCCCTCCCTCAAATGTAGATTGATAAATATTATTTATGTAGTTGGTGTGGGGAGTAAATCCTCGCTGTCTGAGCAACAAGACATTAAACTGTCTTGAAATTTCATCCTTGACACATGTTGTTAAATTGTGATCACCGAATAAGTGACAAGGAAAAAGGGGACCATGAAGGGTATGTGCATCATTTCCCTCTCAATCTAGTCTCCATCTACACTTCGTCACCATGTGCCCCTCAGGAATTCTCTACATAAGCCCCGACAACCTTTGATTGGGTGTTTCAGCTATAATTTCATTATCCTCTTCGTAGGACTGGACACCCTCCATTTTCATCAGGCCTCCCTCTAAGAGTATGTCCTAGTCTGCATCTCCTAGTGGTGCGATCCATGCATAATCCCAACACCATCTCTTGGGGACATGATTTTCTTGACACGATTTCTATTTCTATTTCCACATATTATTTCTCACATCATGCATTAATCACATGGACATAGATTAATCACTGACCATGACATCCTCTGTGGGACACATTGGAGTGTCAACCCCATGCTCTTATTAGCTGAACTACGTGGAAATTGATCATTATACTTTCCATGAATGATAAGTATGAAGCCTCTATGAGATTCAATCCCATTATCCCTCTATCCCAACCATTTATGGTCAATTCACCACTCGTCTTGCAAGACGATAAATTGTATTACCCTCTCATCTAGCATGATGTTAATCTATATCTTTGAACTAATTGGGTTTTATCCATGTCTCATAAGACATGGTACATTAGAAGCCTCCCTGAGGTTCAACCCCAATCACTGGTAAACTATAGTGTCCCCTTTATTGGGAGATGTATCCTCGGTCTTCCCTCTAGTGGTATTAGATTTGTTCCTCGGTAAATAACCATTTTTGATTCTTATTCAGAATATATAGTCCTCCAAGCTTGAGTGTCATATTTTGATTGCCTTCTACTCACATATAAGATGCTACATATACCTAGTTTTCTATTATTGTGTATGCTTTGATTCCAGGCCCCATGCTGAACTACATGGAATTTGATTCCCTACCACTGGGATACATGGGAAGCCTCTATGTTGTTCAATCCAACCACCCATGACCCATCATTGTCTCTCCCTTCAGATTATATGTTTGGGAATATCATTATTTAACCCGTTGGTTCTAGTCCCTTAATGTATCAATTCATGCATCCATTATCATGGGTCGCTGCCTCAGGGGACACATGACCCCACCCTAGAACAATATGATATTTTATTCCCTTCCATGGGGATATGTAGGAATCTTATTTGATGTTCAAGCCCAACACTGTCACCACAAATAAGGTCCTTCATTCCATTTCCACTCTTTCTAACCGTCAACACTCCATCCATATCATTCCAGACTCCATTGGGGCCGACACATCCAGGTGAAATCAGGAAATACATTCGGGTAGTAAAAATTGTGTAAGCCCCATTCATCTCATTTCTCCTTTGTATCACGTGGCCCACTAACCACGCCGAAGCCCCAAAATATATGGGGTTTTGACCATTGTGCACACCCTGATCCCATGATTCATCCTCTCAAACTAAGTGGTTTTTGGTCACTGACTCTTATATAGGGTGCTAGGAGGCCTCCATGTGGTTCAATCCACTCCAATGGTAATCCTTGGTGTACCCAATTTTGGGACCCCATCATCTTCTATTCTTCACTTTGAGTTCTCCAGATCTGCCATCATTGTGAGATATCATCCCTCTATGGGATACACCAGCTCAGATCTGTCCTCATTGGTTGCCTTGACCCACATGTCTATAAAACCTTACAGTTTCTCCCTCCAAGGTATGTACACATCTAATCTCCCATCATCAGTGTTCTGATCAGTTCGATCTGTCTCAGCTAGATGTTAATGTTGCATAATACCCCATTTTAAACATGGGAAACTAAGGAAAACCATGCGAACATACCTATGGAATAATAATCCCCACACTCAACGTGGGATGCATCGGGGTTCCACGCCCTTGAGAAGACCTATAATAATAGTAAAATCCCTGTGTACCAGTGTTCCAGCACCCAAACATGCCAGCAATTACCAATGTGACTACTCCCCTAACTAAAGGTTCCTTCCCAGAAGTGACACCTTGGAATTTTCCGACAAAAGCTATCTAATTAACCAACATCTACAACGATATAGAACCATAAAGAGTTTCATGAATAGTTTCTTAATCTTTAAGGGAGTCAAATACTAGGCGAGGAAATATAAAAAGGAATCCATGGATGTAGATACTAAATTCCCATCATTTTGTTTCAATAATGTAGAAAACATAACTGAATAAGTGATAGATGCCTCCTACCACTGGAAAGAAGGAATGCAAGGAAACAAACTGAAGTGTGTCCTCCTCAAAAAAAGGATATGTGTGCCCAGGAAAAAGAATAATAAATAGTAATGTTGAACCGGATGTGAATTAATTATCCTCAATATGAAGATTAGTAGTGGTCGAGTCATCAACAGATAAGCATGTCACGAGATCCAATTATATGGCACTAGGTCATACCAAGAAAACTGAGGCTCTATTGTGAATCACAATAGGATTTGGGGAATTTGATCATTGGTTATATGTGTCTATTATTTTGTCATAATGGATATTTCTATCCAGCCATGGAAGAATGAACGATGCTTGGGAACTGGGCATCACATTCCTATTGTTTATACTGATGGCTGAATTATCCTGTATTGCTAGACTGAAGCTACGACTACATGAAATCGTTCCCCCACAACACTTGTACATAAGGGTGGGGAAAATGCTAAGCTTGTAGTCCCAGATGACTCAATGTCTTCTATGGAAACTTCCTTGATCATAAATACCATGTTCTCATGACCCATATCACCCTCTAGAGGCATTTATGACCCATTAGTGCCACATCCCCCAAGGGCCACATAGAACGTTGATTATCCCCAATCCATCCTTCAACTGCTTCGAGTGATTATCCCACGAGTTATCTTTCAATTCATCCCATTATGAGGATGAATTAAGGGATGTCTGAGTCTATCCAGCTAGGAATTCATCCATGGGGTCACTTTGGAGGTCTCCCAGTCAACCAAATTAGAATTTCTAGTGGGTCCCACAGACCGAATATTAGGTGGCCCATACCCATGTATAGCTGGCCCTAGTTCAGATGACCTGACATCAATGTCGGGTTCATTATCAGGAAAAAACACTCTAGAGGGCATCATATAGTATGGATTCTATAGCCCAATCCACCACTGAAGCATGCTATTAGCCCCCTATTGTTGTCCTAGAGGTGCTTCACTTCTAGATCCCATAATAGGGATGCTTCCATAATTGGTTTGGAGTGACGCATCATCCACCACACTAGAAGGCTGAGTTGACCTCCTTTATCACCAGTTCAAATAGAAAACTTCATAGGTTGATCTGTGATGATTACTTCTAGTACATAGGTCCTCCCCTTTCCACCATCTAATAGAGTGGAGGTCATCCATGATCTCACCTCTAGTATGGTGGTCTTCCCATTTCCACCATCATTCTCTTGGCTGGAGGTCCCCACCATCATGTTGAAATAAAACATCATGGTCCTCCATGTGACCTTGGTCTCATGTATGAAAGTTTCCCATTCCTACTAGGTTTCCAATGTGAGTATCCTCCCTGCCGTATTACCTACCACCATGTGGGTCCTCCCCATGTTCTCACAGACTCTAGAGGAGGCCCTACCCACATCAGAGCTGGTCATCTAGAAGGTCATTACCATATCCATTTTTGTTAGAAAAAAGGTCGTACTCATACCACAACTACTAGAGGCGGCTGACGGGAAGGTACTCCTAGTGAAAAAAATGACAACCATGGAAGCCGTCCTAGCTATAACACCCTCAATCACAGAGGTCCTCCATGTGATCCATTTTACATTATCTATAGTGCTCCTCGTACCCCAATTTGTCTGAGCAGATGTCATACCCTCTCTAGCAGCATCCCAAGCATAGGACCTCCCAATGTTAAATATCATCCCTACCCTGAATAACTACCACGACCTGACCCTACCTGGGCTCAAGCCGCAACTACCCCAAGCCTGCCTCCATAGGCCTTGGTTGGTGACTAGCACCGAAGGCACAATAACTCAAGGAGGACTTTGCCTAAGTACCTGTACACACACACGCAGCACCCTCAATGCAAAAGTGCAGAGTAAAATAGAAAAGACAAGTAAAGTAAAGGTCAACTATTATAGATAAACCACAAAGTGCATCGACCTCTAAACAGTACAATGTAAGTGATGAAGGTAAAATGAAAAAGAAATGGGGAAAACATGCACCCAACCGGAAAAGTGCCACAACCCGGCAATAGGTAAAAAAAAGAAAACAGTAGGAAGGGTCCCCCACATGGAACATGACAATGACCACCGCACGCAGTCCAAGCTCCCGAACTCCTATGCTCCACTAAAGTCATGACCAACCTGTCTGTCTTCTGCAAGGTAACACCACGTACACGAAAAGTCAAAGTAGGGGTGAGTATAAAAACACTCAGTAGGATACCCCAAAGGCTCGAGGGAGCAACAAAGGAGGTACCAAGGGGTGAGCAGTAGATCGAATAGGTGGAAGTAAAGGAGTACAACCGAGAGTGCAGTAAAGAGTGCAACAAGGAGTGAAATAGAGTAACAGTAGAGAGTCCAGCTCATCCCAACAAGAGGAAATAAGGTAGAATCGTCCAGACACAAGGAGAAGGAAATGGTGAGAAGATGAACATCATGTCGAGTCTTCTCTACCTATAGAAGGAGAGTAGACTCGTCCAACCATGAGAATCTAGACACATAATGCATGTGGAATACCCCACGCGTCTTCTCCTTTCATGGAAGGAGAGTAATCATACCCAAGAAGTGGGTACTAGAACAAGGTATATACATATACATATGCTCAACAAGAAGCTCGAACAAGGTCTTATGGGGATATCCATCCTGTAGCTCAACCCAAGAAAGTGAGTAGCCAACAGTCCCAGAAGTAAACACCATCGATGCCCAGCATCTCACAAGTCAGCCCTGAACTTCAAGTCAAGCGGCTGAAATCACCGCACCTCAACACTATCCGCTTAAGGCGGCATTTACTTGCCCGCACGGCTTTAGTATGTGTCATAATGAAGTGTCTTGGTGGGGGAAAGCGCCCCTCGTACTTGAGAGTTTAGGGGGAATGTCAAGCCACACCTCATCACTGCCCCGCAATCGAGAGGTCTCCTCAAATTCGACAGGTGTCCCCCTGCCCAGCCCCACTAGAGGGTATTCCCTGGAAGTCGATGGGTTCCCACTGGAGGGAGACCTGGAAAAAGTCGACGGTGCCACACTACCCAGTCCCGTAAAAGGGTAATCCATTGGAGGTCGACCCGGCTAAAGTCATCGACGAGTCCCAATGCCTAGTCCTGTAAAAGGATACTCCACTAGATGGAGGCTCAGAACCGTCATCGGGGACCACTTTCCAGTCTCTCTGGAGGTAAACCCAACTTCAGGGACCACTTCCCAGACTCGCTGGAGGTAAGCCCGACATCGGGGACCACTGCCCCGCCCCGCTAGAGGTAAACCCAGAAACGCTCGGGCCATCCTGCTGGATGGTACCTCACTGGTCATCCCTACTGGATGGTATAACTGGCCATCCCTACTGGATGGTACCTCACTGGTCAGCCCTGCTAGAAATAACCTCCTGGGTTGAGTATTGGTGCCCGCCTAAAGTGTTGGTCACACTAAATCCACAAGAACACTACCAGGGAACACGAAGGGTCGAGAGAAACTCCCCAAACCTCTCAGGGCGATCACGCTCCAATCCGATGAGTCACTGTCGAAGCGTACTGAGACAACTCATCCCAAAAATTGGGAAAAAAACCATGTTGTATGAGCACACATAGTCGTAAATGGTTTTGCAGTCCGGTGAAAGGGGAATGGTACTAAAACCCCTCACAGATGAAGAAACATAGGAACCAAACCATCTCTTCCGGCCAAATGAGAATAGGACTGGGGGAAAACTCAACACTGCTGGTCAACAAAAGAGAACAGGACCAGGGGAAAACTCAACCTTGCTGGTCAACAAACGGGAACAGAGGGCCCTATACCTTACGAGAGTTCAAAGGTATGCAAAGCAGATCACGACATGCACATGGGGCCCATACAACGTGTGGCCCCAAGTCAACTCCAACAAAGTGCACACACGTTCCCAGGTACGAACAATCACATGTACGTCTAAGCATTCTCGTATACACCTAGAGTATACCACATTTCTAGCCCAAAAGAAATCATTCACACGGCACCCAACGTCAACACGAATGCGTAAACGTAACAACTCAAACTTGCCACCTCATCAGACCAGACATGGCCAACTACATCTCTTCAAGCATTTTCATCACTCACACGGGACTGCATTCCTTCACACGCCAAGGGTCCGCTATAAACACAGTAGGACGAACCACCACCAAAGCACCTTACTTGCTTCCGCATTTAATAATATCTCGTAAGAGGCTCCACTCGCTTGAACAGATTACACCATTGTAATCCTTGTAGAAAAACATGTAAGATAATCTATTTACTCGCCTCAAATGGATATCCAACGGGAAAGTCGCCAACACCGCTTTACTCCCGAACGGCGTCCCATGGTACCGAGCCTTGGCCCTAAAAATAGTCGGGTGCATCGAACCATTGCGATCTCCTCAAAAAGACACGTCAAAAGGACTGGTAACTTGAGCGAAATGGATATCCAGAGAAATAGATGCATTTCGGCACACCGCACATGAGCGGTGCTACGTGGAACCCACATCTTGGTCCCCAAACACAACGAACGTATCGCGCCATCGCGGCCCTCTCGAAAAAGTATAGAAATTGACTTTTCACTTGTCTAAAATGGACACCCGCTGATAAAGCTAAAAATCACCACCAACTCACAAAATGGACCTCACGGGGCCCGCACCATTGTGCAGAATTAGATCGGCCAGATTGCACCATTGCAATGCCCTCAGAAAAACACCCAAAATCAACTACTCACACGCCCCGAACGGACGTCCGGTGAAAATGTTACAAAACGTTGCTCACAGCTCAAAAGACGGGCAGTGGTGCCCAAGTTTCAACTTCGGTTTCAACAACTAAAACCACAGTTGAATGATTCACCTTGATGCTAGGGTCCCAAAACCACTGACGGCACTCAAAATGGACATTGGATGTGCTCACGCCGTCCAAAACAAGAACCCCTGGAAGAATGCTTGTCCACTTAAGAGTCATGCCGCGCCCCCGAGCCCCTCATCTTGGGAATGAAAAATTCCCGAGACCATTTCAAAAAGTCAGTCTCTTCAATATGGTTCCAATGCCACAAACGGAATGCAAATCGGATACCTGTAATGAATATTACGGGCATCCGAAGGGGGGGGGGAGGATCCCCTTGGGCTGCACCGACCTGAGTCGGGCGGTCCGCCCGGCCTGGGCCAGTCCGCGCTGGCCGGCCTCACGCTGAACTGTGGTCCACCACCAAACGAACCTCGTGGGGTAAGTCATCCCACCGCGTCGAGACCCGCCGAAGGCGGTTCTTATCTCCCGCACGGGGGTCGCGCGCCAGGACCCCGCGGTCGCAGCACCCCGGCTGCTCGACGTCGCGCTGCGGCCCTCCACCAAAGCCTCTGGCATGCTGCAGATGCCCCTGTCCACCTCCGCTGAAGGCCCGCCGTGCCCCTAGCTCACCCGTATGCTCCTCCTCAGCCGGCCGCCACCGTAGCGCGCTCCGCCGCCACCTACCACCGCCCTCGGACCGTCAGAATACCCAAAACCGGCCGGAAACACATCCAAAATCCGAATTCTTTTCCATTCATTTGCGAGATGCTCGGAACTCGGAATTCAAATATGAAACAAGTTTCAGAAATATCATAAAATATATTACACATACATTTGCTTTGTTCGATAATTCGATAGAATTTTGATACAAAAATTCGAGCTCAAAGTAGATACGGAAATAAAAATTGAAACTGCCACGACCCTACCTTGTTGGGCTTCCCCGACGCTTCACAGAGAGTCCGCCGCCACGCTGATACCTTGAAGGAGGGGAGGAGGAGAGGAGTAGCTTCCTCCTTCTTCGAGAGCTCCTTCCACCAGTGAAACAACAATGTGGGGGGTTGAGAAGTGTTTACATACAAAACACTTAAACTATCGCATGTTGGCCCCGTACCCGAACCCTCAGCAGGGTCTCGGTTAAGCCTCCCTTAGGTTAAACACCTCATCCTGAGCACAACAGTGATCTTGGAATTTTTAATCGGAGTATCCATTCAAAAGATATTAATTTCAACGCCGGTGGCAGCCAAATTACGAAAACGCCCCTGGGGCCATTTTTCACTGACGGCCCGCGCCCGCAAAACATATACACTCCAAGGGTAAACGGAATGCTCCATACTCAACGGTTCCCTCGATTTTCCAATTCGAGCTACCGTTTCAGAGATACTTGAGTTTAACCATTAAAAGAATAAATTAATTATTTTATTTATCCGTCTAATGTTCTATCGACGGGCAAGGAGTCCCAAAGTCTCGCGCTGACATGTTTTATGTCGTTCCTGGGGTAAAAACCCCATTTCAGACCCATTCATACACTCAGATTTCTGATCTAGATCACCTTTTAGGAGTTATACCATTTTTTTGGCGTTCCCAGTGTGAACGCACTAAATGTTTAATTCCAGCCACACCGGGGCTTGGAATCGCACGACGTCTGAAGGCGCTGCTCTGGAATATCATCAAGAATATTCCAAAGTCTTTTATAGCCAAAAGCGGATTCTGACATCATTCCCTTCATCAAAATTTTCATCCTTGAAAATAAAAACTAGGGAACAACTCAGGGTACTAAGCCCACACCTGGCTATCCCGTACCCAGAAAAACTCTTGCAGAGTCTCGCGTCACCGCACACAGACTAAAGGATTTGATCTATTCATGCGAGGTCTGCCATTGCCGATGATGTGCATAAGAGCAGACACACTTCTTCTTGGGTGAGCCACATGAGAGACGTCGTTCACCCACTCCCGACCTTGGGGTTAGGGCAAGGCGGTAGGGAACCTCGTCATCCCTTCACATGATCTCAAACGGCCCGAAGGACCTCGGGGGTAGCTCACCTCCCCGGTCACACCTCTACGTCACACGCTGCAACTGAAATCACTCCCCACACCTAGAACAATTCATGGGGATTCCCTCCTTCAGAATATCCATATGGTGAAACACCAAAGGATATCTGGTCACGCAATATTTCACAGTCGATGTCCCACAACCAAGACCCTCCTACACTCTCAGAAGTGAAGGACTCAACACCATCGACTAAAGATAATGGTTCCACGCCTTTTACTCTACCGACACAGGGCCACACGGATTCCCCGCATCACCCTAGTAACAACCCAATCAAGGATAAGGGAGAAAAATCATTCCACACATAGATTATAACAATTATACTGAAAAAAAATTAGAAGAGCTGTAGAGTGTACCTCTTATCACCTCATGCTCTGCAGGATCGTAGACATCCAAAGCTCGCGGCTGTCTGTGGTCCCTACCGTCAGTTCCCAGAGACTGACGTGGATCACCTAGTGGTGATTGGAAGTCCTCATAAGGTCATCATCAACTTCTAGCTCCTCTCGCTCCTCTGCAAACACTACCTCTCTGGGAACCACTCCTATCATGGTGCTGCCTCTGCCACGGTGGTGCACCTGATTCCTGCTCGATGTTCTCAGCGCGCCTGGTCGGGCAGTCCCGTGCCAAGTGACCTCGCTCATCGCAAGCATAACACTGACTCTCTCTAGGATGCACTGGTGACCTCTAGTGCCATTGTGGTGTACGACCATGCCCCTAAGTACGGTTATCAGAAAGTCACATGCGTCAAGGTTCGGTCACCCGACACCCTATAGCTGTGGCAGACGTCTCGAATCTGTCGAGCCTGCTGCGACCACCAACTATAGAGCATGACAGGAATCTCTCTGTCTCCAGCACCTGCTCTAGCACCCCGGCATAACTGGGAATGTCCACGGGTACTATGACAGCACGAATCTCTCGGCAGAGACCCCGATCAAACGTCTGCGCATGGAAGTTGTCGCCATGGACCAAGTCCGGGTAAAAGCATGTACGGTCTGCGAAACTAGCCGCATACTCGGCCACCGTCATCCCTCAATTCTGAAACATTAGGAGATCGTGAATATGAATAGATCATAAGAAGGAGGGGTGAAACTCCTCACGAAACAACAACTGAATGTCCCCCACGAAAGCGATGACCCGTCAAGAAACTGAGTCACCAGACTCCACCAATGCCAAGCTTCTCCACGGAAAAGGTTAACGGCCAAAGCCACCATAATATTTGGTGGCATCTTCACAATCCTGAAAAGGAGAACCACAGTCTCGAGCCAATCCTCTTCTTCCTAATGGTATGGCTTACCATTGAACATCAGCGGTCTCTACTGCTAGAAATCACGGAGTGCGCTCCACCTGCGCTCAAGCTCAGCCTACTCTGTTGAAGCTGTCTGCTACTCAACAGGTGGGGGTGCTGCTACCAGCCCACCCAGAGAAAGGGGCTCACATGATGGGTCCTGGACTAAGGCCTCTTAGCTCACAGGGTCGTCATCATGAACCAAAGATGGTATCCTGGCTGGGTGTCCTCACAGAGACATCCTGAATATTTTAAAGGATTGTCGCGGTCAGATGAGAATATATGTATATAACAGCAACAACAATAATGATGGGGGAGCTGACTCAAGAAGGACAGTCAAATAATCAATCATATGTGACGCAAAAACCAAATTTTTCCTACAACAAGTGTCTTAGCATGCCAAGTCGACAAGCGGGTTATCAAGGTCCTGGTGAATGGATACATCGGCCGTCGCACCATCAATGGACTCTCTAGCCCGAGAGCCACTCTCAAGACATGTTAACACAGTTGCCATAAATCCCAACCAGTTTCCTTTTAGGGACGTCTGAACAACATCCCAAGGAATGAACCACCTTGGATACCACTTTGTCACGACCCGACCCTACCTGGGCTCGATCCGCAATTACCCCAAGCCCGCCTCCATAGGTCAGGGGCTGGTGACCAGTGCCGAAGTAACAATAACTCGGGGATGCCATAGCCTAAGTACCTTTACACACACACATGAAACACACTCAATGAAAAATTACAGAGTAAAATAGAAAAGACAAGTAAAGTAAAGGGACACTGCAATAGATAAACCACAAAGTGAATCGACCTCTAAACAGTACAAAGAAATTGTTGAAGGTAAACTGAAAAATAAATGGGTCAAACACGCGCTCAACAAGAAAAGTTCACAACCCAGCAACAGGTAAACTAAAGAAAAAAGCTGGATCGGTCCCCCACCTGGAACCTTACTACGACCACCACATGCGGTCCAAGCTCCCGAGATCCTAATCTCCACTGAAGTCATGACCAACCTGTCTGTCATCTGCACGGGAATACCAAGTGCGGGCAATGCCCACACAAGGGAGAGTATAAAAACACTCAGTAGGATACCCCAAAGGCTCGAGGGAACAACAAAGGTGGTACCAAACAGTGATCTGTAGATTGAATAGGGGGACTTAAAGGAGTACAACGGAGAGTGCAAGAAAGAGTGAAACAAGGATTGCAGTAGAGTAACAGTAGAGAGTCCAGCTCAACCCAACAAGAGGAAAGAAGGTAGACTCGTCCAAACAAAAGGAGCTGGAAATGGTGGGAAGATGAACTTCTCGTCGAGTATTCGCTTCCTATAGCAGGAGAGTAGACTCGTTCAACTACAAGAAACTAAACACGAAAAGCACATGGCATACCCTTCACGTCTTCCCCTGTTCGGAATGGAGAGTAACCAAACACAAGAAGTGGGTACTAGAACAAGGTATATACATATACATATGCTCAACAAGAAGCCTGAACAAGGTCGTAAGGGAATCTTCATCCCGTAGCTCAGCCCAAAAAAGTGAGTAGCCAACAGTCCCAGAAGTAAACACCATCGATGCCCAGCATCCCACACATTTTCCCTAAACTGCATGTCAAGGGGCTCAAATCACCACACCTTGACACTATCCGCTTTGGGCGGAACTGCCTCACCTACACGGTTTTAGGTCACGTGGCAAGGACGCGTCTCGGTGGGGAATGATCCCCTCATACTTGAGAGTTCTGGGGGAACGTCAAGCCACACATTGGCACAGCCCCACAGTCGAGAGGTCTCCTCAATGTTGACAGGCGACCCCCTGCCCAGCCCCGCTGGAGGGTAATCCCTGGAAGTCGATGGGTTCCCATTGGAGGGAGACCCGGAAAAAGTAGACGGTTTCCACACTGCCCAGTCCCATAAATGTTTAATCCACAGGAGGGAGACCCGGTTAAATTCGTCGACGAGTCCCATTTCCCAGTCCCGTAAAAGGGTACTCCACTGGAGGGAGGCTCGGAACCGTCATCTTGGACCACTTCCCAGCCTAGCTGGTGGTAAACCCAGTTTCATGGACCACTTCCCAATACCGCTGGAGGTATTCACGACATCAGGGACCACTGCCCAGCCCCGCTGTAGGTAAACCTGGAACCACTCTGGTCATTCCTACTGGATGGTACTGCTCGGTGAACACTGTTGTATTGGCCATCCTTGCTGGATGGTACCTCGCTGGTCATCTCTTCTGGATGGTACAACTGGCCATCCCTACTGGATGGTACCTCACTGGCCATCCCTATTGGAAACAACCTCCTGGGTAGAGGATCGGTGCCCACGTAAAGTGTTGGTCACACCGAATCCCCAAGAACTCCACCAGGGAACACGAAGGGTCGGGAGAAACTCCCCGTGCCTCTTAGGGCGATCACGCTCCAATCCATTGAGTCACTGTCGAAGCGGACCAAGACAACTCATCCCAAAAAGTGGGAAAAAAAACCACGTTTTATGAGCACACATAGTCATAAATGGTGCCGTAGTCCAGTGAAAGGGGCACGGTACTGAAACCCCTCACAGCCGAAGAAACAGAGGAACCAATCCATCTATGTCAGCCAAACAAGAACAGGACCAGGGGAAAACTAAACCCTGCTGGTCAACAAACGAGAACAAAACCGGGGGAAAACTCAACCCTAGTGGTCAAAAAATGATAACAGAGGGACCCTCTGCGTCTCTAGAGGTCAATGGTACGCAAAGCAGAACATTGAACACACATAGAGGCAACACAACGTGTGGCCCCAAGTCAACTCCAACCAAGTGCACAAACGTTCTCAAGTACAAACAATCACATGTACCTCCAAGAGTTCCCATATACACCCAGAGTAAACCACGTTTCCAGCCCAAATGCTATCTTTCACATGGCACCCAACCTCAACGTGAAGGCGTAAACGTAACAACTCCAACTTGCAACCTCATCAGCCCAGGTACGACCAACTACATCTCTTCAAGCATTTACTTCACTCACATGGGAGTGCATGCATTCACAATCCAAGGGTCCGCTACAAACACAGTAGCATGAACCACCACCTAAGCACCTTACATTCTCCCACATTTAGTAAGATCGCATAAGAGGATCCGCTTCCTGAACAGATTACACCATTGTAATCCTCGTGAAAAAACATATGATATAGGCTATTTACTCATCTCAAATGGATATGTGATAGAAAATCCACCAACACCACCTTACACCCGAACGACATCTCGTGGTCCAGAGCCTCAGCCCCGAAAACAGTCGGGCGCATCACCCCATTGCGATCTCCTCGGAAAGACACGTCAAAAGGACTGCTAACTTGAGTGGAGAGGATATCCAGAGACAAAGATGCATTCCATGGCACCGCACACGAGCGATGCTATGTGGGACCCACATCCCGGTCCCGAAACACAATGAATGGATCGCTCCGCTACGATCCTCTCGAAAAAGTACACAAGTTTGACTATTCACTTGTCCAAAACGGACACCCGGTGATAAAGCTGGAAATCACTGCCAACTCCCAAAATGGCCCTTACGGGGCCCACACCATCATGTAGAATTAGAGCGGGTGGATTGTACCATTGTAATTCCCACGAAAAAACACCCAACATCGACTACTCGCACGCCCCGAATGGACGTCCGATGAAAAAGTTAAAAACGCTGCTCGCAACACAACAGACGGGTCATGGGTCCCACATCTCAACTTCGGTTTCAATGCCCGAAACCACCCTAGAAATCTTTGTCTCAGCACCAGGGTCCCAACGCCACTGACGGTGCTCAAAACAGACATAAGATGTGCTCGCGCCATCCAAAACAAAAACCCCCAGAAGAACGCTCGTCCACATAACGGTCATGCCGCGCCCACGAGCTCCTCGTCTCAGGAATTAAAAATTTCCGAGACCATCTCAAAAGTCCATCTTGTCAATACGATTCCATTGACGTAGACGACATGCAAATCGAACACCAGTAATAAAAATTACGGGCATCCGAAGGGGGGGGGGGACGGATCCCCTTGGGCTGGACCGGCCTGAGCCGGCCGGTCCGCCCGACCTGGGCCGGCTCGGCGCTAAGCCACGGTCCACCGCCGACCGACCCTCATGCGGTCAATCGTCCCGCCACGTGATGACCCGCCGAAGGTGGGTCTTGTCTCCCGCACGGTGGTCACGCGCCGCGACCCCGTGGTCCCCGCTCCTCGACGGCTCGTGGCCGCGCCGAGGCCCTCCGCCAGTGCCTCTGGCCTGCTGTCGATGCCCCCCGACCACCTCCGCTGAAGGCCTCCCGCGCACCCAACTCCCCTGGCCACTCCGCCTCTGCCAGCCGCCTCCGTGGCGCACTCCGCCGCCGCCTGCTTCTACCCTCGGACAGCCGGAACACCCAAAACCAACCGGAAACACCTCCAAAACCTGCATTCTTTGTCGGACATTTGTGAGCTGCTCGGAATTTGGAATTAAAATCCGAAACAAGAATCAGAAAGAGCATAAAATCTACTACGCATGCATGTGCATTTTTAGATAATTCTATAGAGGGTTGATACAAAAATTAGAGTTCAAATTAGATGAGGAAATAAAAATTGAAACCGCCACGACCCTACCTTGTTGAGCTTTGCCTGATGCTTCACGGAGAGTCTGTCGCCCTGCCACTGCCTTGCCCAAGGGGAGGAGGAGAGGACGAGCTTCTACTTTCGTCGGGAGCTCCTTGCGCCAGGGAAACAACAAGGGGGGGGAGTGTTTAAATACAAAACACTTAAACTCCCGCTCATTGGCCCCATACCTGAACCCTCATCAGGGTCGAGGTTAAGCCTCCCCTAGGGTAAACATCTCCTCCCGAGCACAACAGCGATCGCAAAATTTTTAATCCGAGGCCCCGTTCAAAATTTATTAAACTCAATGCCCGAGCCATCCAAATTACAAAAACGCCCATGGGGCCATTTTTCACTGACGGCTCGTGCCCGCAAAACATATACCCCTCCTAGGGTAAACGACACACTCTGAACTCAATGGTTCCCTTAGTTTTCCAATCCAAGATACCGTTTAAGAGATACTTGAGTTTGACCATTAAATGAATAAATTAATTATTTTATTTTTCCGTTTAATGTTCTGTCAATGGGAGAGGGGTCTCAAAGTCCCGCGCCGACATGTTTTATGTCGTTCCTGGGGTAAACACCCCATTTCAGACCCATCCGTACACTCAGATTTCTGATCCAGATCACCATTTAGGAGTTATCCTTTTTTTGGCATCCTAGTGCGAACACACTAAACGTTTAATTCCAGCCACACTGGGGCACAGAATCGCACACCATCTGAAGGTGCTGCTTTGCAATATCATCAAGAATATTCCAAATTCTTTTATATCCAAAAACCGGGTTCATACAATAACCATACTGGGGTAGGACGACGGTTCGTCACCACTGGAGTAAGAATCCTCAGAAGCATGAAACCACAATCGACACCTTCAACATTTCAGATTCTAAAGCATAGTGAAATTTGATGATGGAAGCTTCACCCTCATACTCTACATTAGGGGCTTGGTAAGTAACAAGCTGTATCAGGATAATCCTTGCAGAAAGTGAGGTCCACTATATCCTTGCCTACCTTCGAAGATACCAATAGGGGGATGAAGATTTAGTCCCATTCTAGGGCTTGGTCATGCAGTCCTCTTAATTGTGAATAGTTTCATTCTCTACCACAACCAGAGATCATAGAATGTTTTTCCGTTGACCAATATAGGACAAGGAATATTGTGACCCACCACCAACCATTGTATCCCCTTCATGGGTAGAAATAGTCATTTTACAATCTTACTTGGATGTGGTGGTGCAATCAGTGCATTCTTTAAAAGACATCCCAAGTTGCATCATCTTTTCAACTCATGCCCCATACTATCAACCAGTTATTCTACAGCCTCAATGACCAGTTTCAGTGCCATTACAAGTCCCACAACCACCTCCATTAGAAGGACGGGGAAATCAAGGACTAGATCATTAGTCTGAGTCGAGTTGTTTGTGGATAATTTTCATAGGTGACAATTTCTCATAGGTGTTATGGACAATTGATAATAAAAATTTCATGCTTTTGGAGTCCCTTAACCATGATGAAGTTATGGGTCTATTCCAAACCTTAGGGATGATGAATATTGGTATCCATTGTCAATTGTTAGTTTACCCCAAGAGATGGGAACGTTATGACGATATTGGCCAGCAATGCTACCTGGTCGGGTTGGTTGCACTTCATGTTTCTCAGCCACCTGTGTCACCTTGTTTTCATCATAACCTCTAGAAAAAATCTGTCCAGAGCTTCATTGTGCCCTATAATGTTATCATGGAGGCTTCCCCAAATATCCAGATCCATGCCCATGGGTAGTATGCTACCCTAAATTTCAGTTAGATCATGCACCATCCTAGTTCACCATGTGATATTAAGGATATGCCTTCGGGAGTTGTCATAGTGAACATGGTTTTTCATGAGATATACCTAGAAGTGGGAACTGAGATGTGGTATGGGTAATTGGAACAGGCCACTAGGGAAATACAACACCCGGCAGACCCTGCGGCTGTCCACGCACAACAACAATGATCTTTTCCTAACATTCCTTCTCCTTCAGAGTCATTTCATCTCATTCGACACCCTAGTAAACATAAAAATCACATTGGGACTATCAAATGATTTGACTCATCTGGCTCAGTGAAAAAGACAATGATGACCCTCAAAAGGTGGAATTGTGACAATAGCTCATTGAATAGAAAAATATGGTTGATGATCTCCTCGACGATCGCACCGTAGAACGTTGGATTACACTAATCCTAGTCTGAGGAATCATGGGTTGGGGAAGGTACCACTTCCTCCTAGAGTGTTTCCTTTCGGTGATCTCGACACCCCTGACCATCTAGAGGATACTGTGTATGGTAACGAGATGTGATATGCATATCCAAATCCATCAGAATTGTGTGAAAACCATCCTCGAGACCTAGCTTAGGTCCCATCAGCCACTCAACAGGTCCCACCGGTTTCGCTATAGGTTATTCCTCATGCTCCTCATGTAATTCCTCCATTCTTCCCACGATACATTGGACCTGATTTCCAAATTGAAAAAATTTCTAATGCATTTGTGGTCATGTACCATTTTCATTATCGGAATCCACATCTAGTTGATCTGATGGTAGCATTTATTTCATTCCTCAAGGACCTGGAAACTCGATACGTTGAATTCCCACATGATGGAAAGGAATATCCCGCATGAGTGGATGATATTCCAACACCCATGGGTTTATGAAATCCAACATTATCCCCATTAAAGGGATGGGTGATTTGATGCAACATGTGGCCCACTTTATTTCCCGGTGTGGACCGATAATGTGAACTCCAATGCTGCATGAGGAAGCGAAGCTCCAGTGTTTCATCCAAACACTAGAATGGCATGCAATATATTGTTACAACCAGTTACCCATTGGGTCAATAACTGGTCGGGAGGGTAACCGTAGATAGTTTATCTACCAGTATAGTTCCTAAACCTGGAAGACAAGCATCAATGACCACTTCAAGTGTATCAAAAGGAATGATTATTGTGTTGATGTCATTTTCTTCAAGTGTAAGGGACACATATATTCTATTTATATACCACTAACCTTGGGAAAAGTGATAACAATGTGTGTGGGAGTTTTGAATACATAACTAGGCCTTTCAATCATCACTTAGAACATATACTACCACAAAAATAGTTTTTCCCAGTGCCACACTTTTATCAACGCTAACGAAAAATCACTGATAAAGGGGGGGACCTTTATCAGCCCTAAAGAAAGCACTGATACACGTACCACTTTATCAGTGCTTTTTTATCACTGACAAAGGTACCCCCTTTAACAGTTCTTTTTTTAGCGCTGTTATAGATACCCCCCTTTAACAGAACTTTTTTATTAGTGCTGATAAAGGGTCTACTTCCAAGAAAAATCATTAAAAAATATATTAATATTTAAATATATAGATATATTTATATCGATATAAATATCATATATATTTTTTAAATATAATTTTAAATATATTTTAGATAAGTATAAATATACTGTTACACTGAATATATAAGATATTCAGTGAAAATAACTTATAAAAAATAAAAAAAAATTAATTTATAATTAGATAATTATTTTATTTTAATAGTAATTTGATAAAAATTTGAAGACTAAAAAAATTTAAAAAAAATTAAATAAAAGATGCAAAATATGTTGAAAACGCATCTCAAACATCAAACGGCCATAACTTTTTGATCCGGGTGTCCGTTTGAGCTCTACCACATATCAAATCAAAGCCTACGACAATCTCTACATCTCTGTGACCTGGGGGGGCCAGTTCAAGGATTTTTAGAGGCCAAAAGGCCCATAAGGCCTCGTTTAAGGGGGTGTTATTGGGGTACCCTGGTTTTTTAACATTTTGTGGATTTTCAGCCTCATTTAAGGGGGTATTATTGGCTTTTTTTGGGGGGACTGAATTTATTCCAAGGTATTACATTCATATTGATAATATTTCTTTGAAAATTTATTTTTTTTATAATGCACTGCTATTTATAGTCAAATATATAAAAATATATACAAATTTTTCATATATTCACACATAAAAATTTAATTATAAATATAAATAATAAAATATATTTACATAAAAAATATATTAGCTTTATCTAAATAATTACTAATATCCATCTTATTTTAGATAAAAATATGTGAATATTTATATACCTATATATTAATCTAATTATATATATATATTAATTAAACAATATATATATATTAATATAACTACATATATATATTAATATTACTATAAATATGTATATTAATATCACTAAAAATATATATATTAATATCACTATAAATATATATATTAATATAACTATATATATATATTAATATAAATATATATTACTATACAAATAAATATAACTATATATTTAAATAGAGATATATATTAATATAACTATATATATTAATATTAATATAAATATAACTATATATATTAATATAATTATATATTACTATACAAATAAATATAAATTTATATATATATATCCTGAAATTTAAAACAAATCAAAATAGAGGAGTGGTAAGGGCTTAGGCGCGCAGGCGGGAGGTCTCACGTTCAATAGCTGGTGGAGGCAGGGGTGCACGCGCATGGGGGACTATGGGAGATAGCACTGATAAAGGGTGGAGGGTTGCATGGGTTTGTTGGAGGGGGTGGAAATCACTATAAAAGGGGGGGCTCAAGCGCTATAAAATCCCCCCACCCCCCGATCGGCAGGATGTTTTGAAAAAAATTAATGTTTTTTTGATTTTTTTGATTTTTTTTAATTTTGTAAGTTTTTTATCTTTTATCAGTGATTTCAAAATAGCACTGATAAAGGAAGTGATGATAAAGGACCCTTTTATCAGTGCTAAAACAAAGCGCTGATAAAGGACCCTTTTATCAATGCTTTGTTTTAGCACTGATAAAATACCCTTTTATCAGTGCTTTTTTTAGCGCTGATAAAAGGTATCTGAATCAGCGCTTTTGGAGTGCTGATAAAAAGGACCCCCCCCCCTATCTTTTCCAGGTTTAACAGTGCTTTTTTAGTGTTGATAAAAGGGGGTTTCAAGCACTGATAAAAGGGGTACATGTAGTCGTGATCGTAGATAGGTTATAAGATTTTGTTGAAAAAGATCAATAGGATTCCTTACAGCAATCCATGAAGGTACATCCATTAACTCATATTGAATGTATAATAATTTCCACTAAGGCCGAGACCACCGCAAATATCACAAATAGAGGGAAAAGGCGGCTAGAATTGTTTCCAATAGAGCCACCTTCATATCTACTCTAAGGATCACCACCTTATGTGTATCCTTCGGCTCAGTAGCACATGACTCATAATCGAAAGGCACCATAGTGTAATTTTACACCATAACATAGGTGATATAATCTGATTCCACCTCCTCAACAGGATCTTCCAGCCACCCTCTAGGGAAAGGCTCTCATTTCTCCTTTCCCAGATCGAAGAAACCGAACATACAAACATGATGAGGCTCATGTTCTCAGTTATTTACAGAGTACATTGGATTAAGGAATCCAACGGTATAAAGAACTCAAGATGCTTAAGAGGAAGATGTAACTAATCGACCAAATTACTTCCCATATCCTAAGTTACTTGGGAACACACTCAAGTAGATCTATGTGGTTTAAGACTTGATCTAGGAATAGGCTGATAAAATCAAAGTCATGTTTGGTCCAACCCTAGAACAGGTGTCATGTGGGTTTATAAAGCCCAACATCTATAGTGAGGGCGAATAAAAATAGGTTTCTAATTGTGGGTCTCAATAATACATCAACTAGATATATATCAAGGCAGTAAACTCTACCCATTGTATTATTGGTGCACATTTCAATCTGCTCGAGCCTTCATAGTTGTTGTTCTACCTTAGGATACTACCTCTACCTCAACATCTCATCCTTTGTCATCTGAGGGGAGAAACCACTAATGATGCAAGGGAAGACAAAACCCTCTGAATGGGAAAAATCTGTCCCATACTCTCGATGATTTCATTCCCCCATGGATAGTGATTTCCCCAGAATCTAACAAATTGGAACTATTTTGTGACTGATTATAGGGTGTACAATTTAGTCAATATCGTTGACCAGGCAAGCCCTTACATGGTTCCTGGTGATGGAGAGTTCCAGGAAGGCCCTCCCAACGTCCCAATAGGGTACCATTGTCGATGTAGCCATGATTATATAAATAGAAAGAATATATTGGTTATTTCTTCTAGCCATGACATGTACGCCATCGATACTAAATAGAAAGACCAATGTAGAGATAAACAAATGTATCCCTCTCATATCATTTTTTTAGATTCAACGCCATCATTTTTTTTTACTTCTTGATCAAATGGATCCACCATGACTATTCCATGATCAGTTGCAATCTATTTTCGGTGGACCTCAGTCATTTGGACCTCATCGAGGAGTCAATCTATTTTGTTGGCTAGTGAGCAGTGAGACATTCCCAACACCATCCCGAATCCTCTGGTTCAACTAGTAGTGCCCAAAAAACCTCCTTCCACTGAGTGACCACATGTCTTCATAAGTGTATGTCGACCATAGAAATATGATTTCATATTGCATATGTCCCTCAATTCAATGAGGCTCTATATATGTGAGTCTCTCTTCCTTTCATTATATATGCGTGAAGCCATTACATAGGAATTAATAATCCCCCTATATTTTGAGATATAAGTAGCATCCACTGAAGATATCCAGGATGAGACAATTGAGTATTTGGAATTTCAATCCATCGGCTTTTTATCAGTAGAATATGATGGTTCTCTTATACAGGGGCCCATCCACCCACTATAAATCACTCGCCCGTTCAATGGAGTGGAATTCTGTCATAATCTTGTCGACATGGGATCTACGATCACTCTTATCCCAACAAAGACACTCCGTTAGATGAGGTTATCTAAAAAATATTTGATCCCCTCTGACCTAGAAACTCATGCCTATGATAGTATGGAGTAGACATTAGTTGGAATGATATGCATGAAAAACCAATTTAGTGGCCTAATTTCTCATACTGAGTTCACAGTTGTCACATAGTACACTGTATAAAATGAATTAATGGATATATTATGGCTACATCTACATGAAGAAGTCCATTAATCATATCACCAATGCATTAACTACCCCCTTAATGGTTGAGAAGGCTTACTCAAATGTAATTAGTCTCCCTTTCCATCTCATGAATACCTCTACCTAGATTCCAAATACTATAGGATAATGAATATTAAGGTTCAGGACAATGAGGTTAAACTAAATACCACTATGACTGACCCATGGATAGAATGGAATGTCTCCTACATTTTCCATATTCACCGATTAGAGACGACAACCCTAGACTAGGTGTAATGCATTGTTGTCTCAGGAATGAGGGGTAATTATTTTCTAATTTCTAAGGATCTTCATGAGATGATCATACATTCATAAACAAATAAGGATAATGTAATCCTATAGCCCCTAACTCCTATTAGGTCTCAGGATGTCTACCCCATGGTAATAGTAATATGTCACACATGCATATTTCATATGGATGAGATATACTGCATCATGAAAATGTGCGTATATTTCTTTGATGTTATCATAAATTTACCCTTAGGTCAAATTCCATATGGGATTGGGTCGACATCTTTTGTCTCCATGGTTTTAGTAGTGCAGGAGTCCCCCAACGAGGCTTCCCCTGCTGCTTAGCCTAGTACTAGTGTCCCATTAGGATCTGTCAACTCTGATGAGATACCTCCTACCGTTGATCAAATATATATTGATAAAGAAGGGGATTTTGAGGACTCCCCACCCACATATGAAGACATAATATCCACTACTATATATGAATTGGTACACATGAACCTCGTTACCAAGATGAATCTAAAACCTGCAATGATAAGGGAAACTATGCCTGTAGAAGATCAAAAGTGATACATGGATTTCCTAAATAAGAATTGTGATGTATTTTCCTAAAGATATGATGATATTCCATGGAAAGATACTCACATTTCCATCCATCGTCTGGGTCTCCCAGCTAATCATTTCAGGTTCAAATAGCTTCCCAAAATGATGCACCCTTGTCATGGATCCATTGATGAGGTCAAGGATTAAAATCTAGTGAAAGGACACTTATTCAAGGAGGTACATTACACTAGATGGTTAGATACCATTACGACCATTAGAAAGAAGAACAAACAGATCAGTGTAGGCATCTACTTCCAATATATCAACTGTCACTGTATGAGGATGATTTTCCCTTTCATGTGACAGAACTATTGATTAACACCACTATTGGGTTCTAGGATCTCTCATTCATGTATGGGTATTTCCGATATAATTAAATCTGAACGGCCCTCGAAGATGAATATTCTATAAAAATTAGAGCACCATATGGTACTTTCTTCTATAAGGTAATTTTTTTCAGTCAAAATAATACAGGTACCACCTATCTGCGTGTTGTGTACAGGATATTCAAGTTGATCCTTGGAAAATTGGTGGTATGATATGTGGAAAATTTTGTGGATAAATCTTGATAGTTTTGAGAACATTTCAGGGATCTTAAGAAAGTGTTCATCTTCCATCGTTCCTACCATCTAATGATGAACCCCATGAATTCTTCCCTTGGGATCTCATTTGGAATGTTTCATAGATTTTATTTTCAGATATAGAGGCATTGAGATCGAACCCAACAATATCATGACCATCAGTCAGATTTATCCTTTGATCATTATTTGGAAGATCCAATGCTTTCAAGGACACATAGACTACATAAATAGATTCATCATAAATATGAAGGGAATTTTTAAGACTTATTTATTAATCATGAATAATGGTTCTGATTATCAGTGGAATAAGGAGTGACATACCACTTTTGAGGAAATCAAATGGTCCCTACTACAGCCTCTGTTTATGATGCCTCCAATTTCTTGAAAACCACTTCTCCTCTATGTGACCACACTATAATTGTCCCTCTACCCTCGTCCCACCCATAAGAACAATAAGGGAACTTAAAATAGTTTAGAATATCTCAGCCACATCATCCCAAATAAAGAGAAAATATATTACTCTATCAATAAGTGAAGACTTGGGATGGTATTAATAGTGCATAAAATGCAACATTACATGAAAAACTATGAGATACAGCTACTATATCGAATGGGTCTCCTGATGTACATTCTGAACTACCCCAAGATTATAAATGGTATTGCTAAATGTGCATTGATCCATCAATAGTTCAACATCATGTTTGTCTTCTAGAATGATATCAAAGGAAAATCATTTGAAGACTTTCTCACGACCAATACACCCCCCTCAATGTAGTCCCAGGAGCATGAATTACTAGATGAGGCAATCCTATCACTGGATCAAACCCCACCACGATGGAAAATGATATAATATGGTGCTTCCTGAATCTATGTTGGTATGAGACTCAATGATCTTAGACTCAATAGAGTGGTCTCGGGTATCATCTTTATCATGCATACACAAGTTTTTGCTGCACTATTCATTCATGTTCTTAGACGTCGGCCCTAGCACAAAGGCCTGATGTCAATCCCTCATCACTAGTCTCGAACTGGCCCTTGAGATTATTGATTTCCCACCTACATGTGAAAGGGGACTCTAAACTGGTCCTCAAAAAGATCAATGGTGACTACGTCGTCAGGATTCTGAAGCTCGTAACTCTACTAGAGTGTAGGTTCCAGCTGATGGCCTAGATCCATTATCGGACAGAAGTTACTCAAGTCCCTTGATCCTAGAACAGTCAATTCTATGCCTTATACATCCTTGCACATCTCTTACACAACCTACCAAGATGATCTGATTATCCATGTGGTGCATCGAAGATTCAATGCTCATGTCAATCTGGACCATGATGATATACTATAGGTAATCCACCGTTCCATTGATGACTCCACATCAGGACCTCACGATCCCACTACTGAAGTATTGGAGGAGACACATGACTAGAATACTCACTTTATAATGTATCAGCAGCATAGTAATCTCTTGATAGATTATACTAAATGTGAGAGAATTTGATAGTGCTCAGTTTAGTTCACCCTCCCTAGTGGTCTCAATCCTGAGCAAATCCTTTATAGAAATTGGTTTGATACGATTCTCCTATATTTAATTTAATGAGACATTATTTCTTAGTTTATGTTTGATTTTCATGTCAGTTCCTATGGTGCTTATTAAGAATATCATTATATCTATCATTAGATATGGAGATTGGTATATTTTTGGAACACCATGATTTATGACTGTATGGATTTTTCCAAGAGGTTAGACACATTCTAGATACATAATATATTTTTTTCATCATAATCCATAGCCTCTCTATAATACCATGTTATTTGGGCCCATTTTAGTCTAAGGACTCGATATTGTGGCATCATACCCAACAACAACATCTCACTAGTGCAGGTTCATCCTGAGCACTAGAGATTTCATTTACAATTGGGAAGAGGTAGTTACGCTCATGGACGTTAAGGCCAATTACATCTTTGATATTGTGATCTCAAATCTCATCCACTGATTCAGAGTCCCTCATTTCATTCTCACTAATAATGAAACCATCATCTGGGTTGCCGGTCTGAAAAAATTGTACGCCTAGTACAATATTCTTTCTAATTGTACCTCTCGCTATCATGTGAATGAAAATGGGCAAATTGAGGTGTTAAAAACCCATTTGTATAATCTTTCAAAACATGGTTGGTTAGAACAAGATATGATGGCTAGAAAAACACCCCATTGATATCTGGGAATACCATTTGGAAACTCATAATTCCACCATTGGGAATCCATATAACTTTGTGTACGGAACATAGGTTGTTTTTTCAATTGAGATTGTGCTACCCCCACTATGCACAACGTTCTATGTTTAGTAAAAACTGAAAAATGTAGTCGAATTCTATTTGGATTAACTAGAATAGATTGACGAGAATTGAATTCATTCATTGAAAAATATAGAGAGTAAATAGAATAAGATATCTAAGGATTTCATTAAAAATGTTCACCTCCTCTCTTTCTTATAAGGTGACATCGTATTGTCCCTAAGAACACCAATGATATGTAGTGGGAAGCCACCAAAGATAGATCCCAAATGGGAGGGAACTTATGTCATTCATAAATTTTACCCCAATAGTGTATAATCTCTGGTCACTAAGGATGATGAGTGCATTACTCCTCCCACCAATGTCAAAATCTTCCAGAAGTACATCCCATAAGGGAATCTCTGTACTGTCAATATTAAACTGCTCATCCACATCCTTCATGACATTAAGAAATAAATAGTAAGCATAATTTATGGTCTTAGATCTATGAAAATAATAGATGATATATCACATCCTTGTAGCACTAAATAAAAATGCACAACATTTTCAGAACTACGTATGGTTTGATTCCAATTTTCATGATGTAAGTATGAATTCCCAGACAATTCAAAATCAGGTCCCACCCAACAAATTTATTTTTTTCATGGTCTAAGGTATACAAAACTAAAATATGACACAGTTTTTCTGGCATGGCAAGAAACTATGAACAATGAATAAAACTAATGGTCTGAGCTATGTGACCTTAAAATACACTACGGGAAAAAGGGGTGTTTGCGACGGGTTATTTGCAACAGGGATAAATCTGGTCGCAAATAGTCCCATTAGAAACTTATTTGCGATGGGGGAAGTTTCTCATCGCAAAAGGTATGGAGTGCAATGCGCGCCAAACCGCGGGAATGTTATTTGCGACGGGGGGTTACCTCCCGTCGCAAATAACCGGCGGCGGTAAAAAAATATTTGCGACGGGAATATACCGCCACCGTAAATAGTATTTCGACAGGTTATTATTTGCGACGGGACTCGTCGTAAATAACTATTTAACCAATTACCATGATAAATGTGAGGTAAAGTATTTGCGATGTGTCCCGTCGCAAATAAGTTAACCTATAAATACCCCCATCCATTTTTTCATTCATTCTCTAACTCTATCTTCCACTTCTCTCAAAACTCTATTTTTAGAGTTCACAGTTTCTTAAGTATAAGTTTTATTTCTGGAGTTGATATTGTAGTCTTCAACAACTATCAGAGATCAACCTCAGATCAATTTTAAAGGTATTTATGTTCATTTTAATTTAATATTTATTTTAAATTTTTTATTAGTTCTAATTATTCTTAATTAGTTGTAATTTAATTATGTTTAGATTGTTTTGTTATTTAATAAATTTAAATTATTAGTATTCATTATTCATAGTTAATGGTAATTAGGAATAATTAATAATAATTAGAAATAATTAAAAATAAATAGGAATAATTAATAATAATTATTCATAATTAGGAATAATTATTAATAATTAGTCATAATTAAGAATAAATACTATTAATTACTAATAAATACTAATAATTAGGAATAAATATTAATAATTAGTAATAATTAGTAATAATTAGTAATAATTTAGAATAATTCGGAAATAATTAGGAACAATTATGAAAAATAAGAAAAAATACGAATAATTAATAATAATTATTAATAATTACTAATAATTACTAATAATTATTAATAAACATCCCCCATGCGCGCATTAACCTTTACAACAAAGCCATTTCATTTTTTTAGACTTTTAATGATCTATCTATATATATATAGTTATATTTATTCATATATTAATATAGATTTATATTAATATAAATATATTTGGTTATATGAATATATATATATATATATATTCATATATTAATATCTATTTATATCTATTTATTTATATATATGTAGTTATAACTTTTTATTCGTATATTTATTTGTATATTAATATATATTTATAAATTTAGTTTTAAATAAATTTATAAAATATGTTTTTTTATGTGTATTTATAAATAAATAAATACATACATACATATATACAATACACACACACACACAGAGATATATATATATATATAGTTATGAATGAATACATAGAAATGAGGGGGTGAAAATCCATCGAGAATGTTAAAACAGCTATAACTTCTAATACATAAGTCCGTTTCAACTCCACAACCAGTCAAGAAGAAGAAAATGAAATTATCTTCGATATGATATGTGGTACATGCCAAACGGACATCCAAATCAGAAGTTATAGCCATTTTAATGTTAAAACGACCATAACTTCTAATCCAGGAGTCTGTTTCGGCTTTACAATCAGTCAAATCAAATAACATGAAATGATATTCGATATGATATATGGTACAAGTTTATCGGACATCGGGATCAGAAGTTATAGTTGTTTGAATGGTAAAAAACCGGGGTACCTCGACTAAAAACTTAGTTTTGGAGGCCTTATGGGCCTTTTTTGGCCTCAAGAAAACTTGGGACGGGTTTTACCCGTCCAATGCGCTTTAGAGCTCGTCGCAGGCTTCGATTTGATATGCTATAGAGCTCCAACGGAGTCCCAGATCAAAAGTTATGGATGTTTGATGTTTGGGATTCATTTTCAACTTATTTGGATCTTTCATTATTTTTTTATTTTTTTTATATTCAAAGAGTTATTAAATGACTATTAATTGATAAAAATAACATAATTACTAATTAAAAATATTTTTGAATTTATTTTATAATCCTCTTTTATTAAATATCTTATAAATTAATATTATATTTCCATAGATCCTTTCAAAAACATATTTATAAAATAAATATTATATTTATATCAATATAAATAGATTAATATATTTAAATATTAATAAATTTTTTTTAAATTTTTTTTAATTTTTTTTATTATTATTTGTGACAGGAATATATTCCCGTATCAAATATGTATTTTCGATGAGCCCGTCGCAAATAGATTCTTCGAAGAGACTATTTGCGGCGGGAAATGGGCTCGTCGCAAATACATTGTTGCGACGGGCCCGTCGCAAATACATTGTTGGGACGGGCCCGTCGAAAATTTTTTCTAAAAACCACAAATCTATTTGCGACGGGCCTGTTTTCTGTCGCAAATAATTTTTTTGGCGACCGGCCCATCTCAAAAAAAAATTAGTTGCGATGCCCTATTCTTCAACGGGTCATTTGAGATGGGGCCCCATCGCAAAAGGCCATTTCCGACGGGATCCCGTTGCAAATGACCTGTTGCAAATACCTGTATTTCTAGTAATGATAGGATATCCCTCTTCCTTACCGCAAGAGGTTCTATTTCATGGGTACCACCACACTTTATGTGTCCCATTATTCGGGTCTCTATTATCATTCTCCCCAGAATGGACCCCGAAGAGGCCAAGTCCTATTACACCTTGGCTCAAATACCATTTACAGCCAACAATCAAGATGATCTCGAATGATAATTTAACTGTATTATTGTGTTACAAATACGGTCAGTGGTCGATGCTCAATTGTTTGTTCTCATTCCACATCTCATGGGATAGATACAATGTTGATTACATTTTCATTAGTTATGCTTAATAATTATTGTTTCCACTATGATCTCCCAAATTATGGGCGTGGTGATTAACAATTTTCTTCCATTCATTCCCACTCACATTAAATTATGCTAGGTATCTACGATCTATGCTCTATGACCATAAACTATGATCTACTATGTCCTTTTCACAGAATGTTAAATAGTACGCCATTTTCAGAACTACATGTGGCTTGACTTCCATCCTAATGGGGTACATTGGAATGCTGAGAAATTTCATCTTCATGTCCATTCCAACAAATATCTTCACCCACATGGTTTTAACTCTCTTTGAGGGTTGCATATACTGTAGTGGGGACTTATTTTTTCATTCATGTTGGGTATAAACTAGCTACATCATGTGACCCTCCTTCCAGAACATCCCCTTTTCATTGAGTCCAGACCACATAACAAAAACTACATGGCATTCTCAAAAATATGTGTGGTTTGAATCCCATTCTTCTTGGATACGTATGAATGCCCAAGCATTTCATCCTCGGGTCCAGCACCATGTATCATAGATTCTAACATTCTTTTGGAGTCTTTTCCTTTTCACTTCCATGGATATGAGGTGTGGTGTGGCCTTATGTCCTCATTTATGTTGGGTTTTCAATAACCATACGGTATACCTCTCTCGAGATCTCTCATGCCCGTATTCATTATGTCTGTTTCACATGACATTAAAAAGAATGATATTTTCAAGAACTACATATGTAATGATTTCTTTCTCTATGGGATACATAGGAATTTCCCAAAAAATTACATTTGGGTCCCGCCCCAGGTCCCTCATTCTATTCTACCCCCTTGTAATAGGGTTCCCCCATAAGATTGTGTGAGGTGTGGTGTGGACTTTGTTCCTCATTCATGATGGGTATGCTTTATCATGCCAAGAACATTACCTTATGAATCCAATTCTCCCGTATGCATCCAAACAACATGATGTTAAACTATGCTTCCTTATCCCACATGAATTTAAATTCATGATTATTTGCTTCATGATGTTAATTTTATTGGTTTGTTCCAGTCATACAACTTTAAACTTTGACAACATTGTCAAGGTTGCATGAAACTAATGACACAGCATTGTGGTGTTCTCACTCGACGAGACATCATGTTGGGCATCGGTCATCCACCATGCTATTTGTCAAGTCCTACATATGGAATGAATCAATTTTTGATGCCCATATTCTCCATGATGGGTTTGTTTCTCCAAAAAACACACCCACAGTAATGAAGAAATAAGTTCCATCAATTGTCGCTTCTTTCAGTGCATAGGATAGGCAAGCATGACAGTATTTCCCCTGGAATTGGTATCCAACAACACCATTTGCAAGAACTGCATTAGGCATGATTTCCATCATCATGGGTTATATAGAAGCGCCTTGAATATTTTTCTTCGGTCCTAGCCCCAGGTTCATCAACAATTTTCTCCCTTCATGTCTTGAATTCTTGGAATCAATTATGGCTCATCAACATTATCATATGCGATATGGTTTAGGTCATAGTGTTTTGGGTTCTTCATGGACTTTCTCTAATCTGTATCCATGCTTAATGTTCCCTTCATGTGGGTTTCCATCCCCTTTAGCATCTGAAAGGATGCCCTGAATGGTATTGATGTTCACCCTCAGCTATCTCCTACCATATTGGGATAATAACCCATATAATTTCGAATGACATTTTGAGACATGTTTCATGTTTCAAATATGGTCAATGGCCAACCCTCCGATGTTAGTTCCCATTACAGGTCACAAGAGATAGATAATGTGTTGTGAACATGGTCAACAATTATCCTATATCATTATGTAGACCCCATTAATCCCTAAATATCGGTCTCGTGATTAATATATGATTACATATCATCATAAATAGATAGAAATATTTCACCATTGGTGTTATCCCTTCACTCACCACTACATACTGGGATGAAATTCTATTATCATGGGGTTCCCCACGACCATGTACCTTAATCCCGTACTGTGTGATCATGAGCAATGTAAAGATGTTCCTCTCCTTTATTTACAACACCAAGCCTATCTCGCCTAGGCTTAGGGATTTGTGTATGGTTTATGCATACATGGAAGGTTCATTATTCCTTTTTTTTTGTCAAAACTCTATATCATAAAACTAGGATCCCTGGTCCCTTAGTCTATTTTTCATGACTTTAAAATATGTTTGTTCTCTTTTAAATTTGTAGTGTGTTGCAAACTATGTAGTCCTTATTCACGTCGGTTTTATTTGTGGCACCACATCACATATTTTCACTTTGGTAATATCCCCATTTTTTCTATGCTCTATATCCATAATCTATGATCTCTTACATCCTCATCATACGATGATAAACACTATCTTTTGACCCCAGACTATGTAATGGTAAATTACCCAGACATACGATGTATTCATTTGAGAATACTATTCCCCATTTTGGTATTGTACGCCTACCATAAAACCTTTTTGAACTACGTGTGGATTAATTCATATTTTTATAAGATATGTAGTGATGCTAGAATTTTGTTTTTGGTCCGACCGCAACACCATGAATCATCTTGTTCCATTTCGTCTTGTGTTTCCTCCAAAGTATGTGGTGTTGTTTGGAATTATGTCCTCTTTCACGTTGAGTTTGCAGTAACCGTTCCATGTTCCTACCTCGAGAGATCCATATTTTTCAATCCATACTGCAAGACAATAATCAGAATAGGCATGTACCATGAAAATGATAGTAAATTGGGCACCTTACGGTCTGCTATCTATGACCTTAAACTATGATTCATACAATCTATGTTCGCATGTTGTTCAACTACATAATATTTTTGATATTCTTATTTAAAATTGGTTATCACCCCTTTTTTGTATTGTCCACCTTTCGGACTACATTAACGAACTACGTGTGGCTTGATTCCCATCCTTATGGGATATGTACAGACACCTCAACATCCTATCTACGGTCAATTCACAACCACTTCCTTCTCCCTATCCCCTTCTGGCCATGTTTTTTCAAGAAGTATGGGGTCTAGTGGTGACCTCATTGGTCCTCATTCATGTCAGGTTTATAATAACGGCCTAGTGTACTTCCTTTGTGATTACCAATCCTTGCATTCTTCCTTCATGAAACTTAAATTGCAAGTGTATTTTTCTTGCGTAAAAAATTCCATCATTTATGATTTAATTATATTTCACATCCAAAGGTACCCCCAAACACCATGAATGCTAGGCCTCAGTGGTCTTTTACCATCCTCAGACAACATCCTGGATGATTTTTTATAACACTTTCAGATAGGTTTTGGTAGAAAATATGGTTAGTAGTCGACCCTCATTTGTTTGTTCCCATTCAAAGCTGATGTGAAATAGACAATGTGTTTCAAAAACGGTCATCATTTATCCTTCATTATAATGCTTCTCCCATTGCGTCCCAATTATTGGATGTTGTGAATCACATTTTTAATGCCCCTTTCCACTTTTAGGATCCTCAAAACCTCTGGTGTTGTAACTCTTTTCTTTCTCATGTGTTAAGAAGGAATGTTTGTCCATCTGGGATTTTCCCCACCTAAAATTTCCTCTCCACTATTTCATGCTCTCATTATACAAGGAAGGCCTAAAAATGGACCTTGTTTCCTACACATTGCATGACTCACTTAGGCTTTGGGGTTGTGGTTGGGTAATATCTATATACGAGACTATGTGGCCCATAAGTCATTCCATACGACCTTAAAAGGTGACATTATCATCCTCACCACATGATGTTAAACTAAATAGAATTCATAGAACTACATATGTCTTGATTTTCACCCTTTAAATATATGTAGATATATCTATTCATCTTATCATTGAGTCCAACCACATAATTGTAAACTCCCTATCTCAGCCTTCATGGCTCCAACTTCCCTTTTAGGAATATATAGTGTGGTGTGGACTTCATTGGTCCTCATTAATATAAGGTTATGAATCACATCACACATTTCTTCTTTGGGGTACCCATGTCCTTGACACATGACTTTAAACTACGACCCTACCCAAAACATGTTCAAGATGCCAATTATAATTATGGGATGTGTCAACTTGATCACTATAGATGATTGACCCAACCAGCATTGGCCTCGAACTATTCTGTGATCAATAACTACGTTTTGACTGATTCTTAACATTATGGAATACATAGCATTGCCCATGAATTCAACCACAATATTAGAACCAAGACAATTAAAATTCCATGTTATTTTCCCATAACCATGGTCTGATCTCCATGACCTTAAAATAGGGTTCCAATTCCATATAACATGAATTTAAACTATTATGCAGGGTCCTGAGAGTAAGACCATAATATATGTGCAATATCCTGATCATACAATGTTAAACTATTCATATCTTCCTACTTCATGATGCTAAACTATGCGATTATCAACAGTATTTACATGATGTAAAACAATAAGACATCATAAGACATTTCTAGAGGGGTCACTCCTAATAGTAGGCCTGATTTCAATCCAGACCGATATGCTCACCCAAAGTACATTCATCATGGTGGCATAATTCCAAGAGTGATGAATTTATCCAAATGGCGTATCCTTCTATCCCCACACTTTATGTGCCCTCTATTTCAGATCTCCATTCCCTTTCACATATGAATGAACCCCATAATGATTAAGATTCTTGTCTTTAAGGCACTCCTACAATCAAGATCCAACATTCTGAAGGAAATCAGATGACACTTCGAGTTTGGTCCTGTTTTTTGAATGTAGTCGGTGGTTGACCCTCATTTGTTTGTTCCCATTTTAGGCTAATGCGATGCAGATGCAATGTTTCAAATTTGGAAAAAAAATATCCTCCATCGTCATGTCATCCTCACTGCATTCTGAATTTTTTGTATCACAATTCACATTTTTCATTCCCCTTTTATCGGATTTACACCAACACCCCTTCCATTATACCACTCGTGCGCATAAGAATTTTGGGGGAGAGTAATTTGGTTGTTTTAGAATTCCTTTCACAAACCATTTTCCCCCTTTTTTCTACTCTAAAACCCAAGGATTTCCAGGGATTGTTTGGATCTTCTGTATGCATGGGAAATAATTATGACGTCATCCCCTGTTTCTCAAATCGGGAATGACCAACATGAGCTTAGGAATTGATCGCAGGATATTTAAAATATATGATTGATATTTAGTAATCAAAGAAGATACTGGGAATCATTCACATAACCAGAATAAACAATCAAGCATGAATGTATGTTTTTGAGTTTGTGAAAATTACATCACCCATGGATTAACCCCTTCGATAGATGGGTTGAACTATTTAATGGAGCATCCCAGCTCCA
Organism: Viscum album; assembly: GCA_963277665.1. Lineage (NCBI taxonomy): Eukaryota > Viridiplantae > Streptophyta > Magnoliopsida > Santalales > Viscaceae > Viscum > Viscum album. Next base: position 1,270,464,048 of record OY728159.1, read on the forward strand.
CCACTCTCTCATTTCTAACATCCAGGAATATTTGTAACCTGCTAATCCCCTGCTCACCTTTGATAGAAACAAGGTGTAGTTCAACAACCATGATCCATGTCTAATCCTCATGAGAACATATTATAGACATTTCTTGGAATGATCACCTAATCAATTACTCATCATCTATAAAATGTTCCTTTAATCATAATATTAGTTCCGAATGTGAATCTATGGATGTATAGTTTGAATTCACCCACATATTTATGTGTTGGATCTCTTTCTTGTCCTCCAAGTGTTTTTGGATTTTGACAAACTTCCTCTGCATCCTTTCGACACAGAGGTCGCGACCATGTTTCCTTATTTTCGATCCCATGTAATATCAAATGATCATATGAGAAAATTAGGTGTGAACTCTTCCAGGGAATAGTTCACACAACTATAAAAAAATTCTCCCCATCTATATTATCCCCACTTCTTATTGGGTATCCTTGATTAAGCGCATGATGAGTTTCCATAATTGGCGATGGACGACCTTGTTATCCTCCTCATCAGAAGTAGTCTCATACTAGTCCTCTAGGTTGATAGTTTTGTATGCTTTTAATGCCTCCAGAAATTCATCAACAAGGTCCTCTTCTTGTATACTATTGGATAGTATTGGATCTATTTCATTTGATTGATCCTCATCATTGTATTTTTAAATCATAGTCTTAGGTTCTATCATACGAGAGGTCCTACCTATGGTTCTGATCACATTAGTCTGGTCATTGTGAGAATATCCCCTGTTATAATCTCTAGGGTAGCCCACGCCATTTGGAGAATTGGGCATATAGAAATACACATATGTCAGTTGTCATGGTTCAATGGAAAACAATAACTATTTATATGAAGGAGAGAACTTATAGAGACCAAAAAATTGATCTTTACCTTAATATTCTACAATCAGAATCATAGGATGTGGCCCCCAACATATGTTTGGGAACTATATAGACTCTGAGAGATCTCCCATGTGTGTCTAATCCCTACTAGATTCTACAATTATTATTGTCATCGGTGTAAAATCCAACTCCGCATCTGCTATCATGTGGGAAAAGGTTTTCAATATGTGCTTCTCTTACATAGGGAAAATGTTGGTTGGGAATGACTAGAGGAGCTAAATGAAGACCACAACAAAATGGTTCATGGTTTTCCTCAAGATCCTCAACAATATCTTACAACTACGGGTGTGTAACTTTTGATTTATATAAAGTGCTCCCTCTACCAGCCTCTTCCCCTTATTAGGACACTTCTGATTTTTTAGGTATGGGGGAATAATCGCTCAACTAATCATCAGACAACTATGGTGGTACAGTTTCATTAAGAAGTACTTTTACAAGGTCCATCATTGGACACAATGTACCCAAAATGTGAAAAATGTCTTTTAGCTTAGCAATGTACTACTCCCATTATTCTTGAGTCCATGAAAATCATTCCTCGGCATGGAAGATCTCTGATAGATCCATCCCGACATGGTTAAGGTGGTGCTACATCTAGGAAGGTCTGAGGAATTTCCAAATAACATCCCAGGTGTACCTTGATTTGAAAAAAAAAATCATCCATAGTCATTGTTATGTGGCCTAGCCCCTTTCAAGGAGCCCGACATGATATCATTAGGAACCCCCTCTGTGGAAACCCTTCCTTCTGGCACATCTCATCTTGGACCACTAGGTCCAACACTGTTGTTTTCGTCTCACTGAATGCATGAACTGGAGTTGTTTGACTCATCTCTATTGATTACCTACCATTACGATGTGTTCGTTCCATTTTCCAGCCCCGATCTTGTGGGTGGGGAGGCACCCTATCACCAACACTGAGAAATGGTCACTTCAATAGTTCCACGGGGTAGGATACCTCCTAGATCCTAGCATATTACTTGACTAGCCTATAAAAATCTGTGGGTGAAGGTTGCTCATTGTGCATTATCTCATCCTCTTACATTAACATGAGCAATATCTACTTCATCATACATGGGTGTTCCTTGTGGCGTACTCCAAGGTAGACTTGTGGGTTAATTTTTATGCATGCCCAAAAATAGACTCATAATGTGGTGAGGGGTGTACAACACATATATCGGCTTGTGATTAATCCATGCCACCAGAAATCAACTCAAGAAGGCTGGAAGATAAGAATTATTCTGTTTAGTTACTTGTACGTCATTAGTTAATACACATGTTGGCGACATAAATGGTTGGCTGTTGATTTTATCAAGATTACAAATTCTATTGGGAAGTAGTGGTGGATTCAGCTTGGAAAGAATTACCCCGCCTCATTTAAAATGTATGGTTGAAAGTATAATCAATGATGGGAAATAGTGTTTGGATATTCTGAGACTCCCATGTGTTCCACTATCCTTCCATACCAAATATGGAGTGTTCCATAGACCCTATGTGAATTATTTCCGACACTGATGGGCCTCAATACCTTATACAGCTTGGCCACTAATGGGATACTTATGTTTGAATGCTCTACCATCTCTAGCACATATTCCATAATGAATGTGCTTGGTCTCACCCCAATGATTATGTCCCAGACCGGCAACATGTAGCTGCAGGTAGTAATTGTGATAAACCCACCCTACCTAACCATCACTTATTGTTTGGTGTTGGCATTGTACCCCAATATATTCCATTGTTTTTCCTCTATGTTTTTTATATAGGAATTCTCATTGCTATGCTAGTATACCTTTCAATAAGAGGGAGGCCTAACCCGTATCTTCATAGGATCCTCCTCCCCTTGAGCGAAATGTTTTTTTAGGAAGTTTATGAAATGCTTAAACCAAAACATGAAATGAATGACCCACCCTGAATTATTTTCCTCACCCTGCACCAGATCCATAGATACATTTTCTAGACCCAATATCTGCTCAGGATCCACCCTAGAATTCTCCTTGCGGAGGAATATTCCATACATCAGACCAACGATTCAAATCCTTGAGAACTTGTGAAGGTCCCATAGGTTGATGTCAAACTCCCTGTGGTGAAGATGAAAAGTGGTGGTCCTCGATGACCAACTTCCCTACAACTTTGAAATCATGTGTTTTGGTTATAAATGTGGAATTTTAAGGCACATGTAGCTTTATATAGCCATGCTTTATTCAAATATTCCTCAATTTTCCCATAGGAAGCACAAAACCAGTACGCCTAGGACTAATCCACCATAAGATTACGACCATGGTGTAGGTCCTAATAATCTGTCCACCCCTTCTCTAGGTTACCCAAAGATGCCTAGAGGATGGTGACGTGATGCAGGGAGATATATCTAGCTCCAGTTTCTATCCATCAACATTGTGGACATGTTTATATAGTCCATAAGGATTGAAAGGCATTTGGTCCTCCCTTGAATGACCATCTACATTCTTCAGCCACTGGCGTTGACACAGCATACTTTGGAACTTGATTTTTGGTTCATCCCTAATTGCCTAGGGGTTAGAATACAATTTCTCATACTAAATCTATACAGAAGAAGACTTTTTAATAATGTCTAACTATTTTTTAATTCTAAGAGGATCTCTACCTTGTATTATTCATCTAAATGGATTCACACATATTCCATGATGGTAAGATTATCAGCCATCTCTTCCCATCGAAAAGCATCAACATGTCCCCCCCCAGAAGCTTCTTGGTTTCCAATTTTCTCCCAAGACATATGTATTTTTCTATCTAGTTTATCGAGCTCGATTGAAATGCACCATCAAAGTGCAAAATCATAGAGACTGACCACATATTTTTACAACATAGCTTAACCAAACAACTCATAGAGCATATGATCATAGATTAAATGATTTGCTATGAAACATATAGTTAAAAAGAACCATGTTCGCAAATAGCAATTATGGAGTGCACAGAGCTTTACAAATTGAGAGATCAATCATTGTGATGTAGAGAAATGTGATGGAAAAAAGTGGGTTCTTCATCCATTATTTATAGGAAGTGACTCCCAAGCTACATGGGGTGCCCCGCCACAGAGAGATTCGTGGAGCATGCCACCATTCCCAACATTGCAGTGCTGTCATCCCATGATTTATGTGCCCTCATTGAATTTCTTATTTCTTGGTATCACTAAATTTCTGAGACATTCCCTCAAAATCCAACCCTCTTTTTTTTCATGTCCCCAATTATGAAGGGGCAGGGGTGTTTTGTTGGAATCAGAATATGTGTGTTGGATAAAAATAAGAAAATAACATTAACTGGTGCCAAAGGGGAGGCTCTGCAATTCACCCTTGCAAATAATTTTAGTTCCACGAGTAGTGGAAAGCCAAGGCCTTCTCTACCCCTACCATAGGGAATAGTCACAATTGAATCTTTATCTATGATGAAAAAGATGAAAGTTTATGTTTAGAAAAATAAAATATGGTCACCTTGCGAATCCTTTAAATTTAATGGAACCCTTTTTGACTGCCACATAGGGAATGAAGGATGCCTATGCAGCGCAAAGGGGATGATGGTCAACTTTTCAACTCCAAGAAACATGATGAAATTATCTACTGATGGAGGAGTGCAAGTTACTTCGTGGAACAACCTTATTGAATCATCACCCCTCGGTGCCTATAAATACACTACTCCCCGAATTCCAAAGGATTAGAACCCCGACCATTCATATCCCAAATTCCAAAATCGAGATATACTATTTTCTCTTCAAAACAATTGCGAAAATCAATCATCTGAGGTATATGAGCATTGAAAAAATATTTCTCCATTGCTCAGATCTACCCCTATTTGAAAAATGGATTCCCTTCATGAATTTTATTGGTCATCAAAAAGGAAGGATATCCATTAGGGTATCGGGACTTTACAGATCATCCATTCTACATGAAAAACCCTCCAAAATCCTATGCAATCCCTGAATAGGATCTTCCACTGTGATTCACAATGTTCTCTTCTTTGTGAAGTCATATCTTCTAGGAGCCTATGGGATATGTGAAGCCCTGTGCTCAATGCACCTCTGTGCTTTGTGATCCCATGATCTCTGTGAAGCCAGGTGATCTGTGAGCCCATGTGTTCTACAAGCCTGTGAGCTTTGTGAAGCCATGTGCCCTGTGATCCTATGAGATCTAGGATCCCCTGATATCTGTGATGCCTTGTGCTCTGTGTTTCCCTTTTCATTTCTTTCCATCGAGGTCGTAGAAGCTATGTCTTCTGCAATCACATATGCTCTACAATCCCATGATATTTATGAATCCCCTCTCTACACTGCCTATTATTTCATGAACCCCATATATATGTGGACTTATAGGATAGTACAATGTGATTTCAATGTCCCTTGGGCAGTGCTTCAGGTTGAGTTGCTTTTCATCATTCTTTTGCGCATAGGCATGCTAAGGGTTGTTGCTTCTTCGCATAGCCACACTAATGTGGATCCCCAAGGAATCACTCCAAAAACTCATTACCATATGGAATCACAATTGCCTCCCCCCCCCCCTCATGAGTGGATTGGTACAAGTTATTTATATACTATGGGTTGAGAGTGAATCCTCACTGTCTGATATGTAGGATGTTAAACTGCCAAGACAATGAATCTTCAACAAAAGAATTCACATTCTGATCACTTCATAAGTGACAAGCCCCAATATGACCATGAAGGGGATGTGAATCAAATCCCTCTCACTCCCCTCTCCCTCATCTCATTCATACCATGTTCACCTCAGGTAGTCTCTACATAATCCCTGCCACCCTCTAATGGGGTGTTTTCAGTATGTTGGTCATGTCCTCCTCATACGTCTAGACACCCTCATTTCTTACCAGGCCTCCCGGATAGAGTAAGTCCTAATATATCTAAATTTTTTATGATATCCATGCATAATCCCCAAACCATCTCCTGAGGATGCAATTTTTACTACACGGTCACAACTTCTATTACAACATCCTGTTTCTCACATGGAGCATGGCTCAAGTGGCCTTACAGTAAGCATCTATCATGACATCCTCTTTGGCCTACCTAAGTGTTTGATCCCCATTACCATCTCAGCATAACTACATTGAATATTATCTTTTACCATTTTATAATTGGTAGGTTGGATTCCTCTATGAGGTTCTAGCCCATTATCCGTCTATCCCGACCATTTCATAGTAGTTCAAATCTCATCCCGCATGACGACAAATGGTGTGACCATATCATCATACATGATGATAAACTGTATCACTAAAAAACCGGGTTTTGATCCATATATCCTAAGACAGAGTACGTTGGAATTATCCTTGATGTTAAACCCTAAACACTACTAAACTTCGACATCCACTTTGATGGGACCTACATCCTTGGTCCACCCTTTAGTGGTGTCAGATCTGTTCTGTGGTAGCTAACCATTCGTAAGCCCCATAATTATTCAATAATCCACAAACCAATAGTGTCCTATTACAATGGGATACTAACCACACATATTCCAGAGCATGTCTTTGGGTTGCTATCCCTTGTTTACGCTTTGATTCCATGCCCCATTCTGAACTACATGGACTTTGATTTCCTCCCATAGGGATATATTGGAATCCACCATGACGTTCGAGACCACCACCTGTGTCCCTCCCGGGTCTCTCCCATTACCAGTTGTGTTAATGAAAATCATGCCTGAACCCATTGGTTCCAGTATATTTGGGTCACCATCCATGTGTCCATTCTCACTAGCTACCTCTTCAGGTGACTCGTCGTCCCACTACAGAACAATGTGGACATTGATTCCCTGCCATGCGTAAATGTAGGAAACTTATTCGTGTTCGATACCTATAGCATAATTTTTACATAGGTCCTCTGTTACATACCAACTATTTCTATGCTTCGATACTCCATGAAAATCCATCTGGATTCCACCATGGCGGCCACATCCTGGTGAAATCATGTCATCCATTCGGGCATCAAACCATGTGTAAGCATCGCTTATCACATCTCTCTTTTGTAGCGCCCAGGCCGCTAACCAATATTTATCCATATCATGTCTTTGGGTTGTTTTCCATTGTGTACACACAGATACCATGATTTTCCCTCTCAAACATTGTGGGTTTATATCCCTCACTTCTATACAAGTTATGTTGGAGGCATCCACGAGGTTCAATCCCAACCAATGGTAAACCTTGGTGTGCCATTTATTGGGACCAAATAAACCTATCATCAATCTTTTATGGTGTTCATATCATCCTTCACGGTGTGATATCTTTCTTCTATGGGACACACCACCTTCGATACGTCCTCATTATACATCTTGACCCACCCATCTTGTAATCATTCTAGGTTCTCCCACCAATGGATGTACCCATATTATCCACCCTCATAAGAGTTATGATCATTTTTATCCATCTCGTATATATGTTATACTCATGGAATTTCCCATTTTGTACATGGGAAGCCTATGGAAACCATGGACACATGCCTTTGGAATACAATTCCTTTCACATGACATGGGATGCCTCGAGCTTCCACTCTCTCAAGAATCCCTATAATAAGGGGAAAATTTATGTGTACCAATGTTTTAATGCCTAAACATGCCAGCGATGCGCAATGTGACAACTCCTCTAACCCAAGGTTTCTTCTCTAACTTGGCCCATTGGAATGTCCCAATAAAAATAGTGTTATTAACCATTGTCCACAACTATATGACATGACGAAGAGTTTCATGAACAATGTATAAATATTTATGGGAGAATGGAATATGTGACACATATTGAGGAGGAATCCGTGGATGTTGAGACATAAATACTATCATCTAGTTTCAATGAAAGAGAAAAAATCACTGAATAAGTGAAAGATTATTCCTACGATTTGAATGTGGGAATGTAATGAAACAAGAATATTCACATCTTCCTCAATAGATGGAAATGTGTTCCCTAGTGAAAGGGTCATAAAAAATTACTTAATATAGTATTCATAAAAAATACCATCATTCCATAATAATTTAACTATTTCAATCATAATGTCTATAGAAGTCTGAAATAATTAAAATGCATGGACTTCACCTACAGGTATGTGGAGAATTGAGAAACAGAACATTTACTTATTCAGGAGTTTCATACATATATATTAGATCATATTAGATGAACATAAAATAAATCCTTTAAAAATATGACATAAAGGACCATAAAAATTATTTCCTTCAATGACTATATAAAAAATCAAATTTCATGGGAGAATTTCTAAATCTATCAAAATGTTCTCCTCACATTGGAAACATCTTATACATATGAAACATAAAACCTTGCTTCATAACTAGAGAAAAATAAATATAATAAAAAGTATCCTCAAACACTGAGTAAGGGTAAACAAAATACATTTCAATCATTGATCATATGTAACCATAAGATAAGAATAAGGGTATGGTAACATGATAACATTTCTTATAATCACAAACATTCAGTTAGATATCAATAATCATAAATAACATCTTAATGAATTTTCATATAAAAATTATAAATCACATTTTTATAGAATAATCAATAATGAATTATGATAGATGAGTAAATACCATAATAAATGGAAATACATTATTGGAATATGCATAATTATAGAAAATCACATCCTTATTTGATGTTCATACCTAAGACAATCATTATGGACAAAGTCCCAAAACTAAAATTTCTTGCACCACGTTTCTTAAATTCTCGTACAATTATCTTCCATTTTTTAATTCATATATATCTTAGTGGTTTAATAAATTTATCATCACATAATAGGATCTCAAAAATTTCACTATTACACAATAAAGTAGAGAGATATAATAGGCCCACCCATTATAATGATCTATATCAGGGTCACCTATTATATTATCATATATCATACATATAGGTTTAAAATGTTAAAATAACATACATCATTTCATCATAGCATAACCTATGGATAGGAAATATGTTTCATAAACATTTCATCATATCATAACTAACCTAGGGGAAATAAAGAAGTATCATGGAATCATACATAATTATAATAACCAGAAGCCATCAATATAAGGAAAGTGGTTGGTATTATAAAAACACTTACCATGAGAATTGTAAAAACAAATAAATTATATTTATATTAATTAAAAATAATATTAATAGATAATTCCAATATTTCATTGGAAAAATAATTAAAATACCTTTTTTAATATAACATATGAAAAGAAAATTCCCACAATATTTAAAGAGTTTTTCTATTTAAAAATAACTATTTAAAAAGGTAAATGAATATTAAATGAAAATAATTATTATGATGATGATAAAATACATTCATATCATATTCATTAAAAGAGATCAATATTTTAAAAAAATTACTAAATATCAAAGAAAAATTATTCTGAAAATGTTCATTTGAAATGATTCATTTTAGATAAATTCCAATAAAATAATGGTAATGGAAATTATCTTTTTTTAAATTATCAATTACAATTAAATTCTTCTATTTATCAATTTTGGAGATCATAAATATGGAATAAAAAGTGTAGTAACAAAAAATAAAATATGATCGACATTATATAAATTTTTTTTATCAATTAGTTTATGTACTCAATGGAGGGAAATCGTAGTAATACGTGAAACAATTCAAGAATATCTATAGGATAAGAAAAAAAATACTATGTTTAATGTATAATATACATATAGTTTCTAATCATGTAAATTTATCATAGGAGATCATAAAAAAATAGATCATAACATAAAACCTTTACTGCTTTGGTTTATTTCAATAATAACCCTCAAAAAATAAATAATTTGAAATGTAATTTTAAATACAATGAATATATGGTTATTGATTATTCTACATATAAAATGGTTAGTACTTAAAACTAATAAAATATGATAGGTGTATATTATATCATATGTCCCAAAGAAGTATATTTGATATAATAAACACTTACCACATTTGGTAATTTTAAATACAAACCCCATAGGATGGAATGATATCACATATAATTTCCATTAAAATTATTAAAAAAGGATCCATGATATAAAATTTCAAATTTTTAGTATATAAACCACAAAAACATAAATCTGTTCATAACATCCACAATGTTTGAGAAAATATATTGAGATGAAAAAGCTTTACCCCAATTCTTGTCCTTATTTTTTATATGTTGAGAACTCATGTATAATAAGTATATATTTATTTTAAAACATCTATATAAACATATTAATAAATATCCTAAAATATATTATTTACCCTTAACATCTTATCACATATTTATCAATTTTTTATAATCATTCTTCTAGGTCAAAAATGTTTCATTTTTCATGAATTTTTTTATTTTTCAGTTTCGGAACTTGTACATTGATCATGGTCAAATAATCTCATTAAAATTTATAAGATCATAATTATTTTATCTTATCATTATATAAACTTTTATAATTATTCATATAAATTCTTAATGAAAAATAAATTTCACCACGACATGTAGATGGTGATCCGTATGTTTACATGAGTGATGATTCCACTTTTTGATGGATGGAAAAAATGAAAGGTAAATTATGAATAACCTTAATTAAATAATTTTTAAATCATAAATATTAAATATATTATCATTAAATGTATCCTTATACCATCCATGTAATGGAAAAAAACGAATCACAACACTTCCTAGAGATGGTAGTCTGCATGTAGGCTTGAGCGATCGTTATCCAAAAAATAAGAGGAAAGAAGTTAGATATTAAATTATAAATAAAGAATAATAATTACTTAAAAATTATCATATATAAACAATAAATTCATCATAAAAACTCTCTTAGATGATTCTTGATGAAAAATGAAATCTTTCACGTCAGAAGGTGGTAGTACACATGTACACACAAACGATGTTCTTGTTTCCCACTTGATGTTGAAGGAATTGAATAATGGTTTCAACATTAAAAAAATAAAATATAATTATATGGGATATAATTATGTTATTATATAATCATGGTAATCAGAAAATTTATGCACATATAATAAGATATAAATTGAAAAAATTCAGTTAAAATAAACCAATCTTTTATGGACGACCCCCTTTGGGATACAGATTTCGACTTGAAAGGATGGTATTTTGTCTAAACCATGACCCCTAGATCATGTGGAGGAGTTTTAATAATGGATTATAAATTTAATTTTAATGATATTAGTCTCATACATTTTTTTTAATAGAGGTAGGTGATATCATTTAATTAGAGTGAGATATGACACATATGTAAATTTTAAAAGGAATAATATATATCAATTTGTTACTAAATCCAAATTAAAAAAAATGGGAATGTATTAAAAAAGAAATGGATAATATCAAAATATAATCATACAATAAAAATTATATAGTACATTGTGTCATTTTAATCCTTATCCTTTTTAACCCATTCGTTAACACGTCTTAACCTTATCCATCGTAACACAAATTTTTTATTTGAACGGTAATAAATTTACCTATAAGGTAAAAATTTGGTCAAAAAAGGTCCACGGGTGATATTATAGAAATTTTAATATTCAACTAATCAATTTCAGGTTTTTTATAATTTTTAAATCATTTAAGAAAATACTATTTAATATGACATATCATCTAATTCATTTCGTGACTATTCATCTAATTGGACTTCAAAGACATCAATAAAGAAATATAATTCGAATATTAACACAATTACCAACATATATAAATTAATATTAGCTATCATATAACGCAAATACGAGAATAAATAAAAAAAATATTATTCTAATTATTTTTAAAATTATCTACCATGACTTTCCTAACACCTCTTTAAAAATTGTATTGGTGTTGCGTAAGTGTTAAAGGTAATTATATCACCACTATTTTAAAAAAAAATAAAAATATAATAATGATTTAGTAATTAAAAAATTATAACTTATCATAACCAGAGTTAATCTATACATAAATATATTAGATATATTTAAATAAAGAGAGTGATATTTTTTAATTTTGTTAACATTAAATAATATAATTGTCATTATCAAAGAAAAATGTCACAAAAATTATATATATTTTATGTTAGGAAGTTGATATTTAAATAAATAACATAAAATAAAATAGATGAATGTTTGGTGATGATTTTGATATATTTTCTCATTGATTCAACTAAATCATAAACATTTTACCCCTACAGATGTGACAAATTTTTACTACAGTCGTTGTTCATAATGGCCAAAAAATAAACTAAATCTAGTTAAAAAATTTAAACATCTTATTAGTAAATTTTTTAAAAATAGGATTAATTTTCTATAATTCCATTAAATCAATTTTAATATATAGTCCTAAAATGAATTGAGAATTTTTTTTATAGAATACATTTCTATGTATATATATGTTCTTATACCAAAATTTAGAATAATTTTGAATAAATTGAAATTAATATATTTATGTTTTAAAAATAAGTAATCACTTTATAAAGCAAATTAAAAACAAATGGGAATCTTTAAATATAAGAAATCAAAATTTAGTTATCAATTAAATATGTATTATTCATAATTCAATCAGAAATCTCTCTGTTTATAGAAATTCTAAAATTTCACCCATATCTATTTTTATAATGATAATTTAAAAAATTATATCATTTTACTAAAATAAAATTTTTATTTGATTCAGAAATAAATTAATATTCAGAGTTAAAAAACATTTTTGAAGAAAATGTATTTTGGAAGCATAAAATAAATTTACCCCAAACTGAGTTTTTAGTTCCCACAATTATTGAATATATTTTAATATAAATAAGAACAATATGAATATATTTTATAATTTGTTTAATCATATTTATAAACATTAATTCAATAGCCGTGTTATAATTTTCTTACTAATATAATAATATTATTATTGTTTATCACAATTCACATAATTCTAGGTGTTTTTTGTAGAGTATGTTATTATGTGTGTTGAAATTTTAAATATAATTTTTATTGGTGTTAGATTCTCCCTCTATAAATAAATTACATCCTTTCAATTTTATCTTTTCCATCAAAGGGTCAACATTTTAAAATTCCTTTCTTGAGAACCCACATCATACAATATTATAATAATAAATATTTTAATATGCATAATGATAAACATAATGGTTACCTAAAATAACACATAATATGGTTCCCATATAAAAAGATTAATTTTAGGAGGTAAAAAATATAGATATGAAGGAGAAAAAATAACATCCAATGAATAATATATTAATAGAGTAGGTAGTCAACAGAAATATAACAAAAACATCAAAAATAATTGAGGTGTGAAATTAAGGGTTAATTTATCTGATTAAATTCAATAAGGAAGGAAATTAATTTTCAAGATCCTTCAATGAGTTACATATTTCTATCAAAATTTAATACGAGAAAATATATAATTGCTTTATTTAATTAAATCTATAAAATTAATTTACTCCATTGGTTTGGTGTTTCAATTAGTTTCCACTACTTTTTCATACCATATTACAATAATGAATGAAAAATTAGAATTATTCATAATTGAAGAACATAAATAAACATATAATATATCAAATAATATATAAAGGATGAAAAAACAATTCCTACAATCTCTATTTAGTTTCTAAAACTATATATGTATATTATATGATAAGTTAACTGATATCAATAAACAATTATTTTTATGTTTATTCTCATATAATTAAATAAATAATATACAAAGATCAATTTAATTCTATCCAAAAATAAGTTAATTCAAAATTCCTCAAATCAGTTATAACATGTATTCAGAAACTAAAAAAACCTATAATAAACATGTTTGCTAAAATTTACAATATCAGCATAACATTAATCCCAATATAAAAATAGAAAATATTTTTTATTTTCACATACTACACACGCGAATACCTTTATAATATATTCTCATAAAACATGATAATAACCTTAATCTCCATAAAACATCAATTAAAAAAAGGTGATTCCAAATATTAACTGTATTAATTTTTCCCATATTCAATAACATACTACCAAATATATTCCATAAACAAAAATAAATAAATAATCTTCATCAAAGATAAAAAGATCATATTATTATTTAATCACTAATGATTTCAAGTTCATAAATACAATCTAATTTACATCATCAATATAAGTAATCTCTTTAAACCAAATAATCATCATTGTCTCAATATAAGTCACATGTTGAGGGTTTTATATCGATCAATAATGTTGTTTCTACAAACATATCCATAAAACTGAATATATTTTCTACAATATATATACCATTCATCACATTCATTCAAAACCATAATAAAATATACTGCAGAATAATAAATAGCTATTTCAGGATTATTATTACTAGAATACCATGGATAAAACAGTTCCACCATATAATTATTGAATCCCATAACAAAGACACATTAATTAGTACAATTTAATTGATTGTTGTTTCATCTTACCATCCCTGTTATAGGAGTTATCCCATAGATTTGGTCACTGACTCATATAATATCCAAGTTACCAACACATAATAAATTTATATAAAAATTGTTCTTCTAGATGTACCTAATTTCACTCCATTGAGATATTCATTTTTCCTAAAAAATTAATGTTTTTATCTCCATATTTTAAACACATAAAAAATATACATGTTTCATTAATACATTCTATTGATTTATTTTTCACCCATTCTCAATATGAAGTATGATGATTCATCATTCCCCAATGGTGTTCATCAATTTTACTCACATGAAACATTGTTTTTCATTTATTGAGTGTGTTTGGAATCTCATCGATGTTGTGATTATTAATAAAAAATATGATATAACTTTCTTCATAATAACATGTTTTTACATTCTATCTTACAATTCATTTGGTTATTCATGAGTATAATCAGTTCATTTTCTATCACAGTCAACATTACCATGATTTTGGACTGTTTTATCCATTGAATAAAAACCAAAAAAACATATAGCATGAAAAATAGAAATCATAATTATGAAACATTATTTGTGAAATATCAAAATCCTGACTCACTATTTTTACCTAATGACACCCTATTGTTAGCCTATGAAATATATGGTCATTATCTGTTCAACCCCATCATAATGGTTTACTATAAAGTCTAATTAACCTAATCATGTCAACTGGGAGTGTCTAATAAGGTGTGAAATATTAGGGCCACCCATCATAAATTAATGAATACTGAGTTAATACCCAATCCATTACCTTTAAAATGTATTCTATTTGACACCCTAAATTTTAGGAACATAACCAATGTTTGATGTGTTTTTTAGACTTTATAATTCTTGGGATGGGTTTTCGGTGTTTTAGAATGGCTTTTTAATGTTGTATAGATATATCTAGAAGACTAAATATTATTCATGATTAGTATAAACCAAGAACGAACTATATGAAATTGTGTGACATGTAATTGGTGTCTCTGGGAAGGTACAAGATTGGTGCATTATTTAGAATATCATTTCCATTTCATAGGGGAAACTATAAAAACAAAAAGAAAGAGAAATTCATAGTTGGAAAATGGGTTATCAAACTATATAATCAAAACATGGGGGTGCAAGATTAATATTGAAGAAAAAAATGGATGATTAAATGTTATATAAATTATGTGGCATAAAACATGTAGCTACATGGATTATCAAGTTACACAAGAAAGGTTGGATCATGGTTTGAAAAATCGTTAAACCAAAAAAAGAAACTTATGGTTGGAAACTAATTTTTTTGGTTCAAATATGAATTAAATAATAGAAGAATTATTATATAACTAATCACTAAGGATCTAAAATTCCACTTCCTCCCTAGACTACAAATATTATTACATTCTAAATAGGAAAAAAACTTTCAAATTAATGTGCTTGGAGATCAGTATTCATCCATATGTTTTTATATCTCTATCTCTCATTGAATCCTCTCAATATCTCTCACACTTGTTTTTAAATATACTCCTTCATGTAAAGATCTATATTATTTTATAATGATCTTGATGATATCCTGCATGATCTATTAAAGGAAATAAGATCAGAGGTGATTCTAAAAGATCTTATATTCATTCATCATTTTCTCCATCTGTTGTGTGGTAGGTGGATTCTCTCTCCTATCTACAATTATAGAAAATAATTTCTTGATTTTTATTAAATTATTTTCTTGATATTTTTGTGATAATAATGTTTTAATAATGAAGAATCCCCCCTTTTTTAGTAATTCAAAAACATTGTGATATTTTTAAGCATATAGATATCCCCCTTTGTTTAAAATTTAATAATTATGGTACTAAAATTATGGGTAATTTGATGCATGAATTTTATTTTACTTAAATGTGTTCATGAATGAAATGGTTTAATGAGAATTTCAATTTGGTATTGAATTTATCATACATGTTTTCTTTTAGTTAATTTATGCATGTGACCTAGATGAAGGGGCATGCTTCATTATGACACATAGATATTGGTAACCATATGAAAAATCAATGGATAGATGAGAGACCACACATGATTATGGAAATTTCCCTTGTAATTAGAATGTCAGTGGGTGTGGTGTAGTGTGGAAACATATTAATGATTATTTAAAATGATTATAAACAATTCACATACTTTTTATTTTTTATTATTTATTTTTTTATGGTTTTTTGTAAAAAATATTTAATTCTTGAAAAACAATTATAATAAATGTAAGGATAATTTTTGTCATATTGAGGAGTGATGAAAAGTCTTTGGGGAATTTAGACTAAATCTATACTCACCCCATAATCGGGATACTCGATGCCTTTTTAGATGTTATCTATTAGAACATATGAAAGAAGTATGTATCATACATCTGTAATAATGCACCCTGATATCGTGGGTTGGAAAAGTGGAGTGGGGGCAAGATCTAGATTACTTGTTTGGATACTATATGTGTATATTTAGATATTTTCAGTATTCTTTCCTTATTAGTTGTTTTTTTGTTTATGTTATTACTCTGATATCATTTTCGACATTGGGTTGTTCATTTGGTTGTATTATTGAGTCATGTATAATATAGTGTTTTGGATGTTTTATTATTTGGTTGAGTGGGTGGTTCCCCTCTCAATAGAAAATAATCCCAATTGATTTATTATTTCATTGATATGTATTTTCAGCCTCTTGATCAATGGGGATTTCACCTATGGCTAGTGGAATAATTTCACTCCTCAATGCTAAACAGAGGGGTGGGATAATTCAATTTCTATCATTTTTGGTTGATATGTCAACATTTTTAAGACTGTATCTATGAGATAAGAAAATCAGATAGAGAAATGTATAGATTAAAAAGATCTATACAACCTTTTCATATTAAACATCAAGTAACCATGGTGGTTTGGGTACAAAATTATTTTAAGACACTTCTTGGAGAGTTTTTATCTTTAATCATGTGTTTATCGGATGAGGATTACATATATTCAATATTCAGTGATAATTCTCATTTGGACTATATTAATCATCAAAAGTTTTATAAATTATGTAAAACGTATAAAATTCATAAAATGGGGTGATTTGAAAAATAATCTCTACATAAGTTATTGATATGGTGATTTTAAATTTAATGGCTTTAGTTTCTAGTCAATAAAATTAAATTTAGTTTTATTTTGGTTATAAATAATTGATCCAAATAGATATCCTAGAAAACAACAATAATAAGAAGTAAAAAATATGGATGCACAAAATACACTAGTGTATAAATAGTTTTCTTAAATAATTTTTCAGTACATTCAATCCATATGAAAATGAAATTGGAATGATGAACATTGGTAGGTAGACCACTCAGTTTAGTTTCAAAATCAAAATCCACCCATTTTTCATTGGGAATATAAACATGATATTGTAGTGGTGTGGATGAATAACATGAATCAAATAACATATTTACATGAAACACTAGGTGGTATTAAATTCTTTTTTGAAATATACACATTCACATAGTTATAATTTCAATTTTAGGATTTAAATTCTAAGGATAATGATTACTATGTAATTAAAATATAGGACTTAGAATAAATTATCAATAATAAATTATATCATATCAAATTTCATATATCTAGAGAAATTTTTTTTATAATTTTATTAAAAGAGAATATATTTATTAAAAAAAATATAAAGATATAATGATGATATTGGTTCTCTTATTATAAAAAGAATCTACTAGTGCACCCTTGAAGGCACACATTTTTATATTTGGGATAAAATTGGAAAATCTCTTAAGCACGGCCATCATTTGTATTACGGACTATATAGGGATGATAAATACATATAATATGGAAAAATGGTTATATATTGAAATATGGTTGGAGGGAGTATGTTCATCCACATGGTAATAGGTGTGACCTCCACAATATACAATAAACCTAAGTGGGACACCTACATCTAAAGTGGTAGAATGTCACAGAATCAACATAAGATCTTTCAACTTCCCTTATCAACATAAAAGTAACCATGGATGTTTTTAATTTTGTTAATTTGATCATATTATGATATATTTTTTGGATCCACATAGATCATTTCATAATTGTAACCATATGGCTAATCTCTAATGTTATTTTCATATAACTCCAAATCAAGGTTATTTGAATACATCACATGTTTCATCGACATCTTATGCTTTTAATGGGAGGTCTCGCCAAAATAAATTTCTTCCTCGGAATCGAGAAATACAATGTGATTCTATGAACAACATTAATCATAAATATATAAAATTTAATATGGGAAATTAACCTCATTTTTTGTCACCCATCATCCATTCAACGGTCTAGTTCCATACTATAATTTATAAATTATCATTCAGGATAAATCCTCAGTGGCAGAACTTTATTTTCATGTCAATTGTTTTGTCTTTTTTGTTTTTTGAAATGTAGGTTCTTTTTCAGGGATTAGGTGAAATGATTGATTGATGAATTTAATTTAATATTTTAATAATTAATGGCTGTAGTTTAATTTAATTTATATACTCATCTGATAGCCTTTATCATAGTGTTATATCATATTGGATTAAAACCCACTTCACAAGTTGATTTTGATGGGAATTCTAAATTATTTATGCTTTAATCCAATCACTATATGGGGTTCTAATATAAATCAATAATTTTTTGTGAAAGCATATTTATTTTTTTGATAATCCATTTCATGCAAATTTTAAACATATCATATCATTAATTCTTGTCATTTTTTGATTTAACCTAAAAAATGTTCACATAAAGAATATTTAATGACCAATACATTTCAATCACATGATACCACCATATTATGACACCAGATAGTAGATGTTTTACTGATCCACTAAGATGTTTAATAATATGGTTTATGATTTATATGATGATGAATATAAAATAAAATAATAATAAAAGGACTAAAAATGATTGCTGAAATGAACACACATAATCTTGGTGAGGAGAGTTAATCACACACTTGGAAATGAATTATAAAATTTAAAATAATAATTTTTTTCAACATAATTTAATTTTTTTAATTAAAAATAACATTACAAGAGATAGGTTGAATGTGTACATTATAATATTAAGATGAAACTCACGTTAAAATTCAAAAGAGATTATAGTTAAACTTATGTGATTATAATGGAAAACATGTAAAAAAAACATGGGATTGGAAAATGATGATATGTTTCTCTCGCTGAAATAAGAGAAAGGAAATTACGAAAAACAATTTTGAAATAATGGGGGTCATTACAATGACCCTACTTCAGATTTGATGTTCCAATCCTTTATTATGAGATGATGGGGTGTATTTATAGCCCAAGGTGGTGGATTTTATTTTATACAAAAAATGCCTTCAATTTGGATCTATAAATTAAAAATAAAGATATATAAAAAGAAAAAAATTTCTCCAAATAAATTTTTTATTTATAGATTTAATATTCATTACTCCATATTTTTTATCCATTGGAATTTTTAATCCAATGTTAAAGCTGTTTTCTGAAACCATTTGTTTTTTCTAGTCTTACACAAAACAAATTCAATGGTTAAAATTTTAATTAGTCTTAATAAAAGAATATTCTCTCAAATAAAAATGATTTATTCCATAACCTTTTGATCATATACACTTACTTTTTATCCATATTATTAAAGCTCAATTAGGTGAGTGTATTGGAAGAAAAATCAAGAAATCGAGTCTGTTATCAAATCTGGCATAATATTATAGGATATAATTTTATGAATAAATTGGGCCTATTGATGTCTTAAATGGGAATATAAAATTTTATCTATGATTTATTAGAATATCCATAGACTTACTATTTAGTATCAATAAATTTGAGCTTCTATATTATTATAAGAAATTATAACATCATATCCGGTCTAGTTTCATTAGTCAATTCATTGGATCTTCTTGTGTGGTCCCAATGGACATTCAAATAGATAAAATGTCCAAACCTCTAGTATAATGATTTGTTGGAATAGTAATAAAAAACAACAATAAATAAGAAAAACAAAATATAGGTTAGTAGTTTAAAATATATAATCAAAATATTAATGTTCAGTGTTATTTAATGAATATGGACAATTATCTCTATATATGTTTATGATCAAAAAAATGAAAATTTAATTAAAATAATTATTTTTAGTAAAAAAAATAGTGATTGGAGTAATGTAAAATATTGAATGAATATGTAATAGTAAATCTCCCACACATAACATAGTTCATGTCCTAGATCACACTAAAATCAAATCACAACAAAATTACTTACACCAACCAATAAATATTATAATTTTCTATTCACCAATCATGAAAGGAAATGACTAGTTCACTTTTTCATAAATAATTCAACCTTAATATATTACTGCAAAAATGTGTCAATAAAAATCTTTTTACATGTTCCAAATTTAAATTTCAAAATTTGGGATAATATTTACAAGTCCACGAATGTGTGATGAAAGTTTCAAAGTGAGATAAACTTTTAAAATAATGAAAAGATAAAGCAGGTAAAAGGAACAAAATTCCTCCCATTGGGAAAAGAAAAGGTGGTGAAAGTTTTTATTTTTCTTTCTTTTTGGATTTTGAACTTGAATAAAATTTCACCCTCATCCTAGAATCCATGTTTAATATCATCACTACAGAAATTTAATAGGTATAAAAAGATCAATGGTTGAGGAATATTTGTTTTTTACCACCAAAGAAACAATCCATTAAATTAATCCATTATTAAATTTCACATTTTTAATTTATTTAACTATATTCAATGAATTTTTTAAAAAATTAAAAAAACATATATATTTAAAAACCTCACTAAATGAAAACCCCTCCCCCATATAAATGGATAAATTCTCACAAACATATGACTACATTTTTAAAATCAGGTAATGTATTCCAAAATTGAAATCCATTACCCCCACATGTAAATATTAATAAATCAGGTAATAAAAACTTATATAGATGGTTAGTGAGAAAAGGTTTTGGAATTTTCACATGGCTGGTAGTAAAAACCTTCATTGTATTAAAGGGATTTAAAAATGAGGATATATATAGGGTAAATAGAGGCCTACGAGGAAATTTTTATTCTCACATTGCTTATAGAATACCTCCAACATGTTAATTAAAATTAAATTCTGAAATTTAGCTTGACGGTCCAGAATATCATGTCCCATATTAAGGGGGTGAAAAATTCACAATATGAAAAGATATTTTTTGGTGACCTTAATTGAAAGGTAATTTTATTCCTTACAGTTTGTGGAATGAAAATTTCCAATAAAAAGATTACGTATTCAATACATATTTGTATTTACACAGGTTTTTTATCTATTTTTTGACAAAAAATTTTGTGTTTTTAGTTAAAAAAATGTTTTTTACTTCCTAAAACAGATGGAAATTTTTTTAAAATTTTATTTTGAGTAATAATGAATCATTTTGTTTTTTGTTTTTTTCTTTTTTAGAATCACACCCATAGAAAAGATAAAATGATATTTTGAATGGAGAATATTTTAAAAAATATAAATAATTTTAAAATGAGAGAGGAAGAAGAAGAAAAAGAGATAATGAGTGAGATAGATATATATAAGGCTATATATAAAGAGAGTGATTGATATTTAAAGGGAAATAGGTTATCTTTTGTTTGGATTTGTTTTTTCATCCTCTATTACTTGTTGTGAGTGTACTATGGTATTTGGGAAATAAGTGGTATTAGTTATGGTTCCATTGATTTGTGTCCACTCATGGTGATGGTTTAACTGATGTCCATTAACCATTAATATCTATTTGGAAGTGGGGTATCAAACAAGAACTACAAAAAATTGGTAGAAATAATAAACAATAAATGGCCATTCCCATTGATAATTAATCATACTACGGTGAAGTTACAATTGAGAATTGAAGATAATTACTATTTCTACTTCATGAAATACCTTTTTCAATATTTTTTTTATAGAGTATATTCACATTTTCTTTGTGCAGATTTTAATTTTCATAATAATCAGGTAAAATGAACTACAATTCATTTAATTGGAACAATCTATCTTCACCAGACAATACAAAATTAAAGCTATAGGTTTTATAAAAAAAAAATGGATTATGTTTCATTTTGATAGGTAAGTTTCATGATTAAACAAAAACTAAACTAAAAATAGAAATCCGAATTGTATTTTATAAGAAGTTTGATAATCCCAATGTGCTTCACTATGTATTTTATAAAAGTGATATGTTATGGGATTAATAATTATCTTAATAACTCTTTTCATTTCACTATTATAATGTTCCCCCATGTCATTTTTTAGGGTGATATAAATTAATTTTTTATATATGACCACTTTCATTTTCATAATATATTCCACGGTTCGATTATATAAGTGATTTCATAATTCACTTTCAAAATCATGCGATGTTCTAAATAAATAAAATATATATATTTTTAGGAATTTAGTAAAATAATGTGCATGATCATCTCTAGTGGATTGAGACTCAACCTACCTAGAGACATAGTATAATTCATGATTAATATAGGGTAATATTTTGGAATCGGGTCTGGTGAAATTCATTCCCCAAAGATGATAGATATCACAAATGATTATTCGAATTTGGTAATTGATGTTCATTTAGAAATTATGAAATTTTTTTAGAAATTGGAACATGGTTGAAAAAAATCATGTCAGTCTATGAAGTGTGAATGATATATGAATCTAGAGTCTCAGTGCCTTTCTGATTTCCTTTTTGTTATAAATTTGTCGTCTCTAAATATTTGGAAGAAAAATAGTATTACTGAGGAATTTTGATCTTCATCAACACATCCCCTAATACCAATGTCAAACCATGTTTTATAAATATTATTATCATCACTGAGATATTATTTTGATTCATATTACATATTCTATTTTTTTCATTAAAAATTTAGGAAGAATACTATCTCCCATGTAATTTATAGTTGGGGTAAACCATGGTGAATTTGGAGTTATAGATGAGATGTGATCATTATGAAATTTAAGATCATTGATTTCCTAACAATATGAAATATATATTCTAATATAGTGATCATCCAAATGGATTTATTTTCATATATTATCTTTAAACACAATTTAAATCTCTTGGAGAATTATGATCCATCTTATAAGACGTATTTTAGAATCAATTGCCTTCAAAAATAAAATTAATGCTAAATGGTTTGTAAAAAGATGATTTTGGATCCTATGATATATAGACATAATTTATCCATGTAAAAAACATAGGTATATGTTCCATTTTAATTATAGTGTAACGTGATTTTGGTTCATCCAATCTTGTTGAGAAATAATAGATAGCATGAGTATTCTTTTATCTTCTTTGAACAAGTACAATCCAAATGGACCTATTAAAAGAATCAGACATCAATTTGAAGGGTAATGACTAAAATGAGGGATGGATAATTGGGTAAGATGTAAGAAAACATTATAGATTACTGAATAATCAATTAAAATCCTCATTGAAATATAATGTTACATCATTATAGAGTAGTTGAGTGAGTGGGGTGAAATCTTATAAATGTTTTTAATGAATTACCAATAAAAACTGGCTTGACCAAGGATTAATTAGATCTTTCAACCTAATACGGTATCAAAAAGTGATTGGATGACCTATATCTTATCTATATCACCATGAATACCCTCATGTGAAATTATTTGTCCAAGAAAAATCCCATTAGTAACCATGAAGTGAAATTTATGAAAAACTAAAATAATGTTTCATTTAAAACACTTCTGTGGAACTAGAGTCACTAAATGCATGACATATTCGAATGACTTGACATAAATACTAAATTCATCCATAAATAACTCCATTCAATAGTCAATGAATTGAGAAAAAACTCTTATAATACCCCTTTATAATGTTTTAGGATAATTTCAATGTACAAATTCATATTCTTATATGATTATTTTAGAAATGGTAATGGGAATGTAGTGTTTTATTAGTACTAAAGTTTTATTGGAATTTTTATATATCTAGTGTATCTATAAATATATAAATAATGTGACTTTTGACTAATATTTATATAATGTAATCATAGAAATGAAGGGGGTAGTCATCTTTTCATGTTTCAAAATTTAGTTTTAGATAATTGATGAATACACTCAATTTAATTTTCAATCATTTTTTAACAACATCTTCTCATTCCATTATGAAAAAACTTATCTGAACTTTATTTTTTACTACATGAATCAGAATAGCCCAATCACTTTAATAAATTGGTTATATAATACCATCTTTAATAATCATGGTTATGACTTCACTAACAACATCAAGATTGATTCGATTGAGTCCTATATGAGGTTTTCTATTTCGTTTAGATGATTAATTTGGATTAATGGGATGTATAAAAAGGATAGGGTTGATTCCTATTATGTTAAATTGGGTATAACATGAATCTTTCTTGTTTCACTCTACCACTTGAACATTATTGGGACCATTAGTTTTAGTAATGATATCAATGAAAATGATAGGATAAATGTCATCATTGAAAAAGAAATAAAACTTCAAGTATACAAGAAGTGGATTAGGATCAGTTTCATCTTTCCTTTATGGGTAATTAAACATTGAAAAATAGGAAGGACTTCCATTTGTATTTTATTCAATTATCCAATTACTATAAATGGTGTAATAGTAACTATTATAGGTGACTGTGATTCCAGTAATATTTTACGATCTGTTATATTGACAAAGTCTATAAATTAAATGTAAAAACAATCATATCCATTTATGACAAGGATAATAATGGAGAATTTTTCAAAAATAATATATCATAATAACATTAATAACATTATTCAATTAACTCTCAAAATTTTCCTCAATATTATTTATTGATAATGTAGAGCGATCATGTAATGGGCATCACATGGTATGAAATATATTTATAATGACTTGTTGGTCACAAAATTTCGTGGAAAAGTTTCTTACACAGATATAAATATTAATATTTTTTATCATAATGAATGTTATTCCTATAATTTTGGTAGATATAGAAGAAAAATTCCCATTGAAATCCTCAGTTATACCCTTTGGATTGAAAGTAGATCGATTTTCTAACAAGATAAAAACACTTGTTGGGTCCAGGGGATCTAGACCATGGTTTGTAGAAGATGGATTTGGGAATGAAATTTATTTAGGATCATAGGTTTAGGGTTTAATCATCAATTTTAGAACTCATTATTTTTCATGGATCTATTAATTTTAATGGCTAATTTTACATAATGTGAATGGACTACTGCATTGAAACATTTTTAATGATACAAAGTCAAATATTATGGGTTAACAATTCCATATGAATCATTACATACCTAGTTATTTGAAATAAATCATCTAAGGGGAGAATGTATAAATAAAAACTACTTATCATTGTTTGATTTATAAAATTGGGTTTAAAGGGATTATTAGGATTTTATATTTCTTGTAGAAATTTAATTCGGATTCATATAAGAATAGAATGAGGTGAGGGAGTGGATTCATATCAATTTTTTTACTTTTGTTTTTGATAAATCAACATTGTATAGTTTTTCAGAGGGTCAATCTAGGGTAATATCAATTTTCATTCCAAATCATTGTGCTATTTCACATTCATTTCCCTTTGGTATGGGAGATGGTTAATTAGGGAGTTGAGAAGAATCATATTATTGTAGAAGACTTAGGTGGGATGTTAGTTGATCAATTTGGTTTTCATTTTTTAAAGGCTAAATTGGTTTATATAGGAATGTTATTCCATAGTTCCTTTACATGGTTTTATAGAATAATAGGAAAGTATCACACATGAATTTATTTTATTTGGATTCTTTTGAATGTTCTTGTATTGGGTTGGGAATTGATAATGCTCACTTGCATAGTGAAAACTATAAGGATAAGGAAGATGATATCCCCTATGATGTTGAGTAATAAAAGGATCAGTTTGTTGGGAGTTATAAAAACCATTCACAAATAATAATTGGTTTATATTTGGTGGATGAAGTTGAAGGGGGTGGGATAGGGGATTATAGTGGGTTTGTTTTGGGTTTTCAAAGAACAAAACTATTTTTTCATGGTTGGAGTTATCCTGTGTAAATAATGTAATGATATCTATTTTTCTAGTTGATCCTCATTGGTCATCATGTAATTGATAAAATGTTTCAGGTGGATGAGATGGTGAGATGAATAGTTAAGATTTTATATAGATAAAGGAAACTTAGATTGTGGAGAAGAATATTTTGTGATCTTTTAAAACAGGAATAGTTTTCTTATAATGCCTAAAATATTAGTTATTCACATGGTCATCCTATAAAGCTCTATCGATTGATTCTATTGGACATTTTTCACTTGATAATTTTATTGAGTGTGGAATTATTATGTTTTTATAGAAATGATTATTATGAGATCTTGTTAAGTAATATGTTTTTTTCTTGAATAATTCCACAAAATGAGGAATCAATAAGAGTTCAATACATAGAAAATAACCCCTAATTTAATTATTTAATTAAGATATGTTCAGGGATTTGAGGGTGTGTGAATGTTTCAATTGTCCTTTTAATTATCTCCTTGAACTTATGGACAAATTAATTTGTGAATTTATAGATACCATTAATTTTATGTTAGTATAGATTTATTTTGAGAAGTAGGGGATAATTTATATTTGAAGAGTCTCACATTTAATTCTGTGTATTTTTTGAACAAAGAGCTAGGTAATATAGACATGATTTGGTAGATTCATATATTTAAAATGGAATTCTTGATGTTTGATTTTTTTTTTATAATCTTATTGAGGTTTTGTGGTAAACCACACCACAAGGAGATCATTAGAGTATACATGAGGATACATGTTGGAAAGCCCATAAAGAGGAGGGAAAATGTTAATCATCCCTCTTTTTTTATTCAATTCAGCCTCGATGTTTGGATAATAATTTCTACGTGGTTGGTAATTCATATCATGTTCAATGAGTTTATTAAGTGTGTATTATCTAGTATTGTACATGGCATGAATAATTTGATGGCCAAATAATGGTCATGGTTTTATTTATATTCCTTAATTTTTACCTCATGTCACTATAGAGTTCACATGATATCCGATTAAAACAAATCTGATGGATTTTTTATATTTTTTCGCAAAAAAAATCAAATATTGGAAAATAAAATTTTCATGATCCCTAGAAACGGTTCCATTTTTTGTGGGTCCAGTTTTAAACAGTCAAATAGTAAATGTCTTGTATGTTTTATATAATGTTTTTAAAGGCACATAGTTCTAATCATTAATTATTGTATTATATTTTGGAGTCAATTTTTGTCTCATCTTTTTTTAATGGACATGGGTGCTTGCACAATCCATGGGAAATGATTGATTGATGAGTTTAAAATAATTATTTGATAATAATTTGGTTGAGTTCATTATTAGGTATATATGATTTTGATATCCTTATTATTTCTGATATATTTTATTAAATTAACACCCACATCCCAATACAATTTATATCAGAATTCCTAATTCTTTTGGATTTTACAAAATACATAACTGGGGTTATAATCTCAATCAATAAAAGTTTTTGGTTGTGTATTTGTGGTTCCAATAATACTTTTAATACACATATAAAACCCATCACCTCATTAATCCATTAAATTTTATATTTAAGCAAACATAATGTTAACCTAAATAATATTTAATAAAAAATTATCTCAATCTATTAACATTCTCAAATTATGTCCCAACCTAATAGATTATTTAATCAACCATTAATATGAATAATAATAGATTACATGATTTATATGATGAGGATTTAGAAGTATAATATTAATAACTAGTCTATAAATGATATTTTCACCGAACACAAACATGATTGGTGAAGATAATTAAGCAAACACATTGGATAAAATAATAATGTTAAAATATGGAATGGTTTTCAAATTTATTTACAAAATTTTAAGATAATAAATTTTATAAAATATTTGTTTGATTTGTGTAATTTAAGTAGAATATGAAACATTTTAACACCTAGAAATTCTAAAAGAATAACATTTTATTCAAAAACATGTATGATACACAACACCAATATAGAATGAAAAATAATTTAACCAGACTTTATGATATATTTAAAAAATATAAAATTTTAAATCTATTATATATATTTAAATTCACAAATTACAAAGTTTTCATACATTACACACAATAATAAATTTCTTTGATATCTTGTGTTACACACAATGCCATGTTTTACTTAGTACTATTAATATTATTATTTAAAAAAATTACCTCATAGAAAATAAATTGTTTATTATTAACATTTTTAAATATATTACAAAAATATATGTTCTAATATATTTATTAACAAATAAATAAAAATTAATTGGGGAAACAATTTAATAATTTGGAAATGATTTTATAAAAAAACATTTTTATGCAGAAAATTAATTTTATCCTAATAAATAAAATTAATTAATATTAGTTAATTACTTAATAAAGATAATATATTATAAAATTTTATTTTTTTCATACTCATAAAATATATTTTATAGGATAATATAATAAAAAACAACATTTACCGATAAGATATATATTTATATATCTGACTGAAATTTTTCCACCTCTTAATGAAAAAATATTTTAAAACTAAATTTTCAAACATTTATATATTTTATTTGAATAATTAACCTTAATATTTGAGATAATAATATGCCATTATTTTGGGGTTAATTTTTAGTATTTTTTATGAGGATATTTATTTGTTGATTAATAGTGGAAATTACTAATTTTTAATTGAAAACTAACTTTTCATCTAAATAATATTTAATGTAAATTATATTTTTATTTAGATTAAAAGTAAAACTAGATCAATTGGTTTTATAATAATCAAATTTAAATAATTTGAATCTATTTTAAATAGTATTTAAATGTAATTTTTTTTAATGATTCGACATTTTCACATTAAAAACAAACATTATAGACATGTTTGTGGGATTACTTTTAAATTAATTTCTTCCACTCTTGTGATTTTCATTTTTGAAAATGGATTAAATATTTGGAATCACAAATATTTAGAATTCATAATATTTCAATCATAATTTATTTACCATAATAATTAGATAATGTAGTTAAAATTAATTACAGTGATTAATGTAAAAATGAATTTACTTAAAGGTTGATCTTAAAGTATATAGTGTAAAAATGAACCATAACATGTCAAATACTCATTTTATGGATATATATCAACTATAAAAATATAATTATATAATTATGTGTGTTATCTAATCCTTTTTCAGTTAAAAATCATGGTATACTTATATTATATTCTAAAATACCAATTCTGTCCTCTCATTCACTTATAAAAGGCCAATACCTCTACCACTTTTTCACCCATATAAATGCTATATGTGAATGAAAAAACCTAAAAAACTCCCCAATATCACTACTATATTTATTCAAGCCTTATATTTAAGGTAAATCCAAATTTGGAAAAAACTAGGGAAAAACGAAGGAGGAAAACTAAAGAATAGGTAATGATATTCTAAAAGCTATTTTTTATTTGATTTCCTTATATAACTATTTCAATTTTTTATTGATTATATAATGACCATTATATTTTTAATATAATTATATGTTTCTATTTTAAGGTTTTTATCTATAACTACAATCACTTTCAATTAATGGGATATGCAATCATTTTTCTTATGTATGACGAACTATCTCCTCAGAAACTGGTGTCTTTCATTTTTCCATTACCACATTTCAAGGTAAAGAATAAAGATGGATATATAGTTTATATTATATATATATATTTTATAATAAATTTATTTTTATTTAATTAATTCATAACACATACCTTCATTCTTTCCATTTCTTGGTAATATTATAATGTCATACGTGTGTATAGTGAACTACCTCTTGATGAAGCAATATGATTCATTCACATATTAAATGAAATGTATTAAGGATTATTTAAATAAAAAATTGAATATATATAAAATAATAATGATATTTTAATGAATATATATATATATATCATTTAATTTTAATTCCTTCATCATGAGAAGAAAATAGAAACATTATTCAGGTGTATGCAATGCCTACTGTCTCCATGAATAGTGTATTTTATTTCTTATCACAAAATTATATATATAACACTACGTAAATATATAAATAATATATATTATATTTAAATAATGGTTTAATAATTAATTCTTGAGGAATATCTCTAAATATATATATATTAATTGTATTGGTGTGCACCTGATTTTTTAGACTGCGTATATACTCACCCTTTGAAAATTAATATCATTAATAAATATTTATTAATTATATTTTGAGCTTGAAATTTAATTATCTCATCCAATGGGATTTTATTTAAAAGTTACCATGTAGAAAATAATTCCATAACCTAATTCCTATTAATTTAGTTTTATTATTTCTCCATTGTCGTAAATATTTTAGGATTACATGTATAACAAATTTTTATTATCATATACTGAATTTATAATTTTTTATGTTTATTTATAGGTGATAATCATAATTTATTAATCGGGTGATTCTCATATCAATGTCATGATCATTGTAAGGGTTTACTTCACAATTTCATTTTATTCAGGATTGTTAACAATTCAATTTCTATTGAAAAAAATTATTTGACCATTGATTAATTAACCCTTTAATGTTGTTACCATCAAGATATTCATTATTTTATTTTAAATGTGCAATTTTTTACTAATTGTTACATAAATGTTTTTATAAAATATTTTTATGAAATTATGACTCTATTTCTTTCTTCGGTCAAAAATATGTTTCCTTACAAAATAAGGTTTTGTAAAGGATTTTCCCTTTTTTGTCCTTTTAATTTTTTTTAAAAAGAGGTTTTTCCATTATTTTATTAATTTTTTTCAATGGATTCCTCTTATAAATTTATTAATAAGGTACGTTTTTATCAAATTTAAATTAAATAATCGATTTCTTTACGTCTTATTACATGTTTGGAGTTAATCGCCCTCATTTATTTGACGGTTAATATTCATGTTTATGAAGATCTATTTAGTGACAATTACAATAAAAGTGAATTTAAAATAAATTATTTTCCATAAATTTTCCAAATGAATATGATATTTTCAACAAGAATTCTTGTAAATATTTATATTTTTTTTGAAAAACAACCATTTATTCTTACTCCAACTCATATATGTGTTATTTATGTCATATTTACTCTTTCTAAGGATGGTTTATGATGATTTTGATAATGGATGTGCTATTATGATACCATTTTACATATTAATCTTGGTGATTTATGGCTATGTTAATTTTTTGGGGAATATATTTACATTTTTCATGACAGAATTAATAATTTTTTTGAAGATAGTGTTTCTCCCCTTTCATATGAAGAATTAATTAGATTCCAAATGTGACAAGTGTGGCCTGATATAGCTGCTCGAAGCATTGGTTGGTTGATTAGAAAAATAAGATATAGTTTCGTCTGAATCCTTGGTCATCAGTTAGATTCAATACATGATACCATATTAATATTATATTTTTGTTATAAAGCATTGATAGTATATGATTCTTACAATGAATCCTCAAAAATAATTTTTACATATCCATCATTATGCATTCCGTCATTATGAAATGAATATTTGGTATTATTAAATGTGATTGTTCTATTAGTTATATTATTAATGGTTTATTTTCAAGCTCATGTGATTATTTATATGAAATTATTTTATCACCTATTATTACTACCATGTTATGATCAAGTTATTAATTAAATGGTATGTGTATCAGTTATTTACCTTCCAATATTGATTATGACTTATTTATTCATTTTATACTTTAACCATACTGAGTATTTGAGATAAATCTTATTTTGGTTCATTTACCCAGAATTCTATAATGTTCATTATGAATGATATGTAGAGTTATTCTATATATAATGAAATTATTATAAAAAATTATAATGTTATAGTTTTTTTATTTAATTATAATTAAATACTAATGTTTTTTGATATTTTACCATGATAACTAAACTACACAATAACATGGGACATGATTTACTTGTATGTTATTCTAATGTAATTTCTATAAGAACCAACTTCACGATTCTTGGGACAGGGAAAATATATATTTTATCATAAAATTTTTATTATATGCATTGAGAACTAGATTTTAGTTTAAATACATAATGTCTCAAATTTTCTGTGTATTATTTTTTGGATGTGATATGGATTATTTTCACAACCAAGATCTTAGAAAACAAGCAATTCATAGTCTTGGTGTGCTCGAAATAAATATTTAAAATATATTAAATACAATTCACATGTATTTTTTCGAAAATAGTGTAATAACTCTTAAATAGGGACAATGATCAGAAATATGAGGGCTCTAATGAGTTTAAAATGGATGTTTTACACTAGGTGTGACATAATCTTGGTCAGCATAAGTTTTTTTGTGAAATATTTTTTGAGGGAATGAAATTAATAAAATAAATCATCTAAAGAATTTATTTTATTTTTGTGATGCATCTTCTTGATTCTTATTTAAATTTAAAACATTGTGTTGTGTCTTAGGTTTGGACACTAAACCATGAAGACCATGAAGCTGTTATAGGAGAGCGGTTTTTGCGGATGATGACATATCAAAATCATATTGGGGATTATGGCACAAAATATGTCTATGGATCTTATAAATGATGATAACACAATCTTTTTTCATCAAAAATGAATCTATAATCAAGTTTGGGAATTTTTCATTTTGATTTATTCAACATTCATTATTTATCTATGAAAAATGAGTTGGTCAATGAATAGATTGATCTAAGGTTCTATTTCTTTATAGGATGGTTTATATTAATTAGTTTTTTGAAGATTTATTTTGTATTTGTTTATTTTTTTCATTATTATTCTCGTGAAAATAGATTGTGATAATCACACATAACAATTGAGGTTTCTTCCTCTTATTTATTTCAGGATTTTCTCCCCTGATTCTTCATTTATCATGGGAATCTTTCATTTGACATATGATTAGACATTTCCTAATCAATAAATCATTGTGTTACCATTTAATATCACAACGATCTAAAATAGTAGAAATAGGATCGACACTGCATGATGGTGGTTTTCCAGTGGATGTGATGGCTAAATTTATGGGTCTGGAAACCTTATTTTATATTCTTTGGCACGCAATGAAGAAATTAAGGTAGATCTATTTTAATAGAGGATTCAAGCCCCTTTTTTCAAATATCAATATGAAAGGACCAAAAAAACCTGATATGCAAATTCTGATGAGGTTGGTAGCCCTAATGAAGTGTAGGCTGATTTAAAAAAGATCTAGAAAGATTCAAAAAGTCATGATAACACGGTGAGTACTTTGTGATTACATACCATGTGAGTCCCCTATGCAGTATCTAGGGTTTTGAGAGTAACTAAAGTATCATATGGTGTATGACTCATCGCAAGTCATTTGGTCCTTCCCATTTGACTTGGTTTGTATTTCAATGACAAAATGGACACTAGTTAATGTACATGGCCAGAGGGTACATCTTTTACTTGTAACTAGAAATGTATTTTTACACGGTCCGATGCAGAAACACTACCATGGAATATGGACGTGGCTAGGTGACACATGAAGGAAACCATGTGTCTCAACATGTTGTGTACTCATTCAATATGTTTGGAATATAGAGACTATATGCTTGTTGAGACTCCTCCACGCATCTAGAAAATGGGATAGTTTGACACATCATGTACCCCATGGTACATGTCATGTACCCCCTTCGCCCGAATAGCCCAAAGTCAATATTTTTATTGATTTTTGAAAACCCTCCATTCAAGGGTTAGGTGGAACCATTACAAGGCCCGTATGCTTAGTGTTACATGACCCATAGGTCATATGAAATATTTAGACTATAACTACATTGAACTGCACCTCCATTGATTCTTCATCGTGATGTTGTCTCTCCACTTTCATATGACATGTTCGGATAGGATTCTCGTGCATGCACAAGCAGGCCCCAATTGCAATGTCATAACTTCTATTTCTGAAAAAATCTTCTTAGCTTCTTCTTTGGTGAATGCACCTCCTCTGAATCCTCATCTGGAGTCTGCTTCATGAAGAATATGTCTAGTAATTAAAAACAATTTCAAGTGGCCTGAAGGCCTTGAGGTGACCTAAATGCCTTATTGGTCAGAAGGCCTTGGGTAGCACGGTGGCCTTAAAGAAACCGAGGGCCAAACCAGTGGCCTAAAATCCTAAACTGATAAATAAATCTTGCTACAACAGTACTGGTCAATTCCCGGTATAGTACTTCTATAGAACCCCAAAAATTATTTCTCTTCCCAATTCTAAACTCACCTCTCTTGGATGCACTTGTATAGTCCTTACCAACAGAGTTAAGGCACATGTGATGTCATGTACCCCCATCTAGAGTGATTATGTATATTCATTTTCCTAGTTTGGACCATTATATTTTGAGTACATTCCATTGGTCCATTATCACAAGGGTTCAGCATGGAATTTCATCTATATCACTATATTATAATCCCATCCAGATGTCGAGTCTTAGATATAGTTATGGTGTCCCTCTATATGATAATGGATTATAAACTATTATCATCATTTTTTCTTTAGTTGGTGTTTGTGGATTCAACATATCCTTTGAGAGAAAGTAACATATCATCTATCTAGAAGGATGTAACATTAGGGTTTTTGAAATCATTGAGATGTGATCCCTTAAATATATGATTGATCTTGATTAGGGTTTGTGGTGTCCCTCAGTATAATTACCCTTCTTTTTATTACACACATAAACCTGATTTATTACATATAATTTCACTAAAGACAACTCCCAGGATCAAGATATGTAGTGTCTTGGGAAATTAGGGACATTACATGAAAATATAAGACATAATAAAACAACACCTTTTTTTAAAACTTCCTTTACATGACCATATTAACCCCTCGTACTTGGCATTGTATGGGATATCCTCATGAAATACATTCGAAAAGGCTAAGCTGTAAAGCCCAATAAGGGAGTAAAAGAGTCATAACATGAAGAATAAATTACATGTTAGGAAATATTCCTATAAATGGATCATAATAGAAACATGAAACAAAGGCATCGTATTGCATGATTGTAATAATATAAAAATTTTGCAATAAAACATAACATGGTATTAGCATTAGATAAGGCTCATTGCACATGGATCATGAGTAAACCCTCATTGCACTTGAATTTTTATGAGTAAACACTTATTTCACATGACTTAGAATTATTAAAACATAAATTCACTTGACATATCATGATACTATTATTTACCCAATGCAATGGAGTATAATTAGGGAACACCCGTTATAAGCATTTCATGTCATACAAAAGTGAGCCCCATGGATAATACAACATAGATTAATTAAACAACATAATTAATTCCACAAATATGAAATATGGAATACATAAATTTAATCCCACAATCAGAAAGTTTATGTTCATAATGGTTAATACCCTTGATAGTGAAATGGGTTTTCTATTCACTTACCTGATGATTTTGGGATGGAAAATATTTGTGTATCTTCGACAGCATAAAGAAGTCCAATAGAAATCATTAAATGGATTGAAGAGAAATAAAGTGGTATCTTATCATATATTCATAAAAATTTAATATATGGGGGTTATGGAATATAATATCCAACTATGTTTAATGGAAATATGATTCATAATAAAAATTAATTTCATGAATGTATATGAGAAGTGGTAAATTCCTTACAGAATTTCGGCATGGTGACAGGTGTACATGAGTGGCATTAATTATATAGAAAAAGGATCTATCATCATTAAAACATTAGGATGGATGTATGGTGGAGGTGATAAATCACACACCAATATATTTAATTTAAAATTAAAGGGTCTAACAACATACAGAAAATTTGGACATTATTGAAGAAGGAAGAAATCCCTTAAATGGAACTGTGATCCCAAAAACTTGGGAGAGACTTGAGAGAGGATTATTGGGAGATTGGGGAACCATGGGAGTATTATATAGAGGTTAGGGTAGGGGTTCGTCAAACACCAAATGGATTAAGGGAAGAGGAATGGGATATTGAGTGGGTTTATATCGGAAAAGAGTGGAAATTCATTAAAATATAGTTTTTGGAAACTACACATTAAACTAATCAAATCCATAAACCATCCCATGGTTTTTTCCAATTGTTTTTTCCAAATGGAAGTGGAAAAATTATTTTATAAGGTCAATTGATGAACATATTAAAATATTTGGCCTGCTTATTTAGTGGTGAGTCACACTCTCAAGGAAATCATTTTAAAATAATAAAATTATTTATACATATAAGAGGGTCCACTGAGGTTTTGTAAAATAAAAATAACAAATATAAAATTATATTATACTAAAGGTAAAAAATATTGTTTGAAAATACATTTTATAGGATTTTATTACATCACTATTGGGTCTCAATGATGTCATAAAACACATTATATATTTAAACAGTATTTAATTTGTACCCAAAAATTTGATTGTCTTAGAAAATTGTGAAAAATTAATTGTTGGTTAAATTCGACATCTCGATTCCAAAAATAATATTAATTTTAACTAATTGATATTATAAATATGTGGATTTTCACTTTTAAAAAATGACATTTATTGAATATTCATGGGTTTTGAAAAAAAATGTATTCAAACCTGAATAAAAATTACAATTGTATTAATTAAAAATATATGATCAATAATATTTAATACTAATTAATTTATTAATAATAATATTTTATTAAAAAAATTATTTAATTAAACAACATGTTAATTAATAAATACAGATTTCAAAATATAATATTAACTATAAAATACTACTTCTGTTTAAAAACAATTTACAAAGTAAAAAATAATGAAAATAATGTATATTATTTATAAAAAAAATTAAAGCACATAATCATAATTCTAGTTACTTATTACATAACCCCTTATAAAACCTGCATACAGCCTTAAGGTAAGGTGTGTGATGGTGATGGACACTTGGGGTGGATAAGATAGCATCACTCAACTAGTAATCCCTATAAACACCCACTTCTCTCGCATGTGGTTCTGTTCAAGATTAACCTGTTGAGGCTTGGCTTGGGCTTGGTCAAGACCGAAGCCCAGTGTTGCTAACTCCTTTCTAGTTTTTGATAAATTTTATTCTTATGGAGAAATTCATCTAGATGAGTACATCACATCCTTTGTCTATGTGAAATGTATTTTTTTTAATCCATATATATATACTAATCATGTGATTAGTTTTCAATGACTATTTTATCAACGGTAACATTTCATAACAGTGTTTTAAAATCCCAAAACATAAAACCATGTAAGTGAATATGTTTTATATAACCATTTAACATAATAATAAAATTAATTATATCAATTGTAATTTTTTTAATAAAAGTTTGTGTTGTTACAATATTCCACCCTTATGAAATTTATCCCCCAAAATTTACTTTTCCCACACTAAAACATATGCAGGTAACTCAGCTTCAGACTTCCTATGATTCCCACATTGCCTCTTCAAACATGTGGTTTTTCCACAAGACCTAGATTTTTGTTATTTTCTAATTTCATAAAACCTCTTCCCTATGATATAAGATCTTCACCATCTTCTCATCATATGATAATTCATTCTCCAATAGTACCACCACTGTATTGAGTACATGTGATGGGTCAGGTTTGTACTTCCTCAAGAGTTATATATCAAATAAATCATGTACGTGACATAGGTTTCGTGGGATTTATAGTCTATAGGCCACTTATCCAATGCGATCAAGGATCTTAGAAAATCCAATGATCCTTGGACAAAGCATTCCCTTCTCTCCCAATTCCATAACTCTCTTCCACAGTGATATGTAGAGGAATGCCATGTCTCCAACATCAAACTCTAGGTCTCGTCAACGATTATCAACATAGCCCTTTTGTCCAATCTGAGCATCTTTAATGTGACGATGGATGGTCTTAACCTTCTATACTGTTTTTAGACCATTTATGGATGTAAGAGTGTTTTCTCCCCATCACTATCCCAATATGTCAGTTTGTTGAACCTCATACCATAAAGGGATTCATAAGGAGCAATTTGGATGCTTGAGTGGGAACTATTACTGTATGAAAACTCATTTAGAAGAAAACATTGATCCCATACTATTTAGAAGTCCATTGAGTGTGTTATCGAAATTTCCTCTAGTGTTTGAATAGTCTACTCAAATTGGCCATTAGTTTAAGGATGATAAGCAGTGTTATAGATTAGCATAGTATTCAGTGCATGTTACAAACTGTTCAAGAAATTAGTGGTGAATCTTGGATCTCGATCAGATAGAATTGATAGTGGTAATCCGTGTAGCCTTACCACTTATTTGATTTATATCTATTCTAGAGTACCTCTAAAATTTCAATGAAGTTTGCATTTTTTGTAAGATGATCCACTAAAACGAAAATAGCATTGATTTCTATATATGTCTAAGGATGTCTGATGAATATGTCCATGGTGATGTTCTCTCATTTCCATATTGTTATGGGTAATGGTTGCATCATCATATAATACATATTCCTATAATCCATCAACTGATGACGTACCAAACACTTTGATGTGTACTCATAAATCTCCAACTTCATGATATACAACCACAACGCTCTCAGAGATCTTGATACGTATTTGTGTTTCCCAGTAAAATGGTGAAATTTGAATTATGTGAATCATGCAAAATATTATTCTTTAACTCAATATTTGATGGAACATATAGTCTTCTTCCAAATATCACAATTCATTCATCATTAACATCGATCTCCGATGATTTACCTTTCTTGATTGTTTTCACTTTCTTCTGAATTTCCCCATCATCCATTAACATTTCCAAAAGAGACGGTTGCCAAATCATTTTTTGAAAGGATTTATGATGTTCCCTTATTTATAATTCCCATGTCCATATTTATCTAATCTATGATGATTGGATAATTTTCAGTTCTCATCAATGAAATAGTTGTTGGATCCTTTCTAATTAGATCATCTGCCACCTTGTTTTCGTTCCTGGGATGGTAGTGAATTGAGCAGTCATAGTCTTTGATCACCTTTAAACATCATTGTTGTCACATATTCAGCAGCTTCTGTGTGAATATATACATGGGGATTTTGTGATCTGTATATATTTTACACTTATCCCCATATAGGTAATCCCACTAAATTTTCGAAGTGATGATTACTATAGCCAAATCCAGATCATATGTTGGATAGTTTTCCCATGAACCATCAATTTTCATGAAGCATAGGCAAAGACTTTTTCATTTTTCATAAATAAAAATCACAATACCTTCTTTGAAGAATCACTAATTATCACAAAAATTTCTCGACTTCTGAGAAGTGTGAGAATGGGTACAGTGTTAAGACAACTTTTCAACTCCATGATGGTCTATTTATATTAATCAATCCACGAAAACATGACTCCCTTACGAGTTAACATGGTAAGAGGGTTTCCCAACCGTGATAAATATCTCACAAATCAGTGATAATATCCAACTAACCCAAGGGAGCTATAGATGTTGATCATAGATGTTGACCTTTATCATCCCTCAATTGTACATGTATTGGAGATATCCATAGATATCCCTTTGCTTGTGATTATATAACCCAAGCATGATAATTCTTTCACCCAGAACACACACTTGATATACATTGCCTAGTGATTCTCCCGTAGTATGGTCTCTAGTATAGTGCATATATTCTCCTCATGCTCCTACTTGGTTTTGGAGTATATTATAATATAATCTAAAAGACTTCCAAATTATTTTTAGGTAATCATTAATGACACTATTCATATTGTCCATGAATATTTATGGATAATTAGTGAGTCCGGAAGACATTACTATGAATTCATAGTGCCCATATATTTTATGAAATGTAGTCTTGGGGATATCTTCTTTCTCCAATGTTACATGGTGATATCCCGACCGTAGATCTCCCTTGAAAAAGTATTTTTCTCCACATAGCTGATCGAACAAGTCATAACTTTTTGGAATATGATATTTGTTCTTTATTATGATTTTTTTGAGCTCACAATAATCAATGAAAAAGAGAATTGACACATCGTTCTTATTGATGAAGCAGACGGGTTCACCCCATGGTGAAGCACATGTGTGTATAAACCCTTTATCCAGATTCTCTTTTAGTTGTTTCATTATAACCTAATGCTCCACAATATCCATTCCATACAGAGTCTACGATAATATAAATTCCACAGGTTTATGATCAATTCATAATTCAACATCTCTTCTAGTAGGAATGCCATGAAATTACTTGGGAAACACATCATTGAATTACATCACAATATGAAAGTCATCAAGGATGGCTGCTTCCTTAGACACAATCATCTAAGCAAGATTCACATGGTCATAGGGCCATAATATCTACACATGAGATGGAGGTGCTAAAAAAGATTCATCCTCCACCTTGTACTTGTATAGAATCTGGGGTCTATTCTCAATATAGATATTGATTTTCCTCTCAAGAATATTTATGTTGTATCCATATATAGATTCAAAATCCATGCCCTGCATTTCATCATGTTTCACTAGAGGGAGTATGAAGAGGTTCACTGGGATGTTAGATCCACAAATTGTGATAGGGGAGGAGGTCTATTCATGGGATGTAATGATTTCCCCAATTTCCATTATCAAGGACAAATTTACATCCACAATTTTTGTTGGTGTTGGGAATGTTCTACTAAACATTTGGGATATAAAAGAATTCATTGAACCAGAATAAGTAATTATGATAACTATTCTTTAATGAATAACTTTCATACCTATCGACGCTTCATTTTTGGAATTAGCTTCGATAGAAGTGATGTAAAAATATCACCCTTGATGCCTTGGAGATTGTTGGTTTCCACCGAAAACCATTGGTTTAGGGAACTAGTTTGAAATATTCCATAATTCTTTGTTGTTGATGTAATAGAAAATGCGATGTGGGTAGAACAGAGTGTTCCTATCCAAAATCATAGTAGCAGGTTTTTCATATCATAAATTAATGGTTAGGTACCCTTATCTTCCACACCTAAATAATTTCCTCATACCCTTCATGAAATTTTTTTGGTGCTTTTTTGGGAACGTTTGGAAAGTTGGGTGTTGAAATTTCTTAGCATCGTTGTATTTATCCATCGGATCTCTAGAGTTAAATTAAACCTTATGATTCTTATCCCCATGATACCCATGAGATTCTATGATATTGATTTTGAATTTTAGGGAACATATACAATTTTCTCATAGCTATTTAAGTCACTGATTTCTAGGTCTTTCCTTAGGATAGGTTTTATCCCACCAAAGAAGCGGTAAAACATGCATTTGGGGGTAATGAAAAAGCTAAGAGCATATTGTGCAATCCATGTGATGTTTTCCTCATACACTATGATTATCCGTCATCTTTTTTTCTTATGGTTAAGGACATCCCTTTCCAACATAAGTCAAAGGGTGTGCAAAACATATTAAATGAAATTTTTTTCCCAAAATACTTTAATTCGACACCCCTATTTCTTCCGTAGGCATCTTATTTTTGAACAATGTACACCATTGATTAGATTCACCCTCTATATAATTAGAATCCAAAATAACCTTCACTTATTCATGAAATTGAAATATTGGTAATATATATTCAATGGATTTGATCTATTGTTTGGAGTTTGAGGGATCAGATGACCCATTAAAAGTAGGAGGCCTTAGTCTCATGAATCTCTCCATTACAACTTGTTCATTCATGGGGAGGGGTGTTGAATGTTCTTCTTGAACAATGTTTCTAAAAAATGAGTTAGCGGTTAGAGTATGGTGGCAATTTTTTTGATTCCCTCTCCCATAATATTTCGAATCTCATTAGAATAGTCATCACATTGATCTTCAAATAT
The DNA here is from genome assembly GCA_963277665.1 of Viscum album. NCBI lineage: Eukaryota > Viridiplantae > Streptophyta > Magnoliopsida > Santalales > Viscaceae > Viscum > Viscum album. The sequence continues at coordinate 1,270,506,229 of OY728159.1, forward strand.
GTTGTTATCCAGAGTCCTCCTATTGTAGGCCATTTTCTGGAATAAAATGAAATATGGGGGTTACACATAAAAGGGAATCCAATTAAAAACATGGATAACATGTAAATTACATGTACATAATTAACTTAGGAATTTATAGGATTCAATCTATGATATCCATGATCTACATCCCATCATATATTCTTTGAGGCATTTTCCCCTTAATAATGGTTCATACTAATCTTATGAATTTACAAAAGCCTATCTCTTGGGAGTGTCGTAACCAAGAGTGAAACAAGGCCCGTTTTCATGCACCATTTCCCATTCTAGTCTAGCTCAAAGCAGTGTTTTCGGGTTTTACATCTAGGTACATCTATGCCAAAGCCTCCTCAACTTGTTCCAATATAGACAGGGATGTATTTTAATGATAAACCACTTTCTCCATGCACCCTAAAATTTAGTGATGTTTTTATTATAATAAGTCTTATCTCTAAGTCATTCACTAGGTTTTTATATTCATAATCCTAAAAATATCTAATCCTTCACCTGATACCCACTATAACAATCCGGCAATTTATTACACACATAAACATGATTTATTAGAAAAACATTCACTTATGAAAAATCTAAAGATCAAGAGGTCTAGTGTATTGGGAAATTTGGAACATTACATGACAACATAAGACAAAAAATGACATATTTACTAAAAACATAGATTACATGACCACAACATTCCATCGTACATAGCATTTCCTCGGATAACATGAGTAAATTAATGTGAAAAGGGGGAGCTATAAAGCTCAGTAAGTAAGTAAACATTGAATAAAATGAAGAATAGAATACATGTTATGTAATCAGCACAGAAATAGATCATAAAAAACACAAACATAAATGAATTATATTTCATGATTATCATAATATAGAAATGTGACAACGACAGGTAACGTGATATTAGCATGATCCAAGGATCATTGCACGCGGATCATGAGTAAACCCTCATTTCAATTGTATTAGCATAAGTAAACCCTCAAAAAACGTGAATTAGAATAATTAATACCTCATTTCAGTTGATGTATCATGATACTAATCATTACCCAAGGCCTTGGAGTGCAGTCTGGGAACACCCTTTATAAACATTTTATTTCAGGCATATGTGTGCCACATGGATCATAAGACTTTGATTCATTAAACATCATAAGTTATTACATGAATAAGATATGTGGAATACATAATAGTAAATCAAAAATAAACAAGTACATGTTAATAATGGTGAATACCCTTGATAGAGAAATGAGTATGGTATTCACATTCCCAATGATTATGGCATAGGAAATTTTGGTGCAACTCTGGAATTCTACCGACATCAAATAGTAATCCTAAAATGGGATGATGAGGGAGAAAGGGGTACCTCATAATTTATAGATGAAATGTAATGTATGGGGTCATGGAAAACAATATCCCTACATTTTTAATTGGATTCAGATGCATAATATAAAATAATTTCTTGACCGTAAATGATAAGATAGAAATTAATTACAGACTTTCTTCATGGTAATAGGTTTACATCAGAGGCATTACTAAGAGTGAAATAGGTCTCTCATTATTCAAATATAAGGAGGGATATATGGGGGAGATTCGAAATAATTCCCCAATATTTATAATTTAAATTTAAATAGTATAACAAAATAATGAAATTTGGAAAAAAAATGAGAACGGAAAAAATCCCTTACTTGGAATTGTGATCCCAAAGGCTTGGGTAAGGATTGAGAGAGGCTTATTGGGAGCATGTGGCACCTTCTATGGATTATATAGAGAGATAAGAGGTAATGGATTGGTCATACGTCAAATAGTTTAACTGATTAGGTACGGTACAATGAGTGGGTTTTTATAAAAAATGAGAGGGAATTCATTATTATTTAGTTTTTGGATAGTACAAATTAAACTAATCAAAACCACAAACCATCCCATGGTTTTTTAACTAGTGTTTTTAAAAAGGGTAGTGGAAAAAATTATTTTTATTTCCTATGGCAGAACATATTAAAATATTCGTCTTTCTTATGTGGAGGCGAGTCACACTCTCAAAGAAATTATTTTAAAATGATAAAATGTTTTATATTCCTTGGAGGGTCCACTAAGGAATAGTAAAATAAATAAATAAAAATATAAAATAACATTATTTTAATTTTAAAACAAATATTCTCCAAAAAAACATTTTATAGTATTATATTAACTCAATATTGGGTCACTATGATGGCATAAAACACATTATATATTTAAACGGTATTTAATTTATACCCAAAAAATCAACTGTCTATGAAAATTATTAAAAAATTTCCGTTAGATCATTTTGACATCATAATTCAAAAAAAAATTCATTTTCGAAAAGTAGTTATATAAATATGTGAATTTCGACTTATAAAATAAAAAACATCATTTTTTGTAAATTCATTGGTTTTGACAAAAAACTGGTTTATAACCTTAATAGTAATAACAATTGTATTCATAAAATTATAAGATCATTTATATATAATTAAAAGTAATTATTAATAAAAAAATTATTAAAAAATTATTTATTAAAAAAATCAATAAATTTTTCAATGTGGATTTTTTAAATGAATATTTGCTAAAAAATACTATTTGTTCTCTAAAACCCATTTACAAACTAATAAAAATGAAATGAATGTATATTATTTATATAAAAAAATAAATCACACAATCATAGTGTTGGGGTATTGTTTTGTAACCACTTATAAAACCCACATATGAGCTAAGGGTAAGGTGTGTGAATTTGCAGACTCTTCGGGTGACCCGGATAACATCACTCGAGTGGTTATCTCTATTGACTTTTAATTCTCTTATAGGAGGTTCCTTTCAAGATTGAAATGTTGAATATCGACATGGTATTGGTCAAAAGAGAAATTTAGTGATGCTACCAACTTTTTGAGGTCCAACAAATGGGATTTTATTGAAAAATTCTACTAGATGAGTCCATCTTTTCTTTTGTCTGAGAAAATTGGATTTGTTAGAGACTTATAATTATAATTATCATGTAATCATTGTTTAACGATTGTATTAGCAATAATAACATTTCATTATAGTTTTTTAAAACCCAAAAACATAAAACAATTTAGGTTCATCTATTGTATATTACCATTTAACATAATAAGACATTTAATTACATCAAGCGGAATTTCTATTAGTTAATATCTCGGTCATTACACTCAGGAGTTTAAAGAATTTCCCCCTATCTATTTATCAGATTATTCTTATACATATTAGGTTCCATTGGGTGGGTCCAAATGATTTATACATCTTTGTTAAGTGTCTCTGATGATAGCATAGATTGTGGAGTGAGTACTCCTAGAATGGAAATTTCCTCAAGAAAAATCATGTGGTTGGTAGTTGGAATAGACCTCCTAGTGGCATCGTACCTCTCTTAAGAGTATCTGTGTGATTTTAGTATGCATTTATTTTTATATCTTGTATTTATATGACTAAACTTGGGGATTTGTGTTTATTTTTTTGGGGTGTCAAACTGTGTATTGTTATACTCACCCCTTCATGGGATTTTCCCAAACATGTCATGTCTTACATAGAAAATTACCCTTTTATGGTTTCAAATGTGGAAATGGAGTAGGCAGATTGTAATTTGATCTCGTAAAATTGAGGTCTTTTACTGGGAGCTTGAATCTATCTTAGTCATCTCCCTTGGAGCAGGTTGTACACTTTACAATTATTTGATGATATTTTTTTGGCCCATTTTTCTAGTTTCAGTACATTTACTAGTGTACTCTGTTGTGGGATCTTAGATATATTCATCGACTATTTATTTATTTTAAATTTTATCATTTTTCATGAATGGATATGCATTTGTAAGAATACGTTATTTATGATAATGCACCTTATTTTTTGGATATTACTACTCAATGATGGTCACTTCCCCCTATATTATTGGTGGTGGGATTGGGGTAGTCATAGGTCAAAACACAACGGGTTATTTTTTGATTGAGTGGTGTTATATGTTGATGTTTTAAATTAGTAATGGAGTTTATGAGATTGGTTTCCGGAATCCGTGTTTATTTTTCGAGTTTAACTTCTAGTTCAGGGACTATAGTGTTTCTGTAGTGACCTATGTATCCATACAATAGGACTCTAATCACATGATGTTGGACATCGTATATGTAAACATTAGTTGTAGGGAATTTTTTTGGTAAATACATCATATTTGTATGGTTCTATTTTCAATTTTCCTCTTATGTGATATCCATATATATACACTTTTGACCATGGTACATCCTTTTTTCTGTAATAAGCCTCCACATAGATAGCTGACTAGGATTCCACTACATTATCAAGATGATGATATTCTCTTTGATGAGGCATCAATACTATTAAATGTAATAGAGATAGAACATCCATGTGTTTTACCTGATATACCACCACCCATTTAGTAGTTTCAATAACAAGTAGTACCTCTTAAGGATGTACACAGGTTGAGTGCATTGCATGAGTTTTAGTCTAAGAAATCTCCCATGTTTCTAGGTGATCCAGAACCCAAGATGTTAAGGAATGGATAAAGGTATTTACTCACATTTTCTACCATTCTAGGATGCTGGATGATTATATAGTCATCCTTATGTTGATTTATCTTCAAGGATCTTATGGGAGATAGTGGAGCCCAATGACATAGTCACACGTTGTGAGAATTATCTTAGAATGGCATTGATTGCATCTTTAGAGTTTATTTATATCTATCCACATTTTAGCATTACACATATAAAGGATTCTACATCAACAACAAGGATTTATGGCTATGGATGAGTATTCAATGAGTTTTACTGATATGTCATGTTACTATTATGATATGGTGTAGGATGAGTTATCCAGATCTTTAAACATTGAGTAGGGATTGCAATGGGACATTAGGGATTTAGTATTTCTCCTGTATATTAAAAACTATCCTACATTTATTGATACTTCCTTGTTGTTATATAGATTTATGGAAGAGTAAACCCTAGTAGTTGGAGCTATTAGTGAGAAACCATAGCTGATAGCATAGAAATAAGAATCCAACAACCGTAATAGGAATCCAAGCATTTAATATTCATTAAGAGGAAATGTTAATAATTAGTTCTAATTGTGTAGTGCTATCATGGTGTCACAAATCATAAGAGGGAGAGGTGGTGTTTATCCTACGATGGTAGGGGACCTCTGATATTGCATTGTCTGATGCATCTCATAGATGATCATGAGATGGTATAGGGACTTCCAAGACAGAGAGAAAGGAAAAATAAAGGTGGTATATAGAAAAAAATACATCATATAGGGGCCAATTGGGAAGAAAGAGGTGGTAGTAGTTTTGACTGATTACCCCCACTGCCCACAGGTGGTCAATGCCAAGTTTAGGGAGTTAGTGGGAAGGGAGGAGGATAACTTCAAGCTGTGGTGGCCTATGACCCCAGGGCTCTAAGGATGATTCATCATATGATCTATTTATTTTATAAATTAACAACATTATTGATGGATATAGGTTCTAGCCATTCTTTCCTTGAATCTTCTCATGTTCGACACATTAAAATTCTATTTGATCTATTTGCTCGACCATTATTGTAGGAGTCTCCCAAAGGATGTGACTCAGTAATTTTTAATTTCTAAAGATAGTCTAATGTAACTCTGGGAGGTGAGTGTTTTTTATGGTATCTATTTGATAAAACAATGAATCCTTTTTATGTCTTATTAGTTATGGACTAGCTATCCACAATTCATGCCCAAATTGATTTTTTAGGTGGAGCTGAGGTGAGTATGTGGTGACAAAATGAGAATTTCATTTGTGGTAGAAAAAGATACCTTGATGCTGAACAATGATCTTAGTCATACGATAGTGCATCCAATGAAACATAATTTTTATAGTATGAATCATTGAGGTGTGGATTGATTGGGATATCAAATCCTTGTACTGGTGGATGATTATTATGACATCATTCTGAAAGACATGAAATTTTCCTATGCCACAATGCTATAAAATTTTACGTCGAATAAAAAACCAGGATGGAACTAATATCCACACTAGCATATTGGGTTTCATTCATAGAGATTTGAGAGATGAGGGGCATGTTAGAGGACTTTTAGGAAAAAAGATTTCTAGGACACATCATTTCCACTTGTGTAACCCCAATGTTGTCTTCCATGTCGGATGGCAGTAACACTTTTTTAGGGGTGGACTACCGACACATGATTTAGGTGATAATAAATAATAACATTCCAATACTAAGGATCAATGACCTAATTAATAATTTTAAAGGGGAGATATGGTTCTCAACAATTGTCCATAGGTCAGTCTATCACCAACTATGAATATAGGATGGGGATATACCAAAGATGACATTAAAAAGTTTATATGGTTGATACAAGTATTGTTTATGTTGTTCAGCATGAAGAATACCAAAATACTATTCATGGATGTCATGAACCAGATCTTTTAGACCTTATTAATGAGATTCATCATCATCTTAATTGAAGAAATCATAATTTATTCATCATCCACTAAGGAGAACATGAGACACTTGATGATGGTACTGGACACACTATGAGAGCACCAATTTTTTGGGAAGATCTCAAAGTGATATTCTTGGATTTTGGAGGTCCACATTCTTGGACATGTCATCTTAGAGGATAGAGAAGCAGTGGACCCAGTAATGTTTGAGGAAGAACATTCTTGGGATACACCCAAGATTTTTAACAAGGTGCAGAGTTTCCATGTGTTGGATTGGTGAAATAGAAGGTTTTTTACTGAATTCTCCATTTATGTATCACTTTTTCAAGGGTTGACTCAAAAGGATAATCCTTTTGTGTGTGTGGAAAGGTTCCAAATTTACTTTAAGAAGCCGAGATAGTGATTTATTACAAAATTAAACTTGATAATTCAAGAGGAGGTTTTCAAGTTAATAGTGTTTTGTGATGCTTCAACTATCAGTATTTGTTGTGTTTTGATGATTGGGAATGCAGTCATTGCCTATGGTTTATACTATTTGTGACAAAATGAAAATAACTATGTGACCCATGATCATGAGTTAGTAGTTTTATTTTTCATTTTGAATATGTCCTGACACTTCAAAGTGGTGATTGATTTATAGTTTTCTCTGACCACAATAGTATTAATTACATATTCTCAAAGAAAGATCAAACCATAAGACATGGGAAATAGATATAGTTACTCTAGGAAAATGACATTGAGATTTTCTATACTCTTTGGATGTGTAATGTGGTAGTAAATTATACTAGTGGAATTTCATACTATCAATTTTCAGTCAAGGCTTTAAATTAGTTTTCCTCATTGTAGTTTTCTTTCTTGTACAAGGGTAGTTATTCATATCTTTAATCGATGGTTGTAACTGCAAATATTTTTTGTGTCCGGAATTTTTAATGAAGAGATACCGACTATAATGCCTTAAGTAATCACATATCCATTTGATATGATCTTTATGGATATTCCAAATATGGGGAGCATATTATCCTTTTCACAGGATGAGAGATGGTTACTTTTACATTGCAGTTCGAGTTATTGTGGGATATTCATACATCCTCATTAGTGGTATATCCAGGTGTTGTAAATATGTTCCAGGAACACTGACATTTGTATTTGTGGCTAGTTATATTGAATGGAGTTTCATATTTAGCATTTTGATCCCATAACAATCAGTAAGTGAATGCTAATCTGCAAGTTACATTGGGATCAGCACAACCCCTGATGGTGTTATAGTAGAAGTGCGATGTGATTACATGGAATTCATGGTGGGCTTAAAACATAAGTCCGAGGTACATAATTTCATCATAGTGATCTTATACCGACACAGCATGTCGTATTAATTCATAGTTTTTCATGAGATGTGTGTTGTGAAGTGCTTTGGAGGCCTCTACATGCATGATATTGTTGGGATTGAAAATTTTCACTCAATAATTATCTCATATTGTGATGTTCAATTCACATCTTGGATACAGATGGGATTACATGAAGCATTTGGATGTTAGTTATTAATCAAAACAACATCTCACCCACTAACTTTTATCTCTAAAGAGAAGTCAATCCAAGTCTATTAGGACATGTTGTGGGATTGAATATTGGAATTTGGACATATTTGGGAGGTTAAACTACCATTTGAGGAGTCTTTGTATAATAATTGTTACCAATTCACCATTGGTATGACAGTGTTTGAGGATTTGTGTGGGAGACCCTATAGGTCACCTAATGTTTTGAATGATCAAGGAGAGTCAGCAATCATGGACATGGAGTTGGTGTGAGAAACTATAGAGAAGTGATGGACATATTTGAGTTCATGAGGACTACACAAATATATCTGATGTCTTATGCGGACTGACATTGTAGACTTCTATAGTTTTAGGACGGATCCCATGTGTTCCTGAGGGTATCATCTCAAAGTGTATTGACATGATTGGGATGCGGTGTCATGTTATATTTGATATTTATTAGTCACTTATAGATACTACATAGAGTTCGGGAGGTACTATACCTCTTAGGTCTACCACCATATTTAGAAGAGGTACATGTGATTCTCTATGTGTCACAACTAAGAAGTTATGTTCATGAACCATTGCAGATCATCGTCTCGAGTATGCTGGACAACAAGGATTGAATTAGCTTTGTAGATTCCCCAGTGGAGATCAAGGATCATTCAGGGATAATCCTTTGTGGTTGATCGATTACCCTTGTGCGTGTCTAGTGGAGTCATGAGAATCTATATTAGATCACATAGAAGTGGAAGTATCAAATTCATGCTCAGTACCAACATATTTTTTTGTAATGCTTGTTTTTTATTTTAGGTTTTAAAGATTTAAGGTAGGTATAATGTAACATCTCATATCGTCTGTGTTTTTTTGGATATATTATGGATTATTTGTTACACAATGTTCTGAAATGACATTTGATTCCTTGGCCTTTTGTGGCCATAAAAAATGTTTGAGATATATTAAATATATAAAATATAATACAGATAAATTATTCATAAAAATGTAGAATTACACTTAAATGGGGGCCCAGATAAATAATTTGACGGTTTCATTGCGTTCATATTGTGGGGTTTACCCGATGTGCGACTTTACCTTAGTCAACATTGACCATTAGTGAAAAAGTATTCATGGGTAGAACAATAAGAAAATAAATAAACTAATAAATTTCTTTTCATTCATTGATGTAGTGATCAAATTCCTTCTTAAATATATGGTTATGTTTTTTTGTCTCAGTGTTGAATGCTAATCCCAAGCGACCGAGATGTTGTTTGAGGATAATGTTCTTGGATGATGACAACTGATCATGTTTATATCGTGGATCGTTTGGACAACAGAGATTGTTGATCTTGTCAATGTTGTAAATGTAACCATTCTTCACCAAATTTAAATCCTAACTTTAGACAGGGAATGTTTTTTTTGGCTTCATCCATGTTCATGATTTCTATGATGAACACAAATCAATCAATGAAAAGATGGATCTTATATTCGACTGCCTAGCCAGATGGGTTAGATTTATCAATTATTGAGATAATTATTTTCAAATTGAATATTTGTTAATTTTTATTCTCATGGAAATAGTTAATTATTCACACTAAAACATATCTAGTTTTGTTCCTCTTGTTTTTTTGGTTTTATCACCTCATTCATTATGCACCACATGCATCATTCATTTGGACTGGGGTTCAACATATCTCGATCAATCAATCATTGTGCACATGATTTGTTGTAAAATTACATGAAATCAAAGATCAAGGAACAACATTAAAAGATATTTTTGTGAAAAAGGAAGTAGTGGAGAATTAGACTATTTTTTATACTGGATTTTTCAATCCTTAGTGTTCAATAAAGAGAGATGTATAGATCCATTTTTTGAGAGGATTTGAGTTAGGTTTTCCATCAATTAGAATTGGAAAATACTAGAAGAACCCCAATCAACATGTTCTATCTAGGATGGATTCCCCATTCTGAGGCGTGAAGATATAGAAGAAATACTGACGCATCTAGAAAATCATGATAAACACAATGTGTACATCGAGATTACATTTTGTGTGGGGTCCACTATGCGACAACAATGGTTTTGGGAGGGACTGGCACTAGAATCAATTTTTAAATCAGATATACACTAACATGATTTAATGTATCCTGGAAAATCGGCATGTTGTGTACTAGTACACAAACACAATTTGGAATACATGAGCCTATACACCGACATGGCCTTAATACATTGATAGGGCCTGGAATTAGGGACATAAAAAAATGTATTTCTTCATGTTTTGTACTCATTCTACAAAATCTGTATATTCATAGTATATTACATGTGAGGATATTCCACATGGGTAAGAAAGTGGATAGCTGACATTCCATGTACTCCCAGAATATGTTGTGAACCCCCTTCAAGAGTGCATGTTTCTCTTCATTTTCCTAGTTTGGACTATTATAATTTGAGAAAAATCCATTAGTCCTCTCCATCAATGGTATAATGCATCATTATATCCATATCATTGGTTTTTATCCCACTAGAGGTCATGTTTTTAGATGAGTTGGGGTGTCCGTCTTTTGAGACTCGAGTGTGGCCCTCTAACATCTTTTCAACATGAACATTCATAGGAGAACATTGATAGTCTATTTAGCAGTACATATTGGTAGGGTTTGAGGAATCATTGAAATATGATCCCCTATATATAAAATTAATCCATATTAGAGTTCATGGTTTCTCATAGTGGTTTGTGGCATAACCCCTAATCTATGTATTTGATTTTTATTATACCAATGAGTTACATTGGGGGGAAATGAGATATGCATCTTCATCATGTGTCTCTAAAGATACCAAGGAATGTAAAGGGAGCTCTCCCATAACGAGTTTTTCTTTGAATAGAATCTTATACCAAGAAGTTAGTTATGATTGTTTGGTGTCATGGTAAAATTCTCGAGTATATATGGGTGTTTCTTTTATACATTGACTATAATATCATTTATTGATCTAACTATAATTGGTACTTTTTGTTTATTGTTTTGTTCTGTCCTATTAATCATGTTAATACTCACTAATACTCGTGATTTTCCCACACATGTCATGTGTTATGAAAACAATAGCCCTTTTGACGGTGTCTTGGGATGTAAGGGAGTGGGTAGATCATAGTTAGTGATTTTCATACTGAGGTATTTTTCAAGGAGCATGATTTTGACTTAACCCTCACCATTAGAGTAAGTTTAAATCATTATATTTTTTGATATGGAACTTGTTTATTCCCATTTCTTATTTGAATAAATTTTTTATCATACTATATTTTGGGATATTAGATTTATACGTCCATTAGTTCATTTTTTTACATTTTACTATTTTTTGGGTTGAAAATGTGTGTGTGTACAAGTAAATTTAGTTAATTCCTCCCATTTGTGTGATATTCCTACTAAACATTGGTCACCAACCCCTGTCCAATTGGAGGCGGGCTTGCGGTAGTCTTGGGTTGGACCTCATTGGGTCAGGATCTGAAAAAATATATTAGATAACATTAACCTTTTATTAAATTTCATGAATAATATATAATAACATCATAAAGTAATGGTAAGGTATAGATTATGTGTTTTTTTCTCTTTCAATACATCCCTATCAATATTATATAAGTGGACGTGTATCACAAACTGATGTACCTAGAGGTAATAACCCGGAAAAGGGTGCATCAAGATTGACTAGAGCATAACATGTTATATGGTAACATGTCTTACTACACATATGGTTTGAAGCTTTATGGGGACATTCTTGGGATCATTCAAATTTTTTCTACAACCAATAATGAAGTAGTTGGGAAATAAATATTTTCCAAATAAATAATTTTTTATTTTTATGAGATTATATTTTTTAAGTGTTTTAATAGTTTAGGGATTATACATTATGTTTACCAATATTATGATCTAATATAGTGAATGTCATTTCATAGAAATGGAACCTAATGGAATGAATTCGAAATGCAATAATTCATGTAAAATATATAGGGATCTCCCTCCTAGGTTAGATAATGGAGCTGGAGAAAAAGATAAACTTGGAACTGTTGAAATTATAACCATATTGGGGAAGCTGGCATAGGATATGATAAATAAATTTTCTCATATGGATCATCTTATTGATCAACCACGAGGGAAAAAATGTTATAAGACATCATAAGTCAACAACCTCCGTTATTTAATTGGAATAAAAATCCATTTTTATCTGATAAAGGGATAATATCCTCAGAGAAGGTATTACCTTCCCTATAGATTAGTGCAAGGTGGAAAGTTGACAAGGAAGTTTATTATAGGACCATTTTTGGTTTTTGATTCTATGAACTAAGGGTGAGGAAGAATCAAAAACCCCCGAGTGAAGGATTTCATGGTATTATTTTTGGAGAAATATATTCATCATGGAGAAAGAATATATATGGAAGCATTGTTCTTGAGTCAATATCAAAAAGAAAAGGAAAAAATTGATAAGTATAAATCCAAATTTACAAGTTTATCAAGGCATGTTGCCGTCTATGTATATAATCCAGTGAGAAATATTTATTATTTTTTTGATGGGATTAATATAATTCACTACAAGGAATTATTCTCCAAAACAATTTCATGGTAAGAGGACATAGTATAATTTTCTATTAAGATTTAGAAATAATTTTAAAATGTTATATGTATTCAAATAAAATAATGAGATGAAGATTACAATAGAGAAATGGGAGGATAATGGGAAGAAGGAAATGTATGATTCTGCAACATGTGATACTTGTGGAAGCAAAAACATTTGTACATTCCTAAATGGAAAATTAATTTTATAAATGTCTGTATAAAATGGATACAATGATGAGGATTTAAAGGGAAAAAAGATTATTCAAATGTTCAATTCTTAAACTACATGTATATGAATCACTATAAAAATGAATTCCCTATGTTCCAAGGGAATATACATCAAAATAAGGTATGGAATAAAATTATGGATTACTTTATAAAAATAGATAAAGTGGAAGTATTAATTTTTCTTATTTAGGATTCATGTTTTATGTTATTATATTATATCAGTCAATGATATGCTAGTTATTCTGTAATTTTTAAGGGTTTTACAATTGTAATATTCATTAAGTTTTTTAATGTTTATGTAAAATGGAATCAATGAGCATGAAACATAGAATCAGTGTAATGTTGAAAATCATGGAAAAAATATGATTGAGGGAATATTAAACATTAACATGTTTCTAATGTTGAGAGAATTGTGTCAATATGTAGAGTTTATTTATATAGATAAATTAAATTGGATAGTACTAACTACTATGGAACTAATTTATGATAAGTTTATTTCAGAATTTCAGTAAAATTATATCAATATTTATAGATATTAATCTTATGAATGGATGATAAAACTAACTATTTATGAAATGTTTTATGATGAAAATTAGATAAGGTTTTAGAGAATAATTTATTATTTTCATAACTTTTTCTAACAATATTTGTTTTGGAAAATATTACGACTCAAATGAAAATATATTTTAATCTTTTATAGATCCCACAATCTATTAAAAGAAAATTTTATTTTTTTAGGAATCGAGATTAATATATTTATATTTCTTTATTTTTGTATGCAATTAAAGCATTGATAAATTTATTTAATTATTCAAATTAATTATAAAATTATCAAGTTTATATCCTTATATTAATATATAGTAAAATAATTACTCAACTTTAGAAAAATTATCTTCAAATAAAATTCTATCTTATTGAAATTATTTTAAGGATATCAAAGAACATTTGAAACCAATTAGATTTATGTCATTGAACCCTAAAAATAACATTGATAATTCAATTAATATGATCATTATATTCAATCAATATATATAAATATTTAATATTTTCCTTCATATCTATATAGTCTCATTCCACCTATGTTCTCCAACATTAGATCGTAATTATTTGTCATTATATGTGGCCTTTATAGTTATCGTTCAATCATATTAAGTGGATATTTTATTAAGAAATTTATAATATGGGTTTTAAAATGAATTAGTTTTCAAATATAAAAAACAATATTTTTGAGATCGAGTTAAAATTGGATGGAAATAATTTATTGAATGTGGGGAGAATGCAACTCCCCTAAATTATGAAAAAATAACATTTTATTAAATAGAAAGTGTTACATGAAACATAAATTCTGAAAGGGAATATAAAATTCAAATAAGTTATATTATATCTAATATATTTAATCTATTCAATCTATTTTATAGATTCAGCATATGTAACACTATGTTATATTGTTTTAAACAGAAAAAGTACTTCCTTTGATAGCTTGTGTTATACGCAATACCATGTTTTACTGAATACTATTTTTATTATAATTTATATTGAAAAATATCTACTAGATTTTAAATTGTGGTCTATAAAATGTATTTACTAAATTACGAAAATATACAGTTGAATTCTCCAGTTTCTAATTAGTTAAAAATGAATTTAATAACTAATTTAATATAAAGGGAATGTTTAAAAAATATTTTATGTTCCAAATGAATTTTTTCAGAATAAATTAAATAAATTAATATTATTAATTGATAATAATTAAATTTATATATAATAGATTCAATAAAATGTTTCGATACCCATCCAATAGATTTTATTGGAATAAGAGAAGAAAAAATATAATTTTACCCAAAAAATATATGTATTTATATAAATGAAGATTTTCATATTTTAATGGAGAAATTAATTTGAAAATAAATTTGAAACTCTTATAGAATTTAATTTAAAAAATAATCCAAAAATTTTAAAGTGAAATGTCAAAATTATTTTGTGTTATTTTTTTTATTTTTCCGAGAATATTATTTTATGTGAATAGTAAAAAATACAAAATTTTAACTGAAAACCGACTTTTCATCTTAATATTTTATATTGTTAAATTATATTCATAATTGGTTTTAATTTAAAAATATATCAATTATATGTATAGTGGTAATGTATTCATCAATGGATTCATTTTTATATTTAATATTGGTGTGAAAAAATTATAAATGTTTTGAACATTTTCACTTTTAAAACCCATTTTATCATCCAATCTATAGGAATAATATTCAATTAATATAATCCAATTCTATTTTTTGAATTTGAAAAAATGGATTCCATATTATTTACCATCATTATTTATAACTTTTAATAAGTTAAAATTAAATTCTTTCTATAATTATTAGTGAATGTAGTTATAATTAAATACAATGATTAATGTAAAAATGAGATTACATATTGGTTAATTATAGAAATATGGTGTAAAAATTACCCTAAACATGTCCAATACTCATTGGATGGACATATTTATACCATAACCTTCCATGTACCATAATTATTGTGTTATATAAGCATCTTTCTTGGTAAAAGTGTTGGTCGACCCAACTTCTTTTCAAAAATTCCATGTGAGTCCTCTCCCACACTAGTATAAGGAAACCCTCCCCCTTCATCACACCTCTCAATGAACTTTGTATTTCCCATAAACTGAATTAATAATTCCCCAACATTCCTAAAATCTTCCTATAAATCTTATATTTTGTTTAAATCCCACATATGAACGCATTCGTGCAAACCTACGATGCATACACTAAGAATAGATAATGATTTTCTAAAAACATTTTTATTTTATTTAAATCACATAATAAATCAATTGATATTATATATTAATTATATAATAACCTAATTATATTCAATATACTGAGATTTTTTTTATTTTAAGGTAATACCTACAACTACACACAATTACATAAAATGGGATACACAATCATTGTTCGGGAGTATGGAGGACTACAACTTCATGAACTAATGTCATATGTTCTAATATTATAAACATTCATGGTTAGGAATAATTATAGATTTTAGTTAATATATGATATATATTATATTTATAATTTATTTATTCATATATTATTATTATATATAATAAAACATCAGGAATTCCATTTTTGGGAATATGATAACATCGTTTGTCTGTATGGAGAACTACCACCTCACGAACTAATATGATTCATTCACACATTAAATAAAAGGAACTGAGGATGGTTTTAATAAAAATATGTTATATATATAACATAATAAATATATTCCAAGTATAATATTTATATATATCATTTTATATTATTTCATTCAATATGATAAGAAAATGTAAACGATGTTAAACTGTATGTACGACATACTGTCTCCATGAATGATGCATTTCATTCCGTAACACCAAATTTTAGGGATAAATATAAATAAATATCTAATAAGTATATATGATATTTAAATCTTATTTTAATTTCAATATTTTATTAAAAAAATATCCATGTAAGAGGAATAAAAAATAACATGTTGATGCATACTTTTAAAATAGATAAATTAACACCACAAAACAATGAAAACAATACAATATTATTATCTAATGGGTGGTGAGATATTAGAAAATGAATTGTATATAATGTTATAAATATTAATATGTTAATTTTATAAGTTAATAACATTCTTTAAACCATTATATGTGATTTTATACACTGTTCAACAAAAAGGAAGCACAAGGTAGTGGATTTTCCTCAAATTCATTACATCAAGGAATAGTGTAATGTTATGCATATTGTTTTTATATGGTGTATATACTATATATTTTAAATTTAATTTCATGAATAAATCAATATTCACAATATTTTGTGTCTCATTTTGATTTATTTCCTCTAAAAAAATTAATTAAAATTTACCATGTTGTTACTAATTCTACAACCCAATTCCTTTTTATTGTGTTATATAACATCCTATTTTTTAATGTTATATGAATATGTTTGTAATGAATCATGACTATCTATTTTTTTATTTCCACTTGATTTGTATTTATTTATATTTGATACAAATTATTTATTCATTTGTATATTATCACTTCAATGATATGATCTTTATAAGGGTTTACTTCACAATCTCACTTTATTTATGACTGTTTACAGTTGGATTTCCATTGAAGAATATTATTTTATAATTTATTAATAAACCATTTCATTATTTAGAGTCATGTATCATAATGAATATGTTTAATTAAACGTTTTATTTTTATCATAATTTTTTACTTAAAATGTTTTTAAAATATATTTATGAAAATAAACCATCATTAATATCTTTTGATAGAAATATGTTTGTTACAAAACCATGTTTTGAAAAAAATTTATCAAAAATTTCTTCATTTTTCATTTAAAAATGATTCATTAAAATCATTTTTAACCATTTTTTTGAAATAAAAAATTCATTTGAATTTATTTTCTCTTTCTAAAAATGGAACTTTTTCAATAATTTTACAAAGAAAAAGGAATGTTCATTTAAATATCATATAGCATGTATAGAATTACCCACTATCATTTCTATGAATGTACTTTTTAAATTTCAAGAAAATATTTTTATTTTTTTTAATAATATTGAATTTCAATGATTTTTTTCCAAAAAAACATTAAAAAATATTTTTTCCTCAATAATATTTTTAAATATATTAACTAATTAACTAAAATATCCATGTCTTATTACTTCAATGTATATATATTGTATTGATACCATCCATATTATTTCTATGGATTTTTTATGATCAGTTTTACTCTGGATGTGCTGTTTTGCCACCATTTTCCATATTACTCTTTCTGATTTATCTCTATGTATATTGATTTGGAAAGGTATTTACGTTTCATATTATTGTTTTAATATCAGTATTTATGTTGATAATTTTTCACCTATTTAAAATGTGGAATGTTTAGGAATTTTTATGTGACAGGTGAGGGCTGATATATCCCCTCGACGCATCATTATGTTTCTTAACAGAAACTATATATGTTTTTGGCCAAGGCCAGTACAATATATTAGATTATAGACACCAAGACTAGATGGTTTTATATTATTTTCATAAATCCTTCATATTATTAGATTCTTGTCTTGAAGCTTCAATATCATGTTATAGATATCCATCATTATGCATTCCATCATTATGAATTTAGTTATTAATATTCCATGTGACTATTCTTTTTGATAGAATATGCATGGTTTAATTTCATTATCACGTGTTTATTTAAATGGAATTGTTTTATCACAACTTCTCCCTACAATATTACGCTCATATTATTAATTTAATTGTATGTGCTTAAGTTATTTACCATTCCATTTTGATTTGACATTATTTATTCATATCTTCATCATCACTTAACCATTACTGGTCATTTGAGCTCACTATTATTTATCTCATTCCCAAGGATTCGATAAAGATTACTGTAGCTGATATAAAGGGTTATACCATATCGAATGAAGTTAATATGGAAAAAATATTTTTGAATTAAATTTTAATGCAAGAATCATCTGTGTATCTCTTTTACCAAGACTAAAAAACTATTCAATCCTTTGAGATGTTATTTCATCATACTTATAAAAATGTAATCGGAGTTGGAACATTATATGGTATTTTTGGGTTAGGGTTTCTATAGACCTTCATTAATATTAAAATGAGATTACAGTAAAACATAATTGATTAAAAATGAATCAAATCAAAAGTAAACATGAAATGGTGTTTGGAGGAGATATTTTTCTTATTGAAACAAGTGTATAGATCTTCTACCCAATCCTTTAGCAAGGATATAGTCATTTTAATTCTCCTCCTATAATGTGGATGTAAAACCCCATTTCTAGGAGAAGAGGGGTATGCATTTATATCCTATGTTAGTGGTCTACATTCTTTCCTAGAGGGACCATCAAGTTAGATAAACAATTTTACCAAAAATACAACCAAATATTTAAATATCCAATATTTAAAAGATATTGATATTGATTTTTACTATTCACACTAATCGTTTTAAATAAATTTTACTTTTGTAACCACGGTAATGGACGATTCTATAATCCTTGTGTTGTTGTCTAGTGTTATCCTGAATTTTTAAAATTCCCCAATTTGAATGATTTTAAGGCTAGAAAGATGCCATAAAATACGAACTGGGTTTTTTAAAAAAAAATGGGACCCAATATCTTGTTTTTTACTCCACAAAAATTCATCTCAATTAGGAGTGTTTATTTGGAGAAAATATCATCAATTTTATTATTTAATAAATACCCAAAATGAATTTTGAGATGGAATTTCATGAATCAATTGGGACACTTATTGGTAGAGTTGTCTCTTGATTTTTCTATTCTTTAAATAATGGAATTTACATGGACTTCATATCGTGTGAAAATGGTTTTTGAATTATTTATTGGTCCCAAAAAATATAAAATCATTTCTGGTCCAGTTTCTGTGGGGGACTCCTTAGATATTCTTTTGTGGTCCTCATATCCCTTCATATGGGTGAAATTTCTAAAGATCCAATTGAATGATTTGTTTTAATTGGAATCTGGAAGACTATAAATATAATTAAATCATTTGATCCAATATTTTGAAATATATTATCAAAATATTACACAATATTACAATTTAAGGAAATTGAAAAATGCTCTCTTATAATTTCTATGATCAAAACATGAACATTTAAAGGAAATTATTAAATTTTTACTAAAAAATAAGTGATGGGAGTGATGTAAAATATTGAATAAATATTTTACATTAGGAAAAAAAATTAGTGGTATGTGAGTATGAAATTTTATGGTGATGAGTATGTGATCGTGGATGCTCGGTATAGTCATTTAATGGTGATATGTGTGATACTGTTGAATTATATCCTTGTTAAGGGGGTTTTTATATAAGAACATCCATGTTTTTTATTAATCATTATGATGTAAATCTTATGGGTTTACATTTTTATATTATTCCATCAATTTTGAAACTACAAGAACATCTCATACCAAGTGAGTGTCCAAATTTTATGTGTGGAGCATGTGTGATTACTATCAGTGGAGTAGAATTTGATTAGGACATACCTATATGTGATATGGATATCGATGAATAGATTTTGGGAATGTATTTATTTACATTATTCAATTCCAATTTGAAAAATTATTTATATAAACTTAGTTTCACATCATTTTATTGCACTAAGAATCTTTTTAAATGAGGTTTGGATATGAAAGAAAACTATATAAGGACCATTTTTAGAGGTTGTTTGGAATATTTCTTATCATATGGGAAAAGTAACATAAGAATATTGTTTATTAAATTTAAAAATATGATTTTGTAACCATATTTGACCTATTATTGATGTTTTCCTCAAATATTCCTGTGGTATCGACCAAAAAGGGAAACTGTCATTTAAAATTGATATATATATATATATAAAGGTAATACAACTATTTAAATTTAACCATATATATTGGAACAAAAATAATTGAGGTAATTCAAATTATTTTTCAATGAGTTATAAAAAAGAGTATATTCGACTAAATTCATCTCCTTGGGTAGCACTGGATCATTTCAGAAAGATATTTGATGGAACACTTTAGATTTGTTGTTGATTATCGAAATCATAACCATGTTTTGATAATAGAACAATACCCCCACTCCACGAATTTATGATTTGTTGTATCAATTCAAGAGAGAAGAGTGGTTCCCTAATATTACATTGTCTTTGGGGTATCACTACCTTGGTGTTTTAAAAGATGATATTATAAATATGGATTTCAAGATCTAATGGGGTCATTATGATTATGTTCTAATTATGTTTTCTTAAAAAAATTACTAAATAAATTTATGGAATTGTTGAATTATGCTATTTAAATTATTATTAATTCCTTTATACTTTTGTTTTTATAATATTCTAATTTATTCTAAGACCAAATATGATCAAGATTAACTATGAGAAATAAGTTTTGATATCCTTTGGGAAAATAACCATTATGTTATCCTATCAATGTTTCATTTTTGGATAATGTATATATGTTTCATTGGAAATTCAATTTATTAAAATATAGTTTTAGTTGTTCCTGAATATGTCAATCCGGCTATCTATTAGAAGCCACTGCGAAATTTTTTTGAGATAAAATGATTACATAGATTAATCGCACCTAAAAAACACTTTGTTCTTGATTTTTAATTTTATTTCTCGCTAATGAAAACCTATATAATAATAGTTATTCTTTTTTAGTTGAATGATTACTTCCCTAAAACATTCCATTAATTATATGATCGACTTACAGTATCAAATTTCCATTTATTCCATAATTACAACATGGATTTGTGTTCTATTATGATGTATTATGATTTGTGTTGCATGTTATTATCATGTGTAGGTATCATGCTATTTCTTATGGATCTCAATAATTGTTGTTTAATTAGAAAAACTACCCAACACATGACATTCAATTAATGGTTATAGTCCATCCATTGAAAACATGGATTCATAATCAATTTCGTGATTAATTTATGGTGTTCACTATTCTTAATATTTTGAAAAAAATATCATAAAAGGAATATAATTAAGAAAAAAATATGGATGAAATACCTAATATTTTGAATTTGAGATAATGTATATACCCAATAACGTAATTTTTTTGGCTGATTCATTGATAAATATTTTATACAATTATATGTCTAAGGTATATTTATATTAGTGGAGGATAATGTCATTTATAGAAGATATTCATCTAAAATGTGATATGAAATTAAAAATTTTAACTTTCATTCGGGTCTTATATATTCTAAATATCTTTTATTAGGTATGATATGCACAGAAATTTGAGCTTGAACATTTGACTTTGAGTTCAAAATCATATAGTGGTGAGACCATTGAGAGATGAAATCTAGAAGGTATATCAATGATATGTTTTAATGATAATATTTTAGTTCCTCCAACATATCAGGAACATATTCATTCATCCTACCAATATTTGAGATGGTTCATTCATCATATAATATAAAATTGTTCAAATTTTTGAGATTATAGTTTTTGTGGCCTAGAATGATGTAGAAAATCAAAGTGTTTGTTTAAAAATTCAGAAGTTGTGAGAAGGTAAATGTGTAGCATCAACAAACAAATGGTATGTTTCACTCTTTACCTATTCCTATATGGAAATAGAATCTAATATAAATGAATTATAGGATGAGTCTAAAAAGAATATTACAAAAACATGATTTCATATGGGTGATTTTGGGTTGACTCGCAATTCATAAAAACTTCATCCATATTCATGAATCCAATAATGTTGGTGGGTTTTTCCAATATGAACATTTGAGAAGTTCTAATGATTCATGGTATCCTAGTTTCAATAGTTTCCAACCAGGATCCTTGGTTTATATCTTGATTTTAAAAATATTTCTATTATTCCCTTGGAACCCAGTTGTGTATGATAGTTGATTATAATCATTAAATAGATGTCCAATCTGAATTGAGGATCCAATCATTTTAGGGCAATATAATGGCATGTGATATATATTTTAGAAGTTCATTGGAAGATTATATTTCATTTTTCACGTTTTCATAGAATAAATTTTTTTAATCATTCTTATGTATTATTTATTTTAAATCATTGTATTAACAACATTCTCATTAACCACTTTTTTTGTGAGGAAAAGATGAAAATTCACTCATCATAAAAATTAATTGGAATGAAAAAAATAAGTTTCATATGATATAAAAGAGAACAATGATAGCTTAGATGTGTCATAAATCATTTGCAAACCTGTATTAATGACCGCTATAATTTGAGGTATCAAATCATGTTTTCATAATAATCTCCCACTGGACATGGAATTTTCATTTTGGTAAAAAATGAATGTTTCATTCATAGTGAGTTTTCTATATTTATTTACTATAATGAGTTGATGATGTATCTAACTAGTTTTATTAACCAAATAATTTCATCTCTTTATATAACATTTTTCATTTATCTCAATTTAAGAAGTACCAATCTAATATTGACTATGTGATTCTATACAACCATGCTGATATTGAATTGAATTATACATTGATTCAAGTGACCATATATATTTTTGAAAGGTAATAGAATCCATTGAGTGGTAAAATCACCCTTTTGATTTATGTTGTATGGTATCATGATAAGATCCTCGAAAAGATGTGGGTGCATGAAAAGGAAATGATATGATAATGCAATGGTATATTTCAGAATAATTATAGTTTTATACTTTCTTAGTAATTTGGGACAAATGGATGAAATAATGCGACCCCCTTGGTTTCAAATACATAACCCTTGTTTTATGTGTCTTTTACTCTATAAATTTCTTCAATCAAGTTTTGTGAGGATAAGGTTGGTTTTTCTATTACTGGATGACTTTTTCGATGTTCATTATTTGATCCTGGTTAGTATAAACCATAAACCATTTCTAAGAAACCATGAAACATGTATTGGTGTCACTAGGGTGGTTCAATGTTGATGAAGTGTTTTCACAAACCATGTTAGTTCCCAAGAGAAACCATGCAATGGAAATATAGGGAAAACAAAAAATAGAACACTGATTATATAATAGAATGTGCCAACCATATGGGGAAGAGGGCATTAGAATGTTTCACTATATAGTTTGAACACATTTTTATAAATATTAAATACCAAAATGTGTGGCTACATTTATTTTATATTACCACTCGCACGGTTGGCACATAGTTTTAAAACGTTCACTCTTACAACAAAACAAAAAATTGGAACATTAAAAATTGTTGTTTGATACCAAATTAATTATTGGAAGTCTCATTATTTTCATAATTTTTTATGATCTAATATTACTCTTCCCCACTAGGATCCCATGGTAATTCATCTAGATTAGGATATATCATTTATTAAATCAATGTGATTTAAAGATCCATTTTAACCTGTATGTAATCGTTTTTCTCTATTTGTCCTCAACTCTTATCATTTTCAATCACCGATATTATTATATCTAGTATTCCATGGAGATATATATTTATTTATTTATTTTTGAATATATTTATGAAATCAGGAGGTATCTATCGAAGGATAGAATATCAATGTCCAAGCCTCCATGATCTTAGCACCGTTCATCATTTTTTCTATCCGTTGAGAGGTAAGTGGCTTCCCTATCATATTCTGCATTATAGAAATTGAAGTCATAGTTTTTTTTAAAAAAAAATTCAATGGTTTTTTCTGAATCTATTTATTCTTGTATAACACATATTTTTAGTTTTGGATTTAGATATTTTGGGAAATTGGGTGGATTTCAATAAACTCTCATTATTTATAATTTTAAAAGAGAAATTCAAAATTAATGTATTTTTTTATGCATGAATGTTGTTTGACGATATGTTTTAAGAATGTAATTTATTAAATGAGATATATAATTTGGAATGGATCTTTGAATACATGTTTTGTGTGATTTTCTATGAAGACATTACCCCATGGATGGGTAGTGTTCCATTGGGGGACCTAGATATTGGACACCTTATTACATCTTGGTGGATCAATGAGTGACCACTCATGAGAATAAATGTATCACTCAACAAAAATGTGTTTGAGAGTGTTTGCGTGTATATGGAAAAATAAATATGGGTATACCAAATGACTATAATTGTTTGTAATAATTTTTTTAATATTTTCCAATGAAATCATTTATGGTATTAAAATAATTTTTTTTGAAATTCATAAAAATTTCATCATATTAAATGTTCTTATATGTTATTTTATTTTTCTTAGTTTTGGTAAGTCCTTTGTGAAATCATAGTAGTTTTATTCTCACCCACTTATTAGGATCTATAATGCATTGGATGATTTTATCATTTAGTACATTGGAAAATAAAAGGTATCATGCTTCCCTAATAGAACACCTTGATTCTATGGGTATGAACAATATAGTTGGAGCATAGAGAATGGTTGGGATTACTTGTAAGGACAACACATGTGTTTATCAAGGTATTTTCTGGCTTCATTCCTTGTTTTTTATTTTATTGTTAATCAGATATTATTTCATAATTTTATTTATACATTTGGTTTTATTATTTACTCATAAATGATATAGTTATTTAGATGTTTGAACATTGTGTTGTGTTGTTGTTTCCCCTATTAAGGTAATGTAATCCCCTAATGTTTTATTATTTCATGAAAATTTATTTCCATCTATTGGTGCTATGGTGATGTAACTTAAGGATAGTAACACCCCCTAACATCACAATACAATGAGTAGTGGAAGAATGGAATATTATCCTTAGTTGAATCTATATGATATCCTATTCTACTCGTTAGTATCAAGAAAAGAATTTATTTTCATGGAAACTAAACTCTAGTATTTACCATGATAATGTATTTTCTCCTATAAGTAGGTTTATCCTAAGGGATATCACTAATGTATCATCATCCATGTTTTCCAAAATAACCAAACCTTTCCCTAATAACAACTATAGTGACCCAAGCATTCCATATGTTATATTTATATTACATCATTTTGGATAAAAATATAATATATTGCATGTAAATAATAATAATACCTATTCTTATCATAAATTTTAATTATGTTATTTGAATATTAATTACATTATATCAACAGTCACCTAAGGATAGTAATTGTTTTTTTATTTGGAATAATGGAAACACAAACAACTTGTCCATATTTAAACTACATCATCTCTCACTAATATCTTTATAATTAGAACCCTTCATCAATATATAATATGTAATAAATTTCATTATAACCTAGGGAATTGAGACATAATAAAGGGTGATATTGGATTGTCATTATAGGTAATCAATGGACGTGTGTATGCCTGTCATGAACATAATGGTATGAGCATAACTGTTAAAACACATGCCATAAATATCAATGATCATAGTCATGAGTCATGGAATAAATATCGTTGGTTCATAAAACATTAATGATATAGGAGTAATAAACATGATCTAAGAGAGAATTATATTATCAAAACACATAAATTCTTTTTATAAAAATAAAATAGAAAATAATTTCTATATTAGTAATCCATATTTTCAAGGATATTATTAAGTAATCTGTTCACTCCCCCAAAATATTAAAGTAGTCAAGGTTCACTCCAATCACCATCATAGAGAAAAATGTCCCTTAATAACCCAGTTTAACTCCCCATTCTAGTCACATCTATCTCATGATATATAATGATTTACCTATATCATTTGAAGGATATATAGGTACCTCCCACCACATAATGAAAAAAATAAATATTTGTTACACAAGATCATAAAACATTCAACATATCTTAACCCATGAAATAAAAATGGTTTTATAAACATTTCATCATATCATAACCCATATAACAGAGAAAGGATTCACTAGCATTAAATCATTTAATCATAGAATAAACATTTATAAAATAAGTGGGTTTCAAAATAATTTTATAATAGCATGACCCATGGAAGAGGAAATGGTTTTATAAACACCATTCCATCATAAACATAAATCATTCAAATAAATATTAATAATGGTATCTGTGGATTATATCCCTGGTAAGGCATGTGTTAGATTAATGGATTCCATATTATATGGAAAATTATTTTTATCAGTCATTTAAATCAGTTCATGAAGAACATAACCATTATTATTTGAAAAATGAATTTTTAAACCAAATTTCTTTTTTAAATTTCATTTCAATGAAAATAAACTTGAAATAGTATATATTAATCGTTAAAAATAATTTAAAACAATTCATAAGGAAAATACCCTTCCCAATTTTTTTTAAAAACATAAACAATTTTCAAATAATTTTATTTGAAAATAACAATGAAATCATACAAAGGACGTTTCAATTAATACAATGGTCATGAACGGTGAAAATTTCATTCATTTCATACATATTAAGATAAATATTTCTTTTACATTTTTTTGTAAATTCAAAACATGCATTGTTTGGAATTACATTTGATTAATCCTTAACAAAATTTACAATACAAACAAGGAAAAATTAAAATTTTAAATTATTTGATTAATAAATAGTTTTTGAATCCATTTTTAAATATCATAGGTTTTGAAGAAAACATATTTCTGATAAGATATAATAATGTAAAACACTATTAAAAAATATCCCAATTATTTTTAGTTCCAAAGTGTATAAAAATGTAACAATTACATTAATATGTCTTTAATACTAGGAGGATAAGAACTTTTTTGTGTTTCATAAGATATGGATCATAGTATTTAAACATTAGTACATAATCGTTAACATTCATGATAAATAATTAAAATGTAACATAAAATCATTACAATTTTAGTAACCTTGAATTGTATTCCCAATGAAGGAATAAAATCAATTAGACATCAAATATCATGTGGATAAATAAATTCCTAAAATTAAATTTCTGTGGGATTTATATAAACCTCATGAAAAATTAAAGGAGCATGGAATAATGTACGTCTGAATGATGGAAAATTGAGACAAAAATACTTTTCCTTAAGTCATGATATCCATCGTACATGTTAAAACCTTCCATATAATTAATATATGTTTTTTATATATCTATTATAAAAAAAATAAGTATATATATCACACCATATGTGATATAATTACCAAATTTTATCACTCGTTTGTTAACAAAAACATTTTAATATTATGATTGGAAAAATAGAATTGTTTCTCATATTTAAATTAAATGGAGGTTTAGTGTAGGATGTGATATAGGAATGGAGATGGGTCCTGGCGACTTATTGAAAATATATTAGAACTTCATGGTTTGAATAATTTTAAAGATATTTTAATGTGGATTGATTATGGGTTCTTGTTTCATTATTGAAATCAAGGGCTTGGGTTGATTGTATGATTAACCCAAATAAATTTGATGCCGAAAAATTCAATGATGTTCACATGATGGAATGCATATTTAAAATATAAATTATTAAATATTATAGTTTAATTACCCCTCATTTATTCACTTATATTTAATTTATATTTAAAACATATTTTTCGATATGAGTTTCATGACCAACTCGTGTCTCCGATCATTTTAGTTATGTTTTAATAAATAACTGATTTATTATTTGTAAATATTTTGATATATTATAAATGGTCCATTTACATTTATCATGGACTTATAATGAATATTATTTTGAGAATTATATAAATATTATATATTTTCAATATATATTTATTTATATTAATTCATTAAATTTTTTGATAGAAATGAAATACACCATTCCTGTAGATGGTTGGCCATATGTATGCATGAACATTATTTCCATATTATTTTTGGATTGAATGAAATAATGGTAAATGATATATAAACAAACCATAATATTTTTTGTGTCATATGTATCAAATATTTTCATTTAACACATCTTTAATACTTTCTATGTTAAGCATGAATGAAACACATCGCTCCGCGAGGTGGTAGACCGCCGTACACACGAGTTACTTTCTCACATTCCAAAAAATTGAAATAATAATGATATGTGTGATATAATAATTATATAAGAATAATAATATCATCAATATATTATATAAATTATAATTCCGAAATTATTTATAGTATTTAGTGGTGTTAATGGTAAGATGATGGGTGTCAGTTTGTAAGGAGGTAGTCTGTTGTACACATGAGAAATGATTTCATAACACATTCGAATGATGTTGAGATGGTTGTAGGTTATGAACAGAACATAAAAAAATCTTAGTATATAGAATATATTGAGGTTTGTATATATTAATGTTATAATGACACTTTATTAAGGTAAAATAAGAAATTAAAACATTCTCATAGATGAACATTTCCTCTTCTTCTAGTGTCCTTATGTTATCACAAAAAATGATACATGATTAGACTTTTTTCTAAACTAATGATTCTAGGATAAGGGGACATAAGTTTTAAAGTAATGTGGATATGTATTTGATAAACCAAATGGGTATTATGGTATGATGTGGATATGATAATGGGTGAGATTTTTTAAGTGATGTTAGTGGTACACTTATTATTATTTTAAAAGAAAAAATTCCACCAAATATTTTTTCATGTCACAAGGATTAGATAAAGGAAAATTCATGATATTATAAAATAAAAGGTCTACCTAAGGTCAATAATTGGTTATGGAAAAAATTTTGGGAAATTTTTATGTTTATTTGTTAGTTTGACACCACCTAGTAAACCTTTTTTTACAATAATAATATTATTTTTTTGAATGTTTTTACTATTCATTTTGGTAAAAAAAATAAGCTAACCTTATTATATAGTAGGAATTATTATTATTCCATATATGTATTATTTATTAAAAAAATCATTCACATAAGTGTAAAATTTTAATTTAACAGTAGTCTTCCATATTCGATGAGAAAGAGAATTTTCAATATGAAAATGTTCAAAAGGTCATAAGGTTGTGATATAATAATTCAATATGAAATTGATTCCACCGACCTAAACTGGATTAATGGAAGAATAATTAAATTACTTTTTAAAAAAACTAAATTATATTTTATCATTATATATAAATTAACCAAAAACATTTCATAATTAAAATTTGGTATTATGAACTATTAATCCAAAAAAAGTATATTTTTAGAAAAAATCCAAAAACATCAACCTAAGATAATTTTTTCATTCTCATTTCAAAAATAAATTTTATTTTAAAAAATGACTTTTATAAAGTCCTTAATTTTTAATTTTATTAGTCTTCACAAAAATAAAAAAATACATTTTAGAAAAAAAATTCTATTTTTGAAACATGTATTGATTTTAATGAAAAATTAATATTATGTTTCATCAATTTTAATTATTTATATAAAACCATTATATAAAAAAATTTAACCATTATTATTAATATTCATATTTGATTGTTTAATGTCCTTGTTAAAGTGGGATTGTTTGAATAACTATATTAAAAATGTATCATCATCTTGATAAAACATTATATCATGTTTAATACAAGCCAACCCAGTGTTGCACGTGGTATAAGATGTAAAGACCCATAAAATTCAAGGGATATTTTTTTCTAAACTTTCTTTGGGATTTTACAAGAATGCAGTTTCTGACGGCGCCTCATTCTGAGGCCCGGTGTGCCTGGAATTATTTTCCGAAGTTTAGCTCGGGTACGTTCAGTGAACGAGCGAGCGGGTTTTTATAACTCTTTAACATATGCTCAGAATCAAAATCTGAAGGCACCGATTGAATCGCAGCACCGATAATTGCTTAGAAACACCTTTTTCGGAGTTGCGTTTGCTCGGGTTTGGTTTTTAATTTTGGGAAAAATTTAGGGAATAAAATAAAAGTGGTGCAACCGATCATTTATTTTATTTAAGTCACTTAACCTATGTTAAGTGGATGACATGGGACCCACAATATCCTACCCACTTGGTAGGATATTTTGGGACATGGGACCCACAAGAGCCACCGTTTCTTTTCTTCTTATGTAACGCATTCGCACCCCCTATTAATGAAGTCAAACCGTGTGTTTATTCTGGTTAAGAAACGCCTCATTAATTTGGGCGGTTAAATCGTTACAATTAATTCATTGAATTTATTGATTCTTTTTGAATTTCAAAGGTTGACTCGTGCGTTAATAAAATAAGACTGTTCTTATTTTATTTTTGTTGGAAATTGTTGCGTGGAGAGGATTTGGAGGAAATCGTTCTTCTTCGATGAAGAACGCGAATAACGCGAACAACGCGAAGAACACAAAGAACGCACCAATCTCCGACGAAAAACGCCAAATCCCCGGAAATCAACGACGCTCCTTCCGCGACATTTCCTTCGCGATGATCCTTCTCTTCCGTGACGATCCTCTTCTTCCA
Source organism: Viscum album (assembly GCA_963277665.1). Taxonomy (NCBI): domain Eukaryota; kingdom Viridiplantae; phylum Streptophyta; class Magnoliopsida; order Santalales; family Viscaceae; genus Viscum; species Viscum album. The sequence goes on from OY728159.1 coordinate 1,270,536,837, forward strand.
CGACAGTTAATTCCACGACGAACTCTCATTCGACAACAACGATGAGGTAGGGAATTATTTGGGAACGATATTATTCCCTTGATTCTTTCATTCTAAAGAAAACAAAGAAACACAGATCAACTTATTATCTATTTTATCCGAGAATGTTTTCTTTGCGGGTTGGGAATAATTTTTTGCGGGAAGTTATGGGGGTTTTTTTATTGTTGATCATGATCTCATTTGTCGCCTTTCTTGGTTTCAATTGGGCCGCCTGTTATCATAATAACGGGAGGAGTTCAGTCCGCACGAACACGGCCGACCCTCCTCCCCCCTTGTTTGTTTGAATTTTTTGCGGAACGCGAAAGGCAGTGCGGTGCTGTTGCACCGTGCGGAAATGAGAAAGAATGCGGCGAAGAAGCGCGCCGCCGTCGTGCCGCCCCGTTGAGGCCGAACGAAACCGCGGGCGGAGTCGGGGCCGCGGAGGTGATTCGAAGACCACGTAGTTTGTTGTCGAAGTTCGGATCGGCGGATAATGGTGAGGCGATCTTAAAAGGAATTTTGAAGCCACCGTATTAAAGTTCGGGTCCCAGGAGGACCGTTTGCCAAAGCGGCGAGCAAAACGGACCACTGGAGCGCGTCTGACTGTCTGGGGAAGACTCCCCCGGCGCGCCCCGCTGGCACGGCGGTGCCAGCGGCCGGAGACGGTGGCACCCGGTGTGCCGCTGGGAATGCGCCATCACGGCTGAAGCCACGGCGGCGGGCGGCTGGTCCCAGGGCCACGCGGGACCATAGGGATGTGGCATCGTGCCACGTCCGTTGACAGGGAGCGTCCCCCGTGCGGGGGCCGCGGTTTCATCCAGGGGGGTGGTCTCCCCTTGCACGGCCGCATGGCCAGTGCCAGCGAGCCAGCGCGCCGGGCCAAGCCTCCCGACTGGACTGCCAGGCCGGTCCGTGCCATCCAATTCAAGCCGCGCCCGGCCGGGCCGGGCTGCGCCCCGCCGGGTCGGGTCGACCCGGTTCGGGCCGACCCAGGGGGGTTGTGCCGGGTCGGTCCGGGCCCAGACCCCCCATTTTCGGACCGCTTCGGTATTTTTCCCATAACATGGTGTGCGGACCTCCGATCGACACGCCGTAAGTTGCGTAGCAATCCTTGGATCGAGACGGTCGTTTCGGTATATTACACTCAAGGTTTCGGAGAACTTTGGGTTCAGCCGGGTTGGTTCGGATACAAAACCAACCAGGCCCTCAGAGTGGAAACACATATAACATGAGTTCCGGACGTCTGATTGACGTGCCGTAGACATTTTTGATTTCCTCTTGATGAGACGGAACTTTTGGCATACTTCGCATGAGTTTTGGATTCAGTTGGAGTATGGCCGGGTTGGATTGTACCTGAAATCCATCCGGGCCCCTGGAACAGAAAAGCTGATATATTTCAGACCGGACGTTTGTTTGACGAACCGTCAGCGGTGTTAGTGATCACGTTGAGAAAGGGTCCCTATGAGTATACCCTATGAGAGTTTGGGGTACAGTTAAGATATGGCCGGGTTGGTTCGCACACGAAACCAACCGAGCCCCTGGAACGAAAAGGCTAAAAACTCACAGACCGGGCATCTGATTGACGCGCCGTCTGTTGGGTTGAGACCCCTATGATGAGGCGGTCCTTTGAGATACCTTTTCGTGGGACTTGTGATACTTGGAGTATCGACCTCTAGCTCGTGGAGCGGACACTCCCGGAGACGAGCATACATAGTACAGAGACCGTGTAGCTGGCTGTGACCGATGACTGCTTGTCCGATTCGATACGGAGTGACTAGCATAGCCCAGTGCGGAGCACTACTTTGTGAGGTGGCAGACCCATGGCGGAGGATCACTACTGTGTGAGGTGGCAGACCCGCGGTACTCGACAGTAGGAGTACCTCTGTAGGCTATGAGGGGGAGCACTATTGTGTGAGGTGGCAGACCCATGGCGGAGGAGCACTACTGTGTGAGGTGGCAGACCCGCGGTACTCGACAGGAGGAGTACCTCAACAGTCTTAGGTTAGTGAGCAGTACCTCAGAGTCGTGACAGGACCATTATACACTCTAGAGACGGGGCTCATCAGTAGTTACAGTTTCAATAATTAAAATCCTGGTTTGAGCTGAATCATTGACCTTTATGTTTACCTCTTGATTGAGATGGGTCACTTGATAACATAGGTATATGTATGGGCATATACCTAGGTAGTGGTTATTCGATGATTTAATAATCTTGTGTTTCCTCACGATTGAGATGGGTTACTTGATAACTTAGGTATATGTATGGGCATATACATAAGTAGAGGTTATCTGTTGAGATCTTCTTTGTGGTTATCCTTGTTGGTTTTAGTGAGACCTTGAGGGTCTCGGGGTCACCACTGAGTATCGTTATACGCACCCCTGCATGGGCTGTGCATGCACCTCGTTGTATTGGTTGCAGATGATGGCATCACTGACAGAGGCCGAGTCATCGAGGACTGGGCGGTACCCGGAGGTGGACCACATGACGATTCAGTATCCGGAGGTGGACTTCACGGCGAGACGACACTCAGAGGAAGTTGACAGGTGAGAGCATTGTGGAGGCTATCTGTACGTACCCTTCAGGTAGGATCCGTGGTGGACGATCCAGGAGATGCGCTATATGTACCTACCCTTCAGGTAGGATCCGTGGTGGATGATCCAGGAGATACGCTAACTGTACCTACCCTTCAGGTAGGATCCGAGGAGGACGAACCAGGAGCTGCTTCCTTTCTTCAAGTTGTTTGTCTTTTTCTGTTGTACTTTCGTTCAGTTGTAGCATTACTTTCAGTCGGGTTTTATTTTGGCCCATTTACTTTTCAACACATTCTTTGTACCTAGTGTTTTACTTCCGCTTGTACTCTGTGGTGTTTTGTTACTTTTATAAAGGAAATGTCATCCCAATTATTGGGATTTACGCCTTTGGTACTAGTCGGTAACCCCTGGCCTATGGAAGGCGGGCTTGGGGTAGTCACGACACGGGCCCCGAGGATGGGTCATGAAAAATTGGTATAAGAGGAGTCGGTTCTATCACAGAACTTATAACTCTGATATTTTCTTTCTGTGAAGAAGTAGTGTTAAGGGTACCGAGTGTGGTTTTTAGTTCAGGGAGTCCAGTGTTGGTGCGGGCGGCCGACGTATCCATACACCAGGACCCTAACAACTGATTTCCGACTTTGTGCATGAAAACACTGATTGTGTGTGTGTTTCTAGATGTTTTTAAAAGTCAGATCAACCAGGTCATCTCACCAGGTATAATCATTTGACCGTGTCACATTGTTTCTTTTAGGATGTCTTTTCACGGACGACCAGCTAGAGCCCAGAGGGATGTGCATACTGACAACCTGCCGAGCGATGAGGCTTCGGTACAAGTCCCTCTTGCAGTTGAGGCACCAAAGGATGCACAAGCGATACTATCATACGTTGGGCCACTGATGCCACCAGCCCCCGAAATAGGCGATGCACGCCACTTGAGAACACTGCACGAGTTCTAGCGCCAGAGGCCACCCAGGTTCTGGGGAGAGACGGACTTGCAGGCAGCTGAGGATTTGCTGGAGGCATTGGTGAGAGCCTTCAGGCTAGTGGGGATGCCTACAGACTTCATGGGGATCTTTGATGCCAGCCTTCTTCAGGCAGCAGCAGGCAGGTGGTGGAGAAACTTGTTCCAGTTTTGTGATGGGATGACCTTCACATGGTAAGACTTCGAGACCTTCTTCGGGGTGGATTTTATGCCAGTATCTTTACACCCCGAGCGTGTACAGGAGCTTCTGCCTTTGCCGCAGGGTTATCGATCAGTAGACGAGTCATCTGTGGGTAGTAGACAGATGATGCAAAGGTCCAAGAGGACCAGAGCCAGCTGTACGAGGAGCAGGAAGTGTTATGAATGCGGTAGGAAGGGTCACCTGGCACGTGACTATCCGACTCCTCATACAGTTGATCCACAGGCTTTGGAGGAGCCACTGAGGCAGATGTAGCGGTGGGTGCTTGAGCAATAGCCGAGCAGTGGATAAGGCTATAGAGCTCCGGGAGCAGGTGGACAGGAGCGGAACTAGTGGATACGTCCCTAGTACTTCTAGTTCCATGTTACTGTTGTATTCGTGTCTTTGAACTATGAGATGCAATAAAAAAAAGACACTTATCTTTGTGTTGTTTGCTTTCTTTTCCTTTTGTTTGGTTGATACTGAGTGGTCCCGGTAAAGACTGTTGACATGACCCTCACTTTCTAGATTTCTACTGGAGGAGACCTAGTGACCTCACACTGATGCCGACAGTGTGACTCGACCCTTGGAGGCGGGAGTGACAGTTGGATCTCTTGATAGTAACGTCGAGGCCTTACGACATCGTCCATGGCATGAATACATCATTCATGTCTGGATTGAATGTATTAGGAAATGAACGTGGTTCATCCTGGGGATGAGACCGAGTTTCTCTTTTCGGCAAAGTAGAAATTTTAGCATCTCTTTCAGATCATAGGAAAAGAAGGTGAAGATCATCCAGGAGCAGATGAAGACTGCACAGTACAGTAAGAAATAGGAAACTGGCACCAGTCTTAGAGACTCGGGCATGTTAAATGTTTCATGAAGTGGAAGCTTTAAGGAGAGATGAATCTATGAAGCAGCAGACGTGGAGGCAGATCTAGGGGAGCAGCATTTGGTGGTGTAGGTTTTAACATGCTACAACCACCCGCCTTAGTTATCCCCACCAGGCTCAGGGAGATGGAGGGCAGGGGAAGAGGGTAGCTGCGTGCGGTCAGGGAGAGTGACCCAATGGCTCTAAAAATGATTCAAGGGACAGTCTTTCCACTACTAGCTTCCATAGTAACAGACGTTGATACGAATCATTCCATCCTTCCACGAATCTTTTCCCAGACCAAGAGTTTCCGGTAAGCTGTAGACTTGACACTCACGTTTGGATATACCTTGGGAGAAGACTCGATAATCACACTTATGCCAACAGTGTGATCAGACCCTCGAGGTGAGTGTTTCGGTTGGAATCTCTTAGTGGAAGCGTTGAGGCCTTACGACGTTGGTTTGAGTATGAACTGGGCAAACACAGTTCATACACAAATTGACGGTATTAGGAAAGAAGGTTGTGGTTTAACTACGACGTCGGGATGGGTTTTCCTTGGTCGGTTAAAGGGAAACCCCAGGCAGCACAGGAGGGTGCGACCGATCACTCTTGAGTCGGTCAACCTTACCCTCGTGGCAGCAGTCGTTTTGAGTTCCTGTTCTAATAGGAATTGGAGACCTCTAGAGTTCGAGGATGACGATCACATCCTTATACGAGTCTCGCCTCGACGAGGTTTATGGAGATGTAGCCAAGGTGGCAAGTTATCTCCGAGGCTCAGCGGACCTTCTTAGGTCCTCATCTGGGTAGGCGAAGTGGTTTACCGCTTAACCCATCCACCTCAGTTGCACCAGGTGCACGACGACTTCTGTGTATCTCAACTGAGGAGATACGTGCTCGACCCTTTGCATATCATCGACCATAAGGAGCTGGACCTTAGCGATGGGGTGACTTTCACGGAGGTTCCAGTGGGGATTGAGGATCGACAGGAGCGGATCCTATGTGGACGGTCGATTCCTCGGGTGTACTTTCTTTGGCAGCATGGGAACCTCCAGGTGAGCACATGGGAGCGGAAGGTTCAGATGCGTGCTCAGTACCACTTTTGTAACCCTAGTTTGTGTTAAAGCTTTACGAGAAGTAAATACCTAAGGTGGGAGTAATGTAAAGACCCATAAAACACAAGGGAAATTTTTTTCTAAATTTTCTTTGGGATTTTACAGGAACCCAGTTTCTGACGGCGCCTCATTCTGAGGCCCGGTGTGCCTGGAATTATTTTCCGAAGATTAGCTCGGGTACGATCAGTGAACGAGCGAGCGGGTTTTTCTAACTCTTGAACCTGTGCTCAGAATCGAAATTCGAAGGCACCGATGGAATCGCAGCACCGATAATTGCTTAGAAACACCATTTTCAGAGTTGCGTTTGCTCGGGTGTGGTTTTTAATTTTGGGATAAAGTTAAGAAATAAAATAAAAGTGGTGCAACCGATCTTTAATTTTATTTAAGTCTCTTAACCTATGTTAAGTGGATGATGTGGGACCCACAATATCCTACCCAGTTGGTTGGATATTTTTTTGAGGTGGGACCCACACGATACACTGTTTCTTTTCTTCATAAGTAACGCACCTGCACCCCTTATTAATGAAGTCAAACCATGCGTTTATTCGGGTTAAGAAACGCCTCATTAATTTGGGCGGTTAAATCATTAAAATTAATTCATTGAATTGATTGTTTCTTTTCGAATTTCGAAGGTTGACTCGTGCGTTAATAAAATAAGGCTGTTCTTATTTTATTTTTTTGGAACTTGTTGCGTGGAGAGGATTTGGAGGAAATCATTCTACTTCGACGAAGAACGTGAAGAACGCGAAGAACGCACTGATCTCCGATGAAGAACGCTAAATCCTTGGAAATCAACAACGCTCCTTCCGCGACGTTTCTTCCGCGACGATCCTTCTCTACCGCGACGATCCTCTTCTTCCACGATGGTTAATTCCGCGACGAACTCTCGTTCGACGACAACGTTGAGCCAGGGAATTATTTGAGAGCGATTTTATTCCCTTGATTCATTCTTTCTAAAGAAAACAAAGAAACACGGATCAACTTATTATCTTGTTGATCCGTGAATGTTTTCCTTGCGGGTTGGGAATAATTTGTTGCGGGAAGTTATGGGGGTTTATTTTATTGTTGATCGTGATCTCATTTGACGCCTTTCATGGTTTCAATTGGGCCGCCTGTTATCATAACAATGGGAGGAGGTCGGACCACACGAACACGGCTGACCCTCCTCCCCCCTTGTTTGTTTGAATTTTTTGCGGCACGTGAAAGGCAGCGCGGTGCCGTTGCACCGCACGGAAATGAGAAAGAACGCGGCGAATAAGCGTGGCGCCGTCACGCCGCGCCGTTGAGGTCGAACGAAACCGTGGGCGGAGTCGGGGTCGCGGAGGCGATTCGAAGACCCCGCAGTTTGTTGTCGAAGTGCGGATCGACGGATGATGGTGAGGTGATCCGCAAAGGCATTTTGAAGCCTCCGCAGTAAAGGTCCGGTCCCAAGAGGACAGTTGGCGAAAGCGGCAAGAAAAATGGACCACTGGAGCACGTCCGGTGGTCCGCGAAAGACTCCGCCGGTGCGCCACGCCGCCGGGAGGGGGCGGCGCCCGGCACCCCTCCAGAAAGGGGCCGTCGCTGCTGAAGCCGCGGTGGTGGGTGGCTGGTCCCGCGGTCGTGCGGGACCTGAGGGACGTGGCATCGCGCCACATCCGTTCACAGGAAGCGGCCCCCGCGCAGGGGCCTCGGTTTCGTCCAGGGGGCGGTCCCCCCTTGCGCGGCCCCTTGGCCAGCGCCAGCGAGCTAGGGCGCCGGGCCGAGCCCCTCGGCCGGACCGCCAGGCCGGGCCGCGCCCCGTCGGGTCGGACCCGGACCCGGGTCGGGTCGGGCCGGGCCCAGACCCACTATTTTCGGACCACTTTGGTCTTTTGCCCATAACATGGCGTACAGACCTCCGATCGACGTGCCGTCAGTTGCGTAGAAATCCTTAGATCGAGACGTTAATTTCAGTATATTACACTCAAGGTTTTGGAGAAATTTGGGTTCGGCCGGGTTGGTTCGGATACGAAACCAACCAGGCCCTCAGAGCGGAAACACTTATATCTTGAGTTCCGGACGTCCGATTGACGTGTCGTTGACTTTTTTGATTTCCTCTTGATGAGACAGAACTTTGGGCATACTTTTCCTGAGTTTTGGATGAAGTTGGAGTATGGGAAGGTTGGATTGTACCCAAAATCCTACCGGGCCCCTAGAACAGAGAAGCTGATATCTTTCAGACCGGACGTCTGTTTGACGAACCGTAAGCATCGTTGGTGATCACGTTGAGAAACGGTGCCTATGAGTATACCCTATGAGAGTTAGGGGTATAGTTAAGATACGTCTGAGTTGGTTCGCACACAAAACCAACTGGGCCCCTGGAACAAAAATGCTAATAACTCACAGAACGGGCGTCCGACTGACACGCCGTCTCTTGCGTTGAGACTCCTATGACGAGACAGTCCATTGAGATAATTCTTCGTGGGACTTGTGATACTTGGAGTATAGACCTGTAGCTCGTGGAGCGGACCCTCCCAGAGACAAGCATACAGATTACGGAGACCGTGTAGCTGGTTGTGATCGATGACTGCTTGTCCAATTCGATTCGGAGTGACTAGCATAGCCCAGTGGGGAGCACTACTTTGTGAGGTGGCAGACCAATGGCGGAGGAGCACTACTGTGTGAGGTGGCAGACCTGTGGTACTCGACAGGAGGAGTACCTCTGTAGGCTATGAGGGGGAGCACTACTGTGTGAGGTGGGAGACCCATGGTGGAGGAGCACTACTATGTGAGGTGGCAGACCCATGGTACTCGACAGGACGAGTACCTCAGCAGTCTTAGGTTAGTGATCATTACCTCAGAGTCGTGACGGGACCACTTTAAACTCCAGAGACGGGGCTCATTAGCAGTTACGGTTTCGATAATGAAAATCCTAGTTTGAGATGAATCTTTGACCTTTGTTTTTACCTCTGGATTGAGATGGGTCACTTGATAACTTAGGTATATGTATGGGCATATACTTGGGTAGTGATTATCCGATGATTTCATAATCTTGTGTTTCCTCACGATTGAGATGGGTTACTTGATAACTTAGGTATATGTATGGGCATATACCTACGTAGAGGTTATCTGTTGAGATATTTTTTGTGGTTATCCTTGTTGGTTTTAGTGAGACCTTCAGGGCCTCGGGGTCCCTACTGAGTATCGTTATACTCACCCCTGCATGGGCTATGCCTGCACCTCGTTGTGTTGGTTGCAGAGGATGGCAGCCCTAACAGAGGTCGAGTGTTCGAGGACTGGGCGGTACCCGGAGGTGGACCACACGACGAGTCAGTATCCGGAGGTGGACTTCATGGCGAGACGACACTCAGAGGAGGTTGACGGGTGAGAGCGTTGTGGAGGCTATCTGTACCTACTCTTCAGGTAGGATCCGTGGTGGATGATCCAGGAGCTGCGCTATCTGTACCTACCCTTTAGGTAGGATCCGTGGTGGACGATCCAGGAGCTACGCTATCTATACCTACCCTTCAGGTAGGATCCGAGGAGGACGAACAAGGAGCTGCTTCCTTTCTTCCAGCTGTTTTTCTTTTTCTGTTGTACTTTCGTTCAGTTGTAGTTGTACTTTCAGTTGGGTTTGTATTCTGGCCCATTTACTTTTCAGCACTTTCTTTGTACCTAGTGTTTTACTTCCGCTTGTACTATGTGGTGTTTTGTTACTTTTATAAAGGCAATGCCTTCCCAGTTATTGGGATTTACGCCTTTTGTGCTAGTCCCCATCCCCTGGCCTATGGAAGGCGGGCTTGGGGTAGTCATGGCATGGGCCCCGAGGATGAGTCGTGTCATAAGAACAACTCTATATTTCATTTACAGAATAATAACATGGTGTTTCATATAACTCAATATTAACATGGTCTTCTATCTATATAAATCTATCAGAGAAATTTAATTTATTCAAAATAATAATAATTCATAAAAACTCATGGTGTAACATTTTACAAAACATAAATTAATTCCACCCACAAATTGAAACACTCATATAAAAAAATTAAGGAATTTATAAATCATTATATCCATAAGTTCATATAATATATACCTTACAATGATTTTTTCTCCACAAAACATTGACCAAGTGAGTGGTCTTGTTTGGTAAAAATTTCTCTATACGGTTGAGTATCTCAAACAATTGTTCCTCATAAGAAATATCTTTATTTAGTGTTTTGACTTCTATTTTATATAAATATGGTGATTTGGGTATGAAAATCCTTATGATAGATATATGAAACACAATACAGATATGAGATATGACTGGTGGATGTTCCATCTAATATTATATTATCCTAACATGATCTAAAATTTCAAAGGAATTGATATACCTAGGGCATGGTTTTCATTTATTCTATAAACACATAACCTTATTCCATGTGTAATTTCATTGAAACACATTATCACAAATATACTATTATAAATTACACCAGTGATTATCATCCTAAAATATAGGTTAAATTTGAAATTTTATGACGTGTTTCGGAAAGTATTTAACATTCTCTATTATTTCTTTAGCTATCTCAGGTCCCAATATATTGCTTTAAATGAATTCATTATAAAAAAATTTATCTTTGCATTTCAATAAAAAAATGGATTCATAAGGATTCATCTGAATTCATGACTGAAATCAGTTGCTTCATTAAAACTAAACAAGGAGATGGTGTTGATCCCAACCACCTTACAAATCAAAATAACATGATTTCAACATATCCTATAGAGATTACTTTATTCATTTAGAATGATCATATTTTTTAGGATAAAACATAGGGCTGAGACACAACTTTGTGTCATGATCTTGTAGAATACTATTCCAGCACATTGAAGATATCATCAGATCTTGAATTGAAAAAATGGAATGTTTTATTCCAAAAAACATTTCTACTAATATAATTTATATAATTGGATTATGATCTAGTAGAAATTCTCCCTTGATAGTAAGGATGTGAGAATACTTAGTAATGAGATTGATTACTACCCATATAGTAATACACCGTTTATATGTTTTGGAGAGTATAATTGAAAAAATCACGACAATTTTTTCATATTTCCTATTTCGTATGGGTTATGGATATATCATCCCCATATAATTTTGTCTTCCATCCTTAAAATCTAAAATATGAGGCATCGAGAAACAAACTATATGAAATCCAACTTCATTTCATCCAAAAATAAATAAACATAAAAAACACTATACATAATTGTACTTCCCTAATAAAATAACAATGAATAACTATAATCTTCCTTAATCAATTGAATCTTAAAATAAGTAATAGTCATAATGCATAGAATATACCAAAACCTTAACATTCCATTATGATCAAGGTTAAAATATGGAAAATTGTAATGATTATTTTGCAGCTTAAAATCTTCCTTTTGCGTCTCTTTAATATTTCCATGGATAGGTGGATAGAAATTCAAATGATCAAGAAATTATGCCCCCCTTCCTTCAACAATTCAAAGTTTTTCCTTTTAAAATACATAAATATTGTATCTTATTTAATCTGCATCATGGATTATATATCATGATCCTTTCGACATAAATCATCGACCACCTTGTTCTCTTTCCCACTGCGGTAATGTATTATGATGTAATAATATATAATCATCTATAACTGTTATCTTTTCTGAATATTTAATTCCATATATGAGAATTTATAATGTAATATTTAATTATTTATATATATATATATGTATCACACTATCCTCATAAGGATTATTCAATGATATATTTAATGCAAAAAATCATATTTAATTTAAAGTGATGATTTTGGTAATTTTTCTCATGTATTTTCAATGTTTTTGAGGAAAAAGCTATTAAAACACAATTCTACATAAGAACACAGCCCAATCACCAGTTGGATGCATCAATGTAAATTAAAAACCCTCCCCACTATAGTGTAATGTATGTATAGGCATGAATACTAATATTCTCATTAGTTCTATAAAATTTTGTTCGCATTCACCTATCTAGAGGAACATAGTTCTCTTCATAGTAATCACGGTCAGAGGATTTGATATTCATGAGGAATTATCAAAAAACAATCGATAATATCCATATAAAACAAAAAAATTATGAATCCCATTCACCTTGGTTAGTTTGGGAAAACTTTCAAGTACCACTGACTTCGATGGATATATTGATATATAATATCACAATATTGTTTTATCTAGAAATGAAACCACTGGAATAAAGAATTCAGAATTTGTAAATTATAAATATATATATTCTCCTTCCATGGGGTCTTTAGTTCATATATCAAGTTCTTTTCATGGTTTCCCGTTCTCATTGAGTATACAATACTATTTTCTATAAAGACTTCCAAAAAAATCAAGGTAATATATAAAAACACTATTCAATGTATCCATGAAAATATAAGAATAATAATAAAGACCAAAATGGAATATATAAATATAATTAGTTTCTACCCCATGTTCATAATGTTATATTGTGTATATCCTAGTTCTTAGACCTCAGTTGATGATATCCAGAATGAAGGTCAATCATTGAAAAGTAGTGAGATCCATACAGTTGATCAAACAAGTAATCAATATGGGGTATAGAATACTAGTTCTTAATAGTGATAAATTTTAGATATTTATAATCAACTCACTTGATCATTGATACGTTCTTCATTTTAACAAAAATAAATGGTTCACCTTAAGGATACAAACAAGGAAAAATGATTCCCCCGTCAATGTTTTCCAGTAGTTTTTTCTTTTATTATTTCAACTCAACCAGATACATTCTATTGGGAGTCATTAATGTTAGTGTGGAAAAAGGTATGAGTTCTATAGATTAATCAACTTCATGTTTTGGTGGAATTAAAGAAAAATCTTAAAAATTAAATCAAATAAATTCCCACATAATCAGAATATCATCAATGTCATAGTTCTCCCATACGTTCCAAGTTAAACAACCCTTATAAATTACAATTAAGACACATACATTGTATTTAATATCCATAGGAAATTATTACATATAATAACACTTATAGATGAATATATTTTTGTTCATAATATCATAGGTAACATCCCTTTCTATATAATTGTTGTGGGGTTTATGTAGAGAAACCCAATCCATGCCCAAGATAACATAAAATTAAAAAAAATGTATGAATTCAATGACTTGTAGGATGGAAATTTCCAAAAACATAAATTGAAGAGGAATCATAGAATCATGATGTGACAATATTTCCATTAGGGATTTTCAATACTAATTTAACATATAATATTTTGGGTGGCATCTGGATAACCTTATAATATTTATCAGAAATGAATTAATTTGATGATCCAATGTCAAATTAGACATTAATAGTTCTAGAGTGGATGGTATGCGTATGTTTCTCCACATCATTATCACGCCCTCATCATAAATAGTGAATGGATGAGATTTCCATTTTCTTCTTGGATTTAGAATTTGAAGACATCGCTCATCATCATTAACCTTAAAAACTAGGAATTGCTTATCATAATGCACATATCTCATGAATTTTCCGCATTAGATTCTGGGTTTCATATTATGTGCATATTTCAATCTATTTGTTACTTTTATATAACATATTCAAATTACTTTGGAAATAATTTTCATGATAACCTTCTCATCCACACTTAAATCATTTTGTAGTCTCTTTATGAAAATTTCTTCTTGGATTCTTCCCAAACATTGTGAATAATGAAAATATCACCTTCTTCTCTCTATAGTTCTTATATTTTCCTTTGAATTCCATTTTTATATTCATATTAAAATCAAGATATTAATATATAACTCCAACCTCCATTTTTATCTTAATAACCCATCAAAAAATATATTCAATGCTTATGAAGTATCTTATGGATAATACAGTTTTAGAGGGTTGGTTTTTAGCCAATGAATAATTTATCATCCTTTATTTCATGATAGATGATGAAAAATAAATCATACCTCCCATGTATTGTAAAATTTTCTTCATGGGTGCCAAATTATTCATCATCCTTTTGATTTAGCTGAATAAATTTCTAATCAACCACCATACGATGAATTCGAGGAGATTAATTATTGAAAAATATGTTATTTAGATCCTACAAATAATTTTATTCAATTTAATCCTATTTTATTGTATTTGTTTGAGAATATTCCACTATTTATACAATTCATCTTCCATATGGTAGGCAGATAAAATGATTTTCTAGGGTTCTGAACACTATATAATGGAATATATATTTTTTGTGGTGCTGATATATTATTAAGAAACTAGTGGATTACAAGTCCCATTGAATGAAGATGGATGTTGCCTCATGAAGGACAAAAAACAATGATATTCCCTCCTTCTTCATTTCTAATTATACCGCGATACATAAATTGAGAAATTTGTTTGATCGTAGAAATGATATTTTTCATTCGATCACCCATAATATTTGGATTCTCACCAAGAAAATCATTTCATCATCTTTCGTAATAATTATTAGCATGTTTCATGTATTTTACAACCATTGACAAAAACCAAAATCCATATCATTAAAATAATAATCATGATGGGGAACCAAATAATCTAGAAAAAATCAATTATATTATAACTAGAAAATGATACATTATTTAATTTATTACACTGTATTATTATCCTAGGATATGAATAGACATAATCTATATAAATCCTTCTTGATGGTTTATAAATATTTTTGTAATTATTCAAAGTATATCCCCTTTGAGTGTCAAACTAGGTCTACAACAAGGCCTGATATCAAACATTTGGTGAAAATTGACTCTAGCTCAATGCACCCTTTTCAGAGTTATTACCCCTAGGTTCCTCCATTCCAGAGCCATAACCACTTTAATATCCATATTGTGATATAAATACATGGTATCCACTCACAAAATACCTTACCAAAATTACGAAAAAAAATTCATATACATTGAATTATATTTATATTTATCTTTATAAATAATCTTAGGGATCTCACCAAGGTTTTCATATCGTAGTTTCCAATGGTTAACTAATCGTATACATTGAAACAAATGATAATAAATTTGGCTTATCAGACATATATATTACATTATTATTGAAAAATATTTATTTCCATACCCATATACATGCGTAAGGAATTTAATAGTTTAGCGTCATTAGAAACATGGAATAATAAACAACTAGTCGATATGTAAACTATATAATATCCCACTATGATCTTCATAATGAGCACCATTCTATGAAATATTATTCACAATACATTTATTCATAACATGGGGAAAGGAAACTTAAGAATCGGTGACCTCAGATTATCAATAATGGTAAAGGGGGATATATATAATCATAACTAAAACATAAGGGTGAATATAATAATATTTAAAAATCATACCCTACAAATCAAGTATTGTAATATTGAGTCATTTATAAATATGTGCAATTTATAACACATTAATCATAAGGGAATCAAAGAATCTGATATGTCAGAGAATAACATTGGAATAATTCATATATTTGTGGAATTCACATATGAAAATAAAATAATTTCTATATAAGGAAAGGATATTTTTCATAGCTATCACAGTGGAATGGGTTCACTCAATATTCAATGTTCACTCCCAAGAAAATTATAGTAGTAAAAGAACCTCATTGATCCAGGTTCAATCCTTATTCAATTCATGTCTCTCCCGTGGTATGAAAATCATTTCCCAATGCATTGTAGGTATATATAGGTCCCACCCATCACATAATAAAAATAATATATATTTGTGCCAAAAGATCATAAAAATGTCATCATATCATATCCCATGAAATAAAATGGGTTTCAGAAACATTTCATCGTATCATACCCTATAGAAAAAATACAGGTTTCATAATCAGTTCAAAATTTACTCATAGTACAACTAGTAGAAAAAGTTGTATAGTTCATATGTATTTTATCATGGTATAAACATTAATGAGAAATGGGTTTCCTAAACATCATGTAATCGTTGAACAAAAACTACATAGAGAATGAATAACAATTTTATACATGAATCCAACTCCAGTCATACATATGTAACATAAACTAACATTATAATATATGGAAAATGATTTTCATCGATCATTTTAAAAATTAATTCAGTAAAATAACTTTTGTTATTTAAAAATTACTTTTTAAAATATTGTGTTCTAAAAATAATTTTATTTGGAAATAAAAATTAGAATATACAATTCAATCATTATAAATTATCTGAAAATTTCATTCAGAAAAGTATCCTTTCAAATTTGAATAAAAAATGTTTTTTAACAGAAAATATTTTTTAAAAAAAATTATTTTAAAGACAACCTTAAAAATGATAAATTAATATAAAAATAAAATAATGGTATTTATAATGGTTAATTTGGTTCATGTTGTACAAAATAATGTAAGGATTCCTTCAACATTATCAGTAAATGACAAATTGGCACTGTTTGGAAAAAAATATAAATATTTCTTTAAAAACATTTTTGTAAAAATACACTATTGTGTAAAAATTATTATTAAAAAATAATAGTATAACAACAAAACATTTTTGAAAACATTTTTAGGAATCATTGTTTTTGAATATAATAGATTTCATACAGAAGATAAAAATAAAGGCAAACATTATTAAAAATAATTTCCCAATTATTGTACATACCAAAGAGTAAAAAAATTGACCAATTACCTAAAAATATCATTTACTAGATGAGAAGTTAATTAATGAGTTTCTTGATATATTGATCATGTGAATTTTTTATAACAAACGTAATCATAAATAATCCAGATAAACGATGAGATCAAAACAAAAAATCATTACCGATTTGGTATCATTGAATAATATGTCCCATGAAGAAATGACATAAAATTGAACATATAATATCATGGGGATAAATAAACTCATGATATTACATGTAAAATGGATTTCATATGGACATCATGAAATAATATAGGTGCATATCATAATGTACATCTCAAAGATTCCATATTGAGAAAAAATCCCTTACATTATGTAATGTATTTTTAGTACAATTTGAAACCACATTTTTAATAAATATTTGTTTATTATAAATACATTTTTAGAAAAATCATAAATATATCATATGATATATGATTTTTTATGACCTTTTATTGCTGGATTATTAACAATTCCTTGATAATGTTTTGTTTTGGGAATAATCGATTTGTTTTTCTCATTTGATTTGAATTGTTATATTTGACCCACATAATTTGATCACGGTTTAATCATATTAAGATTTTTACAATGATATAAAAATCATATATAATCAATATTTTTTATTTATATTAATACATAAAATTTAGTGATTGAAAATTAAATACTTTGTTTATGGAGCTAGTAGGTCGTACGCACGTATGAACATTGCCTCTATTTTCTTTTCAGATTGAAAGAATGAAAGTTAAATGATATATTAACATTAAAAAAATATTATGTCATATATATAACATATTATCAGTAAAACTAACATTTCTCCCATCTCTGTAAAGAATTAATGAATCGCATCTCTTCGTGAGGTGGTAGTATGTCGTAGAATCGAGCTACGTTATCATATTTCAAAAAATAAACACAATTAATTTATGTGAGATATAATAATTAAATATGAACCATAATATCATAAATATCTTTTATAAATTATATATCCATAATTATTTCTTTTATTTAGTAGTGTTAATTGAAACATTAATGAGATCGGTTCGTAAGTCTATAGTCCACCATACACAGAAACAAATATTTAATAATCTATTTGATGGAAATGGAGATGGTTTTATGAAATTATATTCAAATAAAAACTTCTAATTATAAGTATTATATTAAGGATTTTCTGTCATCATTTTATAAATATAATTTATGGAGTTCGATGAAGAAATAAAATAGATATTTTCGTTGATGAACGTTACATCTTTGTCATGTATCCTCCATAGATTTACATAAAAACCCATCAGAGGTGGGATTTAAATCCAAAATACAGATTATAGGATGATATTAAAGATTTTTTAAGGTATTTGGATTTTTACTGACATGAAAATGTTTTTCAAATGTGTGAAAACTAGGGGAGAAGGTGTGAACTTTTATAAAGGAGGTGAGTGACACACTTGTATCATTTTGAAAAAAATAATTGCACCCACGTTTTTTCATATCGCAAGGCTCTAATAATGTACCATTCTCAATATTAGAATATATAGTTTTATATATAGATATATAATGGGTTTAGAAAATTTTGGGGGTCATTTTTTACCTATATCAATTTAGTTTAAGCCTTGGTAGATCCATTATTAAATTAACCACGGTACATAATTTTTACTATTTGGACTATTCATTTGGTAAAAAATTAAGTTGACTATATCAGATAATAAAAATTATTTTTATTTAAAATATGTTATCAATTTTTTTATTTTACATTCAAATATGTTTTAAATATTAATTTAATATTAATCTCGCTATCATAATTAAAAAATAAGTTTTTGAATAGAAACATTCATAATATTGAAAAGTTTTTATAACAAAATTCAATATGAAATTTATTAAATTTAATTAAATTGGATTAATATTTGTATAATTAAACTTTTTTATCATAAAAATAATTTTAAAATATAATTTAACTTTATAAATAAACTATTCTAAAAGGTTGATTTCAATTATAATTTAATATGTTTACTATTTATCAAAAAATTAATGTTTTTAGAAAAATTTGAAAATTAACTATTGTTGTAGAAGAATATGTAACCTTTCAAATTATAGGAACATAATCATATTAGATAACTATAAATTCTATCCTTTTTTCTTAAAAAAGAGATTCCATAGATAAATGATTTCACAACAGGTCCACCATTTTTGTTTCTTAAAAAATATGTGGATGGATTGTCCTAATTGTGTGAATATGTGGTGTAAATGTATTTTTCAATTATTCATGTTGTTTTAATCATTTTTAATCACTAAAACCACCCAACAGATCCAACATCCATATTTGAGTACATAAGTTCTCTCTAAAGGGAGGTGGTCTTTCGGGATTTCAAACACACAAAAAACACTTAGGAACTCACATTGGTCAAGGGGATGAGATTTTAGACTCATCACAACTTTTTTGGGTGGAATTATTACCCACTCAGGTAATATCTAAAATATTTATGTTCTTTTTTATAATCTATTCATAATCTTTATACGGGGCCGATTACATTAACAAAATGATCATATTTTGAATCCCTCTATTTGAAAAGAGTGTTCAATTACTGAGTTCACATATATGTATCCAAGGTTTATAATATATTTACTATTTATTGGTATCCAATTAGATTTTAAATCCATATTACATGGAACTTCTGAGATTCTCATCAACTAGGGAGGTGAGTAATATTGAGGATAGGATTGAGCTGTTATTAGAGTTCATACTTATCATTATTATAATAAAACTCAAAACTCACCTTGTTCATTAATCCCATGTAACTTAGAGTCATACAAAAAATATAGATACGAGGGAACAGTGGATATAGATATTGAGATAAAACCTCAAGAAGGTGTCCCACATAACCTAGATATGGATGGAATCAATTTCATAATTGTTCGATCACACTATTGAAACCAACCCATGGTGGATGACCTTATATGGGGGCAGTTATATCATTCCACTAATCAGCGCATACATACTGATGTATCCATGGTTGGTGTGGATTCGTGATGATAATTTATGATGATTAGAACTCCCTAATCCTATTCTTTCACTACATAGTGTGAGAAAAAGGGATATAAATGAACCAATGTCCCTAAATATGGTTTTATGACTTTTTTTCTAGGACTACCCTTCAGATTCATGGTATGGAGATCAAGAATTTTGATGTAAATCTGTATATCCATTATATAGAGGATATAAATGTTATTATAGTTGAATTATATCCTTATTCCCTTGTTGGAAGAGGAAGTATGATTTACCCTATAAGAGAGATTGGTTCCTGATAGTTGGAATGTTAGATACATGGTAATACATACACTAAGGTGGATTCCCATTTCAGCTTGTTATATAAGAATTTGTCCAAAATATCCTGGTTACATAAGGAATCAATGTTATCATAGTTAAATTATCTCCTCAGTCTTCTAGTGAATGAGTAATGATGATCCACCAAATGAGATATTGGGTCCAGATGGTTGGAATGCTAGAGACATGGTGGGACTTACAGTATGGTGGATTCACATTTCATCATGGGCCTTAGGAAGACATACTGTGTATTTTGATTTTTGATGGAAGTAAATTTATAGTAGTTCAATTATTATTAGAGATTACAAGATTAGGTATCCCTATTATAGGGGTATTCATATCAACCTCTAATCTAGGAATACACTCTGAGGGTTCTCTTATATATCCATTGGATATGGTTATCACATCTCAACACATCTGATTAACATTGCCTGGTTTTCTTCCAAACATGTTCTGATTTTCCTCTAGGCATGATTGAGGATGTATGGAATGTATTAGCTGACTATAGAACATGTCCAAAAAAATAGTTTGATCAAGTTGATGTGTTCCAAACACATCGCATAGCCTGAATGACATGCCTAGAGTACATTGTATGATAAAGGTTGGCAGGTATGGAGTTTGTTGCATGGCCTCAAATACATATTTGGGGGAACATCACAAGATCATGGTCAACATGTATGAATGATGTCACATGATTGTTGTTTATAGGTTCATATGGTGTCACGGGTACTAGATGTCCAATCCTATGGAAATTACATGATCCAATTTTTTCTATATTAGTGTCAATTCCAGACATAGCTGACTTCAATGATGTCACCGCATAACATGGAAAATGATTATGGTGGAGATCAAAACATTCGGTTGGAAATCCTAGGAGGATTTTTAAGGATTGGGTGGTATACTCGGAAGGAATAGTGGTATATCCTTTGACTTTTCCAATGAACAATGCTTGAATCAATTTTTCTATCAAGGAAGAATCTCATGATTTGAGTGATATGTATCAGTGTTATTTTAGGATATGGGTAAGTCATGTGAAGCACATTGGGATCCGTGCATATGATCTTTTCATAAGTCTCCAATATTTTATTCTTTATTTCATCATTTTTTGTATATGTGCCTCTGGATTTTATAATGTTTGATTATTTCAGGTTTTATGTGACACATCTGATATGCAGGAACTCCTTCATATAAGCAGGATAATACACCATGACTCCTTCATGTGATATACGAGTGATCAAATGAAGTGCATATTCCTGTTTTGAGATTCTTTAGTTCATTACCTATATTTTTATTTGGAGTAATACCTTTAGATATTCTTATTTTAAACTCCTATAACTCTCCTCCTACACTTTTATATGTGATCAGTTGATGGATAATTTTTTATGAAAAGGGGGATGGTTTTATAGGTATCAAATCCAAGTTATACACTATCTTGTGTGGAAAGTAACTAATTGATTTTTGCAGGATTCAGTGGAGGGATTTGGTATTATGTGGTTCATGATTTAATATTATACTTCTTCTAGGGGGCTTCACATGTTTTTCAGTAACCACGGTAAGGTTCCTCCATGGTCATTTTATTATTTCTTGGATGATCAATGGGATCTATCTTATTCATGTGGACATTCCAAGGGATTTTAAATAGCCATTTAATAATATCTATGGGTCTTAATGAGATAAGGGTACTTATTGAGAGGCATTCGAAAGATTTGGGATACCTTGATTGGGGTTCATTGGGAGACAAAGGAGACTTATCTAGATTCGTTCATGAAACCATGTAATCTTTTCAACAAGGATTCAATGGGATTGTTCTATCAAGTTTTGTGGGACTATGTGAGAACAATGGTTATTTCTTGAGATACATAATCCATGTCTCATGATGATCAATGTATCCTCGCCTTGTAAGAAGCTCTCATGACTCCACATTTAATTTCATTATTTACTTCACAATGATAGAGGATCTAACGATTTGTAATGATAAATTTCTGAAACAATCACTCCCCTCATCAGTAATGCATCACATGAACAATAACGTGTCTTTTTGTTTTTTAAAATTATTTTCATTGGTAACCCCTTTGAGATTCTATGAATCAAAAAGCGTGTCATTAATATCTTGCGTGATAACATGGGAATTTATCCAAATATTCCCTAGTGTCTTTGGGATTTGTGGTTGAACATTGAGTTAATATCAATGAAAAAAATTATTCTTCGTTTTTCATATTTTATCCTCGTTAAACATGGATTATTTCATGGTTTTTTGGATCCTATCAACAGAAATGTCAAGTGACATGGGGGAGATCATCTGGAATCATCCACATGATTAGATAGAATCTTTGAAACCTTAACAAAACATGGAATCTTGTAAAATGGTTATCACCATGACCATTATCAGGCCATGCACTGTGCATGTACCATTAATAATACCTTCTAATGTTTAAGTGGTCTCATGCCTTTTAGAAGGTAAAAAAATTCTCATGACCATGTTTATATTCTCTTACTTTTTTTTGTAAAGAAAAAAATACCATTACAGTAAGTATTACCCCCTTATAGACTTTCCATTTCTAAATTTTCAGGTTTCAATGAATGAATCCCCTCATGAGTGTTGTATCTAGGGACAAGTCCTCGGATCCAAGGAAAATAAATACCCAACTGAGTCTTTTGAGCTTTCCCCAATTTGTCTTTGGGGAGGCATTTTTTCATCTAGTATAACATTGATATTCCATAGATGTAACAATAAATATGATAAAATAAGGGTATTAATTTACCGAAAACTCCTACTCTCAAGGGATCATGTAATATTCATCCTCACATAACCCCATTGACGGAAAATCCATAAGAAATAGTCACCATACCAATCTATAATTCATCTTCATGAGAACTGACCACATTATTTTTTTCTCCAGTATTCTTTATGAGAACCATTTCATGATATTTTTTCCCCAAAACATGATCGAATAGACCATGAATTATGTTTGGTAATTACTTAATCATTGGATATCCAATTGTATGGTTTTCTGAACTGGTTTTATAGGATATTATAGATCATTCGGATGATCACATGACTATTATAGGGATTGTGTGACCATGTCAAGGTCATGTGATTACATGTATTACAGAAGATCGTGTTGTCCTAACATGTCTTGTGGGTTTATCTCGCCCGTGAGATCATCAGGGGGTGGTTTGAAATTATTATATCATTTCATGTTATTACAAACCACCAAATGGGTCACATGATTCACATGATGCTATTAAGGTTATGAATTTCTTTTTACTTGGTTTTTTTCTCTTGTAAATCAAAAAAAAATATTTCATTTAAATAGATGTCTTCTACCTCATTCCATAGTTATTCCCCAATGGGGATCCAAACATCCATGATTGATGATAACCATAGATCTAACCCTCTATATCATGTGCAATATAATGATGATGTTCTTAATAGGATCCTCCTATTCAAACTCCAAAACCATATGTTATCACACTGACATCCCTTGGGTAGATTTGGCCAACTAGATTACATTGTCATCCATTCTCATTAATAAAATATTCCATCTATCTTAGTGGAAACTTCACTTGATTGTGTTCATAGTTTGGTTTTGAGGATAGGAAACTAGTTGTATCGTGGTTCTAGGGGTTATCCTATATTTTGTAGAATACCCCACATAACCCATATGCCTTTTATTTTTCTCAGGATCCCATATTTTAAAGATACTTGAGCATATTTATCTCTTATTATAATAAATCAGGAGACATATATTTCTCGAAATGATATTTTCACCCTAGTGGAAACATTTTTGACTAATTAGAATTCCAATTATGAGTTACTTAGAGAAATATATAATGTGTGGATTAGCTACATTCTATCCATATTTATGAATTTGTATGTGTTTTTCAGCTCATCATATACCTTATGATGGGTCTACTCAAATAACTGGTTATTTAATAGTGCCACAGAACCAATTTATTTTATTTTTTCCATGGAGAATATTGAATATGCCTCTGGGAAATCTATCGACTAGGAATGATACCCCCTTAGGGAAATGTACGAAATGTTTTGTCCTACTATGGAATTCTAGGATCACCCTGAACTAAAAAATAGTTTTCAATGGGATGTACTCAAAATTGTGAAAGAAATTATATTGAATGATTTTAATATTAACCCAGTCATCTACTTAAAAAAATGGATAGACAATTTCCACCACCCAAGTAGAGTTGGACCAACCACTATACACCATCACTAGTGCCCTTCATGAAATGATTGTGACCACACATAATAATATTAGGATATCATGGAAACTGGAGAATGTACCTCATGGGGACACCAAGTGAGGATGAAAAAATTCCCAAGCCTTATACCGGTAGGTTTTAGTAATATGTTATTG
This sequence comes from Viscum album, assembly GCA_963277665.1. NCBI lineage: Eukaryota > Viridiplantae > Streptophyta > Magnoliopsida > Santalales > Viscaceae > Viscum > Viscum album. The sequence goes on from OY728159.1 coordinate 1,270,560,840, forward strand.
AATGGGAGGCTTTTCCCAATTGGGGAAATGTCTTCATGAATCCGATTTAGAATAATGGTGATGATTTCTTCCTTAGAAAAGGGGTGAACCCTCTATCCTACTATATAGACTCTTCCACGCCTATACCAGATTATGGGACACATTCAGTATGATAAATTCATTATAGGATCAATTTTCCATTATAGTTTTTATTCATCTCTATAGAGGATAACATTTTTTCAATAGAAACTACAACTCTTCCAGGATATCGTGTAGCTTGTTTGGATTCAAGATGATACACTTTTCTAGAATTGAGGCCATGTTATTTTCCCCAGACAAGGTTGATGATATGTTGAAACAAGCTGAACTATTTTTTTACACATTATCCTACCCAAACAAGTCCAATTATTTATAATGGAATCCATTCTCTTGATAATAGTTCATAAGTTCTTCATTTGAAATTGTTATCTTGAGGATAGGATGGACGAGACGATCATTTTTTATCTTTATACACCTTATCGGGTTTTATTCCTACTTAGCTACATCCAAATTTTTTCCCCTATACCCTCGGATGTCATATAGGGAGAGTGACATCATGGGATTATCCAACAATTATGGCTAAAATTAGTGTGTGAGGATAAAAATGTTGAGATAATCCTTCTTCTCATTGGACGCCATTCCAACCATGAATAAGACTATTCCAAAGATTGGGTAGAATCTTATCTTGGTTATGTGGTAAATATAATATTCATCCAAGTGGATATAACATATTCATCATTGAGTACATCATCCTTGGGGAAAATAGAGAGACTTTGTGATTTGAGTGTGTATTTGAATAAGTGTCCCCATCCTTGATATGACCATCCCATTTCCTGGAAAAAACATGTTGAGGAAGATAGTAATTCAAATGATGATTCTTTTGGGAGGATAGGATATGGTGTATCCTCTCTCTCTTCTTCATTATCTCAACATGTTTTCCCCATCTAACATGCCTAATCTAGCATCTATAGAGGATAAGAGATGACATAGGCTAATTTTGAAGTAATTCATTCCATGATCATAAAACTCCCTCATAATCATTTTATGATCAAGAATAGAATGTTCTAAAGATATTTTATGATTTGTGGGTCGGCATATTTGATCTCCAACAATTACAAAAAATAATGGGACAAATTATCATTACACATAAAGAATTTGATACCGTTGAGGGGGGCTTCCTTGACCTTGATGATGGGACTCCAATAGAGAAATTTAATGAAGGATCCTTTAGAGGTGTTGGAATAGAGACATTAGTTTATATATAAGATACATGTTCAAATGGATTTCAATAATAAATAAATATGAAGATATGAGATCATCATAGAACCCTCATGGTATGACCATTAATTTGACTACACCATCTTCACTGGAAACCACATTAAAAATATTTGAGGAGATACCTACTCATTTTGATACCCTTCATATGAAGGAAGTAGTGGAAGAAGCATGGAGGGTGGAACTTAAACGCTCAATCAAAATCTCCCCTTAGATTCTTACTGACTTGGATATCTTAGACAATAAATTCTTATTATAGTTTAATCATTGTTGTATATTTTGATTTGATTGAGTCTTCAGGGAGGTTCTGAAAAGGTAAAATCCATCCTTTGAAATACTATCAATGAATAGATATTTGGATCATTTGGTGTCATTGTATAGTTTTTTTAAAAACGACATGAATTGAATTTATTGACCTGATTTAATATTGATCATCAACAATAACCATTGTTTTCATGTTATTTAATAAACATTAATGTATGTATTTAAATATTTTAACTAATTTTCCCCGTGAAATTCTCATGAATTTCCACCAAATTGAGATTCCTCACTGATGTCTTTTCTCTATTTAAATGAGTTTACCTAATCAAATAATGACAATTTTTGGATAATATATGTTCTAGAGGGAGAACACTCTATTATATTCTGAATCTAGGGGAATTAGTGATCGTAGATTGATTTTTATAAGGCTATATGGTGGTCCCTATATGATTTGTAATTTTTTCCATATATTTGTCTAATTTTTTAAAATATTCATAGAGGGAAGGATTAGTGGGAATGGTATTGGATGTTAACTAGGATTCTATTATCTCGTTTTCATCCTAGTAGGTCTTGTGACTTCTTTTGGTCTTGTAAACTAGACCACTATTATGTATTAAATTATGGTCTTATATCACAAAGCATATATTTTATGTAATTTTTATTCTTCTTTCATTGAAAATAGGTTGGGGTAGTTTATGTTCTTTAAGATAAAAAATTATGTTCCTATTTTTTAAGATCTTTTAGATCATATCTTAAATTACTATTTTTTAGGTTCTTCTAGATAAAACCACCTACCCCTACAATATAAGGACTTCTAGCTCATACCTTCTATAGTTTTCGTTTAATATATTTTACTTCCAAAATTATAGAACAATAGTTTATAATTTTTTTCTGAAAACATCAATTTATTTTGTTTAATTACTTTTATCTATGACCTTTTATTGATGTATTTTTTGTTCTTTTTTCTCAGATGTTTTATTGTTGTTTTTTAGGGTATTTTTGCATGAACCTTCTATCACTACAGTTTGGGGACTTATAGGTCAGACATGGTTGATGAATATGGAATATAGGACAGAAATTCATGGGATGACCTAAGACACCCTAGGGATATGAGTTCCACAATGGTGTTACTAGGGATTACATGAATTCGATTTCATTTCCAACAAAGATTATATTCCAATATATGGTAGATTAAAGACCTTATGCATCGGTAGCATAGTCCAAAATGGGATCCCATATATTTTCCAAGGTACATGGAAATATTATAGGGGTAATATTGTTTGAGGTAGAAATACTATGGATACTAGATCCATCTGGATAGTTGGAATAATGGTTGAGTATTTCATAACCCAAATGTTTTAGCGGAAGAATATGGGATGGGGAAGTCATGTCGGGTATGACTCATAACACCCCGAGGAGTCGAGTTCCCCATAGTGGTAACAAGGTTCATAAGTATTTGAGTTCTTTTATTATAAGGATTGGATTCCATTGGTTGGTAGATCAAATCCCTTATACATTGATAGCATTATAATATAGAGGTGTACCAACTATTATATGAAATCGATGAAAGGTTTTTGGAGATAAAAATTTAATGGCTCGGACCTGTTCGGTCCATTATGTTGTGAAAATATGGTGATTGAGGTGTTCTTGGAGGTCAAGGTCACTTATCCTCAAAATAATTTTTCCAAATTTCCAATTCTATGAATAATTCCATAAGTGAACAATGTTCTATCAGTGAGGATTTATTGAACAATGTTTCTATTAGTGAGGTTCAGTGAATAGTGTTTCTATTGGTGAGGTTCAGTGAACAGTGTTTCTATCAGTGAGGTTTAGTGAACAGTGTTTCCCAAATGGTAGGTGTACAATGTTTCCAGAACAGTGAGGTCTATCGGTAACCTCTAATGGTGAGGTCTATCAGTAACCTCTAATGGTGAGGTCTATCGAAAACCTCTAACATTGAGGTCTATCAGTAACCTCTAATGGTGAGGTCTAACAACGACCTTTTCTTTCCCTTTCCAAATTATGAGTATGTCAATAGTGTTTCCAACTTCCTTCAGTTTCACCCCTTTGAAGTTTCATTTGACGTAAAATACATTTAAAGCCTTATTTTAAGGACTCTTAAGGCCGATTCAAATGCCATAAATCCTATATTAATTATTCATATGGATCAGGATGTTTTTACTTGGTCAAACCGCATGGGTTAATGCGATCTGATTTTAATGGGAAATTAAGCGTATCTTAAACCGTCGCCCCATTAAATCATCAAAAGAGACAAGATATCATCATCCCTTGTTCTTCCTCTTTGTTCTTAGCTATGAGATGCTATAACCTTCCAATACTTCCCATACAAGTTGCAGAATCAATCTTTACTCCTTCGATCAGTTCCACTATGTTTTGTTGCAAATGAGCTATATTAGTCGATCATTGATATAAGGTATGTTTTATAGTCGTTCATGTGGGGATAGTCACTTCTTTTTTCTCCTTTCCATGTTATATAATGTAATCTAAATGCTTCTAATGGTGTTTTTCTTGGAGTTTTGTTGGTGTGGTCGTACCGTGGTATCCTTAGGTGGATGCAGTTGTCGCGATAGGAGGACCGTGACCCGTTGTGTGGATAATGAATGTGAGGAACTGTTTTTGGTTGGGGATTCATGGCTTCTCTTTCTTTTATGGGAAACTGTATTGTTATCAGGTTTAGTCCCACTATATGACAATGGAATTGACATAATAAATATTTTAACCATATAAATAAATTGATTTCGATCATATGTTATTGCCTCTTGTTTTGCAAGATAGTGTGATATCTATTCTTTCTTTTCTTAGTTGTTTGTTCTTGAGGTAAATCGGTAAAAAACATAAACCGGGATTAAATTATAATTGATGGATAAAGATAAAGAGGCATGAAAACGAATCTAGTTCTTGTTGTAATTTGATGTTAATGAAATTGGAACAGTAAGAATGTTTAATTATTTGTGATAGATTACTCGTTAGGTTTCCTGAATTTGGAACCAACGAAATATAAATCGGTCAACCCAAGATGGATTAATGAACTAGTGGTTGTTAAAAGATAATTTCTTGTAGGGTTTTGAGTTACCCTTTTGTTTGTTTAAGTGCCAAAAGCCCAATTGTGAAGATATTTATTTTACTGCTGCTTGTGTTTTAATGTGATCCTTGATGGTTGTGGTAATACGTGGAGGCATTGAGGCACTTTTGGATGTGGTCGCAGATGACGCCTAGAGTGGCGAGATGCATCGGTTTATGCACGTGGGTGTCGGGGAGGACACCAGGGATGATGGAATGGGATGTATGTGATTATTGGATGCTTGGTAATTTTGATTGGTTTTTTATCTTCTTTTCTTTTCCCTGCTACTCAAGGTAGTTGGTCTTAATTACCCTTCTTCCTAAAGAGGCGAAGACGCGGGGTTATTCCACATGCTTTCCGTGTATAGCTTCCCAAGGAAGGATGGGTATATGCTCTTACTGTAAGCAGAAAAGACTCAACATGTAGTACATCTACTCACCATATTGATCCCCTTGTGTTTAGTAGCATATAATGTTTTTCTAGAATGCCTAGGAATGTGGGAAGGTAATTCTATAATGAATAATTGAATAAATGGTGTTAACCCATAAGTATGGAGATACTGTAACATAATGATGAGGTTGTAATTTTTTGAAGGAAAAATTGAATTTGGGTGTGATGCTAGTGAAATTTAATGTGGATTTGTTCATAGTTAATTAATTTTTTAGGAATTAATTAACATAAAGTGGAACCAACAAAAATGGAATGAAGTAATCTAATAAATCTCTTTAAATGGTTGTGTAATTATAGGATACCTAGTTTTAGAAGTAGCACCCCGGAGTCGGAGAGATGTTAGATGTAGTGTGTATAAGACTAGGTTATGTACATAGTGTGGTTGTGAGTTATAATATATCCTGTAATTTTTGTGTTTATATACGCTACTCCACCTTGTTAGTAAAGGAAACTGACACCCCAGGGATTCTGAGCCCTGGGGGGTGTTTTCCCCAACATTTCATAGGTAGGATGGATGGCTGACTACCCTCTTTGGCCCTACTCCCTTCACTTGGTAGTTACTGGTGCTGGCAGGCACATTGATTAGTTTTCCCCATATATGTCTGTAGAGGGATGTAATATCTTATGGTTATTCACACACATATATTCTAGATATAGTTTTCAATTTACTACTATAGGTGTAATGTGTATAGGTTATGATGACTTTAGGATCCTTACTCGGTGTATGGGATGTAATGGCTTGAGGTGTAATACATGATGTATGATACACGTTATGTGATCTGTGGTGGCTCCCAGAAACTACCTAGATACTTTGGTATGTGGATTTGGTGGTTTTTTTGCACGAGGTGCATATTTTGGTGCTTCACCCAGGTGTCTGTGGGAAATCATTTTTGGAGAGAGAGACTAAGTACATGTGATGTTAGGGAGAAGCGAAAAACCAGTGGGGATGTAGTAGTAGGGTACCCTTGATATTCTTTATTATATCATATATTCTTGTATGCATTACTTGGTGAGAGTAGCCATGGTGAGGTTGGGAACATAGTATACCTGTTTAAGTGATGAGTTAGTTTCACTTGTTGTTCATTGTGCTTTAGCATGCCTTCTTTAATTTTTCACGAGAGGCTTCGGGGAGGATCCAACTGATTATGCTGTTATACTCACCCAAAGTATATATAAACTGTTTCCAGGTCACTTGAAGAAGGTTCGAGGTCAGGCTGGTGTTTACTAGATTGGGGTTGCAGGAGCTGTTCGGGCTTGAGGTTACTGCTATTTTACTTTATTTGGGTACTTGCAGTTTTTCCCTTCTATTTGTAGTAATTTTTCATGGAATTACATATGTGCACTTGGGTTTCTTTTATATTTCAGTTCAGAGTTGGAGTTGGTTGGTGTCTATCTTATCTCTCTCTTCCGCATGTGTTCTCTTTGAGGGTAATGCCTCCCATTAGGGTGTTTGTTATACCATCAGTGCTAGTTTCCAACCCGGGGCCTACTGGAGGTGGGACTCGGGGGTCATTACCTCCCTTCTCACATTTCCATTCTAGGAGGGGTAAACTTTATGGGGAGGGGCTCGTGATAGAGTAGTATCATAGGTCTTGTTGAGGGATAAGATGGAGTTTGGAGTTAGGCACATGTGAGGTTGTATGGGTTGGTAGGGAAACAGTGTCATTCATGTTTAGCAGGTGAGGTAAACACTGGAGACCGGATGAGACATAGGCATTTAGGGGCCCCTATGATCTGATGTACGGACCTTTAAGTTTACAATGGCTATTAAACAAGGAGATACTAGTTTAAGGGTAGAGATCTAGGAACGTATCATGCATCATTATTCCTTGTTAATGTGTTTGAATAGGTAAACCTTGGGATAGGTTAACTTAAAATGAATAAAACAGAACAATTAATTAATTAATGTTGAATCTTACATATTCTAGTTTTAGGAGCTCTAACGGTTTGTTATTTTACAAATATGGCTCCAGGTCGATGTCCTCATTAGGTTTGAGTAGAAAATTTCCAGAACGCTTTTCTAGAAGATCGCCATAGGTTAGAGGTAGATGACAATGAAACGTGGAGGAAGACACTTTGAGAGTTTCTGTGCCAGAGTCTGCATATGTGTGAGGTCTCTGTTTCAGATGTTGCCATAGAAGACTAGTTAGAGGAGATCGAGATTGGCTTTAGTTCGATCCGTGCTCGGAAAGAGCACTAGGTGTCCTTGGTTGTGACAATGCTATATGGAGTACCGATGTAGTAGTTGTTCTTGTTCCTCGGGGATCGTGAGGAGTCATCGATCTCATGGTAGGAGTTCCGAGAAAGGTTTAGAGTCAATTTTCATTCTTCGAATGTTAAGGATTCTAGTCACCAAGAGCATCTTAACCTTCTACAGGGGAGCTCCAGGGTTCGAGAGTTTGGAATCCATTTTCGGATCCTTTTACGATATACTTCGGACCTGTTTCCAGATGAAGAGGCCAAGGCGAGACATTTCGAGGAGGAATTTCATCTAGAGATCAAGTGCTAGGTCACCCCATTTATCCTAAAAACATATCTTGAGGTACTGGCAAGGGTAGAGGTTATCGATAGAACTTTGGCCAGGACCAGATCATCCCTGTAGGGGAATCAGCATGATTCCTCATAAAGTAGAGCTATGGTCCGGGGTTCCCAGTTTTCAGGGAAGAGGGGTTTATGCTCAGCTGGGGGTAGGTCCCAGCCCTTCACATCTTGTTTCTATAGAGGCAGTAACTCTCAGGACTATGCCAAGGGATCGGGCACTTGTTTTTCTTGTGGTGGTCATGACCATCAGCAGCGGGAGTTCCCTATCTTTCAGAGCAGTCATCGTGCACAAGGTGCTACGCTCCAGGTCCCTCCATTGAGGCTATTCTAGCCGAGGTAGTAGTAGCTAGTTTCATGGGCATTAGATTAGTAGAGGGTATATGGGGCAGGAAGAGGACAGCCCTAGGATGCTCCCTGTCCTCAAAGAGTAGAGCGCGACCATGGTGGTGGTCGCCATTAGGGTCAGAGAGGCCATGGAGAAGGTCGTGGTCAGCTTCATGCTCTAGCGTTGCCAACTCCAGTGGAGCAAGATGTCGTTCTGGGTACCCTTTTCTGGTTTTTAAACATCGTTTTTTCCATGTTTGATTCAGGAGTGACACACTCATTCATATCACCTACCCTTTTCCATGCTTTGGGACATGAGGGAGAGAGTCTCCCAGTGCCCTTGGCATTGACTACACGAGTTGGAGGTTGAGATGACTTGTTTTAAGTATTTAGAGAGTGTGAGATAGTTTTGGGGCAACACCACTCTTGGTGAGATTTCCTATGTTTACGAATACAACCATATGATGTCATCCTTGGAATGGATTGGTTGTATTCGGTGCAGGCTATCGTGGATTGATTCATAAAGACAGTCATCTTCATTGGTGCGGATGGAGAGAAAGTGGTGTTTTTTGGTGAGCGAGACCCTCAGATGGGTCATAGGCACATTTTGTACTTATCATCCAGGATGGCCGAGATGATGATGAGTTCTTCAAGGGTTTAGCAGTTAGCATTTCCTAGGGTCTTAGAGGAGTACCTTAATGTCTTTCTAGAAGAGGTTGTAGAATTACCCCCTCGATGAGAGATCGAGTTTGGGATCGAGCTACAGCCATGAGCATCTCCTTTCTCTATGTCTCCATATAGGATTTCCCCTTCCGAGTTACGAGAGATATGCATACAACTTGTTAGTATGTTACAGTGCGGTTTTGTTCATCCAAGTGTGTCACCATGGGGTTCACCAGTTTTGTTCGTAAAGAAGGCCGACGGCAGTTTTCCATTGCGTGTCGATTTTTGTCGCTTAAACAATGTGACAATAAATAATCATTATCCTCTTCTATGAATTGATGATTTATTCGATCAACTGAAAGGTTAGAGTTGGTTCTCAAAGATCTATATGTGGTCAGGATATCATCAGATGCGTGTGAAGGATGAGCATATCCTGAAGACTGCTTTCTGTTGTCGTCATGGGTATTATGAGTTCGTTGTAATGCCATTTGACGTGGGGAATGATCCAGCTATATTCATGGGATTGATGAATACTGTGTTCTGTGAAATTCTTGGACATGTTCGTGGTAGTTTTCATCAACGACATCCTTTTGTACTCCACATCTGAAGAGGAGCATTCAGAGAATCTACAAGCCATTTTGGGAGTTCATCACCAACATCAGATGTTCGGGAAGTTGTCAAAGTGTGAGTTTTGGGATAGAAAAGTATGTTTCTTGAGGAATGTTGTGTCCCAACAGGGAGTAGCTATGGATCCATCGATGATAGAAGCAGTTGTGCCTTGGGAATCCCCCAAGACAGTGTTAGTGGTGTGAAGATTCCACGGCCTCGCAGGCTACTACAGGAGGTTCGTATCCAATTTTTCACAAGTTAAGACTCCTCTAACAACATTGACTAGGAAGGATCAGGCATTCATATGGACTGATCAGTGTCTGGTAGCGTTCGAGTATCTAAATGAGAAGTTCTTAACTACTCTAGTACTTTTTATTCAAGCTAAGGGAGTCCAGTTTTTTGTTTTCTACAATGATTCACATCTGGGGTTAGTATGTGTTCTCATGCATCAAAGGTCAATTGTTTCTTATGGGACTCGATAGTTGTGACCCCATGAATGCAACTATGACACCCATGATATGGATTTGGAATCTATGGTGTTTTCTCTAATGTTGTGGAGACATTACCTCATTGGTGAGTGCTTTGTGGTTTTCAATGATCATATGAGTTTGAGGTATGTTTTTTCCCAACGAGACTTGAACATACAACATCTTCAGTGGAAAGAGTTCTTACCAGAATACGACTTTGAATTATCGTATACACCTAGAAAAGGGAATGTTGTAAGTAATGTGCTGAGCCGAAAGTCACATTGTGATGATGTGCATGAATCCGGTGATTCTTGGAGAGTAATGGAAGAAATGTCAGCATTGCATCTTGATATTGGAGAAGTTGGGGGTAGAGGTTGTCTTTTTCAGATGATTTTACAGTCATCCATGAGGCTGAAGGTGGAAGAGTTTCAGTTGGGAGATCTAGAGGTGGAGGTTTGGAGAGGCCGAGTTGTTTGTGGTGAGGCCCCTGATGGTTGGTCATAGAATGAACTACAACAAGTGTTGTATCACAGATAGATTTTTGTTCCTTTGACTATGCATGAGATGGTTCTCATAGAGTTCCATAGTTCGCCCTTAGCAGAACATCCTGGCGTGAAAAAGATGTACCGATCCTAGAGGAGTCTGTTTTAGTGGCCTGGGCTGAAGCATGCGGTTGCGGAGTTTGTGCCTCGATGTTTAGTCTCCCAGAAGATGAAGGTCAAACACCTTGTTCCTGGTGGTCTTATCCAGCCATTAGATATTCCTCAGTGGAAGTGGGAGGACATCTCAATGCACTTTGTTACTGGTTTACCTCATGATCTTGGATTACATGATGCTATTTGGGTGGTAGTGGATCTTTTAACAAAATTTTCCCACCTCATAGCAATCAAGGAGTCATGCTCAGTGGAAGTTTTGTCGGGGTAATATCTAGATGAGGGGGTGAGACATCATGGGGTACCTAGGTCGATCATTTCTGATCGAGATCCTTGTTTTACCTCCAAGGTTTGGAGAGGTCTCAAATATTCTTTTGGTTCCAAACTACGCCTGCACTTCTTTTCATCCTCAAACAGATGGTCAGACAGAGCGAACCATCCAGCCTCTTGAAGAAATTTTACGCTCTTGTGTTATTGATTTTGGAGGTTCATTGATAAGGAACTTACCCTTGGTGGAGTTCTCTTATAATAATATTTTTTCACTCCACCATTGGTATGGTTCCATTTGAAGCCTTTTATGGTTGGCCTTTCCATTCTCTGTTGTGCTGGACTGGGGTCAGAGAGTCAGCAATTATCAGACCATAACTAGTGCAGAATACAACAGAGATGGTTCAAGTGATTTGTGATAAGATGAAGAAAGTTTAAGATCGTTAGAAATCAAATGATGATAAAGAAAGGAGGCCCTAAGAGTTTAATTTTGGGGATCATGTGTTTTTGAAGGTGACTCCCCATCGTGGGAAGTGAAGGTTTGGTCATGGAAGTAATCTTTCTCCCCTATTTTTTTGGGATTTCGAGGTGTTAGATCGTATTGGAGTTGTAGCGTATCGAGTAGCACTTACCCTACAGATGAGTCAGATACATGATGACTTCCATGTATCACAGCATCATCATTATCTTCATGATGAAACTCACATTATCGATTGGGGAGAGATCAACATTGATGATGATGCAACCTTTGAGGGGCAACCTGTGGAGATCCAAGGCCACAAGGAGAAGGTGTTACGTGGGAGTTATATTCCCTTAGTTTGTGTCTTGTGGTTAGACGGTGGAATGGAGGGGAGTACATAGGAACGTGAGTCACAGATACGTGCTCAGTACCCATAGCTGTTTGATATTTAACTCTTTTCATGTGACATTGTTCCCTTTGTGGTAAGAACTTTCATGTTTTATTTATGAATATCCTTTGTTGCTTTTGTGTCTGCCTCACTTTTGAGAGGTATCATGATGGTGGTTGTTCAGACCCCCTTTTTTTGTCTCTTTAGGTTGGTTTTGAATTCTCAAGGATGAGAATATTTTGAGAGATATCTATTGTAATGGCCCAGACCTCCCCGGTCCATTGCATTGTGAAAATATGGTGATTGAGGTGTTCCTGGAGGTCAAGGTGACTTATCCAAAATATTTCTTCCAAATTTCCATTTCTGTGAATAGTTCCATCAGTGAACAGTGTTCTATCAGTGAGGATTCAGGGAAAACTGTTTCTATCAGTGTGGTTTAGTAGACAATGTTTCTATCGGTGAGGTTCAGTGAAAAGTTTTTATATCGGTGAGGTTCAGTAAATAGTGTTTCTATTAGTGAGGTTCAGTGAACACTGTTTCAATCCGTGAGGTTCAGTGAACAATGTTTCTATTAGTGAGGTTCAGTGAATAGTGTTTCTATCTATGCAGTCAGTGAATAGTATTTACAGAATGGTAGGTGTACAGTGTTTCCAGAACGGTGAGGTCTATCGGTAACCTCTCACAGTGAGGTCTATCGGTAACCTCTAATAGTGAGGTATATCGGTAACCTCTAACATTGAGGTCTACTGGTAACCTCTAATGTTGAGGTCTATCGGTAACCTCTAACAGTGAGGTATATCGGTAACCTCTAACGGTGAGGACTAATGGTGATATTTTCTTTCCATTTCCAAATTTTGAGTTTGTGAACTGTGTTTCCAGCTTCCTACAGATTCACCCCTTTAATGTTTCCTTTCACATAAAATATATTTAAATCCTTATTTTAAGGACTCTTAAGGCTGATTAAAATGCCATAAATCCTATATTAATTATTCCTTTGGCTCGGGATGTTTTTACTGGGTCAAACAGCGTGGGTTAATGCAATATGATTTTAATGGGGAATTAAGCGTATCTTAAACTGTCGCCCCATTAAATCTTCAACAAGGACAAGATATCATCCTCCCTTGTTCTTCCTCTTTTTTATTGGCTATGAGATGATAGAACCTTTCAATCGTTCCTGTAGGAGTTTTAAGATCCAACATTACTCCTCGGATCAGTTCCGCTCTTTTTTAATGCAACTGAGCTATATCGGTCAATCGACGATATAAGGTATGTTTTATAGATGTTCCTTTGGAGATCATCTCCTCATTTTTCACTTTCCATGTTATAGCATGTAATCTCCATGCTTCTAATGGTTTTTTTCTTGGGGTTTGGTTGTTGCGGTCGTACCGTGGCATCCTCGGGTGGATGCAGTTGTCGCGATAGGCGGATCATGACCCGTTGTGTGGATAAAGAACATGAGGAACTGTTTGAGGTACGGGATTCTTTTCTTCTCGTTATATTACATGCAACTGTATTGTTATCATATTTAATCCCACTTGATGATAATGAAATTGACATAATAAATATTTTAACCAGATACATAAATTGATATCGATCTTATGTTATTGCCTCTTGTTTTGCTAGATAGTCTGATATCTATGCTTACTTTGCTTAGCTGTTTTTTCTTCATGGAAATTGTTAAAGAATGTAAACTAGGATTAATTGATAATTGTTGTCTAAAGATAAAAAGGCATGAAAACGAATCTGGTTCTTGTTGTAATTTGATGTTAATAAAATTGGTGCAGTAAGCTGGTTTATTTATTATTGATAGCTTTCTAGATAGGTTTCCTGAATATGGAATAATGAATAATAAATAAGTTAACCCAAGATGGATTAAAGAAATATTGGTTTTTAAAAGATAATTTCATGTAGGGTTCTGAGTTACCCTTTTGTTTGTTTAGGGGCCAAGATCCCAATTGTGAAGTTGTTTGTATTACTGCTGCTTGGGTTTTAATGTGATCCTGGATGGTTGTGGTAATATGTGGAGGCATGGAGGCCCTTTTGTTTATGGGAGTATATGACACCTGCAGTGGCGAGATGCATCTGTTTATGCATGTGGGTGTCGGGGAGGACACCGGGGATGATGGAATGGGATGGATGTGATTATTGGATGCATGAAAAATTTTATTGGTTGTTTATCTACTTTACTTTTCCACATTATTCAAGTATGATGGTCCTACTTACCCTTCTTCTGAAAGAGGCAAAGACACGTGGGGTATGCCATGTGCTTTTTGTGTTTAGTTTCTCAAGGAATGATTGGGTATATTCTCTTGCTAAAAGTGGTAAAGACTCGACGGTTAGTACATCTACTCACTGTGTTGATCCCCTTGTGTTTAGTAGCATATAATGTTTTTCTAGAATTCCTAGGAATATGGGAATTAAATTCCATGATGAATAATTGAATAAATGGTGTTAAACCATGGGAATGGAGATGATGGAACATAATGATGAGGCTGTTATTTTTTTAAGGAACATTTGACTTTGGCTGTGATGCTAAAGAAATTTAATGTGGAATTGTTCATGGTTAATTAATGTTTAAAGAACTAATTAACGTAAAGTAGAACTAATAAAACCGGGATGAAGTAATATAATAAATCTCTTTAAATGGTTGTGTGCTTATAGGATACCTATTCATAGAAGTAGCATCTCAGAATCTGAGATACGTTAGCTGCAGTATGTCTAAGACTAGGTTATTCCCATAGTGTGGTTGGGAGATACAATATATCCTGTACTTTTTGTGTTTATATACGCTACTCCACCTTGTCAGTAAGGGAAACTGACACCTTGGGGATTCTGAGCCCTGGGGGTGTGTTTTCCCCAACATTCAGGTGGGAGGATGGATGGCTGATGACCCCCACTGGCCCCGCTCTCTTCTCTTGGTAGTTACTGGTGCTGGAGGAACATTGGTTAGTTTTCCCCATATATGTGTGTGGAGGGCTTTAATGGATTGTGGTTATTCACAAACATATATTCTGGGTATAGTTATCTCTGTACTACTATATGTGTAACGTGTATAGGCTGTGATGGATTAAGGATCCTTACATGGTGTATGGGATGTAATGTCTTGAAGTATAATACCCGATGTATGATACACGTTATACAAGCTATGGTGTCTCCCAGAAACTACCTGGTTACTTTGGTGTGTGGGCGTCGTGGTTTTGTTGCACGAGGTACATATTGTGGTGCTTCGCCCAGGTGTCTTCGAGCAATCCTTTTTTGGAGAGACATGCTGGGGACATGCGACGTTGGGGAAAAGTGGAAAACCAGTGGGGAAGTAATATCGGGGTACCCTTGATATAATTTTTTATATGATATATTTTGGTATGTGTTACTTGGTGAGAATAGCCATGGTGAGGTTGGGAGCTTAGTATACCTGTTTAGGTGATGAGTTAGTTTCACTTGTTGTTCATTGTGATTTAGCATGCCTTTACTTTTGAACGAGAGGCCTCGGAGAGGATCCTACTGAGTATACTGTTATACTCACCCTATGTATATATATTTATTTTTCTGGTCACTTGGAGTAGGTTGGAGGTCAGACTGGTTTTTACTAGCTTGGGGTTGCAGGAGCTATTCAGGCTTGTGGTTACTGATGTTTAACTTTTTTTTGGGTACTTAGAGTTTTTCCCTTCTATTAGTAGTACATTTTCATGGAATTACATACGTTCACTTGGGATTATTTGATATTTCAGTTTTGAGTTGGATTTAGTTGGTTTCTACCTTATCTCTCTCTTCCACATGTGTTCACTTAGAGGGTAATTCATCACATTTGTTTGTTTATTATACCCTCGGTTATAGTCTCCATTCCAGGGCCTACTGGAGTTGGGAATCAGGGGTCAATGTCTCCCTTCTAACATTGCTGGACTAGGAGGGGTACACTTTATGTGGAGGGGTTCGTGATACAAATGTCCTGATGATGATTTTGTTTGGTGGATAAGATTTATGGGAAGGGATTTTCCACCATAAGAATGTATAGATCCTTGTTTCTGAAGCTCAAGCCCTATTCCCTATGGTTTTATGTCACATTGTGTGGTCGATCAAATGTTTCTATAATGGTGCATCACATTGTATATTTGTGAAATGTTAAAAAATATTGTTACATAATGTTGAGGATACTAAGCCTTCATGAGTAGTTTGCTTATGAAGATTATAATTCCTAGTCTAATGTTCTCAGGTTTTGAGTATTTTATAATATAATCATACTAGGAATGGACCAAAACACTCTATGGTGTTTAGTTCTTCCATGTTGATGTCAGGGATAACAAGGATCAGAGTTCCCTTTTGCAATGAAATATTGTATTTGGTTGGTGACTATATGTTCATATGTAGGATCCATATGCATAGATGATTTTTTAGACATAGGGACCTTCTAATCAGAGCATCCCTTTTCTAGAACCATGTAATATTTTTGGAGATTCGAGGAAGTCAAATAATTATGTTCAATTTATTGAAAATATAATATTCAATATGTGTCTGAGCACCCTAAAAGGTGTGTCACCACCTAGAGAACAAGCTTCCATGGTGAGGAGGTGTGAAAAAAGCATTACACTATCTTATTCCAAGACTAAGGAGTTTTATGAGAGTATATATGCTTTTACAATGGACACAAAGTGGTCCCTATGTTCTTTATGCCTTATTTTTATTGATCTAATTATTTCCTAAACATTAGAGATGGATATTTGAGTGAGTGGAAACATGAATTTTTTAAGGAGATGCTTTAAAATTATTCAACCTGAATTGTTTTATGTCTCATTCACTACTAATTTAAAGACTTATGATCTAGACCAATATATGATAAAATATTATAGTCCAACATCTTTCACCAAAGTGCAGGTAGTTTATTTTCATGAAGAACATATACCAAATATTAGGGGAATGGTACACATGAGACTTATTAGGATATATAGGGAATATTGTACCCTGACATACTTCTGAACAAGAAATGAGAACGTTGTAAATTATGGATGAAGGATTTCAGGTCATGAGTAATGATATGGGAAAATCAAGCTAAGAATGTAGCAGAACAACCTTAGGGGATGTGTTCTACTAAAGTTATGTTAGTATCAAAAGACTTATAAATGCTTTTATATAGGTCTAATAGGTATTGGTTTGGTTCGTATGATCCAATATGAATATAATGAATGTTCATAAAGATATATCAATTTTCCTTTACATGGTTCATGGAATGTTGGTTGAAACCATAGGTGCTAAAAACTTAAAGTGTGATCCATGGGATAAGGGATTAAATGATGGAAAAAGAACTCTATTCTATATTTTATTGGGGTAAGGCTCTTGTGGTTCTTTTATATGGGATAATTATGGGTCATTGTCATCAACTTTTAACATCATATAATTGTTATAAATTTTCATGTTGTCTTATCGTTATGTGAATAGGAAATTTTCCATGAAATTTAACGGCATGTGGTCAGAACATTACATTCCTTATAATATAGCGTCATAAGGTAGTAACATGTGACGAACATGAAAATTTGGGAACGCTATCCATGGGGAAACTTTTCAATGGTTGGTGGATTTTAGAATTAATTCAAATATTTTATTAATGCACATTCTTATTCATGGATAGCCATATAGTAAACCCATTATTTCATATACGTATCATATGTGTAAGACAACTATACATGGATCTAAATAGTACTTATGGAAAATGAGCTTGTATGGGCTAGTTACCTCTTTAAAATATGTATACACAATTTTGTTGAGCAGTTTAATATCATGTGACTAGGAAATATTCTACATAGGTCTAGCCCATATAAATTTTAGTGTTCATTTTTATCATTTATATGTTGTTGATGAACTCGGGATTGGATATCTTGGGGTCTTTTTGTATCATGAGATGTCAAGAATCAATATATATATATATATATCTAATTATTTTATAAAATTCCTTTATGTAGGTATGACCCATAATCCATGATCGATAAGTTATATGTTTTATCATGGATGTACCAATGAATTTTAGATCTAGGCATTACTATATATCCTATGATGATACGAATCGAGCAACATGTACTCATTTAAAATGAATTAATCAATAATAATCGGCCTCATATGAATTGGGGGAATTTTTCTGATTGATTTCATAGATTGGCCCAAATTTAGATCTCCATGAATCACTATGTATCATGTGATGATAGCAATGAAGCCTCACATAATCTTGTAATGGAGGTGCGGTTGGATACAAACACCATGGGTATCATCCCCCTTGGGTGAGGCACATGGTAGTGCACTATTTTATGTCATAAAAGATATATTAACAATTCAGTTTAACATCATAGAGATAGGGCATACAATGTACCTTTTAATGAATTGAATCCAGAACTATAATAACCTAGTCAAAAACAAATATTCCCATTTCGTGTAGGGAAGCCCTTACCCAAATACCAAATATCCTGTAAGTAATGTTCAATGTGGGAAAATAGTAATTGAAAAGGATCATCTTACCATCTAGAGTCAATTAGGAAGAGGATAGGAAAATATAGTATCAAGAGTGGCTAGACCAAATATTGGATCAAGGAATCCCTACGTATATTATTGAAATGATAATCAAGATGTATGTAGCTATGGAAACAAGCACAGATTAATCTCATGTGTAGAAGGAATCATATGTATAGTGTAACTTCATGCCTTTTTTATGAACGTGACTCGACGTGAAGGAAGAACAATGGTAGGGTTGGACCTATGAATGGAGGATTGGGTGTCAATATGTATCATGTGATGGAAGGAATCAAGCAACACATTGTTATTGAGAAGCCATGTAGTTTAGTGTCAGGAGTTGAGGACATCAGCCATGTTGTTCAATATCATATGGTTGGGGCATAGGTTACCGGACATGAATGAAGAACATTGGGGGTATATGTAGATTTACATCATGTGGTGAGGAGGTTTTCAATTAAGTTTAACATCATTCCATAATGAAATTAGATGATGGAAATTTTAAATTATTTATTCTATAAAATATTATATATAGTTTAATGTAATGTGGTCTTAAATATGCTTCATATTGTTTAACTTCATGTTCCCAGTATGACTCTCCTGATAATTTAATTCCATTTTGTCACAAAATATGCATGTCGCTTAATGTCATGTGACCTAGATGATTGATTTTTTTTAATTTATGTTATTTCTATGAGGGTAGATTTTTTAATTGTTTAATTGAATTCATCCAACAATATTGATGCTTTATGAAAACTAAGAAAATTATTCCTTGAGAAACCTTTCTTTGGTGGGGGAATGGCTCGTTACCCATCAATTATGGTTAGGGATTATGCTCTGTTGTGACAGACCATATATATGATATAAGGCCCCTCCAACTTTGGTTTCATCTTTGTAGACTTCTTTCTCAATATCATTAGGGTTTGGAGTTTGAATACTAGTTATCCATGGAGGAATGAGTTGAGGTGAACCATTTTATTGAATAATTGTGTGATCTTATTCTACTAGACTTCAAGGTTGTGTAATATACATAACTTATTAACATTGAGGTTATACAACTAATCAAAACTACATTTTTAATTACTTTTCATATGATAGTCTCTCATTGAAGACTATTCAAAACAATAGAATATGGTATTTTATTGGAAATACAACCTCAATTATATACACTAAGGAATACAGTGTTTCTTATGTAGAAGTATGCATGGTGGTACGTTAGTCATGCAATGAGTTGATATTTTTTGGAAGGATGTATTGAACATAATAGCCATATTCTATATTGTATTTTATAGAGTCTTATTTAAGGACTTTATAATTCCATTTTATTCTGTAAGATATCAGGATGATTGACTAGAATCTATGTTGTACTCCAGGTATAAATTTTTTACATTGTAGATTTAAATTTTTTGTATCTTTCATTCAACGATATGAGAGGGACTAAGAACCTAGTGATAATGTGGGAACTAGGTAAGTTTATTATAATTTCCATCTTTAATACATTGAGGGGTACTACCTCATCACATTTCAAATAAAATTCGG
Organism: Viscum album; assembly: GCA_963277665.1. NCBI lineage: Eukaryota > Viridiplantae > Streptophyta > Magnoliopsida > Santalales > Viscaceae > Viscum > Viscum album. Next base: position 1,270,580,326 of record OY728159.1, read on the forward strand.
TAACAATAATGATATACTTAAACTGCATAGAGGTAGCTTTTGGATATGGCCCCATAACACCCTTTCTCCACAAAAAATGGTGAGGAATATATCGCAATATGTAGACATTCAAGGGGTGTATGGTTAATTTTTATCATGAATCCGGAATGCCTGAAATTCCATAGTGAATTCCAAAAGTTATGCTAATATAGTTTTCCAATAGTAACATAACCTCTTGATTTGGGGTGAGAGCCTAGTCTCATACAGATGAGCATCATAAGTGCCTTCATGGAATTATTCCATGATATAGGAAATGTCTCTTTATTTTTTGGTTCTAAGGACGACTCTATAAAATTATCACATTTAGAGGGATGTGTTTTTATTTGTAAACTCCCATAGGGAAAATTTCACTGCTCAACACCGAATTGTTTCCCTCCCAGCTCAGTCTTCATGGAGAATCCCATTTTAGAGATAACCTATTATTGGATAAATTCATTCATGGTTTTATTTTAGATAATTATACTATAGGAAGGTTTTTAACTAATTTATTTCTTCAATATCACATACAATGATCGATGTATCCATTCTTCTACTCATGATGTGTATGATGGATTCCTTCTAATTATGGTCAGTCAAGACATATGATATATTACCTAATGCATATTCTCAAATATTAAATGAAAAAATGTTGGTATAAATGGTATGTATTCCATTAGCCCTTTAAAATATCTAGTTAGAGGGGTCATTTCATCCATTTTGTTGGAATATTATCCATTTATATACTTTATCACTAGCTTGGAATCCTCTTTGATGTTCATGAAAGCTATTTAAAAATTTAGGGTTAGTCCCAATCTATTAAAGAGTTATTGGTATTCTACCTGGATATTTGTGAAGCCTTTAGATAGTGACAAATAGTAAAGAATCCTCCAATATCTTGGGATACAAATATAATCATTTTCTAACCTCATTTAGTTTCAGGTTTTCCAATATCGTTCCCATATTCCATTGGGAGGGACCATAAAAAACATCTCCCATGTTTGGGGGTTCCATGGGAATAGAAATCACATAATATGGATGCTCAGTGTCAACTAGTGTGATTTATGGAGATGGGTATGCTATTAATAAATCATCAATGGATTTTCCACTAACTAAATTATATGACATGAACTAAATATCTTATTGTTACATAATGATCTCTGATCGAGTCAAATATATAGTTAACATGGGATAATTGATACTTGAGAGGATAAATATGATAGACCAGATGGACTTCTTGGTGCTTCAAATAATTCTCTATCTTTACCAATAAAAATATGAGTGTGAGGAAGAACTTCTCAACATCAAAATATTGAGTCTCTGTTCTTAGAATCATCCATTTGAGATAGTAGAGACTTCTCTCACTCTCCACATCATTTTATATTTGATGAGGGTTACAAGTGAGAATTCAATAACATCCACATGTAATATGAGTGGATTTCCATCCACCACTTGTATTAGGACCATTGGGTACAATAGATACTACTTGAGACTCTTCTAGGATTCATGGAATTTATCATCCCGTTAATATGAAATTCATTTTTATTATATTGGTGATGGGGATAGATTTTACGAACATGTTGGATATGAAATTCCAAATGTAGGGGTGGTTCCCTTGGATCCTCCAATGTTATTTCAGATTTTGAGTGGAGTGACATTCCTAAAATTGTGATGGTATTCTCATGTTCAACCTCAATACCATGGTGGCATACCACAAAGCCCTATAACTTCCCTGATGTTATCCCAAAATAATATTTTATTATATTCATATCTAGGATATATTTTCGTAATTTCTATATGTCATTTTAATGTTCCATGATTTGATCACCTTGCAGATGGGATTTACCACCATGTTGTTGGTATAACATTTTATTATTCTACCCATGATGGTCACCAATAATATTAGGCCTAAAGCTTTGATATGTATCAATGTAATTCATTATTACGAAGGGAATGTCCTAGTAGAAAAATATCCTCTAGGGTTCTCGGAAGACAGTGTGTTCCTCATCTTCTCGGGTTATCTTTATATAATAGTATGATATGTACACATATGATGTTCTGGGATCTATGCAAATTAGTGAGAGGGATGGGGGTGAACGAGTGATCCCTTTAAAAAAGTTTCAATTTTATTCTTTTCAATTAACACTATATAGTGGGTTAATTCCTTTTTCCACACATGTTGTGTCTCTCAGACTTACCTCAGATGATGTTGTAATTGTAAATCCACTTAACATAGGGATTTACAAGGTTTGTTTCAAATACCTACTCCTTGATATGTTGGTTATTCTCAACAATAATGATTCTCTATAATAATCTTATTATCAATTACAATGGTCGATACATAGTTCCAATGTATCTCTCTTGAGTCTGACAAGATGTTTTTATACTGCATCCCACTGTGTTACCAGAGTCCCACTGTCCTACTTCAGAGTCCCACTGAATACTTCTTCTGGTCCCTGAATCACACAAGTTTCTTCTAGCTGTTGAGTCACATGTGCATCTCCAATAATAGTTATCTCTTGATTCACTATAGATTTATCTTATGGCCTTCTCAAACATGATTTATTTATCACACTTCCCTGTGTATAACTTCATTAATGTTCAACAACCATTGTTATGGTCTGTAGGCCTTAGTTAATAACTCTAATCACTTTACTGATTATTCATCAGTGTCTCAATTCACAAGCAATTATTCCTTCTTCTGATGAATACACAGCCTCACTAATATATGTAAAATTTTTGCACTCAACTTGATCAATAATATAGATAATAAAGAATGATTTTTCAAAATGTCATCACTATCTCACTTCATGACTCACGAAATTCTATAAAATCAGATACAAGATACTCTTTTAATTTTATATGTCCTTAGTCTCAGTTCTCATCTACCTAATGAATGGATTGCATGGTATCAACACTTCTTGTTTTTTGCTATCTTAATTACTTTCACATGTTCATGTGTTTATGTATGATTTCATGCATGTATAATATCTTTTATGTAAACTCAAATACACCCTATTCTTATTTCAATATGTTAGGTTCAATGAGTGTGTCTCATTCATCTACGCATGCACTATATATCTTCTTTTCTTCACTAAATATGCCCACACAAAATTTCTTATTCATTTTTTCTTTTCACAGCCACGCTTCTTGTTTAGATTGTGTTCAATATTTGTTTGTTTCTTTAAAACTAAATGTGTGTTGACTTTTATGTGTGTTATTATTATTTCATCCACATTCTTCTTCACATATGCACACATAGTGTCTGTTGTTTTCTTTTCATATAGATTTCCCCAACTAATTCACATGTATGCATGTGCAGCATGCATGAAACCTCCATTCTCTTATGTGAATACATGAGGCCCTGGGCTTCATCCAATAAAGCTTGTGAGTTTATATGCTCAATGTGTGCATTGTCTTATTGATTCACAATGCATACACACTCCCTTCATACACTTCTTTCCCACAAAAATAGAATGGTTATAATAACGATGTGTGTGGGTTCTCGGATGAATCATGCAAACTAGTGAGAGTTCACACCTCTTCATCAGGACACCAAAGGGATCGAGTTATTCTTATTCATGAAAACTAGGGAGCAATAGATCATCATCTTCACTCACAAGGTACATGTATTTTTTCATCACAGAACCATGGAATGGTTTGTGGGATCTGTTTTCGATGGGTACAACAAGGGTGAAAGTTCAAAAATTACATACACACAGGATTCTCCTCACAAAGATAAAACAAGGGTTCAATATAACATGTTGCATGATTGCGGGGTTCTTCACACATAGGGTGAGGATGCATTCCTATATATTAAGAATTACTAAAGAGTACGTAGTACATGTTTAATGCCTACAAGATCTTCTTTTTCTTTGCGTAGTAGGGTTGTAGGAAACCTTTCTGTGTAGAGCTCTGTTTTTTAGAAAATAGGATCTCTCTCATGATTTTCACCAACAAAAACCCCAGTTGAGGTATAATAATTGATAGGAGAGGATCATCATGTCACACCACATTTAAATGCTGTAAGATATTCCCTGAGATTTGGGGATTTGAATTCCAAAGATCATTGGCTTCAAAATCATAAAACATGGGTTAAAAGATAAGACGATGATTGCTGGAGATTATTTTTGAATGGAGAATTTTTATTTTTGGAATAATTCTCACTTGCATGAACTGTGACTCTCGTTCAATTATTTTTCTTGAGCTCTTGATCTCTATGAAGTGGCCTCGCACCTTTAGGTGCATCGTCCATGTGGTATCTTTGTGTTTCATTTCATTCATGTGTTCATAATTGCATATATGTGTTAGTGACTTCTAGATGATCATAGTGCCTGAGGTTTGATCAAAAATGGTGACCAGAAGAGAGATTTTGGAGGTGCGGCTTCATCTTCGGTGCACATCGATGTTAGGATATCTAGAGGTTGAAGACGATATAGCCATGGATCATCAGACAATCGCGGTTTAAATATATGGGGCTTGGGATAGATGGATGGTTCATATTAGATCACAAATTGTGATTAAGACGTGTGGTCGATATTTCTTGTGATATAAGATGGATTTTTAGGACTGCATCCGCTTTTTTAAAATTAGTTACCACATAAAAACATGGATGCGGGTTATGCTCAGTTTAAGTTTCAAGCTTCCTCAACCCACTTCATGATTACTCCTCTCCCCCCTCTGGTGCTAGCCCGCACTTCTTCTTGAGGGAGTCCTCTACGCTCACTGTATGTTTCTATAGTTGGGTCTCCCCGCACAGTCGAACACAGCGCTAGTTCTCCCATTCACCTAGAATGGTTATACACATCCTGGTCATTCCCCTTGCAGGTTGACTCGGTTTGCCTCCCTTGGGTGAGTTTGACCTTTAGTGTCCCACATGTTCTTGGAGGTTGAGGCTGGTCGGTAGGTTTATTGGTTGGCACATCATTTTTTAGTGAGCCATGTGCACTTTGTTTAAAAAAGGTGCAATAAAAAATTAATGTGCATGTCCACATTAAAATCATGCATGGATGCCTTGGTTAATTTCAAACCCTTTAATGGTTTATTTTTCTCCTCCTCTTCTAAATTTTATTTTTGGAACCTAAATCCCAAACCAAATTACTCATCTTCTATCATCCATCAATTCTTGGAGTTCTTCTTAAACACCTCAGGAATTGAAACACAATGAATGGAAAAATTGTAGTAAACAATTTGTTCTCTATAACACATGTCCTGGTCCATAAATATTATCACAGGAAACCATCTAATTTGGTTCACCAACTTTATCCAAATAGAAGCTAATGGATGGATCTTCCAAATTCATCACTAAAAAATTTATTTGATAGCCTTTTTCAAAATTTGTGACAATATATCATTCATTGACATATGTCATGGAACATATGATTTTTTCAACAATCATCTGAATTTGTAAAATAGAAAATTTACAAAGCATTGCATCCAATTCTATGAATCTATAACAATCTTCCATGAATCATAATCTTTTTAACAACTTCATTAAATTGATACTAATGAGATATTCCCATCTCATTGATCAATATTGACAAGACTCTCCTTGCACACCATTTACAAGAACAATCCATGATCAATGTGGACTCCTCACGGAGTTAATAAAATTACATTAAGCATCACCACTTAAATTTTCATCACCAAATCAATAATTACCTTTCCATGCACATATTGATATTATTGACAACAAATGAAACATTATGATCAATAATATCCTCTTTTGTATTTTTCTTTTAATATCACTGATGAAAAAAAATTGGGTCAATATGTGAATGAATATTTTCTCCACCTTATTGGAAAATTAATGAAAAGGTTTAGTGGGGTCTGTTCAAAAGCATATTCTCATCCATTTAATAAATATATTCTTGAACATTTTTGAGAGAGGGATGACGTCACATGGTTCACATTGAAAAAGGACTATAGTTAGTCATCTCTAAGGCTATGTGGGCTAACCTGGTGTAGAAATCAAGAGAGATATGACCATAGTTTTCAATTTTATCTGAAACTAACCATACACATGAAATCATGCTTAGAATGTTTCAACACTTATCAAAGGGGTTTCAAATAAACATATTTATCAATGAATTTCTAAATCCTGCACATACTTCACCAATCATATTAAAATAGTCATGTAAAATGATAAATCTCCCCCTTTCATCCCATTGTTTCTTCAATCAAACAATTCCACATAATTGACATGATAATTACAATTATGAAATTGGATAAAAGTGTGATTTTAATACCTTGGGATTAAAATTATTGAGATGATGTGTGTTTCAAGAATTGTCATTACATAATCCTTGATATCATCTCCTTTATAATTTCACCCCCTCAAGGGGTTCATTCCCTTCGATTTACCCAGGTAGAAAATATCATCAGATAATATCAAGATTGTACATGTTCATAACGTTCCACTGTGCAACACATTAAGTGATTATAAAATCACATATAAATAGTACAAATTGTTTTTCTCCACATTTATCTTCCAATTATCATTTTGAAAATGAACTTCACCTTCAATTCCATGCAATGGAAGTACACATAAACCAAAAAAATACAATGTAAAATGATTGAACACATACAGTATTTTTAATAGGATTAATAAGGCTATGAATTTACTCTCAACCCAAGAAATCATTTCTTTATAGATATAATGAGTATAGTACTCTCCATGCTTGTGTCACCACCCTATTTGATACTTTTATCTTTCATTTTAATCATGGACCCTTTATTCCATTTACCCTTAACATGTTTGGATTTTTTTCATAGAAAATAGTTGTGTAGGTTCTATTAGTGCATGTTTTTCAATTTTCATCATATTTGTTTGACCTGGTAAAACAAATAAACATTTTTTTCAGGATTTCCAGCCCACTGCACCTTCCACACTGTTTTTGTGAGACACTTATGCTGAAATGTACTTAAACCCTCTCATGAAATTTGAATTCATCTTCATGTGGAATGATATGTATCCTCTTTTCCATTGCTTTAGATATTACTTCATCTTCAGAGTTTTGTAGTTCTCCCCCAATTTGAAATTAATTTGGACCAGTAACTAAACAATCCTTCATAACAGATTCTTCTTTGGAGCTTCCACATGGCTTCTTTAATGTTTTCATGTTAGCTTTTTTTTGAAGCTTATCTTCAATCAATCGTATATTCTCCTTGATTGATTGTATATTTATGTTCATATTTCTTCCATTCATTTTCATTTCTTGTTTTCAATGATCCATGGAATGAACATTCATTGCATATTAGAAGAATCTTTTCATGTAAGTGATTTTGGATCCAGAACCCTTCATCTTTTTGGATTTATAATCATAGGTATTCTGTAACACCCCAAGATTTCATATTATGTTAGTTCTTCAAAGTAATTCAATGACTTACACTACACGCAACATCAAGTTCAAGCACACCACAACTTACCAAACTAGCCGTTCAAAAGAGGTTATGAATAGTATTAACTGAATTTTGAACTACATATAATCCTTATAATTTTAGAATCCATATTATGAGTTTCTTAGACATAATGTTAGAACTAATTCATTTTTTTCAAATAAAAGATTTATTTTTCAAAAAATATACTTTTACCGCCTTTTAATGGTAAACCCTTTTCAAATACAATATTTGAAACTTTTATATATTCAATTTTACAAAATAAACTTTTTCTTTAGAATCGGGACATAAGAATTTAGTTTCAAAATTTTTTTGTGTTTTTCTGATAACTTTCATATTTGGGTGAATAGTGAAAAATACTACATTTTAACTGAAAACAACATTTTTAATCAAAATAATTTATAGTGTTAAATTATACATTTTAATGGTTGGGAAGTGTAAATAGATTATATTTTTACCATTTAATCTAATTTTGGTCACTGTAAGTAATTTCACTTTGAAATTGGACATAAACAAGTGTCAAACTGTTGTTAGTTATTATTTCATAGAAATATGCTTTTTGGTTTTGACATCGGGAATTAATTTTAAATTAATAAATGAAAATTCAATTTTTTTAATTTGGTAAAATATACTTCATTATTGAATTTGTAATATCAAAATTTTCTTAGGGTGAATTTTCAGTATTTTTCTGAAAGCTTTTAATTTTTTATGAATAGTGAAAAACACTAAATTATAGTTAAAATCCGAATTTTTATTTAAATAATTATTTATTTTATTTAAAATTATTTTAGATAAAAATAGATACATAATACCTATATATGTTCAATGTAATTAATTGGAGATAGTTTTTAATAATTTTAGGTATATAAAAAATTTATTGAACTTTTCACCGTCTTTTACCCACCTCATAGGAGAATTTGTAAATTCACATAAAACTAAATTTTACTGCTTCTGTGAGTTGAATGTCAAAAATCCAATATACACGGTTAATATCAAGGAGTAGAATTTTGTTCAATGAGATAAAAATAATTATTGGTGAATAGTAAATTTTTACATTTATTTACCACGGTTAAAAGTAAATAGGGTAATTATGTGTAAAAATGATATTATTATTACCTTAACACATGTCCTAATTCTATTGGATAAGTTTAATTCTACCAAAAACTACCTTATGAATAAAATATGACCCTTTAGGTCCACTTGGATTAGATGAAGACATTTATTATTATTAAATTTAAAGAAGAGTTAAAAGTGTTAAAATCAATGTTTAATAACTAAACCATTTGTAATATAGGGTTAAACATAAGTTAAATTCAACTATAAATATAAATTAGAAAGCTAAACAAATTTCCTACATTATGTTATTCTATTTATAATTTTTATATATTAATTAATTAAATTTACTAATAAAACAATGATGATGCAATAATTACATTATTAATGAATGAATCAAATAAATGGTATTATAAATATTATAATAAATATAATTTCAATGTATTTATGAAATCCAAGAATTTTATAGGTGAATATGACATGTTATGGATGATTAGATTTTTCTTTGTTTGAAGTAACCAAGTTGTGATGACTTTCACAAAAACAAAATACCAAATAGTGTCAAAATTGTCGTTAATTTATATTTTAAAAAAATATTATATTACTGGTTGATATAATATTCCTAAAAATGTAAGGATCAGACAAAGGGATTATATAATATTATATATGTCATTAATTAACCATTTTAGGTTCTCTTGAAGTTTATAGTAAGTTTATTAACCATATAGTGTAAGAATACAAAAACATAGGGTAAAAGTTAAAATATTTAACTAAGAGTTAAATCTAAAAGATAAGGTTAAAATGGTATCCTAAACTTGTCTGAAACCTATTGGTTGAGTGGAGTTAGACCCATAACTACCTAAGGATAGAAATAAATTCATTTGTAATCATTATAAACCAAATACGATTGCATAATAAATTAATACATTAATTTTTTCCTAAATTGACCCTCACCCCCTAACAAAAGGGCACTTCCCCTTCTCTCCAATTAACACCTCCAAAGCCATTTGGCTCGACCATCCACTTCCCAAATATCCTAAAAACTATCATAACTTCATCTTATATGCTTTACTTTGTTCATAATTCTATCCTAAGGTGCCATTTTGATCAAATCAAAAGGAAGAACCCGAAGAAGAGGTAATGATTTCACCACCCACTTTCAAGTTCTCTTATTCCTCCACTTACTATTTATTTTTTGTTTCAATTATAAAATAATAACTCTAGTATATTCTATTTAATTTTATGTGATTATAAATATGGAACAACTATATTCATTATTCTATCCATCTTATGAATGATAATGTCACCATGTGTGCGTGCGTACGGCTTACCGTCTCCACGACGTGGTGTAATTTTTCATTCAACACAATGTTATTTGGATGGATATAATGATGAGTAATATGTATATAAATAATTAAAATAACATGAAAATGTATCTGTAAAATTAATATACCAACCAATTCCACACCTTTAAAGAAATGATATTGTCGCTCGTGCGTACGTACAGAATACTATCTGCACGTCGCGATGAGATTCATTTCCACGTTCTCAATTCATCGATGGTTAAAAAAATATAAATTTATAATAAGTATGTAATATATGACATAATAATTCTACTGTAGATATATATATATACATTTACTTACATATATCTTATTCACTTAGCTCCGTTCAATACTATATGAAAACAGAAACATCGTTTATTTGTACGTACGGACTACCATCTCCATAAATGGTGTTTTTAATTTCATATATATGTCTATTATACATATTTATATTATAAATATATATGATATATAAATCATGTTTTATATTATTGAAGTATTTAAATCTTTATCTAAGTGATACAATCAAGTGAAACAAGTTAAAACACGTATGATAAAGAAAACGATTATTACCTGAAATGTTAATTTAAAATTGAAATTATTATTAAATGGGTAGTATATATTCATAAATGAATCATGCATGATATCGTAAATATTAATATGGTTTTGGTATAATTTAATAACATACCATGATCTTCATACAAGAGTTTAGACATACCCTCGACTAAAGGAAAGTGCAAGGTAAGGGGTTTTCATCTCACTCATTACTCTCATGAGATTCATGTTGTATTGCCAATATATCATTTTATGTGGTGTTTATACTGCCCATAATTGTATTCATTATGTAACACACTTTATTTTTTGTGTATTTAAATCTTCATTGTATGATACTCATTTCATGGGGTGTATGTTTCGTAAGTTACCAAATTGTTAAGGGTTAATTCATCAATCTCATTATTATCTGAGATTGTTTAAGTGTAAGTATTTACTGGGACATTTTTATCATCCATGCCCATTTTTCATAAAAATGATTTCAAAATGAATATGTTAAGGATTTCTGAAAGGTACTCTTTATCATGATCATAATTTTAAATGTTTTATAGATTTATCTTTCTAAATATTATTAATTAATGTCCACGTTTTCAAAATGATTTTAAAGATTTATTTATATGGACATGAATGTTTTGAAATGATAATTCTTTTCAAAAGTTTCAATGTGTTATGGGAAGATTTTATTTAAAAATATCTTTTCAATTACTTCTTTTATAAATGTGTGGAATTTAAATGATTTTATAGAAAGGATATTTCTCTCAAAAAGTATTACTCATCATTTTCAAATATGTCAGCATCCTTTACTAGACATTAATTTTGAATGAGGTTGATTTATTATAACACAATCTTCCATATTGTATTGAATGAGTTGTGATATTTTGACTGTGGATGTTCTATTTTTATACTATTCATGATTTATTGTTAATGTATTGACATTTCGTATGCTAGTTTTAATATGAATGTTTATGTTATTTTTCAACTTTTTCATATAATGAATGCAATAGACTTAGTAAATGACGGGTAGAGCCTGCTATATCTCCTAGATGCATCGGTAGGTCTATTGAGACAAACTAGTGTCTTGGCATAAGGCCTTGAAAAAAAAATGTATTTGTAGTGTTGGCACGAGGCCTTGACTATGTGGTAATGATGTCCGGTGTTAGAAATTCCCTCATTATGAGATTATTTATTACATGTAATTATTCGACTAGTAGAATATCCACGTGCACATTAACATGGTAATGTTTGATTTTTTTTTTCTTATTTTGTTCGAGTTTATATTTAAAAAGGCTCTTTTTTATCAAACATCTTGCCTTAAATGTTTATAGCTTCCGCTAAATTATTTACCCATACTAAGCATCTGAGATCACCCCTTTCTAATGTTTTATTTTCCCAGGATTCCAAGAAGTGTATTATGATTGATATGAAATTTTAAGCTAAAGAGAATAGTGGCGTTCTCAAAGAACTATTTTTTTATTGTATGTTAGAAAGTGTAATGTAATTTTCATGTATGCAATCTATTTTCCAAGACTGCTAAACTGATCGGTATTTCAGGACTTGATTCCTTGTAATCATGACAATGTATTAAAATAATGCACTGACTCTGAGAATCTAGTGTCGGGGCGTTGCAGTTGGTATCAGGGGAAGTTTAGAAATAACCATGGAAACTAGATTTAGATAAAATCGGATTAGAGCATATTTCCGTAAGATAGACTTTGAAGATTAGTATAGGAGAACTTCCTAGAATTTTAGTAATTTAATGATTTTGTGAGTTTTCCCAATAAAATGCATCCCTGTCTGGATACGAGCAGGTAGAGGTGGCTCTGGCACATATGTACCTTGGGGTAAAACACAGAAACGCCACTTTGAGCTATACTCCAACGGGAACTAGTGCACAACAACGGGCCTTGATGCACTCTTGGTTATGACAGCCCCGAGGGACATGCTTAAGACAATTCTCATTTTCTTTATAAACCACTATGAAGGGTATATGAGTATATACCTCTTCATAGAAATTTTTTTGTGATTATGGATTATATCCATAAAATCTTAAATTTATGTTATGTATTTTACATGTTTGGAATGATGAATTTTTATTCATAAAGTGACATAGTGTATGCCATTGTATAGAAATGGAACCCAATAGAAGGAATGGGGACTCTAGAAATACATATGATCAAATGTGTAAGAAGAATCATGTATTTCATATTATTAAGCCAACATTTAGAAGGGAAATAGTCTCCCATGTGTTCTCAACATATGAAGAAATAGTATCATGTGTTAATAAGATAAGTAAATAATTTTTTCAGTCCTATGGATTTGAAGGGAGGCAAGACAAGAATGGGATGGAATAGAGAATGATGGATAAAGGGAAGAGGGAAAAGAAAGATTTTACCATTTGTAATAAATGTGGAAAGAATCACCATGGTAAATTCGTGAAGGGGATGGGAGTCCGTTATAAGTGTGGAGAAAAAAAGAAAACAAGTACGTGATTTCAAGGGTAAGAAACAATTTATAATGTATAATACCTCATCTGAAATGTGTTGGGACACTAGGAAAATCAATGGATCAGTCATTAGAGTATACCTTAAATGATGATATTGGATAACACTCATGTTATGATACAACCTCAGGTGTAGTGGAATTACTAGTGTTCTTATGTTTTTAATATAGAATTATTTAATTTGAGTGTTGTATCAACAATATACTGGTTATATGAATTATGTTCATAAATAAGTATTGTACTGCAGTAGTATTTTATTGAGAATTTGAGATTATATGTTTCTAAGAAAAGTGGCTTAATAGTAAGCTACACTTTTTGGAAAATACTTGGTTGAATGAAAGGTAATCCTTAATATAGTCATGATAATGAGGTAGTGATTTTGGAAAAAGAGATGGATGATTTGGATATATTATATTTGATATTCTTGACTTCCTTGAAACTGAATATTATTTTTATATTCCATCATTGATGGAGTTTACAACATTTTTTGGATAGAAAGAGTATATCCAGTATTCTATAAGTAATAATGGAGCATGAATATAATCAATACGGTTTTATGGAAATTCAGTATGTTGCAGTGTTTTAAAAGAATACATGATGAAGGCATTCAGATGTGATTACCTTGAAAAAAGGATCTTCATTGTGTTTGAATTCCTTATAACTTTTGAACAGAGAGTTTTGATATAAGTATTTTGGATAAGTCTAAAGGTAGGAATGGATTATGATTGAAATTGGATTATATTGTTAAGGTTCTTTTTTATTGTTATAAAAAGGACTACCTAGCGGTCGGGCAACTTCTAGTCGCGTCCGGTAAGGCCGCGAGACTTGAACCCACAACTAAAGAGAGACAAGGGTGCATCACCTACGACTGGACTACGTGATGTACTGGTTTGTATAATTTATCTGTTTTTTAATTTTCAGATAAATGAATAATAAATTCATTATTTTTGGAACCCTATACGATTAGGATAAATAAATTCTTTTTGAAAAATTTTGGAGTGAAAGATCAGTTTGTGGTAGTAATTAGTTAAAGGATGAGACTCTACTTGTCAACTATATATATCTATATATATAATTTTTTTCTTCTTATTAAAACTCAATTTTATTAACCAAATTTCAGATGTGGGTTTCTCACAAAGGTATTTTCTATTTTCAACCCTTTATTCTCAAAGAAAATTTTCAAACTGAGAGGATGAAATTTATTTAAGGAGGGAAGAATGTATCACCCCAAGATTTCATATTACGTTAGTTCATCAAAGTAATTCAATAAATTTTACTACATGCAACATCGAGTAAAGCGCACCACGACTTACCAAACTAGTCATTCAAAAGCAGTTATGAATAATATTAACTGAATGTTGAACTATAGAAAATCATTATAATTTTAGAATTCATTTTATGAGTTTCAAAGACATAATTTAAGAACTAATTCAATTTTTTCGAATAAAAGAGGTAATTTTCAAAAAATGTACTTTTACCGCCTTTTAATGGCGATCCCATTCTAAATCGAATATTTGAAACTTTTATATATTCAATTTGACAAAATATACATCTTATTTATAATCGGGACATAAGAATTTAGATTTAAAAAAAATTTGGTGTCTTTCTGATAACTTTCATATTTGGGCAATTAGTGAAAAATACTATATTTTAACAGAAAACAACTTTTTTAATCAAAATAATTTCTAGTGTAAAATTATAAATTTTAATGGGTTGTAAGTATAAATATATTATATTTTTACCATTTAATCTAATTCTGGTCATTGTATGTAATTTCACTTTGAAATTAGACATAAACAAGTGTCAATCTTTTCATATTTATTATTTTTTAAAAATACTCCTTTTGGTTTTGACAGCGGATATTAATTTTAAATTAATAAATGAAACTTTTATGTTTTTAATTTGGTAAAATAGACTTCATTATTTAATTCAAAATATCAAAATTAGCTTAGTGTGAATTTTTTGCAATTTTCTGAAAACTTTTAATTTTTGGTGAATAGTGAAAAACACTGATTTATTGTTTAAAACCAAATTTTTATTTAAATAATTGTTTATTTTATATAAAATTATTTTAGGAAAAATTGATACATAATACCTATAAAATTTAAATGTAATTCAATGGAGTCAGTTTATAATAATGTTAGATATATAAAAATTATATTGAACTTTTCACCGTCTTTTACCCACCTCCTAGGATAATTTGTAAATTCAAATGAAACTTAATTTCACCACTTATATGAGTTGAATTTTGAAAATCTGAGAGACATAGTTAATATCAAGGAGTAAAATTTTGTTCAATAAGATAAAAATAATTTTTGGTGAATAGTAACGTTTTAGTTTTACTTACCACGGTAAAAAGTAAATTGGATAATTAAGGGTAAAAAAGATATTAATATTACCCTAAAAAATGTCCTAATTCTATTGGATAAGTGTAATTAAACCAAAAGAAACCTTATGGATAAAATATCACCCTTTAGGTCCACTCAAATTTGATTAAGACATTTATTATTATTTAATTTATAGAGGAGTTAAATGAGTTAAAATCATTGTTTAATAAGTAAACCTTTTATAATATTGGGTTATACATAAGATTAATTCAACTATAAATATTAATTAGAAAGATAAAATGATTTCATACATAACGTTATTCTATTTAGAAATTTTAGATTTGAAATAATTAACTTTATTAATGACACAATGATGATGCAATAATTACCTTATTAATGAAAGAATCAAATAAACTGTATTATAAATATTAAAATAAATATAATTTTAAAATTTTAATTAAATCCACGAATTTTCTAGGTGAATATTACCTGTTATGGATGATTGAATTTATCTAGTTCGAAGTAATAAAGTTGTGATAACTTTCAAAAAACAAAATACCAAATACTGTCAAATTTAACATAAATTTATATATATATATAATACTATATTATTGGTTGATATAATATTCCAAAAAATGTAAGGTTCTGAAAAAGGGATTAAATAATATCATATATGTCAATAATGAGACACTTGAGGTTATCTTGGATGTTTAGTGTATGTTTATTAACCATATAAGGTATGAATACAAGAAGACACAGTAAAAGTAAAACTATTTAACTAAGAGTTAAATTTAAAAGATAAGGTTAAAATGGTGACCTAAACATGTCTAAAACCTATTGGTTGAGAGTATTTTTACCCATAACCCCCTATGGATTGAAATAAATTCAGTTGGAACCATTATAAACCGAATATGATTGTATAATAAATAAATACTTTAATCTTTTCCTAAAGTGTCCCTCACCCCTCTTATAAAAGAGAACTTCCCCTTCTGTCAAATTAACACCTACATATCCATTATCCTCGGGCATAACCTGCCCAAATAACCTCCCAACTATCTTACCATCATCCTAGAGGCCTTACTTTGGTCGTAACTCCAACCTATGGTGCCCTTTTAATCAAATCAAAAGGAAGATCCCGAAGAAGAGGTAATGATTTCACCAACCTCTTTCAGGTTCTATTATTCTTCTACTTACTCTTTCTTTGTTGTTTCCATTATAAAATAATAAATACAGTACCTTCTATATTATATTATGTTATTATAAATATGTCACAACTATATTCATTATTCTATCCATCTTATGAATGATGATGTCACCATGCGTGCGTACGTACGGCTTACCGTCTCCACGTAGTGGTGTAATTTTGCATTCAACACTATGTTATTTGGATGGATATAATGATGATTAATATGTATATAAATAATTAAAATAACATGATAATGTATCTATAATATTAATATACCATCCAATTTCACACCTTTAAAGAAATTATATTGTCTCTCGTTCATAGGTACGGAATATCATCTCCACGACGCGATGAGATTCATTTCCACGTTCACCATTCATCAATGATTATAAAAATATATATTTCTAATAAGAATGTAATATATGAAATAATAATGATACTGGAGAGATATATATATATATATATCTATGTGTGCTTACATATATCTTATTCACTTAATTACGTTCAATACGATATGAAAACGGAAACAACGTTTATGCGTACGTATGGACTACCGTCTCCATAAATTCTGTTTTTCATTTCATATATATGTCTATTATACATATTTATATTCTAAATATATATGATATAAAAATAACTTTTTATTTTCTTGAAGTATTTAAATCTTGATCTATGTGATACAATCAAGAGTAACAAGTCAAAACACGTAAGCTAAAGAAAACGATTAATACCCGAAATGTTAATTTAACATTGAAATTATTATTAAAAGGGTAGAATAAATTTCTAAATGAATCATGTATGATATCATAAATATTAATATGGTTCTATTATAATTTAATAACATACCATGATCTTCATACAATAGGTTCAATGTACCCTCAACTGAAGGAATGTGCAAATTAATGGGTTTTCATCTCACTCATTATTCCTGTGAAATTCATGCTATATTGCCACTATTTCCTTATATGTGGTGCATGTTCTGCCCATAATTGTATTATTTGTGTAATACACTTTAATTTATGTGTATTTACATATTCATTTTATGATACTCCTTTCATGGGGTCTTTGTTTTGTAAGTTAATAAATTTGTAAGGGTTAATTCCTCAATCTCATTATTATCCGAGATTGTTTTTGTGTAAGTATATACTGGGACATTTTTATCATACATGTCTATTTTTCATAAAAATGATTTCAAAATGAATATTTTAAGGATTTTTGAATGGTACTATTTATCAAGTTCCTAATTTTATATGTTTTAAAGATTTATCTTTCTAAATATTTTTAATTAATGTCAATTTTTTCAAAATGATTATAAGGATTTATTTATATGGACATAAATGTTTTGAAATGATAATTATTTTCAAAAGTTTCAAACTGGTATGTGACACTTTCATTCAAAAATATTTTTTAAATTACTTCCTTTATAAATGTGTGACTTTTAAATGATTTTAAAAAAGGATATTTCTCTCAAAAAATTGTACTCATCATTTTCACCTATGTCTGTATCCTTTACTGGATATTATTTATGAATGAGGTTGATTTATTACAATACAATCTTCCATATTGTATTGAATGAGTTATGATATGTTTGACTATTAATGTTCTATTTTTAAACCATTCATGGTTTATTGTTAAGGTATTGACATTTTGTATTCTTGTTTTAATACGAATGTTTATGTTATGTTTCAACTTTTTCATATGAGGAATGCATTGGACTTAGTAAGTGACGGGTGGAGTCCGCTATAGCTCCTCGATGCATCGGTAGGTCTCATTAGACAAACTAGTGTCTTGGCACAAGGCCTTGACAAAAATTTTATTTGTATTTTGGCATGAGGCCTTGACTATGTGGTAATGATGTCCGACATTAGGCATTCCCTCATTATGAAATTAGTTATTACATGTGATTATTTGACTAGTAGAATATCCATGTGCAAGTTTATATGGTAATGTTTGATTTTTTACATATTATGTTCAAGTTTATGTTCAAAAAGGCAATTGTTTTTATCACACATCTTTCCTTAAAAGCTTATAGCTTTCGCTAAATTATTTACCCTTAGTGGGCATCTGAGCTCACCTCTTTCTTAAGTTTTATTTTCCCAGGATTCCAAGAAGTGTATTATGATTGATATGCAATGTTAAGCTAAAGGGAATAATAGAGATCTCAATGAAATATTTTTTTTGTATTTTATGTTAGAAAGTGTAATGTAATGTTCATGTATGTAATCTATTTTCCAATACTGCTAAACTGATCGGTCTTTTGGGACTTGATTCATTATAATAATGCAAATGTATTAAAATAATTCACCAACTCTAGGAATCTATGATCAGGGCATTAGATATTCTCCCCAATCCTCATTGAATTATTCTTTGGACCCTTTTCATTTAGACTATTCTTCAACCAACTTCCAAAGGATGGTTCTTCATTCTTCACAACCTTTTGTGATCTTATTTTCCTACCATTATTTGATACATGTTGAGATGGACATGTAACAACCATGTGAGCACTTCCATTTCATACATAATAGATATTATCAAGCATTCCATATCTATTTGTAGTGTAAAAATGATTCTTCATCTGTGGATGTTTCATCTTCCTCTCTGGACTGCTCCCCCTTGAGATGGCATTCCTTTATTCTTTTATATTTTGAGGATTTTACAACCATTAAAATTCAAAATTCCCAAACTTGTTGTATCATCAACATTGACGCACTAATAGTGAATTTGTGATACCTTTTGCATAAAATTATAGGGTATCCTTCTTGATGTATTGTGATTTCTATGGGGAACCATCTTCTAACTTCTTCTTACTACCCACCATAGACATGTTTTTAGTTTTCTAATCCCTTTTTCTAATCTATATTTGTTTAGATTGTGTTTTTCAAACATGTAAAACATTTGGAAACACTTTTATAAGCATATGTACAAGATAGTATGGATTGTACCTTTTTCTGGGATGATGTTTTTACTAGATTAAATGAAGATCTATTAAACCTTTTATATTTATAGTCCTCAATGAAGACTTGAGTGTAAACATCTATTCTTTAAAGTTTTTGGGATTTTACATCTTGGGATGATTGTGGATTCTTCAATATCACCTCCATCTATAATAACATCATTTTGATGGAGTTATTCTCATCTTCAACTCATATCACCTTTTTTCCAATTATTCTTTATATTTGTAAGTTTTTCTTCATGCACATTAATAAATTCTTGAAAAGATACGTCCAACTCATTTACCTTGTTTTCTATGTCTTCCAGTTGAGAAATTTTGACCAAAATAAAAACATTGTAAAACTTTTCAAAAGCATGGAAAGATTCTAAAAATACCATCTTAATGAATTCATTCTCACAAATACTTCCATGTAATTTTTTAGAGACTTCGTCACATCTATCATTTCTAAGAGAAATTGTTTCTTCTTTTTCCTTCACATGTTTTGTGATATTGTTGGAGATTCCAAACCTTTTCACTAATTCCACATCCACATCACCATCTTCTTTTTCAAGCTATAATTTTTCATCTTGAAGATCACTAATTCTTGAAGAAGTATGTCCTGACACTTCTCTATGAATTATCATCAGAAAATCATTGAGTGTAGACTCAAGATTAATAATGAATCTACCATCATCAAAACCTGATCATGATTCATTAGAAGAGGAATAATAAAAATAATTATCATAGGTTGTACATTTAAAATTATTATTAGTAGAAGGTTTATCCCATTTTGCAATAATATTCGTATAGATATTCCATTACTATTTCATCTTTCTGTTTTTTGGAGTCATGGTAGAAAACTCAATTTGTGTATGATCACCTTTTTCCTAAAATCTATACATCATAAAGACTCCCATGGATATTTTTGAGGTGACCATCCCTCTAATACCGATTGATGTTCCCAGAACACTGTGAATCCGTGAGAGGGGGAATGGTGAATCTGTGATCCCATTAATGTTTTTACAAATTGGTTATTTATAATTAAACATATATTGTTGGTTAAATCCATGATCCACTCTTCATATGTATCTCAACACTACTGATAATGATGATGTAAAAGAAAAACCCCTGATCACAAGGATTTATAAGGTTGGGTTCAAAGACTAACTCCTTGTTGTATTGGTTATTATCCCCAACATAGATTCTCTACTGTAATAGTATTATCAATTAAAATGGTTGATACAAAGTCCAACTGTATATCTCCTGAGTTCCATAGGAGGTTCATTATATTGCGTCCCACAGTGTTACCATAGTCCCACTAGAATGCTTCAGTGTCCCACTGAAGACTTCTTCTTGTCACTGAATCTCACAGTGTTCTTCTAGATCTTGAGTCACATTAACATGTTTCTTCATAGTTCACTCTTGATTCACATTATATTTATCTTATGCTCTTCCCACACAGGCTTTATAAATCTCACTTTCCCATGTATCTCATCATGTATCTTTAATAACCTTTGGTATGGTATGTTGGCCTTTCTTAAAAACTCTGACCACTTTTCTAATCAGTCCTGAGTTTCAAAACGCTTAGGAAATTATGTCTTCTATTGAATAATGTCTGACCTTGCTAATGTTTGTATAAATGATTCACAAAGGTTCACAAAGAACATTTATTGTCCAGAATAATCT
This sequence comes from Viscum album, assembly GCA_963277665.1. Lineage (NCBI taxonomy): Eukaryota > Viridiplantae > Streptophyta > Magnoliopsida > Santalales > Viscaceae > Viscum > Viscum album. Next base: position 1,270,601,300 of record OY728159.1, read on the forward strand.
AACACAATGTCATCACTATCTTACATCATGAATCCTCAAATAATATCGACTAAGATAAAATATTTTCTTTTAATTCTGTCTAGATAAGTCTTAGTTATCATCTACTTCATGCAAGAATTTCGTGGTATCGAAACTTCTTGTTTTTTGATATCTCAATTATTTTAAAACATTCATGTGTTTATTATTGATTTCATGCACGTATAATATCTTCCTTGTAAATTCAAACCCACAATATTCTTATATTGATATGTTAGGTTCAGTGAGTTTGTCTCATTCCTTAACACATGCATTTTTTATCTTGTTTTCTTCACTCAATGTGAACACACATAATTCCTCATTCATTGGTACATTGCATAGACACACATCTTGTTTAGATTGGGTTCAATATTTGTGCGTTTTTTAAACTCGAATGGATGTATTCTTATATGCATGTTCTTATTCTATCTTCAGCATTCTTTTTCACAAATTCCCACACAATGTATCTTTTTTTCATTTCATATAGATTGTGTCAACTCGTGCACATGTATTCATGTGCACCATGCATGCAACCTCTATTATCCTTTTTGAAAACATGACGCCTCATGTTTCTAAAAATAATGAACGTTAGTGAATATGTTTAATGCGGGCACTATCTTCTTGACTCTAAATGCATACACACTCCCTTCTTCTTTTTTTGATTCCCACACAACCCAATTGGGTATAATAAGGATGTGTGTGGGTTCTAGGATAGGTTGGGAAAATTAGTGAGAGTTCTTACATATTCTCTATGACATAGAAGGGATCATGTTCTTCTTATTCATGCAATCCAGGGAGCTCAATTTCTTCGTCTTCATGCACTAGGTATGCATGGATATTCTTTATAGAACTAAGGAATGGTTTTTGGTTTTTTTCTTCACCTAGTACAACAAGGGTGTACGTTCACCTATTGAGTACACATAGGATGCTCTTACCGAAGGCACAATGAGGGTTTGAAAGAACCAATCATGTGCTCATGGCTTTATTCAAACAGATTTTGTTGATACTTTACTCCTTCATGAAGAATATTCAAGAGTGTGTAGCACCTATTGAACGCTTGTGTGATCTTATTCTTCTTCATTTAGTAGGGCTGCATAGACCCTTTCAATGCAACACTCTGTTTTTTAGATAACATGAGATCTCTCATGATTTTAAACAACCAAAACCTTGGTCAAATGATTATTATTTAAATGAGAGGATCCCCATGTCTTACTGAATTCAAATCTCGCAAGATATGCGCTTACATTGGAGATTTGAATGCCCGATATCATTGGAATCAAAATCCTCAAACATAAGTTAAAATATAATCTGATAATTGTGGGATATTATTTTTTGAATGAAGACTTCTTATTTGTGGTATAATTCTCATGTATATTCACTATGAGTCATGTGTAATGCTTCCTCTGGTATTATCGACCTCCAAAATGTGGCCTCACACCTTTGGTTTCTTCAGCCACATGGGATCTTCATGTTTCACTGAATTCATGCGTTCATAGTTTCATGAAAGTGTTAGTGACTTCCAGATAATCATATTGCACAAGGTTTGATTGCAAATAGTGGCTGAAAGATAGATTATGAAGGTATGACATCATATCTAGAATACAACGATGTTAGGTGATCCATAGGTTAAAGAATATGCAGTTGTGGATCATCAAATGATTGTGGTTCATACAGATGTGGCGTGATATGGAAAGGTTGTGAAAAATATATCATGAACCACAATTAAGTCATGTGGATGATATGGAATGTGCGATAAGATGGATTTCCTTGTTTGGCTCTGCATTTTTAAAATCTTGTCCCACATTGAAATGTGAAAAGGTGTCACATTCGGTTTATGTATCAATCTGTCGTGACCCACCACTAGATTACCCCTTTCCCCTAGTTCTGCCCCAAACTGGTAATCGAGGGCACGCTCTGTTCCCACCTTATGCTTCCAGCCTCTGTGCTTCCCTGAATGATGGTGTGCTATGCCGTTTTCCCCAATGAAACCCTACAAACTTGTACACGGCATGCTCATGCATCTTTTAGGCTTACTCAGCTTTCCTCCCTTGGGAACGATCAACCCTGTGTGTCACGCATGTGCATTGATGATGTGGTTGTCCTATAGATCTCTTGGTCAGACCTTCATTTTTAGTGATCCACATTCACTTTTTTTAAGAAATTTTAAAAATAAAATGAATGTTCATGGCCACCATCAAATCATGAATGGATGACTTGGTGAATTCAAAACACACACATGGTTTCTTTTCTGTTCCACTTTTGTATATTCTTTTTGGAAAATGAATCCCAAAAGTCATTACTCATCTTCCTTCATCCAACCATGGATAGAGCTCTTCTTCATCTCCTAATAAATTGAAACAAAATGTTTGGAAACATTGTAGTGAATTATTTTTTATCTATATCACATGTCTTGGTCCTTGAATATCATCACAACCAATCATCTGATTCAGTTCACCAAAATTATCTAATTAGATGCTATTGGATGGATCTTCCAAATTCATCATCAAATCAAGAATTGCATTACCTTAATCAACTATTATAACAAATTTTCATTCAATGACAAATGTCTTCTAACATAGGATCAGTTAAACAATTATCTAAATTTACAATAGGCTGAATTTTCCAGGCATGTAATCCAATTATATGAATCAATAACAATTCTCCAAGAATAATTAGATTTGTAACAACTTTATAAGATTAATAGCAATAAGATATTGACATCTCACTGATCACCATTGACCAGACTCTCATTTATCACCATTTCCAAGCACATTTTATTATCAAAGAGGGATCCTCCATGAGTTAATAACATTACTTTATGCATCCCCACTTCAATCAGCTTCACCTCTTAAACCACTACATTTTTATAGACATATTGATATTATTGAAAACAAATGAAACATTATTCTTAACACCATCCATGATGAAATGATGTTAGAAGACAAAATACGAATTGATCAATAGTTCTATGATTTGAAATTATAAATAAAACATTAGAAAATGTCAGTTATGGAAGTTAAAATATATTCAAACCCTAAAGATAACATTATTTTTTTATATGGATGATGTTGGTTAGCCATATTGGGTATTCAACATCTTAGAGAGTGTTTTATTTGATCATATTGTAAACTTCTACCTAAACATTGGTAACGTTACATGGTTGAATCTTCGTGAATTCTTAATTGAAACCTCAATGGTCATTGGGTAAATCGAGATAGTTTATATCCACATCTGAATTCAATTCAGGTATTTCAGTATAATTTCAAAAATGAAACTTATCTGGTTTACTTTAGAAATGTGATGTAACAATCTTTCTCCTTATGATTCATGAAAACACTAATCTCTATATGTTATGGGTCTTCTTATATTCCTTGATTTATTTTCATGATCTCATAATTGGTGGTGGAGCATCCTTCCGCATATCATTAGGGGGATTCATGAGATCATCTTCATCATTATCCTCCTATGTTTCTATAAATTAACGGTCAAAAGAAGTCATCCAAATGCGGGAATCTATATATCTATCAAAATAGTAGAGTCTTTTGGAAGCGACATTCCTCCACTACTAATAGACTCATTATACAATGATTTTAGAGTTGTTTTGTATTCATGATGTCACTAGGGATAGGAGGGGTCTGGAAATTTGTGATCTGGTCTACTATCTCAACTATATTTATTTAAAACACATAGTCATTTTCGAGTATACTCATGAAATTTTTAGAGGGGGTGCCAAATATATAGGGGGTTTCACTATGTATATTTTACTCAACCATTGGCTATTTTCTCTACCATTGGAAGAAAAATACCTCAAAATATGTTTCATTGCATGTATCAATGGGAAAGAGTCACAATGTAGTGTGATGACCATTCCATTAATGGGGTATATCAAAAAATGATGGAATTCTGAAGGAACCACCTCATGGATGATGAGATAAAACATTCTGAGTAAGATATTTTATGTGGTGAAATTTTGGATAAGGATTAAATTAAGGTTAGATCTGAGATCTCAAAAATTGTATTTGATATGGGTCATCTTGAGAGGTATTTGATCATGCTTATCATGCACTTCAATAATCATCATTGTCAGAGATAGATCAGCTTCACTATATAAAAAATGTAGGAGGTTCTGAATTGGGATGAGGATGATTCCATAAATAGTTTATATTAAATACATTCTGATGTCGACATTATCAAGTCTACTTGTAACATATATGGGTCTAATGTGTCTATGGATGACCTCTTCATAATCCTTCTCTATGATTGATATGGAGACATGGATTTCTAATGTCATTGTCATCACTAAATAAACCTTGTATACAATTAATTCTATCTTGAAATCCTGTGTAATTTTTCAGTATTCAACAAGTGAATCCCTATGTTATTTTGATATTTGAATCTCATCTAGTATTGAGGTCCGGGATAGGACTATCCCCAATTTTTTTAGAATGTATTTCTTTTGGGATAGAACTTGACACTTACCGATGATGGTTTCCCATTATTATGTGTCTTATGATATGAGTAATTTGAGGTGGATGGGCATGGTGTTTTTATAAAGGATGAGGGAGCCTCTACTGTTAGTGGAACATGTTCTGTCAGAATTCCCTGTTGTCTGGGATGATCAGGTACTCATTCCCCCTATTGGATATTATGTAAGATGATTGGGCACGAATAACCCCTGAAAGGTCTAGAAAACCTCCCTATATCTGTTTGTCTTTCTGTACTACTTTACCATGGGTATCAGCTGCATATTTTTATTCTATTGGAATATGAATGAAATGTTGTGTCTGACCATGCATGTGATATAATTATTATCCTCATTTCCAACACCTTTGGCCCCCTGTTCCATAGTGAGGTGAGGGGAAAAAGTAATTAAATACCTATTCATCATTATAGAAGGTTTCTACCATGAGAAACGTATTGAAAATACCATGCATGATCTCTTAATCCAATGAGTTTTCCATTTTTTGGGGCAATTCCTTTCCTTATGATGTAGTAGGGAAGAAATATGTGATACGCAGATCATCCATCACAGAAAAATAAGACTCATTATATTCTATATCTTCCCATGTCCAATGGATTCATCCACCATTTGGAGGAATATTTGATACCACCGCCCTTGGTGTTGGATCTATTATGGGTCTTTGAAGTTGTTTTCTCAATGTGGAATGAGCTTGGACAAATGTATTTAAGGTTTTCTAGTTGTTAAATTTCTACTCATGGAAGGCCCAAATATTTTATCCAATCACCTACTTATTCTGATTGAAAAATGGTTAATCATGTTGCATGTTCCAGGGAATTATCCAACATAAAATTTCCATAATCGACCATGATTTGTATGACATCTTTGGTGATTGAAAAATCTTGCATGTTATGACCCCAAATCCTATTGAATGAATTGTAGTTTGGACGACTATTGAGGATGACCTCATTAGGCTTCCCAGAATGCAGCATCATGAGAAAGTAATTTTATAGAGCTACAAGGAAATAACTGCGGACTTATTCTTTCTATAATGAATATGTTTTATTCATTCGTTCTAAAATCTTGGAAAAACCTCATAAATTCTGGCATATGTTAAGGGTGATATTCATGTTTTTATCACTTGATATGAGGTGATGGTCAAATCATGACAATATCTGGTGCTTGGATAGGAACTTCTACTAGTTTGACATTAATAGGGGAAGTCTATTATTTAATAACCATTTTCCCATCTACTGAAGGCATGAACTATGATTTTTGTTTAGTTATCTAAATAATGTCTTCCAATTGTTATTTCATTTTAGTGAACTCAAGGATCCCACCTGTTTACGTCATTAGGATCAAAAGATTCTATATCTCATCAAACATTTTATCATCATAGAGTTCTAGTAATATCTGCTTTGAGAGAAGAATGATGAGTAAATGTGTTAAACCATTAAATATAGAAATGAATTAAGGCTCTCTCTTAATTTTCTTAATTTCCTATACTTCTCCATGTCAATATTTTTTTCCTTCCTCAACATTAATATGAACTATTAATGGAATTGGAAATGATTTTATTCATGTACTACAATGGATTCTGCTATAAGGATGTTATACCAATCAATGTTTTGACCTATTGGATTCATTTCCAAACACCCCATCTTGGCCGCCTTGTTTTGATCTTTGGGTCCAACCATCAGTCTACTTTTAGATATGTAGTCAGTGAAATGTTGGTTGATGTCTTTTGAGCTGTCAATGGTTGAGAAGGTATGATTATTGAAATTTGGTGGGGGGGATGTGATATACACCCATTCTAGATATATCTTCTCCTTAGTCTACATGGGTTCACGTATACCATCCCTTGATTCCATTAATGTATCTAAAGACTCGATAGCATTGTGTAATTTTGTAGGTACTACAGTCCTAGCTACCTCCCATAGGGAGCTAGAGAGGCTACATGTGATGGACCTATTTTAATCTCTTACTAGTTCTCAATTCGTGAAAAGATTGAATTGTTTCCCAAGAAAGGGAGATTCTATCAACATAATGGAGAGAATTCATAATATTATTCAACTTCAACTTTTATGTAGACAAAATTCATTGAATAAAAGTAGGTATGATGCTCAAATTCATTCTTACAGGTAGATCTAATTCTTTAAGATGTATTAAAGGAGTTATTTTTCTATGTTTTAAGAAGATAACATGTGGGAATGATACCTTAGTGTAGCTCGTCATTGAGTTTTCTAATATTTTGTATCTTATTCTCATGTTATTCAATTTTTTCCTACATGAATGGAATTTCAAATATTCAGGGTGGTGACTAGGATTTAGCTTCCCCATTCCAATTATAATTGAATGTGTTATTCAATTGAGGTAGAATCTCAATATTTAGAGGTTCTATATTTTGGTTTATCCTCTAGTTATGGGTATGTGCAACTAAAGTGGGTGAATTCAAGTCCCCCTCTTAGGGTATATTTTCTATACTGTGACCCTCTGAATCCATGTAATTATCAAAATTATCTATTATGATAATGGTGACAAAATTCAAAGAGTTGAAACAAGAAATGATAGTTTTCTCATTAGTTTTAATGAAATTGGATGATTATGCACTGCCTTCACTAGGGATTTTTCATGAAACATTTTCTATATTGGGCCTTTTTTATCTTGAGATCCTGATGGGGTTTAATTTCCTTCACTATAAATTCCTCCCATCTCAGTTTATGAGTAGTGACCTTGAGGGAGTTTCTTGTTGTGTTTACTAAACATGCCTCAAATAGTAGATATTTGTCTTATAGTAATAGGAAAGAATATGATGTCAACCACATATATTTATCGCTGAATATAGAGAATAATGATTCCCTCTGAATTGATGATGATGATAAAAATTCCCCCATCCTTAGGGATGGGAGATATCTATGACCACCATTGTATTTTGATGATCCTGTTACCGGATATTGAATGATACTTATTAATGATATGATGTTTCTTGGCTTGAAAATTGATATACAAATTCCCCTATCCTAATGAGATGTGGTTTATCTAGAATCATTGTTAATTTACCATGAACCCTCGCATGTGATGATAACCCTGGTAATGGTGATTGGGATATATATCTCCCATCTTAGTGGGCTTGGGTTTATTCCATCTGTTGCTAATATGTCATGAATCCCCTCTAGAGTTGAAAATTCGACGGTTAGAGGCAGTGGTAGATATTTCATCCACTCGGTGGGTTGTGTTCTCTCATAGAAGACTTATATGGTAGTAGAAGTTGTTACCTATTTGATATAGTATATCTTTTCTCCTGTAGGAGCTTGGTGCAATGGTAGCCCATAAACGGAGTAAGTTTCTATGAGAAGTTTTCAAGTTGATCTCTATTTTAGATTCTATGACCAAAACACATTCTCATTATTTATAGGGCCCATGTTAAAATTTCTATGTGGTGTAATATCTCTTAGTTAATTATGTTATATCTCATTCAATGAGGAAGAATTATGGTGTAGGGATCAACTTATTCACATGTTACCCAATGACCTAATTTTTTCAGGAGGATATAACATTATTGGACTCCATATTAGAGGGATTCTCTTATTCTAGGGGTGTGATGATGAGTAACACTCCAAACATTCTCCATCCTTGAATATGAAGATATTAAATGGATTCAGTGATTAGTTTCTAAATATTTTTGATTAAATAGATACAATAATGTTTTATATTTGAGGAGTTATTTTTTGTTTACTGATCCAAATCCAAGAGATAGTTGCCATGTATTGGTGAAAATAGAGTATCTTGATGGTATAGAGTTGACCCTCATATCCAAGATTAGGTAGGTTTATAAAATTTAGTTTCTTATGTGTTGGCCATTTATTTTGGCATTGTTAAGTCATGAACACCTTCTCTACTTCATCAGAGATCTCATAGTCAGAAGTTGTAGGAGTCTAGAACATTATGGGGAGGTTGTTTAGGGATAACTGTATCCATATATTAATTTCATCTTCCTCATCATCAGAAAAACATGACTCTAATAGATCATAACATATAATATTATTCTAAATGTCTCTTACTGATTGGAATACATTATAACTGGTTGTTTATGTGGACGAATATATGTTTTCCCTCGATGGTCTGAACACCACTCAATACAAAGGCATCTGAGTTTTGAATACCTCTCTTTATAGACATGTCTTAGAAAAATGATTAATTTTTTATCCATCAAACATATCACCATGGGGAGGTTGACCATGTTTTTTTCAATTAGAATACCCAAGATCCATCTCCAGACTACCTTAAAGATGAAAAGAATGGTAATGATTGAATTCTCCTTCGATTGAAGAGTGAGAATACCATTGGTTTGTTGAGGATGTTTCATGGACAAGCTCATGTTTATTTATATTTTGAAGATTATGATTATGATCCTTATTATATATCATGGAAGGAATATGCAGACCTAACTTATGAGATTGTGTATGGATATAAACCTATTGTTTGATAGCTACCGAACATTGTTGATAACCATCTGGTGATGTGGGAGTATGATCCCAATATAGAGAAGATATTAGAATGTCAATAGTAGTATCAAATATAGTTATATTATCCTATCCCAAGATATATACAACTCTCTCTTGGAGAGGAAGAATTATAATTGGAGTTTGGTTATAATATTAAGCCATTAGAGTATACCACCAATATTTTTGAACAAGAATATGAACCTGTCGTAAGGCTTCTTCCACTCTCACTCGGTGATCCCTATTTTGAAAGGATATATGAGCCCCCTCTGAATATAATATTTAAGAGGAATGTATCGATGGACATATGGAATGGAATAAAAAATATGATCTATCTCTTCTATGGCCTTTAAAGTGTGTTGGAGCAGTGGTTTGTTAGAGTAAGTAGGAACATGTGGTTGGATTAAATTCTCATTTGGTGATCCATAGTCAAAACCAAAGCATGATACCAATACAAAGTGTTTACAGTATATCACCAATTTTTTTATTGAAATATGATTTTTTTTTCCAAAAATGTGACACTCTTACTTGCTGATACACATCTAGAATGGGGATATGAGCCTGATACTGGGCCTATATAATATGTATGTTCTCTTTCAACATGAATGTTCCCCTACCATATTGAATGTTTTACTCTCACATAGTGATCCCCATTTGGAACGAGGATATGATCTCGATCTAGAACCTCTTAATTTATCAAAATAATCCAATAATCCTCCTTGAAAGGGGAATTAATTCATGTTTTATTTGGTGAAACCACTTGTACATACTGATCATACTATTGAGTTTACTAGGGCTTAAGGATGTGGATATGTGAATGTTCATGTATCTATACTAGTGCGAAAATATACAGGTTGAGTTGTTCAGTTATTTCTATGTTGTAATTGTATATTAGAGAAGTGTTCACATGAATATAATCATATATAATTTTTTAATCAACTATGTATTAGAAGATTTATTCTATTAAAGCATGGATTTGAGCCCACATTTTCCCCCCTATAACACAAAAATATGTTAATGAAATTCATGTCTTGGGGTATGGACATTAACCTCCCCCATTCTTATTATGGAAATATGCCTACCCAATTATTCTATGTGAGAAATTATATGAACCTAATCACATTTTATAGTCAAAATTTTTGGCAGGATTTATCATCATAAGTTGGGATGAGAGACCACTCACAATTTTGAAGTCCATTCTAAACCCGATTTGTATTCCTTGTTTTCCATTCATGGGTATCATATGCTTCACTATGTCGGATGGTTCCCTATTCATGTGACCGAATGGAACTAGTGGTATGGTGCTGGTAGAAGTGGTTCATAGGAGCCCTTCTATATAGACCATAAACTTGAATGGTTTCATATATGACTCCATGATCCACCTACATAAGATATGGAATGTGGTTATTTTCACACTATAAGGATAAGATTCCAATTCCTTTGGCTATGGAAACAAGAACTTATACCATTAATGAATCTTTTTTTGGATGACGAGGAATCATAGTTTTAGTGTTTTGAGAATCTCATGGGGAGTTTATTGGGGTGGGATCCTATGGTGTTGATAGTATTCTCATATGATTTCATTTACAACATAAATATTAATGTCTCTAGAAGGTGAGGACATCATGAGAACCACGAGGGTTGCAGCCATAAGAAGATTCACTTGAATTGTCACTAAATGAATACATTATTTTGGGTTAGGTATTCTTCATGAGAGTAAATTCTAAATTCACGATGAAAAAAATTAATAAGGCTAATAATAAATGAATAATCATACGTATGATACTAGCTCAATCATATAATAATGGGGAACACAATTTTCCTATATTTTTTATGGTCTGACTATTCCACTCACCAGGAATTATCCTAGTGTCAATGGACTTATTTAATGAGAACCTCAACTATATAGGATCAGTAGATCACATCATCCATTTGGAAAATTAGTGTAATGTTCCCCACATTTTTTATGTAGTATAAGTGTTCAGAAACATTATAAATCAACCATTTCACTATTTATAAGATTCATGTCGGGTTCATCATTTTTCTGTTTCATATAGAACGAGATAGTAACATCTATATGATAGGAACAAAATGATCCAATGAAAACTGGGATTTCTATCCTTTTTATCTTGTGTATGTCATGACGTAGTTAAATTATTTCCTATTGGGATCACCATTTTATGTTGTTTTAATGATGTGGATATCTTTTCCCGATGGTTTTATTTTTGGGGGTTCAACATATTTTACAATCATTCAAGTAGGTTTTTCTATTTTTTCCATCAAAATCTCTCAATGGATCCAATATTCATAAAAGTGTATAAAACTCATCTCGAAAGGTATATTTTCCTTTGGTGTTTCAATTCCAATGATTCATAGGAACTCTCATTGGTTGTCAAGATGGGAGGTCAGGCTCATCACACACTTTTAAGGGTAATTTTTTCATTCCAGGATAATCCATTATATTTTTAACATATTTTTTTATAATCTATTAATAATATTGATATTATACTAGTTACCCTATCAAAATTATCATGTTTTGAAGCTCTCCAAGTATAAATGGAGGTCAATTAATGAGTCTGCCTATATATATATGAGGTTCTTCATCCATTTCACATTGATTGGAAGATTGTTATATATTAAATCTATATAACCTGGTACTCATGAGATTAATTTCATCCATGGAGGTGAGTAATATTTCAAGGATGGGATTGAGAAATTATGTTATCCAATGTATCCAACATATAACTGGAATGAAAACTCATGCAGTTCATCAAACCTGTGAAGTTTAATAGTGTTTGGAAGTTACATATATGGGGGATATTAGGGACCATAGATTGATCTCAAAACTCAAGTAGGCATATTACATATCCTAGTTATGGATGGAATCATATTCATCGTAGATGGATCATGCCCTTTAGACCTACCCCGACGTGGATGCCCTTTTATGAGGGTAGTCATATCATGCCACAGATTGAGGATTTCACAATAAGGATTCCATAGATGGTGGATACTAATAATTCAAATGAGGTTATCATTAAAACACCCTAATCCCACCTGATCCATGATCTGTGGAAGAAGCAAGGTATAAAAAGTAACATATCTCACTATATACGAATGTGGGACATATGTGTTCGGAAATCCTTTCAGATGATTTTCATGGAGCTCGGGCCATAAAATAGAATCCTATGAATCTTGGTTATAGTAAGAACTAGATTCATCATTATTCAATTTTCTCCACTATACTCTAGTAGATAATGAAGGATGATCATCCAATGAGTGATATTGGGTCCCGAAGGTAAGAATGTAAGAGAAATGTGTGAGACATACATTAAGGTGGATTCCCATTTGAGTTCTAGATTTATTAATGCATCCTACATATCATAATTATAGAAGGATTCCATGTTATCCTAGTTCAATTATCTCCTCGCTCCATTTATTGATAAGACTGGATGCTAAACCCATGGGAGTGACTAGGTTTTGATGGTTAGAATACTGAAGACATGGTGGGATTACACATAGGAGGATTTTCATTTTAGCTCTAGCCTTAGTAAGGAATCCAACTTATTGATATTATGACTGAGTCAGTGTAATCACAGGTCAAATTTTATTGGGACTTATACATTGATGTAGCCGTAATATGTGTGTAGTCAAATCATGCCAATTATTGGGGTTTACACTCTATGTATTACATTATATATCCACTGCACAAGGATATAAAGTCCTGGGATATCATCATGACAATGATATATTTTCGTCATAACTTGTTTAGATTGTCTGTTTGATTGGTTTTATGATGTCAGTACATGTCATGGTTGACGGGAAAACCACTAAAAAGAAAAATTCATGATCTATTTGGTGTGTTTGAAGGAAATTGCATAATCTAAATGGCATTTCTATAGTCTATTGCATAAACATGGTTGGCATATCTGGAGGTTGTCACATGGCTTGCATGAATTTTCTTGAGGACACCTCATGATCCATGTTGAATTTTCTAGAGGACATCACATTCCATAGGATGACATGTCTCGAGGGTTTCACTAAACTTGGATTAAAAGTCCATGGGACATATCATGATTCATGTTGACTTATATTGGTTTCAACGTGATACCAAGCTTAAATTTCAAGGTGTCATTGCATAATAGGGGTGACTTTTCTAGAAAAAATAACAAGATGTTGATAGAAAACTTGGCGGAAATTATAAGATATTATTTTTATTCTCATATGGAATGAGGAAACATTATTTTATATTTCCAAAGGACATCACGTGATCCAAAGTGTCTGTTGAGGGTGCTTCACCTGATTTGAGTGACGTTTCCTGATGTTGTCACATGATCTATGTAAGTAATGCGAATTTAATAAGGATCATAATTTATGATCCATAAATAAGCCTTTGGTCATTATTCTTCATTCCATCCCTTCTTTCATTTGTGCCTCAGGTTTTTCCAATGTAATATTATTTTAGTTTTCATGTGACGTAAGTGAAATGTAGGACCTCCTTGTATAATTCTAATGATACGTAATTATTCCTACACATGGTCTATGAGTGATGACATGAATTACTTATACATGTTTTTTGATTCCTTATGTCATTTCTAATATATTTTCATGCTTTAATAATATTAAATTTCATGATTTTCAAATCTTAGATGTCTGATCATGCGCTCCCAGATCCAATCGATAACTGTATCTTTTTTATACTAAGGGGGGGGGGGGGGGTTATAGTCCTCACCAACCTATTCTTATAACATATATAACGACATGTGTATTGATGATTTTGGATGGAATCCATGAAGGGATTTCATTTTTTCCAATTCATGAGATTTTTTGGTCTTTTATAGCGCATCACATCATTTTCAGCAATTATAGGAAGGTTCCGCCATGGATATTTTTATTTGGCCGAGATCTCTCCAAGGGATATCACATGATCACATGGACATGCTAAGGGGACTTTAAAAAGACATTACATAATATAATGGGGCCATCATATGATAAGTAAGCCAATTGAAATTCTTTCACATGATTTCAAATAACTTATCTTCATTTTTCTTGGATAAAAATATGGATTCTTTGGGGTGATTCATCAAACCAAGTCATCTATCAAGAGGTATTTATTGGGATTATGCTAACAAGTTAATAATTCCTCTACAGGATGAATAGTAATTTTCCAAGGTACATTTACTATTTCACATGCTGATCAATATTCCCTTGCTTCACATGAAGCTCCCATATTTTCCAATATTAATTTGATTCTTTATTTCATAATGGTCGGGTATCTCACAAATTTGTATGAGTGTTATTAAAGATAATATATTTCCCAATTGGTGATTCATAATTTGACTAATAAAGGTTATTATAGGGATAAAAAAATATTTTCATAGAAAAAGACATTATCTATGGATACAAAGGAACAAATCAAGAAATTATGCGATAAGATGAGTATATCCCCAGTGCTTTTGAAATGTCATGAAAACCTTGTGGGGTGCATCACATGAATATAATAAACCTTAATAGGGTTCATAAATTTTTATATTGTACATTTTTAAAAGGTTTTTTGGAAATATATCAGGTTCTAACCTGCTGGAATGTCATTTGAGGTAGGGGATCTCTTCAGGTTGCCACCACATGATCAGTGAATGTCGTGGATGCCTTCACATGAACAAGTATGATTGTAGAAATTAGCACCTCAAGATCTCATATATTTTATCAGTTTTTCATTCCCACTAACTTGACATTGTGCAGTTCATGTGATCACATGTCTTATGGAATGTTACATTGTTTTCATAATAATTTGCATATTCTCTTCCATTGTTTTGTAGATGAAATAATATCCATACGTGGGGTATTTCATCCCATGTAGATATTTACATGCTCATTTTCTGTGGTGTTAAGATAAATCTTAAGCTAATTTTGACATGAAAATTTAAAAAAAGTTGTTTATTTTATCAAATTAATATTAAAAAACTGTTTATAACTAATTTAATTATTGTACATGAAAATAGATAAAAAGCATTTTTTAGAATTTTTTTTTGAAATAAATAAATATTTAAATAAAAATTAAGCATTTTTTATCAATATTATCTCATTATATAAAACCATTATAAATTACATTTAAAAAGTTATTATTACTATTAATTTAAAGAATTGAACAAATTTTTTATAATGTATGTTTTTTAATTACTATCAAAATAATATGTCATGGTTTTGTTATAAAAATATGTCATGTGTAACAAAAAATAACTTGGTGTAGTATGTAGCACACAATTGAATTGGATTTATTTGTAATTAATTATTAACATTTTGTTTCGTCTAATAAATGTTTAGCTTGTTTTGTCATGTAACAAAAACTTTCAAAGAAATATTTTTATTCCAAAAAAATAATAATTCACAAAAACATAGGGTTTCAAAATAACACACCCAATAACCATAAAGAATTAGTTTATTTGGAGTCTGGAAACATAATCATCCATTTTCAATGAGTATATTTACCTTAAATCACAAATTTCTCCTAATATACTACACTTATTATAAATACCAAACATAAAAACTTTTTTGATATCCTCAGAAAAGGAAACATATGAAAAAGTAATTTCATATTCTCAATAAGGATAAACATAAGAGATATCAATCAATTATTATATATTTAATAAAATAAGAATAAAATATTGGGAACCTGATTATAAATTATGGTAATAATTTATAGTTATTTAAAGAACTATAATCATAAATCATAGAGTTATACTTTTTCATAAAAAAATACATGAGTAATAAGTGTGTGGAATCATAAATAATAATTCATGATCTATGAGAATATATCATAAGAATAAGATAATTTTTTAGAATAATCATATGATTAATAAATTCACTCCTCATTTATGATTCACTCCCAACACTAAAATTGTAGAAAAAATAAGATAATGAAAATTCCTAACTTTTCATTTAAAACATTATCATAGGTGTAACGGCAATCTTGTTAACATCATCATATTTTCATAGTGTATTGAATTCACCACTTCTTTTGTGTTTTAAAACACCGTCGTTGTTATCCAATGCAATTGGGGTATATAATGTGTCCACCCATTAGTAAAAGTTATATTAAAATCACTAATCAGATAATAATAATCCTTATATATGTGTTCCAAAAGATCATAAAAAATTATTTATTTAATCTTAACAGAACCCATGGAATGAAAATAGGTTTCATAAATATTTCATCCTAACAAAACTAACCACTATAAATCAAATAGATTTTATGGAATATCCCTTAAATCATAACAATAATAATACATAAACATAAAAATTTTGATGGTAACACCTGATCATATCCATAGTGATTCATAAAAATATGTGAAGGATATTCCAAAGGACGAAAAATAATATCATTTGACATTAATGAACAATATTTATATAATTTCGTTTAATTGAAATAAATAAAATTTTAACATTAGACTTTTACATCATTGGAATATTTTGAATAATAAATATAATGAAATAAATAAAAGAAAATGAAAATTTAAATAAAATTGAAATTAGTTTATTCATGATAAAATGTATCATATGGGAACTACATAAACTTTATAAAATAATATAGCTCCACACCATAACACATGTCTCAAAGAAGGAAATTTGAGGTCATAAACCCTTACAACATTGATCACATTCAAACCAAACGCATTGGATGAAATAATTTCAATTTTAACATTAAATATTGATATTTAATAATGATAGATGATATAAAATTTCAATGGATAATTATATACATTTCATAATCATAAATTAGTTCATAACAAAAAAACATGTCTCTAGGAAACAATATTGATATAAAGATATATTACGTCATGTATCATCCTATGTCATATGTGTTCAAAACTCTTGTATAATAAATATATATTTATTATAATATAATCCCCAGTAAATATTCAAAAACATATTACCATATATAGTTTAATTATAAAAACTTTTTACCATAATAATAACAACTATATATTAAAATCATTATTTTAGGTGATAATTGTTTCACATTTCATAAATGTTTCCATTTAAAAGTTTTCGTTATGGTCCATAAATATAAATAAAAACATGTATATAATGTTAATAATTACATAATTATCATATGTAATGACTATATAAATTTTTATAATTACTAATTAAATGATTTAATGAAAAATGAATTACATCACATTGTGGAGACGGTATTATGAACCCACACCTGAGCGATGCTAACACTTTTAGATGGATTTAAAGAAAAATGTAAATGAAAATAAAAATTCAAATAATATCTTTTATAAAATATATATATCATATTTTTTTAAACATATCCTTATTACCATCCATTTAAATCATAAATTAAAAACAAATCATATTTTTTCATGGAGGTGGTAATCCACATGTACGAAAGAAATTTTTTTTTATTATAAAATGGATTTAGAGATAATAAGATAGATAAAATATATTATAATTAAATAAGAATAATTATTTCATATATATAATATATTAATATTAAATACATAAAATAACCAACAATGAATTGTGGTGATGTAAAATGAAATACAACACTTCACGAGGGAATAGTCATTATGTGCACAGAAATGATGCATTTCTTTCCCATTGGATAGTAAAGGAAATGAATAAAAAAGTTCTATTGACATAATAAAATCTAATTATATGGAATTTATTTATGTTATTATATAATCATGAAAAAAAATATAATTGGAGGAGGTATAAGAGGACATAAAATGAAAGAATTTAATTAATATCTTTATATATTATTTAGATAACCTCATTTTTCTGAAACATTAAGCCTTATAAAAATCGTATTTTTATAAAAACTATAGATCATGGGGATGGATTTTATGAGGTTATTATTGAAGGTATAATCTGTGATATAAGGGTAATTATGTTTGGGGAAGAGATTATAGGTCGTCGCCTTTTATATGGGAGGGAGAAAAAAATGATTGAATTTTTCAAAACATTAATATTTATTAATGTATTATTTAATAAAAATGGATATTAATTATAATAAATATTGAATATTTTAAAAATATAATCATCCAATAACATTAATAAAAGATTTTATATCATTTTAAACCTTTTCTTTTTAATGTAACCCCTTCATTAAACTGTTTTAACCTTGACCATTGTAATTAAAATTTAATCATTTAAGGCTCATAAATTTACATATTTGGTAAAATGGTTCTCAATAATAGACCATAGGTGAAATTATGTACCATAAAAATTTCCACATATTCATTTTAATTATTTTTTATTTGTAAATCATTTAATAATGTATTGTTTAACCTAAAATGTCATTATAGTCATTTTTAGCCCATTCATTTAATATGACTTAAAAGAGATCAATGAAATTATAGAATTATAATATCATAACATGAAACATAAAGTAGAATATATAATTATTTTTCAAATTAATTAAATACCATAATTCATCATGAAAATATTAATTTTATTCTATTTAATATCCATTAACATAATTTCTGTACTGCAATCACAATCATTGTATCGGCATTGGAAAAATATTTAAGTTAATTATATAAATAATTAAAAATAAAAATAAAATAAAATCATAAAAAGAATGCATTAATATTATTAATAACCTTTTTATACCATTATTAATAAATTTTATACAAATTAAAATATATTTTAGATATAATAGAACGTGTGTTTCATATTTTAATTATCATAACATAAAATAATATAAATGTCGTTATCACTGGAAAATTGTGCTAACATTTCATATGATTTATGTTAGCAAGAATAAATTCTAATTAATCTAATAAAAAAAATAAATTAATGTTTTGGTTTGATTTTGAAACCATATCTCTTAGTGTTATCATATTTTCTACTATATTACCCTTATTGTGGTGGAAAATATTTTCCGCAATTACAATTCGTAATGGAGAAATATAAAAGATTCCTATTTTCAAAATTTTAATATCTTAATAAAAAATCTATAATACATTTTTTAAAATTCAATTTCAATAAGTAGAATAAATCAATAATAATATAAACACATTAACCCCAACGAAAAAAAAATTTCATAAAAAAAATATGTATGAAGATGATTTTACACTAAAATTTAAAAAAATTATATATTTTAATGAAATAATAGGATTATATTTAATAATAGGGCACTAATTACATTATCAGAATCAAATAATAACAAAATGGTACTCTCTAAATACATGAAAAAAACATGCAGTTTTCAAAACAATCACTATTGTTCAATATTCACTAAAAATTCAATCTTTTCATAAAATAATAAAATTCACAGTATATAATATTAATATGATAACATAAAAACTAATATAATATTTATAATATATAATTTTAAAAATACTGAAAAATTATTTATACTACACTCAAAAATAAAAATAAATAAAAACTATTTATAAAAATTATGTTTGAAGCAAACAATGAGTTTAATAAAAATTGAGTGAATACTTTTGAAGAATTAATCCATATATTAGTATTGAGTTGGAATATTATACATAATTATTTTTAAAGTGATTAATCCTATTCATATCCACAAATTTAGGAGCTCGATTGTAATGACCATATTTAATTAATAATATTTTATACATCATGAAAATTTGCTTCATGTTCGGAATTGTATTTCAATAAATCTATCAATATTATTATTATTTTGGACTAATTTTTCAGGGTTTAACAAAATATTACATATATTTCTCTATTATAATCCACCAATATTTCTTGTATGTGTCATGATACATCTTGGTCAACCCCGAATGCACAACCCATTTCAAGGCATCGATTTTCCACATCAGCATCCCACATAAGCTTGTGGGGATAACAAGAAGTATTAGGTCATAAAGAATTTGATAATAATAAAATAACCAATACAAATGGATCATTCGAGCATATATATTTTACCTTAACACAAAACAATTTGAATTTGATATATTCCACTATTTCACACTATCAATGAGTGAGAATGTAATCAATAGGAAATCTATTGTCACTCTACCTTGTTTCACTAGGAATCAAAAACACATCTCAGAAAACATGTAAATGTTATTCCATGTGGAATTGAAACCCATATAAACTTTTGGAATATATTTCCATATCAAATAATCATCTAATAAATTTACCTTCACATTGGTTTAATTCATTTGTAAATCAAATGACTGAAGGTACTCAACCGACTTCCTATAGTGAATGTTTAGTTCACACTGAGATATGAGGTGTTTAAAGATTTTATTTTTTTTTGTAAATTGTCAACCTATACCCCATGAGGCATTATCAACAATATCATAGATCATGTACCACTATAGAGATCTAAATTCCTGGGTTGGGTAGATACTCTTATATTGTCTCAGATTCCTAGACCTGTAAGTGATTACCCACCTGTTCGGCATAAGCACTGCATATAAGAATAGACATGAAGTATTACACTATAATTTATAATCATTTCAAATTTCTTGTAAGTTCATACTTTTCAAATATACCAAAAAAATTCATAAATCTAAATAAATTATCACAACCATTAGGAAAAACAAATATCACAATTTTCATAGCTAGGCTTATCAATGTAATTGACAACCAAGGGAAGCCTAGGTAAAACTATGGTAATATTCATATTGCCACATAAAGTTATAAATATCATAAAAAATCTTAGTTCATTCCCACAGAACAACAGAATCAAGATTCTTAAGAACTAAATAGACTCCACCCACAAATATTAAATAGAATAATAAATTCACTTAATCCAACCAAAACAACAATTTTGATTAAAGTTACTATCCCAAAACATTTTTCAAAACTATATAAATATTTCTATATAATATTCAATCAACACGGTGTACACTAAAATGTACAAAATAATAATGACCATAATGGAGTCCAGGTCTAGATGGGAGACCGTGTTAATCAAAACCATGATGACCGTTAGCATGTTTTTCATCTCGAATGGCATCCCAAGGGACTCATAAAGAATATATCTACATCTAATATATATATTTACGTCACATTAAATGGATGAAAAAAATATGTACCCTAAAGATTGATAAATCATTGAGAAGATAAGGGACCCCTTCTTCTGATCAAATATGACATCAATTCATAAGAGTGGGTATCTATTCTTAATCATAACCTAGTTATGCCTCTGATAGTCTATAATTATCCTCAATTATAAAAAATCCTTCATGAAAAAAATAACTAATGCACCCAGAGGGTACATTCATTGTCAGGTGAAACCCTACTCAACTAACACATTCACTCAAGTATTGGGATCTCGATGAATAGTATGGGATGTATGATAATGTGAAGTGGAGACCATCCCTACACCATTATAGATGATAAATTAATAAATCAGTACCTTCGTATGGAGGAAATCCAAATAAGGGTTCAATAAAATAGGCTCATAATGGATCAAAATAACTGTATAAATAGTCTAATGAGCCTCTCCATTATCTAAGAAAATAATATCAATGTGGGAAGTGATTCCATATAGACATTGATGGTTTGGTCTGATATAAGCTTCATAAAAACCCTACTCTCAAACAAACCTATAAAAACAAATCCCATGTTATTATATAGAATCATATTGGAGATAAAATTGTTCTGATCATGATAATGAAAGTTCTCTTCCATCCAAATAATGACACCAAATCCATCCATTTTCAATATGAAGACTTCCAGCTCAACCTGATATTTACTTATGACTAGAGAGAAACTGGTACACTTCTGAATCTCCATTGAATCATTTCCCATAGTTTTATAACTAAGAGAAAACATATTAATAATTTAAAAGAAATATATAACTCTATTTAAAGGTGTATAAATAAAATCGTGTGAGGCTCAGGTGTCAAATTACCCATATGAAAGATTAGATGCATCCTAGAATGTATGATAAATCATCAATGGTGGGATATCCTACTATATTAGAGTAGGATTTACTATATTAAATTGTCTTACCCCATGAAAATTTAGTACATTCTTAATTTCCAATGTAATACACCCTTATTGACTCTATTTTCCTTGAGCTTGAGCTCCATGAACACCACCACGACCAAAGACAACAATAGATTCCAAAATTATTGACTAATGGGGCATGATAACTACCAACACTATTTAACCCTGAGTTATTTCTATGTGTCATCCAATACCAAAATATTTTACCCTACTATAATAATGGTTCAGATGTACCATATTTCAACAAATATGGAACTCTACAGGTTTATATGGGTATTGCGGTCTTATATGTTCGATGTGACTTCATTGAAAATACCACACATCAATTGCAATGTCCTAAACAACTAGGGCCCACATGGCTAGATATAAGATGATTGTGACAACATATTCCTACCTCCAATATACCACGGGTCAATGAATAGAACTGAGTGGTCATATAACAAATATTGGAGGCTTTAACCAAAGTACCTATATACGCATACATATATCTATACACTAGTATAATTTATAGAAGATAAAAAATAGATATTTTAGATGTATGCCTAATTATTCCTCACATAAGATTATGATGGGAGTATGAAAAAGTAAACTCCCAAATAAAATCATACCATAATAATAAAAAAAATATGAAAAATAATATAAAATGGGAAATTATATCGAGATAGAGCTACGGGAACCATCTATGGTCCTTATAGCCAATCTAAGATCAGTCTACTTCTAGTCCTCCGAGGAAGCCATCAAAAGGCTTGTCATCGACATAAAGAATGAAATGTAGTAGAACAACCCATATTGAGGTTGGTATAAACATACCCAGTAGAAAACATCGATGTCCCCAAACATAAAAAATCATTGAGATCAAGATAAACATCACCAAGGTGACACAATGAGAAGGAAAAATAATATCCTTGATATGCTCATCGATTGGAACTATTTCTCAATGTAAGGTAACATCCTCACATAGAACATATGATTCTATATAGGATTATAGGTAATGATCATATGATAGAACACATGATATATGTTTAAACTTGTAAGAGATCATTTCATGGGAATTTGAGGGATACCTAACCATATCTCTAATAATCCACTATGAAATGGATCCTACACCGTTGATGCTAGAAACGAGATACCTAACCCAACCTATTGAATAATGATGGATGATAAAACACCAATTCATACAAATATATACCTTAATAAATTTAAAACTAATATATTAGAGAGGATCACTCTTCATATTCTCATGATGGGATACCACATTATACATTCTTAAGGATAGAACAAAAGGACACACCCACAAATATTATTAAACAATAATCGGTAAAAAAGGGACCCAAAATACATGAGATGGATTCAATGTTGTGTAATAGTGGGTAAATGATGTGTACCTCTATTTCTGTACATGTACTCTAGATGATGCCCATTTAATTTAGTTATGCGAGTGTACACTGATTATGTCCATGCTTGTGTACCCAAGGGCACACATCGAGTCACGAGATATGGTCCACACAGTGTGGAAACATGTCATACAGTGTGTTATATTTTTATCCACATGAAATCTCAATCTTCTATGGAAGGGGGTCCATAGGATGCGTTTTCTTACAAACTAAAAATTGTTTTTATTGTGATTTACAAGAAATCCATTTTTTTCTAGGGCCATAACCTAAACTATCACCATTAGTAATTATATTACTAATTACACATTAACATATTTATCTAGTGTTTATTGGACTTGATCCATCACTAATGGTTGTATTATATCTAACCTCTGAAAGGAAATTGCCTCCAGTCAAACTGCATGACCCAAAATGACAAAACAAGAAAAATTGACACCTTTGATTTGAAATAAATTTCCCATATTATCCATTAATCCTCTATTTCACCATTAAAATGAAATAAAAACTAACAAAAATAATATATTCTGACCTGTATTGACTGTATAATGATCAACTCTTCGGTTTTGTTGATCCATCAGTTAGATGAAATACCAATTATGAATGTTTGAATAAGAAAGAGTCAAAATCATGATGAAGTAATGGATCAATAATGAACATTTCTTATTTAATAAAACATCCAACAATTGGAAAAATTGATAATCATGGTCAAAAATTGAGGTTTTATAATTATTAAATTTCAACCACAATAACATTCAATCCAAAAAATAACTTATAAAAGAATTAATTATTATTTTCTATATAGAAGACATGAATTTGGAATTAATAAAAATAAATGTCTTACCACTATATAAGATTTATCACTTATGGGAAAAATTGTATATCATTTATGTTCATTATATCCAAGAACATTGTTGATGAAGATGTTTTGACAAGAATAACAATTGAAAGATTCATTACATTCATCATTGTATCAACCAAAAAATCATTGACCACAGACATGGATTTTTCATATGGTTAATCTCCTCCAAAAATATTAGGTTATAGGACAAAACCTATTTTTTTGACAACAAGGTTATTGATAGAGTATTGTTCTCAAATAAACATTTAATTGTACAATTAATTAATTTATTATTTTAACTCAATTATTTTTCCTAATTCTTGCTAGTGACTACACACTAATCAAACACCCCATTCTCAAAAAAAGTCCCACATTGAAAAAAGAAAGCGTTCTATATATAATGGTAGTATATATTGTTTTATATGACATGCTGTTTAAAATATAAACCCTTACAACATAAAAATTGTGTTTGCATCATATAATAAATTTAATCATTTTAATATATCAACATCATGTATCCAAGGGCCCCAGACTCTTATGTTATCTCAGGGTTCAACTATGAATATATTATTTAATAAATTATAATTTTTTATATTGTTAAAATTGATTCATTTCATTCTTCATGACTTAGGTATCATTTTTCCTAATATGTAAAAGAAACTCAAAAAGATGATGGTACTAAGACCACATATGGTTCTCCTAATCCTATGTGCTCTCATGCATCATCCTATGTTGCTAAAGAACATACAACAATAGAATAACTCTCCATAAAGGATCTTATCTTGTCAATTGTTTATGGTCACTAGGTATTCAATGAAGGTAGAACAACCCTCCATTTCCAAGTCACCTTATTCGATAATGTGTTATAGGTAATGCTCATAACTCATCAGTTATGATACAAGAATGAAACCATACACAGAGTCTAATCATAGTGCTAGATCTAAGTGGTATTACTACTCAACAACACTACATAAAATCTAGAATGATCAAATGAATCTCATAGATAACTATTCACCATGACCAAATATTTTAAATCCTCATCGAGTAGATACATTAAGGAACATATGGTCTCAATCGTCAAAATCCAAAGGCCATTGTCTTTAGTAAACATAGAAAAAATGATTACCCAAGGTATTTTAGAGCTTCTCCAAGATTATATTTACCTTCTATATCATTTCTTATACCAATTCTAGTCCCAGAATTATTGTCACTCTTGGCATGGTCCATCATAGAGGTGACCTATAAGGTATCCCAAACATGGCCTTGAATGGTTATATATTAATTCTATAGTGGTATCTGTGGTTTCAAGAATACTCAACCAAAGGAACATAATCCTCCTAGAAATGGATCAAATCCGACATGCATGAAAAAAATGTATCCACAAAAACATGAATGATTCAATCTTTATATTCATCTGTCTATAGGTGGAACACCTTGATGGATCGAAACTTTATCCTAAAGGACCTATAAAATACTTTCCATAATAAAAATTTGAAACAATAATCATAATATGAAATGAACATCATGGTAACTACATGATGTCAGATTATCTACTATATGTGCATGCATCCTAATATCTTCACTAAACTATACTATTTGATGGATAATATTTGTAGTGAATTAGTGATTCATTCTATGATCACACCAATTGATTTGTGACCAGTAGATGATTGTGTAATTACAATTATAAAATATGTGGATTTATTGTCAAAATTCTACTCCAAAACCTCAATGTTCATTGCTAATCTTGTTTGAATGTTTCTTGACCCTCACCTACTAGAATGTGAGGGATTGGTATTTAAAATTAAAAAACACTCCTCATTTAACTTAGACATCATATCAATCATCAATATTCCTAGTACATCATAGATACTCAAAAATGTTATTTCAACGGGGGTATATAAAAATTCATCAACACTTATTCTTGGATGAAAATTGGATCCATCATCTATCCTCATAAAATGATAACATGCTCCCATCATTCTGAAAATCCATCAAGAGCTTTTCCAATGGATTTATAGTCACGTAAGACCTTTTAATAGAGGTCACCATGTTGTGACTCCTTTAAAAACTAAATAAATTGAGGGGTAATAACCCTCACCTAAAGGTACATTTCCCAATCAATGACTACAGGGGACAACCACAACATGGTTTATGTCTCTATTTTCTCACTTGAAAACTCTGATCGGTATTTTTTTGTTGAGAGAAACCTCCACTACATAAACATTCCCATGAGTATAGAAAATATAAAATATATAATTATTCATCAAATATTTCAATAACATCTACCTTAGATTAATAAATTAATTTTTAAATTAAATTCCGAATACTCTAATATTATATAAAAATGATGAGTCACTATCCCATAAGATATTGTCACTAATACTTCATGGAGAACAACACTATTTCAAGATCAATTTAATGTGATTAATAGATCAACTCTTGCAACCTCATATTTCATGGGGCATATGAAATCACTTCTAGCCACAATATTATAAAAAATCCTTGATTTTTCATAGAGGCGTTGAAATTGACCACATTCTCAACACCCAACTCTAGATATCTCAAGAAGGAGGTTCTCACCAATGTCTACTATATCATCAAAAAAATTTGATGGGATTTATCCATCCACATGAAAGGAGTCCTCTTTTGGATCATTATAGTTATCGGTTCATTTATCCAAGAGAATATATGCCATAAAATCATATAATATCCTATAAATCATATAAATATTTATACCTTGTTCATTCTCTTGGGAGGTCTATATGCTCGTACTACCTCAAAATTTTCTAGTTCGATTTCCACTCAACCAACTAAGATGAAATTAGTTTGGAAAAGTACCCATCAAATCAAAAATAGACACTTCATGGGTTTCTAATAAATCTAGTGTTCATGGAGTATCTCTATATCAATACCAAAGTGCCTTGTGTTCTCCTCATCAGATGTTGAGTACAAAATGATGTCATTATTGAAGAATACCATGAATTGTTCCATGTAGTTCCAAAATACTAGGTTTAAGAGTCCCATCAATAATCCTAGTGTGTTCTTCATGCCAAATGTTAACACCATGTACCCACACTGACCTTAATGGAATAATAATTCCATTTTTAGTATATCCTCTTATCAAACTATGAACTGGTGATTATCCGATTTGAGGTCTATATTGGAGAACAACTTCACCCTATTATATTGGTTTAATATGTCATAAATTCTTAAAATAGGATACAAATTCCTTATAATAACATGGTTTAGTAAATGGTAATCCACCCATAAGATCATGATCCCATCCACCTTTTGGTAAATAATAATGGAGATGTCTATGGGGACTTGATTCTTATATTAAATCCCTTCCTCTACAAAACTTATAACAATACCATCAACTCACGAAGCCCCAGGGATTTCATACTATATGATGGCTTATATATTTAGTGATTACCTGAGTAAAAAATATATTAAAATGTTGATATCTAATAATAGATATAATGTAAAGACATGAATTTTTCATTTGTTTTATTAAGAATATAGAATTACTACGAGTGTGTGAAAATTGATAGCACATGATTCTGAGGCCCGGTGTGCCTGAAAAGAATTTCTGAACATTTATTAAGGTATGTTCCTCAAACACGCGAGTGGCATTTTCTATATATTGAACTTGTGCTCAGATTAAAATTTTGAGGTCACGGTAGAATCCGTAGTGTCTGGATTTTTTAATGGGGACTTCACTTTGACTATAGTAGGTTGGGAGAAAAAGATAGATTTTCCACTTTTAAAAGAATAATAAAATAACAATATTATTTTACTTATCTCTTTTTCTTTTCCTCCAACAGACAAGCAGCGGTGGCAGGACCAATTAATCATCAAGTCATTAACTGTCATTAATCCTCTTTATTCTTGTAAATACACTATTAGAATTAGGTGTGTTCCTTAATTAAAGAAAACCCATTAATTAAACATTGTGTTACTCACCCTCCCCCTCTCATGTTTATATGTTTCATGGGGAGGGTTGTTGGCATGGCTTCAAAAAATAACGAAGATCTGGAAAAGTACCACGACGCTAACCACATGGAGTATGAGACTGGTTTCAGCAAGTGATGATGATTGCCACCAAATCATGAACCGAATACAATGATGAATGAGGTTCTATCTATCATCATCAGTGAACATCTCTTCCATGTAGTGTTTATTTCATGTCTAATTTTAAGATTTGTTGAATCATTATACCACTATCTTGCAATCAAGCTAACGCGGTGGGCACTGGAAAAATGAACAAGGCTAAGCCCTCCACCTTTTTGTTGATATTTTACATGTTCTTCACGAGAAATTTATTCGGGTTGGAGGAAACATGGAACGGTTGGTTTAGTGACGAAGAGGGAAACTCAGAGAGCCATTGGTACCTTCATATGAGAAAATGGTCACCACAGCTCACTCGATGACCCGCGAAAGGCCGCCGACATGGCACCGGAATGACATCTCTTGAGATAGGCACTGGCGGGTGACTTCAGCGGCTGGAAACAATCAACCGCTGGGGTAATGGTGGCACACTGATGCGTTCTTCAAGTGGAGAAGGCCGCTACGTAATGCGCAGTGGATGGAGATGGTGATCGGCTTAGGCTGACCGTAGAGGAAGATGCGCCGTTCGCGTGGGCTACCGAAGAGGGTGGCCACAGATCTTTTCCCCTGGCGGACGCAGGGAGCGACTGGTACCGTCCGGTCGTATGAGGTAGAGTGTCGTGTAATGGGGCTCCGTCAGAGAGGATAGATTTGGATCCAACACCATGGCAGTAGGTACGCGATTCCTTCGGGTCCCACGGGAAACCAGATGGTACCACATGGTGCCGATACACAAACAGAATGGATAAGTATTCTTGGAAAAAATGATGGGTTCTACCCCCATGACTGCTTGGGTGGGCCCCACTCTAGCAAGCTACACCTCCAGCGGGCCACGCCCCAGGCCTGTCAGACCCAGACCGGGTCGGTTCTTCCCAGACCCGGTCAGGGTGGGTCGGTCCTACCAGGTTGGACCAGGCCTAGACCCATCCATGTCCAGATTCGATTAAAGAGCCTTATCTCCTAAAACATAAATCTTTTTGAGGAACCATCTACTGTACTGGAATCCTTGGAATGAGATTTTCAATTTGGTATGCTTCCCTTGAATTTTTCATAATGTTAGAGTACAACTCAGTTGTATTTTTGCCAAATACAACCGGCCCCTCAGTACTAAAATGCTTATAAGTCACAGACCGATTTTATCATTAACAAATCTTCTTATCGTGTTGGAACCCTTACAACATGGATTTTTTGGGGTAATTCTTTGGGGAAATTCATGGAATTTGAGGTACAACTGATAGCTTGGGGAGAAGATCCTCTTGGAATGAAGCATTCATACTGCGGTAATCTAGGGGATGGCTATAACATGAAGAAAGAACATTGATCCTATGTGCTTCAGCATCTATCGATCCTATGTTGGTCAACACATAGCCATACTTTTTGGGTTAGTATCTATCGATCCTGTGTGGTTCAGTGCCTAGCGATCTTCTGTGGGTCAGCATATATTGATTCTCTGTGGGTCAGCCGCAGAGTAACATGACAGAATAAGGTGATCTAGTTTTATGACTAATCATCTATACTTATGTATTTAAGTTATATACCTAGTGTTTTATGAGTATTTTACCTTCGTGGTGTTACCTTCGTGGTGTTATCTTTGGGGTACTTTTTACTTCGTGGTTTTACCTTTATGGTTTTACCTTCATGGTGTTACCTTGCTGGAACTTTTACCTTCATGGTGTTACCATAATGTTGTTAACATTGTGGTACTATTAACATTGTGGTGTTAGCTTTGTGGAGTTACCTTTGTGGTATTCTTCCCTCATGGGTCTATTTTGGAAATGGCTTAAAAGTTCGAGCGTTATGTTTTCCTATATATGAGATGAGTATATTTTGAGAACATAGGTATATGTATAGGTATATACCTATATAGAGTTGATGAAAACTTCTTCGTGCTTGTGATTGAGATCTTTCTTTGTGGTGTTTCCTTTGTTGAACTTTGAGAGACCATCGGGGGTCTCGAAATCCCTACTGAGTATTATTATAATCAACCTTGAATGGTCTGCACCTAAACCTTGTTGTGTCTTGTGCAGATGAAAGACGCCATTGATCGAGGACGAGGAAGCCAAGACTAGATCGTGCTTAGAGGTTGACCATTATATGTGACCTGAGGCAGTGTCTACTGATCATGAGTTGTACATAACCTTTAGGTAGGATCCTTAGTGGATGATCCATGAGCTATTTTCTCTTTCAGTTGTACATGTACTTTCCAGTTGGTCTTGTATTCCCACCCCTTAAAGTTTAGTACACTTTTTACTACAATAGTTTACTTCATTGATCGTTGTTTTTGTGTTCTTGGATTGTGTGTTTGAATAGGTTGGAAAGAAATTTATTCCCATTATATTGATATTCCTTTATTTTTTTAGTCTTCATCCCTTGGCCTATGGAAGGTGGGCTTGGGGTAGACATGGTATGGGCCCCACAGGAGGGGTCGTGAAAAGTGGTATCATAGGAGTCAGTTCTGCCAAAGAACTATGACTATGATCTTTTCTATGTGGCTGTAGTGTTACATGTAATGAGTGTTGTTTTGAGTTTTGGGAATCTAGTGTTGATGCAGTGGTCGATTTATCCATACCCTGGGACCCTGAATTTTGATTTATAACTAAGTGCATGAAAACACTGATTGCATGTGTTTTTGAAACGATTTTCTAATGATCTCTTTGAGTAAGCTCACCAAGTACAAATTATTGACTATGTAACACCTATTTTCATTCAGGATGATGCCACCTTGATAGTCATCCATGATTCCTATGAGAGTACATGATGATGTCCCACCGAGCGATGAGTCTTCGGTGCAGGGCCCTCGTACGGTGATAGTACCTTCTGGTGGTGCACTAGTAGAACCATAACATGTTGGGTAGCAGATTCCAACAGCCCCACCAACAAAGGGAGAACTCTGACTGAGTGAATTTCAGAAGTTCTAGTGGTAGAGGTATCGAAGGATCTGAGCCAGGAGAGATACTTAGGTTCTTGAGGACTGGAAGGAGGCTGTGGCCAGAGTTTATTGATTAGATTGGACATCCGTTGATCTGATTGTGATCATATCTTCCAGTCTCGTACATGGAGCAGCTGGGAGATGGTGGGGTCTGACACTCTAGGTACATGATAAGGAGAACATCACATGGGAAGACTTTGAGGGACTATTGAGGCAATGTTCGTCCCAACGACCTTAAGCCTAGTGCGTATAAATGAGATACTACACTTACAGTAGGGCAGCAAGACCATGGACCAACACACTGCGAGGTTGACTGATCTCTCAAGATACTCCTATGACATAGTACAAAACCCTTAATTCAGGGCTCAGACCATTTATTAGGGTCTACAACAGTAGATCAGAGCATCGATGATATCACTTAACATTCTGATGAGGGCTAGGGTGCTAGAGCGAGGGATTTTTTTGGAGAGATTCCTAGCTAAGTAGGCACAGATATCAAGAGCCACCACTGGACATCAGGTAGCAAATTCATCTGCAGTAGGAAGTAGATATATGATGTATGATCTCATGTAGGCTTGACATTATGGTAGAAAACCTAAGGATACATGTTCAGCATTGTGGTTCTCACGGGACAGAGAATGACAGATGAGGAGCAAGCAAAGTTACTCGTCCAGTGGGCAGGGTCACATGGCTCGTGACTTCCATACCCATCGTATAGACAACCAACAGATGGTCAAGGTAGTGGCAAAGGTTTGAGTGAGGAGGTCCGCATGGCAGTGGATGTGGCAGAGGAGATGGATGTGAAGTAGGTGGTGGGTGTAAAATTGAGGTTATACCGCCACCGTCTCTAGGTGGTCCACCCCAACCACTGGGAGAAGGTGGGAAAGGATGAGAACTATACCAGGTAGCTAAGTCCAATGACCACAGTACTCCGGAGATGATTCCAGGTATGATCTGTGTCTACTTCTCCCTAGCTTCAGTACTTATGGACACATGTTCTAGTAACTCTTTTATTTCCATGAACCACTTTCGGAGCACATAGATTTTGGTAGAGATTATGGCTCAATCTTTATGGGTAGAGACTTATACAGGAGGGGATTCAAGGATCACACATTGGTGCCGGTAGAGTGAGCTTATTCTAGGAGGTGAGTGCATCAGCTGGGATCTTCTATTAGTGTTGTTGAGACCTTACGACATCATATTGTTTATGGACTAGTTATCCACAGTCCATGCTCAGATTGAATGTATTAGGATCAATGTGGGGTGTGTCCGTGAGGATGGTCCAGGTTTTCCTTAACTGATGAGAAGGGACCCCATACAGAACAAGATGGACTTACCTAGAAGAGTGTGAAACTGATCACACATTAGTTGACAAGCCTTACCCTTGGAGTAGTTGATGATGAGAGTCCAAGAAATCTTGTAGGGGTGGACCAGTATGTTGATGTCTTTCCAAATGATGTTCTGGGACTACTCCTCATGGATAGGTGGACTTATACATTGACCTGTACCCCAGGACGAAACCAATATCTACACAAGAAAATTATATGGCCCCCATGGAGCTTTGTGAGTTACGGGTGTTGCTGGAGTACATGTAGAGGAAGGCATTCATATGGCCCAATGTTTCTCCATGGGCAGCCCCAATTTTGTTTTCCAAGAACGATGATGGGAGTTTGAGGATCTGTGTGGATTGTCGGTGCCTAAACCAGGTGACAATGATGAACAAGTACCCAATTCCATGGATTGATGATCTTTTTGATCAGCTGAAGGGAGCTCATAGGTTTTCGAAAATAAGCCATAGATCAAGCTATCATCAGCTCAGGGTACGAGATGAGGATGTATAGAAGATGACCTTCAGATGTCATTATGGACACTATGAGATCCTGGTAATGAAATTCGGCCTCGCCAACACCCCAACAAGGTTCATGGGACTCATGAACATTATCTTTCAGCCATACCTCAATTGCTTCATGGTGGTCATCATAGACGAAATCTAGATATACTCGGCATCGGTGAAGGAGAATGTATATCATCTACGGATAGTTCTGAATACACATCGAGATCACACGATTTATGGTAAGCTCTCAATGTTCCAATTCTGGATACTGGTGGTCCACTTTTAGGGACATGTTATCTCGGAGGCTGGATTTGCAATGTATCCAAAGATGATAGAGGTGGTACTTTCATGGGAGCCACCGAGTAGTGTAACCTATGTGCGGAGCATTCTAGGGTTGGATGGGTACTATAGTAGATTCATACCCGACTTTTACAGAGTTTCGAAACCCTTGATATCATTAAAGAATAACAGACAACCCTTTCGTATGAATCGAGAGATTCTAAAAGAGTTCTCTGAAGATGAGGTAGAGACTGATGATTTCCCCCATCTTGATTATACCATAAGAGGGTGTTAGGTATGTTATCTACTGTGACGTGTTAGGGACTAGACATGGATTTCTCCTGATGCAGGAGCATGCAAGGATCACATATGGTTCATGATATCTGCAAAAACATGAGAAAAACTATGTTACCCATGACCTGGAGTTTGTAGCAGTTGTATTCTCCGTGAATATGTCACGACACTACTTGATGGGTGAACGATTTACTGTTTACTCTGATTATAAGAGTCTCAGGTATATTTTCTAAAAAAATGACATGAAATTGATACAACGATTTTCGTAAGAGTTCCTCCAAGACTATGAAATTGAGATAGTATACTCTCATGTGAAGAGGAATGTAGTAGCAGAAACACTCAGCAAGAGGTATGTTCTATAGTTGTAGATCAAGTCAACAAAGAAACCAGTCACGTTGCAGGTATCCATTTTGGATAGAGATAGAGTATCTTACCTCCAGTCTATAACGGTCACTCCCACACTTTTTCCATGAGTTTGAGAGGCACATCATTGGGACATTGACTGTGAGGCTCGATGTGGCCAGATATCCACCAGATAGGCACCTGATGGATTTTCAGAAGGTGGGGTGCATGTCATCCTTTTCAGAGGACACACCATGGTCCTGGTGGCTTTACGAGAGGAGGAGTTGAGGGAGTTTGATAAGTCCCCTTTGGTGGAAAATCCTGGAGTGGTGAAGATGTACTACGACCTTCAACATCTGCATTGGTGGTCGGTGATAAAGAAGGTTGTGGCAGAGTTTGTTTCGCGATGCCTCACTTTTCAGCATATAAAGGTCGAGTAGTAGGGTTTAACAGGATTAGAATAGCCACTAGATATACCAGAGAGGAAGTGGGATGGTATCTCTATGGACATTGGGATAGGGCTACCATGGACGTTCCGGAGAAATGATTATATTTGGGTGATCATTGACTCACTCACCATGTTGGCCCACATCCTACCCATCTAAGTGTAGGGATCAATAGAGGGATTGGGAAACCTCTACATATAAGATATTCTAAAACCTCATGGGGTTCCATAGTTGATCGTATCTGACCGTGACACACGTTTTACATCCCAGTTGTGGATGGGATTATAGGTGGCGTTTCGGGACTCAACTACATTTTAGCACTACCTTTCATCAACATACAGATGGTCAGACAGAGTAGACCATTCACACACTGGAGGACATGCTCTGTTCTTGCATCCAAGATTTTGGCCATAGTTGGGAGGATCACCTTCCCTTGGTAGTGGTCACATAAACTAACAGATATCACTCCACCATCAGTATGGAACCATTTGAGGCATTGTACGGTCGACCATGAAGACCGCCTCTATGATGGAATGACCTAGGGGAGTTAGCACTTATGAATCTAGAGTTGGTACGGGCAACCATTGAGAAGGTGAAGATCATCCAGGGGTAGGTGAAGATTGCATAGAGTAGACAGAAGTCTTATGATGATAGGAGATGGAGACATTTGGAGTTCGAGGAAGAAGGCCATGTCTTCCTACGGGTCTCACCTCGATGAGGTTTGCCGAGATTTGGCCAGGGCGGCAAGCTATCTCCATGGTTCATCAGACCATTTGAGCTTCTCAATAGAGTTGGTGAGGTTGTTTATTGCCTAAATCATCCCCCATATATGAATTGGGTGAATGACATTTTCGACGTGTCGCATCTGAGTATATACGTGCATGATACATCACATGTTATTGACTGGGGTGAGCTGGACATTGATGATGAGGTGACTTTTTTAGAGGCTCCAGTATAGATTGTGAATCAGCAAGAGTAGATCCTTCGTGGATGATCGATACCTCTACTGCGCATTCACTGACAGCATAGGAACCTAGAGGAGAGCACATAAGGGCTGGAGGCATAGATTCATGCTCAGTACCACCATTTGTTTCCTTAATATATGTTATGGATTTTGAGGGAAAAAATACCTAAGGTGGGGAGAATGTAAATACACTGATTTTTCATGTATTTCTTTATTATATAGAATTACATCAAGTCTGAAAAAAAATTTATTGCATGATTCTGAGACCTGGTGTGCCCAAGAATGATTTTTTCTCACCTTTTTTACGGTACATTCAATCAATGTGAGGGTGAAATATTCTATCATTCGAACTAGTGAAGAGATTAAAAATATGATGGCACCTTTGAATCCCAAATGTCGAGATTCACATAAGAGAGGCTTCAATTCAGACTAGTAGTTTGGGAGAAAAATATAGATTTTGTACTTTTAAAAGAACAATAAAATAACAATGTTATTTTATTTCTCTCTTTTTCTTTTTCTCCAAAGGACAAGCGGAGGTTGCAGGACCAATGACACATCAAGTCATTAAGTGGCTTGAGTCCCTTTTATTCTTGGAACTGCACCGTTGGAATTAGGAAGGTTCTTTAATTAAATGAACCCCATTAATTCCACATGAGTTACTCCCCCTCCCCCTCTCGTATTGATATTGATCTTGGGTATGGGTGTTGCCATGACTTCACCAAGAGAAAATGATCTGTAAACGTACCACAAGGCCAACCACATGGAGGACCAAACCAGTTTCAGCAAGCGATGACGAGCTCCATAGAATCACAAACCAACGACAATGACGTTGAAGGTTCTGTCGATCATCGTCAGCGAATGTCTCTTCCATGTAGGGTTTATTTCTTGTATAATTTTATGATTTTTGGAATCATTATACGAACCTATTGTTATGAATCTAATGTTGAGGGTGCATGCCAAATGAACAAGTCCCAAACCCTCTGCATTTTTGTTGAAATTTGATGTTTTCTACACAAGAAATTTATTCGGGATGGACGAAACCTGGAACGGAGGGTTTAACGATGAAAAGGGAATCCAAGAGAGTCGTTTTTACCTTCAAATGAAAAAACAGGCCACCGGAGCCCACCCGATGACACAGAGAAGACTGCCATCATAGCACCAGCAAAAAAACACCAGAGACCGGCGCCGACATGTGATGGTGGTGGACGGTAACAACCTTTCATGGAAAAGAAGGTGGCACACTGACGCACACCAACAGAGGAGAAGGACATGACCAACGCCGTAGTGGGTGGAGACGGTGGCCGGCATGGGCTGGCTGCAGAGGAAGAGGCGGTGCACGCCTAGTCCATCGGAGAGGGTGGCCACAACTCTTTAACCGTGGTGGATGTAGTGAGAAGCCGACAACGGCTAGCCTTAGGAGGTGGAGCGGTGCACTACATTGTGTCGCGGCTTCCAGGACCCACTCCTTACGGGTCCCATGGGAAACCATGTGATTCCATGTGGCACCGACACACAAATCGAACAGCTAAAGTCATTCGGGGAAATTGGGGGGCCGCTCCCATCATGCCAGATAGGGTGGGCCCTGCTTCAATAGGCTACACCTCCAATGGGCTGCGTGAGCCCAGTTGGCCATGCCCTTCCATGGGCCACGCAGTGCCAACCCAGCAGGCCGCACAACTGAGGCATGTTGAGTCAGTCTGCAGCCTAGCAGGCTGAGCTCACTGTGGCCTGTCCTAACAGCGCCAACCCAGACCGGTTCGGCCAGGCCGGGTCAGACCCAGATCAGATCGGGTTGACCCAAAATGGGTCAGTTCAGCCCCGATCTGGTCAGACTGGACCCAGACCAATCCAAGACCAAATTCTCTTAAAGGGACTTATCTCTTAAACCGAACGTCCATTGGACGAACCGTCTACAACGATGGAATCCTTGAATGAAATGGTTATTTTGGTATAATCAACATGAATTTCAGATAATGTTTGAGTATGTACGGGTTGGATGGAACCCGTATCAGATCGGGCCCTCAGTACTATAATGCATATAAGTCACAGATGGGGCATCTGATTGATGCACCGTCTAGCGTGTAGAAACCCTTATGACATGATGGTCCTTTTGGATACATCTTCACGAAACATTGGGATAGTTGAGGTACAATCAATATCTTGAGGAGTAGATCCTCCCAGTATCAAGCGTGCTTAGTTTTGGAATTCAGTGGATTTGGTATAATTGGATGAAAGCAAAAAGATCCAATGAGGTTCAGTATCTATCAGTCATTTGTGGGTCTGCGCTTAGTGATCCTGTGTTGGTCAGCATATACCAATCATGTGTGGGTCCATACCTAGAGATCCTATGTGGGTCAGTAGTAGAGTCTCTCGACAAAATAAGATGATCTAGTTTTTTGACTAATCAAATATACTTATATACTTAAGTTATATACCTGGTGTGATTTGAGTCTTTTACCTTTATGGTGAGACATTTGTTGTAGTTTTACCTTAATTTTGTTACCTTCATGGTGTTACATTTGGGGTACATTTACCTTCGTGGTGTTACCTTCATGGTGTTACCTTTGTGGAACTTTTACCTTCATGGTGTTACCTTAGTGGTGTTACCTTTGTGGTATTCTTCCCTCATGGATCAGTTGTGAAAATGGCTTAAAATTTAAAGCCTTATATTTTCTAATATATGAGACGAGTACATTTTGAAAACATAGTTATATGTGTGGGAATATACCTATGTAGAGTTGATGACTACTGCTTCGTGCTTTTGATTGAGGTCTTGATTTGTGGCTTTTTCTTTTGTGTAACTCCAGGAGACCTTTGGGGGTCCCGAGGTCCCTAGTGAGTATTTTGATACTCACCCATGCACGGGCTACGCCCACACCTTGTTGTGTATTGTGGACATGAAAGACAACTTTGATCGAAGATGAGGGAGCTAGGACTAGACGGTGCTCAGAGGTGGACAATTGGATGTGATGTGGCATATTGACTTTTGATCATTAGTTATACCAACCCTTTACATTGGATCCTCGGTTGACGTTCAAGTAGATATTTTCTCTTTCAGTTGTACTTATATATTATTATTGGTATTGTATTTTGGCCACTTTGTTTTCACTACACGTTTTACTACATCAGTTTACGTGTTGGTTGATACTTGTTGTGTTCTTGGATTGTTTGTTTGTATATTTTTAATGGAAATTGCTTCCCATTATAGGGATACGCCTTTCGGGTGCTAGTCTCCAGCCCCTGGCCTATAGAAGGTGGTATTGGGGTAGTCACGGAATAGACCCCGAGGGACGAGTTGTGATAGTTAAGCCGAAAACATCCTCAGGCAATACAACCTCATATGCTTCCAAAATTGAATGAAATTGAATGAAAATAGATCTACTACTCCAAGGGATATACATAGCCTAGTGGTGAGAAATTAGTTATATCCACCAATTTTTTCCCCATCATAATATAACTATGATTCTTTCTCCCAAAGATGGAAAATGTCATCCCCTAAAGCCAAAGGCATCACATTCTCAATATAAAATTTTCAATGTTCACTTAGACTTTAGGGAGTCAGTCCATACCTTGATTGAAATAGTATTTACAAATCATGGTCATGAAGAGAACTTATATGAAACTATCTCATCAAGGAGAAAAGTCACACAGTCAGAAATGGTGTGTGATCATTGTGTCTTCCCTGGTAAGAGTCTCCAAAAAAATGTTGAGCTAAATGATCCACATGATTCTCTATATCGCTAATATAGGGTACAATAATGAAAGAGTGGGTTTCTCCTATATCAATCAAAATGGAAACCAAATTAGAAATACATATATAAAATCCTAAACTAGACTTCCATACATTGGGTCATAAGCCTCCCCTACCTGTAGCTATCCATTATCTTGACCACTAGACCCCTTAGCCTGATATAGTCCACCTAGAGGTGGTAGTGTTGGTATCATAACAAAACCTCAACCCC
This sequence comes from Viscum album, assembly GCA_963277665.1. Lineage (NCBI taxonomy): Eukaryota > Viridiplantae > Streptophyta > Magnoliopsida > Santalales > Viscaceae > Viscum > Viscum album. The sequence continues at coordinate 1,270,640,613 of OY728159.1, forward strand.
CACACACTACTCATCCAACTCATATACCATGTATGCCACACATATGGCCTTATGGATCAACAGACTACCTATTATTAGGCATTCTATTAACCATCTCATGATCTGTTTCAGGGATGGTCTAAAAATTCCCCATTATACAGCCTCTCCCATCATGAGAAAAACTACTTCCTAACACATAGCTAAATGGAACCATCCTATGATCCCTATGTTGATAACCATATTGCCTAAGATTTTCACTGAACCCCATAATGATCTTAGATCCATGAGTCTATCATCATCTACTAGCTACTCCACTGCATGGTTCTTATTTCCAGAACATCCTATTGGAAACATCTTAGCTATGAAGTACTCCACTTCCATGGAACATTCCAACACTCCGGCATAGAATGGGATAATGGGAGATATCACTTATACTTAGATATATTAATTAATAGAATGGTAAATGTTCCATTAATGAATGTTTCTGCCCAAAACCCTTTCAAATTTGTGACATGGAAGGTTAGTGTAACATGAAATGAAATTTGTTATTGAAAAGAATCCCTATTGAAGATCAAAAATAACTTATATATGAACTACCTACAATGTTAGTGGATAAAAAACCTCTTAAATTTTTTTCTCAAACTAAATCCAAGATAGAGTTGTCTCGGCATTCATATTAATTACCATGCTAAACCATATCCCTCAGAGTCTTTATAGATAGACTTCTCTTATAACTATCATCCAGTATGTCAGGTCATTACAATGTGGAAAAATCAACCAACTTCTTTGGTCTAGTCTTATATTGAATTTGGGTTTGGATCACCTGAAAATCATAGTGATCTCTACCTATGGATATCATGATGTGAACTCATCCTATGGATGTTATATTATGGCAGTGTCAATATAATCAGCTACTCTATTGGTGAAGGTAACACTAAAATAACAATAAAACGAACTACCTTTTAAACAGCTCCATATACTGTGCACTAATCACTATGTAGAACATCATAATGAACCTATTGAGGAATCCTAGATCAATGATTTTTAGGGGCATCCTTTAATGGTCATGACACACCATTTTCAAAGAGCATTTTGGGGAGATTTCTCATGAAGTATAGGGAAATTAAAACTCATTAATATATGATACATATAAATATTTTTTACCTATATCCTATGTCTAAATGTTTCAAGTAAACATGTAGGTTATCATGTTCTTAGTGAGTGGATATGTCGACCACCACACCATAAACAGGTTCCCTTGTGTGATGGAAAAAATCGAGACACATTAAAACAATTTCCATATTTACCAAACCAGTCCTCATAGCCAGAATATCTCCAAACAGTGGTCATATTAAAACTCAAACTTCAATACCACTCTATCATGACCAGACCCAATTTTGACTCATTTGATAAAATAACATCAAGTTTCACACCCTAATACCTCCTCTAATAGACTGTGAATAGTGAATTACTCTGAGTAGATATATAACACACATGAGATACCATAGAATAATGTACATGTACACACTCACACATATCTATAAATTAGTATAATTTAGACAAGATTAACCAATGATACTACATATGCAAGTATAACAACTTTTCAAAACATTATTGTATGAAAATAGTGTGAAAATATAATGAGAAAAATACATGATTGAAATAACTATAAAAAATGTTTCCATTCAACTATAAAAAATATATTTTTATCATAATGAAAATACTCGAACAATTATTTGGATGTATAAACAAACTAAGATACATATTATCCTAGTCCTCCTTAGATATTGTAAAATTTCCTTTCATCTTCATAACATATCTCGTATGTCTGTAGTGACCACGCATGGGTGGGTATATACATACCCAGTAGTAAACCTTGAAATAAATAAAAATATTTCCTCAAATATAGTCATTCATATATCACAAATGTGAGTTAGTTTGATGGAATTATAATTACCTAGATATTCCCCTCAATAGACCCTATATCTCAAATTATGGTCACATCATCACTATCATCCCTGGATTATGACAAAGATCATTGGTCATAGAAATATAATAGAACTCATAAAATATTATCACACATGTTGGGAATAAAATTCATACCCTATGGGGGATAAATAAAAAATTCTAATATGACTGACAAGGAAGGGCATAAAACACCCTAGTTTCAGGAAACAAGACACCTGAGTCATCCAAGGGAATATTGTGAGAGGATCAAACCCTAAACCATATGAAGGGATACCTGAATCTATCCAGAACTAACCAATATATGGCATCACACACCCCATTATAAATATGGGATAGCACACTATACCCTCTTAGGGATGGACCATGGGAATTAAACTACAATAATATTGATAATTGATGTTGGAAAAAATGACCTCAAGTTTCATTTGATGTGGTACACTATGTGTACTAGAGGGAATATTGAATTTATCACTAGCTCTAGTCCTACAAAGTCTGTTTCCATATACTCTAGCATATTCTAGTGTACTAATAGAGAAACTTTTTTCAATAATTTTATGTTCAATTCCAATTTTTTAAATCCCAATGATGTGCTATTTTAAGATGAATGACAAAATTTTATAATTTATTGGTATTTAGTTCTAAATCGTCAAAATGATACATTTTGGAACTTTAATAGTTTTAAATATATTTTTTTATGTAGGACACAAAATTTTCTCCACTCATAAAAAAATTCAATTATTTATTTTTAGTATTTTATACATTTGGGGACACATTTCATACTTCTAGACCACAAAATAAATCCATCAATAAGATGCCAAAAAGAAGCGTTCAACACAACTTGTGAAAACTTTTCACAAAAATATAAGGTTTAAATAATGAGATTATTTCTCAAATTTAAACAACCTTATGAAGCTTGAATTTGACATGGAGATGTATATGGAATTTAATCACAACCTTCCTTAAATATTAAATGTGAGAATCATCCATTTGGAAGGCCATTAATGCATATGAAACCAGAGACATTGAATATAGTGAGTCTGTCTGGGAGGATTAAATTCTCAAGGTGAAATTGTCATAACTCAAAATACAAATGGCCAAATATGTAGAACCATTTAGGGAAAACGCAAAATAAAAATTTTGAAACATTAATTAAGGGCTCCACGCATGAATAGGCTATTTAATGGAACTAACACATGGAAAATTTTAAATTGGAAAATATGTCCTATAAAACGAGTGGAGATCCACGTCCCCAAATCATTTCATTTCACACCATTCCATCCAAGGAACCAAAGAGAGGAGGTCAAAGGCCATTCTGATTGTTTATAATTTATTTATTTTTTTATTTCTGTTTTTATTTCCGTTGTAATGATTTATTTTTTATGTAAAATTGTTTCCTTTTGTTCTTTCATCTCCCTTTATCTTCCACCATAATCTCATTATCTCTATTCCATATTTCCATCATGATATGTTTTCACAATGAAATGGAAGGTGAATAATTTCATAATTTTCCATAGGATAGGTTTGAAGGAGTTTTTTGTTATTATACATCAATTAAAAAATGTTTTTTTTATATTTTTGGTGGAAGAAAGAATATTAAATGGGTGATTTTTTAGTCCACGATGTCCTTATTTTTAAATATATATATCTTTTCAATGATTAATTATTTTTCCTCCCTTATCATTAGAAAAACCATCACATGGTGGATTTTGGGTTTTCCAATGATATTAAATAACATAATGTGAAGATAGGTTTTTTTAATAATATTCTCAGTTTGGTGTTATTTTACTCGAGTATTGGAGGATGTGTGGTTTGATTTGTCAAAGGTATTATAAAATCACACCCTCAATAAATAAAAGGAAAGTAAATATTTAATGAGGTCTAAACAAATGAATTATCTAGATGAATTTAAAAAAATAATGATCTAACTCGGGTTATCAAACCCCAGGACTGAGGCCTTTCATAACTAATTTAATTTTTTTCTGCATCTGCATTTAAATTTATATCTTTTATTTAATTATTTTTATTCCATAATTTCCAAGAAAACAAAAACCGTATTTCTCATAAAAAATATATTTAAAAAATAGAAATGTATTAGAATAGTTGAACTAGAATCAGTTATTGAATTAATTATGATGATCCTCAAATGAGATAAACCTAATCAGATTATGTGCTACATTAGAAAACATAAATTACTTTTTCCATGACCTATGATAGGTGTGTGTCAAAACTATCCCCGTTATAGGGGAGACAACCCATTTTTTCAATAAATTTTTTCAAATTCACTTTACTTTAAAAAAATCATTGATTTCCATATTAAAAAAAATTTAAACCCCCATTTTACCTGATAAATCCAATTTTACAATATTGTTCTTCGGATGATTAAAAAGAGGAGAATGAAAAAGAATTATATCATACTATGGTGGAACTAAAGAATACAGGTGAATATCTTATCGTAATTTTCAAAAACATTCAAAGTGGAAATGATACATGGATATCACCACAACTTTTGAAGATTAATATTGATGAACATTAGATTGACATGAAATTATTCAAGGACCAGAAGGAGTTGTCACTGGTGTTTCATGATTTCACTAAAGACGTCTAAGAAGATGAGGCCAAAATTGAGCTGGAGGATCTGGGCTACATAACTCCATCCATAGACAATCAACATCGAGAGGAATATTCCATCTTTGAAGAGATTTAATCTGAACCACATGGAGAGATGATACATTCTTCCACTCAAACACATTTAATTTTATGTAATATAATTTTATTGTTACTCATAACTATTTAGAATTTCCAGAATTGGTTGAATTATATTAAAAAGTAGAGGATGTGGAGGTAAAATAAATTTAACATTTTGTGGAACAAATAAATATACCTAATGAAATTGAATATTTAGTATATAAAGTAAAAGAAGAGATCCATGTGACTTTTTCTAAAGATTTAGAGACACATGTCTCATACATTGAAGAGGAATATTTTAAAATTAAAATTTTGAATTAAAATTTTGAATATCCCTTTTATTATTCTTTTAATGAATCACATATAGATAAACCAATGAATATTGAAGATAAGGTTTCACAAGTAGAAACCAAAGAGGAGGACGTTCCATTCTGCATCCTACCCATTCCAAGCATGTTCTACCACATTACGAAGGGGGAAGATCTAGTGTTTTCTATCCATGGTGTCCAACTCAATGAAGAATAAGAATTCAATGATGGAAAATAACACTTGTAATGGTTCAAGTCCAAGAATATCCAACCACTTCAAATATGTGGATAACACATGGTATTTCCCTTCTAGAAGAAGTAAAAAAAACAGGTCCCACATGGAGAATCATATCATGATTTATCTTTACCTTATTTCTATCAGTTTATATTTTAGTCTTAGAATTAGGATATAGTCCGGCATACATCCCACTCCCTCATATATTTTTCAGTATTAATAAATTTATCCTTATGAATTATTGAATAACTATATTTTGTTGGACCATAATGGAATAAGGAAGACCCCAAATTGTGGAGGAGGAGAATCAAAGAATCATTTCAAAAGGGATTTCAGTTTAATTATTTATCTTTCAATCTATTTACATTTTTTTCTAAATATTGTTTTGAGACATCAACTTAAATTGCATATCTACACATGAATTACAAAAAAAATTGACATATATAGGAGACATTAGATTCTTTCGAATCCAATGATGTCATATTTTATATTTCTATGATAATGAAATTTAATGAGTAAAATGATAATTGTATTATTAAAATGATGTCTGGATATTAAGATGATTACTCATGATTTGAGTGAATTAATTGATTTATGTAAATGAAATATCCCTTTAATTTTTCATGCTTTGTAATTTGGAAATTCATGTGAATTTATTTTTTTATTATTCATACCATGATTTATTGTCCCAAATCATATTTCCCTTTCTAGATATGATATCTAGAGCACATACTTCTTATTTTATCTTGATATTTTTTCTTAAGTGATCTTGGAACATATCATTGACCAGAACATGAATTTGAACTTATCGAATTTGTGACTATGAAAAAAGAAATTTAAAATGATTTCGGTAACATTTGATAAAAAACATATCCATAATAGAAAAACTTGACATCAATACATTTTTATCCCATTGAGGCCGTGAATGAAATTTTTATGGATGAGACATGTTTCAAGACACATTAAACCATTCCTACCCAACACTTGGTATTTTTATGATATTTTAATGTTGAATTGTGGGGGTAACGGTAATCATGGTGGAAGGGGTGTTATATATTTTAATTAAGAAGTGTGGTGGTGTAATTTTGGGTAATGGGAAAGTTCCTTTGATTCATTAATTGTACTTTTTATTGTTTTATCCATCTTGAATAAAAAAATAAAATAATAATTGAAAACAAAAAAAATTGAAATATGGATTGTGATTTTGGGAAACAAAAAATATCTATTACAAGACCAAGGACATTTATCAGACATAGTTAACTATTGGATGAGAGGTATATTATAAAATAAAATTTCAAAATAATTATAAAATCAGAAAGGTTCTTTGAAAAAAAATATAAAAAATATAAAAAATTCAAGAGGGTGTAAATATCATTCATTAAACATAATTTGATCATGAGCATACATTGAGGTTGAGATAAGTGGGAGTTCATGATTTGAGTGGGTTAATTTCATTAAAATTTAATAATATATATTATGCATTATACTTATGATATGTACATCCTCCTTGTGCCTTAATTTTTCAAACATCAAATCCGACCAACCATATTCCTCATTTTTTCTCCTTTATTGCAAGTCCTTATGATTTTATATACATTTTGACTTTACAAAGTAGTGAAAGTTATTCTTTTATAAATTATGGATATGTATAATGTTATCAGGATATGATCATAACTCCACTTAAATTGTATCCTGATATTTGAGAGAAAATATTCATGTGAGGTAAATAATAATTTTCTAGGTTTAATAAAAAAAGAATAAAGGATCCTAATTGAATGAAAAGAAAAGTTCCATCAATTTTCAAAGCAAAAAAGTTAAATAAAAGATTTATTTATTTCACTAAAAAATTATAAATTAAATATATATTTTATTTCTAATTATAAAATTCTATATGACATTGAAATTTTTTTGTCTTTTTGTAAATTTTAATATTGGTAACATTGGTGACGGTTAATTCCATGTTAAGATTATATGCATGAGTAAATCCATGGTTTATGTGTGGTCAAATTGATAGATCAAATATTCCAAATAATTTTATCTTTAATATAAATGTTTTAAGTCACACCAATTTTTGGTTTTAAAAGAAATATTTATATTTCATGAATGTAGTGGTTTATTGATCTCAATCGTAAAATTTTCCAATTTGAGATTTTTAATAGTTTTAAAGTTTTTTTTATTTCGGACATAAAATTTACTCCACTCATAAAAATCATAAATTTTTTATTTTTTATAATTCTCTACATCATGGGAAATAGTTTATCCTTTGTTAAAACAAGATTTATCCATCAATTTAAGGACAAAAAAAGATCACAACACATGCCACAAAATCATTTCACTAAAATAGATGGTTTTAACAATGAGATTTTTCATTGATGTTGGAAAGCCCAATAAAGGGTAAATTCTACATGAATCTGGATATGTAATTTATTAAAAAAATTCATTAAAGATTCCATTAGGGATAATATTTTAATAAGGTCATTAATGTACGAGAAACTAGAGATATTGAATATAAAGAGTCTGTTTGGGATGATTAAATTATCTAAGTCAAATGTTCATAACTCACATTAAAAATTGAAAAATATTCTTCAATTTTCCGGAAAAATGAGAAAGAAAAATCATAAAAAAAAATAATAAAGGGTACCATGATTGAATCATATATTTATAGGGCCTAACATGTATAAACATTCTAAGATAAAATATATCCTATAAAATGAGGAGAGTTACTACTTCCCAAATCATTCCAATACACCCCTTTCCATCAAGGGTACCAAAGATAAGATTCCAACATCTATACTGATTATTTGTTATTTATTAATTTTATTTTTTATTACAGTTATCTTTTCCCATGTAATGCATTTATCATTTTTTATATTAAAGTATTTCATTTTCCACTTACATCCCTTATTTTCATCAAACCCTGACCTCATTCTCAATATTCCATCATTCCATCATGATATATATTAATATTAAAATTGAAATTGACTAAACCAAAGCTCTTCCTTGGGGGGGGGTTCATTGTGTTATTTGAAATTTAACTTTAATTAAAAATTGTTTTGATTCTATTTATGGGGGATGAAATATAATTTCATGGGTTAACGGTCATTCAACATGGTATTATATTAAATTCCATTTCATTTCAAGGATTAATTATTTTTCCTCCCGTATCTTGGTAAATTTATACATATGATGAAGATTATGTTTTCCAAAGAGATGAAACAACATATTATAGGGTCAGGTATTTCAGGAATAAATTTTTTGGTTGAGCTGTTATCCTTTTTTAAAATTGAAGGAGGTCCAGATTGATGTGCCAAGGGAATTAATAAATCACACACTCCGTAAATCAAAGAAATGTAATACATTAATGAGGTTTCAATAAATGAAATAAATATTTAATTTAAACAATAAATAAATAATTAATGAACTTGTGTTATCCAACCCTAGGACCATGTTCTTTTATCCATAATTTTATTTTGTTTTCATGTGCATTTCGGTTTAATTTTGGTAATTAATTTTTTTAAATCCATGTTTTCCTAGAAAACCAAAAAAAATATTTTTCAAAAACAATATAATAAAAGTGAAAAATCTAATTAGGATAGGTGAACTAAAATATTTGAATGAACTAGTAGGTATGCTTTTTAAGTGAGACGACCTTGGTCAGACTCTGCACTGCATTATGGAAATTAAAGTACATTTTCCACACCCTCTAATAGGTGTGCATGAAATGTGGTTCTGCTTCCGTGGAGTGAAATAGTTACATCAATCACTTTTTTGAAATTTACATTTTCCTTAAAAAATAATATATTTCTATATTAAAAAACAATAAAAATGCACTTTCAAAGATGTATTGAAATTCAAATTATTATGCATGAGAAGATAACTCACATGTGCGAGAACCAGAAATAGATTATTATGAGTAGGATCTACAATAGTGGGAATTATCACATGGTAATCTTCAAAGAGTTTCAAAGAGGCCAAGAGACATGGATCTCAAGACATCGTTTAATTAACAAGATCAACGAACTTCAGATTAACATGAAAAGATTCAAGGAGGAGAAATAAATGCCACTTTTCATTCCTGATTTCACTGAATACATTCTAGAAGTTGAGGCCTAAATTGAGGTGGAGGATCTCGACTACCGACCTCCACCCATTGACAATCAACTTCCATCGAAAAAGTGATTCATGATGAACCACCATAGGGAGATGATACATTATTGAACTCAAACATATCATTTTTTATTAAACTTAATCTTATTATTACACCTAACTACTATCGTAGAAGTCTAAGGATACCCCCTAACCAAGAACAGTATTATATATATTGTTATCTCATGGATCCTATCATCTATTAATGGACCAAGATATTCAATTTGTTTTGGACCATCCACAAGAGAGGCATCCTTGTCCTCCCCATTTGGGATTGGAAAATAAATCATCATGGAAACATAACTCCACAAAACCAAAACAAATTATCAATAAAATGCATATAAAATGAATTTAACCATTTTTGATGTAATATTTATCGGAACAACATCCCATGACCTTCCATGAAATAATTTCATGTTTTCATTAAGTGATATTCTGTAAAACATTTATAGTGTAATTATCTAATTTTTTATCAAGTTAATTTACTTATAAGATTTACATTACAAATCCTTAATGTTAATATTTAGATTTTAATTTTCATGGTATAGTCAAATAATATTTCATTAACATGTTATAAAAGGAAACAATGACTTGATTTCATACTAAAACATCATTTAAAAACCATTATTTAACAGTCTATTATTATATGCCAATTTATCATGGATTTATTAAGATAATTTGACATGTAAGAATTCATCTTAACCAAATATAATAGAACACTATATTTGACATTTTTAATACATTAAATGATAAATTGAATTGTTTTAGCATAAATGAATTCAAATTATGAGTGTTTTTTTTGTTACTTGGGGGAAATAGTGTGGCTTCCCATGGTCATTACCAAAGGAGGAAGTAGTTGTGAAATCCTATTTAAGGAATTTTGATATAAATAAAATATTGAATAAAAACAATATATAAAAGGATGTTTATCAGGTGTCAAATATTAAAAAACATGAAGATTTATGTTAAATGAATATTGTATTTTTCGAAATTTGATGATAAAACAATATGATATTATTTTTATAGATGTTATTTCTTAAATGGTGTAATCGATCTAACTCTACCACCTTAACTACTTTATTAATCATTTTTATTCATATTAAAATCTGCATAAATATGTTTCCTTATTAGTTTTACCCATGATCCTTATGAAAATTAATTTATCCATGAATTAAAAAAGAATTAAAACCTATGCTATCTTTGGAACATGAAATCATTTCACACTAATTTGATTTAATTTATAAGGATATATTATGGGAATATGTAAATTAGTTAACATATCCAATCTATAGATATAATGACCCATCCCCAGTTTCCCATAGAGGGAGAAATATTTTATTATAATGGCATATAAACAAGAAATATGATTACTAAAGGACCAAGTATATTATTGGATTTTGGAAACAAGATACATATATAAGTTCAATATTTCATATCGAAAGGATATTCAACAAAAATTTATTCCAATAGAAAAATCCATGCCTCCTAGATTATGCATGTAAGTCACTCATAACATGCATCTTCATATCCTATGAAAATGAAACAAAATAAAGGGGTGAGTTCAATGATTAGTGAGAGTAATCTATAAAACAGAAGATAACATAAACATAAACATTAGTCATGGAGAATAATTGAAAACACATTATTTTATAATTATTAAAAATTAACACATTATCTTAGGAATATGAGCTGATTACATAATTCCATAATAAAACATAATCATGGGTGTTATACTAGTTGAAAAACCACATGAACATTCAATTAATAGATTCATGGTGAGGGAATTTCATATACTGGACATTCTGAAAGATACAACCAAGGCCTCGCCCGAGACATCTAAAAATGATTAAGGTGTCAGCCAAAACCGTATCTCAAAATGGGAATGGCATCGGCCAATTCCACTTCTATTTGTCTCATGAGACCTATTGATGCATAAATGGGAAATAGAGGGCTCCACCAGTCACATAATAATTCTAGTTAATTCCTCATATGTGTGGGGTTAAACATAATCAAAATATACATTTACATTGAAACCATCATATGAGATGTAAATAACATTCCCTTAACAATGTGATTAAACACTGACCATTCAGAGTAAATTGGTGAATGGTTTTTGGATTTCACTTCCTTAATAAAAAAAATTCCTAAATCATAAAAATAAATATGATAGATGATATCATAAAATCATAATACTAATAATATGTAATAATCAACAAGCGTGTTGAAACAGAATAAGAAACTCTTATAAAATCATTGAGTAATTCATCAAATAAATAGTATTATTTTGAAAAGAATAGTTCATTTGGGAAAGTATTTTTATAAATACAGATGTGAATTAATTTATTATTTTCCCAATAAGATGAGTTGATTTTATAAATATAATTTTTTCCAGAAAAATTGTATAGAGTGCTCTTGAAAAAAGGTAAGGACTTGAGAAATTCCCTTGAAATGGTCAAGTTTTTTCAGAAATAATTTTGAATTTTCCCTTTTAAAACATATGAATCCCATAAAATAATGTTTTATTATAGTTATTAAACATATATATAACAATCACACATAATTTAAAGCTTGTAAATAGTAATACATAGGTACATAATTGAGGTAATTAGACAATAAATGTAACCAGAATTAAAATGGAGATTTGGGTGAAAAACCCTTACGTTAAGTCTGAATGTGTTCCGATCATGAACTTGAAATCCTGGAATATAAAACTAGACTTATTAATAAATTATTTCAGAACCTAATAGACATTTATTTAGTTTATAATAATTTTATTCAGTCAATTATGTTCTTATTGATTAGTTATAAAATTGAATTTCATCCTTTTGGAGTGTTCATTTTCTTGATTTTCATAATCAGTTCAATTATTTTTTTTCTAATGGAGTTCAGGTGGAATGGATTTAACTGTCCAAAATTGAATTTAAATATTATTTATGATCATCCATAGGTTTTAATTTTCAATTTTATCATTTGTTTACGTGGCATGAGGATAAATAAATAGATGTAATATTAGTTACGATCGTTAGATTATTTTTGCAGTATTTTGATTATTAGGATCTAATTTGGTCAAATGATTTATTATTATGTTCATATACTGGTTCAGGAATATTAAAAATCTTATAATACATATATTATTGTCCATTTTATCCATAAAAATGGTTTCATGACTAGTAATGAAGGAGAAATTGAAGAATGAAACTTCTTTGTCCATGAAGGTTGTAAATTAAAACATTGCGGACGATGATTTCGTTTATAAAATAAAAGAGAGTGATGGAATATTTATGATGGTTCTTAAATTAACATGATAAAATTATAATATATATATATATATGATACTGGAGTTATCATGGTCATATGTAAAGAGGATTAGAGGAGATGATAACAAAATAACGGAACATGAAATGAAATTGAAATAAATATAATGTGAATTTACCTCTTGAATCCAAATCCATGAAAATCTTTTTAAGGGAAAGGGTTTTGTTCTTTTGGATATAACAAGAGATCTTGGATGTTTTAAATGACTAGGGGAGTTTACTTGGGATAATCTATTAGGAGACTCAAGGCATTGAAGAGTGAATAGAAGAGGGAGTGGGGGGGGTATAGTGGACAGAGGAGTGAATTTTGAAAATTTTATACATTATTTTATTATTTTTCCAAATACATCCAATAGTGTTGATTCATGTGACCCCTATTAGTAATAAGTGAATGTGAGTTCAAACTAAGAGTTCATAAATAAGCCATGATGCTAGGAATATTGATTTTAGCAAATAATGTATATATACAAGAAATTACTGTATTTTACTATTCATAAAAAATTTGAGTATTTCAGAAAAATCCCAAACATTAAAACTGACCATTTTAGGACTTGTAGAATAAAAAATGGAACAAAATTTTCTGAAAATAATTTTTTAAATATTATTAATTTAATTTTAATATAAAATCAGTATTTATTCGAAAAATAATAATTTGCAAACTATAATTTGTTTTATATCACAATGTAAAATTAATCATGATCTCGTTGTCTTATAACCATATGAAAATGAAATAATAATATTTTTTACTATTCATTATTGTCATTTTACTATTCATATTACTATTCATAAGGGTAATTTACAATTCACCAAAAAAATCATGTTGGTTCTATCAAACTCTGAATAACATACTGAACGCAACTCTAGATGATCATTTTTTAAATGCAAAACATAGTAGTGGAAATGTAATGTTTAACAGCTAGATTATAAAAAATATTGTTTTATTAGGACTCAATGCTTCATGCATTAAATAGTTATTTTCAAAACTATGAGGTGTCACATTCTATCCTCCTTACAAAAATATCATCCTCAAAATTCATATAATGTTACCTCAAAAAATTATTTGTGTAGGTATTCATTATATGCTCCTCAGGATCCCTTGTGGCCTCTTCTATTTTATGATTTATCTAATGTATCTTAACCAGAAGAGTCATCTAATTATTTAGAACTTGTTTATTGGTGTTCAAATTCTAGATAGTCTCTTTATAGTAAGATATGTCAGGTTCCAACTCCATATCTTTAGAAGCAATGAGACATTAAACAAATTTTGTGCATTAGAAAGGCTAGGTAGCCTAGCCAAGTGATTTGAAATAGCACCAATTCATTACATATTTTAAAAATGTCCTACTTACTTAGTGTCAAGTTTCCCTTTCTTCCCAAATATTTTATCAACCTTTCAGGGAGATAATTTCAAGAAAACGTGATCTACCACTTGAAATTCTTTATCTTTCCTTCGATTATCAGCATAACTCTTTTGTCTTCTATGAGATTCATTGATATAACATTGAATATTATTTAACTTCATTGTTGATTCCTCCATAATCTCTATGACCAAAATATTACTTTCACCAACTTCATCCTAGCATATTGGTGTATGACATCCTTTCCTATATAATGCTTCATATGGTTCCATTTGAATAATTGAATGGAAATTATTATTGTAGGAAAACACCACTAAAAGTAATTATTGATCCCATATACCTTGAAAGTCATCTGAACATGATATCAATGTGTCCTCTATGGTTTAGATCATACTCTCTCATTTCCTGTTCGATTTAAGGTGGTAAGAAGTACTCAATCGAATTTCATTATCCAACTAATTCTGAAAACATTTCATGAATTTCTATGTAAATCACGGGAAATAATAAGAAACAATTGAGATAAGTTCTACTTGAAGTCTCACAACATCATTTATATATAGTATTTCTAGTTTCCCAAGTGGAAAATCCTCCCTTATAGAGATTAAATTTGTAGATTTCATATATTGATCCATAATTACCCATATTTCTTCATCCTTTATTTTAGTTTTGAGTAATCTAGTTTCAAATTCCCATGTGACGTGATCCCATTTTTAGGTATTAATAGGTAGAGGTTTCTTGACTACTTTTTAACGATTCCTTTTTCCATAACTTGTAGACAGTCTAAACATCATGATACATAATCTGCAGTTTCCCTCTTCGTGTTATCCCACCAGAAATATTCATTCAAATATCTATACATTTTAGTGATACCAAGATGTATAGAGAAATTTGAACTATGTGAATCATCCAATTACTCCCTTTCTAGCTCAGGTATAGCTGGAACACATATCCTCTTCCAAAATTGTAGAATTATATCTTCACATACAAATTCATCCAACTATCAATCATTCAAAACATTAATTTATTTTTGTTGGTTCACATCATTTGGCTATGAACTTTTGATCCCTTATAATAATGATTGTTGGGAAACCAAATGAAAAGTTATTGATGTTTCACCTTGTTTGATAATTCCCATATCCATCCATAGTAAATTAATGTACAAAAAATTCCTTGTCAGTACTCATTTTTTTTATAAATGAATGATCCTTCATGATAAATTCATTATCTAACTTTTTTTCCTTTCCTGGGTGGTATTGTATAGTACAATGATAATCCTTGAGTAGTTTGAGCCATCATCATTGCGTCATTTTGTGTTCTTTCTAGGAGAATATATACATATGTATCATGTTATCTATATATATCTCACATTTTTAACCATAGATATAATTTATCCATATCTTAAAAGAAAAGATTACGACAGATAACTCAAGATCATTAGTGGGATAGTATTGTTCATTAATTTTTAGCTAGCTTGATGCATAGGAAATAACTATATCATTCTGCATAAGGACACAACCAAGTCCTTTATTTGATGCATCACTATAGATCACAAACCCATCATTCCCTGTTTGTAGGGTTAGGATCAGAGCATTCAATAATCTCCACTTAAATTCTTTGAAACAGTCGTCACATTCTTTTGATCAAACGAACATAACCCCCTTACGTGTAATCTTGGTTAATGTGTTGGGTAATTAGGTGATGTTATGAATGAAAGTCCAAAAATAAACTATTAAACCAATAAAACTATGTACATCCATTATGTTCATTTGAGTATGACATTCTTAAACATCCTTTATCATCATAGGGTTAGTAGATATTCTATCACTAGAGAAAATATGGCCCAAAAAACATATTGATGCCAAAATAATAACTTGAAAATATTCCAATATAATTCATTTCTTCTAAGAGTCTACAGAAAGGAGTGCAAGTGGTTTTCATGATCATCATATATTTTTTAGTATACCAAGATATCATTAATAAATACCAGCAAAAATTAATTAGGATATTCCATGAAAGCTCTATTAATTTGATCGATGAAAAGATAGGGTGCATTAGTCAATCCAAAATCCATTACAGTAAAATTGTAATGCCCATACCTGGTTTGAAATGTTGTTTTTGTAATTCCTTCCTTCCTCACATACATATAATGATTTCCAGATCGATGGTCATTCTTAAAAAAATATTGATCTCTATAATATTGATCAAATAAATAATCAATTTAAGTTATGGGATACTTGTTATTTATTTCTAGACAATATATCTCTTTGTAGTCAATGAACAACCTCATAAATCCATATTTATTCTTAAAGAAATAAATAGGGGTTCCCCATGGAAAAAAACTAGGGTGAATAAATAATTTATTACTCAATTGTTTTAGTTGTTTCAACAGTTCACCTAATTCCACAATCTCTATTCTATATAGAGTCTTTGTTATAGGCCTTGAATAAGTAATTATGTTAATGAAAAACTCAATTTCCTACTCTATAGAATATCTAGGTAAATCCTCTAGAAAGATGCCATCATATTCTTGAAATACATGTACATTATCCTTTTGAACATTATTTTCCAAAACCATAATTATGTCATTACCTTTATCCAAATAAATTATTTTAGTAGAGATACTACAAGCCTTTCTTGATGAAAATCATATGGAGAAGTTTTTCTCTAATGATAAGGAATTACAAAACATCCTCAAAAAATTATAACCTCCATTTTCTTGCAATAAATTTTCACATCATGGTTCGAAATCCAATCCATACTGAGGACTATATGATTTTAAATCATTGTTATGACAATAAAATCATGTGATAATGAACTTTTATATGCCAAAATAGGGACTTCGTGACACAACATTTTTTCAATGATACATCCCCTATGAGATCAGACAGAAAACTGCCTTGTCAAAAAATGATAAATATCAAATTTTCATAGAAAAATTGGAAGATAAGAAAAAATGAGATAATCCAGAATCAAATAATTTATTGGTTATGTTTTAGGAAACGATTAAAGTACCTTCAACCATATCATTATGAACATAAATATCAGCAGTTGTGATCACATAGGCTTGTGCATGATCCCTTGGAAATTTATGTGGCATGTTTCCTTGGCATTTTGTAAAATAATTAGAATAGCATCACATATCCCTAGAACTGTAGAATTGAACATTTATTGATTTTCTCTTCCCTTTTCAATCAACAACAATAAGGAATTTATTTCCACATTTGTGACATACTCATTTTCATTTTCAATAGGCACCAGAGTGTTTCCATCCACATTTATCATTGGGTGGAAATTCCACTATTCCCTTATTCCATGTTTCCTTATTTCATTTTTCAATTTTTTAGCTCCCCCTTCTTCTCATGGATTAGCTTAAAATCATATGACTTATATTATTCTTTTTCCATCTTGATATCACATGAAACTATGTATTTATATGTTGAAATACTTTGGGATACCAGTGCCCGTCAGTGGAATGGATGTAGGCCATCAAATAATTAATCAATATTTCTCCAATGATTTTGTATGTAGTCCACAATATGTCTTTATAACCTTGTGATGTGAACTTCATACTTTTCAACATTATAATATACCTTTTTCCTCAAAATCATAAACACCCTTTCCATATCCACTTGTTGTTCATGAGGAAAGTATTTCTCTATGAATATTTCCTTAAATTCCCTCCATTGCATCTATTTTATCTCTTCCTCCTTTTATGTATGGGATTAATGACCATAAATGATCTAAATCTCCCAATTATGTTAAACTTCCTTGAACACCTTCTATTTTTCTTTTCATCCCTAAGTGAAAAATAAATTCTCTATTTAACCTATCCAGTGGTCAGCTACAAATGGGTTTGTAGTTCCATTTTATAATGAAGGCTATTGTCTCATAATGTGATCTAAAAAATAACCTCCATGTATTGGATCAAGATTATCTATATGGTATGAATAATGTGCACAAACTAAGTATGTTATCCCATTATAGTTATATTTTTCTCAGCATCAATTGCAACTCTAGATCCAACATCATTATCTTGAATCAGAGGTCACTACCTATGTAGGATATCTATGTTCATCCATTTTCCATTTCTCCCGCTATTAACCATTTTTAGATAATAGAATACACTAGATTATGTTGTGAATCATAATGTATAATTATAACATGGAAAAACTATTAGGAAAAATTGAAATCTTTTGACTGGCTAATCCCATAATCACAAATATGTTTTCTTTGAGTTAAAAAATACATTAAAATCCTTCATAAGGTCTTGAAAAAACATGAATTATCCCAAGAATATCCTCATAGAAGTTCAAACTAGGTCTGTTATAAGGCCCATTATCTTGTTCCAGGATACCCCAGGTCAATCCAGACACACCTTTTCAGAGTTTTCACTCTTAGGTACATCTATGCAATAACCACATCCACTTGTAGTATCAATAGTGGGTTGCATTTTATTGTAAGATCTACATAATCTATTCCTTGAAAAAATAATTGGATCTTATTGAATGTTTATCCTCAAAGTCTAACTTCTGGATTATTTCCTAATCTATGTTTTCTAAATCTATATTCCATGTTATCTACTAAACCTTCTCTGATACCAAATGCAATGAACTGACCCTAGTTGGCCAGAGCTAGTGCCTTATTTTATTACATTGGCATTTTAATAAAGAATATGTGTCCTAAAGGACCATGTAGTTTCGTATATTTATGAAAAAAAAACATATATAAGTTAAAAATTACATCTTTAAAGGAAATACATCACTAACTTATTTCAATAGAAACATCCATGTGTCCTAGATTATGCCTACAAGTAACTCATAACATACTTATTCATATCATCGTAAAAGGAAACATAAGAAAGGGGTGAGGAAAAATTATCAGTAAGAGTGTGAATGATAGTGAAAGATAACATAAACATAAACCCTATGCATGGGGACTCATTGAAAATACATTCTTTACAGATAATAAACTTGAACACATTATTGTAGTTATTTGATCTGAGTAAATAATTCCATACTAAAACATATTCATGGGTATTCTAATATTAGTATAACCTCACAAACATTCAATTAATATCCTCATAATTAGGGGTGTTCATATTCCAAAAATTTTAAAACATACCATTAAGGACTCAAACAAGATGTCTAAAATGAATAAGGTCTTGGACAAAACCATATCTCAAAATGGGCAAGTCCTCAACCATGTCCTTATCTATTTATCTCATGATTCCTAATTATGACTTGGGGGGATATAGAGGGCCCCAAAAATTACATAATAATTCCAATGAATTCTTTATATGAGCAGGGAAAATCATAAACAATGTATACATTCACATTAAAATTAATATATGCAATGTTAATAACATTCCCCAAACATTAAGCTTAAACACTATCCATTGGGAGTAACTAGTTGAATGGTTTTAGGATAGAACATATATAATCCATCAATTCATTAACTATAAAATTAAAATTTGTAGAATATATAATAAAATATTAATCACAATAATACATAATAATCTACAAGATATTTGAAACAGAATAAAATACTCTTATAGAATCATTGAGTAATTCATGAGATAAATAATCTTTTATATTGAAAACAAGAGTTCTATTGGAAAAGTATTCCTATAAAACTAAAAATGAAGTAAGATAGTACATTAAAAATAAAATTAGTGATTTTATGATGATAATGGTTTTCAAAAAAATAGATTACTGGGTTCCCAAGAAAATAGTTAAGGATTTGAGAAATTTCCTTCAAACGAACTTTCATTTCAGAAGAAATTTTGAAAGTTGCCTTTTAAAAAGTGAAAATCCACATTAATTAAAGTAGTATTATTGTTGATAAACATATATATAAATATAATACATAATTTATAATGAGTAAATTATAATAAAAAATAAAATAATATAGGTAATTAAAAACTAAAAGTAACCTGAATGAAAAAGGTGGTTTGGGTAAAAAACCCTAACCTTAAGTCCGAATGTTTTCCGCTCACGAACATACAGTACTGAAATATGAAATTATACTAATTAGTAACATAATAAATAACATATTGAAAATTTATTTAGTTTATCATGATTTTATTTAATCCATTATGTCCTTATTTATTAGTTATATGATTAAATTTCCTCATTTCAGAGTGTTTGTTTTATTGAGTGTCATAATAAGTTAAATTGTTTTTATATAATTTAGATCATGTGTAATGGTAGAAAATCTCAATAATTGAATTTAAATATTATTTATGAAAAAATATTCGTGTTAATTTTCATTTATATATTTGGTTATATAGTATGATGATTAATCACTGGACGAAATATTAATGACATTCACTTAAAATATTTTAGCGGTATTTTGATTATTAAGAACTAGTTTGTTCATTTGATTTAATATTATATATAGATAATGGATACTTAATATAAAATAGATTATAATAAATATATTAAATTATAGATCGACCATCCAAATGGTTACCTGACTAGTAATGAATATGAAATTAGAGAATGAATGTTCAACGGCTACAGAGGTTTTAAATTGGAACCTCACAGATGATGATTTCATTTATAAAATAAAAGAGAGAGAGTAATAATTTTGATGATGGTTCTTCCATTACCATAATATAATTCTTGTATATAGATTATAATGGATTTATAATGGTAATTTGGATTGATGTGGTGAAGAGAGGATAACAATATAACGGAACATGAAATGAAATTGTAAGAAATATAATGTGAATTTACCACTGTAATCCACTTCCTTGAGAATCTCTTTAAGGGAAGGGGTTTTTGTAATTTGGAAAAAAACAAGAGTGCATGGATTTGGGGAGTGACTACTGAATATTATCTGGGACGAACTCTGAGGAGCTTCAAGGCATAGAGTTGTTAATAGAATAGGGAGTGAGGAGGGGGGTTATATTATAGGAGAGGAGTGAATTTTGAATATTTTATTATTTATTCTTTTTTTTTCGAATATAACCAATTGTATTGATTCATGTGAACCCTAATATTAATAAGTGTATTTGAGTTATAAATAAGTGTTCTTACATCATACATGATTATATTAATAGTGAATTTAACTGATTATGTATATATACGAAAAATTACCATATTCGACTATTTATAAAAAATCAGATATTTCAAAAAAATAAAAAAAAATTCACTGTAACAATTTTTTAATGTGTAGAATTAAAAAATGTACTCCATTTCTTGAATATAAATTTCTAAATATTATTAATTTAATTTTTAAATAAAATCATAGTTTATTCTTAACATAACAATTTTAAAACTATAATTCGTTTTATATCACATTGAAAAATTAATCAATGTCTCATTTTCTTATAACCATATGTAAATAAAATAATATATTTTTTAATATTAAAAAGAGTTTTATTACTATTCATAATGGTATGTTAAAATTCACTAAAAATTCATATTGGTTCCATCAGACTCCAAATGACTTACAATACGCAACTCTAGATATCGGGTTTTCAAAATTCAAAACAAAGTTGAGGAAAAGTTATATCCTCCCACTAGATTATAAAACATATTATTTTTTAGGGACTCAATGTTTCGGGAATTCAATATTTCTTTTCAAAACATTGGGGTGTTACAATAAATGAGTAGGAATTGAGTTTTGGGACTATATTTGAACTCTACAAATTGATCCAATTTTTTTTGTTAAAGATCATACCCTTTCAATTCCCACATTAATCAACCTGATGTGTTTTTTTTTGTTTTCAATTTATTTATTTGTTTTATTTATAATAAAAATTTAATTCATATATCTTTTTTCAATATTTAGAATATAGAATTGATTCAAAAAATGGTGAATAATGTGAGAATTTGGTCAATAATTATTAAAAACTATTATTCCATGTGTGGTGTAGTCATTGTAAAAATGTATTTCATGGGAAAAATATTAGAAATAATATAAACCAATATATTTTCTAATCAGGATTTAATTAAAATATTATTGAATAAATGAAGAAAAATATTGATCAATAAAAATGATATTGAAGAGAAATTATGATGTTTATTATGAAAACAAAAACATTAAAAAGTGAAGTAGAAGAAGAAATCAAATTGATGGGATCATTGATTCCGTAGAACTCCCCCAATAATTTCAGGAATAATTGGAGTGATATCACTTTAACTTTACTATAAATCTATAAATTCACATGCACCCCTAATGAGAAAAACACACATATAGGATGTGTAGTAGAGGATATAGTTCTAAGAAATTACAAGTGTGAATTGGATATTATGCCAAATTATTAACAAATTCCACAAATTTTCAATATATAATATATGTAAACCAGATATCGATCCATAAGGATGATTTTTTTTGTAATTGTTTCCTCAATCAGCTATATAATATTGAGCTCAATAAAACCCTAGATATAGAAAATATGTCCCAAATTGTGAATTTGTATTCAATCTGTTCAGTCCAGAATAGATTTGAATTTATGGTCCATTTTGTCTAAGAAGATGGAAGATCCATCTCAAATGGCCTGAAACAAATTTTCTCCCATTTGGAGAGTAATTTTATAAAAAAATTAATTTTCAAAGTAGATATATTAAACTATTTGTGCTTAATATACTATTATTTGCATTAAAGTTTCCAAAGTGGTATTTTCCTCACATGTAAAAATTAATGATTTAATCCAAAATATTACATAAAAAACATATTTAGAAAACGATAAAAAATTTGGTTAATTATTATCAATAAAATTTTAAATAAATATAATTTCAATTAACTCTACCACAATTTGACATGGAACTACACGGAAAATTCATATAAAATGTATATCATAGATTATTAATAATATAAATATGTTGATATTTCACATACAATAATGTAAATATAGGTAAGGTAATATTACAATCATTAAGTGAGTATCATTAAATTTTTATTTTATTTTTAAATAAATAATTTCAAAAAAATACGAGTCATCCTAATAGGACAAATTATAAGAAATAACGCTATGGATATATAATTACATAAATTTAAATATGAGTGTGTGAAAATACATTAAAGTTTATATCTACACCATTTCTTTATTATATTCTATTTATGTTAAAAAAACATCATGAATTTTTATAATTTCACCAAACTATTTCTACATTATAATGAAATCAAATTTTAAGACCCACTCTCTTATGAATTTTTGAATGTAAACCTCAAAAATCTCAACCATGATATCCCCTAATGTTTAACATTTCAACCCACCCTAATTTTTTAGATTATATATATATATATATAATTTTATTATGGAATACAACTTTCTAATATTAGGTACACATGCACAATTTAATCTAGTATTGTAATAAAATAGATTGAAAGGAAAATGAACATATAGAAAAATATTTTATGTATGATGAATTTTATTTACCTAAATTTTCTATACACACATTTGAGAGGGAAATTTTTAAATAGTCGTCATCAATTTTAATGGTCCTTTTGTGGGAGATCTCAAATTATGTGTAGTTTTTTTGATACTTTGGCGCAACAGAGTGGTCGAGCATGGCCATTATATTTTGATGAAGTACATATGATAAAATATTAATGGAATCTTGAAAAAAAATTAATATAAAAAAATTAATATACTTAAAAATGCTGGGGTGGGGTGTTTTTTACTTTTATGAAAATATAAAATTTATTTTGCAAGAAAATTTTATTTTTTAATTTATAGAATTTGATTTTTAAAAAATAATGAGAAGATTTTTTTAGAAAATATTTCTTAAAGGCATCATAGATATACCTCAAACACTGAACTGACTAATTTATTATTAAATTTAAAATTAATATCAACTTATTTATTATCCATTATTTTTTAAATCACACTTCCCTATGATAATTAACTGATCCTCTTTAAGAAAATCAATTAAAACCTAGTATATCATTAAAAAATGAATTATTAGCACCATAATTTTCTTGATGTTCTAGTCCTTGATTTTTGTTATTAGTAAATTATGGAATTTATAAATTATAGAAATGTGGATTAATTATGTTTGGTAATATATTTGGACTCCACAAATTTATCCCATGTTGTTTTGTTTTACTGATTAAGACCATCCTCATACAATTGGAACATTACTCGATCATGGATGTTTTGAGTCAACAATTAAATTTATTACTATGATTTTTTCAGAAACAAAGATCATATATATTATTATGTGAATTATTGTATCCCATTTATTTAAAACAAATAGATGAACAAGGTATAAATTAGATAAATTACTAAGAAAAACAACTCATCCATGGGAGGAGTCGTTTTAATGGAACATTTCTACCTGTGAAACGCTCTACAAAGATTATAACCTCATAAAATTTCTACTCATTATTTTCATAAAAATCTCGTGAATGATAATAGAATGTAATTATAAAACAAATAGAAGGAATGGTAGAGAAAGGAATAATTTTATTATTAAAAAAATTTATTTCAACATGAATAACAAGAATAATGATTTTATGAAGGGATCGTTGAATAAAGATATCTCTATATATAAATTCATTTAAAAATAGAGTGGAACCACTTATATACTACATAAATATCCCAATTCACTTAAAATCCCATCAATATTATAAAAATAAATTTCTCTATAATGGAGGGTAGGATAGGGTTTCATGACTTTACAAGTGTGGATGAGATATATGGGAAAAAAATTTAATGAAAATAACATCATCTAATTGACGTAAAAATTACACGAACCACATATCATTATAAAAGAATTATTTTTGAGGAATTGTTTTGTCTATCTAATATACAATGTCATATTGATCCCATTTTTTGTAGGTAGAAGATATGGCCCAAATGGTGATTTGGTGTCTAATATGTGGAGTTAAGCCCACCATTGACTTCATGACACATTTAATCCAATAAAAAATGTCATCCTTTTTGTATTTTCTAATTAAAATTTATCCCTTTAAGTGAGTAATATTTTCAATAAATCTTAAGTTTAAATAATATGTAAAAAATGTTGTGATTAAAATACTATTGTTTACATTGGTTGTTCAAAAAAATAATTTTCATCAAATTTTTAAATTAATTATATAATTCCATATATTCTATAAATACACTTATTTATTTGTATTTTTAATAAAATATTTCAGTTATTACCAATGAAATATTGAATAATTTTTTTTATCAAAAAAAACATTCAGTCAATAGGACTGTGTATATATATATATCAAATAAAAAAACCAGGAAAACATAACTGGTAAAACCCTATGTACTAAAAATGAATCCTGGCCGTACACATGATATCATACTATATTGACCCAAGAGATAAAAAACCAATAATCAATAAGGAAAAAAACCTAGTGGACCCAAAAAAATGGAAATCAATCAACTCTAAAAGTGAATTGAATGATCTATAACCTATTCCCATGTCACTCAACTTTTTCCAATAAATGCATTAGCTACTCCTAGAAATGAGGTCAAAACCATGAAATGAAAAATAATATTCTTTTATATACCTTTATTATATAGTATGTCAGAATAAATGGGGCTCTAATGCAAATTTATAATATACAAACATCGAATATAACTAATCCTTTCCAAATTCATAGGTTTCTCTTATACCTCGGGTGGACCACACTATATGTTAGAGTCCACTAACAAGTATCATGAGTACAATATGATTATATATAGATAATATACCCTTGTTCAAAGTTAAAAAATACTAGAGAATACAGTAATCACAATTCATCATGTAAAGAAATAATGAGCATCAATATATGATTGAAACATTAAATATAAACCATGAGATATCGATAATTATTCAACTAGATAGTTATGAGTTAGACATATCAACAGTCAAATATTATAGGTAAAAAAGTGTACAAAATGAATGGATTAATGTTTTCAAGACATAAAAGTAGGTCAATATCTAGAAAAAACACCATCCCCTATCTCTATCAAATCATGCATTCAAGAATTAGTAAAAGGGATGTTTACCTTTCCCATCCCAATGTAGAGACCCAACCCTAGTAAGATCAAAGTTAGTGTCTAAAGCCTTTATATTGGAATGATTACAAGGAAATGCACCCCAATCGACTTACCAGTTTATATGTATTGGTAAATTGGACAGATTCATGGGTCATATATTGAAAATGAATTCAATAATTACATCATATTTTTTTTCTTTCGAGGATCTACAGATGGAAAAAATAGTTGTGAACTTATATGCCCAGTTAGAGAAAAATACAATAAATCAATAACGTATCAAAGAGAATAATCATCATGGAAAGGTAATAATAGAAGACACAATCCATATAGTTAATAAACTGAGAAGGATGTGCACCAACAGTATGAAAATTTAAATGACTAAAATTCAAACAATTTAATAAATGAAATTATAATGAAAGGATCCATTAAATTTTCCATAATAAAAATTTCATGGATAAAAAATAATTAGTGACAATGAATGAAATGAATAATTATTAGACATCATGTCTCAAGAACATGAAACCCTCTATTATCAAGATATATCCTCTAAATAATTTACAACAACTGGTAGAAGCTAGTTTAATTTGAGAAACTAATTTCTCTCATGAGAACCTCTGGATGCATCCTGGGAATATATAATATTCGGTCTCAACTCATCATTGTATTCCAAAATCATTCCTTATATATATTGATCTATTAAATAAAGAAAAAACATGTGTTATCAAATATCTGTATTTAATAGAGAATACAAACATAACAATATTTCCCAAGAAAACCAGAATAACTATCAAAGTAAACAAAGTATTTAAAATCATATATGTTTTAAGAAATAAATATATCCATGATAAATTTGATAAATAACAAGGGGAAATAGATGTTATAATGATCATATGATATTGAATATTCTAAGGGGACTTAAAAAGGAATCAATGATAAGAATATTAATACAATCATTGGCCAAATTAGTCATAAACCATCTAGATGAAGAATAAGGATGGTATAAATTAAATATATCCTAAATGGAGTAAAATAATTGGTTTTTGTCATTAATGAATAAAATAACATAAAATGATCTTTATTCACGAAGAAAATATCTTTTTTATATATAAAATAATTTTAAAAATTATATTTGTTAAAAAAAAAGAGAAATAAAATTGGTTTAAAAATTAACATTTTAATCCTACAATGCAACGTTCAAAAAATGAACGATGGTTAAATCCATCCAAGACATACACATAGCAATTAACATTCGGTTTACATGGTAAAAATGATAGAAAAATTCTATATTTTTAAGAGACACGAAGAATCCCTTGAAAACATTTTCTAAATAAGGGTAAAACTTTCTTTAATTATTTATTTTATAAAGGTTGAATACATTTTTGAAAACCGTTTGAGAAAATAAGGTTTTTAGATGAAAACAAGTTCTCCAACATTATAGTGAAATTAAATAATTTTTTCCTAAAAACATTTACATAAATATTTATGTAAAAAATAATTTAAAATGTTAATATTACACAAAAATGTCAGTAACAACCATAGGATAGTAAAATGAAAAGATATATTAAAAAATGAACCAATAATATCTCTAATGTATATTAAATCATAAGAAATCCTAAACCAAATGTGATTATGAAGTAAACCCTTGAAAAATCCATAACATTGATGTGGGAATATGTTATTAAATAGATTATTTGTTTCAAGACCCATCCTAGTGGGGACCATGCTACATCTCCCCAAGCCCACCACCACTAGGCTAAGGGCTGGTGACTATAACAAAGTAGGCATTCCACAATCTTGGGAGGCATTTCCTATGCACCTGTACATAGGTACACATCTACAGGATCAGAAAATGATGAAATATAAATGACCAATATGTAAATAATGCATCCATACCACTATATCCAACACAGAAGAGTACAATGGAAGTTAATGTAATGTAACTCGGGCCATAATACAAGAACATCAAAACATTCTATATCCACAAGTCCAACCTATAATAAAATTTTACTTTTAATATTGTTTGTAATTGTGGGAACAAACCTCAATCAGTCTAGTCTCACAAAGAACCATTGGGTCCTGGTTCTCCTAAGACTCCATAAAAAAGACGATTATCTTCAGAAGGCGCGACACGTGCGTGAAAAGCCCTTGCATGGGTGAGTATCACAATACTAATTAAGAAACCATGAATCGACAATGAAATTCATCAATGGAAATATAAAATTAAATATATACATTTATATGACTATAATTGATATAACATGAATATCCAGATATAATTAAGAATGACACTCTATATAGATGTAAGTCATAGCCACCCCATACGAACCCCAAAATTTTATCTTCAAGATTCCACAAAGCACTCATCTAAGAGAACACACTTCGATATATGATAATTCTAATAGATCTGAAGAGAGATTTGATACAATAGATGAGGGTAAGAAAAAAGGATATGTGGTGATATAACCAAATAAATCTGGATTAACAATCCAAGTAGAGCATCGTTGCCAGAATAGTGTTGGTCATGTAGAAACTGAGAAATCCACCAAGGGAATAAATAATGAATAAAGTATTGTACTCTGTGACATTGGAGGGATTCCAAAAAATCTATCTAGTAAGTCTTGTAGAAGGTACCATATTCTTGAGATTTGGAAATAATACAATACCTACCATCAGGGAAAATTTAAGGGACACAAACCATAGCAAAATATTTCTAAGATAAGAATGACAAGAGAATCTAGTCATAAATAAATGAGGTGCATAGTGTTTAGTAGGGTCAGACATCATTTCTTGTGACCCTGGGTACTACCTATGTACTATACCCAATGCCATTCCATACAATGTCACGCATAATATGGATACACGGTTTAAAGTAAGGGTTGTACATCGCGTTGTTCCATCTGGGTCCTCCTTTGTACTCTTGTTGTGTTCCTGTATAGGGTATTAGCCCATGTGTCTCTGCTTGTGTACAAAAAGATGAGGTAGTCTGTATAACTGGTTTAGGACTTGACATGTGGGAAAGTAGACATAGTGTAGTCAAACCGTGTTGAAAAGACCCGTAAATTTCAAGGGAATTTTTTTTCTTAATTTTCTTTCAAATTCTACGAGTACGCAGTTTCTGACGGCGCCTGATTCCGAGGCCCGGTGTGCTCGGAATAATTTTCCGAAGTCTAGCTCGGGTATGTTCAGTGAACGAACGAGCGGGTTTTATAACTTTTGATTCAGTGCTCGGAATTGAAATCTGAGGGCACCGATGAAACCGCAGCGCCGATAATCGCATAGGAATACTTTTTCTGGAGTTGTGTTTGCTCGGGATTATATGTTTAAAATGTGAGGAGTAAAATTATAGTTGTTTTACAATTATATTTTTATTATGCCACTAGTGATTTATGAGTTATGGGAAAGAAAGTTGTGAGGAAGTGCGGTGGGGCCCACATGATCCCCCACCACCTTAAATTTCATAACACCCCATTAAACACCCTCTCCCTCTTCAATACATGTCAACCCCTCAAATTTATGAGAAACCTTCCTCCCTCTCTTTAATTAAATGCCAACCTGTTTAATTAATGAGGATCCTTCCTCTCTTTTTAATGTTCCACCGTAGGGGATTAATTGAGTGGGGACCTATGTCAAAAATCCCCCATTTATGACTTGCGTGCCAACGACAAACCCACCCTCCTATTTAAAGGAGGTCAGGGGGAGGAGTTCTGGACGACTTCTTCAAGCGGCAGAATGCTAGCAACGAAGCACGATGCCCAGCACATGGAGAGCTTTCCTCTTCCTCCAACGAAGAACGAAGAACGTCGACGCCACCCTCGGCTTCATCCCTCCCGATGTTGATGGAACGACGTCCATCTACCGCGACGCCATCGACCGCGACACCGACGAATGCCTTCTTCGAGGTAGGGGTTTGATTTTTTATGTTCGTGAATATTTTGGTGTTCATCGTTAATCTTTTAGCCACTTGCTATCGATTAACGGGAGGGGGTCGGACCACAGAAACACTGCAAACCTCCTCCCTTTTTACTTTTTCCCTTTGTTTTGGATTAAAACGGAGACGGCACGGTGTCGTCGCCCCGCGTAGAAACGAGGGAACCATGGCGAAGGAGCGCGGCGCCATCGCGTCGTTCCGTTAAGGCCGAAAGTGGCCACGGCCGGAGCAGGGGCCACGGCGGAGGGGTGGGGCGCCATCGTGCCCCACCGGAGAATTTTTAAGGTCCGTAGCTGGGGCAGGCCACAGCGGAGGGGCACGGCACCGACGCGCCACGTCGGTCGAAGAAGGGTCTCGGCCTAAGGCCGCAGTGGTCACCGATAGGGGGCGGCTGGACTCCCCTGCCGCCAGAGCATTAGGAGCCACTCCCCTTTGGCCACGGTGGAAGACCTAGAGGCGGCCGGATAATCTAGCCACCAGTGCTTGGACGACGGGACCGTGGGGTCCCGCGGCGGCACCGGCCGGCCAACCCGACCGGCCGTTCAGAATTCCAGGGGTCGTAACCCCCAGTGGTGGACAGGCGGTCCCCCCATGTGGGGCCACCATTACAAGTTGAGGGGGTAGCACACCCCCATCGTGCCGCTCGGTCACAGACCGAGCGCCCAGCCGAGTCGGGCCGCTCGCGCTGGGCCAGGGCGCCCATCCGCTGGGTCGGGCCACCCGCTGGACCGGGCCGCGCCTGCTGGTCCGGGCCGCACACGCTGGTCCGGGCCACCTGTTGAGCTAGGTCGCGCCTGTTGGGCCTGACCATGCCACGGGGCGGGGCCACGCCAAAGTGGGCCGAACCCAGACCTGGGTCGGGTCGACCCGGTTCAGGCCGACCCAGGGTGTTTTGGGCCGGGTCGGTCTGGGCCCAAACCCCACTAAAAACGGACAGATTCATTCAAACGTCCATAAGTTGGGATACGGACGTCTGATTGACACACCATCAGTTCCGATGTGATCCTTGGATCAAGAAGTTCATTTCAGAATATTACACTCAAGGTTTTGGGGAACAATGGGTACGGATGGGTTCATTCGAACATGAAACCAACTGGGCCTTCGGAGCAGAAATGCTTATAACTTGAGCTCCGGACGTCCGATTGATGTTCCGTCGACTATGTTGGTTTCCTCTCAGTGATACGGATATTTTGGATTAATCCTCTTGAGTTTTGGACGTAGTTGGAGTATGGTGGGTTGGTTTTGACTTAAAAACCAACCGGGCCCCTCGGATAAAAAAGTCAATAACTCTCAGACCGGGCGTCTGATTGACGCGTTGTTTGTCGTGTTGAGTTCCTTTTGTCGATACGGAACTTTTTGATACATCAATTCATGACTACATGATAGTTGATGTATCAAAACCCTTGGCTTGTGGAGCGGCTCCTCTCGGAACGAGCGTGCTATATGCGGGAACCCTAGAGCTGGCTGCGACTGTGACGACGACGATGATTGTACTAGGATCCTCCGTGGGTTTGACGAGGATGAAGATTGTTCTGGGATCCTCTGTGGGTTCGACTACCATGCTGGGATCCTCCATGGGTTCGACGACAATGAATACTATACTTGGATCCTCCGTGGGTTCGGCAACAACGACTACTAAACTTGGATCCTACGTGGGTTCTGCAGAGGAGATGATTCAGAGGCTATATCTATTCATCTCCACCCCTCTAAGTAAATGGATACCAGTGTGAGCTGAGCCTTGACTTTCAATCATTATCTTCGATGTAGTTGACTTGATATCCTGTGTGGATTAGATTATGCTTTTCTGTGTGGATTGGGTCGTACTTTCTTGTGTGGATTAACTTTTACTTTCCTGAGTAGACTGGATTGTAATTGAGCGCGTGAGTTGGAGATGAACTAGATTTGATGACTTAGGTATATGTTTGGGAATATACCTAAGTTGTGTTGGTTGTTACTTCGTGATTGTATCTTTTCTTTGTGGTTTATCCTTTCTGGATTTAGGGAGACCTTCGGGGGTCTCGGGGTCCCTACTGAGTGTCGTATACTCACCCCTGCACGGGCTTCGCCCACACTACATTGTCTTGGTGCAGATGACAGACAACATTGATTGTGGTTGAGGCTTGAGTAGTGGGACTATACCTGGAGGTGGACCTCACAACGATTCAGTACCGGAGGTGGACTTCACGACGAGATGGTACCGGGAGGGGACAGACGGATGTGGAGAGCTGAGGTGGCCATTTGTACCAACCCTTCAAGTGGAAACCCGGAGGACAGTCTAGGAGCAGCTCGACACCTTCCAACTATTGTAATTTCGTTCAGTTGTAGCTTTACTTTTCATTTGGGTTTTTATTCTGGTCGATTTACCTTTCAGCAGCTTCTTTTGTACTTAGTGTTGCTTCTGCTTATACTCTGTGGTGTTTGATTACATTATAAAGGCAACACCTTCCCTTTTTTCGGAATTTACACCTTTGGTGCTAGTCTCCAGCCCCTAGACTATAGAAGGCGGGCTTGGGGTAGTCACGGCACAGGCCCTGTGGACGGTTCGTGACAAATTGGTATCAGAGGAGTTCGGTTCTACCGCAGAACTCATGACTCCGATCTTTCTTCTATGTGAAGCAACGGTGTCAAGGTTATTGAGGTGGTAATTAGTCCAGGGAGTCCAGTGTTGGTGTGGCGGCCAACGTATCCATACACCAGGACCCTGACTTCTGATTTCCAACTCAGTTCATGAAAACATTGGTTGCATGTTTGTTTCAAATGTTTTCTTTGTGATTACTTTGTGTCAGCTCACCAGGTATACATTTTTGACCGTGGCGCACCTTTTACTTTTCAGGATGGCCCCACGATGGCAGCCAGCTAGGGTTCTGAGTGTTGTATGAGATGGCAGCCCATCGAGCGACGAGGACTCGGTGTAGGGACCCATTACAGTGGATGGGCTGACGGTACCTCTACCCCCCGAGCCACTGATGCCACCAGCCCTAGCTGCTGAGAGTGAACGTCGCCTTAGTGAAATGCACGAGTTTCAACGTCATAGACCGCCCAGGTTCCGTGGGGAGATGGACCCTTAGACATCCAGGGATTGGCTGGAGGTTGTTGTTCAAGTTTTCAGGTTAGTGGGGACACCATCTGGCCACATGGTGAACCTTGCAGCGAGTCTCCTGCACGCGGTAGCAGGAAGATGGTGGAGCCTGATGCTCTAGGTGCACGACGAGGCATCACTTCTTTGGACGGACTTTGAGAGCCTCTTCCGCTCGGAGTTCATCCAAGCCACCCTCTGTGCGGTGTGCATTCCAGAGTTACTACAGCTGCGACAGGGCAACATGACTGTGGCCCAGTACTCGGCGAGGTTTACCGATCTCTGGCGCTACTCCACGGATATGGTATGGGACCCGTTCTTCAGGGCCCGGACCATCGATCAGGGGCTGAGGCATGAGATCAGGGCTTTGATGATCTCCCTAAACATTTTGACCCCGTAGGGGGTGTTGGAGAGAGCCCCTCTAATGGAGAGTTTTCTCACCGAGCAGTCACTAGCGGTGGGACCCTCCGCAGGACGACCTATAGCGGAGTCTTCTGCAGTTGGCAGTAGACAGATGACGTAGAGGTCCAAGTGGACCAGACCATCAGACAAGCAATATCAGGATGCAGGTTAGGTTGTGCGAGGCACACGAAGGAGAGCTATCCACACGAGGAGCAGGCAGTGCTACGCATGCGGCGGGCAGGGTCACATGGCTCGAGACTGCTCGACTCATCCTTCAGATGAGAAGCAAGCAGTAGAGGGACCTCCCTGGCAGAGGTTCGACCATGGTGTTCCGCAGGGAGTAGGAGGACGCGGCAGAGAAGCTGACCAAGCAGCGGGTGGTGGGCGACGCTTTGAGTCCCTACTACCACCACCATCACTGGGGAGACCACCCCGACCGCATAGAACGAGTGGACAGGGGAGATCTCATCTTTAGGCAACTGAGGCATACGACCATGGAGCTCCAAGAGAATATGGACAGGAGCAGGAATAGCTCCAGACATGGAGGCTTTTGTTTATGTTGCTTCTAGCTTAGTTGATTTTTTGTGTCTTTGTACCATGGGCTGCAGTAATAAAAGACACTGTTCATGTGATGTTTTGTCCCTGTCCTTTTTATGTAGATGATACTAAGAGGTTTCGGTTTAAAACTGTTAACATGACCTTGACTTTTGAGATGCCTACTGGACGGGACCCATGTGACCACACACTGATGTCGACAGTGTGACTCAACCCTTGGAGGCAAGAGTAACGGTTGGATCTCTTGGTAGTAGCGTCGAGGCCTTACGACTTCATCCTTGGTATGGATTAGTATCATCAATGTTGGTATTGACTGTAATAGGAAAAGAATGTGGTTCACCCAGGGGATGAGACCATATTTCTCTTATTGGAAACGGAGAAATCTTAGTAGCTCTTGTAGGACCAGAGAAGGTTCCGGTCATCCAGGATCGGATGAAGACAACTCAGTCCTGACAGAAGTCTTATGCCGACAGGAGGTGGAGGCCACTGGAGTTCGAGGATGGTGACTACGTTTTCTTAAGGGTCTCACCTCGACGTGGATTACGAAGATTTGGCTGAGGCGGCACGTTATCTCTGCACTTCATCAGACCCCGAATCATATCTTTGACGATGGGGTGACTTTTTCGGGGGTCCCGGTGGAGATCGAGGATCGATAGGAGCGGGTCCTAACTAGATGGTCGATTCCTCTAATGCACCTCGGGTGCCAGCACGGGAACCTCCAAGAGATCACTTGGGAGTGGGAGGCTCAGATGCATGCTCAGTACCCTCTGTTTTTCCCTAGTTTGAGATGTATCTTTATGGGGATGTAAATCCCTGAGGTGGGAGTAATGTAGAGACCCGTAAAATTAAAGGAAAATTTATTTCATAATTTTTTTTGGATTTCTACGAGTACACATTTTCTGACGGCGTTTGATTCTGAGGCCCGGTGTGCCCGTAATAAATTTCCAAAGATTATCTCGGGTACGTTCAGTGAAAGAACGAGCAGGTTTTCTAACTTTTGATCCGGTGCTCGGAATTGAAATCTGAGGGCACCGATGAAACCGCAGTGCCGGTAATCGCTTAGGAAGACTTTTTCTGGAGTTGTGTTAGCACGGGATGATATGTTAAAAATGTGAGGAATAAAAATATAGTTTTTTTACAATTATATTTTTAATACGCCACTAGTGGTTTGTGAGTTATGGGAATGGAAGTTGTGAGGAAGTGAGGTGGGGCCCACATCATCCCCCACCTCCTTAAATTTCCTAACACCCCATTAAACACCCTCTCCCTCTTTAATACATGTCTACCCCTCATGTTTATGAGGAACCTTCCTCCATCTCTTTAATTAAATGCCAATGTGTTTAATTAATGAGGATCCTTCCTCTCTTTTCAATGTTCCACTGCAGCGGATTAATTGAGTGGGGCCCCATGTCATAAATCCCCCATTTATGACTTGTGTGCCAACAAAAAACCCACCAATCCTATTTAAAGGAGGTCAGGGGGAGAAGTTTTGGATGACTTCTTCATGCGGCGGAACGCTAGCAGTGAAACACATCACCCAACACTTGAAGAGTTTTCCTCTTCCTCCAACGAAGAATGAAGAACGCTGACGCCACCCTCGGCTTCATCCTTCCCGACGTTGATGGAACGACACCCGTATACCATGACACTGTCTACCGTGACACTGAAGAATGCCTTATTTGAGGTAGGGGTTTGATTTTTTATGTTCGTGAATATTTTGGTGTTCATCGTTAATCTTTTAGCTTCTTGCTATCGATTAACGGGAGGGGGTCGGACCGCACAAACACGGCCGACCCTCCTCCCTTTTTACTGTTGTCCTTCATTTTGGATTGGAACGGAGACGGCGTAGTGTCGTCGCACCGACCGGAAACAAGGGAACCACTGCGAAGGAGCGCGGCACTGTCGCACCGCGCTGTTAAGGCCGAAAGAGGTCGTGGCTGGAGCATGGGCCCGGCGGAGGGGTGCGGCAACGACGCGCCGTGCCAGTCGAAGAAGGGCAGCGACGGTCACCGACAGGTGGCGGCCGGACACCCCGGCCACCGGAGCATCTGTAGCCACGGCCCTTTGTCCGCGGTGGAAGACATGGAGGCGTCCGGATAAACTGGTCGTCGACGCTTTGAGAGCGGGACCATGGGGTCCAGCGGCGGCAGCACCGGCCACCCAACTGGGCTGGCCGTTCAAAAATCCGGGGTTCATAAACCCTGGAGGTGAACAAGAGGACCCCCCACGTGGGGCCGCAATTACAAGGTGATGGGGCAGCGCCCTGCCTTCACGCTGCTTGGTCACAGACCGAGCGCCCAGCCGAGCCGGGCCACTCGCGCTGGGCCGGGCCGCCCGCTGGACTGGCACACGCCTGCTGAGCGGGGCCGCCCGCTGGGCCGGGTCGCGCCCAAGTGGGCCGACTCAGACTTGGGTCGAGTCACCAGGTTTGGGCTGACCCAGGGGGTTTTGGGCCAGGTCGGTCTGGGCCCATACCCCCTAAAAACGGACAGATTCGTTCAAACGTCCGTAACTTGGGCTACAGACCTCCGATTGATGCACCATCAGTTGCGATGCGATCCTTGGATTAGGGCGTTTGTTTTGATATATTACACTCAAGGTCTTGAATAACTTTTTGTATGGCTGGGTTGGTTCGAACACGAAACCAACCGGGCCTTCGGAGCGGAAACACTTATAACTTGAACTCCGGATGTCCGATTGATGTGTCGTCGACTTTATTGGTTTCCTCTAAGTGAGGCGGACCTTTTGGATAACTCCTCTTGAGGTTTGAATGCAGTTGGAGTATGGTTGGGTTGTTTTTTACTTAAAAACCAGCCGGGCCCCTGGGACGAAAAAGTCAATAACTCTCAGACCGGGTATCCGATTGACGCGTCGTCTGTCGCGTTGAGTTATTTTTGTCGAGACAGAAATTTGCGATACATTAACTCAGGTCTACGTGACAGTTGATGTTTCGAACCCCTTGGATCATGGAGTGGATCCTCCCGGAATGAGCGTGCTGTGTTCGGGAACCCTAGAGCTAGCTGCGACTGTGATGACGATGATGATTGTACTGGGATGCTCCGTGGGTTTGACTACCGTACTGGGATCCTCTGTGGCTTCAATGAGGACGAATATTGTACAGGGATCCTCTATGGGTTCGACAACCACACTGGGATCCTCTGTGGGTTTGATGACGATTACTACTATACTTGGATCATCTGTGGGTTCGGCAGTGACAACTACTAGACTTGGATCCTATGTGGGTTCGGAAGAGGAGATGATTCAGAGGATACATCAAATCATCTCCACCCCTATTCGTAAATGGATACCTGTGTGAGTTGAGTCTGACTTTCAATCATTATCTTCTATGTGAATGAAATGATATCCTATGTGGATTGGATAAGATTTCCTTTGTGGATTGGGTCATACTTTCTTGTGTGGATTAAGTTTTACTTTCCTGAGTGGACTGGATTGTACTTGAGCTTGTCAGTTGGAGCTGAACTGGATTTGATGACTTAGGTATATGTATGGGCATATACCTAAGTAGTGTTGGTTGATACTTCATGATGGTATCTTTTCTTTGTGGTTTATCCTTTGTGGATTCAGGGAGACCTTCGGGGGTCTCGGGGTCCCTACTGAGTATCGTATACTCAACCCTGCACGGGCTTCGCCCGCACTACGTTGTGTTGGTTGCAGATGACGAACAGTGCTGATCGTGGTTGAGGCTTGAGGAGCAAGACTGTACATGGAGGTGGACCTCACGACGAGTCAGTACTGAAGGTGGACTTTACAACGAGATGGTACTCGGAGGGGGCAGACGGACGTGGAGAGCAGAGGTGGCCATCTGTACCAACCTTTCAGGTAGGAACCCGGAGAACGATCTAGGAGCATCTCGACACCTTCCAGCTGTTGTACTTTCGTTCAGTCATAGCTTTAGTTTTCAGTTGGTTTTGTATTCTGGCCCATTTACCTTTTATCCCTTTCTTCTGTACATAGTGTTGCTTCCTCTTATACTATGTGGTGTTTTATTACTTTATAAAGGCAACGCCTTCCCTTTTTTCTGAATTTACGCCTTTGGTGCTAGTCTCCAGCCCCTGGCCTATGGAAGGCATGATTGGTGGAGTCACAGCACGGGCCCCGAGGATGGGTTGTGACACGTGTACGACACCCCATATCAATGTACTACCCATGTATATGTCATTTTTTCCAATGATAAACAACTAGTATGTAGTCAGGACTACCCGTTGTGTGTATTTGGTTTTCTAGAAATCCATATTCATTCTCCACACACATCAAATGAACATCTTACATTTTTTAGTGGTTCATTACCATCAACAATCTATATCTACTATCATTTTACTACCCTAACACCAAATATATGGGTTTTGGGCCTTCAATCGGCTCGAAAATCCGATTTAATCCACCCTAACACATATCACATGAAGAGAAGGTTCTTATGAATCACATCAATCATTCCACCACCAACATCATCAAACCTTAATCTGGTAATCCTTGTGAAAATCTATAGGTTTAGATAGTTTCAACAAGAATTGAAGGAGAAATGATTGATTGGTCAATGTTAGGGGAATAATGAAGAACACGTGTCAAGAATGCAAAAAATTGGGGGATAAAAAGAAAAAATAATCTCCCCATTAAATGAACATAGTCTATTGATCATTATAAACTATATCTCTTACCATTATAATGATGAAATAATCAAAAAAATATCTAGAAATAATTACTAATAATCCTTGAAAATATAATCTCATCACACAAGATTGATTGACCATCGAGATAATCTGTTTGTGGATTATTCTGTGTTCATTGTATGAATAAAAAATGGTAATGAATAATAGGAATAATGAATTGTACCAGGATTTTGGATCATTCAATGATAATGATCAATAACCATTTCATCATCATTGGCGATATCTACTAAAAATGTCTGTTTTCCATCTCTAGTATAAAGTTATTTCATTTCCCGTAGAAGGGATACCTCAGATATCTGTATTTATTTCCTCAAGAGGATTCAAGGATTATGAACCTATTCATGAATCATTTCCAAAGGGTTTATTTAAAAAAATGTTGTTGTGTCACTAAATTGATGAAATATATATGAAATTAAATATTATAAATTTATTTTATTCATTTAAAACCTGTGTAACGACATTCAACAATTGAGCTATACTGACCAATATTAGGTCGCAACAATAGAAAAGTCTCTATTATAAATGCAATGGGTCCTCATATTTAAAATTTGAGCACCTATTTAGAAGTTATTTTACATTTTCTAGAAAAATAATCTCATGTTATATTTAATATTTTATTATTTTTTATAAAATATATTTGGTAAAACTGGACCTTATAATTTCATGAAATCTCAATGCCTAATAAATAATTTAATCTCCATAAAATTTAAAAATAATACACAGAAAATAAAAGACATTAAATTATTTTCACCTTTCAGCTTTAAATCCCTGAAAATCTAAAACAAATTCCAATAAAAACGTCTGGTTATTGATCAAGAATCTAAACCTCCCCCTCTATGTGATATCATAGAGATTTAGATACTACCACTGGATACACACTGAGAGAATCGATCAACCACAAAAGATCCTCTCCAACTGTTCTATGATATCCACCAGTTTTCTGCCAAATTCACTCCATCATCGATGTCCATACTACCCCAGTTGATAACATGTGATTGATCATACACCTACCTCCTCAACAGTGACACATGGAACGGGTCGTATACTCATTATAAGTGCAGATGTAGAGATATGAGGTATTCCATCTCACTAACACCACTCAATATATGGAAAGGGTTTAGGAATCTCAATGATAACTTTTTTCCCTAACAAAATATCTATAATCCACATAGAGGTGAAACCAGTAAGAACACATGGTCTCCCTCCATGAACTGAAAATTCATCTATCACCTATCAAGCTCATGGATGATCTGAACCTTCTCTACAGTAGCTCACACTGAATCTGGGCCCATAGGGAATGACTCTCCATGATTTTTCTAATAATATGGAATCCTTCATGATCAACCATAAAATGCCTTAAATGGTTCCAAACCAATGGGGGGATGGTATATTTTATTTTTAGCAAACACTACCAATGGTAGGATATCCTACCAACTACGATCGAAGTCTAACATGCAAGCTTACAGAATTTCCACCAAAAAAAGAATGGTCTGCTCTGTCTGGTCATCAGTTTTGTGTCGAACCCTATAATTAATATTAACGAGGTCTGAAACAACCCCTTAAACCCTTATAAAATAGGGATGTAAAACGAGCATCATGATCTGGAAAATTCATCAATAGAACTCCTTGTAGTCATATTATCCCTTGCTCATAGATCCGTCCCATGATCTATAAAAAACTCTACTCTTGGATATCTAGGAAATGGGACAACATAGTCAGTTGGTCAATGATCACCTAGATATCATTGTGTCTCCTAGACAGACATGGTATAACAATCCCAAATTCTATGTATATCACATAACACTTCCATTATAGCACCATAAGGGGTTGACCTAAAGCCAGTAGAACGTAGTTCTTATCCTTCACTTGATAACAAGTAAAGCATTGAGAAATGAACTCTTCCACTCCCTTCTCCATCCCAGGCCACACAAAAAACATATGAGTTCATAGTACATCTTTACAAGACCAATATTTACATCCAAATTGGACATGGGAAACTCTCTCAGAACCTCCTCCCACAATTTCTTTTCCACTACATTACATTCTATGAAATTAAATATGTGCTCCCCACATTTTGAATATCCATCAAGAGAATACCCCATAGATATATTATCATGTAGGATCTCATAGTTTTTATCCCCTTGAAATGCCTCCATTAATTTTTATAAGAGTGGAGGAGTAACAACCATCCAATGGAGGTAATTTACTCCATGTACGTCCAGAATTCATAACTGCAAAGAGGCCAAATACTCGAATGCCAATTTCAACAACTGCGAACTAAATATCTAGTTGAGTGTATCATCCACCACATTCCCCTTCCCATGAGTATAGAAAATATAAAGGTCATTGTCAAGGTGCAACTATATCCATTAACTCTATTTGATGTTGATATCTTTCTAAGAGAAGATATACATGAGACTCATGTCATTGGATTGGATGAAAAACTAATCGTCTATCTGGTAGTGTTGCCACATATTCAATGTGAAGAATAGAAATAATAACACAATATCATGTGTTATGTATTTCAAATCATGTGGTCTCAAATAGAATGAACCATAGTCAATCACCACTCACTACTACATTAGGAAACAACCAAGACTGATTCTGAATGCATTACTGAACACTATATACATGAAACCCTCCTCCATTAATCTCAAGACCAAATATCGCATCCAAATATACCTCAAATGATAAAAATTATACTAGAAAATCATTCAACACATGAAAGGATACCCTTTTGAGAAAAAATAGTCATAGGTGCTGATATTCTCGAGAAATCATGTGTTAATATTCATGAATAGCCTATTATCCGACAAAAGCTCCACACCTTCATCATATTCGTAGGTGGCTCCCATGATAACACTGCCTCGACATTGGATGGGTCCACTTCCACTCAATACACTAAGTTAATTTATCCCAAAAAATATACCTCTTTATTCTAGAACTATCATATAGATATTTTACTATAGAGTTAGTTCCCTAAGATTTTGTCCAGTTATATCCTTAAGTGTCTCGCGTGTTCCTCTATAGATGCCAAGTACACATGTATATCGTCAATGAATACTATCATGAACCAATATGTGTAAGGTTTAATGATCTTTCTCACAAGACCCATAAATAATTCTAGATAGATCATCATGCCAAAGGGAATCACCATGTACTCATAGTGACTATAACAACATTTTATGGTTGTCTTAAGTATATCCACTTCTTGTACTTGCAGCTGGTGATAACCTAATCTACGGTCAACCTTTGAGAAACATCATTTTAAAATCCACTAATCAAAGAGGTTTTCAATCATTTATAGTGGATAATTGTTCATCACTGGCACCTAGTTCATGAACCAGTAGTCCACACACAATCTCAAGTTCTTATATGCCATTTTGGAAAACATAACTAGGGCTACCTTGGGTGAAAAACATGGTCTCACGAAGTACTTCCTCTATAAGTCCTCCAACCGCACCTTCAACTCGTGAAACACTATAAGATCCATCTAATATGCTTGTGTAGATATCAGTACTTTCATAGGGTATTAATCAATGTAGGATTCTATCTCATTTTTTGGAGGCAATCCAATAACATCATGAAGAATAATATCCTAGTACTCATCCACTATTCTTGGAAATTGGAAGCTCATAACATCTTTTATACCAAGGGTCGGTCTAGCCAACTTATTTGTAATCTACTACACCCTCCTATGCGTTAGTCCGAATAGTGTTGCTTTGGTTTCCATTTCACTAAGAAAGGTAATCTTGGTTCCATCACTGTAGAAACACCACACCCATCACCTAAAATAGTCAATCAGGGAATGGGCTATAAATAACCAATTCATACCTTGAATGACACCATAAGGCCTTAACACTAACACCATCAATTTCCAATAAAAACATTCACATTCAAGGGTCATGTCACACTATCATCATAGGTGTGTGATCTTTGAGACTCCATCCATAATTGTCCCCAAGCATAAGGGTCAGGTCAACTATTCAACAAGAATCTATAGGTCTCAAAAAATATATGTGGCAAGAAAATATTGAATTTAACATATTTCTATTAGTATTATATCGAATGAATAAAAGACACATGTTGTACATTGAATCTTTCCCAGATCCCCTAGGACATAAGCCTCATCAACAATTTTATTTCCCCACCCCTATCCTCTTGCTCCTTCAGCATGGCATAGACCAACTGGAGTTAGTGGTGGTATAAATTCAATAAATAAACCACCTCATTCTACTCCAACAACTCCTCTTCCACATTCTCCACACTGTAGATATGCCATCTCCTGTCACTGTCTTTTCCTCGATGTTCCATTGGTAGTATCCCTATCAGTAGTACGGTGGTACATAAAATCACGAGCAAGATTTCCCATTTCACCACATGAATAATACTACCTATCTTTACAATGATTGGACCCACCCTGTGAGCAATGAACTAAAAATCTGCTCTCCTGGGACCTCCTCTTGAAATGTATCTAATGTAAAAGTCTCTGGGACTGACGTATTCTCCCCACTAACAAGTTCTATGCTCCTCCTAGTCCACTACTGACTTTTCACGGCTATATATACTCATCCAAAATATTTCCACAACCAAATAATACTCTATTACCCCATCACATGTATGAATCCTTAAAGGTATAACACTATATCATATTTATCTATGAAGACCATGGTTGATGTTTCGGTCCCTAATGTAGTCATATAAAATCACATACATCTAGTACTTGAAAGGGATGGTGAACATCAATTAATAATCAGCCACAGTCATGCTACCCTATTGGATTTGAAGAATATACATTACATGATAAACTCTCAGTATAACTGGTGATAACTCCACTCTGAAGAGGTGGTTAAAATCTATCCATGAAATAGTCACCAATTCATAAGTATAGATAGCAAAACTCCACCATTTACCTACAAAGCCATGTAGAAGGCTCTCCTATAAGACGAACATATGATCTACTAGTGTTTTTACTAGATGAATAATTTTTTTCACCACCTCAAGCTTGTCCTCAGTCTCCTATGGGTTATGATGTCCTTGTAACACGGGGGATATCTTTTGTTGAAACTCATAAAGAACACTTAGCATGTGTCCTCATCTCTTACTAATGCATGGTATGGATGGTGAACCATCCTGAGGTGACATATGGGGAAATTTTCCCTATTTCGATGCCTCACCACTATGGGGGTCATCCTTGTGATCATGATACTGAATCCTAGCTAGTATACATCGCAGAGGCATCCTGTAAGAAAACAAGATGTACTATAGTCAATGAGTATATCTGGAGAGATGATGCAAGAAGAACATAGAAACCACAACCCAGTCCTATATGATTCATGTATAATCATTCTTCCCTAAAAACTGTGTTTTCATGTGCCGGGTCAAAAATCATGTAATTAAAGTCTAAGTGTATGGATATTTCGGCTACCACAGCCACATTGGAGTCCATGGATAGAATTTCGAGCTCAAAATTCTTAACATTGTTTCCTCAAACCATTCGCATATACTCCTTTTACTAATGTATAAGTGACCATATCTAATATCACTCAATCACAAAACATAATAGCGGAACATGTTCTACAACACTTCAAATCTGCCTCTAATAGGATAGGGGCTGGTGACTTGGACCAATTAGGAAAATTACTAACAAGGGTAAAAATTTCATTTGTACTGGTACACACACACATCTCCATCCTCTAAAAATGATAAAATTTAAAAGACACAATGTAAAAATTTCATTCATACCACTATATTCTACAACCGGAGTATGCTAGAAAGGAATGTAAGATAAACATTGCCAGAATATAAGTCCACTATGAGGGTATGTAACAATAGGTACCACATATAATAAAAAGGTACTATAACTACTATCTATATATGTAAAAACACACCTTGGTTTTTTCGATCTCATAAAGCACTTTCTAGTCTAGGTCTAACTAGGGCTCCATCAAATAGCTGATCGTCTCCACATGGCACAAAATGTACATGAAAATCCCGTATAGCGGTGAGTATAACAATACTCAGTATGCCCCATGAATACCATAAAGAAATATAAAAAAGGAACGATACAGTAAATTTTATAAAAGTATATTACTACAACACATAAAATAAGAGTATCTAGATATACATAACTAAGACACTAAATATAGTGGTATGTCACAACCACTACATTGAAATCCTAGGAATCTAGCTCAATGATTCCATGAAGCACTCATCTGGTATAATCCACTCTAATGTCTCATAGTGTGGAAATA
Source organism: Viscum album (assembly GCA_963277665.1). Classification (NCBI taxonomy): domain Eukaryota; kingdom Viridiplantae; phylum Streptophyta; class Magnoliopsida; order Santalales; family Viscaceae; genus Viscum; species Viscum album. Next base: position 1,270,685,456 of record OY728159.1, read on the forward strand.
TCTAAATTGATATATGTTAAGTTTTATTAGGATCATTGTAAGGTCCATGGGGAGGTACCGAAAACTCAATCAGGATTAACCTTCCATGTATGGGATCAGTGCTCACATTGTCTTCGAAACATCAATACCGAAAACTCTACCTGGGGAATGAATAATAAATAGAGGATCCTTCTCCAAACCTCTAACGGGATTCTAACTACTATCTTGGAAGTCCTATTGAATGGATCATTGTCCAATGAGTAGAAAATGATACTATAATCCCCATTAGAGAACAAATAAGAAGAATAGAACCTAACTAAACTTATCCATGATTCAAATTACAAGAGAATCAATCCGTGTATAGAAGGGTTACACAGTGTGTAGTGGGGTCTCACACAATGTCCCTTGAACTGGGGTATATCCCATGTACAACGACCCATGTTATTCTAATCAATGTCATGCACAATTTTGATACATGTTGTGTAGTAAGGGTTAAATTCTATGTCCATCCATTCAGGGTTTCCCCGTGTACTCTGGCCATGTGTTAGCACACAACCTCAGCTAGCATGTCTCTTCTCGTGTACCAATACACGAGGTAGTCCATGCAAAAAGATCAGTCGAAACTATGTGGAAGAGTACATGCCATATAAGAAACCCTTTTAATGTATCTCATGTCCATGTATGTCCCATGTACATAACATGTTGTCCAATGTTGATGAAAATTCATATGGTTAGGACTACATGATGTGTGTATCAGGTATTCCAGATATATATCTTCCTCTGCTACACACCTTAGCCGATCTTTCTGATCTCATTCATGTGGCCCAATCAACTTGAAAATCCAAAAATAAGGTTGTTTCACCACCCTATGACAAAATTGATGTGTTTCAAGCCTTCAATTGCCTCAGAAATATGATATAATACATCTCAACACAAATCACTTGAACAGCATGTTCTTATTTATCACTTTGATCTATCCATCCCAATTATCAACGCAAATTCAAGGAGTCCTCATGATGCAAGATATATATTATTAGATCATTTGAATATGAATCGAACATGCAATGATCAATTGTTCAGTGGTGGGGGAGGAATGAAAATGCATGTCAAGAACACAACAAATCAGGGATGAAAAAGCACAAGGAACAATCATCAGTAATGAACCACATATTTTATTTATATTATCCTTGATCCATTCTAGAAAAAATAATGAAAGAATTAAATAAGTCACATGAAACAAATCCTTATAAACCTCACAAATATCATACAATACTATATGTAAGATCAATCATCAAGAAAATATGTCAATAGATTAGTCTGAGTTAAACATAGAAATATATAATGGGAATGAAGATTAAAAATAACACATACTACCAAGATTTTGGATCACTCACTAATGAATATTTGTCACCACATAATCATAATTGATGTGATCTACCCAAAATGAAATTCATTTATCTGGGATCTAATGTTCTATCATCACTCGCTGACAGAATTCTTCAGATCACTCTCTCTCGAGCCTCTAGAGGATTCCAAGGGTTTTGAGCCTTACCATGGATCTCTAAGAAAGTGTTTATTTAAAAAAACCAATATTTTCAGTGCTTCATTGATAAAAGAATAATAAAATAAGTTTTTATAAATTTATTTTATTCATTTAAAACACTCGTGATGACTTCACACAATCGACCCAAACAGTCAAATTCATGGTCGCACCTTGGACAAAGCTTCTATTCTGAACACAATGGTGTCCTCAAATTTCTGATCTAGGAACCCATTTATATGTTATTAATTTTGTTTTGGAAAATTTCATGTGTGTGCTATTTAATACTTTAATATTATTCAAAAAATTGTTTTGGGCTCATCTGGCCTCATAATCGCACACCATCTCAACACCTAGTATCAAATTTAATCCATATAATATATATAAATAATACATAGAATATATGGGACATAACAATGTTTGTCCAATGGAAATACATATAATGTAATATGAAATTCAAAAAAATATATTAAAAGTTATTACACACATAATCTAGGAATATTCATGGAATTAAGGATGTAATATAACCCAATGAAAACAAATCTAGTCATGAAATTATATACCACTTTGTGTTTTTAATTTGAATCTAATTAGAAGAAATAATTCAAATTAAAACTCAAAATATCATGAATATAAAATAATTCAGGATATTATATATTAAAACGAGGAGTATATAAACCACACAAAATTAGAGAGTGGTGAATTTGACATTTGTCTCATATAGGTAAAAAAGTGAGATGAACATCCCTTACCACTTCGTATGTTTTTAATTATAATCACCATGAAATAAATAACATAAAATGAAAATATAAATACCATAAATATTAATTTATTCATGATATTAAATATAATAGGGGGATTATATACAACATAGAAAATAAATATGTTGTGAAAATGGTGTTTGCCTCACAGAAGAAAATGTGGGACAAGAATCCTTTACCTGGTATTTCTTTTGAGGTGAACATGTTTTATATTAATATATAATGGAATTAATAATTTTAGTATATTAAAAAATAAGTATAATAATTTTTCAATAATATTTTATATTCTTATTATAGTATCTCATTACGATTTTGTTAGCAATCATTCATTATTTTCATTATTTTAATTGTTAGTTGGAATGTTTGTCGAGTAAGTTTTAACATGTCATTTGTTATTCATATTAATTATACAATGATTTCATAACATCCACAACATAATACATGACATAAATATCATATATATATAGCTTTTATTTATCTATAATAATCCATAAAATTTTGAGATATGAAATTAAATGAACTATTCCAGGAGATGGAAGGTTGTACGTATTAATGAACAGTACTTACATTTTTTATCTTATTTAGAAGAATGAAAATTAAATTATATATATATATAAATATTATAATTTAATTATAATTGTTATTTCATATGTTTAATATTTGTTAATTTAAACAGTCCTTCATATGTTCTATGTTTAGTGGGAATGAATCACAATGCTTTGAGGAGGTAGTAGTTCACAAAACCATAAACGATGTTATCATATTCCAAAAAAAATAGAACACATGAAGGTATGTGTTATATAATACATATAAAATTATGAAGATGTTATAAAAATCACATATAACCTATAATAACATTATTGACAACATAATTCCCACTATTAGAGGTGGTAAAGGATGAATAAACAATCATTGTTTCGTGATGTTGTAGTCCATTATACACACTTACGGTATGTTGGTTACCCATTAGATGGAGGATTGTTGATGTATATATATATCACTAATATTAATATAATATAACTACATTTAAGATACTAATGTTACTATATAATAATAAAATTATAACATTTCAGGTGGTGGATAATGAAATAAAATGGAAGTGATTATTGAAGAATGTTACCTCATTTTTAGGTAACTCAAATTTGTTAATAAAAAAATATTTTCTTTGTTTGATTTATAAAAAACTGATGCTTTTACGATTATGGTATGGTTGTAGGGAGATTATTTGAGTATATTTTGTACAATAAAAAAATCTTATGTTGATGTGAATATGTGAGATGTGTGAGTACCTTTTTATAGTGGATGAGGAGTGGCATTTTTTATATTTTTTTTTTGAAATGGGAATTCCAATAACGTTTTTTACAATAAAGGTGGATGTCATAAAAAATAGATAAAATGAGAAAACAATTTTAAATAAGGCCATAAAATGTATTTTGGACATGTTTCTAGGTCATTTTTTCCTTAAAGATAATGTTTTGTCCATTGATAAGCTCATATTTTTTATAATTGGAGTAATTAATTTTAATAACCTTAACTAATAATTTTTCTACATATATATCATGACATTATATGAAATTATAAAATAGGATTATTCCATATAAGGAATCCCTTTTTAAAAATTCCAATCATAGAATTGGTATAAATTAATTTAAATTTAATCACGTCGATGGGATGAAGAAGTGGTGTTTTAAAGTAATAATTTTAAAAAGTTTGAAATGATTTTATACTGAATTTTAAGAATAAAAATTGATTCATATAACCAAAATTCAATTATTAAATTTATTATTGATAAAAAAACATTAAAAACAATAACAAATAAAATTTATTCACATAGAAAAATGAAATGAAAAATAATTGTTGAATTAAAATTCAGTATTTTTAACTATTATTCAAAAAATGAAACCTCGGATAAAAATACGCAAAATCTATTCCTAGCTAATTTTTATGTTCCAATTCTTAAAAAATGAATTTTATTTTGACATATAAAATTTATAAAATATTAAAACATTGGATTTATTATAGGTTATCCATTAAATAGAGGTAAAATTTCTATTAAAGAAAAATATAGTTTTTATGCATAAAACATGATTTATTCTAATCTTATCATTGTAAAACGTATTGGATAAATGTAAGAATTATTTTATTGAATATATAATATAAATATTTTATTCATATAATTAACTAATAGTACCTAATTTAAATAATTATAATAAAATACCTTTGTAAGAATAAAAACATTCCATTTATATTTAATTGGTTCCGATATTGATTTATAATAACTTGATTACCAAAGAATTTAGTTTATATTTGTGTAAACCAAATATTTTAATAAGTTAGTTAATCCAATTCATAACCACTAATTTAATGTCATGATATATCATATAATATTAAATAAATATTTTAATATTATATTTTTTCTGTAAAACTCGACCTTGCTTGGAACACAGGTCATTGAATAATGTCATTGTTATATGTAACTCAAGATAACCCAGTATCTAATGTATCTAATGATATATCATAGATTTATTTTATTTGAAATAATTATTGTTTTATAATGTTTTAAAATATTATATTCCGTTAAATTCTTAGTGTCATGTTCCATACATGCTATCATGTACAATGTTATTACTTTAGGATTTTAGGGTGTTACATTCTCCCCTTCTTAATTAGATTGAATCCTAAAAATTTAAACACAATAATGGAAAGATAGGGTTTTATTATTAAAAATTCTATTATTGAAATACCACATCATGAGAACAGTTTATAAAATATCCTCTTAACAACAGATTATGATAAGAACAATGGTCACATGGAATAACTAATGACAATGTACTAATATTGAATAACATTAGGGGAAATTGAAAATATGGAGTGGGAGGAAAATAATAAAAATTTATACGGAGTGACTGAGGTATTCATTCAGAATCAAATGAAGGCCATAAATCCATAAATCATTAATTATTTTAAAGTCCATTAGTTTAAAAAAATATTGTATTATGAAAACAATGTTTTGATCATATTACTAATGTTGAGAAATTTTTTTACAACTAATGAATTTTATGAAATATAACTAACTTACATGTTACAATTTCATATCGAAAATTCCATATTTTATTGTGCTTCGATAAAATTATAATTCTTCTCTTAATCCATAAAATAGACATCCTAGAGTGATCATATTTTTTGAAGCACTAAAATATTCTTTTAACACATCTGAATACCCATAAAATATGTCATTATATTTATCTCTAAATATTTTACAAATTATAATATGGTTAAGGCATTAATCAGTAAAAGAAAATAAAAGTATTGGTTCATCATTAATATTTATTCATCAAATTGTTTAACTAAAAATAATTACACATTAACCCGGACATTACATAAGCTAGTGGTAGGCAAGAAACCCTTATCGTACATCAGTCATGAGTTCATGTCCCATGGCCTTATTGGACATGATGGGTTATCACCTAGAATATAGGTTTTCCTTTTCTTTAAAAAACATAATATAATTTCCAAAACAAAAAAGTTGGAAATCCTTGAAATAAAATCATTAAATATTTTTTTAACTATGGTTTTTCATTCAATCAGAATAAATAAAGGCTTCATCCATTTATTTCCATGTATGTCTCTTCATAGTCTAGATTATATCCTGTAAAATGGGAATTGACATGGGAAATTCATAGGTTTCTTATAATTAAGGAAACACACTATAAATGTATCCTCATAATGATATTTATTTATTTCATTAAACTCATTATTTTTCATGGGTAATAATTTTATTTATATCTTTATTTCCCAATCATAAAGTATTTTCCTATTCCATTGTGACACTTTTATAGGTGTCTCCTTATACATTTTCTACATGATGGGAATTGAGACTTTTTACTATATAGTCTCCACCACGAGAGCTCTTAGAAACCTCCATCATTTACATCATTGGTGATTTAGGGTGTTGAATAATGTATATGTTGTTAATCATATATTGAGATAACTTATTAGACATAAATATGATATATTTTACTCAAAAAAAAACCTTATTTAGTTGAATTCTTTCCTCACATTGTCCTTCATTTTCAATTTTAATATTATTCCTCTAGGTTCCATCCATTGAATAAAACCAAAATCATAGTGTGAGCATCATTTATCATAATGGAAAAATCATATAATAATTTTTATTGACTGTATATCATGAAAAGTAATTATTTTTTCTAAGAAACCACATGAGTTACCTAGGTATTTTATTTTCATAATATATTCATATACTTAAAAAATGGTTTTTAATGAAAGTTTGAATTTTCATAATCATATCCCTTGAGATTTTTAAACTAGGTGCATAGTAAAACCCACTATTGTGTAACATGTTACATTGGAGTTAGGTCTGACATACATATTTAGAGTTGATACCCCTAGGTACATCTATTCTAAAATCACATCCACTTGTAGTATCCAAATAGATATGTACTCTTAGTAAGACACATAGAATATCTACCTATCCAAAATACTTGAATTGTATTCGATAATTATCCTCAAAATATATCTTAGAGTTATGATCCATAAAACGGAGTTTCGAAATTTAGTTTCCATGTTTTCTACTAATCATCCTATGATACCATCTAATGAAACCAAAACTTAGTATTCCTAGAGCCTATTTCTACTACTACTATATTTACAATATTACAATGAAATATAGCCTTTCAAAAATTTCTATTTATTATTATTGGTAAACTAGATATATACATTTCTCTTTTATTATAAATGAATAAAATAATTATAACATCTATTTTTTTATTTTGAGTAAAAAATTGTTCCTGCATAGAATATCCTATAATATATTTCCTATTACACTTATTGGTTTCCTTGGGAAGGAAAAAATCATGAGATAATATGATTTGTAAGGGTAAATTATAATGAATGAAATAATGAATGAATCAGCATAATTAATATGGAATTTTAAAAACTAAACACTCATGTCATATAGTTAATAAAATTATAACAATGTTCATAGATAGTATGGCTAAGTAGAAACTGAAACAATTCCATTTAATCAAAAAAATGATAATTAAAGGCATCCATAGAATTTTTTCATAGCTAAAATCTCAATGATAATAAATAAAAATTCAAAATTAAGGCAATGATTAATTATAGGATGTCATATCTCAAGAACATTGAAACCACTAAAGTCAATAATGATCCTCCGGATAGTTTAAAACTATAGTTAAATACATAATTAATTTTTGAAAATAATTTTTTCCATGAGAACATATCGATGCATCGAAGGGATCTACAAACTATAGGCCCCACCCATTACTACAAGTGAAAAACATAACTCATATCATTAAATAAATTTAACTAATAAAAATATGTGCATTTTTAAATATATTTATAGAATATAGAATACATATTCATCAATATTTACACAGATAATCATAAAAATGTTAAAGTAAACACTGTATTAAAAAATTATATATTATTTAGTAAATAAACATATTCTTGATAAATGATATTGTTAATTAGGAAAAAAATTATATCCAATGACCATATGATATTCAATATTTTATGTGAACTATAAATTTAATAATGGAAGTGAATTTAAACACTCTTCTTGAAAAAATAATAATAAACCATCTATAGGTAGAATAAATATGGCACAAATACAAGAAAACTAATGTGAAGTAAAAAACATCATTGCATTGATGAATTGATATTTTATAAAAAAAATATTTCTAAAACATTCTTGAGGAAAATATCTTATTTTATTATGATTTTATATAAAATTATTTTTTAAAATTACTTTTCAAACACTTTTTGTTTGATAAGTTACCTTTCAAACTTTTAATGTAAGATTCAAATAAATCATGTTGGTTAAACCCATACATATCGTACAAGGTAAAAATAATATTCTTTTTCCATGTCAAAATGTTTTAAAAATGAATTATTTAGAAAGACATAATAATATTATTTTGAAATAAAATTGAAAAATAAAAAATGGTAAATTTTCATTATTATATAATTTTAGAATGGCTACAATTATTTTTGAAAAACCTTTTAGAAAATGGAGGTTTTTTATGGAAAATATTTCTCCAACTAACGAGGGAAATGTAGTCAGGTTTACATAAAAAAACTTCCTAAAAACAATTAAGCCCAATGAGTGATAGAAAATTCAAATTTACATTAAAATGAAATGAATAATCAAAAGAGAAGAAAATTATATGGTTTATTATACAAATATCAAATAATTTACTCTACTGTAAATTCATGTTTAAACAATCCCTAAAAATTGAGGCTGTGATGTAAACCCTTTAAAAGACCACAACATTGATGAGAGAAGAAATAAATAAATAGATTATATGTTCAAAATTTAGATCCACATAAAAAATTTTAAATACAATTATATATATGATTTTTTATTTCACACATAATAATGGAATATTAACCATAACAATTAAGTAATATAACCCAATGAAAAGAACCAATTTTTGAAATTCTTTAACAATTAGTAACATTTATTAAAATCCCATTAGAATAAATATTTAAAATTGAATCTAAAAATTAAATTAATTTAATATAATTTATGACATAATATATAAAAATTTGTAGTAGATACACCCCCAAAATTATTTTTTTGGGGAATACAACATTTCTCTAATGTTTGTATAATGTGAGATGAAAATCCCATAATACGTGATTTTTTTTGAATTATAATACCTATAAAATAAATTTATTCAAATGAAACTGTAAATAACATGAGTTTAAATTTATTCATGATATAAAATAAAATATTGGAAGTATTTATGCCACACAAAATAAATAAGTGTTGAAAATGGTCTACTTCTTGTGGAAGGCATAGTGAGACAAGAATCGCATTCCTAACATTTAAATTTGGTTGAACATCCTATAATATCCTTTGTAATGGTACAAATAATGTTAATAAAATTCAATGGAACCAAAATCATATTTTTAATATCATATAATATCTTCTAACAATATCTTCTTACCTTCTTACTAATAATATTTCATTATTTTCTGTACTATAGGTTGTAATATCCTAGTTTTATGGGTATGTTTTAAATTATAATTTCATATTCATAGTAATTTGATTATGGTTTCATCATCTCCATAACATAAAAATTGATATTAATATCACATAAATTTACTATATATTTATATATAATAAAATGAAAAATATGGTGATAAGAAATGAAATTTACCATTAATTGAGATTATAGGTCATTGGTATGCATGATTACTACAATGATTTCCTTATAATAATTAAATTAATGAAATGTAAAAGGTATATATATTTAATATAATTATATTATCACATTTTGAATTATATTTCAAATATTTTTATTAAAACCATATTTTATACTTTACATGTATAGCATGACCGTATGACAACACTTTGAGGTGGTGGTACCCCACATGTTCATAAGCAATGTTATCATATGCGAAAAAAATGAAATGAAAAAGGTATTTGTTATATAATAATTAAAAATTAAATATAAATTATAAATATAATATATAAAAACATTATTTCGATCATAATTACCAATATGAGAGGAGGTAAATGAAGAACAAACAATCATCGTTCTTTATGGAGGTAGTCCACCGTACTCATAGACGATATATTCATTACACTTTAGAAGAAGTATTTTTAATGTGTAGGAAAAAACATTTTAATAGAAAATATAATTATATTTATGATAATTCGGTAATTATATAATAATGGAATAAAAAGGTTTGAGGGGGAGGAGATGGAAATAAAATGAATTTGATCGTTGAAAAATGTTAGCACATTTTCGGATAGCTCTTTTAAGTCTATAAAAAAAGCTTACTAGTTGGTTTTATTCCCATGTAGAGGACCATAGGACGAGAGTAAGTAATTTGGGGGATCATTTTAGATGATTTTAAATAATAAAAATGGATTTATAATTGTTATTAAGTTGGAGGGATTAGTGCCTTTTTATAGTGGAGGAGGAGTGCTGTTCATGTATATTTTTTATGTGGGAATTCCACCCACGTTTATCCCATGTTACGTGGATCCCATAACAAACAAAAATATATATAAGTGAATATATGGTATAAATTTTTCCATTAAAGGTATTTGTTAAAAGTTTCTATGTCATTTTGACCCTTAATTTTAAGGTTTAGTCGTCATATTAAGATATTTATTATTTTAATCACTGTAATTACTTTTAATTACTTTCACTACAAATTTTTTTTAAAAGGTAACATTATTATAAATTTAAATTTATAGTGACAAGAAAATAATTTCATATGTACAATCTAAAATTATAGAAGTGACATAAATTAATATAAATTTAATACGTCTTATAGAATAAGGAATCATGTTTTTTATGAAACATTGTTCAAACATTTGAAATGTTTTTATATCATATTTCAATGTGAAATTGATTCCAATAAAATAATTTGAATTAATTTATGTAATATTGATTTAATTAAACATTAAACCAAATAAAATAAATATATAAATCTTTTAAATAATTTTTAAAAAACGTTATTTTGAATTAAAATTCGGTAATTTTCACTAGTAATAAGAAAATGAATCCTTGTAGAAAAATATAACAAAATTCACACTAATCATAATAACATGTTATTATTTAGAAAATAAAGTGTATTTTAAAATATAAATTTTATAAATTTTTAAAATTTGGATTTAAAATAGCTTTTTCATTAAAAGGTGGAAAAAATTCCTTTTTAGAAAAATTTAAATTTTCATCATAAAACTACATTTATTTTTATCATATGCTTATCAAACCTATGAGATGAATATAAAAAATATTTAATTGAATAATATAAATATATTCCAATAAAATCATTTACTAGTACTGATTAAATTAATTTATTATAATAATACACCTTTTTATTAATGAAAACATTGCATTTATATTAAATTGGATCTTATATTTATTTATAATACACTAAATGGAAAATAATTAATTTTATAATTGTGTAAAATAAATATTATCATAATTTAGTTAATCCTTTCAATAATCTCTAATTTAATTACTTTTTTATATGTTATTATGTTAAATAATAGTTTTTTAATAATATATTGTTGTTTGGTAACAGGGATTCTTTTATGTAATGAATGTAATCAAGAAAATTCATTGTTGCCTGTAATGTATTATAACCTAGTGTAGTGTGAATTTAAATATATATCATAGAAATAATTTATTTAAAATAGTAAATATATTTTAATTTCTTGGGATAGTATATTCCCTTATGAGCATGGTATCAGATGTTATACATGATCTCAAATACATTTCTCTTAATTTATAATTTTTGGGGTGTTAATTCTTGTATATATGAAATCTAATATGGTACTGAATAGTTTCCCAGGTTTGGTTTGAGTACACAAAAATATGTCATGGCCAATTTAATCTCAAAATATTATTTTTGGAATAATATTTTTATTCCATTTTTTAATTCATGAATAGTTGTGATCACATGAATAAAAAATTAATAAATAAGAATCTAAATATTGTATTTTTAGTGACACCCAAGATCAAACCCTCTGACATTGGATAGTCATTTATATATCTGATCACATTTCAATGAATATTACAACACAAAACACGCCTGAATAAGGATAATATACATGTCCTAGTTTCATTCATCAACCGAGGGTAATACTCCGATCCCTGAGGCCCAAAAATACACATGGGGTGAAGATTCACCCTAGGTATTACTAATAATTGATAATCCACATGTCACAAAACAATGACTATAATATGTATTAAAGGAATAACTATAAAATTCCATGATATTAAAAACATTAAAATCATTATAGAGAAATAAATATATCGATTATAAAATAATATCTAACCTCTATTTTGAAATATCATTCCCAATTAACATCATATAATTATTTTAAAAAGAAAACCGATGAAAGGGGTAATTTCATACACCAATGTCATTTTAAAAAGAAAAACAAATTTCAAAATAAGATAAATATTTGAAGATAATTTATAATGGGAATAAAAATTTGATTTATAATTATGTTGTTCAATGGAAAAATCTAAAAATATACCCAAATCAAGTTCCCAATTTCAATGACTATAATCATAGAGGCATAATCCTATCTATTAACTCCCATGATCCTACATTTTAAAATTGACAAGAAAATATTATAATGGATTTTATAGAATTCCATGAACATGGTTTAATGTTTTGAAAAAAATTAAAATTATGTAGAAAAATAGTAATGTTTCATGTTTTGATAAAATCAGACAATATATTTCATGAATATTATAAAATTAATAGGGACTATATAACTTATGTCTGTGAAGGATAACACTTCTAATATTCTCCTTTGATTCAGTTTAAGTGGTTTATAATTAAGTATAATTATACTTCTCTAAAAATTCTGAAAAAAATTGAACAAACGAATAGTTACAAAATCCATTAGAAAAGGAGGAAGATAAATGTTAAGGGGGGAATTATAGGATTGCAACAAAAATCTGATTTCTAGAATCATGATACCGAAAAACTAATGATTCAATAAGTTAAACCATTAAAATATATGATTTAAGGGGATTATAAAATTGGGGGCCTCTTAAGTAATTGGTCGAGTATGGAGAGTCCGCTATTAAAAGAGGAAATTAAAATAACAAAAAATATTTCCCATAAAAACTTCACAAATGCCCAAAGATCAAGTAGATTGACCATCAACAATCCCAATATGGCCTTGACTATAATATATGGTCACTGGGTCATAAGTGACCTATGTCCAGCTAGCGAGAATAATTGTGGCATGTTTCTATAGTTTATAACCCCCTGAACATGCACTCAAATATAAACTCCAAAAAATATTGTGGTTTAAACCAAGTATTTACACAAATAAATTCATCAATACGAGTGGGGTATTTTCATATGCAATCAATCTAAACTCCAAAAAATATTTCATTAATTACATCATGTATTATGATTTAATTCTTCTAGACTATCAAGGTTCATTAATTGTGGTTTAATTTTAATTTTTATGTTGTGGTGATATCTATTATTGAAAAGTAACATGGACTGATAATTGGGTTGTAACTTTTCAATTCGAATAATTTTGTTCCCTCGATGGTTGAATTAAATTTAACTATGTCGGAACATTTCATGTTGGGTAACTCTCCTAGTCACTATAGAAAATCCAATATTATTATGTCTTGTTGAAGAATGAATAATTAATAAGTGGATAAATGCACACTAGTTATGAGTGGGAAATAGTGGATAATCTTCTAAGATCCCAATGTGTTGAGGTTCATATACTTATTACATATTAAATAATTGGTTCATCATTATTATAATTTTGACCCTTTTACTTAGGGATCCCCCTAGGATCTATAACATCACACCAGTGTGATTTTTTTCATATACTTTTATACAGATATTTTAAAAAAAATATGAGATGGTCTGAACCAAGGTAGTCAGTTGTATTATGTTATAATTTTTAGTACTTCTATTAATTTTATTAAATTATATTGCATCACATTCATTTGTTTCTTATTGTAAAGTAATAACGGTAAATTTATCCATTTAAACACTGCAAAAAACACTCAAGTCATATATTCTAGTGACAGATTGTATGTTACAACATATACATTTCTATATCAAATATTTCATCCTAATATATATGTGTTTCATATTTTAGAATAATTTATATTTTAAAATACATGAACAATTTAATAAAAAAACTACTTTATTTAATTAATTTAGAACATTACATGTGAATGATAAATATACTCCATAAAATTTTAAACACCATAATGTTGAAATAAACAAAAATGAAAAACATTCTTAAAATTAGGACATCCATAAGGTTGGGATCACATAGAAACATCACAGTTATAATAAAAATTATACAAATTCATTAAAAATATGATTGAAATTTCAAAAAAAAAATATAGAGAGAACATTGATATAGAACTAATTAAACATTTAATGAAGCAAAATATTTTTATTTTTTGTATATATAATAGAAAAATGGTCCTTGAATAGAAACATATTTGTTTGAATGATAACACAAAAATTTAAAAAGTAACATGCCTATTAGAAAAATAACATATCAATCGGAATAATAAAATTACTAATAACTAATATTTATAATAAATAAATTATTTTAAAATAAATATTATTGCCTGTAAAAAAAATATATTAATTATCCAACATTATTAAAATATAAGTATAAATTTTTAATATGTAATTTTTTTACATATTTTATAAAATTCTTAATTTATATGTCAATATTTATATTTTAAATTTGAAATATAAAATTATTAAAAATGTTTTTGATAAATTCATTTTGATTTTAGGTATCCTCACAATATAATTATCCATGTGTGCGTATTTGAATAATACTTTTGTCGGACCAAAATATTAATGTGAATAGTAGAAATACAATTTTTATAAAACTCACATGTTTTATGAAAAAACAATGATTTAATATTGAATTAATAAACTATAAATTGTATATTTCAACAAAAAAATATGTTTAATAAGAAAAATAAAACATTTATGTTGAATAAATTCAATTTTAAAGCATAAATCTAAATTAAAAAGTCTAAATTGATCATTTATTCATTAAAAAATATTTAAACTACTTCCCATTATTTTTTATATGTAATTATAAACCATAATTTTAATTTCATAAGTTATTATAATTCAATAAATAATATAATTTTTACTAAATAATATTCCAATAATCACTGATGACAACCCTTAAAAATCATGTTCTTCAAATAATTGTATATTAATTATTCTTTCCTAAAATTCTTCCCACATCCTGTATAAATACCCCCATTATCCCTTTGAAAATAACCAAAAATATAACAAATTAAAATATATTCCATAAATTATTTCCACTTATGCATCCTGAGATCCTTACTATATTAACCCTTATGTAATTTATAAATCACAAAGACATGGTAACGTTTATTAATTTTACCTTAAACATTTCATCTTTTATAATTCTACAATCGTATTCCTATATAAAATAATCTCCATGATATTATTAAATTATTATATTAAAATTTTTCTAATGATATTAAATGTTATATAGTATAAATTTATATATGAAATTACTTTCATTATATATATATTTATAAATAATTCCAATGTATCCCATAAAAAATTACTAATTTATTAAAAAAATATAATTTAGGGAAATTATAAATTCTATGAAATTGAAAATAGTATAATGGTATAAAAAAGTAATGTTAATAAAAAATACCGATGTTCATATTAAAGAGAATTTTTTTCACCTTTGATAATCACTTGAGTAATTAACACTGTAAAAAATAAAAAAATGGAAATATAATCAGTATTTGGGAAATACTTAATATATGACCATGAGGGAATTTATAGTATGTATTAGAAAAAACATATATATTAATTTTAGGATGTGTTATGGTTATATGAAGATTAGAAATGTGGCCTTTAGAATAATAACCTGGTTGTTGGAATAGTAACATGGTGCTAGATTGCTAAAATATTCAAAATGGTAATTGACTAACTTAACATTTAAATATTTCTTTGAAATAAATTAAATAAATAAATATAAGTGTTTAAATACCCTGAAATATTTTCTCCAATAATTTTGCATCATGTTAGTAAATATATATATATTTTTAGTAGAATATATTTTAATCTATTCAATAAAATAGTAATTTTTATTCAAGAAATAAATATTAAATTTCACTAGTTTGAATAATAGTTTTTCTAAAACAAAATATTTTGGGGATTAGCATATTGTAATTTTTTATGTCTAATTTTTTATTGCTTTTCGTTAATATTAAAATACAAATGTAAACAGTGAAATAAGGAAACATATGTTATTTACATTATCTGTTTAAATCAAGTTTAAGTAAATAATTTTTTATGCAAGTGACAATTGGATATGCCTCATAGGTATAAATTACCACATATCATCATAATAATAAATACTTTTGATTGTGAAATAATATTTTAATAAATATTCTATTAAAAAACCTCTCATTCTCTTAAAAACATCACTCCTTAACACCCTACTTCTCTACACACAGTATGATTCTTATATTTTTAAAATCATACCAAATTATATATCATATCCAACATAGAAAAATTGGGGTTGTTCTAGTATGTAGAGACCTAAACGAATCATATTTGGATATTACATCTTTTAGATGAATATACATTACATTACACAAACAAATACTTAAGGAACGTAATGGATTTTTGTATATGGAGACTAAGTACACAATATTCATATTTATTGAAATATGTTTAATATATCCCATAAATAACTCCCCTTTATATACTATTTACAAACACACCCTTAATCAACCATTTCTTCATAATATGGGAACGTAAACATAAGAAAGGTTGGGCTCAAATTCTCAATAACGGTAAACATGGGAAATATATAAACACAATGTGATCATAATGGTATTAGAACATGATTATAAAATATTAAAATCATACATCAAATTTGACAAAATATAATTTTAATTTCCTGGAATAAAGATTTGAATTTCATAGGGAATGAATCAAAATGGAATCAAATAACATTATCCATAATAGAAAAATATAGGCATAACAAATAGATTTTTCTCATACACATAATCATATAGATTTATTTCCATTGTTTTAATGGATAATTAAAAAATCTATCATAACGAATTTTAATAATCCCCCAATACGCATATTATTCAATATTCAATCTCACGATTATCCTAGTAAAAAAAATTTATAACTAAACTATGATCACTCCCCATTTAGTCATATTTATCTTCTGAGTTATCAATATTTATAAAATTAATTAGAGATAGATATAGGACCCACCTATATAATAATGAATATTATACATACATGTACATAAATTTCATAAATAATTATTCATATTAGAACACATTAAAAAATGTGTTTTATAAATCATTCATTATATCAACACCTATGAAAAAATTGGTTTCATAGACAATTTATCATACCAGAACCCATGATAATTAATGTAACTCATAGAACACTATTCATATTTAACACAAGAAATTAAATGGATTTCATAAACATTTCATCGTTATATAACCTATAAAAAATATTAATCATAATAATTTCATTATTTCATTATGTTATAAACTGTGGAAAGAATAACCAAGTTTCATAAACATATTTTCATCATAACCATAAACCATTTAAATAATGAATAAGAATGTTGTCCTTGGATCATATCCTTAGTTACTCATTAGACACATCAATCAGAGTCATCTTGGATGGAAAATGATTTTGAAATATTACTCACAACTATGTTTGGGATAGTATCCCTTCCACATAGTGAAAAACATATTAACACATAATACATTTTGAAAATACATTCATATGAAAATATTCTAGAAAACATTCAATTAAATACTCATGAATCATTTAAATGTTTTACTAAGAAAAATATACTTTCTAATTTGAAAAAAAATATTAATTAAAAAAATCCTAAATATTATGGAAAAAATTTCAATGGAATTAAACATGAAATATTTTTTGTTAATCAATAAATCCTTGAGAGGTTATCATAGTGAGAATTACTCTTTATGAAATATTTGATAAGAAACTAATATTCATTTCTCGTTTTTGGAAAAATATAAATGGGCCATGTTTGGAAAACAACATGATTATTAATTTTTATTTTTTTATATAAATATAAACATGAGTAATTTTTTTATATAATTTTTTTATAACGTTTAATATATTTTTAGAAGACATAGATTTGTAATAAAAAAATTATTTTGACCAAATAGATAAATTATTTTATATTTTCATAGAAACATTTTCTCAAATAATTTTAGGTTCCAATGAGTATAAAAATGGAAATATTAATTTAAATTTCAATTAATGACCATATCATATGAAAATATTTTTCTTTTAAGATATTAATTACAAAAAATTCACCCATGTGATACTTAAATACAAAAAATCTTGAATAGTGGTCAAATTGTAAAATAAAACCCTTACCGATTTAGTGAAATTGAATCATAATACCCATGAAAGAATAACTTTAAACTAAAAATAAATTACCATGATAATAAATAAATTCATGAAATTACATGTCAAAGGGGCTGCATATATTACTCATAAAAGAAGATATATGTGTGGCAAAACATATGTCTCGAAGAGGGAAAATCCAGACAAAATATAATTCGGTAGCATAGGAATTTTAAAACCAATAAGTGATGGATCGTGAAATGAATATTTAAATAAAAATAATTTTTAGGATAATAATCATAAAACAAATTCATGGTGATTATATATACCACTTAAAAAAATTGGGTTGAATATTTTTATATCTCACCGAAGTAAAAAGAGAGATAAAAATCCATTAAATTAATTCTCGACATCATTAGAACATGTTTTATACAACTATATAATAAATATAAGTTTGTTGTAAATATATTATAGAAAAATACATATATATAACGTACCATATATTATTTACTTATTATATTTCATTACTCGTTTATTATTAATTCTTTATTATATATTATTTTGATTAATAACGTCCTCATTTTTCATGTATGATTTCATTTGGTTCATTCCATAAATTTACATTGATATTGGTAAAATTATATTATTTTATAACCATGATATAAATATAATATAAAATATTTAATTATTTAATTATTTTTATCCAGAAAATATAGATATAAAAAATGAAATACACTGTTCATTGAGACAACAGGTCGTATGTACGCATGAACATTATTTCCATTTATAAAATGATAAAATGAATGAATTATAAATATATATATTAAAATTAAATACTAATTTTAATTTCATATACATCATGTATATTAATTCAATTTACTATAATTACCTTCCATGCAAAGTGTCTGTGAAAAATGAATCACATCGCTTCTCAGGGTGGTAGTCCACCATACACTCAGATGATGTTATCGCATTATTGTAAAATTAAAATTAAGATGTTATATGTGATATAATTATTCAATAAGAATAAAAATAAAATTTATATAAATGATAAAAAATAAATATATAATTATATGCATCCTTGGTATGTGGTGACAGAAAACGAATAACATCAGTTCATGAGGTTGTAGTCCTCTATACATGTGAATGATGATTTCATATCCCATTTGATTGAAGTTGATATGTTTTTAGGTTATGAAAATATTATAAAAAATTATCATTTTATGTAATATTAAATTTTTATAATATCATAATTTTTCTAGAAAAATTTAATGAGTTTGATGATGAAATAAAATAAAATACTCTGTTAGGGATGTTTCCTCTCCTGGATAAAATTCTTTTGTTTGTAGTCAATGGTCTATTTGATAAGAATTATGACCAAAATATGGCTTCTAAGATTAGTTTAGGTACTTATTTGTGCGATATTATTAATTATTTGGTGAAAAATTTTATTTTTTATGTGTTAATAGAAGAGGACAGGGGGAGACCTTTTATTAATGATGTGAGTGGAAAACATGTAATTTATTGAATGAAAATGATATACCCACATTTTTAAGATAATAAAGGATCCCAAATAATCGATTACAGATCCTTTTAGGTTTTATGGTTAAAATATTTAATTTAAATGTGTCTTGAACAAATTTTCTATCATTTTAACCAATATTATTTTAATCCCCTGGTAAACCCATTTTTATCATAACCATTGTAAATTATTTTTACTCTTTTTACGAATAATTTTGTCAAAGTTTTATGTTTCACTTATTAGATGTTATAAAATATTTTTAATATAAATAGTGAATCTATTTTTAAAAATTAAACTATCATAAATGAAAAAATTAATGATATAAAATAAAAAAAATATACAGGATGAAAAACTGATTTTCGAAAGAGAAAATAATTACATGTTTTTATGAAATTATATAAAAAACCAGGAATTGATTCCATGGAACTAAATTATACTAATATATATATATATTTCATCTATTTTAAATTTTAAAACCATGGTAAATAAATTAATTATTTTTAAACTCTTTTAAATAAATGAATATTCTTAATAAAAATTTTATTTTTCATTATTCATCAAAACATTTGCCTTATCAGAAAACACTCAAATCATAACCAATAGATTATTGGTTCCTCATTATATGAAAAAAACTAATTTTATTTTTCCAAAAATAAAATTATTATGTTAAAAAATAATTTAAAATATGAGTGTAGAAGGAGACCAAAAAACCTTTTAAAAAATATAGTTTTTAGTGTAAAAATGGATTTATTAAAATTTCACACTGGTAGAAAAAAAATTAATGTCAAAGATTTGATTTTATATATAATATAAATTTCATTAATATCATTCACCAAAAGTAATAGTTATAATATTATTTTTTAGAACGTGTTTTTCCATATAAAATTTATTTTCCAGAAAAATATTTTTAATATTTTTAAATGGTTCTTAATTTCATTGATAGATAATTTTTTCACTAAAAAATCATTTTATATTCACGTAAAACTGATATATTTTAAAATTTTCACTAATCCTTTACACACCATCAGTTAAAATGGCTAGGTGATAATTATTATATTAAAGAATAATATTTTAATAGTATGTCACATATCGTTTAAACTCAGTGTTATGTGTAATGATAACAAAATGTGGTCTTTAATAATAAACAAGATATTTAAAAAAATTACATAATAAAAATTCACAAAATATTAGGCTGTTACATTCTTCCCCCTTAAATAAATTATGTAACCACCTTTTGTGCTTCTATTTAATAATAAACAAATTAACATTTGAAAACATCTTTATGGGAAACCCACAAAGCTAAAAGGGTTAATAAAACTACCTCGTGGAAATTGAAAAAGATATTTTAGAAAGTCATATGGAAGAAAACATTACAGGATTTCATATAGGATAAAAAATATAGGATGGGAAGATTTGGACATGGAAGAAAAGTCTAATTTCAAAATTATGATAGAGAGTGAAAAAGATCACTGATAAAAAGAAAATTAATGATCATGTGGAGATCAACACTCACAAAACCATTAATAAATTTCTTGAAAATGGTCATTGATATCATCAAAAATTAGGGTAACAAGATAAAATATTATTTCAATTTCTATTTCCTACTATTGGATTATTTTTAGTAAAGATATATGTACCTAATTTTGTTCCACATTTTAATCACAATATAACAACCCTTAGTTTTATTAAACATTTATGCATGATTTAATGACATAAAATTACACATATTACCTCCTAAAATATTTATAACTCCAGTGTATTGTGGTTTTAGGTCCATTGCATTACAACATTAAACATGAATTATATCATCTTTATATAAAACTTCTTTATTATGCTTGAGCTTAAATTAATTTTGGATAAACTATAGAAAATACATAAGAAATGAATGAGACATAAATCTCAGAATGGGAATAAAAATAGCATAATATAAAGATAATAATACATGTTAGACAAGGTATAATAATTAGGTAAAATTGAACATTATTAATATCATGATAATCATAACATGGGAAATGTGTCAACATTTTAAAACCCAACATTATAAAATAGGTAAAAGAAAAATATCATATAATTAATGGTGGAAAATTCCCATAAACTTATATATTTCCCCCCTATATCTTCATTAAATATAATGATACCAAATATTACCTAATTTATTGGAGAGAAATATAATTCCATGCGTACCTTTCACATTAATTTCATTATCATGTTTAAGTGTGCCTCATAGATCATAAAACATGGATCCATTCATCATCACAATTTATTCCTCGAACAAGAAGTGTGGAATTAATAAATTTATGTCCCCAATAAAAATAAATATGTGAATAAAAGTGTTCAACCTTGATAAGAAATTGGTACGATATTCACTACAATGTTGTTTTTAACAGAAAATCATGTTGGCAATTCAGAAGCATGACAACAACTTTTAAAAATTCATAAATTTGGTTGATGAGATAGAAATTAGTTTACAATCATTTTTAAATTATTTTTTAAGTAATATGTACAAGTAAGGATGTCAACACATATATAATGAATAATATAAGGCATATGATAACAAATTAACTTGATTAAAAAGTGAAAGGAAAGGATGCTTACAAAATTTTAGCATGGTAACAAGTTTACATGGGAAGAATTAATGAGAGATAAAGGGGACTCTAATTATAAATTCATAATAAGGTATGTATGTGAGAGTTTTAAAATCATAACCCATCATTAGTAATTAATAGTAAAAAACCATAACATGTAATATATTATGGAATAAAATTGACAAAGAGAGGATCCCCTATATTAAAAGTATTATACAAAAAGCATGAAAGGGGATTCCTGAGAGACTTAGGGAACATTGTGAGGCTTATAGAGAGAGGAGGGTAGAGTAATTTCATGCTCCAAGGATTTTTAGTGAATAGATGTTGGAGCATGGGTGGTTTTATATAAAAAAAAGAGGGAATTATTTAATATTTAGGTTTTGGACTCTACATTATAAATTATTTAAAACCAAATACCATAACATGGTTTTTTCCATGGTATATTCCAAATTAGAGATGATTTCAATATTTTATTATGTAAAGGGATGAAATTATAAAAATAATACAATTGATTATGTGGAGTCGAGTTACATTTTCAAAGAAATGAATTTAAAATCAAATAATACATTATATATTTTAGAGGATTCATAATGGATTAATAAATCAATAAAATAAACATAAAATCATTTTATTTTAATTGTAAAACATATATGTTATATAAGATACCCATTATAGTTTTTATTAAATCATTTTTGGGCCATTATGACGTCATAAACCACATCATATATTTATCTGGTATTTAATTTTTACCAAAAAATTAACTCTCTCAGAAATTTTTGAGAAATTCACCATTTGATAATTTATATTTTATGATTAAAAAATAATATTAATTTAATATCATTAATTTTTAAAATATGATCATTTAATGTTTTATAATAATATATAATATATGTTGAAAAATAATTTTTTTACAATAACAGTTTTTGAACATTTATGAAATGTACATTTCACTTCATAAATATTATATGAATATTTTAATTAATAACCATTATTTAATAATAATAGTTTATTAAAATAATATTTATTTTAAAAACCCAGTAATTCATTAAATTAAATCCCTTTTTTGAATTTGAATATTACCCAAAAATACAATTTGTTTTTAATTAAATAAATATTAAAGTCATTTATAATGGAACAATAAAAATGAAAAATATTAATTATTCTATAAAATATACATATTAAGATTATTATCATCATGATACATATCCCTTTATTACATGAGATTATTCCTTAAGAGTGAGGTGTGTGATAGTGAGGCTTTCATAGGGAGGTTCGGAAAACATGGTTTTGGCCGTGATCTCAATGATCTAGAACTTCTCCCATAAATAGTTTCAATAGTTCTTATGTTGTTCGATCTCATCTTGGGGTTGGTCAAGGGAAAAGCCTAGTGATCCAATATCCCTCATAATTTTTGATTAATGGGATTCAAGGGGTAAAATCATATTGGATGAGGTCATCGCTTCCTCTGTATATAATAATTGGATTTGTTAATGCCCTATATTTATATTAATCATGTGAATATTGTTTAATAGCTATATTAACAACTGTACTATTATTGATAGTATTTTAAATCCAAATATATAACCACAGAAATGCAGGTGTTTTATATAACCATATTACATAATAATATATTAATCTAAATCAAAAATAAAAACATCATTTATAATATTTTGGGTCATTACGTAGAATCTCATCATTTGGTTGTGATTTGATCAATTTCCACATTTTCTATTAAATTATGAAATGCTGATTGTTTTTTATGTATGAATAACTAGTGCATTATAATATCCATGAAATAATGATATGTAATTCCTACTTCCTCTTGATATTATAAAAAAAATTATTATTTCCATTATTTAACAACTAACATCCAATATTTAACTCTATCCTTTTCATTAATTGATATCATTAAGGACCCTCCATGTCTTAAAAAAATTGAAATTAAAAAATATTGAATAAAATCCATTTATTTATGAAAAAATATAATTAATCCACCAAAGAACATGTATATTCTATTAATCCCAAATTTTATACATATGAAAAATCTTATCATATATTTTCATGATATATGGAAATATATACAATTACTACAAACCCATAATTAAAACCCACATAATTCCTCATTACTAGAATAAAGATTTGAATTATGAATACATTACACAAATCCAATAATTAAATAAACTCCATTAATGATAAAAAACCACAATGTCCACAAAAAAATAATGAATTCCAAGGTCATCAATACTACCCATTTTACATTATTCATATCAATAATATATTTATCCCAAAGTAATTATCACAAAATCAGTGAAATATTAATGTTTATCATTCCCTTATTCATGTATTTTCATTGAATGAAACTAGATTAATAAATCTGTTTTCGATGTCAGATGCACCATTCATCATATTCTATCAAATACATAATGATAAACTTATACAGAATAATCTACATATATTTTATAATCCTTGAATTAAAATAAATAAACACTTTAGTTGTTCTATATCATTCTCAAACCATCAAATATGGTTCATCATCTTATTCTTTAACACCTTTTTTTCTACAATATGAAAAAACAATCATCTCATAACATTTATTAATTTCAATTAAATCATGATTCATACATTTAGAATAAAAAATACTATTAGAACAACTCATAAATTTTATATTTCATTTGTAGTGTCTCAATCATTAAGATTATAACCACTAACCATACAAAAAACTTTATTTTATTCATAAAATTTTCCCCTAGTAAATTTATATTCATAATGTCCCTATTTTCTATATTATAAACATTCAACCATTGATGATAGATTTGGGAGTCACTTATTATCATCCATTGTTGTTAACTGAAAATTTCATTTTTCCTCAATAAATACATACATTAACTACTAATTTTATTAACTAAAAATAAATCACAATTCCATTAATTCATCCAATCATGTTATTTTTCCAACATTCTATAAAAATTATAATTTTATTAATCTTTCCTACATGGTCTTCACAAACCAAAATCTCAATGAAATATATCCCTATTTTCATTGGTGAGCCTAAGAGTTGGTTATGGTGTATCTTGTTAATCATATATTGTTATAAACAATTGGTATCAATTATAATATCATTAAATATATTCATAATACCATTTTTTTAAAAGGAAATTTTTTTCCACCACATTCATTTTTAACCTAGTACCTTTTGGTTTTTCCCATTAATTAATCCCAAAAAATAGTGAGTAACAATATTCAAAATGGGGAAACAATTGATCTATGAAAATCACTTATAGTATGTCTAAATCATGACATATTTATTTCAATGTTTGATAAATTTTTCTTAACATAGTGCCTTAATGGTAATTATTTAAATCATTCACGATGGTTCGTAAAGTGTTTGTGAATTTCCCAAGCTATACCCCTGGATTTTCAAATCAAGTGTTAAGTAATTTCAATTTTTAAGTACTAGATAATGTTTATGTCCATATCAATTCTCCATTTTTTGAGTTGTTACCCCTAAGGACTAGTGTTAAGAATACTCATTAACTTATAGTATTGAGATAGTGATGTGATTTCATGGAAAATACTCGCACTATCCTTTACCAAAAATATAGTACATTTTCGTCTTCATTGATTAATACATAGAATTATCCTTATTGATATCCATAGAAATATACACGATCATATAAAAAGGTATTATCTAGTGTTTTCTTGTCATACATTTCAATTTTTAACTAAACCTATCATATGGAAGAAACTATAGTTTCCAAAAAAATATCATACAAATATATTACATCTATTAGATCATTGTTAATTACATTTTAGAAACACAATCACGATGAACATAATAGTTAAGTTCCTTTGTAGACTAGGTATACCATGTTATTATTTAGTTTAAGATATTTACAATCTCCCATTAAGATCTTCCCCTTTTTTACCCTTCATTAACATAGTCAACAAAAAGAAATTCTTTATAACCTCAGATAGAAAACATAATAAAGGGTGATCTCAGATCCTTTGTGATGGTAAATATGGGAAATACATTTCAATATAATGAGAATAAGGGTAGGGTAACATGGTAATAACATATGAAAACAAGAATCTCTATGTAAATGATCAAAATCATGTGTCATAACACAATGAATTGAATTTAATAAAATATAATTCACAATAGAATCATAGAACATAAGTCATGGGATAAACAAATTGGTATAAAAAATGGATTTTTGGAAAAACATATATTATTCCAAAATCATTTATATATTAGTCATGGTTCATTTACAAGGAAATCACAGTTGAATGAATTCCATCGCAAAATCATAATCTTATTCATGGTTCAATCCCATTACATTAGTAGTGGGAAAATCCCTTCACCAAACTAGGATTACTCTCTAATACAATCATGTTTATATTCTGAGATATATATATTTACCGAATGCATTGGATGTATGTATAGTTCCCCCTAATCACATAATTATTGGCATAAATATGTGTACCAAAAATCATAAAACATTCACCATTTTAGAACCAATGAATGGAAATAGTTTTTATAAATGATTTATGATATCAAAACCTACGAAAATAAATGGTTTTCCAAAATAATTCAATATGTCAGAATCTGTGAAATGAAATGGGTTTCATAAAAAATTCATCATATTTGAACTTCGGAAAAGAAATGTATTTGATAAAAATTTCAATGTGGCTTAATCTATAGAAAAGAAACGAGTTTTATAATCATTTCATCACTTCATCACTTCAGAACCCATGGAAAAATTAGCGGGTTTTATAACGTCTTGACCCAGTTTTCCATCAACCTAGTAGTTGAACCAGGCACCACATGGCCTCATGAGCGTCTCCTCATATGGTAGAGGTCGTTGCCTCGAAGTGACAGTCTCAGGATGTGGTATTGGTTAGTCTATACCCTCATTTTATAGTTTTCAAAATAGTATAATAGTATATAAAAATGTTCTAATAGTGGAAGTTATAAATAGATATTACAGTAGAAAAAATTTATTATCTCCAATTTAATAAAATTGGCCCCTACATGTTTGTAAAAAATATTACTGCATTATAAGGTTATGATAAATAAATGAAAGAAGTAAACAATTCGACACACATTACAATACATAAAAATAACTGAATAAAGATGAAAAATCTCCACGAGTGATCTCATTGTGTATCACGAGCTCTAGCTTAGTCCTCTGCTCTTAACTCCTGTTAAAAGGAATAGAATTTTAAACCAAGGACCTCCAAATATATGATCTATTCAGGTACCAAGGTTACCCGACTAGGGTGTGAGATAAATTCTCATAAGTACGACATCCATTGGTTTCAAGCCCAAACATGATGGTGAATAATAACAGGACAATGTGAAGGTATTGAAAAGTAATAAAAGAATTGGATAAATAAAAAACGAATCCAGATTTCTAATGGACCCCTGATGATGATACTAGATTTGGATCATTTCTAGAATAATCTCCTAATTGATTAAATTATATATATATATATAGTAATAGTGTATGCAGTTGTATAAATAATTTAATATAGGTAACAAATTAAATAGTATTACATTTATTTAATTATCCTTTATTTTACAACATATAACCATGGGTTTCCCTGGAAACCTGTATCTCAGTACCAAAATCATCTTATACTAAATTTTGAACCAATTATCATATTCATCTAGAAAATATTATGTCATGTCAGATTTCATTTTACTTTTAATTAAATTTATATATGACCAATTGGATCAATCGTACAATGTCAATAAATGGTTGTGGAATGTGATGTCTAGCACATTTTGTGTATATAGAGCCTCATTCTCTATCAAAAATACAATTTATCAATCATAAATATATATATATATATATATATTTCATTGGTGAAGAACATCATTTATAGAACCCCATGAGTATTTGGAGAATGAATACATATCTCACACCCAAATTTTCAATCATATATATATATATATATCATGGATGTAGAACATCATTTCTAGAAACCCATGAGTATTTGGAGCATCAATCCCTATATTAAAACACATTCATCAATATTACACACACACACACACTTATCATGGGTGTAGAACATCATTTTCATACACCCTCTGAGTATTTGGAGCATCAATACTTGTTTCACAGCTTGTTTATCAATCATATATATATATATATATACATCATGGGAGTAGAACATCATGTCTATCATCCTGTCAGTATTTGGAAAATCAATCCTTGTATCACAACCCATTTGTCAATCATACATATATATATCAAAAATATCAAAATTTTAACATAAGGAAACATATCATGGATTCCAACCACTCATTATAGTGGCATAGTAACATATATGGTTCAAAGAATGAGGTAAAGCCTCTGATGCATTTCACATGCCATTCTAAATTTCATTCAAACATTTCAAGTGACATTTGGTGATTTAAGATCATAATGTGATGGCATGGACTAAACCATCCTATATGTTTCATGTTCACTAAATTATTCCAAATATCATAAGACGTGTTTATTATATTAACCCAAGGCATAGTCGTACCATCCAAATCTTTTCCCTTGCACGTTTATCCATTTCATCTAAACCATTTATAAAAATATCCTGTATAAATATTCCCACTCATGTTGACATTTCATATTTGTATACATTCCACTCATATACCCACTAGATTATCCATTTTACATTAATAGAATATAATCATTATACCAACTCATTATCCATCCTTTGCTTCAAAATTCCTTCTACTCTTGTAACGAATTTACCCATTCATTAATCCCCATTCACAACCCTTACAAAAAAAGAGTATACAAAATCATTTTTATAGTTCACATTATTCCTATCACATGGGCACAGTAGGCCATTTATTTACACTCAATATTTTTCTTTTCACATGGGTTTAATCACCCATGAATCCAATTATTGTTCATTTGAACCATTTAATTCATGTGTGTCAACATGAAAAGAAGGTAGTACCTCTACTATCCAACCAAACCAAATTCCTTTAGTTAATCATTCCTTCTCTAACTAGGAAAGCATAGAAAAAACACACATAATCAATGTAATAATACATTAACATTACAATAACTAGATTTTTATCTTGGAGGCAGCACATCCTCAATGGAGGGGTTCTCTTACAAAAACTTCATTTTGTATTCTAAAAAATTATTTACCACAAAAAAATTTTTCTTCAAGAATTAGAGTTCAATTTATGAAGTTAGAAAATATGCATTTACTAAAAAAATTAAATTAAAGTCAAGGTAGAGAAATCTACCTCAATGAACGGTCAATTCAAAGCATTGAAACTCATACATCCTCTACGCACACAAACACACACTTATATATATCTATATCAAAAAGTTGATTCCTACATTCCATATTCTATGGTGGAAAATACAAATGGAAGATATATATATATTTGTATATAACTATACCAAGGAATAGGTGTGAGTCCCTTTGAAAATGATTGTATCTCCCTATAATATTTACCCCAGGTCTCATAAACACATCTAAACACTAAATAAATAGTGAAATTAAAATTTTAGGTACAATTTCTTACCTCAAATCTATGCTAGTAAACTGAATTTCACAGTACCACCATGCCTTCAGTGGTGTTTTGAAGAACATGGAGCAATGGGTCCTGAGGCACCCTCCACACAACCCTAAATCAAAAGAAAACTGAAATCGGATCAAACCCTAGTAGAGGATTTCAGCCGTACCTTATGGGGAATTGAGGAAGTGAAAATTTCCAAAGAGAAGGGTGATATAATGAGATAAGTCTATTTATTTATCTTATTGCATAATATCTTTGAAGAATTGAGAATAATATGATGGACAGAAGGGAGGCCATGAGGGGGTGTGTTACTCGCTGCCTGGAGAGAGAGGGAGTTGGGTGTGATTCTGTAAGGATGGGGTAGGTGCAACCTTTTTGGGGAGATCTCCCATTTAATTTTTTATTTCATACACCAATAATAAATATTATAATAATAATGATAAAAACAATAATAAAAATATTGCAATTATTATAAAATCATTTAATTATTATTATTAATTTCCATTTACACTTCAATTACTTTATTTCAAATTTAATTTCAATTTAATTATGTTAAATAAATTTCACTAAAACACACATCGTTGTGTCTACTATATAAAAAATATTTTCTGACGCTCGGTTTTAAAAACGGGTTTTCCATTAATTTCCAAAAAATACAAAAAACCCATGTGAGAACCACCCGTTATAAAACACAAGATTCTACAATCGTTCCACCATAAAGCATATCATCCTCAGGAAGCCATCGAGAACTATGAAAACATCGCTCAGCCTAAAATGGTTGTGAACGCTCATTTTAATGATCGTGTTGAGTGTCCAAATTCCCAATTCACCCTTAAAAAGTTCACAAATCCAAGGTGATTAAGACATTAAACACTAATCCAAAGAACAAATTTTTAACCAAAACATCAAATCAGAGCATAAACAAACCAACATAACCCAAGATATTATCCCTTCATCATTGCTTCATCTATCCCCTCATCGGTGATTCCCACCAATGTTACTAGCATTTTACGTCCAATTACAATCCTTGGATATTTCACTATTAAAATTACTAAAGAGGATTCTCCCTAAGAATTATAGTGACAATTTTCAAGTGGTTCATTCATAGGGTCATCCCAATTACATCTGAGGTCATAATAGAGAGCTCATCGAAGGAAACGATCATATCCCAATAGACGAACCAAGACTGGTTGCACATGCTTTCCTCAAAAGAAATCACCATCACAAAAATGACACTCAACCTTATTCTAGAAACACACTCTTAAAAATGGATTCATCACCAACTTTATACTACAATAATAAAGGAAAAAACCAATCAATTTCAGGATTACCTTTTTCAATGATTCCCATATTAGATGTCTAAAACATCCTAAATAGAAACACAATGCCTTTATCCTCAACGAATTCATTATTTAAGAATATCGTGTAAACAAAAGTCCTTACATGACTTCATGTGACATTCCTTGATCAATCCATCACGATGATATTAAAAAAATGTCATTCCTCTGCATGAATAAAAGTGTTACCCAATGAAACATGCAACAAGAACAGTGGATTTTAAATCATTAGTGCAGCATAAGAGTGATTCTCTCTTAGTGTACCTAGGGAGATGTCAACATAGACATCAAGCCTATCACATTTAGATTATCACTCTATGTGTAAACCAACGATTACCATGATGATCAGTTAAACTATTTTTGGTTGAATCTCTACAAAAATCTCATCTTCACCTACCGACGTGTCATCAAATGAACCCCAATTTCTATCCCACACAACGCAATAATGTTCTTTCAAACCATACAATTGAAACTCTTCCCAGACTAAAATTGTTTCTAAAATGGTTTCACATACCACTAAAATCATCAAGGACGTGCTTCCACCAATGAACTAATACATATACCTGAGCTAATGTGTTGCCCCCCACCATAAGAGTGTCCATGTCTTCGGAAGGAGAGACATGCCACTATCAATTGTTCTATTTCAGAAACAACATAAACCAACTAGTTATTTTACATGAACCACAATCACAACATCAAAACATCTGGAATTAAAATTGAAATTTATACTTAATGGAACGCCAAAACACCCGATTCCCAAAAATTCATCTTTAGATGTGGGAAAAACATACCTTAATTCCCTAGTCACTCAACTCTGTAGTCGGCCAAATAATTCCATCAACATCATAATGCTCATGAATCACACCAAACTCAACTGGTTCGTTACATCACTAAACACTTGATGTTACTGCATATGTCAACACATACAACCACGAGTTCACAAAATCCAACTACCCATCATCACATAAAACCATTAACTTGGATGAAGGCATACAGATTATTCCATCCATAATGAAAAGAGAGGATCATAGAACCGATTAACGATTTGACTATTCTTGTGGATTTTATAACATATTAAACCAAGCATTACTTGATTTTTGTTCCCATATCAAGGGTTAACATTCAATGAACACCCTTCTGGACAAGGGTGTCTTTTTAAAACCCAAAATTACTAGTAAGGACAATAACACCCTAACAAAACCAATGTAAAAAAACATCATAGTAGAAGAAAGGTATCTCAGGCACCAAAGGTTCTACCTACCATATGATGGCCCCTTACAAAGCTTATGCATCAACCACATCATTATGTCACACACAAAAAATTCACTAGGATTAAGAGATGCTTGTCATTTTAGCGATTTCAAATATGATATAGCTTATGGATAAACACTCATGTATCTATTACAAGGAAAAAAAGAATATTTATCTACCATCACATGAGGTTCTTAAAAAGAGGAAACCACTATAGGTTACATTTCCAATCCCTTTACATTTAAAACCATTTCATAATACAGCATGCACATGTTCTATAGTGCAGTCATATGGGCATCCATCTACAGGTCCATAAAGCACCCATACAATATATAGGTGGAATTTGGCTCCCATTTAATTGAAACCGATAAATTATATAAAAATAAACCAATTAAATATTAACAAATCTTGAATGTCACTACAATTAGCTAACTTGAAAACATGTTGTAATCACAGAAGCATGAAAATTTAATCACATCTGCATGCTAATAAACATAGAAACATGATACAAGGAAAACATGCAGGTAAACAGCGACCATGGAAACAAGCTTTCGTGCTAAATATATAACCAAATCATGGTATCTAAACATAAATGAAAATAAACATAACAACATGGAATTGAATTACAGGAACTAAATCATATCAGTAGTCAACCTATGAACTAAACTACGTGGAACGACATGTGTATAAAATGTGAATCCCTATGATCCAATTATAATGCATGATATGTTTCGTCTACTCCATAGTATTATATGGGTAAAAAAACATAAAATCCAAAAAATAAATATACAAAATAAAACTACACCAATCACTCGTGGTGAAATCATATCAATCGTAATTTCAAAACACATGAACATCACTTCAATGCCTGGGCGACATGGTCATTTCCAATATAAGGGGTGATCAGTCCCAATAACGATGGTTATATATGCATAAATACATTCGAATCTACTATATACCTACCCAAATAGTAAGACAATTGAAAAATTATCATTTGATACCACTTTGTAATGTCCTGGCACAACTTACCGTCAAACTAGTAGCTGGAGCAGTCGCCACATGGCCTCAAGTGTGTCTCCCCATATGTCGTAGGCTACCGACTAGTAGTGAAAATATTAGGAGGTGATAATGGGGAGAAAATACCCTCATATTAGAGTTTTCATATCAATATAATAGAATATAAATATATTCCAATAGTGGAAGAAGTAAACAGATAACAGAGTAGAGGAAGAATAGTATATTCAATTTAATAATAATGGGAACACTATTTTCTATTATAGATGAATGTATGACATGTGTATGATATATATTTTAAAGTAATAAACAATTCATCATGCCCTAAAATATAATAAAAAAGTAAAAAAAGACAGCAAATACCTACGTACGATCTCCTCGAGCATCCTGACTTCTAGCACAGTCTTTTGCTCCTAATTCCAGGTACTAACAACACAATAATCAACCTAGGTCCTACAAATATAAGGTCTACTCGACTGTGTGACAAAATATCATTAGGAATGAACACATTATTTTCTATCCCAAACAAGTTAGTGAATTTTCTTTGAACAGTGCGCAGATAATGTTATGTAATAACAGAATTGTTTAAATAACCAACTCGTTCAGGTTCTTAAGGGACACTTGATGGTGATACCAGCTTTTTCTCGTTGCCGGAATAAGAGTCCAATTATTTTTATTCTTTTTATATATTTAGTAACAATTTATTCAGTTGTATAAATGATAAAACATAGGTAATAATGTAAATAATATTAAATTTATTCAATTGTCCTTTATTTTACTATATATACTCATATGTTCCCATGGTCACCCATATCTCAATATCTCCCTCAGCATGTGTCGGTGTCTGAACCATTTCCTAAATTCAATTCACAATAAGTACATCACATAGGATTTCATTATCATACTGAATCAATTCATATAAGAAAAATTGGACCCATAGTCCAATTTCAATAAATTGATGTGGAATGCCATGTTTAGCACCCCATGACAATTTGTGCATCATTCTAATTCTCACACCCTGTTTATAAATCATACATATATATAATTAATGGGTGTCTAACGTAATTTCTACCACCCTATGTGTATTTATATCATCATTCAATATCTCAATACCATTTTATCAATAACATATATATATATATATATCATTGGTATAAAACATCATGTCTAGCACCCCATGAGTATTTGGATCATCAGTATCAATCTCACAACCCATTTATCAATCAAATATATATATTTATTTATTTATCATGGGTCTAAAACATCATGTTTAGCACCCCTTGAGTATTTTGGAAATCATTCCCTATCTCACAACACGTTTACAATCATAAATATATATATCATTTGTTGAGAACATCATGTCTTCCACCCCATGAGTGTTTAGAGCATTAGTCTCTATCTCACATCACATTTATCAATCATACATCTATATATCACATATATTAAAATTTTAACATAGTAAAACATCTCATGGATTCCTAGTTTATATTCTATTAGAATATTCATGTATTCAGTTCAATTTATAAGGCAAGCCCTCTCATGCATATCACATTCCATTTCCCATTTCCATTGAAAATTTCAATTGAAATAAAGAGATTTATGATCATAATGAAGAAGTCCAGAATAAACCATGCTAGTTATGTCAAGATCACTAAATTAATATCAACTGTAATAAGTCATTCTTGTTACATTAACCCAAGGCATAGTCAACCCATCATAATCTATTCGCATTCAATTTTAACCATTTCATCTAAACCATTTTAAAAAACCCCATATTAATATACTCACTCATATAAAACATTTTATTCCATTTGAGTATGTCCTCTAATATTGAAATTTCATATTTAAATAAATCCCATGAGTTTACCCTCTCTTTTACCCATTTTCTATTTATAGAATATAATGTGTATACCCCCTCATTATCTCTCACTTAAATGGAAATGTTTTCTAACTCTTATAAAGATTTTACCCATTTGTTAATTCACATTCACAACCCATGAAACAAAATAGTATTCAAAGTGGTTGTTATAGTTCACATTAATTCCAATCACATGGGATTACCTAAAAAATTATTTCCACTAAATATTATTCATTTAACAAGGGTTTACCCACCCATGAATCTAATTCTATTTCAATATAACCATTTATTTCAAGTTCATAAATATGAATATTATGTGGTATGTATCATAGATAACCAAACCATATTCAAATAATGAATCACATTCTAATAACTATAAAAGCATTATAAAATCACACATCATCATGCTAAGAAAACATAAATACACTACTCGATGTATTTTAGCTTGAAGGATGCACACCTTCGATGGAGGTGTTTTATTACAAAAATTGATTTTGTACTCTAAAATAATTTGGAACAAATATGTAGTTCATTACAGAATTGAAGTTCATTTTATTAATGACAATAAATAAAAACTAATACAATTTTATAAATTAAAGGCAAGGGTGAGGACCCTACCCCAAATAATGTCCAAGGAAAATAATTCTAACTCAAATAGCTAATCGCTTTCTTGTACACATTTCTATATATATATATATATATATATATCCTTAAACTAATTCACATGTTCCCAGAACCATGAGGGAACATGGAAATGGAATATATATATATATATATATATATTATACCTAGGAATATGTGTGCATTCCTTCAAAACTAATAGATTTTCCATTCAAAAATTACTAATAATCTCATAAACACCACTAAATCCAAAATAGGGGATGAGAAGAAACGTTTGGGTACAAATACGTATCTCAAATCGATGCTAGTGGGATGAATCAACCTAAAAAAACTCACCTTCAGTGGTGGTCACTGAGATGTAGACTAACAAGTCATGAGACACCCTTTGTATAACCCTAAATCAAAAGAAAACTAATAACCAGTCAATCACTCGGCTAGGTTTTCGGTCGAACCATATCGAGTGATAGGGATTCATAAACCACCAATGAGAAGGAAGAGATATAGAGAGAAGGTTTTAACACATATAATTTAATTAATTTTTTTATTGAACCAGAAGAATCTAATGGATGGAAGTGAGGTCCTGAGGGGTTGCATTATGTGCTTCCAAGAGGGAGGGCGAGTTGTGTATGATGCTACAAGTATGGGGTGTGGTGATACTATGAGGGGGAATGCTCCATATTAATTTTATTTGGTTTTGAAAACTAAAATTTCACTTATAGTAAAAATAAAAAAAGAACAACAACAACAATATTATTATTATTATTATTAATATAAAAACAATTATTTATTATTATTTTATCCAATTTACCCTTCAATTATTTTTTTCATTTTAATTTTAATCTAATTATTTTAATTAAGAATCTTTTAAAGAAAAATAATAGTGTTAACTCTTATAAAAAAATGTTTGGATCCTCTGTTTTAAAAATAGTCTATCCGGTAATTTCTAAAAAATACAAAAACCCTCGGGAAAACCCCTTGTTCAAAAACTCGAGATTATACATGGTTCATATGCATTTTATCATCACATATCCCATGTAAGAGAAAGTGTTTTCATAAAAATGTTTTCTTCATAAACATAAACCATTAATATATATAATAATAATGGGTTCCATGGATCATATCCCTCATAAAACATAATTTATATCAAATGATTTTATCTTCGTAAAAAAATGATTTTGGATGACTAATTGGGATTATTTTTTAACAATACACCCTCTCATTATTGAAATAATTTTTTAAATATAATACATTAATTTAATCCTTTTCAATGAAAATTACCTTTTAAACTTATAAAGGAATATGTAATAATACTTTAAAACATATCTTAAGGAAAATATCCTTTTTAGTTTTATTTGAAAAAATTAAAAAAAATTAATATCTTAATGAAAAAAAAATTCTATGAATGCAACACTGGAAAATTTTGAGGTAATTTTGAAATCATTTGTCATTCATTACAAAATGTAACATTTTCTATGCCATGTACATTAAATCATTGATTCATTTAACATTTTTAGTAAAATAAATTATTTCCTTGTTTGGAAAATGACAGAAGATAAAATAAAAAACAATTTTTTAAAATTTAATAATTTAACAATATATAATTAATAATTAATTTTTAAAATTTTGAAATCATTTTTTGTATAATTTTTTGAAAACATGGTTTATGAAGAAAATGATTTTTTATTAAAGTGAAAAATGAATTTAGATTTTCAAAAAAAACATTCATCAGTAATTTTGATTACCAAAGTGTTTAAAATGGTAATATTATTTGAAAATTTCATTAATGAAAATACTATATGTGTAAGAACCCGGTTTTTTCTACAAAAGACTTTGGAATATTCTTGATAGTATTCCAGGGCAGTGCCTTCAGATGGCATGCAATTTCGAGCCCCGGAGTGACCAGAATTAAATTTTCAGTGCGTTCACACTGGAAACGCTAAATAAATGAGATAACTCCTAAACGGAGTTCCAGATCAGAGATTTGAGTGTACGCATGGGTTCGTAATGGGGTGTTTACCCTAGGAACGACATAAAACATGTCGGCGTGGGACGTTTGGACCCCCTGCCCGCTTCTGGAATGCTAAACGGATAAATTAATTAATTAATTAATTCGTTTAATGGTGAAACTTGACTATCTCTTAAACGGTGGTTCGGATTGGAAAACCGAGGGCACTGTTGAGTTCGGAGCATGCCGTTTACCCTATTAGGGGTATATGTTTCACGGGCGCGGGCCGTTTGTGAAAAATGGCTCCAGGGGCGTTTTCGTAATTTTGCAGCTTCGGACGTTAAATTTTATAAATTTTGAATGGGGTGCCGGATTAAAATTCTGAGACCACCGTTGTGCTCAGAAGGTGTTGTTTACCCTAAGGGAGGCTTAACCGTGACCCCATCGGGAGTTCGGGTTCGGGCCGACGGGCGGGTGGTTAAGCATTTTCTATTTAAACGCTCAACACCCCCCCTCCCTCTTTTCCTTCCCCTTACCCCCTGGCAGCCCCACCTATCCCTCTCCTCCTCCATCTCCGGAGAGATAGTCCGGCGAGGCGACTCCGGCGAGGTGCGGTTGTGTCGGCGGATCGACGCGAAGCTCCGGGCAAAGCCCAGCGATGTAGGCGGTGTTTGTTTGCGTTTTAAATTCTGAACCCCTATTTGAATCCTAAATTTAGTGCCTAATTGTTTCCCGGTCATCGATCCAAGCCCATATTTGTGTATTATAAGTTCTAAGGTTTCCGATGATTTTCTCGGATCGAAAATCCAAGTCCCGGGGTGCCCGGGGCAGACCCAGGAAGTTCCGGCCGGAATTCTGGTTTTCCTGCGGTCTCTGGCGGCGGACGGTGGTTCCGGGACGGCGGCACGGCAGTGGGTGTGGCGGAAGGCCGGCCCGCCATCCGGCCGGCTGGGCGGAACCTCCACGGTGCGGGGAAGCTCGGCTCGCCGGCTGAGGGCGCCAGCGGCGGGAGCCGGCTAGAGGAGACGGCGGGGTCGCAGGCGCGCGACCACGCGGCTGGACAGAGACCCGCGCGATGCGGGTCTCCGTGTGGAAAGCTGACCGGCCGTGTCGGCCGGTCAGTGAAAGAGGCGCCCACGCGGCGCGTGGGCGAGGCGGCCTCGCGGGAGGCGGCTGGGCCACGGTCCCAGCGGGCCGGCTGTGGGCGGACCGGCCGGTCCGGGCCGGTCCGGCCCAAGGGGGTCCCCCCCCCCTTTTAACTTCCGATGTCCGTAGCTTTTGCTACGGACGTCTGTCTTGCGCGCCATCTGCGGCGGCGTGGGCCTGGAACAGAGGTGGATCTTTTGAGTTGGTTTTGGGAATTTTTAGTTCCCGAAACGAGGTTCCATGGAGGCGTGACGAGTCTTTAAGTGGTTTTTCGTTTTCCGGGGGAACTTGTCTTGGACGGCGCGGACGCGTCCGACGTCCGATTTAAACGTCGTTAGTTGCATTGGGACCCTGGCACCGAGGCGGAGATTTCTAGGGCAGTTCCAGGCATTGATGCCAAAGTTGAGGCATGGGCCCCACGGCCGGTCTTTTGAGCTGTGAGCAACGTTTAGCGGATTTTTCATCGGACGTCCGTTTGGGGCGTGTGACCAGTCGATGTTGGGTGTTTTTCTGAGGGTATCTCGTTGGCGCAGTCTGTCCGCTGTAATTTTGCACGATGGTGCAGGCCCCATGAGGGCCGTTTCGGGAGTTGACGGTGATTTCTAGCTTTTTCACTGGGAGACCGTTTTGGACAAGTGAATATTCCATCTTGTGTGCTTTTTCGAGAAGATCACAACGGTGAGATCCATTCATGGAGTTTCGGGACCGGGTTGCGGGTCCCACGAAGCACCGCTCGTGTGCGGTGCGCCGGAATGCATCTTTTTCTCCGGATATCCGTTTCACTCAAGTGAGTAGATCTTTTGACGTGTTTTCCCAAGGGGATCGCAATGGTGTGATGCGCCCGACTGTTTTCGGGGCCGAGGCTCGGGATCACGGGACGCCGCTCGGGCGTGAGGCGGTGTTGGCGACTTTTTCGTCGGATATCCGTTGGAGACATTTAAG
This sequence comes from Viscum album, assembly GCA_963277665.1. NCBI lineage: Eukaryota > Viridiplantae > Streptophyta > Magnoliopsida > Santalales > Viscaceae > Viscum > Viscum album. The sequence goes on from OY728159.1 coordinate 1,270,725,457, forward strand.
TAGTCTAACTCGCGTGTTTTTCCACGAGGATTACAACGATGTGATCCGTTTGGCTGTGCGGAGCCTCTTGCGTAATCTTATTAAGTGTGGGAGCATGGAAGGTGCTCCGGTGGCGGTTTGTCCTACCATGTTTGTAGCGGACCCTTGGCGTGTGATCGCGCACTCTTGGGAGAGTGATATAAATGGTTCAAAAGATGTGGTTGGTCGTGCCTGGTCCTTTGAGTTGGAGATGTTACGTCACGCCTTCGCGTTGACGTTGGGTGTCGTGTGCACAATGACCCTTGGGCTGAGAATGTGGTATACTCTGGGAGTATACGGGAATGCTTGGAGGTACATGTGGTTGTTCGTACCTGATAACGTTTGGGCGCTTGGTTGGGGTTGTGATGGGGCCACACATTGTCTGGGCCCCACGTGTGTGTCGGGTTCTGCTTTGCGCACTTTGACCCCTCGCGATGTAGAGGGCCCCTCTATGCTCGTTTGTTTGACTAGCAGGGTGGATTTTTTCCCCTGGATCTGTGCTCATTTGTTTGACCAGCAGGGTTGAGTGGTCTCCCCCTAGTTTCATTCTCGATGGATTGGCCGGTAGCGGTGCTAGTGACACCCAGTGAGAGAGTAGGCGCTGAGCCTCTTTTGGGTGAGTTGTCCTGGAGTTGGGTGGTTGCGCGATACCCACTCCATGTTCGGTTGGCTAGTGTCGTACCCTCCAGTGAATATGGCTAGAGTAGTTGTGAGTTTTTTCCTCCAGCGAGGTTGGGAAGTGGGTTACTCATCATCTTCTAGAGTTTACCCTCCAGCAGAGACTGGGCAGTGGGTCACCCGACACTCTTAGGGTCTACCCTACAGCAGAGACTGGGCAGTGGGTCACCCGACACTCTTAGGGTCTACCCTCCAGTAGAGACTGGGCAGTGGGTCACCCGACGACACTCTTAGGGTCTACCCTCCAGCAGGCCTGGGAAATGGGTCACCCGTCGTCTCATTCCAGGTCTACCCTCCAGCGGGGTTGGGCAGTAGGTCGCCTAATGATGAATTAATGTCTACCCTCCAGCGGGGCTGGGCAGTGGGTCGCCTGATGAATTATTACGGTCTACCCTCCAGCGGGGCTGGGCAGTGGGTTTCCTGATGATGTATTAAGGTATACCCTCCAGCAGGGCTAGGTAGTGGGTCCTCTGATGATGTATTAGGGTTTACCCTCCAGCAGGGCTGGGCAGTGGGTCACCCGATATCTGGTTATGAATTACCCTCTAGCAGGGCTGGGCAGTGGGACACCCGTTGACATTCCAGACTCAGACCTATCAACTAGGCTAGTCTGTGGCTTTCTTCCGTGATCACCGGAGCGGGACCCTTGGTTGTACAGGTCAGTGATGGAACGACTTTGACATTGAGAATACCTCTCGACTACGGGGTAGTGACGAGTTGTGGTTTGACGTTCCCCCATAACTCTCAAGTACGAGGGGCGCTTTCCCCACCGAGACACGTTCTTGTGATGCGATATAAAACCGTGCAGGCGAGTAAGTGCCGCCCAAAGTGGATAGTGTCAAGGTGATGTGATTGAGCCTCGTAACTTGCGGTTCGGGGCAGACGTGCAGGATGCTGGGCATCGATGGAGTTTCCTTCTCGGACTGTTGGAGACTCTTTTTTTGGGATGAGCTATGGGACGGAGATCCCCTTACGAGCTTGTTCGGGCTTCTTGGCAGAGCATATATATGTATATACCTCGTATGAGTACCCACTCCTTGGGTTTTGGCTACTCTTCTTCCAGGAGAGGCGAAGACCCGCGGGGTATGCCACGTGCTTTCCGTGTCTAGCTTCTCGTGGTTGGATGAGTCTACTCTCCTTCTAGAGGTAGCGAAGACTCGATGAGAAGTTCATCTTCTCACCGTTTCCAGCTCCTTGTTTCTGGATGAGTCTACCTTCTTTCCTTTTGTTGGGTTGAGCTGGACTCTCTGTTGTGTTGTTACTCTTTACTGCACCCTCAGTTGTACTCCTTTACTTCTCCCTATTCGCTCTAGTGCTCACCCTTCGATACCTCCTTTGTTTCTCCCTCGAGCCTTCGGGGTATCCTACTGAGTATTTTTATACTCACCCCTAATTGGGCTTTGCCCGCACTTGGTGTGCCCTTGCAGACGACGGACAGGTTGGTTGGGACCTAAGTGGAGCATAGGAGTTTGGGAGCTTGGACCGTGTGCGGTGGTCGTGGCCGGGATCCAGGTGGGAGACCCGTCAGCTGTTTCTTCTTATTTACCTGTTTCCAGGTTGTGGCACTTTCTGGTTGGGCGTGTATTTTTCCCTTTTCTTTTTAGTTTGTACATTGTACTGTTTAGAGGTCGAAGAACGTTTGTGATATATATATAGCAGTTGCACTTTCCTTTTCTTTGCTTGTCTTTACTTTTACTATGCACTATTGCATTGAGTTTGCTGCGTGTGTGTGTATAGGTACTTAGTCAAAGGCCTCCCCGAGTTATTGTGCCTTCGGCGCTGGTCTCCAGCCCCTGGCCTATGGAGGTGGGCCTGGGGTAGTTGCGGCTCGAGCCCGGGTTGGGTCGGGTCATGACGAAGTGGTATCAGAGGTGGTTCATTCCTTGGGACGTTGCACGGATGTCCCTAAAAGAGGAATTGTTTGGGATATTGTACAACAGTGTTAATGTGTCTCGAGAGCAGCTCTCAGGCCAGGGAGTCTAGTGATGGTGCGACGGCTGATGTATCCATTCACCAAGACCTTGATAACCCGCTTGTCGACTAGGCATGCTGAGACACTTGTTGCAGGGAAAATTGGTTTGTGCATCACATAGGATCGAGTCTTTGACCGTCCTTCTTGAGTCACCTCCCCATCGTTGTTGTTGTATTGTTATATACATATATTTTCATCAGACTGCGGCACTCTTTGATAATATTCAAGATGTCTCCATGAGGACAGCCAGCCAGGATACCAGCTTTGGTTCATGAAGACGACCCTGTGAGCTATAAGGCCACAGTCTAGGACCCATAATGCGAGCCCCTTTCTCCGGGTGGTCCGGTACCAGCACCCCCACCTTTTGAGCAGCAGAGAGTTTCAGTAGAGCAGGCTGAGTTTGAGCGCAGGTTGAGCACGCTCCGTGAGTTCCAGCGGCAGAGACCGCTGAGGTTCAATGGTGAGCCAGACCCTCCGGCAGCAGAGGCTTGGCTCGAGACAGTGGGTTGCCTTTTCAGGCTTGTGCAGGCACCGACAGATCAGAGAGCGGCTATGGCAGCCAGCCTTTTCTGTGGAGCAGCTCGGTGTTGGTGGAGTCTGGTGACTCGGTTTCTTGATGAGTCATTTCTTTCGTGGGGAAACTTTCAGTTGTTGTTCCATGAAGAGTTTTTCCCCCCTGCTTGCGCTCCTTTAGGATTCAGAAGCTCCTGCAGTTTCAGAAGGGAGGGATGACGGTGGCCGAGTACGCAGCTAGTTTTGCAGACCGTGCACGCTTTTACCTGGACTTGGTCCATGACAACAACCTCCGAGCATGGAAGTTTGAGCAGGGTCTCCGCCGAGAGATTCGTGTTGTCATAGTACCCTTGGGAATTTCCACATATGTCAGGGTGCTAAAGCAAGCGCTGGTGACATAGGGCTTCATGTCAAGTTTTGTGGTTGGTAGTGGCAGTGGGCGCGATGGAGCTGAGACGTCTGTCGTTGCTAGCAGGTGCCAGATGACAGAACCTCGATGCAGGTGGCCTTCCCACTACCGGTTTCGGAGAGGTGGTCGTATACCACTGTGGAGAAAAGGCGCAGGGCCTCAGCCGAGGATTCCCTTACGCGAGTGGATCCCGGGGCGTGGTTGTACACCAAAGTGGTTCCAGAGGGCACCAATGCAGCCCAGAGAGAGTCGGTGCTATGCTTATGATGGGCGAGGTCACTTGGCACGAGACTACCCCACCCAATTTTCTAGAAGCTTTGGGCAGGCAGTAGGCGCACCACCACGGTAGAGGCAGCGCCGTGATCGGAGTAGTACCGAGGGAGGTGGTTCTAGCAGAGGAGCGGGAGGAGCTGGTAGTGGGGGATGACCTTATGAGATCTCCCCATAACCACTAGGCGGTCCACGTCAGGCTCCGGGAGCTGACGGTTGGGACCACGGACAGCCGCGATTTTTGGATGTCTACGATCCTACAGAGCATGGGATGGTGAGAGGTACCCCTTACGACTCTTCTACTTTTTATAGTAGAATTGTTAGGCTCTGCGTGTGAAAGGCTTTTCTCCCTGCTCTTTGTTTGAGGTGTTACCAGGGTGACGCTGGGCGTCGGGTGTAACCCTGTGTTGGTAAGGAAAATGGCGTGAGACCTTTTCCTTTAGTCGATGGTGATGACTCCTTCACCTTTGAGCGTGTAAGAGAGCATCGACTATGGAACCTAGCGTGACCATATATCCTTGGGTATTTCACCATATGGGTATTCTGAAGGAGGGAATCATCAAGACTTGTTTCAGGTGCGGGCGGTGATTCCAGTCGCGGCAGGCGACGTAGAGGTTCGTTCGAGGTGGTGAGATACCCCCGAGAGCCTTCGGGCCATTTGAGACCATGCAAAGGGATGGTGAGGTACCCTACCACCTTGCCCTAACCCCTAAGTCTAGAGTGGGTTCATGATGTTGGAAAGGGATGAACTCACATGAACGGATCAATCATTTGGTCTGTGTGCGGTGACACAGAGCTGTGCGTGGGTTCTTCTGGGTATGGGAAAGCCAGGTGTGGGCTTAGTACCCTGTGTTGCTCCCTAGTTTTGCTTTTTGGGGACAAAAATCTTGAAGTATGAAATGATTTAAGAACCTGGTTTTTTATACGAAAGACTTTGGAATATTCTTGATAGTATTCCAGGGCAGCGCCTTCAGAAGACATTCGATTCTGAGCCCCGGAGTGGCCGGAATTAAATTTTCAGTGCGTTCACACTGGAAACGCTAAATAAATGAGATAACTCCTAAAAGGAGTTCTAGATCAGATATACGAGTGTATAGAAGGGTCCAGAATGGGGTTTTTACCCTAGGAACGACATAAAACATGTCCGCGCGGGACGTTTGGACCCCTCGCCCGCTTCTGGATTGCTAAACGGATAAATTAATTAATTAATTTATTCGTTTAATGGTGAAACTCTAGTATCTCTTAAACGGTGGCTCGGATTGGAAAACTGAGGGCACCATTGAGTTTGGAGCATGCTGTTTACCCTAGGAGGGGTATAAGTTTCACAGGCGCAGGCCGTTTGTGAAAAATGGCTCCAGGGGTGTTTTCATAATTTTGCGGCTTCGGATGTTAAATTTTATAACTTTTTAATGGGGTCTCGGATTAAAATTCTGAGACCAAGGTTTTGCTCAAGAGGTGGTGTTCACCCTAAGGGAGGCTTAACCGCGACCCCGTCGGGAGTTCGGGTTCGGGCCGACAGGCGGGTGGTTAAGCGTTTTCTATTTAAATGCTCAAGACACCCCTCCCTCTTTTCCTTCCCCTTCCCCCTGGTAGCCTCTCCTCTCCCTCTCATCCTCCATCTCCAGCGATACAGTCCGGTGAGGCGACTCCGGCGAGGTGCAGTGGTGCTGGCGGATCGACGCGAAGCTCCGGGCGAAGCCCAGTGAGGTACGCGGTGTTCGTTTGCATTTTAAATTTCGAACCCCTCTTTGAATCCTAAATTTAGTGCTTAATTGATGCCCGATCTTCCATACAAGCCCATAGTTGTGTAGTATATTTTCTAAGGTTTCTGACGCTCTTCTCGGATCGAAAATCCAAGTCCCGGGGTGCCCGGGGCAGTCCCGGGAAGTTCCGGCCAGAATACTGGTTTTCCGGCAGTCTATGGCGGCGGACGGTGGTTCCGGGACGGCGGTGCGGTAGTGGGCGCGGCGGAAGGTCGGCCGGACATCCGGCCGGCTGGACGGAACCTCCACGGTGCGGGGCGGCTCAGCTCGCCGGCTGAGGGCGCCGGCTGCTGAAGCCGGCGAGAGGAGACGGCGAGGTCACAGGCGCGCGACCCCGCGGCCGGACAGAGACCCGCGTGACGTGGGTCTCCGTATGGAAAGTCGACTGGCCGTGTTGGCTGGTCGGTGGAAGAGGCACTCGCGCGGCACGCGGGTGAGGCAGTCTCAGAGGAGGCGGCTGGGCCGCGGTCCCAGCTGGCCGGCTGTGGGCGGACCGGCCGGTCCGGGCCGGTCCGGCCCAAGGGGGGTCCCCCCTTCTAACTTCCAGCATCCGTAGATTTCGCTACGGACGTCCGTTATGTGTGCCGTCTGCGGAGGCACATGCCTGGAACAGAGGCGGATCTTTTGAGATGGTTTTGGGAATTTTTAATTCCCGAAATGAGGGGCCAAGGAGGCGCAACGCGTCTTTAAGTGGTTTGTCATTTTCCGGGGGAACTTGTCTTGGACGGCGCGAATGCGTCCGACGTCTGATTTAAACGCTGTCAGTGGCGTTGGGACCTCAGCACCGAGGAGGAGCTTTCCATGGAGGTTCCAGGCATTGAGGCCGAAGTTGAGGCATGGGCCCCACGTCCCGTCTTTTGAGCTGCGAGCAGTGTTTAGCGGATTTTGCATCAGACGTCCGTTCGGGGCGTGCGAACAGTCGATGTTGGGTGTTTTTTCGAGGGCATCGCGTTGGCGCAGTTTTCCCGCTGTAATTCTGCACGATGGTGCGGGACCCACGAGGTCCGTTTCGGGAGTTGACGGTGATTTCTAGCTTTTTCACCGAGCAACCGTTTTGGACAGGTGAATAGTCCATCTTGTGTTCTTTTTTGTGAGGATCGCAACAGTGCGATCCGTTCATGGAGTTTTGGGACTGGGTTGCAGGTACCACGAAGCACCGCTCGTGGGTGGTGCGCCGGAATACATCTTTTTCTCTGGATATCTGTTGCACTCATGTGAGTAGTGCTTTTGACGTGTTTTCCCGAGGGGATCGCAATGGTGCAATGCTCCCGACTGTTTTCAGGGCCGAGGCTTGGGATCACGGGACGCCGTTCGGGTGTGAGGTGGTGTTGGCGACTTTTCCATCGGATATCCGTTGGAGGCGAGTAAGTATTCTAACTCGCGTGTTTTTCCACGAGGATTACAACGGTGCAATCCGTTTTGGCTGTGCGGAGCCTCTTGCATAATCTTATTAAGTGTGGGAGCAAGAAAGGTGCTCCGGTGGCAGTTCGTCCTACCATGTTTGTAGCGGACCCTTGGCGTGTGATCGCGCACTCTTGGGAGAGTGATATAAACGGTTCCCAAGATGTGGTTGGTCATGCCTGGGCCTTTGAGTTGGAGATGTTACATCACGCATTTGCGTTGACATTGAGTGCCATGTGCACAATGACCCTTGGGCTGAGAATGTGGTATACTCTGGGAGTATATGGGAATGCTTGGGGGTACATGTGGTTGTTCATACCTGAGAACGTTTGGGCGCTTGGTTTGGGTTGCGATGGGGCCACACGTTGTGTGGGCCCCACATGCGTGTCCGGTTCTGCTTTGCGCACTTTGACCCCTCACGACATAGAGGGTCCCTCTATGATCGTTTTTTTGACCGGCAGGGTGGGGTTTTTCCCCTGTCTATGTGCCCGTTTGTTTGACTAGCATGGTTGAGTGGTCTCCCCCTGGTTTTGTTCTCGATGGATCGGCCGGTAGCGGTGCTAGTGACACCCAGTGATGGAGCAGGCACTGAGCCTTTTTTGGGTGAGTTGTTCTAGATTTGGGTGGTTGCGTGATACCCACTTCGTGTTCAGTTGGCCAGTGTTGTACCCTCCAGTGGATATGGCCAGAGCAGTTGTGAGTTTTACCCTCCAGCGGGGCTGGGCAGTGGGTTACTCATCGGCTTCTAGGGATTACCCTCCAGCAGACACTGGGCAGTGGGTTACCCGGCACTCTTAGGGTCTACCCTTCAGCAGAGACTGGGCAGTGGGTCACCCGACGACACTCTTAGGGTCTACCCTCCAGCAGGGTTGGGCAGTGGGTCACCCGTCGTCTCGTTCAAGGTCTACCCTCCAGCGGGGTTGGGCAGTGGGTCGCCTGATGATGAATTAAGGTCTACCCTCCAGCGGGACTGGGCAGTGGGTCACCTGATGAAGTATTAAGGTCTACCCTCCAGCGGGGTTGGGCAGTGGGTCACCTGATGAAGTATTAAGGTCTACCCTTCAGCAGGGCTGGGCAGTGGGTCGCCTGATGATGTATTAGGGTTTACCCTCCAGCAGGGCTGGGCAGTGGGTCACCCGATATCTGGTTATGAATTACCCTCCAGCAGGGTTAGGCAGTGGGACACTCGTTGACATTCCAGACTCAGACCTATCTACTAGGCTAGTCTATGGCTTTCCTCCATGATCACCGGAGTGTGGCCCTTGGTTGTACGGATCAGTGATGGAACAACTTTGACATTGAGAATACCTCTTGACTGCGGGGCAGTGACGAGCTGTGGTTTGACGTTCCCCCAGAACTCTCAAGTATGAGGGGCGCTTTCCCCACTGAGACGCGTTCTTGTGATGCGATATAAAACCGTGCGGGCGAGTCAGTGCCGCCCAAAGCGGATAGTGTCGAGGTGCGGGGATTGAGCCCCTTAGCTTGCGGTTTGGGGCAGACGTGCGGGATGCTGGGCATTGATGGAGTTTTTTTTGGACTGTTGGAGACTCTTTTATTGGGCTGAGCTCTGGGATGAAGATCCCCTTACGATCTTGTTCGGGCTTCTTGGCAGAGCATATATATTTATATACCTCGTACAAGTACCCACTCCTTGGGTTTTGGCTACTCCCCTTACAGGAGAGGCGAAGACGCGCGGGGTATGCCACGTGCTTTCCGTGTCTAGCTTCTCGTGGTTGGATGAGTCTACTCTTTTGCTAGAGGCAGCGAAGACTCGATGAGAAGTTCATCTTCTCACCGTTTCCAGCTCCTTGTGTCTGGACGAGTCTACCTTCTTTCCTTTTGTTGGGTTGAGCTGGACTCTCTGTTGTGTTGTTACTCTTTACTGCACCCTCGGTTGTACTCCTTTACTTCTCCCTGTTCGCTCTACTGATCACCCTTCAGTACCTCCTTTGATTCTCCCTCGAGCCTTCGGGGTATCCTACTGAGTATTTTTATACTCACCCCTACTTGGGATTTGCCCGCACTTGGTGTGCCCTTGCAGACGACGGACAGGTTGGTCGTGACTTCAGTGGAGCATAGGAGTTCGGGAGCTTGGACCGCGTGCGGTGGTCATGGCTGGGATCCAGGTGGGAGACACGTCAGCTGTTTCTTCTTGTTTACCTGTTGCCGGGTTGTGGCACTTTCTGGTTGGGCGCGTGTTTTGCCATTTTATTTTAAGTTTTACCGTGTACTGTTTAGAGGTCGATGCATGTTTGTGGTATATATATATAGTATTTTCCCTTTTCTTTTCTTTTCTTGTCTTTACTTTTACTATCCACTATTGCATTGAGTTTGCTGTGTTTCTGTGTATAGGTACTTAGGCAAAGGCCTCCCTGAGTTATTGTGCCTTCGGTGCTGGTCGCCAGCCCCTGGCCTATGGAGGCGGGCCTGGGGTAGTTTCGGCTCGAGCCTGGGTAGGGTTGGGTCGTGACAATATGAAAATATATTGTTTTTAAGATAGTACTACCAATTAATTAACCAAAGGGAGTCTTAAAAAAACAATCCCAAATAGCAATGATATTGTGAAATAAAGATCTTACCACTTTTGGAACATTGAATCATAATACCAATGAAATAAATACATTAAATTCGCATAAAATGTATCATAAATACTTAATTTTATTATATTTTATGACATATGGTTTTTATAAAAACTCATTGGAGAAGATATGTGCATAACACAACATATGTCTCAAAGAAGACAAATTGAGACAAAAATCCATTACCATTTTTGAATATTTTTAACTATATAACCAATGAAAATAGATCCAAAATGATATTTAAATAATAATAATATTCATAATAAGCATAAAAAATACATTCGTGGGTAGTACATATATGTCATAAATGAAATATATTGTTTTTGTGGCCTTTTCGTAATAAGTTAGAAAGAAATACCTTAATATAAGTATTGATTTGCTGTGTAAAAGTTCTAAACTCTTTTATAGTAAATATATATTTGTTATAAATATATTTCACATAAATAATTATATATATCATATCATATATGATTTACTTAAGAAATTGTTTGACCCTTTTATCAACAATTCCATGTTAAAATTGTGTTTCATTTAATAACTACTTTGTTACTCAAAAATGATTTAATCTGGTATTTCAGGTCCATGTAATATTATATTGGTTTGATAATATATATAATGATTACCATTATATTAATAAATTATTTATTATTTATTTATTTATTTATTTTGTCCAATAATAGTTAGAGTATAAAATGAAATACACTATTCATAATCATGGTATGCCATAAGTACGCTTGCTCTCTATTTCCATTATCTCAATAGTTGAAATGAAACAACTGTAAATATATATTAATATTCCATAAAATTTTTGATATTATATATTACACATATAATTATTAAATTTCCATAAATACTATCTATAAAAAGTGTTATTGAAAGAAAAATTATATCGCTTCGCGGGGCGGTATTCATCCGTACAAATGAATGACATTATGGTATTGCCATTGAATAAAAACTAAAAAAAGGAAAATTAGATATCATGATTTAAAAGAATAATGATGTGATAAATAAAATATATAAATAATAAACCAATAATTATATAAATCCTTTATAGGCGGTCATGGAAAAAAATAATATTTGTTCATGATGAGGTATTCTGCCACACAAACAAATGAGGACTTCATATCCCTTTTAATAAAAGTTGATATTGTTTTAGATGATTAATTTAACATAAAAAATATTTATTTTGATGATTTTTTTTCTTCGTGTTTTAATAATATTATAAGGTTTTTTAGAATGAAATAAAATAAACTGCTCAGTTACGGATGTTACTTCTTCTTCAGACAACATATTTTGGTGTGCACAAAAGGATTCCAAGGATATATTTACCATAAATTTTGAGGATTATCAGATGATATGAGTGAATTAATATACTTTTTTGGTTATTTATTAGCTTACGCAATTGGTTTTATAAGTGTGAAGAAGAGAGGAGAGAGAGTGGCATTTTATATCTGAGGGGAGTGGTACACGTGTAATTTTTTAAAAGAAAATAGTGTACCCACATTTTTCACATTCCACATGGTTAAAAATGGGACATTTGATAAAATAAGAGGTGTTATTGTATATATATGGCTATAAAATGGGTGTTGGATTTTATTATGTTCATTTTTTTAATAAAATCATTTTATTTTAACCCCTTGGTAAACTCATTCTTACATTAATTATTGAAAATAATTATCAATGTTTTTAATATTCAATTTGGAAAAAAATTATGTTTATCAATTCAGATAATATATATTATATTGTTTAAAATTATTTAATACATTTTTTAAAATTTAACTCACATAAGAGGGAAATTTTAATTTAAAATTTAACCGATATATATGACGAAAAATCACTTTTCCAATGAGAAAATAATTAAATTAATAACAAGTATTTATACCCAAATAAAATATTAAATTTCATTAAATAAACTAAATTATATTAATAAAAATATAATTGAACTAAGTTTACAATTAAAACTATAATAGAATATTTTTTATGTTCTTAAATTTAATAAAATTAATAAAAATCTTAATAAAAACTATTATTTTTTACAATTCATAAAATAATTTACAATCCCAGAAAATTCAAAAAATAATCCTAAGATTAAATTTTCTTCGATATTTAAATAATAAATTTATTTTTTTCCTTATAAATTTTATAAAAGTGTAAAAAATTAATATTAATATAAGTACGCAAATGGTGAAAAAAATATTTTTTTGAAAAATATAGTTGTTAAGTTTTAAACTGGATTTATTCATATATCTAAATATTAAAAATATATAAATATTAAGCAGTATATTTTATATTTCAAATTTATATTTCATCGATATAATTCAAAAAAATTATTTGTTCTATTTATTTAAGTAAATCATGTTTGTGTGCATATAAATAGTTTTAATGAAACATATTTTCATTATATTCAAAAAAAATTATTTACATCCATAATTAATTTTCCAAAAATAAATTTATTATATAAATATATATGAAAAATAGATATTTTTAAAATATATTTAATCAAATTTATAACAATTATCGCAATGGATATGTGATAACTATCATATTAAATAAAAATATTTTTATATTATGTCACGTTTTATTAAAACTCATTGTTACAAATAATAAAATCTCAACTCGAAATTTCATGTAACAAAAATTTAATAAACACAGTTTTTATAAATATATTTTAGTGTGACATGGTTTCATAGATTGACAATATTTATAGGGATTTTGTTGATTAGTACTGCATTTTACCCAAAGAGTTCAGTAAGAACTTTTAATCTTGTTTTCTCTATTAAATTCTATTATCTATTATTATGAAATGATAGAAATCTAATAAATAGGTTGTATTTCATATTATATGTGATATTAATATACTAAGATATTAAAATTTTAACTATATAATGAAAACAATAGTTTTTAACAAACATCTATAAATTTGTAGTATAACCACCTACGATGATGATTTTTTTTGAAAAACTACTAAATCAATCATTATTGGTTTTAATAAATCTTTATATAGTAAATTATTAAATTAATAATGATATTATATTATTTTTTATATTTAGGAATATTTTGATAATAATAATCTCATTTCAACAAATAATAGTCATCTTGTCCAGTAAGTCATCCCAAATTAACAAATCATTAAAACACTAAATTAATACTCAATGAACCATAATTTATCAGAAAACACTTCAGTATTAAGAATATTTTGAAATTTTCTAAATACATAAACATTATATCATTAAAAATATATATTTATAAACACTTATAACATGAACAATAACCATTTTGATTATGTTGATGTGACTTTGAAACCATCAAAAACAATTCACAATATATTGGAATTGAATGAAAAGATAAATTTTGATTTATAAAATAATAAAAAATTATGATAATAAATTAAATAAACCTGAAATGTGTTCAGAGTTATGTAATTAATAAATTTAATTTCATTATTTTAGAGGTTAGTCACACATAACAAGTCAAGCCATGACTCAATGTATATGGTTCGTTTTACATTATCCTTTTCTATTGGGTTATATAATATCTCATTATTAATCATTATAATTAAATCATAAAATTTTATTATTCTATATTTATATTTTTTCTATATATATTCATACTTTATGTTCCAATTATTTTTATGGGATATACAAGTTTTTTCATGTCCCATTTGATATTTGTTCTTTAATATACCCCAATTAAATGACATTGTGTATCCCTAATTTCTGTGGATATATTAATTTTTTAACTTATTTAACAATTAATAATTTATAAAAATACTAATTATTATAATTAAATTTGTTTTAAAAAATTTCTAGATATACGGATAACCCCATACTCTTATCTCTTTTAATGGTTCATTGACTATTTAATAGAACATTATCCAATGAGTTCTTTATTACAACCCCCTTTACCATTTCTAAAGATATTTTTTCCATAGGGAATCTATAATCAATATCTATATTTATTTATTAAATTAAAAGTATCTGAAAAATCACATTAAATTATTTTATTTGTAATTACTATTATATGTCAAATTATTTTCCTATGAAGAATTATTATGTAACTGATTTTCTTATTATAGAATTTTATAACGCTTGTGTTTTTGGTATTATTTTCATTTGCAGTTCACAAATTCATGTATATATTATGGGTAAGGGTATCATAATTTTTGAATAACCAATACAACTATGAATTCCACTCTATCTAGAGACCCCCAATAGTATATAAATGGATGGAAATGTGTGGAAGGATTATTTTTCTCCATTTACTACTAGAATTTCTAGGTAGTTGTTATAATTTAACAATATATAGTGACCCAGTATTCAAAAAATATGTTATAGGGACTATAATATCATATTTGCATTATTATCAAGGTTCATAATGGGACTGCTACTTCCAAAATCAATTATCAGGCCATCTTGAAGCCAATTTTGGGGACATGAATAAATGGAATGTGGATCCAATTCAAATGTTTTGTTTATACACAGTTAATAGAAATGATCTGAGTGAAATTTAATTTTATGACACATTTTAGAGTATAATTTTAATCCTTTATAAGGATACTAGGGCTCAAAATGGTTCTAGATAATGGAAAATATAAATTATAAAATTAAAAAATGAGATCATCCATGAGAACGGATCGAAGTCTAGGATATCAGATCAATGCCATAAAATGGGATTAGTGTAATTTTTTTGATGATGATCAATGTTATTATCATAAATTTTAGTTAAAAATAAATTTTTATGTAGTTAATGAATATCATGAATTATTTTAGTCTCGTTTAAACAAAATATTGTCTGTGTTTTGGAATAAGGTATGTTTTTAATCAACAACTTAAAGAAAATTTCAACTAAAAAAGACTATTCAAAAAAACCAAACATAAGATTACCATATCAATTAGTATAGATAGAGTATTACATGAACTGAACCAGTAGAGACCACCTAGTTGGAAGAGGGACAAGACAAAACATCCCAATGACTTCATACATATGCCAGGGGGTGGTGACTAGTAATGAAATCCATAATAAAATTGAATCCCTTTGATAAGTATCATTTTCCCACCCCAAAACATATCCAAAAATAAGTTTCTGTGAATAAAATAAAATATTAAAAAAATATAGAGTAATATCCAAGAATTTAATAAAATATATGGAATATATATGAGTATAAAATCATAATCTAAATAGTACTGAGGAAAATAAATTCCCAATCAGAAAATATATCTCAACATCACATATAAGGACCCGAACATAAACATTACATAATCTGGTGAATTCATTTAGAATTACCTTCTTTACATTCCAAAATACATTTTTAGTTTATAGTTTTATAATGTTAGGAATAATTAATACATTTCAATCCACATACATAAAAAGTGGGTAAAACTAAAAAATATCCATGTTTTCATAAAAAATACTTTTAATAAAAATATTATGTATTTATATGAACGGTATATAAAAATTTATTCTTGTCTTATCCTTTTCATTTTAACATTATTAAAACCTATGATAAAAATTATAAAACATATGATGAAAACCAAAATATCATTATGGGATATAAAAAGATAACGAGAAACCATAATTACATGAATACTGATAAACATATGAAATAATTTTTACAAAGACATACATATCACGCATAAATTATCATATACATAGTTCGTGAATCCTGAGATTTCCATAAAACATAAATAAAACCATAAGGGTATCTTAGAGAAAACTTTAAATAATATTTTAACCCTCACAACTACCTTATGATTGTTAACCCTCACATCTACCTTACAATGTAACCATCGCAGCTACCTTATGGTGTAACCCTCACAGTTACACATAGAGTAACCATACACCTGACATTCAATATACACATAACAAATGAATTGGATGGAAATATATGACAGAACCTTCATCATAAAAAATATAATTAATAATTACATAATCTTAAAAAATTAATAAATCAATAAAAACATTCCTTTTGAATTTGGTTAAAATTGAAATTTAAAACAGTATTTTTAAAGAGGAGTCCCTTACATATACTATATCATTGAATTGATAATTAATAAAATCAAATTAATATGTATACTCAATATAGATACACATTATATGTCAGTATATACAATAAATGAATTTCAGAAATAATCATATCATTTAAAAATTAATGAAGTAAAAGAATAACCAAAATAATAGAAATTTGGTTAAGAATTCACAAACCATGATTTCGCCTTAGTTAAAATGTTTTTAAACCTCTTGTATAATGGTTAAAATAGTATTATTAATGTTTTAAAAAAATATATTCATGTCCATAAGTAATTATATTATTATTTTATAACATTATTCCACCCATTTATTAATAATACTATGTTCTCTCCATTGATTCGGGTGCGATCTTTACAAGGATTCTAGGGTTAGTACATAATGGATTTATATTTCTAATTCAAATGAAAATAAAAAAGATGAATGAAATGGTATTAATATATTTATAAAAATTTTTATGGGCCCATAAATCATTTTTCCAAATATTATGATGAATCATCAGACAAAACATTAATGATATTCTTTTAGATATTTTTAGTGGATCATTGATAATTATGAACAAGTTTCAATCTATAATTTAATATTATATATATTTTTTAATTCTAAAACGTAAAAGAATTTAAATAATAAAATATATAATCTATTTCAACCATTAATATTTATTTATAATGATATTTTGAAAATTTTATTTGAAATTGAAAACACATCGATAAGGATTTCTGTAAATCGACACATAACAGATGATGTTTTAATTTTTAGAATATGAGTGTGGGGAGAAGAAGTATGATGAAGAAATTTTACATAGAAAATATATAATTATAGTATATATATGATAATAGATTTTCCATGCCTCTTGGATAAGGGTAGGTGAAGATATTATATGAAAATAAAAAGAATCTAAAAGAAATATAAAAGAAAATAAAAGAGGGTTTTTACTTCTTGATCTCATCTCATTGAGATACTCCTTAAAGCCATTGGTTTTTGAATTTTCATGAGAGATATAGGTCATGGATTTGTGAAAGAGAAATGGGAAGATTATTTTTTATAATTTAGATGATTTTTAATGTTTTATTGGCACGAGGAGAAAAAGGGGTGACTGGTGGTATTTATAGGGGAGGAGAAGAGGGTTTTTCTATTATTTTAATCATAATTTTATTATTTGTCTTATGACAAGAAATAGTGTTGTTTCTTGTGACTAATAGCTTACATTAGTGCATGTTAGTTCAATCTAAGGGTGTTACGACATCATAACATCATCCATGACTCAATAATTCATGTATTTAGATTATTTCTTAAATTACCGTATTTCACTATTGACCAAAAATTCAACTATTTCAGAAAGATCCCAATAACATACAAAAAAAAATTTATACATGTAGAATTTAAAAATTAACTCCATTTTATCGAAATAATTTTTTATATATGAGAAATATATATTTTAAAAAAATCAAAACTTATTCGAATAATTAAAATTTTATATTTTTAATTTTATAATAAAATTGTAATAAAATATTTATGAGTTAATTAATAATTTAAAAAAAATTAGTAATATAATGATCATATTATCACTTATAATATGCCTAAATTTTATTTATACATTCAGGGGTGATGTTACTATTCATTTGGCTAATTTACTATTCATAAGGTTAATATTACTATTCATAAGGCTATAATTACTATTCCAAAGTGTCAAGTTACTATTCAAAAATCATTAATTTGACAGTATTAGACTCTATATATCTTACTGATCACAACAATTTATGTATTTTTTTTAGAATTCAATTCATAGAATAGTTAAAATTATGTTTCATGGCTAGGTTATAACTATCTCCTTAAAACAATGTTTAATTACGTAGTGACACGGTGTTTCAGAAATTTTATTTTATTTGTAAATTTAATTTTATATCCTTATAGTGTTATGTCCACCCCACCATCAGGAAATTTCATCATCATAATTATTATTTATTTACAAAACAAGTTAGGGTACCTATCCCACATAACATTTTTAGAATCCAATGTTGCTTCTTCAATAATGGGGTTTCTCTATAAAACTAGAACATAGTAGACTAACTTACTCTTCAATACATTCCCACTATGATTGATAATATATATAGGTTTCTCATCATAAGAATTTTTCTCATCTAGATGAACTACAACTGTGCTCAAATCATGAGATGAATCTTTCACACACCTTCTCAACATCGAAGCATGAAAATAATTGTGTACCTGAGATAAAAAATAAAGAAAAGCTGATCAGTATGAGACTGGTCCATGTTTCTCTATTATTTTAAAGGTTCCAACTAATAGTTTACTTAACTATCATTTCATTACAAAGTGCCTAACACTTTTCCATGCTGGGATTCTATGAAAAACATGATCACCTATATAGAAATAAAAACATTCCTTCTATTATCTAAATAACAATTCTACCATCTCGAGGCTATCCTCATGTGTTTTTTGGGTCAACATCACATTCTCAGCCACTACCTCTAATAATTCAGTTCCCGTAAACTTACATTCCCTAACATCATCCCAAAATGCTATAGTTCAACATTGATGCTTATACAGTTCCTCATAATGTGTCATTTATATACTAGAATGTTAATAGTTTTTATAAGTAAACTCTACTAAATAATGACACTAATTTGAACTTCATAGTAGTCCATTGAACAAGACCGAATCATATCCTCCAATGTATGAATTGTTCTCTCCTTCTGTCCATCATATTGAGGGTGAACAGAAGTGCTGAAATTTAATTATGTGGTGAATGACTTTTAATGGCCTTTCCAAAAAATAGACGTGATCTAAGGATCACTGTCAGATACAATGCAAAAAAGAAAATCCATATAACCTCACAATATCGTAGAGGTATAGTCAATAAATCTTATCAAAAAAATATTATCTAAAATATAAAGAAAGGTTAATATTTTGTCAGTCGATCAAAAAATACCCAAATTTCATGGTTACCTCATGAATTATTTGTATTCCTACCACAATGTCTATGGATATATTTTCTCTTTTCCAATCAGGAACTGGGAAAGAATGAATCACCCCATTTTGTTGTTGTCTCCTTTATTTAACTTGTTGATATGTCCAAAATTTCATAATAAAATATGAAATATCTATTTTCTGTTCATCGTTTGACTAATACTACTGAAGTTATTTGTACATCATATTATTTCTAGGAGAGTAGAAAATGGAGAACATTGAGCAACACACAAAAATTATTTCTTCATATGGGAATCACAAGGCACACATAATCACTTTCCATATCATAAAACAAAATATTTTTCAATGTTAAATTTTGTTATATTACCCCTTTTAACTAATTCGGAAATTTTATATAACTCATGGTATTCCTTATATAATTTATTAATTATTTATGATAGAGAAGACTGCATTGTCTCCTAAATCATAATAGGGGAATTTCCTACACTAACAACTTCTAATCCAAAATTCATCAAATCATTAATCACAGGGTCATGTTCCTAACATATCACGATTAATGATGCCTGATGTTTATGAATCAAGTAAAGAGGCACTTTTTTTATTTTCTAAGATTGTAATTGATCTTGAAAACATAATAATTTATCAATTAAATCCATCTTATCTTTTACTTTTTTAACTCCATTTGAGTAAATATATACTTCCGACTGTTATGGTACATATATGTTTCACATTTGGATATTTATAAATGATGCCTCCAAATTTTCAAAGTGAAAACCATAACTGGTAATTCAAAATCGCATGTTAGATAATTTAACTCATGAGGTCTCAGTTGTATTGAAGAATAATAAACTACATAATCATTCCGAATCATAACATAACCAAGTCTCTATAATGAAATTTCATTGTAGATGAAAAATTCACCACTTCAGGAAGGAAGATACAAAACTATATCATTTACCAATCTCTTATTCGGTTCATGAAAAAACATCACATTATTGAATCAAAATAAATTTAACACCTTTTTATGATAACATAGTTAGCGGTCTAGATATCAATGAAAAATTATTTACAAACCAATGGTAATAACATGTTAATCCAAGAAAACAATAAATCATTGTATCATTTTTAGGTCATCACCATTCATCCACCACTTTTTTTGGTAGGATCAACTACTATTCCATCCTTATTAACAATGTTCCCAAGAAAAAAAATTAGTTGCAACCAAAAATCTCCTTTTCTAAATTATCCATATTACACTTTTTAATTGAGATTCTTCAATAATTCCCTAAATGTTTTTCATAATACTCAAAACATTTTGAAAAGGCCATAATTTCATTAATAAAAGTTACAAAAAACATATCCTAATATTTATGGAATATTCCATTCATAATATCCTTGTATGAAGTAGGGTAATTTTTCAAATCATAGGTCATAACAACATAGTCATAAATTCCATTTTTAGTACAAAATGCGACTTTTGGGATGTCATAATCTTTCACCTAGTGCTAAATGTACAATAATCTCATGTAAATCATGGAAAATACCAAACTCCCATGAGCTCATTAAATAAATCATCTATATGTGTCAAAGGATAGATATTCATAACAGTAATGTTATTCAAAGACCTATAACCAATAAAGTGTCTAATGTAACCGTCATTCTTTTTAAAAAACAAAATCATATAACACTATGGTGAAATTCTTGGTTGAATGAATCATTTATCAAGAAACTCCTATAAATGATTTTTTATTTCAAAACGTTTCACTTGATTTATTCAATAAGGTGTTTTGAAATTTGATTGTCCTCAGGAATTATGAAATATTTTTAATTCAACTTACTGACCAGGAATAACACTAGGCAACTCATCAGGAAAACAAAAATGTATTATTTTACCACTAACACATCATCAGCTTGAATTATTCCCTTATTTTTAATAATATGTACAAGATAACTTTTAATTCCATATATTAATAGTTTTTCACCTTCCTAATATGTTATCAGTTTTATATGTTTGTTATGGTATACAAACTAAAAATATTTAAAAAAAAACTTTATATTTACAATCACTTGTATCATGATAAATAGATATCCCATCCATTCCAATAATGACATCAAACTCAACTAAGAAAAAACAACAATCTTTGAAGGTAATGTCTTTCCTCAGAAAATAACTGAAAGATTCATAAAATTTCTTTTTACCAAAATACCTTCAGTGTTTTAAGGATATGATTTGGTCTCATTTTTTAGGTGAAATTTCCTATTAAACAGAAAATTTCTCAGAAACAATGGAATGTGTAGACCATATATCAAACAAGATATTAGAAAAATATTATTATAAAAATGAATTAACTAATACCACTTCATCTATTTTCCTGACATCTGCTGACGTATTCAAAAAAAGATCTCATTGCACATTCATTTTTATATTCTATATTATTTTCATCATTCATATATTTCTTTGGATAAGTATATTCAAAATCACACATCTCACTAAATTTAAAACACTATATAATTTTCTTATTTGGATTAGTCCTATAAACATTTTCATTAAAATATCATTCCATTTTTCATAACATACAACATCAAAAACACATCCAATATTTTGTAAGACATTCCCCATGGTTATTTTTACAACAATTTTCACAAACTAGAAACTAGAATTTTATACCTTCAGGTTTCTTTGATTGATTCTTACCCACCTCTTTCCATTTTGTATTCTTCTTCTAATTGTCCTTAAATTACACATGTTCATAAAAAAGTTAAATTTATACCTTCTCAACATATCAGAATAGTTTTCCATTATTTTTTAATTCAAGAAAATCCAACGCCATTCCTTATATTGGCATAAATCTTTAGTATAAAAGATTGATTTTTCTATCAAGATCCCGAATTTGATTTGGAGAATTCCTTTCAAACCAGGTGATTTTTTCTTCATACAAGGACTCTAAATCCACCTCATCTTATTCCAATTCAAGGAATTTAATTTACCTCACAATTTGGACAAACTTATGAAAATATTTCTCAATGAAAATGTTTTAAATTTCATTCCATTCAAAGAAATCAAGCTCTTTGGTATTCCTGATATTATTGACCATTTCCCCTCCCCCACTAGTCAAATTCTCCTTAAAAATGATAAATGGAAATAAATACATTTTATTTATATTAATTCCCCATGAAATTGAATATATTTAAGATGGATTTAACCAGTCCTTCAACTACAACCAGTTAAGAGAACAACTAGATTCTGGAGGGAGTTTCCTCATAAAATGTTCTAATATCATCTTTTTCTATTATGGTAGTTCTGGTTATTCAATTACATGTATGACACCAACATTTATTTCCAATTTTGGTTGATCCATTACTATCAAAAACATCATAGTTGCAATCCCAACAATTATAGGTTTCAGATTCACAATGATATCAACCACTCAGTTCCTGGTAACATCAACTTTCTTGTTTTATTTGTAGAAAACCATTCTGAACAGGGAAATCCTACATAATTCAACATTGATATCATAAATTTATATATCATTTCATAAAAAAACAAATTAAAAATATCTATTTTATTCTATTCTATAAACATAATTATATCCCCTAATATTATTTAAATCATTTCTTGATACCAACTATAAGGAGCCGACCTTAACAATTAAAAAATTTGTAAATTTATTTATAATTCACTTCATTTCATTCCCAAAGGTCATTTAGTTTTATAGTTTTATAAAGTTTGTAAGAAATACATACATTTAAATTCATGTTAATTAAATTTCAGTACAATAAAAACAAATATCAATACTTTCCTAATTCAAAATATTTTATTAAAAACATGAAATCCTATGTATGAAAAGAAATCCCAACATTTATCTTGGATTCTCAATTAATTTTACCCATCCTAAAACCATGGGATAAAATTTTTCAACAATGAATAATCAAAAAAAAATCAATATAGGATAAAAAAGAAGGATATAAATTTTTAGTACATGAATACTTGTAATCATATGAAATTATTTCCCCCAAAAAATAAATTTCACCAATAATGTATCTTATACATAGTTTGTAAAAATTGAAATTTCCATAAAAAATAAATAAATCTATATTGGTATCTTAGAGAATTAAATATAAAATATTTTTTACACCCATGGATACCTTATTATTTGTAACCCTCATTACTACCTTGCAATGTAACCCTCATGACTACATTATGGTGTAACCATTACATTTCTATATGGAGTAACCATACTATCACCCTCCAATATACAAATATCCAATGCATTAGAGAGAGTTATAGGTCACATGTTTCATTATAAACTATTCCCAATAACTATAACATAATCATAAAACTTGAATAATTCCATAAAAGGATTAATTTTATTTGGTAATTTTTTTTAAAAGATGACTTTTAAAGAAGAGTCATTTACATATAACATATCATTGAAAGAACAAATAATAAGATGAAATGAATATGTATACTCACAATAAATCCAAATAATACAACATAATATAACAAATATTCATTTTAATAATAATAATACCAATGTAAAATCAATGAAGTGTATGGATAACCCAATGAATGAAAATTGGGTTAAGAATTCTAGTGCCATCGGTTTGTGTAACATAAAATGATTTTAAACCATTTTTATAGTGGTTAAAAGAGTTTTATTAACATTCTATAGAATAATATTCATTATTATAATACCGTATTTTATCAAATTAAAACATCATTCCACCCTTTTATTACTAATACTTGGTTCCTCATCTTATTTTGGGTGTGTTCTTTACATGGTTTCTATAGTCGATTCTTAGTGGATTTTCTCGTCAAATGGAAGAGAAAATTCAAAAGTGGATTGAAATAGAATTAATATGTTTTAATAATTTTGAATTATATCTCCAGTCATATTTTTATATGTGATTATGAATCATTATAAAAAGCATTAATGATATTCATTTAGATCATTTTATAAGTTCTTCGACGATCACAAGCTAGTTTCATATTATAATTTAGTTTTATGTCAAAACGATAATTGCAATACATAAAAATTGTTATATAAAAATATTTATAGTATATTTCCACCATTAATAATATTTTTAACTAAATTTGAATAATTCAATGGAAATTCAAAACACATTGTCCATGATGTTGGTAAATTAAAACATCAAGGTGTGTGTTTTTGTTTTTAGAATAACAGACTTCAGAAAATATGTATGGTGATAAAATTTTATAAAATAATACAAAAATTATAGTATATATATGATATTGTGGTTTTTGTGCCACTCGGATAAGGGGTGGTGAAGAAAGTATGTGAAAATAAAAATAATCAAAAAGAAAAATAATGAAAGTTTCATTTTACCTCTTGATCCCTTGTCCTTTAGATCCTTCTTAAGGCCATTAATTTTGGCCTTAAGGTGATACCAGAAAGAATTGTAATTGGTGAAGAGCCTTGGTAAGAATATTTTATATAATTTAGTCATTTCCCCAATCTTGTTAGGTTTTAGGAGAATAGGGGGTGGTGGATAGTATTTATAATGGAGGAGAGGTGGGTTTCTCCTTTATTTTAGTCATTATTTTATTATTTTTCTCAAGATAAAAAATATTGTTGGTTTTTATGACAATATAATTTAATTAGTGAAAATAATTTAGAAATAAGTGTTCTAACCTCATTGGAACATCATGCATGACATTAAAATTAATTTATTTAGCTTGTTTCTTAAATTACTATATTTCATCATTGACCAAAAATTAAAATATTTAATATATATTATAAATATTCATGCCAAATGTTTTTTGACTTGCAGAATTTAGAACCAAACTCCATATTAAGCTAATAATTTTCTTTGTGTGAGAAATATACTTTTTAAATAAAATAAAAAATTTTTCAAAAATTATAATTTTAAAACTATAACTAATTTTATATCACCTTGAAAGAATAATCAAGGTATTATATAATTATATTATAATAATAACACAATAAATAATAATTTATGATTTCATTTTATAATACTAAATTTTTAGTTTTTTTACTAAAATTATCATAAAATTGTATTTAAATATTAATGAAATAGTAAATAATATTAAAAATATATATTTACTTATATTATGATCATATTATCCATTATAATATGCCTAAATATTAATTAGACATTCATATGTGAGGTTACTATTTATTTAGAAATTTTACTATTCATAAGGGTCATATTACAATTCAAAAGTGTAACATTACAATTCTTAATTGGTCATTTTACTATTTAAAATAATTATTTTGATCTGATCAGACTCTAAATATCTTATTGATCGCAACTATGTATATCTGTTTTTTGAAATTCAATTCATATGAGAGTCTAAATTTAGTTTAATATCCAGGTTGTAATTATTTACAAAAAACAAATTGTAATTACATTGAGAATCTGTGTTCCATGAATTTCATTATATATTAAAATTTATTAGTAAATCCACTGGATTTTACATAACATTAAGTGAAAATGAAAATTATGGAAGAGACTAGCTTCAATTATCTAATACCCAACCACTATATGTGGTAAAATGTAGATGGGTATCCCATATAATAATATTTAATCACCACTGAAATTTTTTTTTCATCATAAGACATGATATGTATTGGTAAATCCAATTTATCGGTGAGTATATACATACCTGATATGATGACACAAAATATAAATTGGAGGAAATTTGATATATGATACAATTAGAAAACACAATTCACAATAAGAGATAAAAGACCAATCAACATTGATATATTCTCATTAAAGAAACCCAGATGGGAGAGATAGGGGTTCTCCATCTCACATCCTAGCCCAGAAAAAAAGACTGACAATAGTTCCATGACACCGTCAATGACACCCACCATTTCACATGTATTCACATAGAGTATATGTGTGGAGCCACACCTCCCCATAGTTTCCCATAGTCAAGGTGGTACAATATATATATGAAATACCCATGCCCTAGTATGATAAGAGGGTTCCACTCAATTGGTAGAGGAACCATGCCCTGGTACGAATGGAGGGTTCCATTAGAAGCGTCTAACTATGTATGCAATTTTAGGACCACTCATCATGAATTATTAAAGATGGATTAAATACACTATCCATAACCATTAAAATTTATTCAATATTAAACCATTTATGTATGTTACATAATCATTTTTTTGAGTCTATAAAATGTTTGGGTTGAACTTTAGGTGGTTCGGGATGGTTTTTTTATATTTCACATTCATTTCTAGAGGTGGAAAATTTAATCACGATTAGTAAAAAATTTGAATGAAATCTATGAAATCATGGGACATTTATTGGGGGTCACTTGGAAGGAACATGATTCGTGCATGGTTTTTTCTAACCATGCCACTACCTAGAGAAAACATTTTGATTGAAAAACTGAACAGTATAGTTAAAAAATGTGTTATCTAACTATGTAATCAAAATATTTGGGGTGTGGGATTATGATTTATGAAACACATGTTTGGTTAATAGTTTATTAAACCATGTGTCACAAATCATTCATGTACATGGATGGTCGAGCTTCACAAGAACAGTCAGTGAATGGTTTCAAAAAACATGCAACCTAATTATGAAACATAAAATTAGTCCCATGAATTTGTAATTTTAATCTTAATAAAGGAGTATAAGAATAGTTAGTTCACTAATATCATATGATATCAAATTAAACTTCCTCACTATAATTCCAATGATATTACTTTTGAAATATAGGAAAAATTGTTCAATAAAGGATAGTTCGAGAATTTTACTCACATATATGTTTTATTTTATCTCTCTATCATTTAATCCTATCTATTTATCTCACCATTATTATATGATCGAGTCCTACATGGACCGATCTATGTTTCCCAATGATTATATTAATTATATTTTACTAGACATATTTAAGTAATTAATATCAATGGTTAATGTAAAAGATCATAGTATAAATTATTGTTTTCCATCTATTGAGATATTGGTGGATACTCTATCATCGAAAACATTCTATAACATGATGTACAGTTTTGATTAAATTTTTTTCTTGATTTATTTGTGAAAACATGTGTGATTATTGAATAAAACCCCTTTTTTGTCTTGGGAAATTCTAGGAAATTGGATATCTTTTAAACCCCCATTTGTTTATAATTTCAAAATGATGGTATTAAAATTATGGTATTGTTTTTACGCACCCATGTTGTTTATTAGAATGTTTTTAAAAAATAAATGTTTTTTTGGGAAATAGAATTTCAAATGGAATTTTTCATACATGGTTAGAATGAGTTCATTTATTGAAGTGACCTTGATGAAGGGTCATGTGTTATTGGGGTATTATGTTATTGGTCACCTTATGATTACATAGTGGACATATGAGAGACCACTCATGAGACTGTTACAATGAATCTTCATTCATGTGTCTATAGTTATGGGTGTCAAAACATTGAAATTTGGTATTACAAATAAGGATAAAATTGTTCTAATAATTTTTATTTTTTTATTGAATTTTTTATGGGTTTGATATAAACTATTTGAAAAGATTCAAACTATTTTACAATAAATTTTCTAACTTGTTTTGTCATATTGGGGATTGATGGGAAGTATTTATGGATTTTATACTGATTTTATATTAAACCAATACATGGGAGAATCTATGTGTTTATAGATGATATATATTGGGACATTGGAAAGGTAAATATAGCATATTTATGTACTGAGGCACCTTGATACTGCTGGCATGGAAATTGGTGTATGGGATGTTTCAAGATTATCTGCCTAGATACCATATGGTTTTTTTGGTTCTTTTCATCATTCATTCCTTGTTTTTTGTGGTCTTCTTTCATTCTTACTTTGATTTTTTTCCAACACCAGGATATAGCTTTTCTATTATTTACTCATACATCACATAGCAGTTTGTATTTTTTGTCATTGGGTTCTGTGGTGGTATCCCCTATCAAGGTAAAATCATCATCAATTCGTTCTTATGACCTTGAATTTTAATTTCACCATATGGTTCCATGTGGATGTGGAATAGGCCAATGGATCCTTTTAATTCCATGATGAAATAAGGATGGGCATGATATTATAATTTCAATCGGTCTTGGTTGACATGTCAGTTTTTTGGGTATGGTATTAGGGATATAAGAATATTAGAAGATGGTATATATATCTTAAAAATATGTATATATCATTTCCATGATAAATATCTTGTTACCATTGTTGTATGAGTACACAATTCATTTAAGACACATCTATGATATATTTCATCTTTTAATCATGGGTTTATCTGATGAGGATAAAATATAATGCTTTATTAGAGAGAATTTCTATTAAGACTTTATTAATCATATGAGATTTTATGGTTTAAGAAAATTTCAAAAAAGTTTTTCAGGGGTGGGATTTAAAAATTATCGCTATGGGTTTTTTTGATGTGGTAATATGAAATTTGTATGACCTCAGAAACTAGTAAATGAAACTAAATATAATTTTTTCCGGTTATAGAGAATTGAACCTAGTAGACACATAAAATTAACCAAAAATGGTTGTAGAAAATATGTATATAAATAAAACATATGTGAACCAATATTTTGTACAAATAATTTTTTATGACTTATAATCCATGGATAGAAGAAATAGAAATTATAAACCTCAATTTTTGGATAATACATTTATTTTCAAAATAAGAATCCAACCATTTTTGTAGGGGCTTCAAAACATGATAATGTGGATATGTGGATGAATAAAACAAATCAAATTTAATATTTCCTAGAATCTATAGATGATATTATAGTCATGTTTGAAACATACATGCTCAAGAACCTATCATTATAACCATAGGATTTAGTTTACTAGGATTATTTCCACAATGGAATTACAAGATAGTACATATAATAATTTTTCAATAATAATTTATATTTGTACACATTTTATTTAAATATCGAAATTAATTTCATCATATTAAATAATGAGAATCTTTAGATGATAGAAAATTCTGCTATGTTTATTGAATATTTTATCATTATACAATAATAAACTATAAATGTGCCCTTAAAGAAACACATTTTTGAGTTGGGTATTTAATTGGAAGTATGTGTTAATATATTCTTACTTTTTATTAAAAGCTATTTATTTTTGTTGCATAAAAGGATATAAATAGAAATATAGTTGGACGGAGAAATTTTATACCCATGGAAACATGTGGGAAATCCAATTTTAGGAATAAAAAAGTGTAACACCTACTTCCAATGTGGTGGTATTTTTTAAAATTAGCATTGTATCTATCAACATCCCACCTCTGCCTAAATGTAAGAAGGAATGTTTCTAATGTTGTTCGATTTAGAATATCAAGAGAGATTTTATGGAATCACCTAGATCATTTCACAATTGTAACTATATGGTATATGAAAAATTTTATTTATGTGGATCCCCTAATCAGGGTTATGGTAATATATCATATGTCTTATAAATCTTATTCTATATAAGTAGGATATCTCACCAAAATTACATTAATCCTCAGAACTGAGAAAGAAAAGGATATTCTATGAACCCCATAAACCTTCATGATATTAAATTTCAAAAGGGAAATGAAGAATTACTATTTACACTAATCATCAATTTAAATGTATAGTTTTATATAATAATGATTATTGTGGCACTCTTGTCAATTCCTTTGTGACAGTACTGTATTTTAGTGTTAATTTTTATTTCATATTTCTTTTTTGGAATCAAGGGGTGTTGATTTTTGTCACACCCATGACTTATTTTTAAGGTAAATATCATTTAATTTCCATTCATACTTTGTTTTTTTGGGGGGGGGGGGGTTCCCATTCTTTTATGGAGGAATGAGAGAGTTTTCATGAATTGGGCCAAACCGTGAGCCCAATTCCAGATTTAAAACCCAATTTTGTATCTTTTATAACATTTTCATTTTTTAATATTTTGCACTCATTCAACTTCCCAAATTACCTCCACTGACCTATTAACACCACCATTTCTATTTGGAGCTTTTGGAAATCCATAACTAGGGTTTATTTGGGTTTTTATATAAGGGGTTGGGCCAGCCCGAAAGCCCAATTCCGGTTTTAAAAATAAATTTTGATTATGTTATAACTTTTTCAATTTTAGGTCTTTTTCGGTGATTCTAAGTCTCACCCAAGACCAATTAACCCAACCGCGCGTCGGAGCTCTCTCCCCCCTCTTTGGAGCTCTGGTTAATCTCTATTTGGTTCCAAATTTCATAGGCTTCCTCAAATCACCCAGATTTGATGAGGTAAAGTATTTAATTCATAAATCTCTCAATTTTTACTATTTTTCCCCCATTGAAATTCCTAAATGATCTCCTTATCCTTTTTCGAACCTCCCTTGAAGGTTTGGGTATTTTTGAAATCAGATACTAGTATTTTTGGGGGATATTTCTACAAGATATTTTAAGTAAGTTGTTCTCCTTCTTTCTTCTTTCAATTTGTTTAGGGTTACATCCAATGTACTTAGGGTTCATTCCTATATCATTGAGGTTCCTAATGTCCAAAAGTAGGGATTAAAAATTAGGGTTTTACCTTGTGTTTCATGGTCTGAAATTCTGGTTTTAGGTCTGGTTTACCTTTCTTGAGGTGCGGCGGTGGTGCGTTTGAGTTTTCAGACAAAGGATTCAAGGGTTTCCTTGGTTTTGGTAGGTGATTCCATTATGTATGAAATCTTTGTGAATTTTCTACTATTTTTATTGTATTTTCAGGCTTATTTAATTTTATTATTTCTGAAAAAAAATAGTTTTAGTGGTCTTTGTATTTAAAATGAATCCTAAATGCCAATTTTATGTGAAATTGGGGGTTCCTTTATAGAAATGTTTTATTAGTTTAATTAGGGCTACCCTATAAGTAATTAGTTGATTTTATTGAAATATAATAGGGATAAAAAATACTATTTTTAATGATTATACCTTGTTTTTGTTGCTGCAAAATCTGGTTAATGGTGTTTGTGAACCACATGAAATTCTAAGAGTTGTGTTGTGTAAAAATGGAGATTTTGCAATGATGTTGTTTCTTGAACCATATGGGGCTGCCCTAAAAAATGATTTTTTGTTTTCACCGAAATGTGGTAGTCTGACCTTTCTGTTTTGGAAACATAAAAATGTGCACATAGTATGCAAGTGAGGTTTATAAGGAGTTTTGTGTCCGAAACACTATGGGATTTTGAGGAATTGTTTTATGAAAAATCTAAGTGTTTTGTTGCGTGTTTTAAGTGGTATAAAATGTGATAGCTACTGTATTGGTTGTTTTTGACCAGTAATGGTGTTTTATATGAAAATTTATTTATGTTACATGCTGAAATTGATTGAGCACAAAAGGGGAAGCCTGGGTACCTAGGCGGTGCGGATTTGTACTAGTACGGCTAGTGGACCGGATGGGTTTTGTCCCTGTTTCACTTAGCATTTGGATAACGACAACTCTAACTAAACTATGTGGATGATTATTGGGGACCACTAGGTTATGGGTATGTTCCCTACTAGTGGCCCGTGCACGAGAATGGATTTTTCTATGGTTACTTTACACCGAGGTACGAGGTACATAGGGCCCAAGACAACCTAGTTCCTAGGGGTGTTCCCAATATTGTTGCTCATTGGATTTTTAGTATTTACACATGTATTAGGGTGTGTTTGGAAGTAAATTACAGTATATAAAATTTCTATTTTAATTTGTTAATATTCTGAAAATTTTTGATTGAAAACTATTTTCAATTGGCGGTTTCATTTCTTGAAATTTTAACACTACTTTTCCATGCGTTTGAAAACTACTTGCTTTTTCACATTGTATTTATTACTCCATGGAATCATTGGGTGGTATCCTATTGGGCATAGTCTCACACCATACTTACACTCCTTGGGTGTAAGTAGACTTGGTTATGTTTGTTTCAGGTAAATGAAAGGCTAAGGGTGATGGCGGTTCAGGGTGTTAGTTCCCATCCTTGGTGCGGAGTTGTGGAGAGATAGCTTGGGGGTGATGATCCCTACTTGTGTGGAGTCCTTGGGGATATCTTGATGCAATAATTATTTTTACATGGACCAATTGTATTATCTTTAAACCAATGTAATCAGTTCTGGTTTTTACTGAAGTCTTGTTTGGCTCAAAAATTTCTGATTTATATTATGGATTGTTTTTAAGGTTTTATGCTTTCATACTCATGTAAATCATTCCCAAACCTAAATTAATGATACCCAGGCACTTGTGCCAGACCGTGGGGATAGGGAACACCCTTCGGGTCATGTCACGGGCTGGGATTGGTGCCGATTTTTGTGGCAACAAGATTTGGTTTGTGACAAACTGGTATCAGAGGAGGTTCGCTCCTTAGGTCATGTTATTTGGGGAAGAGTCAGGATAGTCTGGAGCTAGGATTTTCGGGACTTGAAATTTCAGTCATGGGTAGTGTTCCTGGCCAGCACACCTCATGACGGGATTCAAGTCACCATGGGAAGTATGGATTTATCTAATTCATTTGGTTTTCTTGGTTTAATGATGACTATTGGAAATGAAAAAAGAGTTGGGAGAATAATCTCAGTGAGCTCGTAGGGCCTGGAAAGCCATGTGGAGCCGTGGATATTTCCCTAGAATACTCTCTGTGATTGTGAAGTGATTGGAATATGGCTTCCAACCATATGTACAAGTCACCCACCGAAACTAGTTCCCTCTCACATTGTCTTGTGTCTCTTTGTTTTCGAATCTTGGAAACTTGGTTTTTTTTAAGCAAAAAAAAATAACTTCACTTTAAGGAGTGTGAATTTTTGTGATGTTATTTTCTAGTAATGTGGAAATGGTTTTTTTTAAAGTCTATAAATGTAATTTCATAATTATTTTAAAAGGTTAAATTATGTGTTTACACCTCTTTTGAAAGTATGAACTATGTTAATTGGGGGTTTGAAAATATAGTGGAGTTTTTTTTTTACCTGTGGAAAAGTGTTTTAGATTGAATTAAGTGTTCTAGAATTTTTGAGTGGGGTTTGAAGATGGATTTTTCGTTTGGTTACTACTGAACATTTGAAAAACAAATATGAACTTTTAGAACCTTGTCTTGAAATGAGAAGAGTTGATTTCTTAATTAAATGGAGATTTATGAAATGGTGTTTTTCATGAAATTAGAAGTGATTTGAAATGGGTTGAAATGTTTTGAAACAATTGTGAAAGTAATGAATATGTGGTTTTATTGAATTATGCATTCTTTTCTATATTTTTTTGTGAGATGAAAAATTGGGTTTTGATATTATGGCTAGTGTTTTTGAGAAGAGAAAATTGTGGTTAAAATTTTGATTTTAAAAAGAGGAAAGGTTTGATTTTTGGTATTTGGTATTCTCAAGGGTGATCACATGCATAGGTTTATTTTGGAATATGCATTGATATGAGGTGGTTTACCAGTGTGGCATGTAAAAAAGCATGTGTGAGGCTCATGAGATACCATCGGTAAATGCCCAACTGAACAAAACTGTCTTTTTTAAATAATTTTTTTGAAGGAAATTGTTGTGATTTGATAATGTATGTTTGGGAGGTATGGATTATGTGTTTTCAGGATTATTATTGTGGTATGTTTCGAGTTCAATAAACCCTCTTGTTTGAACGATGTTTTGGGTTTGTGTTTCATTGATAAGATGGAATGAAGTGTTGGTCAGTGGTCTCTTTTGAGGAAAAGTTTGGGAGGCCAATGTGGTGGCT
Organism: Viscum album; assembly: GCA_963277665.1. Lineage (NCBI taxonomy): Eukaryota > Viridiplantae > Streptophyta > Magnoliopsida > Santalales > Viscaceae > Viscum > Viscum album. Next base: position 1,270,758,714 of record OY728159.1, read on the forward strand.
CCCCTCATGTGTTCGGTTCAGGATTGTGGTTTGTTGTGACAAAATGACCATATTGGTTGGATTCTTTCTATTTTCCTGTAGACTAGGCTATGCCACCATAAAGTGTTAATGTATGACTCATGTTTGGCCTATGGTGATTCACCGTTGGATGATCCTCCAGTTGATCAACATAATGACTTTACTCTTGAGGTTTGGAGATTGAGTTTACCCCTCTTCTTTTTCAATTATGTGGATCCCCCTATAGTGGGAGAGTGTTGGTGGGAGGTTGAAATAGACCTTAGTTTCTTATGTTTCTTAAGTGGTCGAAGGTCAATGAAGTTCAGGGTTGTCAATGTAGAATGATGTCTTAAAGGGCCTCTGGGTCTTTTGTTAGTCTCATTGAAGCAAGAGTTCATGTTAGGCCCCCAGTGTGCAAGATCTGACCAAGAGTGGCTATTATGGACACTTGTTGGAATCATGTGCTATTTGGGACTTAGTACAAGGTCCCTCTCCTTGTGTTTTCTTTTATCCACAATGTTCATGTTTGGTGATGCCTTGCGATGTCATGTGTTCACTTGATTATAAGGGTGAAGATTGTGCAATCTTATGAGAGTCACTATTTTGTTGGATGTGTGTATCCCTATAAGAAATTCTAAATCCTATGTTCTAGAGGAATGTGTTTCTATATGTCCTTTCATTCCTCGGTTTAGAATCCAATAAAAAAAGGGGCGATGTGTGTTCATCCTCTAAGTTCTTGTTTTGGTAAAATGATGGGTTGGGGAAAAGCGGGTTTGACGTGTGTCAAGTCTCAATGAGACCATCTGAGATTACAGTATAATTATTTTTGGCACTGTAAGAAGATTTTTATTTTAGGGGTTTCCAAATACTAACTGCAAGGCCGAAGATGCTTCAATACATTGAGCTCCAGCCATAGGCCCCGGAGAGAATATGGCTCGTAGTTAGGGGAAATCCTAAAGTCGTCCAAACTTTTAGTCAAGGTCATATCCTCAATATGAAAGATAGGGATAGTTTAAAACTTTGGTGTCGTCTTCTTGTTCCAATTTCTCACATTTGGTGGAAAGAGGTGTGAGTACCTTGTTCCCATGTCATACCCTGAGTTTTTTCCCCTTTGGGGTCCCTTGTGTTTTTGGTGAAAAGTTTAAAATTTGGGTTAGCCAGGTTGAAGTGAATAGACTGTGCGTGGTTAGTAGTAACCATGTGCAAACCCAGGGGACCGTGTGATATGAGACAGTAGCTACCGCATGGTCTCCGAACATCCATGATCCTTGTCCAAGGAAACTATGTGATGTTTCCTCTTTGGAAAGAATGATCTGCACAGTTAACTCACGGTTTCCCAAACTGTGTGAACCAACCGTGCGGCCATGCCATCTCCTTAAAATTCTATTTTTTTTGTTGTTTTTATCCAATACTAGTTAGTTAATATTCTAGGGTTTTGTTTTGGGTTTACCCACAATAGGTCTCTTGTCAGTTTCGTTGGATGAATTCTGATATTAATATACCCCTAATGTTGTGAAGTCCATTCGAGGCCCCCTTTTAGTGTCTTGATTTTGTATTAATGAAAGTTGTGTTCGTTATCATGGTGGGGAGACCCATCATGGGTATCATGTATGTTCTCTTGGAAAAGGAATAGTTTTATTTTAACCCTTATGATGGGGAGATAATTCGTTCCTTCCCCAATTGTTATCCTTATTCTGTCTTTGAAATTGAGAAGTCCCTAGTGGTGGGATGTCCAGATTAGGTCACCCCGTACTAGTGATTCAGTTTTCTCCTTGGTGTATTCTAGGTAGGAGGTATTATTTTTCAAGTCTATATATCCAAAAATTTGTTACTGGGATAAATTTGGGTTTGGAGAACACCCAATGGTTTTGTTTACATAATTTTGAGGTATCGTTATTCGAGTTCATTGTTCGTTTCAAGTGGATTGCTTGAGCATCATCTTATAGTGTTTGAGGTGTTTTGTTTTGGGATGTGTTTTGAATGTGTTTCAGAATTTTAAGTAAGTGGGGTTATTTTTGGTTGGTGAGAGTATTATCTTCCTTTGTTTGATTAACTGGAGATGTTCGTCCTTTTTGAAGCGGGTGAAAACGTGGAAAGGAAGTTTGTCTTGATCTATCGTTTGGGCTTTTCTTTTTCATATGGTGTTGTTGTGGAATTCTGGGGGCGGAATGCTTTATGGTGGGGAGACTTGTCACACCCATGACTTATTTTGAAGGTAAATTTCATTTAATTTCCATTCATACTTTGTTTCGGGGGGTTCCCATTCTTTTATGGAGGAACGAGAGAGTTTTCATGAATTGGGCCAAACCGTGAGCCCAATTCCATATTTAAAAACCAATTTTGTTTCTTTTATAACTTTTTCATTTTTTAATATTTTTCACTCATTCAACTTCCCAAATTACCTCCACTGACCTATTAACACCACCATTTCAATATAGAGCTTTTAGAAATCCATAACCAGGGCTTATTTGGGTTTTTATCTAAGCGGTTGGGCCAGCCCGAAAGCCCAATTCCTGTTTTAAAAATAAATTTTGATTATGTTATAACTTATTCAATTTTTGGGCTTTTCGGTGATTCCAAGTCTCACCCAAGCCCAATTGACCCAGCCGCGTGTAGGAGCTCTCTCCCCCCTCTTTGGAGCTCTGGTTAATCGTAATTTGGTGCCAAACTTCATAGGCTTCCTCAAATCGCCCAGATTTGAATAGGTAAAGTATTTACTTCATAACTCTCTCAATTTTTACTCTTTTCCCACATTAAAATTTCTCACTGATCTCCTTATCCATTTTCGAACGTCCCTTGAAGGTTTGGGTATTTTTGAAATCAGCTACTGGTATTTTTGGGGGCGATTTCTACAAGATATTTTAAGTAAGTTGTTCTCCTTCTTTCTTCTTTCAATTTGTTTAGGGTTACATCCAATGTACTTAGGGTTTCTTCCATTATCATTGAGGTTCCCAATGTCCAGAAAGTAGGGTTTAAAAATTAGGGTTTTACCTTGTGTTTCATGTTCTGAAATTATGGTTTTAGTTCTGGTTTACCTTCCTTGAGGTGCGGCGGAGGTGCGTTTGGATTTTCGCACAAAGGATTCAAGGGTTTCCATGGTTTTGGTAGGTGATTCCATTATGTATGAAATATTTGTGAATTTGCTACTATTTTTATGATATTTTCAGGATTATTTAATTTTATTATTTCTGAAAAAAATATAGTTTTATTGGTGTTTGTATTTAAAATGAATCATAAATGAAAATTTCATGGGAAATTGGGGGTTTCTTCATGGAAATGTTATATTAGTTTAATTGGGGATACCCTATAAGTAATTAGTTGATTTTATTGAACTATAATAGGGATAAAAAATACTGTTTTTAATGATTATACCTTGTGTTTGTTGCTGAAAAATCTGGTTTTAATGGTGTTTGTGAACCACATGTAATTCTAAGAGTTGTGTTGTGTAAAAATGGAGATTTTGCAATGATGTCGTTTCTTGAACCATATGGGGTTGCCCTAAAAAAATGATTTTGTGTTTTCACTGAAATGTGGTAGTCTGACCTTTCTGTTATGGAAACATAAAAATGTGCACATAGTATGCAAGTGAGGTTTATAAGGAGTTTTGTGTCCGAAACACTACGGGATTTTGAGGAATTGTTTTATGAAAAATGTAAGTGTTTTGTTGCGTGTTTTATGTGGTATAAAATGTGATATCTAATGTATTGGTTGTGTTTGACCAGTAATGGTGTTTTATATGAAAATTTATTTATATTTCATGCTGAAATTCATGGAGCACAAAAGGGGAAGCCCGGTTACCTACGTGGGGCGGATTTATACTAGTATGGCTAGTGGACCGGATGGGTTTTCTCCCTGTTTTACTTAGCATTTGGATAACGACAACTCTAACTAAACGATGTGGATTATTATTGGGGACCAGTAGGTTATGGGTATGTTCCCTACTAGTGGCTCGTGCATTAGAATGGATTTTTCTATGGTTACTTTACACCGAGATACGAGGTACATAGGGCCCAAGAAAACCTAGTGCCTAGGGGTGTTCCCAATGTTGTTGCTCATTGGATTTTTAGTATTTACCCATGTCTTAGGGTGTGTTTGGAAGTAAATTTTTGTATATAAAATTTCTATTTTAATGTGTTAATATTCTGAAAATTTTGGATTGAAAACTATTTTCAATTGGAGGTTTCATTTCTTGAAATTTTAACACTACTTTTCCATGTGTCTGAAAACCGCTTGCTTTTTCACATTCTATTTCTTACTCCATGGAATAATTGGGTGGTATCCTATTGGGCTTAGTCTCACACCCTACTTACACTCCTTGGCTGAAAGTAGAATTTGTTTTGTTTGTTTTAGGTAAAGGAAAGGCTAAGTGTGATGGCGGTTCAGGGTGTTAGTTCCCATCCTTGGTGCGGAGTTGTGGAGATAGCTTGGGGGCGATGACCCCTAGTCGTGTGGAGTCCTTGGGGCTGTCTTGATGCTATAATTATTTTTACTTGGACCACTTTTATTATCCTTAAACCAATGTAATCAGTTCTGGTTTTTACTTAAGTCTTGTTTGGCTCAAAAATTTCAGATTTATATTATGGATTGTTTTTAATGTTTTATGCTTTTATACTCGGGTAGATCGTTCCCAAACCTAAATTAATGATACCCGAGCACTTGTGCCAGCCCGTGGGGATTGGGAATGCCCTTCGGGTCATGTCACGGGCCGGTTTTGGTGCCGGTTTTGGCGGAGACTAGATTCGGTTCGTGACAATTATAGTGATTTGGGGAAATTATTTTTTGAAATCATTTTATGAAATATAAAAATTATTGGTGTGAGTCCAATATTATGGATATAATATAATTATAACATTGAGAATTCTAAAATATTTCATTGAATTAACACCCACATTACAGGATTATTTCAATCATAATTTGCAATTATTTTTTCTCAAATCCATCCCTTAACTAGGGTTATAATATCAACCAATACTTTTTTATAGAAGTTTATTTATTGTTTTAATAATCAATGGAACCCACTTGTTAAAATAATCATGTCATTAATCAATAAAATATTATGTTTCCACATAAACAAGGTGACATAAAACTATATTTAATGACAAAAATCATTTAATCACATTACATTCCCAAATTATGAATCACCCTAATGAATTATTTACTCATCCATTGTGATGTTTAATGATCATGTTTTGGAATTATATGATTATGAGTTAAGATAAATGAAATGTAATGGGAATAGAAAAGAGTTTTTCATCGAAATCACAGATGAATGTTTAGTAGAGTTAATCAGGCACATTGGATTAAATTAGAAACATTAAAACAATGACTGGTTTTTATCATTATTTTAATAAATTTTATAACATGGATGTTACATGATAGTGGTTGGATAAGAATAACAGATTATTATGTTAAAATTTTCATTAAAATTGAAATTAATTTGTTGTAAAACATACACAATAACAATTTAAAACATCTGAAAACTAACCTAAAATAGAATGTGGGTGAGAGGTTTATCTTATTGATACATAACTATGTAATGTTCTCAAAATCCATTGGAATTTATAGGGTCATTCTAGTGATCCTACTTAATTAGGATGTTCCAACAGCTTGTAAACAAATTAGGGGGATGTATTTATATCCCAATGTGTTGGATTGTTTTCCTTCCAAAAAATTCTTCCAAATTGGGACTACAATATGAACATGAATATAGTTAAATATCAAAAACTATTATTCATAAAAGTTTTATAAAAATATTTCTATTGTATATCATCCATATTTAGAATCCATTGTAATTTTTAACCAAATTTATGGTTTTTTCAAAAACTATGTGTTGCTGTCTTGTTTTATAAAGAATATTTCAATTTTTTCATTATTATTTGGTATTAGGCATGGTATATTCCCTAAAATTCAAACCATTAATTATAAAAATTTGGAACCATATATATTTAAATTATATAAAAAAAATCAACTCAATTAAGTGAATGGATTGGGCGGAATGTAATTAATTGTGGTTTAATATCAAGGCTTATATAGAATTTTATGATAGAATTTAATTCAACAATTGCGACTTTTATTTGAATAGTTGGGTGTTGAAATTTTAACCATGATATAATGGAATTTCATTTGACATATTTTTTATTATTAATGAATTTTAAATGCTATATTGAGACTACAAATGAAAACATCATAACTGGTCTTGTTTCACTAGATTATTTATTAGGTCTTCTTCTGTTGTCTACATGGAAATTTAAATGGTTGAATAGGCCACATATAAAATATAATTATTTATTTATATTTGAATCAGAAGGACAATAAACGAATAAAAACATATTTTGGATTGTTATTGTAAAAGATATGAAGAAAAATATTAATTTATATTGTAATTGAATGATTTAAAACAATGCACTCTATATATGTTTACGACCAACACATGAAAATTGAACAGAAAATATTAATTTTTATTAAAAAAATCATTGAGGAAATTATTTTAAAATTTTAAGGAATATATAGTATTAACTCCCCTTCCCATATGATAGTGCATGTACCAAAGCACAAAAAACTCAAATACCATATAAAATTACATACAATCACTGAGAAATATTAAAAATAAATTAACCAATTAAGGTATGAAAATAAAAGTTCACTCATTAATAAATAATTCCACCACATTTTTTTACTACAATTTTATGTCAATATAATTCATTTTCCATGATAAATATTTTAATTGGGAAATAACATAATAAAATTTCATGTTAATGAATATGTGATGGAAGATACAAAAGTGATACAAAATTTAATGGGAATATAAAGATGAAATATACAAAAAAACAAAACATCTCTCAAAGACACAAGAAATTATGATACAATAGTTTTTTTCATTTTTTTATTTTTTTAGAAGTTGTTCATTGAAAAAATTTCACCCTCTCCTCCAAAATTGATTTTAATCTCCCCATGAAACTAATTTTTATTCTCATTTCAATATCAATGGTAAATGAATATTTATTTTTGTCCCACATAAGAAAATAACCACTATTTGCTATCAATTTTTTTGTTTTTTGACTTTTTTAAAAAAAATTAACTTTTTTCAATTTTTTGATTACTTCTCAATGACATATTTATTAAAGGTAAAAAATATCAACATTTTAAAATATCACTAATTTAAATCCTCTACCCCATATGTAAATGGTTACTTTCTATGAATCGTATTATAACAACATTAAAATCAAGGAGTAGATACCCAAAATAAGAACCATTAGCACCACACATAAATTTTAATAAACCATGAGATGAAAATCCATTTTGATTTTATTTGGGGAATATTTTTTTCTGTTTTATGGCTATAAAAAATATTTTTCATGGGATTCAAGGGTATTAAAAATGGATGATCAATGTAAGGGAAAAGGGAGGATATTTTTATATTTTTATTCTCATGTTGTTTTGTAAATGATTCTATCACATTAATTTAAACAAAATCAAGAAATTAATCTGGATCATATAAAAACTCATGTGTCACAAATAGTTTCTTAAAACACAGAAATTGTAAAAATATGGGTATAAGTGACCTTGGAATGAAATCTATTGTTATTACATATAGATTGGGGAAAAAAATTTAATAAAAAATTTTGTACCTAGATTTTTTTGTTCTTAAAATAGATATTCTCTATGATTATAATGAACATATATTATTTATGAGAGGAAAAAAATTATTTTCAATTCCTTAAACATTTAAATTTGTTTTAAAAATTAATAGCGAGTAATTATGATGATTTTTGTTCTTTTTAATCACGCACATAAAAATTTTATCAAAATGTTTTATAATGAAAGTTGCAAATTTTATTTGAAGGTGACCATGAGAGGATGAATAATATTGAGATAGATTGGGATATACAAAGAGTTAGATATTGTAAATGGAAATATGTTCTCTATAGTATGGATTTGGTGGGTCACCATCTCTGTCTAGTTGTTGGTCTACTCTACTGCTTGGGAAATATGTGGAAGATGATGTGGTTCCCAATATATTTTTCCTCTCATGGTGATGATTTAACTTATGTCCATTAACCATGAATAACCTTTCAAAAGATAGTTCTAAGAAATTGACTACACCAAATGTGTAAAAATTATTAATAATAAATTGTCATTACCAATGATAAATAATATTACTTGGGTGATGATGGAATTGAGAATTGAATAGAATTACCTTTTCACCATCCTGAAATTCTATTAATTGGATGTGTTTTTATTGATTATCTTGTACTCGTATTTTTGGTGATTTTAATTCTTGAAATAATTTTTTCATTGAGGCTTTAATTCATCCAACTATAGAAATTGATCATCACTATATTTTACATAATCAAAGTTATTGGTTCTCTTCCATGATATTTGTTTGTGGTTGATTTGTAGTTAAAGTTATATGGAAAAAAATTATATTTCAGAATAGATTAGATAGTTTGATTATATAAGTTAGTTCATAATTCACTTACCAAAGCATGATACATTCCAAATCGATAGAATTTACAAATTCTGAGGCACACGATAATAGTATGTGCATCAACCATTCTATGGGGATTAGACTCGATATACGTAGAGACATAGTAGAACACAAGATAAATATAAATCAATACATTGGAAGGGGGATGTGTCGAATGAAATTACTTCTTCAATCTTCAATGATCTCAAAAAATCTTATGGGAATTTGAGTCATTTTTTTGGATGCTCCTGCAAACATTATTATTGTGGGAAATGATTGAAAAAACTCATATGTGTCACTGATGTTTAAAGGAAACAAAAATCCAATGTCTATGACCTATAGGGAAATCCTTTTTGATCCAAAATGGCCATGTCTAGACATTACGTGTACAATTATAGAATGGATAATAATTTATCTTCAACAACACATCTCATAATTACAATTTAAGCCCATGTTTTTCAAATATTATTATCATGAAATTATTATTTTTGAATAAAATAACTGATTATCTTTTTGTTATTTTAAAAAATGGATAAACCCCATCAGAAATGTAATATAAAAGTTCTTCATACCATGGTAAATTTGTTTTGAGAGATAAAATGTGTTCAGTATAGAATGTAGGATTATTGATTTTATAATGAGTTTAATTATAACTTCTAATCATGTGATTGGAAAAAGGTTTTTAATTTATTATTTTATCTTTGATATTATGAATGAAATATTGGATCATTGTGATCCATATTGTAATCATTGGTTTGGAATCACTTTTCTTGGGTGAGAACATTATTGATGAATGTTTTTTAAAGATGAATATTTTGGAACCTAAGATATATGGTCAGAAAATATACATGGAAAAAAACATGGGTGAACGTTATATTTTTTTGATTTTTAATTATATTGATCTTCATTTGACGTTTTGGAATAATTATATATATCATGGATTGTTTTTTCATTTATTTGGTGAAGTATGACCCTGATAGACTTTCCAGAAGAATCAGACATCAATTAGAAGGGTAATAACCAATCTGAGCGATTGATTATTAGGGTAGATGTAAGTAAATATTTTAGTTCAGTGAACCATCTATTGAAAGAATACCTGGAAAATAATGTAACATCATTCTAGACTAGCAATGTTTGTGGTGGTGAAATCCTACAGATGTTCTATATGAATTACATATAGAAACTAGAATGACTAAGGAATGATCATATGTCTGAAATATAAGTGGTTTTAATAAGAGATTGGAACACTTCTATATTATATGAATCACCATCAATGCCATGATGATAATAAAGGTTAACTATAATAATACCATTAAAACCATGAAGTTGAATTTTTCAAAATTTAGCACAACATTAAATATGACACACTTTTCTAAAACTAGTGAGATTGAATGAAATAAGGATTCAAGTGAATCACCATAATTGTTAAATTTATTGATGAATAAATACATTCAAAAATAAATTAATTCAAAAAATATAATCATCATACTACTCTGGAATATTTTAGAATCATTATAGAGGAGAACATGCATTATCCTCTGTGTATATATTCCAAATGTACTATTGAATACTTTTCTTTCATGGTTCTGAGGTTTGATTGGGATTTTTAAGTAGATATTGTATCTCTCAATAAATAATTAGTGCAACTTTACAACTAATATTTATATAATTTTATAAATTAAAGAATGTCGGAATTGACCTTTTCCTATTTCTTATTTTAATTCATGATAATCGATTCTTAGATTACATTTTATTTTCAATAATGTTATGACAAACACTCCATGTTAATTTGTGACAACATTAATCAAACCCTTGTTATGTATTAATTGATTCATACTAAAAAATTAAATATCATATATTTGGTAGATAATTACATCTTGAAAATACATAGTTATTTATTCTATAACTATATCAAGAATGAGTGGACAGAGTATTCTTGGAGGTTGTCTAGGTGTTTTGGGTGATTTTTTTAGATGGATATGATATATGAAAATTGAATGGATAATTCTTGGTATATCATTAATGGTCTATGTTAAGTAATTTTTGTTCCTCTATCACCTGATCATGTTTTGATGCCTTAGTTTTAGTAAGTGAAATAGAGACAACGATAATATTAAAGTGATCATAGAAATGAAATGTATACCTCAGGTGTGCATAAAGGGGTTTCAAATCATTTTAATCATTCATTTGTGGGTCAAATGACTTAGGAATACAGTAAGGGATTCTTGTTGGTTTTGATTCATTTTCCCCATTACCAAATAATTAGAAATAATAGATATCATAGGTAAGATGGTATTCTGAAGTTTTTTTAATATCATTTAGTTTGAGGATGTCTATAAATGAAATGTAGAATTTAAATTATCCATTTATAAAATTGTTAATCATAGTAAAACTTTAACAAAAATAACTATCCTTATAACATTATGAACGCGATGAAGTATTATTCAATCTACTATCAAATGTGTCCCCTAAATTATGAATATATAATTCAAAGTGATCCTTTCATGTGTATTGCATGGTGTGAAAATTAATAAAATTGACAAGTTGGATCCCATTTTCATGAAAAAACACTAACATGAACATCGATATTAATTTTATATATAATGAGGAATAATATTCCTAGAATTAGGGGAGATTGAGAAGATGAATTCTTGAGGATATCCTTAATTATAACCTCTGTACATGAAGTGAATTGAATTGAAAAAATTGATGAGAACACTTATAGGGTGAAAGGGATCTAACTTCTAGTTAGATAAGTTATATTTTGTAATGAATTTTATTGAGGATACTACGTCTATGAGTGAATCATCAATGTATGATATCTCTCTCTTTCATCGAACCATAATTCTCCCTGTATCGTTAAACTTTATAGAAATAAGATACTAGGTTGAAATATTTTTAATGGTCCTATGTTGCCTCTTATGGGTGTACAATAACATAATAATAATTCCACACATAATTATTTTATTGATTTCATATAATAGTATAATGAAAACATCAACTTGTTTAAACATGTTGAGAATTATTGAATTAGATTCAGAGTAATTCTTATGCATAGATTTTTCTTGATGAAAGTGAATTGGGATCCTTAGAAAAATGGAATGAGTGGAGGGAGTGGCTGTATTTTCATTTCCATGATTTTTTTGTTTGGTTGATCAACATTGAAATGTTATTTGATAATATATAATAAGGAATATAAATTTTAATTTCTATATAAAATTGTTTTTACAATTAAATTCCCCTTGGGATTGGAAACTGGTTGATTTGGGAGTTGGGAAGAACAAGATTATTATTACTAACTTAGGTGGGATACATGTTGACCAATTTGTTTTTCAATGTTTTTGATACTAGAAAATGTAGGGAAGGATTGTTTTCCAACAAATATTTCACATGGTTTTTTAAAATATGAGTCATTTCCCACATTGGTATTTCCTTGATTTGGGTTCTTGTGAACATGATTATAAATGGTTAGGACTTGAGAATGCTTATTAGGATAGTGTAAAACAAGAGGATTATGGGGAGGATTTGTCCTTTTATGTTGAGTAACAAAAGGATATTTTTGTTTGGAGTTACCACCACCATGACCATTTTCAAAATGGTTTTTATTTTAGGGAGGGAGTAGTTGGGGATGATAGATGGGATCCTAGTTTTGCTGGTTGGGGTTTCAAATGAACAAACCTTTTGTTGTGGAATATTATTTTTTGGATAAAATGATACAATTATCTCAATTGGTCAAGGGGAATCCTTTTTATCATCTGTTAATTGTAGAAATGTGTAAATTAGATGAGAATGTGAGCTAAAAAAATCAACATTTTTTAACAAGTCAAGGAAACTGTGATAGTGGAGAAGAATAATTTGGGACTTTTAAAACCAATACTAGTTATCCCACAATACCTATAAGAAAAATAATCTACTTAATAATATTGTTGGCCTCTATGGATTGATTATATTACACTTTTTTACAAGATAATATTATAGTTTATAGAACTACAATGTCTTCTAATGAATGATTCTTATGATGTCTCATGAAACAACATATGTTTTTTAAACATTAGAACTGCCACATGGGGAATCGATGAGAGCTCTCCCCCTAGAAAATAATCCCACATTAAATTATGGGATAAAGAGTTAGTCAGTTATTTGATGTTTTGGAATTGTTTCCAAAATCATTTTAAACCTATCCTAGTTCATATATAATGATTCATTGGGGAATTTATTGATAACATAAATCTCTTTTCGAATAGAAGCAGTTTGAGGAGAAATGTAGAATTTATCTACGAAAACGACAATATATATCATATCATTTCTTTATCTAACCAGTAGATAGGTAGTTCATACTTGATTTAATAGAGTCAATAATAGAGAAAGATAATTATTGGTGTTTGATTTGTTATTTATAAACCGTTTTATATTTCTAGGTAGATCACCCCATTATATACTCTTTGAGGTGAAGATGAGGTACCTCAATAGAAATCCCAGGAAAATAAAAAGATACAAGAATAAATTGAAATTTCATTTTGAAATTATCCTCAATGATTGGATATTGAATTCCAAGGGGATGGTAATTCATATTAGGGTGTGTAGGTTTTTTAAGTTTTTATTCTTAAAGATTGACCATAGATAGAAAAATTGGATGTAGAATTAATGGATCTTGAGTGATTTGATTATCCAAAATGTTCATCCTATGTCAGTGATGATTTCACTTGATTTTTGGGTCAAAAAAATCTAATGAATTGTTTGGGATAGTATAGATAATTTATTCATATTCTAAAATTTTGATGAAGAAAAGGATATGATTTTTTATATATTTTTTATATTTTTGTCTATTTTATTTGTTATTTTTTTGAATTTTGTTATTAAAAATAAAAAATATTAATAATGGAACCATCCCCATCAATATCTAGATTTTAATTACAACTGATTGTCACATAAAGACTGCTAAAATTTCTGGTGCTCTGGTATAATGCGTATAGTACTATTTGGATCAAATCATCAGTGATTGTACTATATTTAGGAGTCAAATTTTTTCATTTTTTTAACTAGTGGTGGGGGATGTTTGAAATGTTAAGATAAAATGATTGATTGATGAATTTAATTTAAAAATATAATAATTATTAGGGTGAGATCATTATTAGGGATATAACTTGTCATATCTTTGAAAATTATTATATATTTAATTAAATTAACACCTACATCACAAGATAATTTTGATCATAAATTTAAATTATTTCCAATTTAATCCACTCCATAACTACATTTTTAACCTCAATGAATAAATGAGTATTGAAATTTATTTTTCATTCCAATAATCCATGGAATGGACATGTTATGGCTATCAATTCCTTAGTCCATGAATTTTTATGATTCAACATACCTAATGTCAACTTATGAAATAATTAATTACCAAAAGCTCTGAGTCATGTGACATGAACAAATTATGACTCAGAACAATGGATTATCTACTCAGCCATTTGTATGGATAAAAATATTTTATATGGTTTATATGGTGAGGAGATAAAAATAAAATACAAATAATGTGATTATAAATGATCTTTTTTCCAAACATACATACAATAGGTGAGGTTGGTTAAACAAAAACGTTGGATTGAGTGAGAAATTATAAACATGGAATAGTTATCAGCATTATATAAAAAAATTATGAAAAATAATTTTCAGCAATAGAGGTTGGATTAGGATATGAGATGATGAAGATGAAGTATTGTAACACCCTGAAATTCTACAAGAGTAACACTTTTTTCAATAGAGTGTATGATAAAAAAACCAAGTGTAGAATGAAATATAAAATTGTGAGAAACTATGATATATTTATAATTTTAAATAAAGTAAATATAATCTATAGAATTCAATTTAGACAACAATATATTATCTTGACTTATATAGAACATTGAATTTCTTTGATAGCTTTCATTACATGAAAGACCCAACATAAATAAATCTCTTTAATATTATTATTTAAAATGAAATTTATCTTTTCGATATTAAATTTTTTGGTAATAAATATGATTAATTATGTTATTATAATATATTTATTAATTCATAATTTACAAATTAATTATAAATTAAAGTAAAAACAAGTTTTATATATATGAAATTTTTTCATAAAAATGTATTTTTATACACCAATGGAATTTTATCATAAAATTTTAAATTAATTTCCAATAGTTAATTATTTTATTGAAATTTATATATTATATATTAAATATTTTTTTTATAGAAATATTATATATTTTAGCTGAATAAGAAATGAACAAATACAATTTTACACATAATAAGATGTTCTTTTCAAATGGTAATTTTTCCAAATTTTGGTAGAGAATGGGTTTCTAAATAAATTTTTTTAATATTTATAAAATTTAAATAAAAAACATATTTTTATAAATAATAATTTAAAAATTATATTATTCTGAATATTTTTTACTTTTTTGAGAAGATTCATTTTTTTTTTATGAATAATAAAAAAACACATAATTTTATTTGAAGACTGAAATTTCATATAACTAAATTATAATGTAAAAATATATTTTCAATTGGTTTTAATGGAAAATATAATATATATATATATATTTAACCTTTTTTCTCATTTAATAATTTATATATTGAATTTAGATAAAAAAACATATTAAACTCTTTAACATTTTCACTTTAAAACCCAATATTCTCAACCCATCAGTGGGATTATTTTTTAATTAATTTATTCCATTCATAGTATTTGAATTTTCAAAAAGCATTAAATACTTTAAATCCAATTAATTTATTATTTATAATAATTTAACTTAATTTTTTACCATAATGATTAGAGAATGCAAAAAAAATAATTATTTTGATTATTATAAAAATGAGTTTACTAAGTGGTTAAAATTAAAGTATAAGGTGTAAAAATGATCCTAAACTTTTATAATACACATTATATTGAAATATATAGACCTTAGACATTAATGTTTTTAATTTTTTATGGTATAAAATTTGTTTATATGTAGAAACATGGGTAATCCTCTCTTATTTAAAAAAATTCCAACTGTGTCAACTGCCTCAGTTATAAAAAGCCAACACCCCCCCCCCTTAGGACTTATAAATCAAAATTTGATTGGCCAAGTCCAACCCAAATCACACCCCAATATACCTACTCTAATCCTAGATTAATTATATTTTTATTAAATAAATTTTACGAAGGAATTAGTGTAATCTTGAAGAGGATATACAAATAAGAGGTAATGATTTTATAAATGCAATTTAATTTTACTTCAATCTCAAACACCTTAAAATATTATTATTATATTGATAATATAATATCATATTTATCATTTACATATTTATAACTGGTTATTTTGTGGTTATTAATTATACACACACACACTTCCATCAAATGTGATATAGAATCATCGTTCGAGTGTAAACGGACTACCTACTCCTAAAATGATATACTTCATTTTTCCATTAAAACCATTCATGGTTGGGAATAATTGTTTAATTACAGTTAATATATGATATATATGATATTTAAAATGTATTTAGATTTAATTAATTATTATATAACACATACGTTCGAGAATACAATTTTTTGGGAATCAAAAAATGTCGTTAATATGTACGACAGACTATCACCTCGTGAAGTGATGTGATTCATTCACATGTTAAATGAAATTTATTGAACATGGTTTTAGTTATAATATAAGAGGTATAAATAATAATATTTGTACATAAATTATTATATAAATTTATATTAAAATTTATTTAATTTTATTTAGTATAACACAAAAATAGAAACAACGATCATGTGTATATAAGTCCCGTCATCTCCATGAATGGTGTATTCCATTTCCAATCACCAATTTTTATATATACTATTAAAATATATATATAATGAATATATAGTTCATTTACATGAGTTTTAAATTCTTGATATGATAAAATCATGATTTTTTTAAGTGTAAAAATTACATGACATAAGATTTCCAAAAAAACAAAGAAATTTACAATAAATTAATGAAAATAACAAAATATTCTAAACAAAAAAGTTGTAAGATATTATAAAAGAATCAAATATAATATTATATATAATAAAATGGTTTATTTATATTTTAATTAAATATATAAATCCATTATTATTGAGGTTGAAAGGAGATAAACTAAAATGAAGCGTAAACTAAGAGATTCCGTCCCAATTTCATTTCATTGAGGTATATTGAGATATTATAAAAACTGTTTATTTTATATGGAGTATATAGTTCCACTTTGAAATTTACTATCATGAATAATTTATTCAACAAGATATTTTGATTTTCAATTTGATTTGTTCTAGTTAAGGTGATTTCAATTAAAAGATACAAAGTAGAAAAGAATTCTATAACCCAATTTATTTTCATTAGATTAAATTACATCCTTGGTGTCATTAATACTATAGGATAATATATATAATAAATTTTCACTATATATTTCTATAATTACACATTTATTTTGAGTAATTATTATTGATACATATAATAGATTCATTGTTTTATTCTCAGTCCAACGTTATGATATTAGTAAGGGTTTAATTTGAAATTTAATTTTATTTGGGAGAGAATACAGATTAATTTTCATTGAAAAAAATTATTTTATCATTGATTATTAAATCATTTAAATATAATCTCATCTAGTTATTCATGATTATTTTCTAGTAAAATTCACAATTATCCACTGGTTGGAACCTAAAATGTTTTATAAAATGTTTTTTTGTGAAAATCAGTCTTTATTTCTCTTTGGTCAAAATATCATTTTTTAAACCATGTTTTCTAAAAATGATCTCAATAATGTTTTTGAATATTATAAAAATAATTTTTTAAATGAAATTATTTACCCATTTTCTTTTTTCGATATGCTTTCAATGGATTATTCTTGTTGATTTTCTAATAAGGACCTTTTCTTACCTTGTTTCAATGAAAATGTATTGTTTTTTACTCGTATATAATGTACAGAATTACTCACCATCATTTATCTAAATCTTACATTGAATTATTACAATGTTTTTTTTATGTTTTTTTAAAGTTAATTTTATATGAAATTATTTTCATGGTGTTTTTCATAATGAAAGCGATATTTTCCACAAGAATGTCTTCAAATATTTTTATTCATAAATTAAAAGAACCCATTATTAGTAATACAATGTATATATATTGTTTTGATGTCATCATTATAATTTTTAGGGATGGTTTATGATCATTTTGACTGTGTATGTGTTATCTTGATACCATTTTCTATATTACTCTTGGTTATTTATGGCTATGTTTATTAATTGGGAAAATTATTTATATTTCATATGATTATTTTAATATCAATGTTTATGTTGATTATGTTTAGCCCCTTTAATATAAGAAATGAATTGGATTTAATATTTTAAGGTTATGGCCTACTATATCCCCTAAATATATCGGTAGGATAATGAGACAAACTAGATATTGTTATAGTGAAATCATTACCAATATATTAGATTCTTAGCACCAGGTCTTGATGGTATTAAATAATGGACATGAATTGTTGGAAGTGTTAGATTCTTGACCAGAATCCTTGATGATATTCTTTATATATACATCTTTATGGATTCCATCATTATGAATTTCATTATTGATATTTCCTGAGATTATTCAATTAGTTGAAACACCCCTAGTTTAGATTCATATGCTTGTGATCATTTATATGTAATTATTTGATCACCTATTATTCATAAAAGACTATTATCTAGCTGTTAGTTTAATTAAATGTGTTTTGTTCATTTACATTTCCAATTTGATAAATCATTATCTATTCCTAGTTTCCAATTCACATAATACTTACTAGGAATTGATGCTCACCATTATTTTTTCCCAATGATTTCGTGAAGTTTAATGGGAATGATATTCTGGATTCTCCAAGATTAAATGAAGTTATTCTCAAAAAAATTGTCTTTTAATTTTTGTATACAAATTTAATAAAAGACAGATGTATGTATCTAGTTTAAAAAACTACTATACTGTTAAATACCTTGGGACTCGATTTCTTTGTATCTTATCACAATGTAATGGTAGAAGGAAACTAGTCTAGGATTTTGGGGATGTGGTCACTATATTCCATATGACAGAAATGTTAGTGGAATCTTTGGGAACTACATTTAAGAAAAAATAGACTGCATTACATAACATTACGATAGAATTTTTGTGTTTGTATAGAATAATATCAAATGGTTTTGTTAAGGTAGTGAATTTGAGGTTTTTTTATACAATACATTCTTTTCAGCATACTACATATAGACATGGTTCTGGAATGGATGTACCTAGGTGTAATGACTCTTAAAAGTGTGCATCGTGCTTGACTCAAGTGTATCTTGGTATATGAAAAAGTGCCTTAATGCACATTTGGTTTGAAACTCCAAAAGAATATTCATAAGATGATTCATATTTTCGTTATAAAAAGAATTAATAGAGATCAAAATAAATATATTCCCAATGAATCCATGTTTATGATCATGATATTACCTATGTTAAGTGTTTCACTAGTTTAGGTAATATAATTTTTGTTTCATCGTATTATGATCTACTATAAGGAATTCCATTTTTTTATAAATTGCTCCTAACAAATTGAATGAAAATTGTTTTAATTCACATAATCCATATAGGGATTTCCACTAGGGAAAAATAATTAATCTTTAGCTCAATATACAACTAGAAATGATCAAATTATAACCATATTGAGTAATCTAACAAAGAGTGTGAGTAATAACCATATTCTTATAGATAATCCTATAGATCTACCACATGGTGTAATAATGTTAGATAGATTCATGTGTCAGAAACCTCCATAATTCAATGGGGTGGAAAATCCATTTCTTATTTGAGAAATAGATATGTACCCTAGTAAAGACACTTATATCTATTGGATATTGCAGGAGGGATATTATTTTCCAGGATGTTTACTATAAATCTGGAAATATGGACCAATGTTGTTCGTTGGTTCAAAACACTATGTATAAAGAATAAATAGCAGGAATGGAGGTATTTTTTTTTCATGGTAATATTTTTAGAATAATAATTTCCCCATGAACAATAATAGGATATAGAATGATAGTTCTCATGTCTAATATAAAAAATGAGGAAAACGTTGTTAAGTATGAAGATGGTTTTACATGGTAAGTATATAATTATACCGACTACATATGTAATATATAGGGAATGATTAGAAAATTATTTGAGGTGATTAGGATAATTCTTGTAGGGTAGTTTTCTTAAAGATATTCATATTATACGAGGACACAATATCATGTTATATTAATATAGAGAAATATTTTTCCATGTCTAATGGCTTCAATGGAAATAATGTGAAATAGAGGATAGCATAGAAAAAGTTGGATGATATGGTGAAGGGAAATAATGATTTTTCAACATATGATACTTGTGGAAGGAAACATCAGGGTACAATCATAAAAGGGAAATTAGTTTTCTTCATATATGAAGAAAATGAACATCATGCTTTGGATTGGAATGTCTAGAAATGATTTTCCAATGCTCAATACTAAAATTTTAAGGATATATGGAACTATAAAAATTAATACCACAAGTGAAAAGGAAATATTCTTTAAAAGATGCTATAGTATCAAAGTAACTATTATGTTATTAAAAATGATGAAGTGGAATTATTAAAATTATTGTGTCTGGATCAAAGAGTTATGTTATAAGAGTATATTAATCAATTATATTATGTTAATTATGTAATTTATAAATATTGAACTTATGAAATTTTTGTTAATGATGGGAAATAATAGGCTTAATGGTATTTATTAAAAAGAAAAATGGCCTAGTGGAATATTAAACATCTTGGTAAAAAAATTATTTCGGGATATATTACCCTTAATATGTTTCTACTATTAATATAATTAAGTTAGGGTAAATAGATGATTGACCAAGATATATAAAATTGGATAATATTAACTACCTTATAACTGATTAATGATAAGTTCTATTTGGAAATTTAGTAACCTTCTTTCTAATGATATGGATATAAATCTTCAGGAAGGGTCATAAGAATAACAATTTATGATTTTTTCAAAAAAATTGAAATGATTTTAGGGATCCATTTGTAATATTGGGTAACATGTTCTGATTATATATGTTTTGGAAAATAGTTATAGATATATTGAAATAATTTTCAAAATTTTTGTGATCCTATGATCTGTTAAAAGTATATATTAGTTTTTCTAGAAAAAAACTAATAGATTATGGATATAAATTTCCTGGTGAAAGTGATCGATGAATGAAAAAAAATTAAATTTTTTCTTATAAAATAGAAATTTATAAATAAGTATATATTATTATATTCCTCGATATTAAAATAATTCCTCAAATTTTGAAAAAGAAAAGTTACTTGTTATTTCATGTGACCTTTTTACTTCTCATTATATCATATTAAGAGGATATTTTTTTAATGCTATTATGATGTGTGTTTTTAAACAATGGAATTTACAAATATTAAACATAATATTACTAATATCACATTTCCATTACATAGAAAAAAAAATTTAAATTTAAGGAAATGTAACAGTTTAAAATTCTAAAAGAATAACATTTTATTCAATAGAGTGTATGACACATAACACAAAGTGTATAAGGGAATATAAAATTCTTATACTTCGTGATATAAATACAATTTTAAATAAATTTACTATGTTATATAGATTTCAATGGATAAAACGCAGAGTCAGCGCGCACTACATGAAACAATGACTTTCATTGATTGTTGGAATTACACAAAAGATGGAATCATTTAAAAAGCTATTAATATTGCTATTTAAAAATGAAAATTATCTTCTATATGGTAAATTGGTGGCTAAAAATTAGATTAAATAACTTATTAAAGTATATGGTTGATTTCACTAGATACTAATTAATTATAAATGAATATAAGAACCAATTGAATATAAAGGGATTGATTAATAGAATGTTTTTTATGCGCCCCCATTTTTTATCATAATAAATTAAATTAATTAATATTATTTATTTATATCAATGATATTTGCATATAATATATTAAATAAGATATGTTACACAAATAAAATATATTTGATCACATAAAGTAATATAAAATATACGTTTATTTATAAAAGCAGTATTTTTCTAAAGGTACTTTTTACTCCTTTTAATGGTGAACTTGTTTGAAAAATAAAAGTTGACACTTTTATAAATTTTATTTTAAAAAATATAATTAGGTTTTTAAATAGTAATATAAAAAATATTTTAGGGGATTCTTTGTTATTTTTATGGGATGTTTCATTTTTCTATAAATAGTTAGAAATATACTATTTAAATAAAAATCCACTTTTAATCTAAATATATTATAATGTAAAATTATATTTTGAGTTGAATTTAAATTAAAAATAAATCAATGATAAATATAATAATCCAATTAATGACCTTGGAATCAATTTTAGTTTGAATATGTATATATATATAATTAGTAAAATTTGAACCATTTTAATTTAAAATCTCATGTTCTCGTCCTATCTGGGGGAATAATTTTAAATTAATTTCATACATTTTTTGTATTTAGAAAATTGATAACAAATTTTTAATAATTTCAATATAAAATTTATAATTTTTTCAACATAATTTTTTACCATAACTATTTGTTAATGCAGTTGAAATTAATTATAGTGATTTGGGTAATAATGAGTGTACTTCATAATTAAAATTAGATATATTATGAAACAATCACCATAAATATGACTAATAAAAATTTCAAGGAGATAAAAAAAATAAAAAACATTTCATGGATATAATTTGGTGGCTCATGGAATCCTCTTGGTATGTAAAAGCTTGGGTACAGATAACTCATTTTTAAAATTGACATGTTTGTCCTCTCACTCACTTATAAAAGGAAACATCCTTTATCCCTTAAACACACCTCACAAACCAGATTATTTCAAGAATTTCCTACCCAAATAAATTTCCAACATACCTAAAATAATCATGTAATCATAATATTGTGAATAATCACAACTTAAGAAGTCTTTGCTACAAACCTATGGAGGATACCCGAAGAAGACGCAATGATTTAATAAAAGTATTTTTATTTAATATTGATCTACTCCTACTTCAATTATTCTTATATATTGATTATATAATAAAATAATTATAATTAATATTATGATATTTATTAGGATTTGTTTAAAAACTAAAACCATACACACATCCATCAAATGGGATACACAATCATCATTAGTGTGTACGGCAGGCTACCTCCTCATGAATTAATGGTGTTCATTAATCCATTAATAATATTCATGGCTAGAAATAAGGATGGATTTATTGTTTATATATGATATATATATGATATTTATAATGTATTTATCTTTATTTAATTATTATAAAACACATTCCATCATGTTATCCATTTTGCGAGAATATGATAATGTTGTTCGGGTGTATAATGGACTACCGCATCACAAAATGTTGTGATTCATTCACACATTACATATAATTATTTAAGGATGGTATTAATAATAATATGTTAAATATAAAACAAAATAATTATACTTTAATGATAATATATATAATTTATTTATCTTTATTTCAATATAATAAGGAAATGTAAATAATGTTCTTGCATACATATGACCTACCATCTCTCTGAATGGTGTATTTAATTTCATATAACAAAATATTTTAGATATCTTTAAATAAATATATAGTGATTATTGTAGATATTTAAATCATAGACTAAATTCATTAGTTGATTAAACTGTTATCTATGTAAGAGGAAAAAATAAAATTACATGTAAACACATACTCAAATAAAAACGAAATTAACACACCCAAACATAGAAAATAATAAAATATTATTAAAAAAAATGGGGGTTAATATGTTATAATATTAACATATATTATATAATATATATTAAAACTGATCTAATATAATTTAATAACATGTCTAAAATCATTGTAACTAATATTAAATAATTTTCAACCAAAATGAAGCATATGGTTTGGGATTCCATCTCAAATTCATTTCATTGAGGAATTTAGTAATTCTATGCACCATTTGTCTTTTATATGATATATATAGTTACCATTTTACATTTAATATCATTAATAATTCATTATTCCTGATATTATCGGTTTCAATTTGATTTATTTCTTCTATGGGGACTTTAATTGAAAGATACCAAGTGTTAAATATTTTGACAACCAAATTCACTTTCATTAGGTTATATTAATTTCTTTCTATCCTTAATATTATATTATTATGTGTGTAGTGGATTTTGACTATCAGTTTTTGTATTTACACTTGGTTTATTTTAATTTATTGTTGATACTCACAATCAATTCATTAGTTGATTACCACTTCATCATTATTATCATTTTATGGGTTTACATCACAATCTAATTTTATTCCAGATTATTTACAATTGAATTTACATTGAAGAATCTTATTTGATCATTAAATAATATAAATTTTAATTTTATTCTCCTCTGATTATTCTTGATTATTTTTAACTTATATTACAATTTTCAGCTATTTATTACATAAAATTTTTATAAAATGATTTTAATCACATCCAATTTCATTTCTATCTTCGGTTAGAAATAAATTTTGATAAAAAACCATTTTTTATAAAAATATATTTATAATTTTTAGTTGAAATATTTAAAATTAATTACTAAAATAAATCTATAAAAAAAATGGTTTATTAAAAAAATCAAAATAATATTCTTGTCACCATACGGACGGGTAACTTTTCTGTCATTTTTAAAGTGAAAAAAACGAATTTTATTTTTTCCACATACAACATGTACTAAATTAGAAACCATCATCTCTTTAATGTTTTCATTAGAGGTACGAAAATGTATTTTTATTGAATTTTTTTTAAAAAAAAATTAATGAAAATTGATTTTCGAAATGTTTTTAAAAATTAAAATATGATTTTCCATGGTAGTGATTTTAAATATTTTTATTCATCCATGAAAATAACCCTTTATTCCTACTCTAATTGATATATGATATATTTATACCTCCTTATTCAATATATAGATGGTTTATGACCCTTTTGACTTTGGTTGTGCTATTTTGAATGAAATTTCTATATTATATTCCCTGATTTATGGTTGTACATATTGACTAGGGAAGTATTAATGTTTATTTTGTTATTTTTAACACTTATTTTGTACGATTGTTATTTTTCATTTATTTAATATAAAGAATTAAATGGATTTTGTATGTGATGGGAATGCCCTAATATATCACATCGATGTGTCGATATCATTCATGAGATAAACTATATATGGTTTCGGTAGAGTACATACACATCTATTATATTCAAATCATGAATCCTTAATGGTATGGGATTCCTATCATAAAGCCTTTATAGAATTAGATTCTGACAGTAATCCTCAATAGTATGTTTTAAATATCCATCACTACACATTCCATCATTATGAATTCATTTATTCATATTGCATTTGATTATTTGATTGTTTAGAATATACATAGTTTAATTTAATTATAATATTATTATTAATATGAAATTATTTGATCCCTTATTATTCCTATAGTATTGTACTCACTTTATTAATTTACAAACATGTGTTTCAGTTATTCACCTTTCCATTTTGATAATGCCCTATTTATTCATATCATCTTTTATACTTAACCATTTCAAGGTATTTGACCTCACCCTAATTTTTTTCCATTAAAAACGATTACATGAACTTTTCTATGACTTATATATAACATTATTCATGAGATATGAGGTTTTTTTCTAATAAAATTATGTTGTAATTTTTGTATTCAAATATAATTCAAGACTCATGTATATATCTTATTTCCTATGACTACTAAAATATTCTATCATTTTTAATATAATTTACATATATTTAATTCTAATTTAATTGTATTGGGAATAAACATTGGGATTATGGGTTCAGGTTTGATACAAACATGCATTAAATCTAAAATGAAATTATAGTGAATCATACACAATTATAATGGACACAGGTAAAATATAAACATGAAATGGACAGTGGAGTAGCGGTTTCCCTTATTGAACATAGTGTGTGGAATTTGATACCTAGAAAATAGAAAGGATATATTCATGTCAATAATGATCATTCATTGTTTAAGTTCCAACCCCTTATTATAAAAATAGGGGTATGTATTTATACTCAATGGCAGTGGACTGATTTCATTACAAAACTACCCATATAGTTGGATAAATTTTTTAATAACCAATACTGCCCAATCTTGAAACAAAGAATATTATTAAAATAAAATGATATTTATATGTACTATTTAACATTGAAATTGTGAAAATATTGGAATTTTTTATCACATTTTATAGGTGTTTCCATAAACCACATGCTCTTATCTTGTATTATCCATGATTTTTCAAAGGACCAATTTGAATGAGTTATAGGAAATGAAGATTCAATCAAATTTGAACTATTTTTTCTAAAAAATATCAAAACAATATCTACGACTTGACTCCCGGAAATTTCATCTCAATTTGGAGTGTGTATTGGGATAAAATAATAGATTTTTTGAATTTTATAGAATCCTAGATAGAAATCTCTCCCGAAATATCATCCATCAATAGGGCCACTTATTATATGAGTTGGCCAATGAAATTTCCATCCAATATATAATGAAACATCGATAGAATTAACTAGAACATTTTTTAAATTTATCCCATTTAATTTTGATTCTTTTGAACCGAATTAAAAATCAATAAAAATTGATTTTCCAGATCGGTTATATATAAAATAATGTAAAAAAATATTCGATGTTTTTCCACATCGGTACTTTTATAACTGATGTTAAAACAAATTTTTCTAGTTTTTTTCATTGTTTTTAATGAAGTACTATTACAAAATTATCATTAATGTTAGTTAATGAATAACTGATGTGAAAAATAAATGTATGTAAGTTCAAAACCTTGGTAATAAAAAAACTTACCTTATAAAGATTTTGTTTTTTATCTTTATAACATAGGATATTTAATAACCACCATTAAAAATAAATCACGACATTGGTTTTTAAAAAACTAACATTATAATGATTTTATTTGAATCTTTATAACTTTAGTTATGAAATAACCAATGTCATAAACTGTTTAGAATTGTATGATTTGGCACTGGAATCATTGCTTGATCCATTATTCTCATTATAGAATCCTTAGTTTTTATCACATAGAATCCCTAACACATTCATTTCATTGATATGGAGTACTACAATCTATCATTATGATATTCATACAATCTTAGGACTCATCGGCCTTGTCATTTCACATCGATGGTTGATATTATCATCTCCCTGGAAATCCTCACACATATTCGTTTCTCTTTTTTTGGTAGTTCCATAGCATAGAATACCTAACCATAGTTTTTTCAATTTAATGGATTACATCCTCAGATTACCATCTTTATGCACACTCTTGTTATGTTAGTGTCATCATCATTAAGTCAAATAGATTTTTTGTTTGTCTCTAACTAGCTTCCACGAAGGTATGTAGTCAAAATATCTATTAGGAATTATTTATATTTTAGAATTATCTTGATAAATTAATTCTATTATATTGATATCTTGAGTAATTTACAATCAAATTATTTTATGAATTCCCATTTTAAATCACTGTGTCACTATAGGATTGGGTCAAAGTAAACATGGCTAATGTGGACCGATATTTGATTATTTTATTATAGTATTATTTTGTTACCATGGATAACTAGTTTTTCATTATAATAGTTTCATTGAAAAAGCATGTATATGTATTTTTTCCTTATAAGTAATTATTTATCATGACATTTCATGATTAGTTTTGTTTACACAATATTTTAATGCCAATTTTATAATTAATTTAATCACAAGAAGAAGGGTTACCTCGATCGTTAAATCATTCTTCACTGAGGATGTAGATAACTATAACTAGATCAATGTGGTGTCATTACATAGGAAGGACCCAATGTAGATCCACTCTAGTGATGATCCACACGTGTTCCTTCAATATTTGAAAAATTCCAATGATTCATTGGGTTCTAGAATGGCTCATTGATTGTCATTTGTTATATACATTTTATCACATCACATTCCATTAACTATGAAGGTGACTATTCATAAGTCACATATAGGTTATCAATATTACTATTTTATAATTACAATTATATATTAATAACCTTGATTTATTAATTAAAAACTCCTTATGTAATCATAATTATCATAAAAATCACATCATATATTATATAATGAATTATAGACACTCTGATATGAATCAATGTTATGATTAGTTTTTTACATAATATTGAATATTTTATTAAATAATATTTATATTGTTTGAATTCTTGATCATGTTACCCTCCATCTATTCAGTTTCATGTTACATAGCATCCTATATTTTGTCAATTCATTAATGTATAATATATAATATTATGATTTGTTACATTGAGAAAGAAATATTTTGTGTTTTAAAATTATTCACAGTATTGGGTAAGAATTGTTTTCTATCCATGATGATATAAGGTTTTTGTTGTTGAATGTTTTATAAAAAGGGAAACAAGTGTTTTTACTAAATTTAAATAAAAAATCCATTAAAACATTGATTTAAATATTTATTTCTTAATTTGAAAATAGACAGATATTTTTTAAGTAGTTCCCTTTTTATATTGTTATTAAATGAGGATGTTTTTAATTAAAATATAACGTGAAAATATTTTATTTTGTAAGGTAAATTATTTTTTAGAAATTTAATGACATGTTTTTTCAATAGTAATATGATATTAAGGATGTTTTTTTAAATATTAATATTATAAAGTGGTATTTGGGATTAGAAATGTAAATAGTGATTAATTTTTAATTATAACTTATATATAAACTTATATTTGATTAATGTATAGAAATTAGTATTATTCTTTTTATTTAAAATTATATTTTTTTCAAAATAATCAATGTTTTGGAACCTTCAAATGATGACATCATTAATATAAATTTAAACTTGGTTATACTTGGTTAATTTATTCTAACATTTATCACCAATATATTAGTTTGAAAATAAATTTTTTATGTGTTATAGATAATATCAAGTTGATGATTGGATTATGGAACTATGAATAAGTGACGAATATGAAGAAGGTGTTGTTGCTTTTTTGGAATTTTATATGTGAAATGTTCCAAAAATTGACATGTTTCTCTATCCATTACTGAAATGTTTAAATATTAATAAGTTGTAATGTTGAGAGACCAAAACCAGTTAATTTTTCATGGTTTAAGTATCAGTTACATCACTTGGATTTGGCATGGTTTTAGTAGTCAAAATTTTTGGTCAATTGATGATGATGATTTGCAAGATTATAATTCTAATAAAATTGAATAAATGATTCTTGATATTGAATCAATGAAAAATGACAAGGAACCAAAAATCAAGTCTATTTGGTGATTCTGAAAAACCATTATATCATGGTTGTACATAATTTAGTTTTTTATCATCTATGTTACAAATATTTAACATCAATATGAAACATGGGTAAGGTGACACAAGTTTTACTTATTTTCTAAAATTGATGAAAGATATTCTTTATAAAGACAACTACCTTCCTGATTCACATTATAATGTAAAGAAAAGCAATTCCCAATTGGATTACGGTTTAAAAATATACATGCCTGCCCAAATGACTGTGTAATATATTGGAAGGAATATGAATATCTGTCAATTAATAATAAATGTTGGATTTCATGGTATAATTTGAAAGAAACAACTTGTTGATTTAGTAGTTATAGAGACCCCTACCAAGAATTTGGGCAACTTCCTATAATTCCATGATAGAAAAGTATATTTGAAAATTAACATGATGAAAAAAGGATAAGATATCATGAATATGAGTGGATATGTGTTGGAAAATTATGGAATATTGTTTATTTTCATTAGAGGAATAAAATTGATTAGTAATTTGTTATATTCATAAGTGAAGTTAGAAATATAAGACAAAGATTATGCACGGATGTAATGAATCTATATCGAAGACTTAGTAGCACAGATAGTTATTGGTCAGTTTTATTGTTAATTTACAACTAATCTCTTACATTTTGTGTGAATCATAAATATTTCATTTTATATTTAATGATATGTGGACTAAAACAACTAAAAAAATGATATTTATATTTTTTCACAATTATTTGATGATTTGAATATCTTATGAGAGGATGGTGTAATTTTCTATTATTCATATAAAATAGCATATTTTCAACTATATGGAATGATTATGTTCACTATTAAAGAATTCCTGGCATATGGAATTTTTTTTGGATACAATGTGAGGGGGCATAAAGTGTGTCCAATTTGTAAACAAAGGACTTCATATTATCAACTGCATCTTGGGATAAAAATGTAAACATGGGTCATCAAATGTTTTGTTCTATGGATCTCTGTTATAGAAGATTTTACAAGGAATTCAATATATCATCATTATCTTTTACTTGATAAACCCCATTATCACTTATATGTAATTTTAGATGATTAAAAACGTTTATGATTCTTTTAAAAAGACACATAAATCTAGTAATTATGAAAATATTAGGAAGAAACAATCAATATTTTTTGAGCTACCATATTCGAGATATTATAAGGTGAAACATAACATTGATGTCATGCATTTGGGAATAGTATATATGAAATCTTGATTGGAACATTATTAGTTGTTAAAGGAATGACTAAATATAGATTGAATTCAAGATTAGACATACTATCAATGTGAATATGTTTGGTGTTATCTCCCACACCTGATTAAAGGGGAACATTTCTTATTGGCTTGTCATACATTATCCAATACAGAGAAAATTAGATTTTATTTATGTCTTCATGATAACAAATTTTTGTAGGGTTATTCTTTAATTAAAAAAAAAACTTTTTTATTAATGGATTTAAAGTTGACAGGTATGAAATATCCGGATTTTAAAATAATGATTCAACAACTTCTACTAGTTTCATTACATAGAATTGTTACCATATGTGTCAGAATGACCATCATGAAGGTTTATTATTTTTTCAATTAAATTTTTAATAATATTATTGATATGAATACTTTTTAATTTTTTAAAAGTGAATAAATTTCTATACATTTAAAATTGAAAATATGTTTCCCTCCATATTTGTTTTATATAATGGGGTAGTTAATAGTTCATTTGGTTTAAGAAATAATATTTTATGGACCTATATATTTATGTTGGATTTATACTTTTGAAAGGAATATAAATATATTGAAGGGGTATGTTAAGAATCCCTATATACATGAAGCCTCTATAGTTGAATAGTATATTTCTAAGGAGGTTTCGTAGTTTTTTACAAGATACATGTCTATGGTGGAGCACATTGGTTTGCCTCCATATCGCCATAAACGAGTTAATTATTGGGAAAGGGGATCTATGGCTTCAAATTCAACTATTTTCCATGAGAGTTTCTAACAAATTTATATTTATACATCATGATTATCATAGATGATGGACATCCATATATATCACTGCATATTAATGCATTGAAACAATGTTATCCAAAGAAGAAATATTTTTGGATTTGGAATGAGCATAAAAATAAAATTTTTCCAAGGTTTAAAGACAATATGATTGATATATTAGATGAAGCATAATCATTAAAATGGTTAGTTTGTGTTCCATTATCAATTTTGATAACATATTCAGGGTATTCCATTAATAGATATACATTTCATATGAAATATTATGAAAATTGAATTACAGTTCAAAATTGTAGTGTATTTTTTTGCTGTTGAAGAAATGATTTTTTTATAGTCTAAAAGAAAACCACTATTTACCTATCAATTTAATATTATGGTGTCATTGAAGAAAAATGGGTGGTTGATTACATTAAATTTAATTTCCCAGTTTTAACTACAAAAATTGTATAAGTATCATCAATGTCCGACATGATTAATTTGGAATAAAACATGATAATATGAATATATTGGAATATACAGTTGAACATTTTATAAAATAAATACATGAAAAACAAATTTTCTATGTTATTTATCAATCCTATATGAAGTGGATTATTTTTTTCAAGGAAAAAATAATATTTTAGTGATGATAAACATGAATAAGATGTTTATTTATGTGAGATATCTACATCAATAGTAATATTAGAAGATAATAATGATGAGCGTGTCATAGACATGGTTTGTGCTAGAAGGAATGATCATGATGAGTGAATTTGGGAAAACAATCATTTAGTACATTATTAATATTACATGTAACATATGTTTATTTCTCATTTACTTTTATAAATTTAATAAAATATTTAATATGTTAATTTTATTTTCAGTATTAAAATATGTATTAAATCTAATAAGTCAAAATATTTTTTTATATTTATTTAATTTTTTTTTCATATTTAGCCTTCTTTAAATTTTTTATTTATATATTTTTTGAAATGAAATTATTTTAAATCTAATATTTTAAATAAAAAATCATTTTAAAATTAATTATTGAAATTATTCTATTTTTTGTGTAAAATAATTATTTATTAGGCAGGGCCATTTTTAATATTCACCCACCAGTTTTTGGTTTTATTCTCATTCATTGGTATGAAATTTCACATATCAATAAAAATTTTTTCGAATTATTGTAAAATATAACAAATATGGATAATAATATGTTATGTTGAATTTAGTTTACTTTTTGTTTCATAATTTTTCATTTTTTATGTTCATTAATATTACAATTGTAAAAATTATATATTTTTTTACAAATTGTTTTTGATTTTATTGGTAGGATAATAATATATAAATAAACTAATAAAAAACGTACATTGGGAAATGAGTGTACTCATTCCTCTAGGGAGGTACGTGCACAAGCTCCTCTTTATGATCAACATCCTACTTTATAATATTTATATACTCCGACAAAGCCAAATAAGAGTTAAAAAATAGGTAAACATTGAAGAACAGTTTACGAAAATTATCAGTTGCATATAGCCAGGACAGGAGGATATTGATAGAATTTGATGATAATTATATTCCAAGAGGTCCTAATTCAGATCAATTAAATATTCTTTAATTAGATCAGGAAAAAATAAATGTCAAAATATTTATTGATAATAGTAGATGTTTTGAAAATGTGACACTCTATCAGTTGTGGGATACAAATTTTCTAGGATCATTTGTTTTTGTTATACCAATCATGAAATTTTTATAGTAATATAATTTCCCCCTTTATTATTAGTTGGAATATGATATACCTAACTTTGGAGGATTCTGAAAGAAATGTTTGTCATAGGCTACTATTTGATGGGGGATTTGAAATAAACACTCACATCTAATTTATTATTTTGTAGCTACAAATATCATAATCCTTATGACATATATCCATTTTAGATGTAGAAACATGAAATAAATGTATTGAAAATAGAATAAAATAAGCATTGTTTGGTAAGTGTAATGTACAATTTTAAATTTTTTTCTATATTATTTTTCCTTTTAAAGATTTATTGATTTATTATTCTTAATTTACACTAATAAAATAGATATCATCATGATATACATTATAGAAACGTATACCATCATATTCAATCCTGGTGTGGTTATACATGTTTGGTAAACAAATTATTGATGAAAAATTTTAGAAACTGAGAGGGGAGTCTTCAAGCTCTAGAGTGGTTTCCCCTCCACCCCCTGATAAGACATGAATGATAGAAGATGGATCATGTGAGAAAACATTGAGTATATCTTACATAACTATCAAGGGATTTATCATAGAATATTTTAAGATGTTTAATTTATTTATTTATTAAATAATATTAAATTCATTATAAATTTTGATTGATTATTGAATTTTTCAAATAATTCAAACATGATTTTCTTGTGGAGCAGAGAACATAGGGGGTATTTGTAGCTGAGGGTAGGAATGATATTTTATCACCAACCTTGCGAATGAAAGAACACCCGAGTCATGTTTGAGGATACGTATCGGGTGTATCAGCTTGAAAAGTTTTTCCATATTTTTCATCTTCTATAATGGAGTGTTTTTATAGAAAAAAATAAAATACATGGATTCTAAAGTTACGAATATTAATCGGAAGATAAAGGATATTTTCATAGCGTTGGTATAGTCTATGTTTTCATACATACAAAAATAGTTCCATACTACAACTCTCACTCTTTTCCTCCACCAGCTGCTCCCTATCATCGTAATCCTAATGCAGACCGCAAGTTTTACTTTACTAATACACCCCCACTCACATCTTCCCAGTTACTATGATTTTTTTGTTGGGGATCCTTATTATCTAATAATTTCATATTATATGATATTTTATATTGGATGCACCATTCATCATCTGTAGATAAAGGTAATGTAGGATTAGTATAATAAACATGATATTATAGATAAATCGGCTTAGGTAACCGTACCAATAGATGATGAGACTATAGTTAGAAAAAGTATCCACCATTTTTTATTTTGGCCATCTAGAATTTTTTGACATATTAACATTGATGTATGTGTATATTTTACCTTATATTTAAATTATTCACAATTTTTATAACATTTAAATGCCTATATATTTATTTATTTTTCAATAGGAATTCATTAAACATTATAAGGTATTTTATTACTCACAAAAAAAATATAAAGAGATATGAATTTTGATTTAGATTCTATTACTCTTCATAAATTTTTAGATATTAAAATTTTTTATCGACTATTTATGATATTCCAATGGAAGATTATGTTTTTATCTATAAAATGAATGTGGCTCTTTTGAAAAATTATATCATGAAGCTTGTAACTGGTGAAATGTTGGGATCAACATGATACAAATTTTTTCCATATATGTCTTAACACTATTAATTTCCTAAATTTTTTTTATTAAAAATTTATACTTATGTCTATTTTATATTAGGTAACTCTATTCAATGTGTATATATAATGGGAAGTCAATTTTTTATGTATTTATGGACCCAATGTTCATTTCACATTCATTGAGGGTATGGACTAAAGTTAAAAAAGAAGATTATATTGTTGAATGATTTCAAAAGTATATAATTATTCAGTTATGTATTTTTTGATATCTCCAAGAGTTTGAAACATTTATCTCACAAAGTGTTATATACTTTTTAACAAAATTACCATTGACATGAAAATTTATTTTATTAGTTGTAACTAGATTTTATGTCCAAGGAGAAGAAACATTATTGTTTATTCATTATCCATGTATAATTGAGTCAAAAATTTAATATTGTATTAGAAATATGTTTTTGTATTTATTAATAAATGTTTATTTTGTAAAACATTTTAAATTTATTACATTGATACTATGCCTAATAGTGGATGACATTTATTTTGAGAGACAATAGAAAAAACGAGTACTGATATCAAATATTTAAAAGTAATGGGGACATTTCATTTAGAATTAGTACATTATGGACATATTACATAAATGGTTATTTCTAATTAAAAAAATAATTTTAAAAAATTCATAAAAAATAAGGATTCAAATAATGTAGATATCATGTTTTTAGATTTATGTATGAAATATTTTCAACAAGGATAGTTTCATGGTTCAATGAGGTAATATTTTTTTATTTAATATTCCATATTTTTTTCATAATACACGTCAAATGATTTTGATTTAATTTTTATCATTTTTAAAATTGTATCCCTTATAGTGAAAAAGTGGACACACAATTACAAGTTGAATGGGAAATAATTTTATAGGTTTTGGTAGGATTTTAGTTTGTTTTTACAAAATATTATATTCTTGAATTTTCTAACTATAAATGAATATTTCGTTGTTCTATTGTTGATTCTACTTGTTTGCTGTTTTTGGCTATAGAGTGGATGGTTGAGATTAAATGTTTTTAAAAAAAATTATTTTTCACATTCTATATTTATAATTGATGTCAGAACCCATATATTTAATGGTTTTCACTTTGGTTAATTAAAAACAGAAATGAAAAACTATATTTCATATTGTTTATTTAATAAACATCATGAAAAGTACATTATAAAGTCTATTTCTCATATTTATTTTATCTTTTAACTAATGTGAAAACCCATTTTTCACGTTAGTTATTTACTAATCGATGTAAAAAATCATATAAATGTTTTTTTATGTCAGTTAAAATGTAAACGACATAAAAAATCGATGATTTGTTTAAAATGTCCATTTTTAAGCAATGTTAAATACATATTTTCAAGGTATCCTTTTATAATGGCATCTTATTACTAATGTAAATAATAAAAATAGATAACGACGTGAAAACTCATTTCAGAACAAGTGATTCATGTGGTGTATCAATGATTTTTGGCTTCTTTATTAATCTCATAAAATATAAAACCACAATGAGTAATATCTTATTGTTAGATTAATTAGATATTATTATGTGTTTCTTAAGGCCCTTAAAATTAAAAAAATGGATAAAGATTGAGTTGAATGATTTTTTTATGTTTTAATTAGGAAGACTAAAATGAAGAATCAAATCATTTGAATCAATATTTTGAATCATATGATCAAATCATTAAACGAATTTGTTTTTGAATGAATTCAACAAATAACATCTTTATATGTTTATGATAAAAACATAAACAGTGATTGTAAATTGGTCATTTTTAGTAAAGAATATATATTTGGATTAATATAAAATTTTAATTTAATATATTGTACTAGGGGAAAATGAGAAATGGAAAGTGTGTAACAAATTTTATAGAGTTGAATAGGTAATCCAGGATGATAAAACTAATCCCTAGATGTTATGAGGTATGATATTTTTTATTTTTATCCTTGTGTAGGCCTTTTTTTATCAAAAAATCCCACTATTTAATTTCTCCTCGTGTTTCTATTTTTATGGGTTCTCACGTTGATATTATTCCTTTAATTTTTAAACTACAAACTCATCTAGACCAATGCAACTGATGGGATTTTAACTGTGAATATTTTAATATGAATATCAATGATGGTAAATTGGTTTGGAAGTTACCAAACTTTATAATCAAATCTATGACTTTATATTGGGAATATATTAGTTGACATCATTCACTTCCCACATTGATGGTTATTCTCAACAAGTCAATTAAACAAACATAAATGAAACTGAACATCTCTTTAGAGTAAATTAGGATGTGAATGAATCTAGTGAAAGAAATTTAATACCAGTTATTTGGAAGATTTATTTTCATTTTCGAATAGTTGTGTTGTAATATTTTAATTCAATCAATCAATGATATTTTCCGACCATTTATTACTAATTTCCTGATGTATTTTATTTAAAAAATTATTGGGGTTTCCACCAAAAAAATTAGTGTTTATGATTGATATCTAAAAATTCAATAACACAATTTCAATTTTGTCTTATATAATAAAAAAATAATAATAATGGGAATTGAAATTACTATTTTATGATTTAGAAAATATAGTGGCCCTTTAGAAAAAATACATATCTTTTGGTATCACCAGTTCTTCTCATACAAATAGCTTATGAAACTCTTTAACTTTTTTAGAATTATCAAAATATTAACTATGTTATGATGAAGAACAAATATCAAATTCCTTTAAATTATGACATGTTTGATCATTTAAGGGGATAATTTTGGTTCTCTAAAATTGACTTATATTCTTGGTATCACCATAATAGTGTTTGGAAATAGGATATTCTGGATATGGCTTTTATGAGAAAATGTGGTCCTTTTGAATATGTTGAAATTCCCTTTGGTTTTACAATTTCAGTAATAAACATTAAGGAAATTTATTAATCATGAAATTCAACGGTATATTGATTCCTTTTCAGGGGCCTTTTTTTGATGATGTTATATTTTATTTTATGGCTAAATCCAATCATGAAGGACACCTAGAAATAGTTTTGGGAATCATGTGTGAACATTACCCTAATTTTATGTATTAAAAGTGTATTTTATAGATAATTTATTTATTCTTCCGTTATCATAACTTTTCTGAAAAATGAGTTTTAGTGGATCCAATATATATAGAATCTTCTTTATTATGGTAACCACCGATGAATTTCATTGAGATACACTATTTACTTGTTGTAATGGTATAGTAAAAATATATTTTTTATGAACTTTCATGTATTTTCCGATCAATAAAATTTTTTATGAGAATAATCCTTCCCTTCCCAATCGAATGAAGAGTTATAAAAATCATTCAAATAACTATATTTTCAACTTACATAATCACATATCAATACACTTCAATAATTAGAACATGGATATGCAGTATTTTTTTATGCATCAAGATCATTATTGGGGTGTTTTCTCAAGAATATATGTTATGTTATTACATAGTTGTCATAATAGTTTTTTGGTGAATGATAAAAACAACCCAAATCAAGACATGAAATTAATAACTATTGTACAAAATTTTAATAAACGAAATCATTAAAATTGTTTTGAGAAATTTATGGTGTTTTTTTATTATAGGAGTTTGTAAAAATCACAAAAAAATGTATTTTAATTTAAAGAATCGCAAATAAATTAAATAACTATTTTTCTAATTTTCCATGATAAAAAAATTTTGTAAAGAAAATATTTTGGACTATTCATTAAGTGTAAATTACTTTATTTTGTTTGATGAAGAAGCTTTAAATCAGTGGAAGATAATGTTAGTTATAGTGGATATGCATATAGAGTGTTCAATGAATGTTGAAATATTGACATTATTTCATGTCTCGTGTGTTCATGATTTGTTTTAATAGGTTATAGATTCCCAAACATCTTATTTTGACAACTTTACATTGAGGTTGAAACAAAATTTTGGGGAGACTACTAAGGGATAAATACTTGAAGGGAAATCTAAGATATGGTTTAGAGATATGATTTTAGTTCCTCCTACCTATCATGAATGGATTCATTTATCCTACCAATATTTATGAAAAGTTGATCATCCTAGAATGTAATTTTTTTAAGTGTTGGTATTATAGTTTTGGTGAGATATCTTGAAGTAAAATATAGAATATTTTGTTTCAGTATTCTTCCCATATTAGAAGGTAAAGGCAGAGCATCAATTACTAACTGGTATGTTTTAATCCTTATTTATTCCTCTATGGAAATGGGAATTAATATATATTAATATATATATATTTTACAATAATACCTAAAAGTTTTAGGGAAAATGATTCAATATAGAGGGTTTTGTATTGACTCATGAAGTCGAAACATTTCTCCCCTATTCATGAATCCAAACAGAGTGGATGATTTTTCAAAACCCTGCATTTGAGATGTGGTAATTATTAAAGGGATTAATATATATTTTCAAACTAGGATCCTAGGTTTACATATTACTTTTACAAATCATTATGGAATTACATTGGAACCTAGTTGACCATGAGCTTTGATTATCATCCTTGAATAGATGGATAATTTAAAAGTGACCCAAACATTGAAAATAATTATTATGGTTTCTAAGATGGATTTTAGAGGATTAATAAAATATCATATTTAATTATTAATGATTTCAAATAATAAAATTTATCATCGTTGACATATATGGATTATCTGTAAGCATTGAATGGACATCCTTCTCATTCTCTAATTTATTTGTGTGTAAAAGGTGAAAATTCACTTACCAAATATATTCTTGTGAAAGAAGAAATGATTAAAATGATTAAAAGGGGAATGAGGATATCATTGAGTCATTTAAAATCATATGCAGATCATTATCAATTGTTTTTATCATTTTAGGTAGATAATCCGTTTTTCATAAGAATTTACCCATGTCATTAGAGTTGTTATTTATGTAATATAGGAATGTTTACTTCATAGTACATTGGAAAAATTGAGATACATGAATGATTTAATGATGTATCTTAATAGTTGTATTTACCAGTAAGATTCTAACCATGGTATTCCATAAGAACATGTTGATATTTAACTAGTTGTGATATTGATTCATCAATTGATGTGAATTGTGGTTATGTAAGGGAATCTGTTGTGTGGAAAAATCATTGGTTTAGTATGGATTTTATTTTAGGATATTAATATCTAGGAAAAGACATGGGATCATGAAAATTAAATTAGATAACAATGGCCTCATCTCTTTTAGAATAATGAAATTATTTTACATTCTTAGAATGGAAATACCAATTTTTGGGATTATTTGACACTTGTGGATGCAAATATATAACCATTGTTTTATGTGTATTTGATTCAATAAATTTATTTTGTTGAGTTTTTTGTTGTTCATGTTTGTTTTTGAATGTTTTGTAAGTATTTTTTTGATGTCTATGATTTTTTCATCGTTAATAGAAACCATGAAACACAACAAAGAAACCATGTAAAATGTATTGGGGTTCCCTGGGGAGGTACACCATTGGTTCACAATTTAGAAAAATCATACGAATGTCCAAGGGAAACCATGTAAAGGAAAATTGAGTGAAAATAAATAAACATTTATGTGGATTAAATAATTTTAGGAGCCAACCATGAGGGTTGTGGGATTAAGAATGTGTCACATCATTATTTTTTCACATTTTTCTAAAATGCATGGCCCAAATATCTATTTCTATATAAACATTCTAGTAACACATTTACAACTGGCACATTGTTTGAAAAACCAAGAAACCGAACAATGCAATGTACTATTCGAATAGTAAAAAAATTTGTTGTAAAAAATTAACTGTATAAATCATCATTATTTACTGATTATCCAAGTACCTCAGTTTTACCATCATAAATAGTCTCCCATGGTAATTCCATTTTATTTGAAGAAAACTTTTCTGGAATAAAATTGATTTGGATAACTATATTAACCGCAACATTTTCATCTCTCTCTATCTATCATTTCATCCTTTCATATTTGATGACCTATATTATTAAATATAGTCTCTCATGGAGAGATATATATTCCGTGTTGCATATAGTTTTGAAATCTTATTGTATATATTAAAGTAAAAAATATCAAATGCCAAATCAAGAATATCATTGTACAGTTTTTCATTATTGCTATTAGTTGTGTGTTAAGTGGACATTCCCTCATATCCTTCATTCTAGAAAATAAAGGAATAGTTTTTAAAAAAAAATTCTTAAATATATTTTTTGGAATTCCATAGTTTATTATTGAAGAAAACATGTTTTAGTTATGTATTTGATATTTTCTTGAAATTGAATGGATTTTAAGAAACTCACATTTTTTATAATTTGAAAATTGATGTTTTAAAATTATTGTATTGTTTTAATTAATGAATTTTTAATGATGATATGTGTTCAATAATTGATTTCATTTATGTGAAATGTAATTTTTCATGGAATTTTGAGTACATGGTTAGCATGAGGTTATTTTTGGATGTCACCCTAAGGAAGAGGCAGGTCACATTAGGGTACCAGAATATTGGTCACCTTATGGTGACATGGTGGTTTGATGAGAGATAACTCATGATTATGGATCTATCACTACAAATACATGTATTTATATGTCCGTGTGTCTGTGTGGAAACATATAAATGTATAAACCAAATGAAAAGAAATTGTTCTATTATTTTTTTGCTGGTTTCAATAGAAATTTTATATTGTTTTAAAATAATTTGATTGAAATAAATATAAACTATTATATATATAATACGATAACATGTTTTTTTTATTTTTCTAGGTGTTGTGATCTCCTTGGGTAAAACAAATTGGGTTTATACATGTCCCCTCCTTAGGCACCATTTTGTTTTTGTAGATGTTGTCTTTTTCGATACATCAATGGAAAATGTATCATACTTCTCTAGTGATGCACCTTTATCCAACGGGTATGGAATGTGGTGTTGGAGATTAGATAACATTTTGGATTACTTGTAAGGATACCACATGTGTGTGATATGGTCTTATCAAGTTTCTTTCCTTGTTACTTTTTTATTTAATTATTTTTTTTACTAAGATATTGTTTCATAGATTTATTTATACCTTTGGTTTTATTATTTACTCATGCATCATATTGTGGTTTGTATTTTTTTTATTTTTTGTGGTTATTTCCCATATTAAGAGGAGATCATCCAATATTTCCTTATTCTTCCATTTACATTGTTCTTATCTCTTGGGGCCTTAAGTTTTTCCTCCATGTCTAGTAGCACCCATTAACTTTTCAATGCAATGAGGAGTGGCAGGATGTTACATTACCCTAGGGTTCATCTATACAATATCCTTTTCCACTAACTAGTATTCCAGAAAGGAAGTATATTAAATGAAAATGTAACATCATTATTCTCTATAATATAGGATTCCCCTATATACACAGGCTTATCATAAGGGTTCTCACTAACTCCTCATCATTAATGTTTCAAAAAACCAATAATAATTTCCTCGATACCAACTATACTAAACCAATGATAACATAAGAATATATTTATATTAATTTTTTTATGAATATGTGATACATATCATATCAATACTGTAATGACACATTCTTATCATCAATAGTTATTATTTTTATGAATTTTCACTACATTACACAAACACAAGCCTGAGGATTGTAATAGTTTACATTTTTTGGAAACATGAAAATACAAACAACTGGTCCATAGGTAATCTACATCATCTACCACTAATATCATCATAATTATAACACATTATAGACATATCATATAAAAGAAATTTCTTAATAACCTGGGGAATGTAAACCTGAGAAAGGTTGAGCTTCGATTCTATTTAAAGGTAAACAAGGGAGACACATAAGAATATCATAAACATAAGTGTATGAGATTATAAATTAAAAACCATACCAGAATATAAAATATTATAATATTGGTTCATTGAATAAAAATTGGACGTTAATAATACATGAATCATAAGGGAATAAAATAACCTAAGATATGAGAGAATAACATTGGCATAAGACATAGATTTGTGGTATACATGTAATAATAGAAAATTGGTTCCATATTTGTTATGGTTTATTTCCAAGGCTACCATAATGGAATCAGTTCACTCTCTAGACCATCATAATAATCAATGTTCACTCCCAATACTATCATGAAAAAAATTTAATAATGAGCTATATTCACTGTCATTTTCAGTCCTAACAATATGATGATATATTAATCATTACCTGATGCATTTGGGCGATATATATGAAGCATTCATCAACTATTAAAAATAATAAAAATTTGTTCGACAAGATCACTAAAAAATTTATCGTATCATAACCAACAAAAGGAAATGGGATTTATAAAAATTTCATTATATCATAACCTATAGTAACTATGTTGGTTTTAGAATAATTTCATCATTTTATAATATCAATGAATGTACAAAAATAACAATGTTTAAAAGAATTTCCATTATGTTATATCCCGTGGAAGATAGACTGGTTTCATAAACATTTTTCCATCAAAATAAAAATATGACGAGAAATAAGAATGTTTTCCTTGGATCATATCCCCAATGAATAATAGGTTACATCAAAAAAATTCATAATAAGTGGAAAATGATTTTTATCACTAATTTAAAACATTTCATATGTAAAATAACCATTCCA
Source organism: Viscum album (assembly GCA_963277665.1). Classification (NCBI taxonomy): domain Eukaryota; kingdom Viridiplantae; phylum Streptophyta; class Magnoliopsida; order Santalales; family Viscaceae; genus Viscum; species Viscum album. The sequence goes on from OY728159.1 coordinate 1,270,801,655, forward strand.
ATTTATTAATAATTTATAAAAAAAATTATAAAACCCCTTTTCATTGAAAATAAACATAAAAACATATAAACGTAACATTGATAAATATTTTAAAACATTTTATTAGGAAAATTCACAATCTAATTTTAATTAAAAAAACAAATAACATTTTGAATTTTTTTTTGAAAATTAACTTGAAATATTATAGTAGAAGATTTAATAAAAATAATGGTTATGAATACAGAAAATTCAATTCATGTCATAATTATTAAGAAAAAAATTCATTCAAATTTTTAGTTAAGGAAAAAGGAGCATTGTTTTAATAATAAAATTAAAAAATACATTCAAAACAAAATCAAAGAAAAATATATATTGAAATATCTATTTAAAATATTTGGATAATAATAAAATTATTTTTTTTAGAAAACATTTTTTTGGGAGAAAACAGATTTCCAATCGAAGTTAGAAATACAGTCGAACATTCGTAAAAAAATATTTAGCCATTATTATAGGTGCCAATATGTGTAAAAATGATTATATTACAAATAATTTATCATTAAGGATAACTGGAGAAGAAATTTAATTAGTTTAATTAGATTTGTATCACTAGATTTTATCATTGGAAACATAATCATAAACAATCACGATAAATTATGATATTGTAACATAAAATCATTACAAAATTACTAACAGTGAATCATAAGTACCATGAAGGAATAACATAAAATGGAACTAAAAATATTTATTTAATAAATAAATTTATGATATTACATTTCAATGGGATTAATATAAACATCTTAAAATAATATAGGTTCATAACATAACGTACATCTCAAATAAAAACAATTTGAAAAAATATATATTACCTCATGTCACGAATTATTTCTTACATGTCAAAACCAATGGAATAATAAACAAATGTTAATTATACATCAAATAATAAAAAAATCATATAAATATATATATATATATATCATACCATATATTCTTTACCAATGAAATTTTATTCCATGTTTATTATCAATTTCATGTAATTGTTATGTTAATGAATATTCATAGTTCCTCATATTTGGGCTCATTGGAGTTTTTAAATGAGGATTGATCTTGTAATAGAGATGGGTCTTAGAATAATATTTGAAATATTTTGGAATTTATTTGTTTTAATATCTTTCACTGCTATTTAATGTGGATTGATGATGGTTCATCTTTTATTCATTGAAAAAGGTCTTGTGTTGATTGGTAGATTGTACCAAATCAATTGGATACAGGGAACTCCTCTAATGTAAATATGATGGAATATTTTATTTTCCAATAAATTTATAGATTTTTTAAGAACAATACACCTCATGTATTCACTCATATTTTATTTTTTATTTATTAATAATTTACAGATATATTTTTGATCACCAACTCATGACTCCGATTGTTTCGATAATGTTTTTTTAATAATTGATTTTTCATACATGTTTTGATTTGTTTTTTTTTTCTTCCTCTAGAATTCACCATGGCCTTCTAATAACCATAATTTTTACAATATTATAAATATATTATATATTTAGTTCATATTTTTTCAGAGTAATCCATCAAATTTAGTGATAAAAATTAAAAACACTATTCATGTATATACTAGGCCATATGTATGCATGAACGTCATTTCCATTTTATTTTAAGATTAAAAAATGTAAGTGTAAATGATATATTATGATTAGAGATATTTTTTTCATATATAAAATGTATTTTTCTTGAATTAATTCTTAACACCTTCGATTTAAAGAAGCAATCAATCACATCATTTTTTGAGGAGGTAATATGTCGTACACACGAGCGACGTTATCGAATTCCAAAAAAATGAAATGAATAATGTTATATGTAATATATTAATTATAAAAGAACCATATTAACTTAGTTATAATATATAAATTATTACTCCATAGTTATGTCCATTCTTGAGGGGTGGTAATGGTTAAATGAATAACTTCGGTTCATGAGGCGGTAATTCGTTGCACAAAAGAATAATGATTTCATAACCAATTTGATCAATGTAGATATGGTTTTAGGTAATAAAATTAATTTAAAAAAACTCAATATATGTAACATACATTTTTTATTATATCATAATGGTATAATATTAATTTAACGAGGTACAGGAGGAAATAAGAAAAAAATTCTCATTGATGGATGTTACATCTTCTTCCAGTATCCTCAGGTTTTCACAAAAAAAATCCTTCCTATGTAAATTTTTTCAAAATCCTGATTTTAGGAATGATTAATGATATTGGGAATTAATTTTTGTAAGTATTTTCTTAAAAACAATTCATACAGTATACAGTGGATTGGTGAAGGGGTGGCATATTATAGTTGCAGTGAGTGGAACACTTGTAATTGTTTTGAAACAAAACATTTTACCCATGACTGTTCCTGTCACAAAGCTCAATAGGGGGCCATTATTGATTCTATAATATATAAGGTCTATAAAAGGCCATACAATTTGTGTTGGAAATGTTTTGGATCATTTTTACCCTTATAGTTTTATTTTAATGCCCACCCATGGAAACCCCATTATTACTTTAACCATGCTGCATAAGTTTTTCTATATTTAATATTTATTTTGGTAAAAACTAATTTTAACATGTTATATAATATTCAGTATTTATATTCAATACATAGAATTTATTATTTCAAATTCCATTCATATAAGTGGACTAATTTAACATCAAATTAATCTTACAAGAATGACGAGAAAGAGGGTTTTGAAATGGAAAATGATCAAAAGATCACAAAAATATTATTTCAAAGTTCAAAATGAAATTAATTAAAATAACCTAAATTGCATTAAAATATATATATATATATATATAAGTATTGATTCTTTAAATCTCATTTGAAATAAATTTTATCATTATAAATTAATTAATTGAAAAAGTGGTTCTCAATTAAGATTCAGTGTTTTTTATTATTCATCAACAAATGAAACACTTCCAAAAAATCAACAAAACTCATCATAAGTTAATACTGACATGATGATTTGAAAAATGAATTTTATTTTATCACTTTTTTTTATAATTTTGAAAAATTTCTTTTATTAATGTTCAAAAAAATTTGTAACATACATTTTTTTGAAAAAAGACTATTTTTCAAACATATAATTTTTTTAATGATAATTATGAAATTTTTTAAAATTTTGTTTTATATAAAACAATTATGCATAAAATTTAAAAATTAGTAATTATAATTCTTATTTCTAATTTTGATGTCTAGGTTATATCATTCTTTTTTAATATCCATATTAATAATATATCATGGTCTTGATAAAACATCATATTGTGTGTAATCCAAGATAATGTAGTATTTCAAGTAGTATCAGAAGATAAATTTCATCATTGTGATGATAGCAAAAAATGGTGTTTCGTATAATTAAATAATACATTGGTGATTAGTGTATGGAAATCTATCAATAAATTTTAATTTATACAAAATAATGACAATCCATAAAAACATGCGGTGTAACATTTTCACCCCCTTAAATTTAATTTCTTGTTAAAAATTCATCACTACAACAAAAAATGAGGATTATTCTACATTATTATGTCCTCAGGTCCTCATAAATCATTCAAAAACTCATTGTTTCTCTAAAAAAGAAAATTGACTAGGTCAGTGGTCTTGTTTTTATGAACATTTTTCAGGACTATCCAGAATCAACATCTGTTGATCCTCCTAAGAAATATATTTCACATATGGTATGATTTAGAATTTTATTATATGTTAAGGGTCATGTATATAATTTCTCAATAGATACATATGAAACACATCATAGACTTCAGAGATGGTTGATGAAACCACCAGTTGGTAGGCTATTGTCCTAACATGATTAATAATTTCAGTAGGAATGATATTCCTAGGGATTAGTTTCCCATTATTCCTTAATATCATAACAATATTTGATGAAAAACATCATAGAATAACCTATCACCAATATAAAATACTAAATCACACAAATAAATAGCATCGTAAATTTTCTTTCGACTCTAAGTTGTCTTGATGAGCTACTGAACGACAGTAACCTTTTCTACCATTTATTTAAAAATATCATTATTTATCATAATTTATTATAACATGTTGAATCTATAAATTTCATTCAATATAGGGCTTCATATAGATTCATCATAATTATTGAGTGAAATCTATTGGTGTAAGAAAACTAAATTAGTGAAAGGTGTTGATCCCAACCACCCTTGACGTCAAAAAAATATTATCTTTACATATCCTCTAGGATTTAATTTTTTCTTTCAGATTGACCATCTTTATATGTATTATATATAGTGCTGAAAGACTACTATGTATCATGATATTTAGGAAGTCTTTGTCGGAAATTTTAGGATTACCTCAGAAGACGATTAGACAAATTGGAATGTGATATGCCATATAACCATTCAACATATTTAATGAAAATAATATAAATATAATCCAAATAAGATTACTCCCTAATATAGAAGAAATTTTCTAACTATTTACAGAGATTTTGAAATTCCCGTACCTTATAAGCCAAGAGTCGGTACACTATTTTTCCACATTGGAATGGTTAGAAGGAATTAAATCCTGAAAGGAAAAATTATATTAGTAGTTTTGTAAGACCATATTACATAAATGATACTCATATTATGTTATGAAATCTAGAAAATACAACATGATACATAAAAAAATGTAATAAATAAAATCCTTGAAACTCATTCGACATTTTATTCTTCACAACAGGGGGAAAAGAAAACATAATAAGGTTGGGATGAAACGCTATCTTTGTTTTATATGAAGAAATGATAATAAAATAAAATTAAATATGTCATAGAAATTATGGAAATGTTAATAATATAAAAGAAACACATACCCTCAGGGAACTAGGAAAGAAAATTCATCAATAGATTTTGTCATAGTGAAAATATCAGGGAAATAAATGAATGGGTTATAAAGGAATAAATTCCCTTTTTATTGGATTTCATGTATCTAGGGAGAGGATATTATTCCAACATTATGGTTCCATTCTATGGGTAGAAACTCATATGATTATGTTTGGAAACAAACACGAAGGATTTGTCACCGACATTTTTGTATAATGAGACATTAAGATGCAATAAGCGGCTATACCGGGCCTCCCCAACCACATTATGTACAAATATTTATTAATAAACATATTTTATTCTTGAAAAATATGTCCCAAAAATATAATTACTGGTTAAAGGATATAAATTAATCAATATTTCCCTAGTTAAAACAACATTCAAAAAAACACCATATGTAAAATAGTATATAATTAAGACAATAATCATTTCCCGGACACAATAATATGGACAATTAATAGAAACTTTATATCAAATTTAAAATGATCTCAAATAGGGTATTAAATGAACTACATCAAAATTATTAGGTTCATAATACCAAGTAAGTCTTGAATAAATAAATATTTAGATGAAAGCCACTACCTTAATTCCTCTTAAATATTTTTCGTGTTTCGGCCTCCTGTAGAAGAGGCTAATCAATATTAAAATACATAACCAGATTTTAATTATATACCATTATATGAAGCTTTGTCAATTTTAATAATTTAATTATTTTTCTTAGTTTCTTTTTATTAAAATTGAATCATTTTGCATCAAGTTTTACTTAAAATTTCATATTATTGAAACATTTTTTCTATATTATCTATGTTTAAAATTTACATAAATATAATTAATTATAGATGTATATAATGAATATAAATATATTTTATATAAATATATAGTTTCTAACATCCTCCCTTGTAGATGTTTTTATGTGTTGACATGTAAATGTCACTATAGGGGGTTAAGTGACCTTTGACGAGACATTGACGGGAGGGTGGGAAAAAATGTTTTATAATTAAAGTTATAGTAGTACGACACTTAAAATATGTTAACATAATTAATATATAGTTAAATTAAAGTATAATTATTTCTATTAATTATTGGATGGGTATTTTTAGGTGGAAAAAGAAAGAGGATACGTAACTTGAAGTAAAAAATGGGGGTTTAGGAGCATTTGTTTCAATGGTTTTAATGATCAATTTTCATATCTATATGTAATGAAGTTCAATTAATTTTGGTAAAATTATCCATAATTTGAATTTATAAAAAATTATAAGTGTTAATATATATAATTTTATTAAATTTTGTGACAATGACTCATTATATTAACTTATATTGACAATTAATTAGATTATGTTGATGGTTTTTTGATCATTACATAATTTTTTTTAATAAATTAATATTATCAATAGATAATTATTCCATAAAATTACATTGGATGTTATACGTATTTAATAATTTTATTAAACCATACAAATGGTTTCATTACTATCCATGATGGATAAATTGATGAATGATAATACGTTTTCCACAAGGGTTGTAAATCGACACCTCATGAGCGATGATTTCATTTTTAAAATTAAAGTGAGATAGAGAGAGTAGAAGAATTTCAGGATGGGTACTTCATTGACATGATATCATTACAGTATATAGATGATACTAGTGTTATATTGATCATTTATAAATAGGAGGTGATAAGGGTATAATAAAATAAATAAGTTGAAGAGAAAATAAAAGCAAAATGAAGAGGATTTTACCTCCTGAATACCCCTCCTTGAGAACCTCCTTAAGGAAATGGTTTTCGGTATTTCTGTAATAAAAATAGATCCTGGACGTGGGGTGACCCTGGGGAAGATTATTTGGGAAATTTTTTGACATTCTTCAAGTCTTATATGAGTTAGGAGAATATGGGTATGCATGATGGTTTTTATAGTGGAAGACAATGGGTGATTTCTCATTATTTAATTCATTATTTTATTATTTTTTTTAAGACAAGAAATATTGTTAATTATTATGAATAAATACTTTAATGGATTCATGTGAGTTCCAACCAATGGTTTTTACTTTATTCACCAATCAATGAATAATGTATTTAACTTATAATGTATTTATACCGTAAATTTCAATATTTTTCAATTCATAAAAAATTCACGTATTTCATAAAATTCCAAAATATTCATCATAAGCATATTTCAATATGTAGAATACAAATCTGAACATTATTTTATGAAAATAATTTTTCAATTATAAGTATTATAATTTTAAATTAAAATCACCATTTACATGAAAAATACAGATTTTATATTTATAATTTTTTTGATAATACTCTAAAAAATAACTATGGTCTCACAATAATTCCCTAAAATCATAAGTCCAAAAAATATTAATTAATTAAAAAAAATTATGATTTTTTTTTATTTTTACTAATTATATTATTTATAAAATTGTTAATAAACATTCACATTTTATAAAAATAGCTATACTTTATTAATAATTTCTAATACATGTATTTACTATAATTATATCATACATTAATATGCAACATATCTAACTATTATTTATTCATTCATGGGTCAGGTTACTTTTATTTTGTCCAATTTACTCTTCATAAGGATCGTATTACAATTCATAAGGGTAACATTACTATTCAAAGGGGTCAAGTTACTATTCACCAAAAAATGAATTTGATCTTATCAGATTCTAAATATCATACTGATCACAACCATGTATGTCCATTTTTAAAAATCGTATTCACAAGAGTGGAAAATTTTGTTTAATATATTGGTTATAAAAATATTGTTTATATAATTATAATAATAGAGTATTGATTTTTAGTGACTGGGTGTTGTGTCAAATATAAGCTATCTAATGATTTGAAATTATTTATGATGAAACATACCATATTTTTTTGGGGCTTTATATATTCCTCCCTCCATCAGAATGTCCTTACTCAAAATTATTCATGTATATTTCCCTCCAAGAAGATGTGTGTGGATATTATTCATAACATTATTAGGTTCCCACATTGCCTTCTCTATTTTATATTTTTTTAATGAATTATTGCCCATATAGTTGTCTTATTTATCAATAATTTCACTCTAGTGTCAAGGATATCGATAGGCTTCTAACAGTAATATAAATCAGGTTCCTATTTTATTTTATCATTCCTGAGTACGTGTGATAGGTCTGACATGTACTTCTTTAACAGTGACATGTGAAACACATCATGAACATTGGAGAGTCTTGGTGACATTACTAAATGGTAATCTATAGCTCCAAATAATTATAGAATTTTGAATGTTCTAATCTACCATGGGCTTAGTTTCCCTTTCATACTAATCCTTATGTCACCCTTACATTGATATACTTTCAGAAATACATGATCTCATAGATGGTATTCCAAATCATTTCTCTGATGGTCAGTATAACTCTTTTTCCTATGTTAGGATACTTTAATATGGCACTAAATTTTCATTACCTTTGTCATTTTATCTTCAAGAAGTTCTAGTCATATAGGTTTTCTCTCACCAACTTCACCCCAAAAAGTTTGAGTTCGACATATCATGTCATTTAATTCTTTGTATGGTTCAATTTGAATACTTGAATGGAAAATTTTAATGTAAGACAATTTTCCCAAAGGAAGGTACTGATCTGACATACAATTAAAGTATAGTGAGCATGATTTCAACATGTCTTCCAATGTATGAATAGTCCATTCAGACTATAGTTCATTTTGAGGTTGATAAGCAGTACTCTTTTGAAGTTAAATATCTAAATCCTTCTAATGCTTTTCTATAACTTTGATGGAAATAACGGATCTAGACTAGACAAAATCGATATAGGTGCACCATGAAGTCTTAAAAATAAAGTAATTTCGAGTCCTGCAAGATGATCCAAATGAAAAAACAACCCTTTTATTAGGGGAAGGTTCCGATTTTTTAAGATGATAAATAGGTAAATATATTTCATCATTCCATCAAGGAGTCCTTCTTAGTCCTGTGACAAAGTCCATATTAATTTCATCCCACATCTACATAAAAATATTTAGAGGATTCATAACTCATCTATGTTTTTTCCACTCAACCATCACTTGTTAAAAAAATAGATACCTTGACCCATTCACATAAATTTACCACATAATGTAATCTCACCAAAAATGTTCCTTCATATTTCTATACATCATGGTTCTACCATTGTGTATAGTGAAATTTTATCTATGATAATCGTCTAATGGTTCCATTTTGCACTCATGTTTTTATAGCACACATAACCCCTTTCTAAATTTCAATACTCTATCCTCATACATTATGACATCTAATCTTCCATTCTTCAAGGAATTCTTTTCTTTTTGAAGGATTTCATCATCATATTCAGATATTTTTATCTTATCCCAGAAATATTGTTTATCAATCATTTGTAAAAAGAAATAATGTTTACTCTTCCTTAACAATTTTCATATCCATATTTACCATATCCTTGATCATATGATCTCTCTCAATCCTCAATTGGGTAATAATTCCATGATCCTCTTACTTAATAGATCTGATACCTTATTTTTATTTCTTATTGATTAGTTTTTTGAAAAATCATAATCTTTGAGTAACTTGAGCCATATCATTTTCATCATGTTGAGTTCCTTCTATGAAAATATGTATTCCAAACTCTTATGATCCATATATATCTCACAAATTTCACTGTAGTGATAGTGTCTCAATATTTTTATAGCATATATTACGAATGATAACTCAAGATCATACGTTGGATAATTTTGTTCATGTGAATTAAACTTCCTTTATGCACAAGTAAAATCTTTTCATTTTTTATAATAACACAACCGAGTCCACTCTTTGATGCATCACTATATCTCAAAAACCCATCATTTTTAGAGGGAAGACACATAATTTGTTCATTTTCCAATCTTCTATTAAATCATTCAAAACAAATATACATTTATTTCTATAAGAACATAAACTATTTTTGTGTAAACATGGTTCGTGGGTTACCCAATAAAGAAACATTTCATACGAAACCTAGATAGTAAATTGATTATCCAATAAAACAACATACATTGGTTATGTTTTTTGGGATTGGAAAAATTTTTATATCCTTTGTATTTATAGGATCAACTAATATTTCATCCATAGAGGAAATATTTAAAAGAAACAAAACTCTTTAAAGACAAAATTCACATATACTAAACATCCCATATATATCTTTTCTCCTAATAGTCTCTAGAACAAATCACAAGTTGTTTCCATGGTCCTTATAGCATTTGGAATATATATAATAAATCATTTATAATTACCACGAAAAAATCATCATGATATTCCTTGTAAAATATTTTTAGTAGATACAAGAAAATATATGGTTAATTACCTATTCCAAATGGTGTTACCTTAAATTCATAATGTATATACCTTGTTCAATGTATTTTCTTTAGAATATAATCCTTCCTCATACACAACTAATGATATATATATCTAAGGTCAATTTTTAATAATAATGAACTCTAGGAAGTTGATCAGAAAAACTATCAATGTGAGGAAGAGATTTATTTTTGATATTTTAAAGGAATTGATTTCCTAATAATAAATGCACAACCTCATGGATCCATCTTACTTCTTGAAAAATATAATAGGGGATCCCCATAGAGAAACACTTGGTCCAATATATTCTTTTTCACTCAATTCCACTAATTTTTTCTTCAGTTCGACTAATTCCACAATGGTAATTATATAGGGATTATTTAATATATTTATTGAACAAGGAATTAAATCAATAAAAAACTTAACATACCACTCTAGAGAAATTCAAGGTAAATCCTCTTGATATACATTGATATATTATATCACAATTGGTACATCCTCAACTAGATGATTACATTCCTCATCCCAAGATGTTGTATTCTCTTCCACCAAAAAAAATTATTTAGTATTTCTACTAGAGTTGGATCTAGATAGGAATTAGATGATGATATTTCTACTATGAAGATAAGGGATTCTACTCCTTTCTCACATATTTTAGCATTCTTTTTTTTTCATAACTAATATCAAAATCATAAACGTGGTATCTTTGAGGACATATTTACATTCAATCCTGTCATACTATTTTTTAAATAAAATTTTAATTTTCTTAATAATATCACCTAGGAGTTTCAAACTAAGTAAAAAAGTAAGACTTGTTTTCTTGTACTAGGGTACTCAAAGATAGGCCCAACATAGCTTTTCAGAGTTATTACTCCTATGTACATCTATTCTAGAACTATGTGCACTTATATTATTCATTTATGGATGTATTTCATAGAAGACACATATAATCAATACATTAGTAAAATTATATGATGTTATTATATCATTATCTTCCATTTCTATATCAGGGTTATGTCCTCTAAACTATGTTATCAAAATCTAGTTTCCATGATTGCTGATAAACATCAATTCATACCAATTATAATTCCCCGAACCAAGAAACCCTAAGCTAGTGCATTATTTTAATACATTAGCATGAATAAAAGGAATGATATTTCAAAGGACCAATCATTTTATAATTTTTTCATGAACCGATGACATACATTATACTCATAGTACATTAGTAAAGATAGAAAAAACAACATGATACTTTACAAAATGAAATAAGTAGAATCCTCAAAACTCATTGAATGGTTTCTTCTTCATAACATAGGGAAAGGAAACATAATAAGGATGAGATAAAATGATCTATATGGTTTATAATAATTAATAAAAAAATAATTCCAATAAGGAATATAAATTTGGTAAATTTAAATAATATGAAAAAAACATCACATCAATACATTGGGAATGAAAATGCATCCATGGATTTTGTCAAATTTAAAATATCATGAAAAGTAAATAATGTGTACTGAAAGAAGAAAATTATTATTTAGTGGTCACAATGTTCTTAGAACATGAACTATTATTAAATAAATATGGTTATTTCTATGGGTAGATACCCATATGATTCTCTTTAGAAACAAACATGGAGGGTGTGACCCCAAATATTTTGTCTCATGAAACCTATTGATACATCAAGGGGCTATAGAAAGCCTGATCATTACTATTTATCCAAATAATTCATTATACATGGATTTAATTCAATAAACATATATCTCATATATACCGATATTGAGTATAGGGTACATATTCAACAATATTTCCTCAATTAAAACAATATTAAAAATAAATACCATATTTAAAATGTTAAACAGCTATAACAATTATCATGTCCATGAAACAATAATAAATCTATTTAAGAGAAATGAAATTAAATAAAAAATGATCTCAAATGGGATGGTATATACACAATGTAAAAATAATTTGGTTTATAAAACCATGTAAGTCACAATGAAAAAGAAATTGAGATGCAATCACATACCTTAATTCACGCTTAATTTTGTAATGTTTTCACCACCTAATAAACCAAAATATATATATTAGATGAATGATATAGAAGTTAATTACAGTAATTTATAAAACTATTTATCAATTATAATTTTTATTGTATATTCATTAAATGTTCTGATGAATTTTGAGGTGTTTGACCTCATGTTTTACTTAAAATTTTCTAATTTTGCAACACTTTTTATATTTTATCTAAATGTAAATTATACATTAATATATTTAATTAATGAATTATAAAATTAATATAATTATATGTTTATAAATTATATATTTTATAACTTTCATCCTTGAGTATGGTTTTATGTGTTGAGATGGAAATGTCACCATAGGTGGTTGACCACCGTTTGACAATACATTTACGAGATAGTCAGAAGAAGAAGTTCTAAAATTTCTTATATAGTTGTATAAAACTAATAGTATGTTTAAATAATTAATAAATAGTTTAATTATAAACTATATAATTCTTCTTATAATTAGTTTTGTAATTGAAGGAGGAAAAATAAAGGGGAAGTGTAACCAAAAAGAAAAGTGGGGGTTCAATATCGTTGGTTTCCATTGTTTTAAAGGTCGGTTCTCATGTTTATAATTAATGAAGTGTATGTAAAATAAATGTAATTCTATAGAATTGTAATTCTTCCATAATTTTTTGTTGGATATATATACTCCTTGGTTAAATTATATGAGGATGAATCATTATATAATCTTTTAGTAATAATTGCATATATAATTTTGGGTGTTTTTTCAATCATTATGCACTAGTTTAATTTAATAAGTTAATATCATGTATAGATAATGGTTCCAGAACATTAAATAGGATATATTTCATAAATAATAATCCATTTAAACAAAAATAATTGTTTAATTTCTAGAATTAATGGAGAAATTGAAGTGAAAAATTCCTTATACATGAAGGTTGTAAAGCATCACATCAGGGATGATGATTCATTTATAAAATAAAAGAAATCATGAGAGAAAGAATTTTCGTGATGGGTATTCCATTAAAAGTATATCATTAACATATATAAGTGATAAAGTTTTTATAATGATCATTTTTTTATAGGATGTGAGGAGATTATAATAAAATAATGAACTTGAAGAGAAAATAAAAGGAAAAGGAAGAGGATTTTACCTCTAGAATACCCATCATTGAGAACATCCTTAAGGAAAGGGGTATTTGTATTTTGGTAAGTCCAATAGATCCTAGAAGATGGGATAGACTGGGAAACATGATTTTGTTAGAGCATTGGAATTCATATATTCATAAATGAGTGAGGATAAGAGGGGGTGAGGGGTGGTTTTTTATAGTGGGGCGGGTGTAATTCTCATTATTTAATCCAATATTTTATATTTTTCTCAAGAAAAAAGATCATATTGATACATGTGACTAAATTTTGTAATTGTTTCATGTGAGATTAAACCAATGGTTCCAACATCACTAGTGAATAAATTAATAGTGTATTTAATGTATAATGAATATATAACGTAAATTATTGTATTTTACTATTCATCTAAAATTCATGTATTTCAGAAATATACCAAGATTTCACCCAAACCATTTTTCGACAAGTAGAATCATAAAATGAACTTTATTTTTTGAAAATAATTTTCTAAATATTAAAAATTTAAATTTTATATAAAATCTTCATTTACTAAAAAAATACAAATATTAAATTTATATCTCATTTTATAACACTACAGAAAATTGACAAAGGTCTCAAATAATTATTATAAAATCATAGACAAAAAAAATAATTTATGAATAAATATTATGAAAATAAATTAAATTTTGATTAATTATATTAATTAATAAATTTTGAATAATAAATTTCATTTTATAAAAAAAATACTAATATTAATTACAAATTTCTATATCATTTATTTACTATAATTATATCATATTTTCATATATATATATATAACTCTTAACTTTTATTTATACATTCATTTTTGAGGTTAATATTCATTTTTATGATTTGGAATTAATAATGGTTATATTACTATTTATAACGGTAAAATTACCATTCAAAAGAGTGAAGTTACTATTTTCCAAAAAATCAAGTTGATCCTATCAGATGCTAAATATATTACTATTCACAGCTGTGTATATTCATTCCTTGAAATTAGATTCCCAGAAGTGGATAAATTATATTTAATTTCTATGTTATTATTATATTGTTTATATAATTATTATAACATAGTGGTGTTTCATAGTGACTCAATGTTGTTTTAAATATAATTATCTAATGAATGGAAATTATTTTGGAAGAAACATACCATAAATTCTTAGGTTGTCAGAGATTTATTAAAACCAATACATGATTTATGGATTTAGATGTTTTAGGGAGTCAAATTAATAAATCAATGGTATTGTTTTCCTATATTCATCATGTTGTGGGTAATGGATGTGACATCGCCTTAGACTTCTATCTTCCATCTATAATTTTCTTCCATAGTAAAAATTAGGATAAAAACATTATAAAATATCACTTCATTCCATCCCACCAAAAATAGTTTTTTAGATATAAATACATATTCATACAACCTAGATGAAATGGGAATGAAGAACTATGAGATTCTCTCATCACTCCTTATTAAAATCTCATATAGATGAAGCACACACATGGTTCTGGGACCTTACCATTTCAAAGTTATCATGGATAAACAATAAAACATTTATATGTTTCTTTTACAACTCAAAATATTCCTTCTACACCTCATTAATCATAAAATGGAAATATGGTTGAACATTCTATTGATAAATTACAATATTTTAAATGCTTAAGTACATCCAAACACATCCATTCAAATCCATAAATATTATATCTTTTTTTATCCTCATCGTTCATAAGCTATAATGATCCTTTTGACTCAAATCATCAACCACCTTGTTCACTTTCCTATGGTGGTAATTTTTTGAGAATTATAATATTTAATAATATCTAGACATATTATTTGGCTCATATTTAACTCATTTGGTGTGAATATATATATATATATATATAATTTATTATATATATATATATGTAGTCATTTCCCAAAAAAGATAGTGTCTCTATATTATTAACGAAAAAATTACCTTTGCTTACTCTAAATCCTTAGATGTGTAATATTTCTCATATATCAATAATTTTCAGGATTCCTAAGTTATAACCATGTCATTTTGAATTAAAGAACATTATAATTCCTTCTTGGAAACATCAATAGATATTAACAACCCATCTTCAATATAGGGTAATGTAGTTACAATTTTGATTACTAATATTATTTTTAGTTAATTGAAATTTTCTTCACATTCATCTATACATAGGAAAATGTATCCCATATTAGTTAACATTATCATTTCATTATATAGTTATGAGTAAGTATTCACAATGTCTCAATAATATAAAGATAAACTAAGAATACTACGAATCTCTATTCCCATGGTTGGTCTTGGGAAGCATTAAATTGCCTTCGTCTTTGAAGGATCTACTAATATTATATATCATGAGATTATATAATCCGAAAATTAAACCATTTTCTACCAAAATTCAAACTTTGTAAATTTTTCATATTTTTTCCTTCCATAAGTTCTTTAGTGTAGTTTTTATGTTTTCATCATTGTTTTTCTTACTCCTTTATAATATATGAATAATTTACATAAAGTATATCCAAAACTAATCAAGGTAAGCTATATATAATCTGTTTATTAAATCCATGAAGATAGTGGGTGTATTAGTAATACCGAATAGAATATCTAAATATTATTTGTGTCTATACCTTATTCAGATTGATTTCTTGGGTTTATCCTCCTTCTTAACACTCAATGAATGATTTAAAAATGTAATTCAATCTTTGAAAATTATTGAGATCAACACAGTTCATAAAAATAGTCATCCATATGGTGTAAATTATACCTTTTATTAATTTATATCCGATTCATATTCAAATAATTAATCCTGAGATACATTCATCCATAATTCATTTTAACAAAAAAAATAAATGGTTCACCCTAAGGAGACACCCATGTTCATATGAATCCCATGAAAAGATTTTCCTAATATTTCATCTTCAATTCCTAAAACTGAATCATTTCTAATGTATATAGATTTTTATAAAATATTGTTACACTAAGTATGAGTTCTATTGAGTACTAAACTTCATGTTCTAGTGGAAGGAAAGGAAACACATCTAGAAAGACTTCAAATAAAATTGGCGGAATCTGAATACCATCAATGAACTATTTTTCTCAAACCATATGAGATAAAACCTCATCTGAATGAGAATTAAGACCCATATACTTGATGATATCTCCAAGGTAAATTTATACTTATCAAACATTAATAAATGATCATTGTTTTGTTTGGAATATAAAATGTAACTTCAATTCTTAGAAAATTGATGTAGGATTAACATATGGAAATTCAATCTATTCCAAAAATAACAATAAAATCAACGAATGTAATAATGTCATGATTTTATGAATGAACATTTCTACAAATATTATTTGGAGAGGAATCCTAAGCTTTATATGTGATAATAATACAATTATGGATTTTCAATACCAATTGATCATTTAATCATTTGGGTAACATCATGATACCATTAGTAATTTCTTAAGATCTGAATTAATGGTAGCTTGAATTTCAAATAATATGTTATAAGTTCTATATTTGATGGTATGTGTACCTTTCTTTTTATCATTTTCACACCCCTACTTAGAAACAATGATTGTTAGATATTTTTTTTATATCAGCAGAGAGTTTTTGGACATTGATCATCATTATTAACATTTAGATTTGATCATTAGTTAGAAAAATTATTATACTCTGTGAATTTGTAGCACTATATCTTAGGTGGTTCAATATATGTAACATTCTCTTTATTCACTTCTACTAATAAATTCTTCCCACTAATTTGGATATCAACTTTACTATGACCATCACTTCCACAGATAAAACATTTACTGGTACCCTTAATAAAATTTACACCATGATTATTCCTACACTTTTAGGAAACAAAATCAAATATCATCTTATTCTCTCCATGGTATTTAGGTTTTCATTTGAATTCCATTTTTCATTTATAATTAAAATTGGGACATTGATACATAACTCTAACCTCCATTTCCACCATGATAGTAAATAAAAAAATATATTCATAGTTGTTGTACTATATTATGGATAATACAATTTAATGAATTGGTTTTCAGCCACTGAATAATCTATAGATCTTAATTTTATGTTATATAGTAATACATTAAGAATGAATCACAAGTATTGTAAGATATTATTCATAAGTACCAAAAGAGTCATAATCCATTTTAATTACCTTATGTTACTCTATATCTGTATTCATATTAAAAATATGAGCAATTTAATTGTTGATTAATATGTTCTATAACTCATTCCAATACATGGATTCAATTGTATCATGTTTCCATGGATTCTTGATAACTGTCCTTCAGTGAAAATATTTAAATTTTAAATAGAAAACAACAAAAATTAATTATTCATGTTTTTTGCACTGGAGAACATAAAATATATTTTCAGTGTTGTTGATATATTATTCATAAGCTAGTGGATCAGATGTCCAATTGGATGAATATGGAAATTTATTAATGAAGAACTCATAAAAATTTGGGTCCTTTATTTAATCATTTCTATATCTTATATGGCACATTTATTGATTAAAAGTGAGCATATAGCAGTGATATTTTACATTTCATAGGCCAAAAATAATCGGATTGTTAGTAGGGTAATCATTTCATTGTATGTTTCACATAGTATTAGCAAAATTACTTTGTGTGCCACATGTTGACAAAAACAAAAAACGCTAGTGTAAGAAATAATAACCATGATAGAAAACCTCAGAATTATGTAAAATAACTAATATGATGCCTAAATATTGACACATTCGTTAATATATGAAACCTTAGGTTTATCCTAGTCCATTCATAGTAATCATTTGTGGAATTCATTTATGATGTTACATAAATATTTTATGAATTTCCAAAGCATATCACCATGGAGTATCAAACCTGTTATGCATAAAGGGAAATTATTGTGCACTATTTAATGACCAACTATAGCTCAATGCACCATTTGGGGAGTTATTACACCTCAGATCCTATGATCCAGATCCACATTGACATGTAATATCCTAATATGTATATAAATATTTTAAAACCTCACTCTCTATCTTATACCAAAATTCATCGACATTTTTCTATACAATACT
Source organism: Viscum album (assembly GCA_963277665.1). Taxonomy (NCBI): domain Eukaryota; kingdom Viridiplantae; phylum Streptophyta; class Magnoliopsida; order Santalales; family Viscaceae; genus Viscum; species Viscum album. The sequence continues at coordinate 1,270,820,145 of OY728159.1, forward strand.
TATCATAATATTTATCCATATATATTCCCTTTGGTATCCCACTAAGGATTTCTCATCCTTCTTTCCAAATGATTAATAAACATATCTTTTGATATGATCTATATCAAATAAAGATTATCAAACATTGATATTACATAATATTTGAAAAGTATTAATTTCTCAACACAAACACATGATTGGGGAGCATAATCATTTAGTGTCTTTAGAAACATGGTAGAAACTATAACTATTATATAGGTAAACTCTATTATCTCTGACTATGATCTTTATAAATTTCAACCCTCTTATAAATATAATATGTAACACATTTCATGATATCCAAGTAAAATTAAACATAATAATGGGTGACCTCATATGATCAGTAAAGGTAAATAAGGTTGATATATAAGCATAACATCAACATAAGGCTTACGAATAATCGTTAAAAATTATACCCTTCCAATAAAAGATCCCAATCTCAAGTAATAAAAGAAATATTAAGATTTTAAAATATATTAATTTTGAGGGAATCAATGAACCTCATACATGATAGAATAAAATTGGCACAAAAATTAAATTTGTGAAATACACATGTTCCTACAAAATAATTTTCATATTAAGAAAGGTTCATTTATGCGGTTATCATAGTGGAATGGGGTTTAATTAAAAACTATCATTCTTATCAAGGATCACTCTCAAGACCTTTATAGAATAAAAAATACCTTATTAAATCAGGTTCAACCCTTATTCCATTCATGTATTTATGATGGCATATAAATCATTACATAATGCATTAGAGTGATATATAGGTCCCACAAGTTACATTATTATAATCATAAGAATGTATCCCACAATATCATAAAATATTCATCATATGATAACCCATAAAATGAAAATTTTTTCATTAACATTTCTCCATATCAAAACCTGAGGAAAAGATACTTGTTTTATTATCATTTCATCATTTCATCATAGCATAACCGATGGAAAATGAATTAGGGTTCATGTGAATTTTATACTAGTACTACACATAGAATAGAAATGAGTTTGTTAAAAATAATTCCATAATAATCATTAGACATTCATAAAAATAATACCGATGATATCCTTGGATCATATCCCCAATAATGTATAAGAAACACAAACTATGATCATTCGAAGTGGAATTTTTTTTTGATAATTTAAATTATTTATTATTGAAAATAACCCTTACTATTTATAAAACAATTTTTGATATATGAATATTTTTGTAAATCATTTTCTTTTCAAATAAACATTGATGCTTATAAATGAAGCATTTATATAATTTAAAACATTCCTTGAGAAAAACTTTTATTTCCTATTTGGAAACTCTTTTCAAAACATAAATCATTTTAGAAATACATTCATTTAATAATAACCGTGAAAACATATAATGTAAGCTTCAATTAAAACACCATTCTTGTCAATGGGAAATTATGTTCATGAAGTACACTTTAAAACCAATATTACTTTAAAAAAATTTAAAAATCCAAAAGAGCATTTTCTGGAAACTAAAATTATTATTACATTCCAAAAAATTTATAAAATTCACATCATGGGAAAATATCTTTTTAAAATCATAGGATTATAATAAAACATTTAAACAATTTTATTGAAAAAATGGTTTTGGAAGAAAACAGATTACATACTTAATAGGGAAATATTGTGAACCATTATTAAAAAAATAGCAAAATTATATTATGCACTAAGCAATTTGTAATTGGTAATATTACTAGAAAATATCATTAATAATCCGGTGATAAGATAATTTATTAGTTTCAATATAGATTAATGGTAAGATTTTATCATCTATAACATAACAATAAACAATCCTGATAAATGATGAGATTAAAACATAATATAGTTACCACATTGATACCCATTAAAGAATATCATAAAATTGAAGATAAAATGTCATTAGGACAACTAATTTCATGAAATTACATGTAATTGGGTATTCATATCCACCTTCGGAAAGAATATACGTGCATATCATAATTTCCATATTATAGAATCCAAATTGATTGAATAATTTCTTATCATATGTCAATACATTCATCATAAATGTTCAAAGTTCCAAAAAAAATATTATTTTAGAATATATTTTCTAATGAAAAAATCTTATATATATCATAATTCTATTGATTTTATATGACCTTTTATTATTAGTTTATTATCAATTCTATGTTAATGTTACATTTTGGATAAAACAACATTGTTTTCCATATAATTTTGATTCGTTATATTTGTTCATTTTTAATTGATAATTATTTCATCTTATCCAGAATGTTAAAAATGATATTAATAACATATATAATTATTTTATTTTTATTTATAGTCATATATAAAATTTCTTGATAGAAAATGATATTCGTTGTTCATATAGATGGTGGGTCATACGTACGAATGAATGTTGTTTCCATTTTATATTCAGATTGAATGAAAGAAAGTTAAATGATATTTTAATATTCCAAAATCATTTTTATTTCATATATATATGTATAATTTCTTTATTAAAAAACATTAATACCATCCCAATAAAGAGCGAACAAATCACATCGCTTCGTGAGGAGGTATTCATCCGTATACGTGAGAAGCATTATCGTCTTGCAAAAAAATGGATAGAATGAAGTTATGTGTGATATAATAATCAATAATAATAATATCATAAATACCATATATATATATATAATAAATCTATATTTATATTCATTATTTTTTGGAGGAAGTGTAATAATGAATGACATTGGTTCACAAGGTTGTCGTTTGTCATGCACATGAATGATGATGTGATAATGAATTTGATCAAAATAGAGATGGTTGAAGGTAATAAAATTGACATAAAAAATTTAATTTTATGGAAGAAATTATAGTTTTTATAACATAATAGTATAATAATAATTGAAGGATGTGGGGTAATAAATAAAATACACTTGTTGGTGAATGTTACCTTTTCTCTAGGTGTCCTCATTATGATTTCACCAAACTCAATCATAATTTTGTTTTTTCTAAAATAAGGATTATTGTATGGTATTACGGATTATGAGAATTTATATGGGTAGTTAATGACCAAATAAAAAGGTTTTTATTGTGTTTAGAGGAGATTAGAAGTGGTGTCCTTTTATAAGTGAGGTGAGTGGGAATCTTGAATTAATTTTCAAAAAAAAATTCTACCCACATTTGTTGTGGTCCCCATGAACCGATAATGGTCCGTTATTTTGAATATAAATTATAAGGTCCACATATGTTCATCTAATGTATGTTTGAAAAATTTATGGACATTTTTCACCAATATGTGTTTTGTTTAACCCCCACTAGTGAACCCATTATTTCCTTCACCACAGTAAATAATTTTTTCTATTTTGACTATTCATTTGAGTGAAAAATTATGTTTAACTTCTTAAATAATATAAATAATTTAGTTTCCAAATATAGAATCAATTTTTACAAATTATATTCTCAAAAATGAAAAATTTTATTTTAAAATTAATCTCATGAATGTTATGAGGTAGCATGGATTTTAATGGGAATCATTCAAAATATCACAATGTATTTTATCAATATTAAATAGAAAATTGATTAAAATAATCTAAATTTTATTTATGGATAAAAACATAAACTAATAATATTTTTATAATATTTTTATAATATAATCTCCTATTATAAAAAAATTAAATTTTAAAAAAAATTCAACTAAAATTCTGATTTTTCACTATTCCTAAAAAAATGAAACATTTAAGGAAAATCCCAAAAAATAAGTATTTGAATTTTTTAAGAGATATGTGTATACATATGTCAGTAATAAATTGTCCGTACATGAACTAGGGATTCCATCCTTTTTTTCTAGTGAATTAGATTATGTAGTTAAATTATTTCATGTGTGTTGAACCATTTTTATATCATTGGTAATATATAGATGCATTGGTCTGATAAATTGATTGTGTGTGAGGGTGGGGGTAAATGTACATTAAAATAATTAATCTTATTTTTACCATTTTTCATATCTAATGAAATATACAAACAACTCTCGCATTTATAACTTAATATAGACCTACTATTTGAGTCATTTTTCTATTAGGGGTTTAGACCGAACAATTATTAAGAAGTCACATTGGAGGAGAGGATGAGAGTTTAGGCTCACCACACCCTTTTTTGAAAATTATTTATTTCGTTGAGACCCTCTTATGGATTTTTTATATGTTTGATAATCTATTATAAATCTTGATATGGGACTGATTACCCAAAAAAATGATTCTATTTTAAATCCCTTAATGTGAAAAAGGCAGTCAATCAATTAGTACAAATCTATGTATCCAATTTTATTCATCCATTTACCATTAATGGGAAACCTATTATTTTTTAAATCTATATAACCGAACACTCTAGTGTTTATTTTTATCTTGTTATGCATGTAATACTTTGTGGATGGGATTGAACATTTATGAGTTCCCTACGTATCCTACTTATAAAATGATTCAAAACAGTAGTAGTTCATTGAACCTATAAAGTTTAAAGTCATATTGAACAAAAACATAAAGTAGAATATAGGAGCTAGATGCTGATCTAGATCCTTAAAGAGGCAACTTATATGTCCTGGTTATAAAAGTAATCAAATACATCAAATTTTGAACACGTGCTTGGGACCTACCCAGTGGTGTATTCCCTGATATGGGGTTAGTCATATCATGTCATTGATCGAGACTTAAAAATGAGGTTACCCTAGATGGTAGAAATTAATTATGTCAATGATATGATCATTTCAACTCTCTAGTGCCATGTTATCCACACTCGATGTAAAAAAAGGGATATCACATAACCAGTGTAACTGTATATAGATGAGAGGCTTATTCACCAGCACAGCCCTTAAGATGTTTTGTATAGTGGTCAGGCCTTAGGAATGTGTACTATTTAATTTGGTTATAGAATGAATTGGAACCATCATATATCAATTATCTCCTTAGTTTTCTGAAGGATTAGGTAGGCATATTTTCCCATGAAAGGTATTTGGTTCTGATGGTTGTAATTATAGAGAAATGGTGAGACCTACACTGATGTGGAAGCCCATTTTAACTTAGGACATTTGAAGGCTTCGTAAATATCATTATTATTGAAGGAATTTTTGATCTTTTATTTCAAATATATACTCATTTTTTCAGTTAATGGGAAATGATGATAAATCGATGGGAGAGATAAGGTCATGATGTTTGGAATGTTGGATACATAGTGGGACTTACACTAAGGTGGATGCACATATGATCTCAGGACAAAAGTAGGAACTTTATGTATTCTAATTATGGAAGGAATCAGTGTTATCATAATTCAATTAAGATCAGGGATTCTGCATTGAGGTATCCCTAATATGTGGGAAATTGTATCAAGGCACTGATTAGAGATTATTCTTTGAGTATCACCTTATATATCCTTTGGATATAGTAATCACATCCTGATATTCAAGATTAAAATTTTCAATTTTTCTTCCCAACATGATATGATAGTCTTCCTAAAATGTTTTAGTATATATGGATATGTCCTCTTGACTAAAATAAATGTACAAATCCAATCACAGAATCCAGTTTACATGTTTATAGGATTCGCATAAAATAAATGGCAAGTCTGGAGCCCATTTCAAGAGTAATTTTGGCACGTTTGGACATTTTCACATGACCTAGATGAATTATATAGAGGAAATCACATGATCTTGGTTGACATGTCCAAAAGAATTCACGTGATCTATGTTGACATGTCTTTGTGTCAACATGAGACCTAATTGAATTGTCTTGGTGTCACTTCATATCTTGGGCAACATTTTTGGCCTATCATTTCATTATTCCATAATTTTTTTTGATTCAACATACCTAATATCAACCTAAGAAATAATTAATGACCAAAAGCTCTCAGTCATGTGACATACATAAATTATGACTCAAAACAATTGATGCTCTACTCAGCCATTGATATGTATAAAAATATTTTATATGGATTATATGGTGGGGAGATAAAAATAAAATAGATAGAATGGGATTATTAATGAACTTTTTTCCAAACAGACAAATGATTGGTGAGGAGGTTTAAACAAAAACGTTGGATTGAGTGAGAAAGTATAAACATGGAATGGTTTTCAGCTTTATATATAAAAATTAAGAACAATAATTTTCATCCATAGAGGTTGGATTAGGATATGACATGATGAATATGAATCATTGTAACTCCCTGAAAATTTTAAAGTGTAAAACTATTTTCAAATGACTGTATGATAAAAAAACCAAGTGTAGAAAAAAATATAAAATTCTAAGAAACTATGATTGTAACATCCCCGACCCAGAAGCCACTAAACTAGTTCTCTGAGTCGGGTAGTTACATAACTTTAATCACGCCTCCCTGTACGCCAATGGCAGCTGACTAGCAACAAGGGTCAATGTGGTCAATTGGGGAGACTATACCCCATTTCTTTAAGAGTAATCCACAACAGAAATAAACCAATAGAAGAAACATTAATCAATAAACATGGAACATGCATAACAATAATTCCAATAAATAAATATGTCATGTCCTACTATAAGTGAAAAGGTGAACAAAATCCCAAAATAAAGACAACGGTCAAAATCCCTCAAAATTGTCTCGACTCCAAGTCTGGATCCACCACAAAGTGCTACCCATGTCCACTCAACTATCTATCAAGGACCCTTGCCTTTTTCCTAACCTAAAAACATGAAGTCTGCTCGGGTACCCAATGGCGGCCCAAGAAGGGTGTGAGTACAACTCAGCAGGCCACCACCAACGGTATCTACAAAATATCTAGTATGAACAGGTAGTGCATGAAAAAGGAATATGAATGATAATTGACAAGTAATTATTTATGGTACCATTAACCAGTTCAGAGCCAAAACCATTTCCACTTTCCTTACAATTAATTTCACACCAATTACCACCACTTACCATTTCATCACATTTCCATGGTTTAATCACATACATTATGTTACATGGGTATAAGGCCAACAATCGCATGCAATATAGTAAACACATCGTTATGTTATATCACTAGGATTAACCCCCTCATAGAAACCATATCCTCACCTCGAAGCCTCAGTCCGGGTGGAGAAACCATATCCTCACCTCAAAGCCTCAGTCCGGGTGGATGAAACTGTCTTGAGAAAAGATCATCAGTCCCCATTCCTGAACCGTGCATTTTGGGTGGAGTTCAGAGCATCAGTCTTCACTCAACCTGTGGGTGTAGATCCTCAAGTCATACCCCACTCAACCAAGCCATGTACACAAGCTTAAAAATATAAGTAATCATCAACACACCTTACCAATTCCCTTTGATAACACCATTAACAACAAACCACACGGGAATTCACATTATACTTTAACCCATTAACACATTACCAATTCACATCATTCAATCATTCAACCAATTCCCATGTGTTATGCCTGTCTAACTTTGAATTCAACACTAAACCCATAATATATCACATTATGTTCTTTAATTAGTTTACACGTTAACCCGTTTAACTCGTTCATCATTTCCATGAATCAACAATGTAACCCATTCCAAATAACCTTTAGGTTATTTCCAAGTCTAGGTGCTTCACCTAACTTCTATTACAAGATCAACCAATCATGCCAACATATTCGTCAAGGGATCTACCGTTTATTACAACAAGTTCAATTGTTTAATAACAATACCTAAGTATGGGAAAAGCCATCACACCCCATGGGTGGCCCCAATTAGGTCAAGTCATTATCAAAACATCCCATGGAGATCATGAGAGTTCCCATTTACCATTTTTAAGAATTCTTTATACCAAACGCATCCAGGTTGGCCAAAGCTCATCAAAATAAAACCATGAGTAATGCCACACATGCATAAATTCACCCAAATACTATTGGATAAAATTTGTAGACCACCTACCTCGAAACCACGGATGAACTCAAACTCAATCGAGTCCTTAGACCACAATCTGACCAGCCCTTGGAGCATCAACCTTGAACTCACCCAAAAGATAGGGTTTTAGAGCTTCAGAATAAGAGGGAGAGAAGTTACAAACCCTAAACCAAAAAAAATCGTGGATGGGATTAGCCTTACCCAGAGCTTAGATCCGCATCCAATGGCCCCAAAAATTCCTTATAAATGAGGGAGATCGACCTCTTGGAGCACTTGGGTGATTTGTTTAGTTCCTAGGGTGAAGAGGGAGGAATGGAGAGGAAAACTCGAGTGGGTTCTTAAAATACCAAGGTGGAAATTTTGTAATTTTTCCCAACATTAAGATGTCGCACGGTTTAGCCGCACGGTATGAAAAACCATGTGCAAACTGTGTGCATGATACTTTCTGGAGGATGAGGGTGCACAGTTTACCTGGGCAGGCCGCACAGTTTTCGCTGGCCGTTTGCAGGCCATGCACCAATGGTTGCCTTTCCCAGCATTCCTTTCTTTCGTGCCTGAGCCCTCGGAACACCCCCAATACCTCTCTTACTTTAAGAAGACATCCCTTGAAGACCGAAACAAGGTATTCAACCAAAACATAATAAAAACATACCCTTCCAAAAACCGGGATCTTACAACCTCCCCACCTTATAGTGGCTCGTCCACGAGCCGAGTTTCCAAGCCTCATTGATCTACCGAAGTAAATAGTTCGGGCCAATGAGCCCTCATATCCAATTCCCACTCCCATGTTTCTTTCTGAACATTACAATGTTTCCATAGTACTCGCACTAATGGCATAATCTTTCCTCGTATGACCTTTTCACTACGATCCACCATAAGAAACCGATGCTCCGCAAAGGATGCATCAACCTCAATCTCCACATCCTCAACATAAACCACGTGAGATGGGTCAGGGTGATACCGTCAAAGCTGTGACACATGAAACACATCATGCATCCCACCATACCACTGTGGAAGAGCCAATCGGTAAGCCACTAGTCCAGTCCTCTCCACAATCTCAAAAGGTCTCACATACCTGGGAGCCTACTTACCATGCTTTCGAATCCGATGGTGACCCAACCATGGAGACACCCAAAGGAACACTTTATCACCCATCACAAACTCAAGAGGTCTACGCCTCTGATCTGCATACGACTTCTGCCTACTCTAAGCCGTAGCCATCCAATTCCTGATCAACTTAACTCTCTCTGATGTCTCCTTCATGAGACTTGGCCCCAACAACTAAGATACACCGGCCTCTAGCCAACACAACGGAGATCTACATGGCCTCCCGTAGATTTCCTCAAACGGTGCCATCGGAATCGTATCCAGAAAATTGGTGATGTAGGAAAACTAAACTAATGATAGCTGCCTCTCCCAAGAACCACAAAAGTCTAAGACACAAGCTCTTAACATGTCTTCTAACACTTGGATCATTCGCTCCGACTGCCCGTACATTTGCAGGTGGAAATCCATACTCAAAAACACCTGTTTACCAAGCGCCTTCTACAACCCTTGCTAAAAACACGACATGAAACATGGATCTCATTCTGAATCTATGGTCCGTAGAACACTATGAAACCGTACTATTTCCCGAAAATATATCTCACCTAACTAGTCGACTGTAAATGTCTCCTGAAGTGGTAAGAAATGAGACAATTTCATCAACTGAACAACAACCACCTAGATTGCATCATTCTTCCACGGCGTCCTCGGAAGACCCACGACGAAATCCATTGTTACATCATCCCACTTCCATTCCAGAATGGGAAATGGATGTATAAAACCACATGGGCATTGATGCTCGGCCTTCACCTGCTGACAGGTAAGGCACCGTGCCACAAATCCCACAACTTCCTTCTTCATTCTAGTCCACCAAAACTGCCTTCGAAGATCACGGTACATCTTGGTCAAACCAAGATGCACTGACCACTTTGATGTATAGAAATCACACATCAACTCTTCCCGCACACCCTTTGTCACAACCTCATGATCAAGAACATGCACAACACCTTCCACGTCGACGGCCCAACCTGAAGCTAGCTCCACACCTTTAAGATTTTCCTTCCTGATCAATCACTTAGGATCATCAAGATGACCTTCCTTAACTCGACAAAAAAATTTCAAATCCATCATTAAAGAAGCAAGATTGGCCTGACCACTCTCCTCCCACACCTCCAGGTGCATCTCTGTAAAAAAATCCATCACCTTCCACTCGGTGTTGGAATCATGAACCTCATGATTCTGAACATTCCTACTCAGAGAATCAGCAACAATGTGTCCCTTTCCTGGCATGTACACCAACTCAAAGTCAAAAGACTGGAGATATTCATCCCATCTTCACTGATGAGGGTTTAGATCCCATAGAAAGAAGATGAACATTAAACTCTTATTACCAGTAAACACATTAAAGCATTATCCTAACAGATAGTGCCTCAAGCACTTCAAGGCATACACCACTACAGCCAACTCCATGTCATGCGTGGGATAGTTCCACTCATGGGGTCTCAACAGCCTTGACCCAGAATCTACATCCCTCTCATCCTAAATCAATACAGCCCCTAGTCCGACTCAGAATGCATCACAAATCACGATGTACTTCTTATCAGGCTCTGGTAAGATCAAGATAGGTGCGGACATCAACCACATCCTCAACTCCTGGAAGGCATTTTCAAAATCCTCAGACCACCCAAACCTTATTCCTTTCTTGTTCATGCCTGAGAGTGGTGGTGCCAAAGAGAGAAATCCTGAATGAACCTTCGTTAATACCCAACGAAAACCAGAAAACTCCGAACATCAGAAACACTATTGGGCTGCTCCCAAGACACAACTGCCTGCACTTTCTATGGGTCCACTGACACACCTGCCTCCGAGATGATGTGACCCAGAAAATGCACCTCACCTATCCAGAATTGACACTTTGATAGCTGGGCGTATAGCTAATTCACTATTAGCGTACCCAAGATGATGTCAAGATATTTGGAATTATTATCATGAGTTTTCTAGTACAATATTATATCATCACGAAAGACAATCAAAAAATAATATAGATAGGGATGAAATATTTGGTTCATCAAATCCATATACACCGTCGGTGCATTGGTAAAGTCGAAAGGCATTACCAAAAAATCAAACAACCCTTACCGAATCTGGAAAGCTATCAACGGTACATCATAAGACCTCACCCTCATCTGGTTATAACCTAACCTCAAATAAATCATAGAAATCAAAAAATGCACCCCTCAACGGATCATACAGGTCATCAATTAAAGGAATAGGGTACCTATTTCTCTACATCATCTGATTCAACTTTCGATAGTCAACACACAGCCTCAATGACCCATTGGCCTTCTTTTCAAAAAGCACAAGAGATCCCCAAGGAGATGTTCTAGGATGGATAAACCCCTTATGATCCAACTCCTCAAGATGAACCTTCAGTTCCTGGAGTTCTGCTGGTGCCATTCGGTATGGAGAAATAGAAACTGGCTTCACTCCCGGCAGCAACTCAATCGTGAGCTCAACATCCCTCTCGGGTGTTAACACCGAGAAATCCTCTGGAAACACATCTTGAAATTGATCTACCATGGGAGGGAAATTCGATTGTTCCCCTCCCTTATCATCATCAAGCATGAGGCATGCCACTTGATCCCTGAGTCCACTCTTTGTTGAGATAATGGCCATGCACGCCCTGCTCGAATATCCCATTTGACATAGTGGACATCAGCATCACCCTTAAGCGACCTGAACGATACTCTACAACGATAACAGTCTATGTGCGCCCGATACAACACCAACCAATCCATTCCCATGATTAGGTCAAAACCTTACATCTCAAGAATGAACAGGTCCCACAAAAAACGATACCCACCAACTTCCAAGGAAAATCCCATGCACTACTTGATATCCTCAACCCGCACCCCCAACGGGGTGTCAATTGACATAACTCCACACACCCCTCTCCACAGGTAAACCTAGCACTATCATAGGTTGAGAAGAAGAAAAAGAGTGTGTGGCACCTGTGTCAAAAACGCACTAGAAATCATAGTAGCTACAGGGATCTTACATCGAACAGTTGACGGTCCAGCCTCGCCATCACCAGGCACAAACTGAACTACCTGAAGCTGACCTGCCTCTCTACTCTGGGCTCCAGCCTGAGCACCTTGTGCTTCATTGCCTTGCTGGCGTGATCGATCTTGCCCGGGAGTTCCATGCCCACCTCCCCTACCAGTACAACCCATGGAGCTCCAACTGCCATCCTGATACGAGGAAACTGATCCCCTTCCCGCACTCGGTACCTACTTTTCATCATCAAGATCACCCATCTGCTGAGGGTTCTTGCAGAACCTCTGCACATGCCCCATCCTGCCTCCCAAATGACACTCAACTGGAGGTCGAGGTCACTGACCACGCATATGCCCTGGCCTACCGCACTAAAAACAGAACACCTAGTTCCCACTCTGAGAGGCTGACCCTCTCTTCTGACCACATTGCTAGTAAATTTCCAAATCGAACTTCTGACCTTCGGAAGATGCACCACCTGTCTGCCCAGCTTACACAACAAGCCCACCACCCGAATCTCCCTTCAAGTTCACTTCAGAGATGAGTTCCTCATCCATCACCTCTGCAAACCTTTTCAAGTGGAAGAAATTTACTTGAGACCTAATCTCATGTCTTAACCCATCCTGGAAACTCCTTTCTACTGCTGCCTCATCCCCTGCTAACAATAGGAAAAAGCGTCACAAGTAAGTGAAGCGGCTAGCATAGTCCATCACTGATAGCCATCCCTGAGTCAGGCTCATAAAATCTGCAGCCCGCTCCTTCCATAAAGACTCTGGGTAGAAATTTTCCATAAACGTCTCCTTAAAGACCATCCACGACATTCTATCAGCCTACTCGGTCTGAGCCTGAATGTCCCACCAGCACCTTGCCTGGCCCCGCAACATATAAATGGCCAGCTTTACTCTCATTTCAACAGGGGTCTCCAGACGATCCAATATCGTCTGGACAAACTCTAACCAGAACTCCGCTACCTCTGGCCCACCCTCTCCAGTGATGATCGGAGGGTGCTTCCGCTGGAACTCCCTGGTCAGCTCAAACATACTCAGGGCAACCCGCCCTGGGTCCCGATCCATCATCTGCATAAGGCGAGCCGATTACTCTTGGAACTCGTCTTCTCCACCTTCTTTGATTACCAAATTTTCATGCTCTTCTACCGGGACAGTGTTCCCAGAAACATCCTCTCATTTCCCAACTGGAAACCGATGTCGTGGTGGCATCTCTCTACATTTCCACGCATGTGATTTAGCATGCATAGAATAAAACTTTCATGAATTTATCAAAACTATCTTTACTAGCTAAAACAACCCATTTTCATGTACTAATTCAATGACATTAACACCTCAAATTCACTTCCCCGACCATCCCTACCGCGGTACATGGTTCACATGGTGTAAACAACCATTCACTACCACCAGACTCAAACAACATTTTACAAAAAAAAAATCCACTTCATATAAAACCCTTATATTTTATTAAACATAATTTACCCACTTGTTTTATTTCATTCCTCTCATTATATCTTGGTTTCCTGAAATGCATGATTCACCCTACTTTCTTTCCTCACACACCCACCCCATGCGTGTGCATAACACAATGCATGTCACTTATCTCCCTAGGTTCCTACAATGATTCATAAATGAAAATCCTTGTGTCGTTAAGGCCATGATCCAAATATCATGAAACAGTCACATCAAACCACATGTGCATCACCCAACGGTGAAATATCATCAACTGTAACAACACACAACCAAGAACAACATTTCCCACCATGGGTGACTTGTGTTTTCCCTTATACATGGGTTAGATACTCCCAAGCATGAGCTCATCTACCAAGTCCCAACACATCTTATCCCTTGGAAACTTACCCTAAATAACAAGACCTCAAAGAAGGATAAGAAATACATCCTCTGATACCACTTTGTAACGTCCCCAACCTAGAAGCCAACAAACTTGTGCTATGAGTTGGGTAGTTACATAACCTTATGCACACCTCCTCGTACGCCAAAGGCAGTCGACTAGTAGTGGCGGTCTATGTGGCCAAGTGGGGCGACTATACCCATTTCTATTATAGTAAGCCACAATAGAAATAAACCAACAGCGGAAACAATAATCAATAAACAAAGAACATGTATAACAACAATTCCAATAATAAATATGTCATTTGCTACTACAAGTGAAAATGTGAACAAAAGCCTAAAATAAAGATAACAGACAAAATCCCCCCAAAATGGTCCCGACTCCAAGTCTGGATCCTCCAGCAAGTGTTACCCATGTCCACTCAACTATCTAGCAATGAACCTTTCCCTTCTCAGGACATGAAAACATGAAGTCTTCTCGGGTACCCAATGGCGGCCTGAGTAGGGTGTGAGTACAACTCAGTAGGCCACCACCAACAGTGTCTACAAAATATCCAGTATGAAAAGGTAGTGCATGCAAAATGAATATGAATAATAATTGCCAAGTAATTACTTAAGGTACTATTAACAAGTTCAGAGTCAAAACCATTGCCATATCCATTACCATTAATTTCACACCAATTATCACCACTTACCATTTCATCATATTTCCATGGTTTAATCACATACATTATGTTACATGGGTCTAAGACCAATAATCACATGAAAGAGGTTAAATGCATCGTTATCCTATCTCATGAGGATTAACCCCCACAAAGAATCCATATCCTCACCTAGAAGCCTTAGTTCTGGTACAGCAACCATATCCTCACCTCGAAGCCTCAGTCCGGGTGGATGCATCCATTAGGAGTAAATATCATCAGTCCCCATTCCAAACCCGTGCATTTAGGGTGGAGTTTAGAGCATCAGTCTTCACTCGACCCGTGGGCATAGATCCTCAAGTCATACCCTACTCTACCATGCCATGTACACATGATTATATATATAAGTAATCATCAACCCACCATACCATTTCCCCTCGACAACACCATTCACAACAAACCAAACGGGAATTCACATTATGCCTTAACCCATTAACACATTACCAATTCACATCATTCAATTATTCACCCAATTCCCATGTGTTATGCATATCTCATTAAGCATTGAACACTAAACCCATAATTTATCACAGTATGGTCTTTAATCCGTTTACACGTTAACCCATTTAACACATTCATCATTTCCATGAATCAACCATTCATCCCATTCCAAATAACCTTTTGGTTATTTCGAAGTCTAGGTGCATCACCTAACTTCTATTACAAGTTCAACCAATCATGCCTACATTTTAGTCAAGGGATCTACCATTTATTAAAACAAGGTCACTTGTTGAATAACAATCCATACGCCTGGGAAAAGCCGACACACCCTATGGGTGGCCCCAATTAGGTCAAGTCATTCTCAACGCATCCCATGGGGATCGTGAGAGTTCTCATTTACCATTTTTAAGCATTATTTATACCAAAAGCATCCAGGATGGCCAAATATCATCAAAAGGAAACTGTGAGTAAAGCCACACATGCATAAATCCACCATAAAACTATAGGATAACGTTTTTATACCACATACCTCGAAACCGTGGTGGAACGCACACTCAATCGAGTCCTTAGACATCAATCTGACCAGCCCTTGGAGCTTCAACCTAGAACTCTCCCAAAAGATAGGGTTTTAGAACTTCGGAACAAGAGGGAGAGAAGATATAAACCCTAAACCAAAAAGAGAATCAAGGATGGGATTAGCCTTACCCGGAGCTTCAATCGGCATCCAATGGCACCAAAAATTCCTTAGAAATGAGGGAGATCGACCTCTTGGAGCTCTTGGGTGATTTGGTTCGTTCCTAAGGTAAAGAGGGAGGAATGGAGTGGAAACCCCGAGTGGGTTCTTAAAATCCCGGGGTGGAAATTTCATAATTTTTTACATCATTAAGATGCCACATGGTTTAACCGCACGGTTTAAAAAACCGTGTGCAAACCGTGTGCATGCTACTTTCTAGAGGATGAGGGTTTCACGGTTTACCTGGGCAGGCCACATGGTTTTCCATGGTTGTGTGTAGGCCATGTGCCCAGGCTTGTCTTGCCCAGCTTTCCTTTATTTCGTGCCCCGAGCCCCCGATACACCCCCAATACCTCTCATACTTTCAGAAGACATCCCTTGAAGCCCGCAACAAGGGATTCAACCAAAACATAATGAAAACATACCCTTTAAAAAACCGGGATCTTACAATGAAATATTTATAATTTTAAATAAATTAAATCTAATATATAGCTTTCAATTTACACAACACTGAATTATCTTGACTTACATAGAACACTAAATTTCTTTGATAGCCTTCATTACCTAAAAGACCCATTATAAATAAATCTTATTAATATTATTATTTATAATGAAAATTATCTCCTGGATATTAATTTTTTGAGTTATAAATGTGATTAATTATGTTATTATAATACATTTATTAATTCATAAGTTATAAATTAATTAGAATTTAATGTAATAACAAGTTGAATATAGATATAATGTTTACATAAAAATGTATTTTTATACACTAATGTAATTTTATCATAAAATTCTAAATTAATTACCAATATTGAATAATTTTAATAAAATTTTTATAATATATATTAAATAATTTTTTACACTAATCTAATATATTTTAGTTGAATAAGATAAAAAATAAATACAATTTTAAACATAAAAATATATTCATTTCAATAGGTAATTTTTTCACCTTTTTCTGGAGAATGTGTTTATAAATATATTTTTTTATATTTTTAAAATTTACATGAAAAAAATAATTTTCTAAATAATAATTTGAAATTTTTTTTACGGTGAATATTTTTTACTATTTTTGAGATGATTTATTTTTTGATAAATAGAAAAAAAAACTGAATTTTAGTTGAAGACTGACATTTCATATAACAACTTTATATTGTAAAATTATATTTAGAGTCGGTTTTAATGAAAAAATATATTATATATATATATCCAATTTTTTCTATTTTAATCATTTTAATTTTGAATTTAGATATTGAAACTTATTAAACTCTTCAACATGTTTACTTTAAAAACCAACATTCTCACCCCGTCCACGGGATTATTTTAAAATTAATTTTTTAATTCTTATTATTTGAATTTTCAAAATGGATTAAATATTTTTAATAATATTATTTTATTATTTATAATAATTTAAATTAATTTTTTACCATAATGATTAGTGAATGAAAAAAAACTTAAATTATGTGATTAATATAAAATTTAGTTTTCTTAGTGGTTAAAATTACAGTATAAGTTGAAAAAATGGTCCTAAACATGTATAATACCCATTCTATGGAAAAATATAGACCTTAACCTTTAATTTATTTAATTTTTTGTGGCATTAAAGCCTCCTTATATTTAAAACCATGGGTAAACCGAAATTATTTTTAAAAAAATCTATGTTTGTCAACTCCTTCAGTTATAAAAATCCACCCTCCCCCCTTCATGACACCTCTAAATCCAAATTGGATCGGCCAATACCAACCTGAATCAATCCCCAAAATACCTTCCCTAAACATAGGTTCATTATATTTGTATGAAATTAATCTTTGTACAAAAATTAGTGTAATACTAAGGAGGATATAAAAAAATAGGTAATGATTTTCTAAATGCATTTTTATTTTACTTAAATATCAAACTCCATAAATTATTATTGTTATATTGATAATATAATGTAATATTTATCATTTATATATTTATAACTGGTTATTTTATGGTTATTAAATACAACCACACACTTCAATCTCATGAAATGATATATTTCCTTTTTCCACTAAAACCATTCATGGTTGTGAATAATTATGGAATTATAGTTAATATATGAATTATATGATATTAAAATGTATTTAAGATTTTTTAATTATTATATAACACATACATTCAAGAATTCAATTTTTTGGGAATCTGACAATGTCGTTCATATATATGAGAGATTATCGCCTCGTGAAATGATGTGATTCATTTACATGTAAAATGAAATGTATTTAAAATAGTTTTAATTATAATATATAAGGTATATATAATAATAATTATATTGAAATTATTATAAAAATTAATATTATAATATATATAATTTCATTCAGTATAACACAAAAATAGAAACAACGTTCAAGTGTATATAAGTCCTATCATCTCTATGAATGAAGTATTTCATTTCTAATAACCAAATTTTATAGATAACAATAAAAAATATATATAATGAATATATTGTATATTTACATGAATTTTAACTTCTAGATATGATAAACTCATAATTTAATTAAGTGTAAATAATAACATGATAAAACATTTCCAAAAAACAATGAAATTAACAATAAATCTGTAAAATTAATAAAATATTCTTAATAAAAAAGTTGTATGATCTTATAAAAGGATCATATATGGAATTACATATACTGAAATGGTTTATTTATCTTTTAATAACATATATAAATCAATTATTATTGATATTAAAGGGAGATAAACTGAAAGAAAGAGTAATGTAAGAGATTCCGTCCCAATTTCATTTCACTGACGCATACGGTGATATTATATAAAAAGTTTATTTTATAAAGAGTATATAGTTCCTCTTTGACATTTAATATCATTAATAATTCATTCCACATGATATAGTGATTTTTAATTTGAATTGTCTCAGTTAATGGTATTTTAATTAAAAGATACAAAGTAGAAAATAATTCCATAACCCAATTTGTTTTTATTGGATTAAATTACATCCTTGGTGTCATTAATAATTTAGGATAATATATATAATAAATTTTCACTATCTATTTTTTTAATTACACATTTATTATTTGTAATTATTATTGATACACATAATCGATTCATTGTTTGAATCTCTGTCCAATGTTATGATATTTTTAAGGGTTTACATTAAATAATAATTGTATTTGGGATAGATTATACATTAATTTCCTTAAAATAAATTATTTTATCATTGATTAGTAAACCATTTAATTTTATTCTTATCTAGTAATCATGATTATTTTCTAGTAAAAGTCACAATTTTCTACTCTTTGGTACTTAAAATTCTTTATAAAATGTTTTTAGGAAATCCTGACTTTAATTCTATTTAATCAAAATCCTATTTTCTTTAAAACCATGTTTTTTTAAAATGATTTCAATAATGTTTTTGAATATTTTAAAAATAATTTTTTAAATTGAAGTGTTACCCATCTTTCTTTTTTTGAAATGCTTTCAATGTATTATTCTTGTTGATTTTTGAACAAGGACCTTTTCTTACCTTTTAAATATTAAAATATAATGTTTTTCCTTATATATAATATACAGAATTACTCACCATCATTTATCTGAAGCTTCCATTGAATTATTACAATGTTATTTTTTATGATTTTTTTTTAAAAAAATTAATTTCAAATGACATTATTTTCATGATGTTTTTCATAATGAAAGCGATATTCTCCTCAAAAATATTTTTAAATATTTATATTCATAAATGAATACAACCCATTATTAATACTCCAATGGATATATGTTGTATTGATGCCATACTTATCATTTTTATGGATGGTTTATGATCATTTTGACTGTGTATGTCTTATTTTGATTCCATTTCCAATATTACTCTTGGTGATTTATGGCTATGTTTATTGATTGGGTAAATTATTTATATTTTATATGATTAATTTAATATTAATGTTTATGTTTATTATGTTTAATACCTTTAATATAAAGAATAAATTGTTTTTAATATTATAAGGTTTCGGTCTTCTATATCCCCTAAATATATCTGTAGGATAATGAGACAAATTAGATATTGTTTTAGTTGAATCCTTACCAATATATTAGATTCTTAGCACCAAGTCATGATGGTATTAAATTACAGGCATGAATTGTTGAAAGTATTAGATTCTTGGCTATAATCCTCGATCATTTTATTTAGATATACATTTTATTCATTCCATCATTATGAATTTTGTTATTGATATTTCATGGGATTATTCAATTAGTTAAAATACCCCTGGTTTAGTTTCACACTCTTGTGATCATTTAAATGGAATTATTTTATCACCTATTATTCGTACAATATTAATATCTAGTTTTTAGTTTAATTAAATGTGTTTTAGTTATTCACATTTCCAATTTGATAAATCATTATTTATTTAGAGTTTCCAATTTACATAATATATACTATGAATTTATGCTCAACTGTGTTTTCCATTATGATTTCTTAAAGTTTAATTTGAATGATATTCTGCAGTTTACAAGATTGAATGAAGTTATTCTCAAAAAAAAATCTTTTAGTTTCTGTATACAAATGTAATGAAATAATCATAAATGTATCTAGTTTAAATAAACTACTATACTATTAAATCCATTGGGAAATGATTTATTTGTGTCTTATGAAAATGTAATGATAGAAGGAACCTAATCTGGGATTTTGGGGATGGGGTCACTATAATTGGCATGAAAAACGTTTTAGTGGAAATATGGGGAACTAGATTTAGGGAAAAATAGACTATAGAACATAACATTACAATATAATTTTCAGATTAGTATAGAATAATATCCAATGGTTTTGTTAAGGTAGTGAATATGAAGTTTTTTCATACAATACATTTTTTTTCATACTATATGTAGACATTGTTCTGGAACAGATTTACCAAGGGGTAATGACTTGGAAAAGTATGTATCATGCTTGACTCAAGTGTATCTTGGTATATAAAAATTGGTCTTATTGCACATTTGGATAAACACTCATAAAATATATTCTTAAGATGATTCACATTTTATTTATAAAAAAATTTAAAAGAGATTAAAATAAATATATTCCAAATGAAACCGTGTTTATGATCATGATATTACCTATGGTAATTGTTTCACTAGTTTAGGTAATATAATTTATGTTTCACAGTGTTGTGATCTATTATAGTGAATTATATTTTTTTATAAATGCTTTCTGACAAATGGAATGAAAATTGTTTCAATTCACACAATACTTGTAGGGGTTTTCCACTAGGGAAATATAATTAATCTTCATCTCAATCTAGAACTAGAAATTATAAAATTATAATGATATTGGGGAATCTAACAATGAGTGTGTGTGATAAAAATTTTCATATAGATCATCTTATCGATCCACCACATGGTGTAATAATGTTAGATAACTTCGTGTGTTAGAAACCTCCATAATTCAATGGGACTAAAAATACATTTATAATCTGAGAAATAGATTAGTACCCCAGTGACGATACTTATATCTCATGGATATAGCTGGAGGGATATTTTTTTCAAGGATATTTATTATCAATCTTGAGATATGGACCAATGTTGTTCTTTTATTAAAAACACTGTGTTTAAAGAATAACTAAAAAGCATAGAGTTAATGGATTTAATGGTAATATTTTTAGAATAATATTTTCCCCATGAACAATAAGAGGATATGGAAAGATAGTGCTAAAGTCAAAGATAGAAAGATGTGGAAAATTTTGTTAAGTATGACTACAGTTTTACATGGTTAGCATGTAATTATAAAGAATACATATGTAATATATAGGAAAAGATTAAACATTTCTATGATGGGATTAAGATAATTCTTTGAAGGGTAGTTTTCACCCACATATTCTCATCATGCGAGGACATAGTATCATGTTATATTAATTTAGAGAAATAATTTTCCAAGTCTAATGGATTCAATGAAAATAATGTGAAATGGAGGATAGTATAGAAAAAGGTGGATGTTTAGGGTAAGGGAAATAAGGATTTTACAACATATGATACTTGTGGAAAGAACCACCTGGGTACTATCATAAAAGATAAATGAGTTTTCTTCAAGTATGAAGAAAATTAACATCATACATAGGATTGTAATTTCAGTAAAGGATTTTTGAATGATCAATACTAAAATATTAAGGATATATGGAACTATGAAAATGAATACTCCAAGTGCAATGGAAATATACATTAGAAGACTCTATGACATCAATGTCAATATTGTGTCATTAAAAATAATGAAGTGGAATTATTAGAATTATTGTGTTTGGATCAAAGAGTTATGTTAAATGAATATATTAATCAATTATATTTCGTTTATTATAAAATTTATAAATATTGTACTTATGTAATTTTCTTTAATAATTTGAAATAATATGATTAATGGTACTGATAGACTTGAAAAATGACCTAGTGGAATGTTAAACATCTTGGTAAATAAATTATTTTGGGATATATTTCCCTTAATATGTTTCTAATATTAATGTAATTATGTTCGGATAAACAGATGATTGACCTGAATATATTAAATTCAAAAATATTAACTACCTTATAACTAATTAATGAAATGTTATATTTGGAAAATCAGTAACCATTTTTCAAATGTTATGGATATAAATCTTCAGGAAGGGTCTTAGTAATAACTATTTATGATTTTTTTTAACAATTGAAATGAGTTTAGGGATCCATTTGTTATATTGGGTAACTTTTGTTGACTATTTTGGGTTCAGAAAATAGTTATAGATATATTTAAATAATTTTCACAATTTTTATGATCATGTGATCTGTTGAATGTATATTTTAGTTTTTCTAGAATAAAAAATAATTTATGTTTATAAATTTCATGGGGAAAAAGATCAATGAATGGAAATAATATTACATTTTTCTTATGAAATAGAAAATTATAAATAAGAATATATCATTATATTATTCAATATTAAAATAATTCCTCAAATTTTGAAAAAGAATCTTGAAAAAAATTATAACATATTACAATTATTTATGTTGATATTAATTATGTTTTATCACATACTATATTTATTTATTTGTGGCCCTCAATATTACATTGATCATTATATTGATTGTGATTAATAAACTCAATTACACTTTATAAATATTTATGTTTTTTTCTCCTTGATCATGTCTTCAACATCCACAGATGTTCTCCAACATGGGAACATAGTTACTTTTTATTTCTAGTGACCTTTTTACATCTCATTATCTCTTTTTAAGGGGATGTATTATTAATCCTTTTATGATGTGTGTTTTTAAACAATGGTATTATTCAATATTAAACCTAATATTATTGATATCACATTTCCATTACATGGAAACAATTTATTCAATTTAGGGAAATGTAAAAATTTAAAATTCTAAAAGAATAACATTTTATTCAATAATGTTTATTAAACACAACACAAAGTGTATAAAGGGAATATAAAATTATAATAGTTCATGATATATATACAATTTTAAATAAAATCACTATATTATATAGATTTCAATGGGTGAAATGTAGATTTAGCTTGCATTACCTGAACCAATGACTTTATTCGATTGTTGTAATTAAATGAATGATAGAATCATATACAAAACTATTAATATTGTCTTTTAAAATGAATATTATCTTCAATATGGTAAATTGGTGGCTATAAATTGGATTAAATGACTTATTAAAATATATGGTTGAATTCACTAGTTACTAATTAATTATAAATGAATTTAAGAACAAATTAAATATAAATAAATTGTTTAATAGAATGTTTTTAATGCGACCACATTATTTTATCATAATAAAAAATATTTATTAATATTATATATTTATATAAAAAATATTTAGATATTATATATTAAATAATATTTTTTTACACAAACCAAATATATTGGATTGACATAAAGTGGTAAACATTAGATGTTTATCTATAAAATTGGTATTTTTCTAAAGGCAGTTTTTACGCATTTTAATTATGAACTTGTTTGAAAAATAAAAGTTGAAACTTTTAAAATTTTTATTTTAATAAATAAAAAAATATTTTCAAATAGTAATATAAAAAATATTTGAGGGTATTTTTTGTTATTTGTATGGGAAGATTCATTTTTCTATAAACATTTATTAATATACTGTTTAAATTAATATTCACTTTTAATCTAAATTTATTATAATGTGAAATTATATTTTGAATTGAATTTAAATTAAAAATAAATAAATGATAAATATAATAATCCAATTAATGACCTTGGAATAAATTTTATGTTATATATATATAGTAAAATTTGAACCCTTTCAATTTAAAAACTCACTTTTCCATCCTATCTTTGGGATTAATTTTAAATTAATTTCATCCATTTTTTGTGTTTAGAAAATGGATAACATAAATTTAATAATTTTAATATACAATTTATAATATGTTAAACATAAATTTTTACCATAATTATTTTTTAATGCACTTGAAATTAATTAAAATTATTAGGGTAATAATGAGTGTACTTAGTCATTAAATTTAGATATATAATGTAAAAATTACCATAAATATGTCAAATAAAAATTTCATGGAGATTAAATAAATTAAAAATAACTTCATGGATATAATTTGGTGTCTCATGGAATCATCTTGTTATGAAAATGTTTGGGTACACATAACTCATTTTAAAAAAAATGACTTGTTTGTCCTCTTAGTCACTTATAAAAAGCAACATCGTATACCCCTTAAACACACCTCTCAATTCATATTATTTCAAGCATTACCTACCCAGATAAATACCCAACATACCTAAAATAATAATGTAATAATAATATTTTGAATAATCACAACTTAAGAAGTCATTAGTGCAAACCTATGGAGGATACACAAAGAAGACATAATGATTTAATAAAATAATTTTTATTTTATATTAATCTACTCCTTCTTCAATTATTTTTATATATTTGTTATATAATAAAATAATTATAATCAATATAACGATATTTATTAGTATATGGTTACAAACTAAAACCACACACACATCCATCAAATGGGACACACAATCATCATTTGTGAGTACGGTAGGCTACCGCCTCATGAATTGATGGTGTTCATTCATCCATTAATACCTTTCATGGATATAAATAACGATGTATTTATAGTTTATATATGATATATATATATATATATGATATTTATAATTTATTTATATTTATTAAATTATTATAAAACACATTCCCTCATGTTATCCACTTTGTGAGAATATGATAACATTGTTCAGGTGTACAACTGACTACCGCCTCACAAAATAATGTCAGTCATTCACTCGTTACATAGAATGATTTATGGATGGTTTTAATAATAATATGTTAAATGTATAACATAATAATTATACTTTAATGATAATATATATAATTTAATTATCTATATTTCAATATAAGAATAAAATGTAAACAATGGTTTTGCATACGTTTGAGCTACCATCTCCCTAAATGGTGTATTTCATTTAATATAACAAAATATTTTAGATAACTATAAATAAATATATACATATTAAATAAGATATTTAAATCAAGGATTAAATTCATTCTTCGATTAAACCATTATCTATGTAAGATGAACACAGAATTACATGTAAATACATACTCAAATAACATTGAAATTAACACCCACAAAAATAGAAAATAATAAAATATTATTCACAAATGGGGGTTAATATGTTATATGGTTATCATATATTATGTATTAAATATTTATATGGTTCAATAATATTTTAATAACATTTTTAAAATCATTGTTCCTCATATTAAATATTTTTCAACCAAAATAAAGCATATGGTTTGGGATTACATCTCAAATTCATTTCATTGAGGAATTTTGTAATATTGTGCACCATCTTTATTTTATATGATATATATAATTACCATTATACATTTAATAAAATTAATAATTCATTATTCCTAATATTATTTTTTTCAAATGGATTTATTTATATCTATGTGGACATTAATTCGAAGTTACAAAGTGGTAATTATATTGATCACCAAATTCATTTTCATTGGGTTATATTAATTCTCTATTGTCCTTAATACTATAGGATTATGTGTGTGATGGATTTTGTCTATTGGTTTTTGTATTTAAACTTGTTTTATTTTAATTTATAGTTGATACACATAATCAATTCATCAGTTGATTACCACTTCAACATTATTATCATTTTATGGGTTTACTTCACAATCTCGTTTTATTATGGATTATTTACACTTGAATTTACGTTGAATAAAATTATTTGATCTGTAACTAATATAAATTTTAATTTTATTCTCATCAGATTATTAATGATTATTTTTAGTGAAATTACAATTTTTCCATTCTTTATTACTTAAAATGTTTATAATTTTGTTTAAACCATCCAATTTCATTTTTTACCTTTGGATAAAAATCCATTTTCATAAAAAACCATTTTTTCTAAAAATATTTTAATAATTTTCATATACCCTTTTTATAATTAATTACTAAAATAAATCTATAATCATATTTTCTATTAACAAAAAAGTTAAAAATAATATTCTTGTCACCTTACGGACATTGAACTGTTCTGTCCTTTTTAAAGTGAAAAAATCAATGTTATTTTAACCACATACAATATGTAGAAAATTACAAACCATCATCTCTTTTAATCTTCCATTAGATGTTTAAAAATATATTTGTATTGAAATTTTTTTAAAAGAAAATTTTAATGAAAATTATTTTAAAAATTAAAATATTAATTTCTATGATAGTGATTTTTAATATTTTTATTCATCCACGATAATAACCCTTTATTCCTACTGTAATTGATATATTCTGTATTCATACCTCCTTATTCATTCTAAGGATGGTTTGTGAACATTTTGACTATGGTTGTGCTATTTTGATAGAATTTCCATATTACTAAGAAGATTCAGGATCCGAACGTGTTCGGTCCCAAAAACATTATTAAAAAAATTAAGGAAAAGACAAAGAAACACAAATGTGGCATAAGTGCCACCATACGAAAGATGACATCCAACACCGTCCACAAAAAACCAAAGAAAAATCCAAACAACAAAATAAAACACCCAAAAATAAGAGAAACCCTTCAAAATCTATCCACCATAACAGTCCATGGACTGCCCATTACCAGCACGTAGCCTGTATCCAGCAACCAAAACCAAAGACATCTCATCTGCATACAAAGTCACATAGCAAGCTATCAAGACAAACACCAATGTCAGAAACTGCATCCCTAGAAAATCAACCACTCCCCGAAATCAGGGCATTCCATTGTCGCCGCCATTTGTCGCCACATCGGCACTCATGTTCTGGAACCACCAGGTTCCCTCACCACCACACTATTCTAGAAACCAACATGTTTTCCATTGCACATACCGAAACACGAGGTCTCTGGTCATCCTCCGTCTATGCCTCAAGATACACCTATCAAGATCCCTGAAAATCACGGCCCTAGGCACCTGATCGATCGTTGCTAACCAACTCATCAAGAACAGATCTACAAAGGCATCTCAACCACCAGTCGCTAGAAAATCCCCACTCGACCGGCCATCACCAACCCAATGAATGCAATGGTGGTTCCGTCACCAGTCACATCGCCGGAAGTATACGACCATCGGTGAGAATCCACCGCGATCAGACCCAACACCCAATAAAGGGTGCACCCCTGAGATCTTCCATCGTCTTATTATGGCATTCATGGCAGCCGTTTCCCACCAAGATCCCCAATACACCCTCCGGAGGACATCATCTTCACCATCGGCTTCCTCTTATCCAAAATCATCACCAGGCGTAGATCTGCATTCTTCGCCCCGCAAACCACAATCATCGGCCATTCGTGACATCGCTGGTGTTCACCCTGCAATACCCATTCCATCAATGCCGATGGGACTCCATAAACGGTATTCACCCACAACCCTTGCTTGATAGTATTAGATTCTGACTGGAATCCTCAGCAGTATGTTTTAAATATCCATCATTACACATTCCATCATTATGAATTAATATTTTCATATTCCATGTGATTATTCGATTTTTTAGAATATCCATAGTTTAATTTAATAATAATGTGATTATTTATATGGAATTTTTTGATCCCCTATTATTCATATCATATTATACTCAATTTATTAATTTAACAACTTGTGTTTTAGTTATTCACCTTTTTATTTCGATTACAACTTACTTATTAATATCTTCTTTTGTGCTTAACCATTTCGAGGCATTTGACCTCACCCTAATTTTTTCCATTAAAAAGAATTCCTTGAACTATTCTATGACTTATATATATGATTATTCATGAGAGAATCATGTTGTTTTCAAATAAAATTATGTTTTAATTTGTTTATTAAACTATAATTCAAGAATCGTGTATGTATCTTGTATACTAGGACTACTAAAATATTTTTTCATTCGGGATACAATTTACATGTATTTAATTCTAATGTAATGTTAGTGGGAATAAACATTGGGCTTATGGGGTCAAGTTTGATACGATCTTGCATTAAATATCAAATTAAATAATAGTTAAACCTACACAATTATAATTGAATCAAAGAAAATAAACATGAAATGGATAGTGGAGTAGAGGTTTCCCTTATTAAACACAGTGTGTGTACTGTGACACCTAGAAAATAGAAAGGATATATTCTTTAAAATGATACTAATTCATTGTTGAAGTTCCAACCCCTTATTATAAATACATAGGTATGTATTTATATAAAATTTTAGTGGACTATTTTCATTCCAAAACTACCCATATAGTTGGATAATTTTTTTATCACCAATACAACCAAATCAATAAAAGAAAAATATTATTAAAATAAAATGACATTGATATATACTCTTTACCATTGAAATTGTGAAAATATTGGATTTTTTTATCCAATTTTATAGGTTTTTTTCCTAAACCACGTGATTCTATCTAGTATTATCCATGATTTCTCAATGGACCAATTTGAATAAGTTTTAGGCAATGAAGATTCAATCGAAGGTGAACTATTTTCTCTATGAAAATCAAAACTATATCTAGGATTTGACTCCCCAATGTTTCATCTCAATTTTGATAGTGTATTGGGATGAAATTATAGTTTTTTTGTATGTAATAAAATCATAGAAAGAAATCTCTGACAAAATGTCATCCATCAACAGGGCCACTTATTATTTGAGTTGGACATTGAAATTTTCATTCAATATATAATGGAACATTGATAGAATTAATTAGAAATTTCTTTTAAAAATTATCTTATTTAATGTCAATTATTTTAAACTGATTTAAAAATATCTGAAATTTGATTTTTCACATTGATTATATATGAAATGATGTAAAAAAGAAATATTCAATGTTGTTTCACATAGGTACTTATAAAACTGAAGATAAAACACATTTTTTCAAGATTTTAACATTTTTTTTAAATAACTGATGTTACAAACTGATCAATAATTTTAGTTAATAAATAATTGATGTTAAAAATAAATGTTTATAACTTTAAAACATTGATTATTAAATAAACAACCTTATAAAGATTTTGTTTTTTATCTTTTTAACTTAGGCTATTTAATAACCACCATTAAAAATCTATCACGACATTGGTTATTAAAAAACTAACATTATAATGATTTTATTTGAATCTTTATAAAATTAGTTATTAAATAACCAATGTTATAAACCGTTTAAAATTTTATTAATTGGTGATAGAATCATTGCTTGATCTTTTATTCTCGATATATATTCTTTATTTTCTCTCGCATAGAATCCCTAACTCATTCATTTAATTTAAATGGAGTACTATAATCTGTCATTTCAATCTGTATACAACCTCATGATTCGTCGGCCTTGTCATTTCACATCGATGATAGATATTCTCATCTCCCTAGTAAGACTCGCACATTTTTGTTTCTCTCTTTTCGGTAGTTCCATAGCACTGAATACTTGACCCTACCTTTTTCAATTTACTAGAGTCCATCCCTAGATTACAATATTTATGCACACTTATGTTTTTTTAGTGTCATCATCATTAACTCAAATAGTTTTTTTGATTGTCTCCAACTAGCTCGTATGATGGTATGTAATCACAATATCTATTAGGAATTATTTCTAATTTAGAATTATCTTGATCAAGTAATTCTATTATATTAATTTCTTGAGTAATTTCACATTCAAATTATTTTATGAATTCCCATTTTGAATCCATGTGTCACTATTGGATCAAGTGGAAGGAAACAAGGTTAATTTGGATTGATATTTGATTATTTTGATTATAGTATCTATTTTATTACCATGGATATCTAGTTTTTCATTATAATAGTTTCATTGAAAATGCATGGCTTTGTATTATTTTCTTATAAGTAATTATTTATCATGAAATTTTCTGATTACAGTTGTATGCACAATATTTTCTTGTCAATTTTATAATTAATTCAATCATAAGAAAAAGGGTTACCTCGCTTGTTAAAAATTTATTCACTGAGGATGTAGATAACTATTAATATATCAATGTAGTGTCATTACATGGTGAGGACCAAATGTAGGTCCTCTCTAGTGATGATCCACATGTGTTCCTTCAATATTTTAAAAATTCCAATGATTTATTGGCTGCTAGAATGGCTCATTGATTGACTTTTGTTATATACATTTTATCACGTCACATTCCTTTGACCATGAAGTTGACTATTCATAAGTCATGTATTTAGTATAACAATAGTTTAACTATATTCCTTTTTTTATAATTACTATTATATATGAATATCCCTGATTTGTTAAATAATAAATCCTTAAGTTATCATAATTCACCTAAAAACCTTATCATATGATATATAATGTGTTATAGGCACTACGATATGTATCATTGTTATGATTGGATTTTTACATAATATTAAATATTTAATTAAATAATATTTATAGTGTTTGAATGCTTGAGCATGTTACCATCCATCTATCCATTTTCATATTACACAACATCCTATATTTTGTCTGTTCACTATTGTATAATATATAATATTATGGTTTGTTACGTTGAGGAATCTATATTTAGATTTTTAAAATTATTCATGGTAATTGGTAAAAATTGTTTTCGATCTATGATGATATTAGGTTTTGGTTGTTGAAAATGGTCTAATAAGGGAAATAAATTTTTTATTCAATTTAAATAAATAATTTATTAAAAAATTGAATTAAATATTTATTTTTTCATTTTAGATTTGATGGATATTCTTTAAGTAGTTCCTTTTTTCTATCGTAAAAAATCGATCATGTTTTTATATTAATTATAACGCAAAAATATATTATTTTGTATGGTAAATTATTTTTTAAAAAATTGATGACATAATTATTCAATAGTAATTTGATATTAATGATGTTTTTTTAAATATTAATATTATATAGTGGTATTTGGGATTAGAACTGTAAATAGAGAAGAATTTTTAATTATCACTTATATTTAAACATATATTCGATTAATGTATAAAATGCATTAATATAATTTTCAATTACAATTATATATATATATTAAAAAATCAATGTTTTGGAACCTTCAAATTATGACATTATTGATATAAATTTAAACATGGTTTTTCTTAGTTAATTTATTCTAACATTTATCACCAATATATTAATTTTAAGATATATTTTTTCTATCTTATAGATAATAACGAGTCGATTATTGGATTATAAAAATACAAATATGTAATGAATATGAGGAAGGTGTTGATTATTTTTGGAATGTTCTAAATGAAATGTTCCAAATAATGACATGTTTTTCTATCAATTACTGCAATGTTTAAATATAAATAAGTTATAATTTTGAGAGTCAAAAATCATTTAATTTTTCATGGTTAAAATATCAGTTACATCACATGGATTTGGCGGGGTTTTAATAGTAAAACATTCAGGTCTATTGATGATGATGATTTCCAAGATGATAAATAAAATAAAATTGAAGAAATGATTCATGATATTGAAGTAGAGGAAATTTAGAAGGAACCAAAAATCGAGTTTATTTAGTGATTCTGAAAAACCATTATATCCTGGTTGTACAAAATTTATGGTTTTATCATTGATGTTATAAATAATTAACATCAAGGTGAATCATGGTTAGGGTAACACAAGTTTTACTTATTTTCTACAATTTATGAAAATTATTCTTCCTAAAGACAACAACCTTCCTGATTCACATTATAATGTGAATAAAATTTTATTCCCAATTAGGTTAGGGTTCAAAAATATACATGCCTATCAAATTGACTATGTGCTATATTGGATGGAATATGAATATCTGTCAAATAAAAAAAAAATTGGATGTCATGGTATAATTTGAATGAAAAAAACTTGTCGATTTAGTTGTTATAGAGAACCCTTCTATGGAAATTTGGTATTTTCCTATAATTCGATGTTAGAAACGTATATTTAAAAACTAACTGGATGAAAAAAGGATATGATGGAATGAATATTAGTGGATATGTGATGTAAAATTATGGAATCTTGTTTATTTTCCATAGAGTAAAGAAAATTGATCAAAAAATTTCAATATTAATAAATGAAGATATAAAAATGAGACTTTGATTATGCACGGATGGTCTGAATCCATATCGAAGACTGAGTATCGTAGATAGTTATTGGAATGTTTTTTTAGTAATTTAAAACTTATCTCATAAATTTTGTATGAAGCATAAATATGACATTTTGAGTTTAATGATCTATGGAACAAAATAACCTGAAAATGATATTTATGTTTTCTCATAACAATTATTTGATGATTTGAATATCTTATGGGAGAATGGTATTATTTTCTATGATTCTAATAAAATGAAATATTTTAAACTACATGAAATGATTATGTTCACTATAAATGAATTCCCAGCATATGGAAATTTTTTTAGATACAGAGTGAGGGGGCATAAAGCATGTCCAATTTGTAAACAATGGACTTCATATTATCAATTGCATCATGAGAAGAAAAAAGTAAACAGTGGTCATCAAATGTTTTTGTCTGTGGATCACTGTTATAGAATATTTTAAAAGGCATTCAATATATCATCATAAATTTTTATTTGATAAACCCCGTTATCACTTATAAATATTTTAAGAGGGTGAAAAACATTGATGTGGCTTCTAGAAAAACACATAAATTTGGTAATTGTAAAAATATTTGGAAGAACCAATCAATATCTTTTGAGCTACCATCTTCGAGATATCATAAGTTGAAACATAACATTGATGTCATGCATGTAGAAAATATTATATTTGACAACATGATTGGAACATTGTTAGATATTAATGTAAATACTAAATATAGGTGTAATTAAATATTATACATAATATCAATGTGAATATGTTTGGATTTAGCTCCCACTCTTGATGGTAGGGAACTGTTTCTTCTGGTCTTGTCATACATTATTCAAGAGGGAAAAATTAGATTCTATCTATATAGTCATGATAAAATATTTCCGTAGGGTTATTCTTCAATTATAAAATAATTTCTTTTATTAATGGATTTAAAGTTTACATGTATGAAATATCATTATTTTAATGCCATGATTAATCAACTTATACTAGTTTCATTTCATGGAATATTTCTCATTTGTGTTAGAATGACTATCAATATGGATTGATATTTTTTCAATTCAACATTTAATAATATGATTTATCTGAATGATTTTAAATTTATTTAAAAATTAATACATTTCTATACAATTAAAATAGAAAATATGTTTCCCTCTATATTGGTTTTATATAATGGTGTTGTTAATGGGTCATTTGGTTCAAGAAATAAGGTTTTGTGGACCTATATATCAATGTTGGATGTATACTTTTGAAAGGTATATGATGATATTGAAGGGGTATGATAATAATACCTATCAACATGATGGCTCCATAGTTGAATAGTATATTTACAAATAGGTTTCATTGTTTTTTACAAGCTACATGTCTACGGTGGAGCACATTGGTTTGCCTCCATCTCGCCATGAAAGAGCTAATTATAGGGAAATGGGATATGTGGCTTCAAATTCAACTATTTTTCAGAATAGTTGATAATAAGTTTTAATTTATACATCATGAATATTATAGATGATGAAAACCCATATATAAAACTACATATTAATGTGTTGAAACCATGTTATCCAAAGAAGAATGATTTTTGGAATTTTAATGAGCATAAAAATAAAATTTTTCAAGGTTTAAAGACAATGTTCTTGATAGGTTAGATGAATCATAATCATTAAAATGGTTAGTGTGTGTTCCATGTTTAAATTTGATAACACAGTCATGGTATTCCATTAATAGATATAAATTTCATATGAATTATTAGGATAATTGAATTACAATTCAAAATAGTTTTTTATTCTTTTTTCTAGACCAAATGTATTTTTCAAGTTCTAAAGGAAAACCACTATTTAAATATCAACTGAATATTATGGCATCATTGAAGAAAAATGGAAGGTTTATTACCTTAAATTTAATGTCGCATTTTTTAACTAAGAATCTATTATCGGTATCATCAGTGTTAGACATGATTAATTTGGAAGGAAACATGCTAATATGAATAGATTGGAAGATACAGTTGAACATTTTATAATAGATACACATGTAAAACAAATTTTTTATGTTATTGATCAATCCAATATGAAGTGGTTTATTTTTTTCAAAAGAAATAAATATTTTGGTTAAGATAAACTTGAACAATATGTTTATTTATGTGAGGTATCTACATCAACTAAAATATTAGAAGATAATAATGATGAGCGTGTTATAGACATGGTGTGTTCCAGAAGAAATGATCACGATGAATGAATTTGGGAAAAAAATTATTTAGTACATTCATAATATTAAAGGTAACATATGTTTATTTTTCATTTAATTTTATAAATTTCATAAAATATTTAATATGTTAATTTTATTTTCATTATTAAAACAAGTATTAAATCTAATAAGTTAAAATATATTTTTTTATTTTTTTTAGTTTTGTTTAGTTTACCATGTATAACCTTATGTACCTTATTTATTTATTTATTTCGTTGAAATGAAATTATTTTAAATCGAATATACCAAATACAAAAAAAAATATTTTATAATTTTTTATTGAAAATATTCTTTTTTTTGTTTAATAATTATATATTAGGTTGGGCCATTTTTAATATTCACCCCCCATTTTTGGATTTATTCTCCTTCATTTACATAAAATTTCACATATCATTAATTTTTTTGGGAATTATTGTTATCTATAAAAAATATGAATAATAACTTGTTATGTTTATTTTAGTTTACTTTTTTGTTTCAAAATTTTTCATTTTTTATTTACATTTATAATCTAATTGTAGAATTTTTATATTTTTGTAAAAATTGTTTGTTGATTTCATTTATAGGATAATGATAGGTAAATAAAATAATCAATAACATACTTTGGGATATGATTGTACTCATTCCTATAGGGAGGTACGTGCACATGATCCTATTTGTGATCCACATCCTACTTTATAATATTTATATACTCCAACAAAGCCAAATAAGTGTTCAAAGGTTGTTATACATGGAAGAACATCTTAAGAAAATATTATCTATTGCATGTAGCCAGGATTAGAGGATACTGATAGACCTTGATGATAATTATATTACAAGAGGTCCTAATTAAAAACTATTAAATAGTATTTTATTAGGTTTGGCTAAAATAAAAGTCAATATACTTGTTGATAATTGGATATGTTTTGAAAAAGTGACACACTATCCATTGTGGGAGAAAATTTTGGTATGTTCATTTGTTTTTTTATAAAAATCAAGAAATTTTTATAGTAATATAATTTTCCCCTGTTGTTATTTGTTGGAATACGATATACCTACATTGGAGTTGTCGGAAAGAAATTTTTATCATAGGATACTAAGTGATGGGGGGATTAAAAATAAACACTCACATATGATTTATTTTTTGGGAGCAGGAAACATCATATTACTTGTGAAATATATCCTTTTTTATATGTAGATACATGAAATAAATTTATTGAAACTAGATTAAAATAATCATTTTTGGTATGTGTAATGTTAAATTTTAAATTTTTTTCTATATTATTTTTCTATTTAATGTTTTATTATTCTTAATTTACACTAATAAAATAGATATCATCAGGATATCCATTATAGAAATGTATACCACAATATTCTATCTTGGGGTGGGTATACATGTTTGGTAGGAAAAATTATGGATGAAAAAGTTCAGAAACCGAGAGAAGAGTCCTCACACTCTAGAGTGGTTTCACCTCCACCCCCCCCCCCCACTGAGATGATGTGAATGATAGAAGAGGGATCGTATTAGTAAACAATGGGAAAATCTTATAGAACTATCAAGTGTTGTATCATCAAAAATTGTAAGATGTTTACTTTATTTGTTAATTAAATTAAATTAAATTCTTTATAAATTTTGATTGATTATTAAATTTTTAGAATAATTAAAACATGATTCTCTTTGGTATAAGAGAAGATATTGGATCTTCGTAGAAGAGGGTAGCGATGATATTTTATCTACAACAATGCGAATGAAATAATACCCTGGTCATGTGCGAGGATACTTATCAGGTGTATCGGCAAGAAATGTTTTTCCATATTCTTTAGCTTCAAGAATGGCGGGTTTTATAGAAAAAATAGAATACGTGGATTCCTATGTTCTGAATATTAATGGGATGATGGAGGATAAGGTCATAGTTTTGGTATAATCCATGTTAGCATAAAGACAAAAATAGTTCCATACTGCTACTCTCACTCCTTTGCCTCCACCAGCAGGTCCCTATCTCCCATATCCTCTTACAGACAACACTTTTTATCTTACTAATACACCCCCCACAGCTTCCCGGTTACTATGATTTATATGTTGGGGATCCTAATTATCATATAATTTCATATTACATGATATTTTATATTGGATATATCATTCACCATCTTTAGATAGAGGTAATGTTGCGTAATTTTAATAAAAATGATGTTAAAGATAAATCAGCTTGGGTACCAATACGAGCAGATGATGTGACTATAGTTGGAAAAAGTATCGACCATTTTTTATTTTGGCCATCTAGTCTTTTGTGACATATTAATATTGTTGTATTTTTATATTTTAACTTTTAATTATATTTTTCTCTATTTTGATTATATTTAAATGTCTATATATTTATCTATTTTTTACAGTAATAAATAAAACATTAAAAAGTATTTTATTATTCATAATGAAAATATAAATACCCATGAATTATTATACATATTCTATTAGTCTTTATATACTTCCAAGATATTAAAACATTTTACTTAGTGTTTATGAGATTCCAACGTAAGATGATGTTTTTGGGTGTAAATGAATGTAGCTCTTTTAAAGAATGATATCATGGAGCTTGTAACTAGTGAAATGTTAGGATCAACATGATAAAAAAAATTCTCCTCTATGTATTAAAATTATTTATTCCCTAAATTAAATTTATTAAAAATTTATACTTATGACTGATTTATATTAGGTAACTCTATAAAATGATTACACATAATGAGAAGACAATTGTTTATGTATTTATGGAACCAAATTTCATTTCACATTCGTTGAGGTTAAAGACTGATGTGGAAAAAGTAGATTATATTGTTGAAAGATTTCATAAGTATATAATTGTTCAGTTATGTTTGTTTTGATGTCTTCAAGAGTATGAAACATTTATCCCACAAAGTGTTATATATTTGTTATCAAAATATCCACTGACAAGAAAATTTATTTTTAGTAATGGTCATTGGATTTTATGTACAAGGGAGAAGAAACATTATTGGTTATTCATTATCCATGTCGAATTGAGACAAAAATTTAATGACGTATTAGAAATATGTTTTGAATTTATTAATAAATTTCTATTGTGTGAATAATTTAAAATTTATTAAATTGATAATATTTTCTAACGGTGGATGACATTTATTTTGAGAGATCATAGATTAAACGGGCACTGATATCAAAAATTTAAAACTAAAGTTGAATTTTCATTCAGAATTAGTACATTATGGATATATTACTTAAAAGGTTATTTCTAATTGAAAAAATAATTAAAAAATCATAAAAATTAAGGAATCAAATAATGTAGATATCATATGTTAAGATTTATGTATGAAATAATTTCAACTAGGTTAGTTTCATAGTTCAATGATGTAAGATATCTTTTGTTACTATTCCTTAAAATTTAATTTTGTATTCATAATACATGTTAAATGATTTCTTATTAATTTTTATCATTGTTTGGACTCTATTTCTTATAGTACAAAAGTGGACACACACTTACAAGTTTAATGGGAAAATCATTTTATAGGATTGGTTGGATTTTAGTTTATTTTTACAAAATATTGTAATTTTGAATTTTGTAATTTTAAATGAATTTATAGTTGTTCTGTTGCTGATTCTACTTGTTTAATGTTTTTCAGCTATAGAGTGGATGGTTGAGATGAAATTTTTTTTAAAAAAATATTTTTAACATTCTATATTTATAACTGATGTAAAAAAACCATCTATGTAATGGTTTTCACTTTTGTTATTCAATAATTTAAATAAAAAACTATATTTCACCTCGGTTATTTAATACAAATCATGAAAAATACATTATCATGTCTATTTAGAATATTTATTATCGTATAACTGATGTGGAAACCCATTTTTCTCATCTGATATTTATTAATAAATATAAAGAAAACTTTATAAATGTTTTTAAGTCGGTTAAAATGTAACCGACATAAAAACAATTCATTGATTTATTTACAATGTCCATTTTTAAGAGATGTTAAAGAAATATATTAAAATAATTTTTAATAATGGCATCTTATTAATGATGTAAATAAGAAAAATAAATACCAATGTGAAAACTCATTTCAGAACTTGTGATTCATGTGGTGTATCAATGTTTTTGGCTTCTTTATTGATCTCATAAAATATAAAACCACAATGATTAAGATTTTATTTGTATTGTCATTAGATATTATTGTGTTGTTCTTATAGCCCTTAAAATTAACAAAGTGGATAAATATTGAGTTGAATTATTTTTTTATGTTTTTATATTGAAGAATAAAATAAAGAATCAAATCATTTGAATCAATATTTTGAAACATATGATCGAAATATTAAACTAAATTTTTTTTGAATGAATTAAAAAAAATAACATATTAATATGTTTATGTTAAAAACCTAAACATTGAATGGAAATTGATATTTTTTAGTAAATAATATGTGTTGGGATTAATATAAAATATTGAATATATATATTATACTAGGGAAAATGAGAAACAGAAATTGTGTAATAAATTTTATAGAGTTTAATAGGCCATCATAGATGATCAAACTAGTCCCTAGATGGTGTGAGGTATGATTATTGTTAATTTTATCCTTGTGTAGGCCTTTATTATATAAGAAAATCCCACTATTTAATTTATTTACATGTTTCTGATGTT
Source organism: Viscum album (assembly GCA_963277665.1). Taxonomy (NCBI): domain Eukaryota; kingdom Viridiplantae; phylum Streptophyta; class Magnoliopsida; order Santalales; family Viscaceae; genus Viscum; species Viscum album. The sequence continues at coordinate 1,270,859,286 of OY728159.1, forward strand.
ATGGATTTTCATGTTGATTTTATGCATTCTATTTTCAAGATACAAACTCTTCTAAACCAAAGAGAGTGTTGGGATTTTGGTTGTGAATATTTTAATATGAATATCAATGATTGTAAATTGGTTTGGAAGTTACCAAACCTTATAAGGAAATGTATGACTTTATATTTGGTATATATTAGTTGAAATCATTAAAATCCCACATCGATGGTTACTCTCAGTAAGGAAATTACAAAAACATCGATGAAAATAAGCATCTCTTTAGATTAAATTGGGATGTACAAGAATCTATAGAAGGGCATTTATTACCAGATATTGGGATGATTTATCTTTATTTTCGAATAGTTTTGTTAGAATATTTTGATTCATTCAATCAATGATATTTTCCAACCATTTTTTACTAATTTAGTGATGTTATTTCTTTAAAAATATATTAGGGTTTCCACAAAAAAAATAAGTGGATTTTATGATTGATATCAAAAAATGGAATAATAAAATTTCCCTTTGTCTTATATATAAGATAAAAAATAATTATGGGAATTGAAATTACAATTTTATGATTTGGAAAATATTGGTTTCTTTTTTACCAAATACATATCCTTGGGTATGACCAGTTCTTCTCACACAAATAGCATATAAAACTCTTTAGCGTTTTCCAGATTATCAAAATACTAACTATGTTATGTTGAAGGGCCAATATCAAATTCATTGAAATGAGTACATGTTTGATCATTTTATGGGAGAATTGTGGTTCTCCAAAATTATCATATGTTCGTGGTATCACCAAAATAGAGTTTGGAAATAGAATATTCTGGATATGGCTTTCAAGATAAAATATAGACATTATGAATATGTGGTAATGCCCTTTGGTTTTACAAATTCTCAAATGAACTTTATGGAATTGATGAATCATAACATTAAATTGTATATTGATTCCCTTTTAGGGGTGTTTTTTATGATGTTATATTTTATTCTATACCCAAATCCAAACATGAGGAACACCTAGAACTATTTTTGGGAATCCTTTGTGAAAATTACCTTAATTTTATGTTTTAAAAGTGTAATTTCTAGATAAATTATATATTCTTCCTTTATCATATCATTTCTGAAAAAGGAGTTTTAGTGGATCTAACATAGATAGAAGCTTATTTCTCATTGTAACCACCGATGAATTTCATTGAGATACACTATTTACTAATCATAATAGGAGAGTAAAAATATTTTTCTAAGAATTATCATGTATTTTCTTATCATTGAAAATATGGATAAGAATAATCATTCCATTCCAATCGAATGAAGAGTTCTAGAAATCAATCTAATAACTAAATTTTCTACTAACATAATCACATATCAATATGCTTCCATAATTAGTACATGGATATGTTGTATTTTGTGATGCATCAGGATCATTATTGGGGTGTTTTCTCAATCATATTGATAATGTTATTACATAGTGATTATAAAAGGTTTTTGGTGAATGAGAAAAACTAACCAACTCAAGACTTGAAATTAACTACTATAGTATATTCTTTTAATAAATGGAATCATTATTATTTTCTTGATAAATTTATGGTGTTTGTAGATTATAAGAGTTTCAAAAAATATCACAAAAAATTAATTTCTATTTAAGTAAACACTAATATATTAAATAACTATTATTTTTACTTCTCCATGATAAACATATTTGGTAAAGGAAATTTTTTTGATGATTCATTAAGTAGAAATTACTTTATTTAGTTGGCTAAAGAATCTTTAGATATGTGGAGGATAATGTCATTTGTAGTGGATATGTATATATAGTTTTCTATGAAAGTTGATATTATGACTTTATTTCATGTCTCGTGTGTTCCTTATTTGTTTTTCTAGGTTATAGATGCCCAAACATCATATTTAACCTACATGACATTGAGGTTAAAACACAATAGTGGGGAGACCACTAAGGGTTAAATTCGAGAAGGGAAATATAAGATATAGTTTAGATATATGATTTTAGTTATTCCTACCTATCATGAATGGATTCATTTATCCTATCACTATAAGAGAAAATTTGATCGTCCTAGAATTTAAATTTTTTATGGTGTTGGTATTATAGTTTTGGTGAGATACCTGAAGTGGAATATAGAATATTTTGTTTCAGTATTCTTCACATATTGAAAGGTAAAGGCAGAGCATCAATGACTAACTTTTACGTTTTATTCCTTACTTATTCCTCAATGAAATTGGGAATTAATAGATAATTATTTTTTGACAAGAATACCTAAAAATGTAAGGGAAAATTATTCAATATGGGTGATTTTGGATTGAATCATGAAGTGGAAACATTTATTCCCTATTCATGAATCCAATCACAGTGGATGATTTTTCAAAACTCTACATTTGAGTAGTGGTACTTATTAATGGGATTAATATTTATATATTTTTAAACTAGGATCCTAGGTTTAAAAATTACTTTTAAAAATCCTTATGCAATTCCCTTGGAACCTAGTTGACCATGAGCATTAATTATCAACCTTGAGTAGATGGATAATTCAAATAAGTGATCCCAACATTGAAATTAATTATTATATTTTCTAATATGGATTTTATAGGATCATAAAAAATATAATATTTCATTAGTAATGATTTCAAACAAAAATATTTATCAGATGTTGATATATATGGATTATCTATGAGCATTGAATGGACATCCGTCTCATTGTCCCATTTATTTTTGTGTAAAAGGTGATTATTTACTTATCAAACCTATTCTTGTGAATGAAAAAATTTCAAATGGTAAAAAAGAGAATGGGGATATCATAAATTCATCTGGAACCATATGCGGAACAATATCAATTGTTGTCATCATTTTCGGAAAATAATCGGTTTTTTATAAGAATTTACCCATGTCTTTGAAGTTGTTATTTTGGTAATATAGGAATGTTTACTTCACAATACATTGGAAAAATTGAAATAAATGAATGAGTTAACGATGTATCTTAATAGTTGGATTTACCAAAAAGTATTAGTTCTATAAATAACATTTTTCATGTATCTCAATTGAAGACGTACCCATATGATCCTACCATGTTATTCCATGGGAACATGTTGATCATTAACTAGATGTGATATTGATTCATCTATTGATGTGAATTCTGCTTATGTAAGGGAAACTATTGTGTGGGAAAAGCATTGGCTTTGTATGAATTGTATGGTAGCATTTTATGATCTAGGAAGAGACATGAGAGCATGAAAATGAAATGACATAACAATGGCCTCATCTCGTTTAGAATAATGAATATATTTTACTTTATTAATATGTAGAGACTAGTGGATGGGCTTGTTTTACACTTTTGGATCCATATATATAACTATTTTTTATGTGTATTTGATTCAATAAATTTATTTACTTGAGTTTTGTGTTGTTCAGGTTGGTTTTGGAATGTTTTGTATGTATTTTTTGATGTGTATGATTTTTTCACTATTAATAGAAACCATGAAACACCACAATGAACCCATGTAAAAAGTATTTGGGTTATTTGGGGAGGTACACCATTGGTGCACAATTTAGAAAAATCATATTCATGTCTATGCAAAACCATGTAATGGAAAACTGAGGGAAAATAAAGAATGTTATGTGGTTTAAATAATTTTATGAGCCAACCATGTGGGTTGTGGGATTAAGAATGTGTCAAATCATTAGTTTTTCACATTTTTCTAAAACGTGTTCCCCAAACTATGTTTCTACAGGAACATTATAGTAACACATTTACAATTGGTGAATAGTTTGAAAAAACCAAGAAACCGAACAATGTAATGTATTGTTCGAACAGTAAAAAATTTTGTTGTAAAAAAATTAATTATAGTATAATAATTATTTATCGAATATCCTAGTACCTCAATTTTACCTTCCTATGTAATCTCCCATGGTAATTTGATTTGATCTGAAGACAACTTTTCTGGAATAAAATTTATTTCGATAACTTGATTAACCACAACATTATCATTTCTCTCTATCTTTCATTTTATTCTCCCATATTTTATCAAATAAATTTTTAAATCTAGTATCTCATGGAGAGATATATATTCCATATTGCATATCATTATAAAATATTGTTTTATATATTTAAAGAAACAATATCAAATGCCAAATCTTGAATATCATAGTACGGTTTTTCATTTTGGCTATTAGTTGACTGTTAAGTGGGTTTTCTCTCATATCCTCCATTCAAGAAAATGAAAGAATATTTTTTTTAATTTTTTAAAGAAATTTTTTTTAATTATTTATTGTATTCTTGAAGAAAGCATGTTTTTAGTTATGGATTTGATATTTTTTATAAATTTAATGGATTTAAAAAAACTCTCATTTTTTATAATGTAAAAAATTAATGTTTTAAAATTATGGTATTGTTTTAATTAATGATTTTAATATGATATTTTTTAAATAAAGTATTTCATTTATGTGAAATAAAATTTGGCATGTAATTGGGAGTACATGGTTAGCATGAGGTTATTTGTGTATGTCACCCTACAGAATGGGCATATCCCCTTTGGGAACCTGAATATTTGTCACCTTATGGTGACTTGGTGGATCAATGATAGATACCTCATTATTATGGATCTATCACTCCAAATAAATTATTTTATAAGTTTTTGTGTGTGTTTGGAAACATATAAATGTATATACCTAATGTAAAGAAAATGTTCTATTACATTTTTTTGGTTTCTATAGACATTTTTTATGGTTTTGAAATAATTTTATTGAAATGACTATAAACTATTATATATAAAATGTGATAACAAGTTTTTTTCATTTTCAAGGATTTGGGATCTCCTTTGGTAATACCAAATGGTTTTATACTTATCCCCTTATTAGGCACCATTGTGCATTTGTAGATGTTGTCTTTTGGAACACATTAATGGAAAATGTATCACACTTCTCTAGTGACGCACCATTATTCAATTGGTATGGAATGTGGTGTTAGAGATTATATAATGTTTTGGATTACTTGTAAGGATACCACATGTGTGTTATATAGTCTTATCATATTTCATTCCTTGTTATTTTTTGTCTTTGATTTTTTTTTACGAAGATATTATTTCTTACAATGATTTATTACTTTGGTTTTATTATTTACTCATGCATCATATAGTGGTTTGTATGTTTTTATTATTTTTTGTGGTTGCTTCCCATATTAAGGGGATATTATCCAACATTGCCTTTATCTTCCATTTAAGTTATTCTTATCCCTTGGGGCCTTAGGGTTTTTACCTAAGTCTAGTAGCACCCATACACTTTTCAATGTAATGAGGATGGGCATTATGTTACATTACCCTAGGGTAAATCTATACAATATCCTTTTCCACTCACTAGTGTCCCGAAAAGGACTAATATTAAAGGAAAAATAAACATCATTATTTGAAATAAAATAGGTTTCCCTGTTATACATAGGCTTATCATAAGGGTTCTCACTAATTCCTCATCATCATTGTTTCTAAAAACCAATAATACTTTCCTCAATACTAACTATACTGAACCAGTCATTACATAGGTATATATTTATATTAAATAAGTTTTTTATGAATATATAATACATCTCATATCAATACTGTAAAGACACATTCATATCATGAATAGTTTTTATTTTTATGAATTTTCACTAAATTACACAAACACAAGACCGAGGATAGTAATAGTTTTGAGTCTTTGGAAACATGCAAATACAAACGACTTGTCCATATTTAATCTACATCATCTCCCACTAATATATTCATAATTAGAACTCTTTTAGCCATATCATATATAAGAAATTTCATAATAACCTGGGGAATATAATCCTGATAAAGGGTGAGCTTTGATTCTCAGTAAAGGTAAACAAGGGAGATATGTAATAATATCATAAACATAAGGGTATGAGATTATAAATTACAAACCATATCAGAATACAAAATATTTTAATATTGATTCATGGAATAAATATTAGATGTTTATAATAAATGAATCATAAGGGAATAAAATAACATAAGATAAGAGATAATATCATTGGTATAAGACATAAATTTGTGGTATACACGTAATAATATAAAATTAGTTCCATATTAGTTAGTTTTTATTTACAAGGCTATCATAATAGAATTAGTTCACTCCCTAAATCATCATAATTGTCAATGTTCACTCCCAATACAATATAGAAGAAAATTTTCACTAATGAACTAGATTCACTACCCTTTCTAGTCTTATCAAAATCATTATATGTTAATCATTACCTAATGCATTTGGGGGATATATATGAAGCATTCATCAACTATTGAATATAATAAAAATGTGTTCCACAAGATCACTAAAAAATTAAACATATCATAACCAATGAAATGAAATGGGCTTTATAAAAGTTTCATTATATAACTACCTATAGTAACTATATTTGTTTTATAACCATTTCAAAATTTTATCATATAAATTTATGTATAAAAAGAAGACTGTTTAAATGAATTTCTTTCAGGTTATATCTCGTAGAAGATAAACTGGTTTCATACACATTTTTCCATCAAAATAACAATATGACTAGGAATAAGAATGTTTTCCTTGGATCATATCCCCAGTAAAGAATAGGTTACATTAAAGAATTTCATAATAAGTGTAAAATGATTTTTATCACTTATTTTAAACATTTATTATGTAAAATAGTCATTCTAACTTATAAATATTTTTTAAAAAAATTATAAAACCCCTTTTCAGTGAAAATAAACATAAAAACATATAAAGGTAACATTGAAAAATATTTTAAAACATTTTTTAAAGAAAATTTACATTCTGATTTTAATTAATAAAAAATAAAAAATGGAGAATAATTTTTTTTTGCTAATTAACATGAAATATTATTATACAAGATTTAATGACAATAATGGTTACAAGTATGGAAAATTCCATTCATGTCGTACTTGTTAAGAAAAAATATCCGTTCAAATTTTTTGTAAAGGAAAAAGCAGCATTGTTTTTAAAATTAAATTAAAAATCCAATCAAAAAAATTCAAAGAAAAACATAGATGGAAATATATTTTAAAAATATTTGGATAATAATACAAATATTATTTTTTTAGGAAAAATTGTGTTGGAAGAAAACAGATTTTCAATCTAAGTGTAAAATACAGTCAAACATTCATAAAAAAATATTTATCAATTATTATAAGTGCCAATATGTGTAAAAATGTTTATATTACATAAATATATTATTAATGATAACTATAGAAAAAATTTAATTAGTTTAATTAGATTTGGGTCATTAGATTTTATCATTGGAAACATTATAATAAACAATCACGATAAATTGTGATATTGTAACATAAAATCATTACCAAATCAGGAATAGTGAATCATAAGTACCATGAAGGAATAACCTAAAATGGAACTAAAAATATATATTTAATAAATAAATTTATGATATTACATTTCAATGGGATTTATATACACATCTTAAAATAATATAGGTGCATAACATAATGTACATATTAAATAAATAATGATTTGAAAAAAATACATACCTTAAGTCGGGAATTCTATCGTACATGTTAAAACAAATGGAATAATAAACATATGTTAATTATAAATCAAATAAAAAACAACGCATATAGATATATATATATATATCATACCATATATTATTTACTTATGAAATTTTGTGACCCATTTAATATAAATTTCTAATTATTGTAATGTTTATGAATAGTCATTCTTCCTCATATTTGGACTCATTGGTGTTTTTACATAATGATTGTTCTCATAATAGTGCTGGGTTTTAGAATCATATTTTTATTATGTTTTAATTTCATTGTTTTAATATCATTCATTGAAATTTAATGTGGATTTTTGTGGGTTCATCTTTCATTCTTTAAAAAAGGTCTTGTGTTGATTCTCTGAATGCACCAAATCAATTGGACTTAGGGCATTCCACTAATGTGAATATGATGCAATATTAGATTTCCAATAAATTTATAGATTTTGTAAGATAATTACACCTCATGTATTTAGTGATATTTTATTTTTCTTTAAAAACATTTTACAAATATAGCTTTGATTACCAACTCATGACTCATATCGTTTTGATATTGTTTTCTTAATAACTGATTTGTTTTCTATAAATGTTTTGATTTGTCATTTTTTGTCCTCTAGAATTAAATGTGGTCTTATAATCATCATAATTTTTACAATGTTCTAAATATATTATATATTTATTATACTTTGAAGACCTGTAAAATTCAAGGGAAATTATTTCTTAATTTTCTTTGGGATTTTACAAGAACGCGGTTTCGGACGGCACTTGATTCTGAGGCCCGTTGTGCTCGGAATTTTTATTCAAAGTTTAGCTCGGGTACGTTTAGTGAACGAATGAGTGGGTTTCCCTAACTTTTGAACCGGTGCTCGGAATCAAATTCCGAGGGCACTGATGAATTCGCAGCGCCGTTAATTGCTTACGAACACCTTTTCCGGAGTTGCGTTTACACGGGAGGAGTTGTTAAAAATTGTGGAAGTTAAAAATAAAAATTGAGCTACAATTTTTATTTTTACTAGTGGTTAACCTTTTGGTGGAAGTTTTGTAACCACCTAAGAGAGGTTATGAGGGTGGTGGGGCCCACACGAACCCCACCCCTTCATTTTTACCTAACCCCCCTTAACCACCTTTTAATGACAACTTTTAATTAAGTGGTTTAAATTCAATTTTTGAATTTTAATACTGAAGTCATGATAATAAAATAAGTAAAGCACTTATTTTATTTTTGGGTTGGACTTTTTGTGTTGAGAGGGGATTGGTAGAAAATGGGGAGGCTTGAAGATCTTCATCGAAGAATGCGAAGAACGCGAAGAACATGAAGAACGCACCGATCTCCAATGAAGAACGCCGAATCCTCGGAGATCGACTACGCGACGCTATTTACCGCAATGCCAACGGCCCTCTCCTTCCGCGATGCCTTCTTTCGCGATGATAAATTCCTCGACAAACCCTCGCTCAATGAATTCGACGAGGTAGGAGATTTTTTTTGTTTGTGAATACTTCCTTTTCAGTTCTTCATGAAACTTTGTCGCTTGCTATCAATTAACAGGAGGGGGAAGGACCGCATAAACACGGCCGACCCTCCTCCCTTGTAAGTTGTGTTGATGCGGTTCTAAGGAAAGCGGCGCGATGTAACGGCACCGCGTGGGATCATATGGCAAGGGTGAGCGGCGCCGTCACGCCGCGCCGGAGAACCTCGAAGACACCGCGGCCGGAGCGGGGCTGTAGTTGAGGGGCGCGACGTCATCGCGTCGCGCCGGACGGACCAAGGCCTTGGCGGAGCAGGGACCGGCGGACGGGTCCGGGCCGCCGGCGTCAGAGCAGGGGGACCAGCCCATGCCGGTCCCGTGGCGGCAGCAGCCGGCCGGTCGGAGCGGGCTTGCCGGTCAGAGGAGGAGCCGGGGGTTACGACCCCCTATAGGCCGGACAAGAGCATCCCACCATATGGGGGTCGCGTTTATGAATAGGCGAGGGGCACCCCCCCCCCCCCCCCCCCCGCACCCCAAACGCTTGGCCGTTTCGGCCGAGCCACCTGGACAGCGCCAGCGCGTCGGGCCGAGCCGCCAGGCCAGACCGCCAGGCCGGGCCGCGCCAGCTAGGCCAGGCCGCGCCCAAGCTGGACGGACCCAGACCCGGGTCGGGTCGACCCGGTTCGGGCCGACCCATGGGGTCTTGGGCCGAGTCGGTTCGGGCCCGAAACCCCCATACCCGGACCTCTTTCAGTCTTTTGCCCATAACATGGGCTGCAGACTTCCGATCGATGCACCGTCAGCTACGATGCGATCCTTGGATCGATATGGTCGTTTTGGTATATTAATCTCAAGGTTTCGGAGTACTTTGGTTTTAGCCGGGTTGGTTCGAGCACGAAACCAACTGGGCCCCCAGAGCGAAAATGCTTATAACTTGAGCTCCGGACGTCCGATTGACGTGCCGTCGACTTTGATAGATTCCTCTTAGTGAGAATGAACTTTTGGCTTACTACGCTCGAGGTTTGGATGTAGTTGGAGTACAGTCGGGTTGGTTTTTACTTAAAAACCAAATGGGCCCCTGGGACGAAAAAGCCAATAACTCTCAGACCGGGCGTCCGATTGACGTGTCGTCTATGTTGTTGAGTTCCTGTTGACGATACGGAAATTTTGGATACATCAACTCCGGACTATGTTTTAGTTGATGTATCATCCCCTCGGTTCGTGGAGCGGACCCTCCCGAACGAGCTTGTTGTGTTTGGGAACCCTAGAGCTGGTTGCGACTGCGACAACGATGATGACTGTACAGAAATCCTCTGCGGATTCGACGGCGATGACTACAGCACTCAGCGATCCTACGTGGATTAGTGCTACCGATCCTGTGTGGGTCAGATCCTAGGTCAGTGCTCAGCGGTCCTGTGTGGGCTAGCACCTACAGATCCTGTGTAGGTCCGATCGTGTGTGGGTAATTGCAGGAGTTAGTTACATATCTATCCTTTGTGGGTCATTGCAGGGGTTAGTACCTATCGATCCTGTGTGGGTCCGACGGCTTAGATGAATCAGTGGCTACATCTGATCATCTCTATCATCTTACGAAGATGTATACCTGTGTGAGCTGAATCTTGACTTTCAATCATTATCTTCGATATGATTGACATGCTTTCCTGTGTGGATTGTGTTGTGCTATCCTGTGTGGACGTGATCGAACTTGGGCTCGAATGTTGGAACCGAACTGGAATTGATGACTTAGGTATATGTATGGGCATATACCTAAGTAGTGTCGGATGTTACTTTGTGATTGTATCTTTACTTTTTGGATTATCCTTTGTGGATTTTGGGAGACCTTAGGGGGTCTCGGGGTTCCTACTGAGTAGCTTATACTCACCCCTGCACTGGCTATGCCGGCACTACGTTGTGTTGGTTGCAGACGACAGACATCGCTGATCGTGGTTGAGGCTTGCGGAGCAGGTCAGTACCTGGAGGTGGACCACTGGGCGGTACATACTCAGAGCGGATGGCTGGACCCGAGGAGCTATGGAGGCTATCTGTACCCACCCTTCAGATGGGACTTCCAGTGGGCAGTTCGAGGCTGCGGCTTTACTTTTCAGTTGTTGTACTCCCTTTTTCAATTATACTTTACTTTCCGTTTGGGTTTGTATTCTATCCCACTTACTTTTCCACACTTACTATTGTACCCAGTTTTTACGTAGTGTTTACTTTTACCGGGTATTACGCCTTGGTGCTAGTCGCCAGCCCCTGGCCTATGGAAGGAGGGCTTGGGGTAGTCATGGCACGGGCCCCGAGGACGGGTCGTGACAAATTGGTATCAAAGGAGTTCTGTTCTACCACAGAACATTGGACTCTGATCTTTCTTCTATGGGAAGCAATAGTGTTAAGGGTATTGGGTGTGGTTATCAGTCCAGGAAGTCCAGTGTTGGTGCGGTGGTCGACGTATCCGTACACCAGGACCCTGACTTATGATTTCCGAATTAATGCACGAAAACATTGATTGCATGTGTGTTTCAAGTTTTCATTGTGATTACTTTGTTTCAGCTCACCAGGTATACTGTTCTGACCATGGCGCACCTGTCTCTTTTGAGGATGGCCCCACGACGGCTTCCAGGTAGGGTTCCGAGCATTGTGCGGGACGACAGCCCACCGAGCGACGAGGCCTCGGTACAGCGCCCTTTGACAGCAGAGGAACCAACGGTACCTCTACCCGTCGAGCCACCGATGCTACCAGCCCCAGCCGCTGACGATGCACATCGCCTTAGTGCACTGCATGAGTTTCAGCATCAGTGACCGCCCATGTTCCGCGGGGAGACAGACCCTCAGGAAGCTGAGGATTGGTTGGAGGCAGTTGTACGAGTTTTCAAGTTAATGAGGACACCAGCTGACCTCATGGTGATCCTCACAGCGAGATTCCTGCACGCGGCAGTACGCAGATGGTGGAGCTTGATGCTTCAGGTGCACGATGAGGCATCTCTCCTCTGGACGGACTTTGAGAGCCTCTTCCGCTCGGAGTTCGTCCCAGCCACCCTCCATGCGGTGTGCATCCGCGAGCTTTTAGAGCTGTGGCAGGGCAGCTTGACGGTCGCCCAGTACTCGGCGAGATTTACTGATCTCTCACGTTATTCGATGGACATGGTACGGGACCCATTCTTCCAGGCCCGGACTATCGAGTAGGGATTGAGGCATGAGATCAGGGCATCACTGATCTCCCTCATCATTCCGACACAGGCAGGGGTACTAGAGCGAGCCCTTCTCATCGAGAGCTTCCTTGCTGAGCCTACATCAGCAGTGAGACCTACCGCAGGGCGACACGTAGCAGAGTCTTCTGCAGCAGGCAGTCGACGGATGACTCATGGGTCCAGGCAGACCAGACCCTTATGCATACGACCTCAGGACATTGGCTTAGAGGTGCGGGGCACACAGCGCAGAGCTAGTCTTTCGAGAGGCATACAGTGCTACGCATGTGGCGGGTAGGGCCACATGGCTTGTGACTGCCCGACCCGTCGTATCGAGTAGCAGCATACGGTTGAGCGACCACACAGGAAGAGGTAGAGGATCGACCCTGGAGGTCCGCAGGGAGCAGGAGGATGAGGCAGAGGAGCTGGTCGAGCAACAGGTGGTGGGAGACACTTTGGGGCTCTACCACCACCACCAGGAGGAGGTCCACCCCGACCTCAGGGAGCTGGCGGGCAGAGACATGCACAGCTCCAGGAAGCGAAGGCCTATGACCACGGCACGCTAGAGATGATTCGAGGTATTATCTGTTCCTATTCCACCCTTGCTTCAATTCTTATAGACATGAGAGCGAGTCATTCTTTCATAGCTGCTTCCCTTGTTCGGAGCTCGGAGATTTCGACAGAGCCGTTGGCTCGATCCTTACGGCTAGAAAATCCTACGGGAGCAAACTTGACGATTACGCACTGGTTCCGGCAGTGTGAGCTTACTCTAGGAGGTGATAGCTTCGGCTGGGATATTCTTGTAGTGGCGTCGAGTCCTTACAACGTCATCTTGGGCATGGATTGGTTATCTACAGTCCATGCTCAGATTGACTTTATTAGGCGCAAGGTGAGATGTGTACGCACCGACGGGAGCAGGTTCACCTTCACCGGCGAGAAGGGAGCCTTTTCAGAACAAGATGGACTCATGCAGAGGAGAGGACAGCCCATAACTCATTAGTTGGCTAGCCTCATCCTAGGAACAGTTGACGTGTGGAGTCCGAGCTTACCTGTAGTGGTGGATCAGTATGCGGACGTTTTTCCCGACGATGTTCCAGGACTACCTCCCCGCAGAGAGGTAGACTTTTATATTGACCTATACCCCGGGACAGCACCAATATCCACCCCAGCATATCGGATAGCACCATCCAAGCTTCGAGAGCTATGGGTACATCTGGAGGACTTCCAGGGCAAGGGATTCATCCGACTCAGTGTTTCACCCTAGGCTTCCCCAATATTGTTCGCCAAGAAGGCGGACGTGATCTTGACACTTTGTGTCAACTATCGTCGCTTGAACCAGGTGATAGTGAGGAATATTTATCTACTATCGAGGATTGATGACCTCTTCGATTAGCTCAAGGGAGCACGGTGGTTCTCGAAGATATACCTTAGATTAGGCTATCATCATCTCAGAGTTTGGGACAAGGACGTGCAGAAGACGTCCTTCAGATGTCGGTATGGCCACTATGATTTCTTGGTTATGCCATTCGGTGTAACCAATTCTCCAGCAGTGTTCATGGGCCTAATGAATAGGATATTTCAGCCTTACCTCGATCGATTTGTTGTGGTCTTCATCGATGACATTTTGATATACTTGACGGCAGAGGAGGAGCACGCCTACCACTTACGGGTTTCACTGGACACACTCCGAGAGAACCAACTTTATGGTAAGCTCTTAAAGTGTCAGTTCTGGATACGTGAGGTCCACTTCTTGGGACACGTCATCTCTGAGGTGGGAGTTGCGGTGGACCCTGCGAAGATCGAGGCAATGTTAGCTTGGGAGCCACCCAGGAGCGTGATGGAGGTGCGGAGTTTCTTGGGACTAGCTGGGTACTACCGGAGATTCATGCCAGACTTCTCCAGAGTTTCGGTACCGCTTTCAGCTTTGACGAAGAAGGGGAAACCCTTCGTGTGGACAGACAGATGTCAGCAGAGCTTCCAGGAGCTGAGACAGAGATTGTCCAGCGCACCTATCTTGAGGCTACCGGAGGAGGGATTAGGGTACGTAGTTTACTGCGATGCATCAGGGACCATATTTGGATGTGTCCTAATGCTTGAGAGGACAGTGATTGCATATGGATCACGTCAGTTGAGGCATCATGAGAAGAACTATGCTACACATGACCTAGAGTTAGCAGCAGTTGTCTTCGCTCTGAAGTTGTGGCGACACTATCTTATGGGCGAGTGCTTTATAGTCTATTCTGACCATCAGAGTCTCAGGTACATCTTCTCGCAGAAGGACCTGAACCTGAGACAACGGTGATGGCTCTAGTTCCTCTAGTACTATGACTTTGATATAGTCTATACTCCTGGAAAGGGGAACGTAGTGGCCGATGCACTCAGTAGGAGGTCGTGCATTCAGCTACTTGGGGAGGTGAATGAGCAGCTAGCTGCTTTGAAGATATCCTTCGTGGATAGAAATGGAGCACCCTTTCTTCAGTCACTCATAGTCACTCCTCCACTGAGGCAGCGGGTCAGAGAGGAACAGCATGGGGACGCTGACTGTGAGACGTGGCGTGCGCAGATATCCTCAGGACAGGCACCTGATGATTTCTATGTAGGAGGAGAGAACGATGTCCTTTTCAGAGGACGTACCTTGGAACCAGTTGTTTTACGAGAGGAGGTGCTGAGAGAGTTTCACACTTCCCCTTTGGCGGTACATCCTGGAGTGGCAAAGATGTACCAGGATCTCAGACGACAGCACTGGTGGCTAGGCATGAAGAAGGTTGTGGCAGAGTTCATTTCTCGATGCCTCACCTGCCAGCAGGTGAAGGCAGAGCACCAGGTACCAGCAGGCTTGGAACAGCCCATGGAGGTCCCGAAGTGGAAGTGGGATGGGATATCTATGGACTTTGTGAATGGACTTCCATGCACTTCCAGAGGTCACGACTCCATTTGGGTGATTGTCGACCGACTCACCAAGTCGGCTCACTTCTTACCCATCAGAGAGCAGGGCTCAGTGGAGAGCTTGGGACGAATCTACGTTCAGGAGATTGTACGGATTCATGGTATGCCATCATCCATTGTCTCTGATCGAGATGGTCGCTTTACTTCCTGGCATCGGAAGGGGTTGGAGGAGGCATTTGGGACGCAGCTACGTCTTTTCACCGCCTTTCACCCCCAGACAGATGGTCAGATGGATAGGACCATTCAGACACTCGAGGACATGATCCGTGCATGTGTCATCGACTTTGGTCGCAGCTGGGAGGACCACCTACCCTTGGTGGAGTTCGCGTACAACAACATCTACCACTCCACCATCGGGATGGCACCATACGAGGTGTTGTATGGCCGACCTTGCAGATCTCCTCTGTGTTTGGCAGACCCTGGGGAGTCAGCACTTGTTGGACCGAAGATGGTCCAGGCCACGACAGAGAAGGTCCAGGTCATCCAAGAGCGGATGAGGACAGCTCAGAGCCGGCAGAAGTCTTATACTGACAGGAGGCGGAGGCTACTGGAGTTCGAGGATGGCGACCACGTCTTCTTAAGGGTCTCACCTCGACAGGGATTACGTAGATTTGGCCGAGGCGGCAAGTTCTATCCACGCTTCATCGGACCATTCCAGGTCCTCAGCAGGATTGGCGAAGTGGCTTATCGCCTGGCTCTACCACGTCAGTTGCACCGGGTGCACGACGTCTTCCACGTATCTCAGCTGAGAAGATACGTGCATGACCTGACGCATATCATTGACCATGGGGAGCTGGACATAGGCGATGGGGCGACTTTTGCGGAGGTCCCAGTGGAGATCGAGGATCAACAGGAGTGGGTCCTACGTGGACAGTCGATTCCTCTAGTGCGCATCAGATGGCAGCACGGGAACCTTCAGGAGAGCACTTGGGAGCGGGAGGCTCAGATGCGTGCACAGTACCCACATTTGTTCCCCTAGTTTATGATGTATCTTTAAGGGGATGTAAATCCCTATGGTGGGAGTAATTTAATGACCCGTAAAATTCAAGGGAAATTTTTTCTTAATTTTATTTGGGATTTTAAAAGAACACAGTTTCAAACGGAACTTGATTCTGAGACCCGGTGTGCCCGGAATTTTTATCCAAAGTTTAGCTCGGGTACGTTCAGTGAACGAACGAGTGGGTTTTCCTAACTTTTGAACTGGTGATCGGAATCGAATTCCAAGGGCACTGATGAATTCACAACGCCGGTAATTTCATAGGAACACCTTTTCTAGAGTTGCATTTACACGGGAGGAGTTGTTAAAAATTGTGGAAGTTAAAAATAAATATTTAGCTACAATTTTTATTTTTACTAGTGGTTAACCTTTGGGTGGAAGTTGGGTAACCACCCAAGAGAGGTTATGAGGGAGGTGGGTCCCACACGAAACCCAGCCATTCATTTTTCCTAACCCCCCTTAACCTTCTTTTAATGAAAACTTTTAATTATGTTTTTTAAATTCAATTTTTGAATTTTAAAACTGAATTCATGATAATAAAATAAGTGAAGCACTTATTTTATTTTTGGGTTGGACTTGCTGTGTTGAGAGGGGATTTGGAGAAAAAGGGGAGGCTAGAATATCTTCATCTTCTTCATCTAAGAACGCGAAGAATGCGAAGAACGCACTGATCTTTGACAAAGAACGCCGAATCCTCAGAGATCGACTACGCTGCGTCATGTACCGCGATGCCAACGACCCTCTCCTTCCACGACGCCTTCTTCTACGATGATAAATTCTGTGATGAACCCTCGCTCAACGAATTCGACGTGGTAGGGGATTTTATTTTTTTTCATGAATACTTCTATTTCCTTTCTTCGTGAAACTTTTCCGCTTAATATCGATTAACGGGAGGGGGCCGGACCGCACAATCATGGTCGACCCTCCTCCATTGTCAGTTGTGTTGATGCGGTTCGAAGGAAAGTGGCACGGTGCAATGGCACCGCGCGGGATCATACGGCAAGGGTACGTGGCGCCGTCACGCCGCGCCGTTGAAGTCGAACAAAGGCGTGGCACCATCGCGCCGCGCCGGAGAACCTCGAAGGAACCTCGAAGACACTGCAGCCAGAGCGGGGCCACAGGAGAAGGGAACGACGCCGTCACGCCGCGCTGGAAGAACCAAGGCCACGGCTGAGGCCACGGGAAGCAGGGACCGGCGGCTGGTTCCGGGCTTACGGTATCGGAGCAGGGGGACCGGCCAATGCCGGTCTCGTGGTGGCAGCAGCCGGCTGGCTGGACAAGAGCGGCCCCCCACATGGGGTCCGTGGTTACAAACAGGGCAGGGTCAGCACCCTCCCCCCCCCCCCCCCGCACCCCATACGCTCGGCCGTTTCGGCCGAGCCACCTGGCCAGCGCCAGCGCGCCGGGCCAAGCCGCCAGGCCGGAACGCCAGGCCGGGCCGCGCCCAGGCCGGGCCGGGACGCGCCAGTTGGGTCGGGCCATGCCCAAGAGGGCCGGACCCAGACCCGGGTTAGATCAAACTGGTTCGGGCCGACCCAAGGGGTCTCGGGCCGGGTCAGTCCGGCCCCGAAACCCCCATACCCGGACCTCTTTCGGTCTTTTACCCATAACATGGGCTGCGAACCTCCGATCGATGCACCGTCAGCTGTGATGCAATCCTTGGATCGATATGGTTGTTTCGGTATATTATGCTCAAGGTTTTGGAGGACTTTGGGTTCGGCCGGGTTGATTCGAGCATGAAACCAACCGGGTCCTCGGAGCAGAAACGCTTATAACTTGAGCTTCGGACGTCTGATTGACGTTCCGTCGACTTTGATGGATTCTTCTTAGTGAGACAGAACTTTTGACTTACTCTGCTCGAGGTTTGGACGTAGTTGTAGTATGGTTGGGTTGGTTTTGACTTAAAAACCAACCGGGCCCCTGGGACGAAAAAGCCAATAACTCTCAGACTGGGTGTCTGTTTGACGCGCCATCTGTGTCGTTGAGTTCCGGTTGACGATACAGAACTTTTGGATACATCAACTCTGGTCTATGTGTCAGTTGATGTATCATCCCCTCGACTCGTGGAACGGACCCTCCCGAACGATCTTGTTGTGTGTGGGAACAGTAGAGCTGGCTGCAACTGCGACGACGATGACGACTGTACAGAAATCCTCCATGGATTCGACGGCGATGACTACAGCACTCAGCGATCCTACGTGGATCAGTGCTACCGATCCTGTGTGGGTCAGATCCTGTGTGGGTCAGCGCTCAGTGGTCCTGTGTGGTCCAACGCCTACAGATCCTGTGTGGGTCCGATCCTATGTGGGTCATTGCAGGGGTTAGTTACATATCGATCCTTTGTGGTTCATTGTAGGGGTTAGTACCTATCGATCCTATGTGGGTCCGATGGATTAGATGAATCAGTGGCTACATCTGATCATCTCTATCATCTTACGAAGAAGTATACCTGTGTGAGATGAATCTTGACTTTCAATCATTATCTTTGATATGATTGACTTGCTTTCCTGTGTGGATTGTGTTGTGTTATCCTATGTGGACGTGATCGAACTTGGGCTCGGATGTTAGAGCCGAACTGGAATTGAAGTCTTAGGTATATGTATGGGCATATACCTAAGTAATTTAGGATGTTACTTTTTGATTGTATCTTTCCTTTGTGGACTATACATTGTGGATTCTGGGAGACCTTCGGGGGTCTCGGGGTCCCTACTAAGTAGCTTATACTCACCCCTGCACGAGCTATGCCCGCACTATGTTGTGTTGGTTGTAGATGACGGACAGCGCTGATCGTGGTTGAGGCTTGCAGAGCAGGTCGGTACCTGGAGGTGGACCACTGGGCGAGATGTACTCGGAGCGGACGGCTGGACCTGAGGAGTTGTGGAGGCTATCTGTACCCACCCTTCAGGTGGGACTTCCAGTAGACAGCTCAAGGTTTCGGCTTTACTTTTCAGTTTTTGTACTCCCTTTTTCAGTTATACTTTACTTTTAGTTGGGGTTTGTATTTTGGCCCACTTACTTTTCTGCACTTACTATTGTACCCAGTTTTTACTTAGTGTTTACTTCTTCTTGCTTGCTCTGTGGTGTTTGTTTACTTTACAAAGGAAATGCCATCCCTTTTTACCGGGAATTACGCCTTGGTGCTAGTCTCTAGCCCCTGGCCTATAGAAGGCGGGCTTGGGGTAGTCACGGCATGGGCCCCGAGGATGGGTCGTGACATATATATTTAGTTAGAGTAATCCATAAAATTTAGTGATAAAAATTAAAAACACTATTCATTGATATACTAGGCCATATGTATGCATGAATGCCATTTCAATTTTATTTTAATATTAATAAATATAAGATTAAATATTTTATTATGAATATAAATTGTTTTCATATATAAATCGTATTTTTATTGAGTTAATCCTTAACACCTTCCATGTAATGTGGGAAGTAATCACATCATTTTTTCATGGAGATAATATGTCGTACACATGAGCGATGTTATTGTAATCCAAAAAATGAAATAAATAAAGCTTTGTGTGATATATTAATTATAAAAGAACCATATTAATAGAATTATAATATATAAATTATTAATCCATTGTTATTTCCATTCTTGAGGGGTGGTAATGGTTAAATTAATAACATCGATTCATGAGGCGGAATTCCGCTACACAAATGAATGATGGTTTCATAACCCATTTAATGAATATGGATACTGTTTTAGGTAATAAAATTAATTTAAAAAACTCAATATATGTAATATACTATGTTTGTTATTTCATAATGGTACATTATGAATTGAAGGAGATAAATAAGGAAATGAGAAAAAAAAATCTCATTGATAGATGTAACTACTTCTTCGAGTATCCTCAGGTTTGCACAAAAAAAATTGTTCCTATGTTATTTTTTTCAAAATATTGATTTTTAGAATGATTAAGGATATTGGGAATTAATTTGTGTAGTTATTTTTGTAAAACAAATTCTTATGGTATACAGTGGATAGGTGAAGGGGTGGAATATTATAGGTGCGTTGAGTGGAACACTTGTAATTGTTTAGAAAGAAAACATTTAACCCATGTTTTTCATGTCACAAAGCTCAAATAAGGGGGAATTATTTATTATATAAGATATTATATCTATATATGGCCATAAAAGTTTTTTTAGACATCTTTTTGAATAAATTTTACCCTTATAGTTTTATTTTAATGCCCACCCATGGAAACCCCATTATTACATTAACCATGCGGAAAAAATTTTACTATTGTTACTATTTATTTTTGTAAAAACTAATTTAAACTTATTATATAATATTAATTATTTATATTAGATATATGGAATTTATTATTTCAAATTCCATTCATATAAGTGGACAAATGTAACATTAAATTAATCTCACAGACATGACGAGAAAGTGGATTTTGAAATGGAAAATGTTCAAAAGTTCACATAATTTTAATGTCAATGTTCAATATGAAATTGATTCAAATTACCTAAGTTTCATTAAAATATATTAAATAAAACAATTCATAATTTAAATCTTATTTGAAATATATTTTATCATTATATATAAAGTAATTGAAAAAGTTGTTCTCAATTAAGATTCAGTATTTTTTTATTATTCATCGACAAATGAAACATTTTCAAATAATCCACCAAACTCACCATAAGTTAATATTGACATGATTATTTGAAAAATGAATTTTATTTTATCAAATTTATTTTCTAAAAATTTGAAAATTTTTTATGTTTAAAAAAATTAGTAACATACAATTTTTAGAAAAAATACTATTTTTCCAACATATAATGATTTTAATGAAAATTATGTACTTTTTGAAAATTTGTATTATTTAAATAAAAAAATTATACATTAAATATCAAAATTAATAATTATAATTCATATTTTTAATTTTAATTTCTAGGTTATACAATTCATTTTTTAATATCAATATTAATAATATATCATTGTCTTGATAAAACATCATATTGAGTGTAATCTAAGATAATGTAGTGTTTCAAGTAGTATGTGAAGATAAATTTCATCTTTATGAAGAACGCACAAAATGGTATTTCATATAATTAAATAATACTTTGGTGATTTTTGTATGGAAATATATCAATAAATTCTATTTTTTCAAAATAATTAAAATTCATAAAACCATGCGGTGTAACATTCTCTCCCCCTTAAATTTAATGTCTCCTTAAAAATTCATCACTATAGTAAAAAATGAGGATTATTCTACATCATTATGTCCTCAAGTTATAATAAATATTTCACAAACTCATGGTTTATCTACAAAAGAAAATTGACTGGGTGAGTGGTCTTGTTTTTTTGACCTTTCTCATCACAATCTAGAATCACCACTGGTTGATCCTCATAAAAAATATATTTAACATGAGGTTTGATTTATAGTTTTTTTACATGTTAAGGTTCATTTATATAATTACTCATGAGATACATATGAAACACATCATATACTTGATATATGATTGGTGAAAGTGCCAATGGTAAGCTATTGTCCTAACATGATTAAGAATTTCAGTGGGAATGACATACCTAGGGATTAGTTTCCTTTTATTCCTTAACATCATAACTATACTCCATGAAACAATTCATAGAAAATCCTCATCACCAATATAAAATACTAACTCACACAAATAAATAACATCGTATGTTTTATTTTGACTCCATGTTTTCTTGATGAGATACTGAAAGACATTAACCTTCTCTACCATTTCCTTATCAATATCAGGACACAATATCATTATTTCTCAAAATTCATTATAACATGTTGAATCTATAAATTTCATTCTATATAGGGCTACATATAGATCCATCATTATTCTTCAGTGAAAGCTATTAGTGTAAGAAAACTGAATTAGTGGAAGATGTTGATAGTGACAACCATTGACATCAAAATAATTTGATCTCAACATAACCTCTAGGGTTTGATTTTTTCTTCCAATATGACTATCTATAAAAGTATGATATATAGTGCTGAAACATAGCTCTGTATCAAGATATTTAGGAAGTCTTTGCCAGAAATTTTAGGTTTACCTTAAAACCCTATTAGACACAATGGAATGTGGTACACCATATAACCATACAACATATTTAATGAAAATCATATAAATATTTTCCAAATAAGATAACTATCTAATAGAGAAGAAATTTTCTATCTATGTACAAATATTTTGAAATGCCCGGACCCTATAAGCCAGGAGTCAGGGCATTATTTTTCTACATTAGCATGATTATAAGGAATCAAATCTCAAACTGAAAATTAGATTAGTAGTTTTGTAATACCATATTACATAAATGATACTCATAGTACGTTAGAAAATATATAAAATACAGCATGATTCATAATAAAATGAAATAAATAAAATCCTTGAAACTCATTCGACATTTTATTCTTCCCAACAGGGGGGAATGAAAACATATTAAGGGTGATATGAAATTATCTATAAGTTTTATATGAATAAATAATTAGAAAAAAAATTAAATATGTCATAGACATTATGGAAATGTTAATAATCTGAATGAAACACATGCCCTTAGTAAAGTGGTAATGAAAATTCATCCAAAGATTTTGTCATTGTGAAAATATCAGGGAAAGTAATAAATGTGTTATAAAAGAATACATGTCCTTTTTATTGGATGTCATGTATCTGGGGCATGAAAATTATACCAATAATATGGTTCATGTTTATGGGTAGAAACTCATATGATTCTTGTTTGGAAACAAACACGAAGGGTTTGTCCCCAATTGTTTTGTATAATGAGACCTTTCGATGCAACAAGGGGCTATTATGGGTCATTCTCATCAATTCATTTCCAAATATTTCTTATGAAGTATATTTAATTCTTGAAAAAAATGTTCCATAAATATCTTTATTGAGTAGAGGATATAAATTAATCAATATTTCCCCAGTTAAAATGACATTCAAATTAAACACGGTATGTAAAATGGTATATAACTAATATAATAATCATATCCTAGACACAAGAATATGGGTAATTAATAGAAATATAATTTCAAATGTGAAATTATCTCAAATAGGGAAGTATATGAAGCACATCAAAATTATTATCTTCATAATACCAAATAAGTCTTGAATAAATAGTAATTGAGATGAAATCCCATACCTTAATTCTCGCTTAATATTTTTCATGTTTGTGCCTCTTAAACAACAGACTAATCATGATTAAAATACAGATCTAGGATTTAATTATATACATGATACAAAAATCTATCAATTTTAATAATTTACTTATTTTTCTTAATTTCCTTTGATTAAAATTGAAGCATTTGGCATCATGTTTTACTTAAAATTTCATATTATTGCAAAACATTTTCTATTTTTTCTAAATATAAATTTTACATAAATATTTTTAATTATAGAAGTACATAATGAATATAAATATATTTTATATAAATATATAGTTTATAACATCCACCCTTGATGAATTTTTTATGTGTTGACATTTAAATATCATCATAGGGGTTTAACTGACCTTTGACCAGACAATGACGGGAGGGTGGGAAGAAGATGTTTTATAATTAAATATATAGTAGTATGACACTTATAGTAGGTTAACATATTTAATATATATTTAAAATAATGCATAATTATTTCAATTAATTATTTGTTGTGTAATTTTAGGTGTAAAATTAAAGAGGATACGTAACTCGAAATAAAAAATTGGGGTTCAAGAGCGTTCCTTTCATTGGTTTTAATGATCAGTCCGCTTATCTATATGTAATTAAGTTTAATTAAAATGGGTATAATTATCCATAATTTGAAGTGATGAAAAAATGTAAGTGTTCATATATATAATTTAAATAAATGGTATGAAAATTATTCATTATATTAACTTATATTGATAATTAATTAGATTGTGTTGGTGGTTTTTTTTCATAACACACTATTTTTTAATAAATTAATATTATATATAGATAATTATTCCATAAAAATCAATAGGATAAAATACATATATAATAATTTTATTAAACAATAATAATGTTTTCATTTATATCCTCGAAGGATAAATCAAAGATTGAAAATCCATTTTCCATAAGGGCTATAAATCGACACCTCGGGAGTGATGATTTCATTTTTAAAATTAAAGAGAGATAGAGAGAGTAGAGGCATTTCATGATGGGTACTTCATTAACATGATAGGATTATAGTATATGGATGATACTGGTGCTATCTTGATCATTTAAAAATTAGAGGTGATGAGGGTATAACAAAATATGTAAGGTGAAGAGAAAATAAAAGGAAAATGAAGAGGGTTTTACCTCTTGAATACACCTCTTGAGAACCTCATTAAAGAAAGGGTTTTTGTAGTTTCTATAATAAAAATAGATCTCAGACGTGGTGTTAGAATAGGGAAGATGATTTTTGAAGAATTTTGACATTCTTCAAGGCTTGTATGATTGAGGAGAAGAGGGGGATGTGGGATTGTTTTTATAGTGGAAGACAAAGGGTGATTTCTCATTATTTAATTCATTAAATTATTTTTTTCTGAAGACAAAAAATAAAGATAATTATTGTGAATAAATATAGTAATGGATTCATGTTAGTTCCAACCAATATTTCTTACATTATTTACAAATCAATGAATAATGTATTTTACTTATAATGTATATATACCGTAAATTACAGTATTTTACAATTCATCAAAAATTAACATATTTCACAAAAATACCAAATATTTATCCAAAATATATTTCAATGTGTAGAATACAAAACTGAATATTATTTTATGAAAATTATTTTCCAATTATTAGTAATATTATTTTAAATTAAAATCATCATTTACATGAAAAATACAGATTTTATATTTATAACTCATTTGACAATACTCGAAGAAATTAACTATGGTCTTGTAATAATACCCTATCATCATAAGACCAGAAAATAAGAATTAATTAAAAAAATTTAGGAAAATAAATTTTATTTTTAATACTTATATTAATTATAAAATTGTAAATAAATATTTTCATTTTATAAAAATATAAATACTTAATTAATAATATCTAATAAAATTATTTACTATAATTATATCATATATTAATATAAAAAACATATATAAATATTATTTATACATTAAGGGGTCAGGTTGCTATTATTTTTGCCAATCTACTATTCATATGGATCATATTACTATTCTTAAGGGTAAAATTACTATTCAAAAGGGTCAAGTTACTACTCACCAAAAAATGTATCTGATCCTATCAGACTCTAAATATTATACTAATCACAAGCATGTATGTCCATTTTTAAAAATCTTATTCACATAAGTGGAAAAATTTTGTTTAATATATAGGTTATAAAAAACGTGTTTATAAAATTATAATAACATAGTGTTGTTTCATAGAGACTGAGTATCGTGTGAAATATAAACTATATAATGATTTGAAAATATTTATGATCAAACTTAACACATATTTTTGGGGTGTTATATATTCCTCCCTCTATTAGAAATTCCTTGCTCAAAAGTTTTCATGTATATTTCCCTCTAAGAAGATGTGTGTGGTTATTATTCATAACATTATTATGTTCCCACATTTCCATCTCTATTTTATGGTTTCTCTAAAGAATTATTACCCGTATAATTGACTTATTTCTCAATACATTCACTATTGTGTCAATAATCTCGATAGGCTCTTCACAGTAATATATATCAGGTTCTTATTGTATTTCCTCATAGGTGAGTATGTGTGATAGGTCAGGCATATAATTATTTAATAGTGACATGTGAAACACATCATAAACATTGGAGAGTCATGGTGACATTACTAAATGGTAAGCTATAGCTCCAAATATTTCTTGAATTTTTAATGGTTTAATCTACCTAGGTTGTAGTTTCCCTTTCATACTAATCCTTAAGACACCCTTACATGGATATACATTCTGAAAGACATGATATCATATATGTTATTCTAAGTCATTTCTTTGGTGGTCAGTATAACACTTATTCCTAGTTTAGGATACCTTAATATGGCACTAAATTTTCATTACCTGTTTCATTTTCTCTTCAATAAGTTTTAGTCTTTTTAGTTTCCTTTGACCAACTTCATCCCAACAAGTTATAGTTCTAAATCTATTGAATTATAATTATTTGTATGGGTCCATTTGAATACTAGAATGGAAAGTACTATTGTAAGAAAATTACCCCAAAGGTAAGTACAGATCTGACATACTTTGAAAGTATTGTGAACATGATCTCAACATGTATTCCAATGTATTAATATTTCATTCATACTATACTTTATTTTGAGGTTCATAAACAGTGCTCTTTTGAAGCTCAGTATCCAAATAATTCAAATGATTTTCTATATTTTTGATGTTAATCAGGGATATAGACAAGACCTAATTTATATATGTGCACCATGATGTCTTAGAAATTAATTAATGCAGAGTCTTATAAGATTATCCAAAAGAAAAAACATCTCTTTTATTAAGGGAAGGATCTGATTTTGTAAGATGATAAAAAATTACCCATATAGCATCATTTTTTCAAGGAGTACTTGGAGACCTATGACAAAGTCCATAATAATTTCATCCCATTTATATATTGAAATATGTATAGGTTTCATAACTAAACTATGTTTTTTTCTCTCAGCCAACAATTTTTGAAAAAATAAACACCTTGACCCATTATCAAAAATTTCCCACATCATTTTATCACAGAAAAAATGTTCCTTCAGATTTCTATACATCATGGTGCTACCTTGGTGTATAGAGAAATTTAAGCTATGAGCATCATCTAATGGTTCAATTTTGAGCTCATGTTTTTATAAGACACATAACCCCTTTCTAAATTTCAAAACACTATCCTCATACACAAAGACTTTCAATCTTCCATCCTTCAGGGAATTCATTTCCTTTTTAAGGTTCTCATCATCATATTAAGAGATTTTTATCTTATCTTGCAATGATTGTTTATCAATCATTTGAAAAAGGAATGATGTTTCCTCTTCCTTAACAATTTCCTTATCAATATTTATCATATCTCTAAACATAGAATCTCTCTCAATCCTCAATTGGGGAAGAATTCTATGATCCTTCCTACATAATATATCTGATACCTTATTTTTCAATCTTCGCTAGTAGTTTTTTGAAAAATCATAATATTTGAGTAACTTGAGACATATATTTTTCATCCTGATGAGTTTTTTCTATGTAAATATGTATTCCAACCTCTTATGATCAATATATATCTCACAACATTTACCGTAGTTATAGTGACTCAGTATTTTCATAGCATAGATTATGACTGATTACTCACAATCATATGTTGGATAAATTTGTTCATGTGTATTCAACTTCCTTTATGCACAAGTAATAACTTTTCCTTTTTCATAAAAATACAACCCATTCCATTTTTTGATGCATCATTATATATCAAAAACCCATAATTTATAGAGGGAAGATTTGTAATTAGTTTATTTTCCAATATTATATTCAATTATTCAAAAAAATTATACATTATTTTTTCCATACGAACATAACCTTTTTTTGTGTAAGCTTGGTTCGTGTGTTAGCCAGTACAGAATAATTTCATATTAAACCCTTATAGTAAATAACTAAGCCAATAAAACTACGTACCTTGGTTATGTTCGTTGGAATTGGAAATTTATTTATATCCTTTGTTTTCATATGATCAACTATGATTCCTTCCATCTAGATAATATATACAAGAAATGAAACTGTTTAAATCCAAAATTCACACTTATTTAAATCCCATATAGATCTTTTCTCTTAAGAGTCTCTAGAACAATTTTTAAGTGGTTTCCAGAGTCCTCATAGAATTTAGAATATATTAATATATCATCAATAAATACCACAAAAAATAATCATGATATTCATTGTAAAATATTTTCAGTAGATCCAAGAAAATATAGGGTTAATTATCTAGTCCAAATGGAGTTACATTAAATTATTAATGTCTATACCTTGTTCAATGTATTGTCTTCTGAATAACATCCTTCCTCACAAAAAACTGATGATATATATATCTAAGGTCAGTTTTTAATAATATTGAGCTCCAGGAAGTTGATCAGAAAAACTATGTGAGGAAGAGGATTCTTGTTTGATATTTTAAAGGAATTGATTTCCAAATAGTTTATACACAACCTCATGGATCTATCTTTCTTCTTGACAAATACAATAGGGTATCTCCATGGAGAAAAACTAGGTCCAATAAATCCATTTTCACTCAATTCCACTAATTTTGTCTTCAGTTCCACGAATTCCATAGAGTTCATTCTATAGGGATTCTTTAATATAGTTCTTTAACAAGAAATAAAATCAATAAATAACATAACTTCCCACTCTATAGGAAGTATATGTAAATCCTCTTGAAATACATTGATATATTATTGCACAATTGGTACATCCTCAATTCAATGATTACATTCCTCATCCCTAGATATTGTTTTCACTTCCACATAAAAAAATTTATTTAGTATATCTACTAGAGTTGGATCTAGATAAGAATTAGATGATGATATTTCTATTATGATGATAAAGGATTCAAAACCTCTATAAAAAATTGAACGTCCTTCTTTTTTCATAATTAATATCATAATCATAATCATGATTTCTTTGAGAACATGTTTACATTCAATCCTTCAATACTATTTTTTAAATAAAATTTAAAATATCTTAAGCATATAACCTAGGAATATTAAAATAAGTAAAAAAGTATGACTCGTTTTCTTGTACTAGGGTACCCTATGATAGGCCCAGAACACCTTTTTGGAGTTATTACCCCAAGGTACATCTATTCAAGAACCATGTCCACTTATATTATAAAGTCATCGAAGTATTTCTTAGAAGACCCATATAATAAATATGTTACTAAAATTACCTGATGTAATTATATTATTATCCTCAATGTCTATATCATAGTTGTGTTCCCTAAACTATGTTTTCGAAATCGAGTTTCCAAGGTTGGTTCGGAACATCATTTGATACCAACTATAATTCCCAGAACCTAGAAACCCTAAGATAGTGCATTATTTTAATACATTGGCATGAATATAAGGAATGAAATCACAAAGGACCAATAAATTTAGATGTTTTTGAAGACCCAATTACATACATGATACTCATAGTACATTATTAAAGATAAAAAATTCAACATGATACATTACAAATTAAATAAGTAGAATCCTTGAAACTCATTGAATGATTTATTCTTCATAACAAGGGGAAAGGAATCATAATAAAAATGAGATAAAATGATCATTATGTTTTATAAGAATAAATAATAATAATAATAAATTCAATAGGGAATAAAAATTTTGTAAAGCTAAATAATCTGAAAAAAAACATCCCATCAATAAATTGGGAATCAAAATGAATCCATAGATTTTGTCAAAGTGAAAATCTCTTGAAAAGTAATTAATGATTACTAAATGAATAAAATTATTATTTAGTGGTCATAATATACCTAGAACATGAACCATTATTAAATAAATATGGTTACGTATATGGGTAGATACTCATCTTATTCTCTTTTGAAACAATCATGAAAGGTGTGTCCCCAACTATTTTGTCTAATGAGACCTATCGACGCATCAAGGGGCTATATCAGGACGAACTATAACTATATGTCCAAATAATTCATTATAAATTGATCTAATTCAATAAATATATGTCTCATAAATACCAATATTGAGTAGAGGACACATATTCAATAATATTTCCCCAGTTAAAACAACATTAAAAATAATGACCATACGTAAAATGGTAAACAACTATGAAAATTATCATGTCCAGGAAACAAAAATATGTATATTTATGAAAAATGATATGGAATATAAAATGATCTCAAATGTGATGGTATATACACCATGTAAAAATTATTAGGTTCATAATACCATGTAAGTAACAATGAAATTAAAATTGAGATGCAATCATATACCTTAATTCCTGCTTAATTATGTCATGTTTTCACCACTTGATAAACAAAAATATTATTATTAGATGAATGATATATAAGTGAATTATAGTCATTTATATAACTACTTATATATTATAGTCCATATTTTATATTTTTTTACTTTCATTTCATGAATGTTGAGGTGTTTGACCTCATGTCTTACTTAAAAATTTCTATTTTTCCAACACTTTTTTAATTTTTTCTAAATGTAAATTATAAATTAATATATTTAATTAAAGAGGTATAAAATTAATATAATTATATTTTTATACATTATATATTTCATAACTTCTATCCTTGAGTATGGTTTTATGTGTGGGGATGGAAATTTCTCCATAGGTGGTTGACCGCCCTTTGACAATACATTTATGAGGTAATCAAAAGAAGATGTTTTATAATTTCATATATAATAGTATGAAAAATATAATAAGTTAAAATAATTAATATATAGTTTAATTTTAAACTATATAATTCTTCTAATAATTGTTTGTGTAATGGTTGGAGGAAAAATAAAGAGGAAGTGTAACCGAAATGAAAAATGGGGGTTCAAGATCATTCATTTCCTTTGTTTTAATGGTCGGTTCTCATATTTATAATTAATGAAGTTTAAGTAAAATCAATATAATTCTATATAATTATAATTCATCTATAATTTTATATGGTTATATATATTCCTTGGTTAAATAGTGTGAGGATGAATCATTATATAAACTTTGTGTAATACTTGCATATATAATTTTGGGTATTTTTTCAATCATTATGCACTTGTTTATTTTAATAAGTTAATATCATGTATAGATAATGGTTCCAAAACATTACATAGGATATAGAACATAATTAATAATCTAATTAAACAATGATAATGGTTGGATTTCTATCATTGATGGAGAAATTTAAGAGAAAAGTTTTTTATCCATGAAGGTTGTAAATCTGCACCTCAGGAATGAAGATTTCATTTATAAACTAAACGCAATTGTGAGAGAGGGGATTTTTATGATGGGTATTCCATTAACATTATATCATTAGAGTATATAAATGATATTATATTTATCATGATAATTTTTCTGGAGGATGTGAGGAGATTATAATAAAATAAAGAACTTAAAGAGAAAATAAAAGGAAAATGAAGAGGATTTTACCTCTTGAGTACCCATCCTTGATAACATCCTTAAGGAAAGGGGTTTTGGTATTTTGGTAAGTCTAATAGATCCTAGAAGATTATAGTGACTAGGGAAAATGATTTTGGTATAGCTTTGAATTCGTCTAGTAATAAATGAGTGAGGATAATAGGGGGTAAGTGGTTGTTTTTTAGTAGAGGAGTGGTATTTCTCATTATTTAATCCATTATTTTATTTTTTATTAAAGAAAACACTACAAAAAAGTGACATATACCATCAAAAATTTTATGTCAGATAATGTATATGTTGGTAAAAATGATCATTTCCAACATATATTTTATTCTATTGTTAGTTTTTATAAGTACCAACAACTCTTTTTAACAACATATACATCTGTAAGTATTATCTATCTTTTTCCAACATATCATTTATTATCAATTAAATTTGTCGTTATATCTTACCGATACCAAAAATCATCTTACAAACAAATGAATATATTTTTATTATTTATTATTAATGAAAAATATTTTCCTTTCAAACAAACACATTACAAGAAATTATTCAACATCGAAAAATATTTTACTAATAATTTAATAAATAAATTTTCAATTTTTTCTTACAAACAAGTCATTTGTCAATAAAAATATGTGTATATATATTGAACTAAAATATTGATAATATAATACTGTTTCATGAAATAAATATATATAATTTAAAATTACTAATAAATGAATCAAACTTATATTGATTCTAACCAAATAAATTATAAGAATACAATATAAAAAATATGGAATTGGATGTATTTTCAATAAGTAATTTATTTTAGAAATATATAATTTTTGTAATAATAATCATTTTTTGTATTTATTAACTTCATCATACGAATAAACGCGCACCCCAAGTCCAAATCGTGGGAATTTCATTCCCAAATCCCATACCCCAATAACCCTAAAACAACTGAGGAAGTAAAGAATGTGTTCTTCATCACATCGTTCATCCTAATTCAGATCATCGCCATAGGGTTCAATATTTTGGTTCGTCGCAACATGGTTCATCCTTTCTGTTCTTCACTGCAGCATTCACCCTTTCAATTAGTCACCACAACACTCATTCCCGTTTGGCATACCTGCTAAATCTGGTAATCATTTAAGCACCCCCTTCCCCATATCTAGTAACATTTCACCCCCCCCCCCCCCTTCGTCTCATCGCCACACCATTCCTCACGAGCTACATTCCCTTCAATAAATTCCCCCCTTTGTTCATCGATCTCGCTCCCTCTCTTAGAACTTATTGGGTGTGAAAAAAATGTGAAATTTCTATTGTGATTTTCCCATTCTAGCCTACAAATGTATAGTGAATGATAATACCTAGATAGTTTGAAGATTGAACAAACTCCTTTTAAGTTCCATAATAGGTCCAGATGTAATTTTAATTGAACGAACATTTCCATTCTATGAATTAAATTAAAGCATAAAGTTCACATAGAAATTTTACATCAGAAATTTTTGGAGATTTAATGTTTTACATATGAATATACTCACAATCATCTTATTAGGAGATTATTTCTTAATTCTGTGAATAATGGTTGTTTATTTAGTATAAAGTTACAATTAATTTTTTGATTTTATAGTATATGCTATTAAGTATTTTTAAAATTCATTCCTTCTAGAATTAATTGTCTGAAATATGTGTAGCATTTGATGTTTATATTTAATTACATTTATATTTGGAACATCACAATTCTATGTTCATGTGATTAAAAGCCAGTGTTTCCTGTAATTGAATCATATTTTATTTAGTATTCAAAATTGTTATTTTTATATGTTATTTACTTGTTGGGTGTTTCGCATTGGAGATGGAATAAATGTTAGATTTCTCCAAAGGGGTTAAGGCTCTTTTTAGACATAAATTTCAAAAGAAATCAACTTGAATAAGTTACAATATAGATAAGTACATGTTATTTTTTATAAAAAATTATTTTAAAGTGTCTGGTTTGAGCACCGTGATGGTCATGGCGGTGATTTTGGGAGTGATACTGTAATTATGAGTCCATAGAAACATGTCGTAAATTATTTAAGGGAATAGCTTTTTATAAGGAGGCTTCTCTAGTGGAGTTTTCTGATTGAAAGGAGTTCGCAACTATAGAGTCACTACTGGTTTGTGTTGTCATTGGTTCTAACCTCAGGGTCATTACTTGATCTATTCCTTGGTGTTAAATTTTGGTGGCTTCTAGTTGAAGTTGGTCTATTGTTTCTATGCATAATGATGTTGCGGTTCGAGAAAAGGGCACCGGACGCAATAATTTCAAGACTCCTGGTGGTTGGAGTATAGCTAATGGTCATAAAGTAAAGTGGCGCAGCTGTATTTTTCTACAGGTTGAAGCGTTACAGATCTATTTTCAATGTTTTCCATAGATTTTGTTTGATGAAATACTGTTACATCTTTGAATCGAATTGATACCAAAAAAGTTGGTTGTGTAATGTTTTGATTGCTATTATGTCAGAATGTAGATGAATCTGATTTGAGAATCTGATGATGGAAGTATAAAATGAGTTTTTTGTTGCTCCTGTATGGAGAATATTTCTGAGATCATTCTTGTTCTTGTATGAGTGTGCAGTTTTGCGGGGGAGATGTTTGTTTTCAATTTGGGCAGTTCACTACACGTATGGATTTGAACTTCTTTAGAGTAATTATTGGAATTTGAAAACTCTCCATGTGAGTTTCCTTGTAACTGCTTGATTTAATGTCTGATATAGCGATAGTATAGTGGCGACTTAAGTGAGGTTGAATGCATGGATAGCTGGAGTCCGTGTATTGTTTCCTAGAACAGATTTTCCATGTGTAGGGTAGTCAGCATGACATGCTACATGCATGGTGTATAGAGGGAGTCCTCACTCAAGGCTATTTAAGACCAGTCCATTCCTGAACTATTTGAGTTGAAGCAGGAAGTTAGAGAGGAAGTATATCCATAATATAATGACTATGAAAATTAGTCGGAGTTATTGCGTTGTTGTTGAAGAAAATTAATTGAGTGGTTGAAATATAGGAGTGTGAACATGGATAGGAAGTTAGGGAGTGCTTTAGCAAAATTAAAAGAGACAAGTCATTCAATACCACACCATATAGGGAGGACAACACAATGAGAGGAGCTCCAAACCTAGATTTGAGAGGGTGTTGGATCCGACCTAATAAATTCAATCTTCACCATGGGGAATTCATGACATCAACCTGGAAGGTTGGAAATAGTTAAAAAATGGGAGTTCTCATTTATTCAATCCACCTTGCACACCATCACTTAATCTAAATTTAGAGCTCTTTTAACACTAATGTTGAAATTATTATTTTCTGTTATCTTTTATGAATATGTATTTTGATGCTAGAAACTTGTTTGTATTTTTTTATATGAAAGAGGATGATTTTTTCGAATCAATTATTAGAATAACAGTTGTCCTCGGGGGATATTTATTTATTTCTTATTAGTTTTTATGCGCTTTAAATATGATATAATTTGTGTATACCGTTATAAATCATTTTGAACCTAAAACTGTGTATTTGAAAATGTGTTTAATACTAGATGACATATCATATGTCATGTGACATGCATTATTTTTACCAAGATACTTTTGATAATTAGCTTTCTTTGGATTATTGTTCCATTATACTTGTATCCATAGAGGTTCTTATAGGAAATGCATGGACATTTTCGGTGTTCAAGTTGTAAATATCTGAACTGGCTAGTTTGAGAAAAATATTTGAAGGCGATTTAGGTGAGTGAAGGTTCCATGTTTACCTTAAATTATAAGGTTTTTTATTCTTCTTTTTCTATCTTATTTTTCTAGTTTCAGTTATTATTTCTATATATAGATTTTATTTTCATTTCTTATAACCATTTGGGAAAACTACATTAATTAATTACTCTTTTTTCTTGTTTTCCTTATGTTATATGTTTTTTTTATATTGTTGATATTCAGATTCTTGTAGAAAATATTAAAGATTATGTTGCCTTATGATTGTTGTTAAACATATTTGAAAAAATAAGTGGTTGGAATGTTGGTCTCTTCTTTTATTGGTAATAATATATGATGATTAACGAATATTTTCATCTTCAACCTTGGTCAACACATACACCCATTCCTCAGTTGCATCGAGTTCAGTTCTCAGATTGAATAACTCAGGGTTTTCCATGGAAGTGACACTAACCTCATGTTAAAATGAATGATTTTGGGGATTTTAGAATGAATATTCCTTGAAATCTGATCTGAGAGGGAGGGAATTAACCCCTCTTTCTTTGGGTTAACGCTGGAAGCCATCTTTTTCCAATTTCCATTTTTATATTGAAAAACATTACAATAGTCACTCACTATGCACTTTGAACTAGCCAAACTCAACAGAGCCCCCATTCAGAATCTCCCCAATCATTCAATAATAAATGTAAGTCTAAAACAAGGATAGTGGTTCTATATTTACCTTCAACTATGATGTTTTTTATTCTTCATTTTTATCTTTTTATCGTTTCAATTAGTATTTGTGTCACTCACATATTTAAATTCTCATTTCTTACAACCGTTTTGGAAAACAACATATATTACTTATGTTTATTTATTTATTTCATTTTTGTAATATGGTCTTTTTATTATTTCTCACATTGAGCTGCTTGTAGAAATGGGTCTTCATTTATGATGATGAAATATCTTATGGGAATGAAGCATATGGTGTGGAAAACCTTATGTTGTAGGTTCATATTTTCTACTACATGAGAAGCACTTGCAGCACTTGCAGCACTTTCGGCAAGGATTTTTCGCCACTTAAGTGAGTATCCCTTGTAATTTGGATTGAAATTGTTCAATTGTTGATATTTTTGTATATTGAAAGTACTAAAAGTAATAAACATATTCGAGGTATGGCATATTTTTTTTCTCAGTCGAATCCTTTATTCCCAGGCAGGTTCCCATAAATACTATATTATAAAACCAAAAATACTTTGACTATGGTTTGATAGTAAAATATTTTTTGGGACTATTGAGCTGTGATATTGCTATTTCTTCTTGATTTGCATTACTGATAGGCTGAAAACTTGTTTTATATATTTCTCTACCTGGGACTGCTGAGTCATGATGTCCCTACGCCATGAGCTTTCACGATCTAATGGTTAGACATTTGGAAATGACATCAGATTTCTGCTGACTTTCATAATTTGGATCTCTAAATGTAGAAGGATTATTTATTTAAGGACAAACTGATCCATTTCTCATTCACTCCTTGGTGTATATTTATTCCTTCATCAACATTTTAAGATTTCAGTACTACATTGAATATATTTCTTCTGATCTTGATGTTATTATAAGGATGAAATCATACAAGATTTATTTCTTCTGGTATTGAAGTCCATTAAGTCAAAGAAACCAGTTCTAAAATGGAATATCAATATTTCATGCACAACTTTATAATGAAGAATGAAAGAGGGAAATCCCATTCAAGTATACATCTTCATGTGATGGAAACCATTGATCTAAGCAATCTGCTGATATGTGGATCTGGTTTTACAGTGAAAGGTTGGATTATGGGCAGACAATGAAAGCATGGATCCATATAAATGAAGGCTTGATTTCTTTGGAGATGATCTGATCCATTTTCCTTTACCACTATGTGTCTTTCTATAACAATTTTCAATTTTAAGTTGGTGTAAACTAATTACACATCGTGTATTCATGTAGATTTTGTTTTATTTAATAACGTTTCAATGGTATGGGCTGGGTGACCAACTCATGTCTCATTACTTAAAAAAATTGGATTCAATTCATTTAGATAATTTGCACTGATTTGCGGGTATGTTTTTTGGTTTTTGTGATATATATATTGGAGTTGAAGGGTGTGTCGTAGCAGGACCTTGATGTTTCTCATTGGTATTGGAATTGGATCAATTTGTTTCTCACTGGTGCTGGAGCTGGATTGCAGTTTGTCGATTTTTATATTCGTTTCAATGGAATACATTGGACATTGGCTGGACAATTAGTGTGTGGATCCTCAATTGTTGATGAGTGGACTCCTATGAAAGATTTTTTTATTTGAGACTTTGTAGAGAGGACTTGAGATGATAGTGATATTGGCGTGGGCCTTACATTTGAGGCTATTTTTTCCTTGAAGCTGTGATGAGTGGCAGTCGTGGTTTCAATTTCAGGTATAATGGGAGTTATTTACTGTTCAAAGGAGCAGATGTTGTTGTCTAGTTATAGAGAATAATACATTGCTTTCTGTTTCATTTAGGAAGTAGGCACTTGGTTTTTACTAGGTATCCTCTTTGGAATTGGTTATGATTGTCACAGATTTCCTTGAGGATTGACTAGAATTTTTTTCTTGACTCTGGTTCTGGATGCTTCATGGAAAATTGGGTCTCAAAGTGTAATTTTTTGTAGACTGTGTGATTCTTGTTCACTTCATTTGATGTACTTGAATGGAAGTTTATTTCCTGTTTGTCTGGAGACTCATATGTTAATTCTACACTTGTTATGCTCCTAATGGATCGTTTATTTCCCCAAGGATCTGGTTTTCTCTATTTCAGGCACTACAACAACATCTATTTACATGATCTTCAGCAGAATGAATAGTTTCAGCTTATCTGTTGTAAGGTTCCCTAATCAATCTTCTTTTGTGTTCTTTTTCTTTATGGGTTATGAGGAAACACCGATGTTTTAACCTAACTAAGACAGTTCAATGCATATAGGTAATGAGATCTATGTTGATGTGAACCTCCTTTGCATGTTTGTTTTCTCTTAAAAG
Source organism: Viscum album (assembly GCA_963277665.1). Taxonomy (NCBI): domain Eukaryota; kingdom Viridiplantae; phylum Streptophyta; class Magnoliopsida; order Santalales; family Viscaceae; genus Viscum; species Viscum album. Next base: position 1,270,897,249 of record OY728159.1, read on the forward strand.
TTATTCTTGAGTCTCAGCACATTGACATCTTATACTTGGGGGGTTATCACAATTTTTTTCTCTTGGATGTTCTTTACATGATGGTGGATGCAATTCGTCTTTTCAGGTGACATGACTATGTGTGGTGGTAGGTACATGCTTATGACGAGTTTTATTCCACACGGAGACACTATCATTTTAAATTTCGGTGACTTTTATAAATAATTCTTACCATTTAAGACAGGTCACTTGCAATGTGTGTTTTTTGATGTGTTTTTGATGCCTCTCAAATAACATATTTCATCGCACATTTTCCATGTATTCAAAATAAATGAATAAAAAGACTATTGTTTGTCTTCTCCATTTCTACTGAAAAGTAATTCTTATTCCAAACATTGCCTAATAGTTTTTGGGTTTGTTAACTTTGGAACAACCATGGTTTATACAGATATTTTTTAATAATTTGAGTTGGAGTTGACACGCTTGTCCCGAGGCATGGATGAGTTGCCGGTGCTTGCTTTTCCCTAGTGTGGCATGGATGAGATGGAGATGGCTTGCTGGTCCTGGGGAATGGATGGCATGATGTTGGCTCACTGGTCCCGGGGCACTCGCTGGTTCTTGGTGTGGCATGGATAGGTAGGATACTGGCTCGCTGGCATGGGGGGGAGCTCTTGTGGGTTGGTGGGGTGTGTGATGGATTCTTTGGGTGGATGAATTTTGTATTGTGTATTGATTCATTTGTATTAAATTTCATTATTAATATAATTATTTTTTAATAACATTTCATCCTGTTTGAAAATATCATATGTGATAAATTAATAAATACAATACGAAATTTTACTATAAATAAAAATTTATAATTTTTGTTCAAATATAATTTATAATTAGATATTATATGTTGGTAATATTATTACCAACAGAAAAATGTGTTATTATAACTTGTTGCTAATAAGTTTAACCAACATATATTTTATCTGTTGGTATTATTATAATTGTAACAGAATGATTTTATCTGTCATAAAAACATTTAGAGACAGAGTTTTTACCGACAGTTTAGTGACAGGATCATATGTGTTGGTAAAACATTTTACCAACAGATAATGTACTTTTACCAATAGATATTCTCCTGTTGGAGAAAGTGGAATATTTTGTAGTGAGAAATAATATTGATTCATGTGAGTAAATATAGTAATTATTTTATGTGAGTTTGAACCAATGGTTCTTACATCACTCATGACTGAATTATTAGTGTATTTTACCTATAATGAATATATAATGTAAATTACAATGTTTGACTATTCACCTAAAATTCATGTATTTCAGAAATATACCAAGAATTTAACCAAACCATTTTTCAACAGGTAGAATCATAAAATGAACTATATTTTTTGAAAATAATTTTCTAAATATTAAAAAATTAAATTTTATTTAAAATCATAATATACTAACAGAATACAGATTTTAAATTTATAACTCATTTTATAACACACTAGAAAATTGACAAAGGTCTCAAAAAATTATCATAAAATCATAAGAGAAAAAAAATATTACTTTATGAATAGATTTTATGAAAATAATTATTATTTTGAATAAGTATATTATTTAATAAATTTTAAATAAAAAATTTAATTTTATAAAAATAAAAATACTTATATTAATTAAAAATTTCTAAATCATTGTTTTACTATAATTATATCATACTTTCATATATATATATAACGCTAAAATTCTATTTATAAATTAATTTTTGAGTTTAATATTAATCTTTACGATTTAGTATTAATAATGGTCATAGTAATATTCATAAGGGTAACATCTCTATTCAAAAGTGTCAAGTTACTATTTTCCATAAAATTAATTTGATCCTATCAGATGCTTAATATATTACTATTCACAACTGTGTATGTTCATTCCTCGATATTAGATTCCCAGAAGTGGATAAATTATGTTTAATGTCTATGTTATCATTATATTGTTTACATATTTATAATAACATAGTGGTGTTTCATTGTGATTCAATGTTGTGTGAAATATAACTATCTAATGAATGGAAATTATTTTGGAAGAAACATACCATAAATTCTTGCGGTGTCAAATATTTACTACAACCCATACAAGATTTTTGGCTTTAGATGTTTTGTAGAGTCAAATAAAGAAATTGATGGTGTTGTTTTCCTATTTCCATCTTGGTGTCGGTAATGGATGTGACATCCCCTTAGACCTCTATCTTCTATCCATAACTTTCTTCCATAGTACACATTAAGATACAAATTATGTAAAAAAACTCTTCATTCCATCCCACTAGAAATATTTTTTCATATATCAATACATATTCATACAACCTTGATGAATTTAGAATAAAGAACTATGAGTTTCCTCTATCAAATCCTTATTAAAACACACACATGGTACCTGAACCTTATCATTTCCTAGTTATCATGGATAAACAATAAAACATTTATAAGTTTCTTTTACAGCTCAACATCTTCGTTCTACACCCCATTAATCGTCTCTTTGAAATATGGTTTAACATTCTATTGAGAAATAACTATATTACACATTATTCAGTACATTGAAATACATCCATTTCAAATCCATAAATGTTTTATCTTTTTTAATCATCGTCATTGATAAGCTATAATGATCCTTTCGACTCGAATCATTGACCACCATGTTCTCTTTCATATGGTGGTAATGTTTTGAGCATTATAATATTTAATCATCTCTAACAATCTTATTTGTATAATATTTAACTCATTTGGTGTGAATATATATATAAATACTTTATTATACATATATGTACTCATTTCCCTATAAATACAGTGTCTCTATATTATTAATGAATAAATTACATTTTCTTACTCCAAATCATATGCTGTGTAATATTTCTCATATATCAACAAATTTTATGATTCCTAAGTTATGACCATGTAATTTGGCATTAGAGAACATCCTAATTCCTTCGTGGAAGCATCAATAGATATTAACAACTCATCCCCACTATAGGGTAATGTAGTTAAAATTATGATTACTAATATTATTTTTAGTTAATTGTAATTTTCTTAAAATTAATATATCCAGAGTAACATGCATCCTATATTAGTTAACATTTTCATATCATTAGATAGTTAAGAGTAAATATCCTCAATGTCTCAATAATATACAGATAAACCAAGAATACTACAAATCTCAGTCACCATTGATGGGTTGTGGAAGCATTAAATTACCTTTGTCTTTGATGGATCTAATGATATTCTATATCATGACATTATATGATCCAAAAATGAAACCATTTTCTACCATAATTCAAACTTTGTAAATTTTTCATATTTTATTCTTCCATAAGATCTATAATACATTTTTTATTTTTTCATAATTTTTTACTTTCTCCATTATCAAATATTAATAATTCCTATAAAGGCAATCCAAAACTAATTATGCAAACCTATATAGAATCTATTCATTCAATCCATGAAGATAGTGGGGGTATTAGTAATACCGAATGGAATATCTAAATATTAGTTGTGCCTATACCTTATTTAAGAATGACTTCTGGGGTTTATCCTCATTCATAACCCATAATTAAAGATATAAAATATGAAGTTCCATATTGAAAAATTATTGAGATCAATATAGTTTATAAAATAATTCATCAGTATGGTGTAATGTATACCATTTCATAATTTATATCTTTATCATATACAAATAAGTAATCCTGAGATACATTGATACATAATTCTCTTTAAAAAAAATAAATGGTTCACCCAAGGGTGACACCCATGGTCAAATGAATCCCATGAAAATCTTTTCCAAATATTTCATCTCCAATTCCTAAAACCATATCATTTCTTATGTATATGGAGTTTTATAAAATATTTTTGCACTAGGTATGAGTACTATTGAGTACTAAACTTCTTGTTTTGGTTGAAGGAAAGGAAAAACTTCTAGAAAGACTTCAAAAAATTCTAGCAAAATCTGAATACCATCAATGAACTGTTTCTCTCAGTCGATAAAAGATATAATCTCATTTGAATTAGAATTAAGACCCATATAATTTATGAGATCTAAAAAAGAAATTTATACTTATCACACACTGATAAGTGATCATAGTTCAGTTTGGAATATAAAATTTAACATCTATTCCTAGACAATTGATGTGGGATTAACGTAAGGAAATTCAATCTATTCCAAAAATAAAATTAAATTCAACTAAAGAAATAATGTCATGATTTGATGGATGAAAATTTCTAAAAAATTTAGTTGGAGAGGAAACACATGCTTTATATGTTATCATAATACAATTATGGGTTTTCACTACCAATTGAACATTTAATCATTTACGGAAGATCATGATACCATTAGTAAATTATGAAGATATGAATGAAGGGTAAATTGAATTTAAAATAATATATTAGTAGTTCTAAAGTTGACGTGTGTGTACCTTCCTATTTATCATTATCACACCCCTCCCCAGAAATAGTGATTTCTAGATATTTCCTTTTGAATATCAACATGGAGGTTTTGGACATTGATAAGCATTATTCATATTTATATTTGATCTTTGGTTCGAAATAATATTATACTCCATGAATTTGTAGCACTAGATCTTGGCTGGTATAATATATGTAACTTTCTCACTATTCACTTCTTTAGATAACTTCTTCCCACTAATTTGGAAATCAACTTTCCAATGACCATCGCTTCCACGCATAAAACATTTATTGGTACCGAAATTAAAATTTACACCATGATTCTTCACACACTTTGAGAAAACAAAAGAAAATATCATCTTCTTCTCTCCAAGGTTCTTAGGTTTCCATTTGAATTCCATTATTCTATTTTTATTAAAATTGGAACATTGATACATAACTCTAGCCTCCATTTCCACCATGATAGTAATTCAAAAAATCTCTTCATACTTTTTGTAGTATCTTATGGATAATACAATTCAATGAATTGGTTTTTCTCCATTGAAAAATCTATCGATCTTAATTTTAGGTTATATGGTAATACGTGAAGCATGCATCACAAGTATTGTAAAATATTATTCATAAGTACCAACCGATTTGTCATCCATTTTAATTACATTATGTAACACCTTATATATCTTCATATTAAGAATATGAGGAATTTAATTATTGATAAATATGTTCTATAACTCCTTCCAATACATGGATTCAATTATATCATGTTTCCTTGGATTCTTGATAAGTGTTCATCACTAAAAATGATTACATTTCAAATCAAAAACAAAGAAAATGAATTATTCATGTTTTTACACTGGAGAACATTAAATATATTTTCACTATTGTTGATTTATTATTTATAAACTAGTAGATCAGAAGACCCATTGAATGAATGTGGAAACTTTTTCATGAAGAATTCATCAAAATTTGGGTCCCTTCTTTATTTATTTCTATGTCTAGTACTCCACATTTATTGATTAAAAGTATGTGTATAACAATGATATTTTTCATTCCATATGCCAAAAAATTATTTTCATAGTAGGATAATCATTCCATTTTATGCTTCTCATAGTATTATCACAATTCCTTTGGGTTCCATACATTGAATAATACAAAAATCGATAGTGTAAGAAATAATATCCCTGTTGAAAATCATCATATTTATATAAAATAACTTATATGATGCCTATATAGTGACACATTAATTAATATTTGACAGCTTAGTTATATCCTATTCTATTCATAGCCATCATTTTTTTAAATCTTTTATGATGTTACATAAATATTTTATGAATTTCCAAAGCATATACCCCATAAGTATCAAACCATATATGCAGAAACGCCCATTATTGTGCACTAGTTAACGATAGACACTAGATTAATGCACCATTTGGGGAGTTATTACACCTAGAATCATAAGATCCAGAGCAACATCGACATGCAATATCCTAATAGGTATATAAATATTTTTAAACTACACTCTCTATCCTATACCAAAATTCAAAGACATTTCTCTATACAATATTTGTCCTTAGATTTATCCATATATATTCCCAATGGTATCCCACTAAGGATATCTCATCCTTGTTCCCAAATGATTATTAAAACTATTTTTTTATATGATATATAAGAAATCAAGATTGTCAAACATTTTTATTACATAATATATTTAAAGTAATAATTTCACTACACAAGCACATGCTTGGGAACCATAATCGTTTAGTGTCTTTAGAAACATAGAATAAAGTATAACTATTATATGGGTAAACACTATAATATCTAAATAAGATCATTATAATTATAACCCCTCTTATAAATATAATTTTTAATACATTTCATGATATCCTAAGGAAATGAAACGTAATAATGGGAGTCCTCATATGATCAGTAATGGTAAATAAGGTTGATATATAAGCCTAACATGAAGATAAGGATTAAAAATTATAGTTTAAAATCATACCCTACCAATAAAATATCGTAATATCATGTAATGAAATAAATATTGACATTTCAAAAGATATGAATAGTTCAGGAATCGATGAACCTGAGACATGATAGAATAAAATTGGCACAAAAATTAGATTTATGGAATACACGTGTGCCAAGAAAATAATTTCCATATTATGAAAGGTTCTTTTATGTGGTTATCATAGTGGAATGGGTTTAATTAAAAACTATCATAATAGTCAAGGTTCACTCCCAAGACCTTTATAGAAAAAAAATACCTTACTAACTCAGGTTCAATACTTATTACAGTGATGTATATATCATGGGATATAAATCAATACATAATGAATTAGACAGATATATAGGTCCCACCAGTCACATTATTATATTCCTACTAATGTTTCCCACAATATCATAAAATATTCATCAAATGAAAACCATTGAAATGAAATAAGTTTCATTTACATTTCTCCATATCAAAACATGTTGAAAAGTGACTTGTTTCATTATAATTTCATTATTTCATCATAGCATAATCAGTGGGAAAATAATTATGGTTCATGTGAATTTTATCATGGTATAACAAATATTAGGGAATTGAGTTTCATAATAATCATTCCATCATAAGCATTAGGCATTCAGAAAAAGAATATTAATGATATCTTTATACAATATCCCCAATAATGCATAAGTAACATCAACTAAGATCATTTGAATTGGAAATTTTATTTATTTATCATTTAATTTATTTATTATGGAAAATAAAAATTTCGATTTAATAAAATTTGGAAATACAAAAGTTTTTGTAAGTCATTTTCTTTTAAAATAAACATTGAAGCTTATAAATGAAGCATTTAAATAATTAAAACATTCCTTGAGATAAATTTAATTTACTATATGGAAAAATATTTTCAGAACATTAATCATTTTTGAAATAATTTCCATTAAAAATAAACATGAAAAAATATAATGTATTATTCGATTAAAACACTGGTCTTATCAATGGGAAATTATGTTCATACGGTACACTTTAAGACCTAGATTAATTAAAAAAGTTTGGTAAAATCCAAATGAGCATTTTTTAGAAACTAAAATTATGATTACATTCAAAAAAATTAATAAAATTTCAATCATGGGAAAAATATCTTTTTATAATCATAGTATTATAATAAAACATTTAGAGAATTTTTTAAAATACATGGTTTTGGAAGAAAACATATTTCTTACTGAATAGGAAAATATTTTGAACCTTTATTAAAAAATTAACTCAATTATATTAATCACTAAATAGTTTGGAATTGGTAATTTTACAATTAAATATTATAAAAAATCAGGTGACATGATAATTTATTAGTTTCAATATAGATGAATGATCAGATTTTATCAACAGAAACATAACAATAATCCATCTTGATATATTATGAGATTAAAACCTAATATAGTTACAACTTTGTTACCCATTAAAGAAAATACTAAAATGGAAGATAAAATATCATTAGGATAAATAATTCCGGATATTACATGTTAATGTGGATTCATATACAACTTCACACAGAATATAGGTTCATATCATAATGTACACATTATAGATGCCAAATTGAATGAAGAATCACTTATCATAAGTCAATACATTCTTCATAAAAGTTCAAACTTTCAAACAAATTAATATTATTTTAGAATACATTTTATAAAGAAAAATTCTTTTATATATCATACTACTATAAAATTTATATGACCTTTTATTACCAATTTATTATCAATTCTATGTTAATGATATATTTTGGATAAAACAATATTTCCTTCTATAAATGTTTTTATTTTTTATATTTGTTCCTTTTATATTTATCATTTTTTAATCATCTCCAGAATGTTAAAAATCATATTAATAACATATATATTTATTTTATTTTTCTTTATAGTCATATATAAAATTTGTTTATAAAAAATCATATTCACTGTTCATAGAGATGGTGGGTCATACGTACGTTTTAATGTTGCTTCCGTTTTACTTTCAGATTAAATGAATGAAAGTTATATGATATTTTAATATTAAAAAATCATTTTTATATCATATATATTTATATAATTTGTTCTTCAAAAAACATTAATATGATCCTAATAAATAGCGAACAAATCTCATCGTTTCGTGAGGAAGTAGTCTTCTATATACATGAGAAACATTATTGTATTGCTAAAATAATGGACAGAATGAAGTTATGTGTGATATAATAATTCAATGATAATAATATCATAAATACCATATATATATATATATAACAAATCCATAATTATATTCATCATTTTTTTGAGGAAATGTAATAATGAATGACAATGGTTCGCAAGGTGGTTTCCTGTCAAGTACAAGAATGATGATGTTGTAACGCATTTGATCAAAATAGAGATGGTTGAAGGTGTTACAATTGACATAAAAAATTACATTTTTTGTATGAAATTATGGTTTTTATAACATAATGTTATAATAATAATTGAAGGATGTAGTTAACGAAATAAAATACACTTATTGATGAATGTTACCTCTTCTCTAGGTGTCCCCATTATGGTTTCACGAAAATCCATCATAAGTTTATTTTTTTTTTCAAAATAAGGATTATAGGATGGGTTGAGGGTTTGAGGGAAGTTATATGTGTAGTTAATGACCAAATAAAAAGGTTTTTATTGTGTTCAAAGGATAGGAGAAGGGGTGGACTTTTGTAAGTGAGGTGAGTGGGACACTTGATCTTTTTTTTAAAAAATAATTCCACCCACATTTTTTGAGGTCACCAAAAACCCATAATGGAGAATTATTGTGAATATATGTTATAAGTCCAACATATGTTCATATAATGTTTTTTTGAAAAATTTATCGACATTTTCTACCAATATAATTTATGTTTAATCCCCACTAGTAAACCCATTATTTTCTTCACCAAATAAATAATTTTTACTATTTTGACTATTCATTTGAGTAAAACATTATATTTAGCATATTCAATAATATCAATAATTTATTTTACAAATATGGAATCAATTTTTTCAAATTATATTCAAAATATGAAAATTTTTAATTTAAAATTAATCCCATTGCTGTTATGAGATAACATGGTTTTTAATGGGAATCGTTCAAAAGATTGAAAATGTTTTTTATCGATATTAAATATAAAATTTATTAAAATAATATAAATTTGATTTATATAAAAAAAAATTAAACTAATAATATTTTAAAATATTATTATAATATAATCTCACATTAAAAAAATTAAATATAAATAATTTTTCAATTAAATTTCTCATTTTTCAGTATTCCACAAAAACATAATATTTAATGGAAATTCCCAAAAAATAACTCTTTTATTTTTTAAAAAGTTAGGTGCATACATATGTCAGGAATAAAATGTTTGTACATTAACTAGGGGGTCTTGTTGAGATGGAATGTGAGTATGATATACTCTATAATACCAAATGTAGGATTGATATAATAGAGATACTATATTTAGTATCTAATTACACTCAATATACAAGGGGGTGAATTGTATATTTTTTAAAAATTACTTTGGAACTTTTAAAGATGGTTATGTTTACCAATATTAAATAAGGAAATTCACAAAACCTCTTGTTTTACACACTTTCTTGATTCCAGAAATATGATTCCGAGAATGTGAATCTGGAAAGATGGTTCCCGAAAGAAAATTAATGAAATTTTACAAAGATGAAGATTCTACCTTAAAGAATATAGAATCTAACTATATCAGAGTAAAAGTATAAGGAAGTGTAAGATAGTTATACTTTTCTGAACAATAAAAATTCAGCAGAAAACTTGTAAAAAAACAAGTAACAAGTAATAAATATTTTAACCCAACGAGAAGGGTATCCAACAACCATAGATAAAGGTCCCTTAATTTATACTTTCTAGAATGCCTATCTTACCCACACCAGGGTAATCCCCTGATACGAAGAACTGAGTATGTATTGTTATCCCTACAAGCCCTCAACTTTCAGGTAGTCAGCACCTATGTCTTCCTCAGCAAGGAAGCCCTCAACTTCAAGGTAGTCGACACCTCCATCTTTCTATCCCCAGAATCCCTCAATTGTACACAGCAACAATAGGAGTTTCACAAAGAAAATCTGAATAGGTAGTTCAGTACACACTAAGAAATAAAGCCTATTTCTCTAGAAATCACTTCAGCAGCATGTAATCTCTAGATTGATCAACTTGTTATGAGCACTTTCAAATGAGCTCTTATTTATAGGCACAGCTTCAACGGTCGACTCCCTCCTCCAATGGTCATATTTTTACATGATTTTCAGAGGGACCCATACACATGTCACTCAAACAATGGTTAGTTAGAAATTGAAATCACGACGTGATTTTATAACAAAATAATTGTTAGAAAAAATATGGTTACATAACTAAAAATCCAATATTCGGAATGTACGAAAGTGAATGTTCGGAGTCTAACCAAAAATGAATTTGGAGTCTATAATAAAAGGATATTCATATTCTGTTTTCTAGAAATTCAAAACCTAAAATCAATAGAATTCCAAAATCTGAATTTCATGGAAATTCGGAATCTGGATTCATAAGAATTCAGAACAAGAACTTAAAATGTTCGGAGTCAGAGTTCATAAGAATTCAGAGTCAGAACTCATAAGAGTTCAGAGTCTGTATTCAGGGAACTCAAAGTCAAAACTCAGGGATGTTTGTAACTATAATATGTAATCCGAATTTAGAGACAGAACTCCAAATGTTTGTAACCAGAATTTGTAAGTAGAATTCGGAATCAGAACTCAGAAAGTTCATAACCAGAATTCGTAATCAAAATTCAGAGTCATATCTTAGAAAGTTCGTAACCATGATTTGTAAACAGAATTTAGAGTCGGAACTCAGGAAGTTTGTAACCAAAATTCGTAATCAAAATTATGAGACATTACTCAGAATGTTCTTAACCAGAATTCGTAATCAGAATTCGGAGTCAAAACTCAGAATGTTCGTAACCAGAATTCTGAGAATTCGGATCCTAAAACAAAATGCTTCATTTCTAGGTATTTATAGGATTCCAAGGTTTTGGTTTTAAACCGAATTTTATAAATAAAAAAATTATGATATAAATAATGAAAACAAGGTAGGGATATATTTCCTTGGGGAAGGAAATTTTTCCTTGTAGAAGTAATACAAAGGGTAAAAAGAGGTTTTCCTTGAGATAAGGTGTTTGTGATTTTCAAAACAAGAAGGAATCATAAAGTCATAAGGAAAACCTTAATGACTTAACAATCTCCCCCAAGTATGAAGGAATGGAATAGTTATAAGGAAAACCTTATTGACTCAACAATCTCCCCCTTTTGGAAAGAACAAACATCCTTATGAAAAAGAATATAAGGACTTAGAAAAAAATTTATAGACATTGAAAATAAAACTTATCTCCCTTTACATATGAAAATTGGTGAATAAATCTAACTCCCCATTAGGCTTTGGAACTCTAAGAATTGTATTCTAGATTTTTGGAATAAGAATTATCATTATCATGAGTACGTAAATCTTCGTATTGAGAACTCCACCTTTGATAAACTACCCCTTAATTAGGGATATTTCTTCTTTACATAAGATTCTTTATTTCTTCTCCCCCTTTGTGATTTTCAAAAAGAGGTTGAGGGAATGGAAAAAAAATATGGTACCTGAAATATTAGTATAAACATCCAAACAAAACAAGAAACCATGATTTCATTAGGATTAGAATAATTTGTACATGGAAAAGAATAGATACAACAAAAGATCAGATTTTGATCTATTTTGGTTGTTTTTTCTTGGGTGTCAGCTTCTTCAAGATAGTTTTCATCTTTTTTAACTTTTTGTTATCGTCCTCTACTTTCTTCTCTAAGGCTTTGATCCTATCATCTTGAGCCTTTAAAGCCTCTTCCTGAGTCTAAAACAAGTCATCTTTCTTCACTATCTTTTCTTGAATCTCGATCCTGAGATCCCTTTCTGTTTTCCAACATTTGACAACATAATTCAACTTCCCATTCATATCTTGCACATCCGGAATCCGAGTATTTTGTTCAGGATTTAGATTTTCCTCAAAGTTATTTGTAAGATCTTTGATTTTTGTGTCTTCGTTATCAGAAGCTTCCTTGACATCTTCTTGAAATTAATCAAGCTCTCTGAAATTTTCAACAATCTTCTTCGACCAGCTGGTCATCTTCTTGAAAGATTTTCTGTGGGCTTTATAGTTGATAACGAAATTCTTGTGTTCGGCCTCAATATTTAAACACTTATCCATCACCATAGATACATATTCTGATTTATGATTCATGCTATACTGGATCATTTGGCATCTTGAGTCAATTGTTGGAAAGATCGGAATGGTTTCCACTAGCTTCTTCATGGACTAAATGACAAAATCATGTCCTAGAGCTGATGACTTCGAGTATGACACTCTTATAGGTTGTGGTTCTTCCTCTAGCTCAACCATCTTCCTCTTAGAAGATGCACCAGCTTCTTTCTTCCTTAGAATTTATTTGGTTGGGGTATCAGTAACCACTTATTTCCCCTTGTCATATTTCGGAATAGATTCTTCATCTGGAGATTCCTGCTCACTCTCAGACAACTGAACAATCCTATATTCATCAATTTTTTCTTTCTCAGCTCCTACTTCAATATCATCAGGGATAATTATTTCATGATTATGATTATCTTCCTCATATACTTTGTTTACTTCCTCTTCAGCCTTCTCATCATTTCAATAATTATCATGTTTAGAAGATCCGGCTTGGGAAGTTCGGATGGTCAATTTTTCAGAAGCACTTTCCTATCATGAAAGTCTTTTACTTACATTATCAGATCAGTTGTATCTTCTGTGCTATCATATTCTTGTACTTATTCCACTGCTTCTATCTATTCAGCAACCTTCTATTGAACTTTTTCTGGATTCATAAACATTCTCCTCGGAGTCTCAGGTAATGGTTCACCTGAGAAATTTTTCACTACATGAATGTTCTCAGATGCTACATCAGTAGCCTTCAAAATATATTGTACAATCTCTACCTCAGACATCTTCTTCTTAAGATTATTTTCCTTGGCTTGATTCTCAAGATCATCAGTTTCTTTCTCTTTCAATGCCTTGTCCTTAGTAGGGTCTATGCCAAACTGAGGCTCCCCTTCCTTCTGATTCTTTTTATCCTCCCTCTATTTGGCTACTACCTCATCCGGATAAGCTTTCTAGTTATTGTGATTTGGAGGTGCGGTTAGATATTCCCTAGCATTAGGGGTTTCACCTTTAGTTTTTACTTCCTTCAATTTTCTTTTCTTCCCATCTTTCTTTGATGGTTCAACCTATTTAGAATTTTTCGGAACGACTTCTGATTCATCCTCTGGTAGATCATATAATTCACCTGACTTCTTAGAGAAACCAAAATTCATCCTCTAGAGGGTATCATCACTGATTATCATTACATTACAATTCCTCGGCATATAACTGCAAGGTATTTTGAAAGATTCAAGTCACCAAACTATCAATTATGAGAGTAGGGCAAGATACATGATTATATGTGCTCTCAGATTCCCATTCTTGATATTCTCTATTGTAATTAGAATATGTTTCATCAGATTGATTTTACTTATATTTACAAAAAACTCTAAGATATACATATCACTTTTCATAAGATTTCCCTTGTCACCCTTTCTAGGTACTATAAGACCTTGAACCCATAACTCTAGGATCCGATTTTTGGTAGACAAGAGTGCAATTTTTTTTAGTCTTCACATCTGAAAGTCCAAGACATCGTAAAGCCTTCACCTTTACAAAGCTTCCTTGCACATCTGTTAATATGTGGGAAAAAAATTCTACCTCTCCTTCATATGATACACCTACCAGGATAGCTACCTTGATGTAAGAAAGTGCATATGTTTTTTCATGACTCTTGATGGAGAATTTTTCTCTACCATCTTCCTTAAAGAAACAAGATGAATCATAAAACTCTATCAGCAAATCCGGATACACTACATCATGAGATCCTGGCTTAGATATAGATACACTCTACCATCCATTAAGATTGATATTCTTTGAAATAATGGAGTCATATTTGTTGAAGATGTTTGGATGTACGAACCTCTCCCTCTAAATATACCATTCCACAATCGTCTTGACAGTATAAATTTCTTGAGAAGAAACTTCACCAAACATTGGGAATTGGTCACTTCTGAAAAGTTCAGAGAATGATTTTTAAGTGGGGAAGAGCTTAGATATGAAAAAGATTTGAAAACCGATGTGGGACAACCATCGGGGGTCCCCTTTTATAGGTTTTGATGTGATGGTTCGTCTTCTCATATGAATCCAATGGATAAGAATTCTTTGGACTTGATCTGACGGCTGAAGTGATAGCCGCAAGGAAAATTTGGTAAGATCCGATATTTGGATGTTTTTAAAGGAAAATATTCAGATTTGAGGAAACTTGAATCCAATAAATTTAAAAAAAGAACAAAAGAAACTACTAGTAAGTAAGAGGTGATTACGAAAACTCAGGAAAGAATTATACCTTTCAGAATGTCATGAGAATTATTCTTATTGAGGAAAATTATTCTTGAAGATCTTTAGATTCCGAAAAAAAAAATTCAGTACGAAAAATAATTGAGTACACAGATTTTAATTACAAAAAATTTCATTAGGAAAAACTTCATTACGAAATTATTAATTACAAAAAGAAACATTGTGAAATTTTCATTAAGAAATTTTCAAGTACAAAAAATTTCATTATGAAAATTTTAATTATGAAAAACTTCATTGCAAAAAATATGAAAAACTTCATTATGAAAAATATGAAAAAACTTCATTACGAAAAATATGAAAAACTTCATTACGAAAAATATGAAAATCGTCATTAAGAAAAATATAAAAAACATCATGACAAAAAATATGAAAAACTTCATTACAAAAAATATGAAAAAAACTTATGAATAAATGTACTTCCCCAATGAAAATCAGTTTATTACTGCAAGGATATTGGTTCAACAGAAAGTTAATAAGGAGGTTTACCTTACGGTTAACATTCCTAACATCTGTTTAATGTATTCAAATCTATTGGAGGGTAAATATTTTGTAAAAATATCAGCAAGTTGATCTTTCATTCTAATAAATTAAAGAATGATATCTCTTTTTAGTGTGTGATCCCTAAGAAAGTGATGCCTAATATCTATGTGCTTTGAACGAGAGTTATGTGAAGGGTTTTTACTAAGGGAAATGGCACTTATATTATCACACACAATTTTTTTTTGGTAAAACTCATACCATAGTCTGTGAGTGTGTGTTGCATCCATAGCACTTGAGCACAACAAATTCCAGCTGCTACATATCCAGCTTCAGCAGTGGAATGTTATACTGAGTGCTGCATCTTACATGACCAAGAAACTAATTAATATCTTAAGAAATGACAGGTTCCGAATGTACTCTTTCTATCCATTCTACATCAACCAAAGTAAGCATCTGAAAAACGTTTTAAAACAAAATCATTTCCATAAGTTTAAAAGAGACCAAAATCCACAGTTCCTATTAAGTAGCGAAAAATTCTTTTCACTTCCTTTAAATGAGATTCCTTTGGATTAGATGTATACCTTGCACATAAGCATATTAAAAACATTATGTTAGGATGACTAGCTATCAAGTAATGTAAACTTCCTATCAAACCTCTAAAGGATGTTTGATCTACTGTTTTCCTAGCTTCATCAAAATCATGTGTATTTGAGCTAATAATGGGAGTACTTATACTCTTAGTGTTGTCATATACAAACTTTTTGAGAAGATCTTTAATATACTTATGTTGGGATATATAGATTCCTTCTGGTTTTTGAGAAATTTGAAAACCAATTAAAAATGTTAACTCACCCATCATACTCATTTCAAACTCATATTTCATTTGATCCAAAAAGTAATCGGTTAAAGATTGCCGAGTTGAACCAAATATAATTTCATTAACATAAATTTGAACAATAAAAACATTTTTCTTATATTTATTCATAAAAGGGTTGGATCTGCATTTCCCTTATCATAGTTATTTTGAATCAAAAATATTGTAAGTCTATCATACCAAGATCGAGGGGAATGTTTTAGGTAATACAAAGCTTTGGTAAGTCTTAAAACATGATCAGGATGTTTTTTATCTTCAAAACAAGGAGGTTGTTCAACAAAAACATCCTCTTAAAGTTAACCACTATGGAAAGCACATTTCACATCCATTTGAAAAATATTGAAGTTGAAGAATTCTGCAAAGGCATGTAAAATATGAATACATTCAAGTCATGATACTGAAGAATAGGTTACTTCATAGTCTATTCCTACTTGTTGATTATAGCATTTAGCAACTAATCTATATTTATTTCTTACAATGACTCCATTTTCATCACACTTATTTCTAAAGACCCATTTTATACAAATAACAGAAGTTTCCATAGGTCTTTAAACCAAGGTCCAGAATTTATTCCTTTCGATTTCATTTAAATCATATTTCATGGCTTTAATCAAATCATCATCACCTAAAGCTTCATCAGTGCTTTTTAGTTCTAATTGGGAATGGAATACTAGATGCTCAACTTCATTTCTGAAGGATCTTTTCATCCGTACAGTTTGATTTACATCAACAATGATACTATCACTAGGATGGTTCTTTAGAAACAATATATTTTGGTTTTGTAAAACCTTTTCATCAATATAGGGTAGAAAAAATATCGGGTAAAGGTTTTAGAAGTATATTCATGCACATTTTCCTTATCAGAAGGATCTTCTAACACAGGTTGACAATCAGTTTTTTAAAACACATCCAAATATGTAGGTTGTGGTTGTTTAAAAACAAAAGGATTAGATTCATCAAATTTAACATGTATTGTATCTTCAACAGTACAAGTGTTTTTGTTGAAAACTCAATATGCCTTAGAAGTTGTGGAGTAGCCTAAGAAAATTCATTCATCAGATTTTGGTGGGAATTTATATAGATTATCATTAGTATTCAGAATTAATATCTTGCAACCAAACACCTTGAAGTAGGGAAGTCTAGGTTTTCTAGCATTCCATAACTCATAAAGAGTTTTATTAAGAAAAGGTCTAATCAAAACTCAATTTATAGTACAAAAAGAAGTTCTTACAAATTCAGGCCAAAAATGTTTGGCTACAGAATACTCACTCAACATGGTTCTAGTTATCTCTTGAAGAATTATATTTCTTCTTTCAACAACACCATTTTGTTGAGGTGTTCTGGGTACTAAGAAGTTATGAGTGATTCTTTTTCTACTACAAAAAGATTCAAAATCAGAATTTTTAAATTCTCCTCCATGATCACTATGAATAGTTATCAAAGGAAGGTTTTTCTCATTTTTAAATTGGGCTCTAAAACTTTTGAAATAATAAAAAGCTTCATATTTCTTTTCTAGAAAATAGACCCATATAAATCAAGTGTAATCGTCAACTAGAACAAATACATAGTACTTGTCTCCAATGCTTCCAATTTTTGTCGGACCAAAAAGATTCATATTCACTAGCTGTAATGAATCAGTAGTTGATACTTCATTGACTAATTTAAAACATGATTTATGTTTCTATCCAAATTGAAAAGGGTCACACACTTTTGAAGAATCAAATCTAAGCTCCGGTAGATATTTAACTAATCTTTTCTTAAAAAGTTTTCATATGTTCCTAAGGTTACAGTGTCGTAACCTTCTATGCCATAACCAAGAATGATCTTCCATTGCACTAAGGAAAGGCAAGTCTTGTCTCCTAATTTCTTCTATTATTAGTGTGTAAACATTCTCTAGCCTATGGGTAGAAAGAACAATCTCTTACTTGTAATTGTGTATTGTGCAATTTTCATTCCTAAAATTCACAAGGAGACCTTCATCACATTATTTGATTATGCTAATGAGGTTGTGCTTAAGAACCTTAACAAATAAAACATTTGAAATCAAAGATATTAAATAAAGAATGATGTTACCTATACCAATATTTTCTCCCTGAGCATTATCTCTGGAAGTTACTTTCCCTCCTTCCGTCTTGATAATGACTTGAAAATAGTTTTTGTTACTAGTCATATACCGGGAACATCCATTATCCATGTACCATGTTTTTATGTTGGTACTTTCCCTATTTTCCTAAAAATATGATAATGTTAGGTTTTTTGAATACAGACTTGCTTGGATCCGGAAATCTCAGAAAGAAAAATTTTAGGCACCCACATATTCTTAGAAAAATAGGATTTATGCATTCTTAAAGACTGGGTTTTGTTTAGAGAAAAATTATTGGCACAATATCCACCACACTGACACTTAGTGCAGAATGGAGAACTTTGAGGAACAAAATAATTACTACTAAAAATTGGTTTAGAACCAGTATAACCAAAACTATAACTATTCATTAGATTTCGGATTTGAGAATACATTTAAACAAAATTTTCTTTACCTATAGTAAAGTTTGACAAACACTTCCTCAATGAAAATATTTCAGATATACATTTGATAATAAAGTTATTGTCTTCAAAAACTTTTGATTTTGAACTATAGCTGGGCTCGAAAAAAAATTCTTAAAAATTACATTTTCTAGATCTTTAGAAAGTTTATTTTTCTCAGAACTTACTTCATCAAGATTTTTTGAAATACTTTCAAAATCAGCATTTTTATGATCAAGATTTTTAGAAAGATCTGATATTTCATTAGTAAGAATAGTATTCCTAGAATTTTCCTTATCATGCATTTTCATGAGTTTTGAATTCTCACTCTCAAGAAGTTTGGAAAACCTAGAAACTTATTCATAAGATGGTAAAGTATTATCTTCATCAGAATAATATTCTTTATCTAAAGAATTATAATATTTATCATTACTATAATTTTCATTTAAAGAAACATTGGTCAATGATTCAGTATTGTGTACCTTATCAATTAAAAAATGATTCTTAATAGGTAGTCAATCTATTAGACAAATATTCTTCTATCTAGAAGATTCATAATCCGAATATTCATCAGAAGAGTCTATACCACTGGCAATCCAGGTGTCATTAGCTTTCAAGACTTTCTTAGCTTTAGACTATTAGTACATCTTTCTATTTATTTCATAATGCTTTTCATTTCATTCTTTCATCTTGAGCATAGAATAATCAGGTCTTATATGTACAGCTCTCTTGCATTCATAACATGTGACTTATGAATATTTATTTTCTTTCCTTTCCTTCTTCTTGTATCTGGATTGAAAATTCCTCTGTCCACCTATCTTGTTGATCCTTCAAGCAAGATTGTCTAATTCATTCGTTGAGGATTCACTTCCACTAGATTTGGATTGGATAACAACTTTCGTAGATTTGGATCTAGTAACTCTCTCAGGAGTCTTGGCTTTCATATTATTAGAATTTGTTGTAAAAGAAACACTTCCAATCCCATTATTCTTCTTGATGTAATCAGAATTTCTCTCCATTCTAGTCTCATGCTGTAAAAGTATTCCAAACAGCTCATCTAAGGAAATTTAAGTAACATTTCTGTTCTCATCTATAGTTGTCCTCTTGGATTCCCACTCATTGGGTATGATGTCTATGATCTTATCAACAAGTGATTCATCATCTAATCTATTTTCACCCATTAATTATATACTATTCACAATAGTCATGAATCTTTATTGCACCTTACATATGGGTTCTCTATAATGGAAGTTAAAGACATGGTATTCAGCTCTCAACATAGCTCTAATTGTCTCTATAATGTTAGAAGTACGAAAATGTGTAACATCAAGTTTCTTCCAAATACTATTTTCTGCATCACAAGATAAAATTTGGCAATATATATTTCTAGTCATGGAGAAAAGAAAAGTATTGTGTACCATATAATTCAGTTGATATTCATGCTTTTCTTGATTGGTAAAGGTACTAACTTCTTCGTCAGGTATTTTTTATCCTCCAGTAATTATAACTAAATTATTAACACTAGTATTGATAATGAAGGTATTCATTAGATCTCTCCAATATTCATAGTCATTTCCATCAAATATAGGTGGTCTAGTTGGATTGATATTGTCTATGGAGCCAACATTGATTCCTCCCATCTTAAAGAAAAATTATTTCCACACAAAACTTGTTAATAGAAAAAATTTGTAAACAAGGAAAATATTCCTAAGAAAAGAATATTAGAACAAGATTATCTCTAAGAAAAAATGTATCCGAACTAAACGATTCCAAAAAACTAATTACGGATAATAATAAATTATCTTCTGAATCTAATCGTGAGATTAATTCCGATTGAACCAATTCTCTGATACCAATTGTTGAGATGGTTTGTGAATATGATATACTATATAATACCAAACATATGATTGAAATAATAGAGATAAAATATATAGTATCTAATGATACTCAATATACAAGAGGGGGGTGAATTCTATACTTTTATAAAATTCATTTGGAACTTTTTAAGATGGTTATGTTTAACAAGGTTTAAAAAGTAAATTCTAAAAACCTCTAGTTATACACACTTGCTTGATTCTGGAAATATTATTCTGAGAATGTGAATCTGGAATGGTGGTTCTTGAATGAATCTTAATGAAAGCTTACAAAGATGAAGATTCTACCTTAAAGCGTATAGAATCTAACTAAATCAGAATACAAGTATAAGGAAGTATAACATAGTTATACATTCCTCAATAATAAAAATTCTGTGGAAAAGATGTAACAAAACAAGTAACAAGTAATAAATCTTTTAACCCAAAGAGAAGGGTATCCAAAAACCTTGGATAAAGGTCCCTTGATTTATACTTTCAATCATGTCTATCTTACCCACACCAGGGTAAGTCTTTGATACGAAGATTGGAGTCTGTCTTTTTATCCCCGCAAGCCCTCAACTTTTAGGAAGTCGGCACCATTGTCTTCCTCTGCAAGGAAGCCCTCAACTTCAAGGTAGTCGGCACCTCTGTCTTCCTATCGCCGGAAGCCCTCGATTGTACACAATAACAATCAGAGTCGCACAATGAAAATCTGAACAAATAGTTTAGTATGCACTAAGTAATAAATCCTCTCTATCTAGAAATCACATCAGCAACATATAATATATATATTGATCAAAATATTGTGAGCTCTTTTAAATGATCTCATATTTATAGGCACGGCTTCAACATTTTTCTCCCTCCTCCAATGGTCATGTTTTTCATTGAATTTTGGAGGGACCTGTATACGTGCCACTCAAACTATGATTAGTTAGTAACTGAAAGTATGGCATCATTTTATAACAAAACAAGTGTTCGCAAAAATAAGGTTACATAACTAAAAATCTATTATTTGGAATGTAAGAAAGTGAAAGTTCGATGTCTAAACAAAAATCAATTCGGAGTCCATAATACAAGGATACTTGGGATTCTGTTTTCTAGGAATTTGGAAGCTGAACTCTATAGAATTATAGAGTCTGGATTTCAAGGAAATACAGAATCTGGATTCAGAAGAATTTAGAACCAGAACATACAATGTTCGGAGTCAGAGTTCATGATAATTGAAAGTCAGAACTCATAGGAGTTTGGAGTCTATATTCAGAGAAATTTGATTCAGAACTCAGAGAAGATTGTAACTGTAATTTGTAATCAGAATTTGAAGTTAGAACTCAGAAAGATCGTAACCAGAATTCGTAATCAGAATTCAGAGTTAGAAATTAGAATGTTCATAACCAGAATTAGTAATTTAAATTCGGTGTCAGAACTCAGAGAGTTAGTAACCAGGATTCATAAACAGAATTTAGAGTCAGAACTCAGAATGTTTGTAACTAGAATTCGTAATCTAAAATTGGAGTCCGAAATCAGAAAGTTCATAACCAGAATTCATAATCAGAATTCAGAGTCAGAACGTAGAATCTTCATAACCAGAATTCTGAGAATTCGGATCCTAAAACAAAATGCTTTATATCAAGGTATTTATTGGATTCTGAGGTTTTGGTTTCAAACCAAATTTTATACATAGAAAAATTATGATATGAACAATGAAAACAATGTAAGGATAAATTTCCTTGGGGAAGGAAATTTTTCCTTATAAAAGTAAAACACGGGGTAAAAAGATATTTTCGTTGAAATAAGGTTTTTGTGATTTTCAAATCATGAAGGAATGGTGAAGTCTTATGGAAAGCCTTAATGACTTAAAAATCTCCCCCAAGTATTATGGAATGGAATATTCATAAGGAAAACCTTATTGACTCAACAAGTCCATCCTTTTTTCTAGTGAATGATATTTTGTTGTTAAATTGTTTAATGTGTTGTTAACTATTTTTGTATCATTGGAAATATATGAATGCATTGGTCTGATGGATTGATTGTGTGTGAGGGTGGGGAGTCAATGAACTATAAAATCATTAATGTTTGTTTTACCATTTTTTATATCTAATTAAATCTACCAACAAATCCCACATCTATAACTTAATACAAGCCCGCTTTTTAAGGCATGTGGTCCATTAGTGGTTCAGACCGAACGATTCTTTGGAACTCACATTGGATGAGCGAATGGGAGTTTAGGATCATCAAAGCCTTTATGAAAAGATTTTCCTACTCTGAGACCCTCTTATGGATTTTTTATATGTTCTAGAATCTATTTTTAATATTGATATGGGACTGGTTACCCTAGAAAAATGATACTATTTTGAATCCCTCATTGTGAAAAAGGCAGTCAATTAATGAGTCCATATGCATGTATCCAATGTTCTTCATCTATTTCCCATTAATAGAAAACCAATTATATTATAAATCTATATAATCGATCTCCCTAGTGTTTATTTTTGTCTAGTGAGGCATGTAATATTTTCTGGATAGGATAGAACATTTTTAAGGTGCCCTACGTATCCTACTTATTACATGAATCAAAATACATGTAGTTCATTTAACTTGTATAGTATAATGTCATATAGAAAAAAAGAATATAGTGGAACATAGGAGATTGATATTTATCTAGATACTTAAAGAAGCATCTTACATTTCTTGGTTATGGAAGTAATCAAATACTTCAATGATTGATCACACGCTTGGGACCTACCCAGTGGTGGATTCCCTAATATGGGGTTAGTCATATCATGTCACTAATCAGCAATTAAAACAGAGGTTACCGAAGATGGGGGACATTAATTATGTCAATGACATGATCATCTCAACTCTCTAATTCCAAGTAAAGCACACTTGGTGTGAGAAAAAAAGGATATCAATTAACCAGTGTAACTGCCTATAGCTGTGAGGCTTATTCAATAGGATATCCCTTAATATGTTTTGTATAGTGGTTGGGCCATAGTAATGTGTACTACTAAATTTTTTTATAGATTGAATTATAATAATCATAGATCAATTATCTCTATAGTTTTATGAAGGATAGGGCATGATGATTAGCCCACGAATGAGATTTGGTCCTGATGGTTGTAATTTTAGAGATATCATGGGACCTACATTGAGGTGGATGCCCATTTTATCTCGGGATATATAAAGGCTTTCTAAATGTCATTATTATTGAAGGAATTATTGATCTTGCAGTTCAAATATATACTCATTTTGTGAGTGTATGGGAAAAGATGATAAACCGATGGGAGAGATTAGGTCATGATGTATGGAATGTCGGAGACATAGTGGGACTAACACTAAGGTGGATGCACATTTGATCTCAGTCCAAAAGTAGTAATGTTATGTATCATAATTATGGAAGGAAAAATTGTTATAATATTTCAATTAAGATCAGGGATTCCATATTTAGGTATCCCAAATATGGTGGCAATCGTATCAATCCACTGATTAGGGATTAATCTTTTAGGTTTACCTTATATATCAACTGGATAAGGTTATCACATCCTGAGATTCACGATTAAATTTTCCTAATTTTCTTCCCAACATGTTCTGATTGTCTTCCTGACATGTTTTAGGATGTCTGGATATATCCTAATTGATTAGAAGAAATGTATAAATCCAATCACATGATCTAGTTAACATGTATATAGGATTCTCATAACATAAATGA
This sequence comes from Viscum album, assembly GCA_963277665.1. Taxonomy (NCBI): domain Eukaryota; kingdom Viridiplantae; phylum Streptophyta; class Magnoliopsida; order Santalales; family Viscaceae; genus Viscum; species Viscum album. Next base: position 1,270,921,611 of record OY728159.1, read on the forward strand.
CGAGTTTGGAGCCCATTACAAGAGTAATTTTGGCATGTCTGGACATTTTTACATAACCTATATGAATTATATAGATGACATCACCTGATCTAGGTTGACATGTCCAAAGGAAGTCAAATGTTCTATGTTGACATGTCTTGGTGTCAACATGAGACCTAGTTGACTTGTCTTCGTGTCACTTCATATCTTGTTCGACATGTTTGGCATATCATTTCATTAATCCCTGAATTTTTTTGAATCAGCAGACCTAAGGTCAACCTAAGAAATAATTAAAGGAAAAAGCTCTCAGTCATGTGACATACACAAATTATGACTCAGACCAATGGATGATCTACTCATCCATTGATATGGATAAAAATATATTATATGGTTTATATGTTGACGAAATAAAAAAAATTAGAAAGAATGACATTATAAATGATCTTTTGGCCAAACAAACATATGATTGGTGAGGAGGGTTAAACACAAACATTGGATTGAGTGAGAAAGAATAAACATGGAATTTTTTTCAACATTATGTAAAAAAAATTAAGAACAATAATTTTCAGTAATAGAGGTTGGATTAGGATACGAGATGATGAAGATGAAACATTGTAACACCCTGAAATTCTAAAAGAGTAACACTTTTTTCAATAGAGGGTATGATAAAAAAACCATGTGTATAAAGAAATATAAAATTCTCAGAAACTATGATATATTGATAATTTTAAATAAATTAAATCTAATCTATAGATTAAAATTTACACAACACTGAATTATCTTGACTTACATAGAACATTGAATTTCTTCGATAGCTTTCATTACATGAATGACCCAGTATAAATAAATAATATTAATATTATTAGTTTAAATGAGAATTATATCTTGGATATTAAATTTTTGGTTATAATATATTATTAATTATGTTATTATAATATATTTATTAATTCATAAGTTACAAATTAATTCAAACATAATGTTAGAAGAAGTTTAATATAGATGGAATGTTTTCATAAAAATGTATTTATATGCACAAATGGAATTTTACCATAAAATTTAAATTAATTACAAATAGTGAATGATTTTAATTAAATTTATATATAATATATTAAATAATTTTTTTTACACTAATATAATATATTTTAGTTGAATAATATAAGAACAAATACAATTTTACACATGAAAAGATGATCTTTGCAAAAGGTAATTTTTCACCTTTTGTTGGAGAATGTGTTTCTAAATAAATTTTTATAATATTTATATAATTTACAAGAAAAACATAATTTTCTAAATAATAATATGAAAATTATTTTATTGTGAATATTTTTTACTTTTTTTGAGAAGATTAATTTTTTGATTTATAGTAAAAAAAATACTGAATTTAAGTTAAAGATTGACATTTCATATAACAAATTTATAAAATAAAATTATATTTGGAGTTGGTTTTAATGTAAAAATATATAAAAAAATCATATATATAATTATCATATTTTTTTATTTTAATCATTTTAAGATTGAATTTAGATATAAAAACATAGTAAACTCTTCATCATTTTCACTTTAAAAACCAACATTCTCACCTCGTCTGCGGGATTATTTTTTAATTAATTTATTCCATTCATATTAATTGAATTTTCAAAATGGATTAAATATTTTTAATCATATTATTTTATTATTTATAATAATTTAACATAATTTTTTACCATAACTATTAGTTAATGCAAAAAAAAATTAAATGATGTGATTAATATAAAAATTAGTTTTCTTAGTGGTTAAAATTATAATATATAGTGTAAAAATAATCCTAAACCTGTATAATAACACTTATATGGAAATATATATACCTTACCAATTAATTTTTTTTAAATTTTTGTTGTATAAATTCCTCTTTATATGTAAAAACATGGGTAAACCTTTCTTATTTAAAAAAAATAAGTGTGTCAACTCCTTCAATTATAAAAAGCCACCATCCCCCCTTATTGACACCTCTAAATCCTTTTGGGATCATCCAAGACCAACCTGAATCACACCCCAACATACCTACTCTAATCCTAGAATCATTATATTTGTATGAAATGATTCTTAGTAAGGAATTAGTGTAATCCTCAAGAGGATATATAAATAAAAGGTAATGATTTTTTTAAATGCATTCTTATTTTACTTCAATCTCAAACTCTTTAAATTATTATTATTCTATTGATAATATAATATCATAAATATCATTTATATATTTATAACTATTTATTTTATGGTTATTAAATACAAACACACACACTTCTATCAAATGGGATATAGAATCATCATTTGAGTGTACAACAGACTACATACTCATGAAATAGTATAGTTCGTTTTTCCATTAACACCATCCATTGTTAGGAATAATTATGGAATTATAGTTAATATATGATATATATGGTATTTTAAATTTATTTACCATTAATTAATTATTATATAACACATACGTTCTAGATTTCAATTTTTTGGGAATCTGAAAACATCTTTCATATCTACGACAGACGGTCGCCTCGTGGGGTGATGTGATTCATTTACATGTAAAATGAAATCTTTTAAACATGGTTTTAATTATAATATATGAGGTATACATAATAATAATTATACTTAAATTATTATAAAGATTTATTTAAAATTTTATAGAATTTCATTCAGTATAACAAAAAAACTGAAACAACATTCATGTGTATATAAGTCCCATCATCTCCATGAAGGGTGTATTTCATTTCCAATCACTAAATTTTATAGATAAAATTAAAATATATATATATATAATGAATATATATTACATTCACATGATGTTTAAATTCTGGATATGATAAAATAATTATTCAATTAAGTGTAAAAAAGAACATGACAAAACATTTCCAAAAAACAAAGCAATGAACAATGAATCCATGAAAATAATAAAATATTCTTAACAAAAAACATGTAATATCTTATAAAAGGATCATCTAAGATATTATATATACAAAAAAGGTTTGTTAATATTTTAATAACACATATAAATATATTATTATTGAGGTTAAAGGGAGACAAACTAAAAGGAAGTGTAAGGTAAGATATTTTGTCCCAATTTCATTTCATTAAGGCATATTGAGATATTATACAAAATATTTATTTTATAAGGAGTATATAGTTCCTCTTTGAAATTAAATATCATGAAAAATTCATTCCACGTGATGTTTTGATTTTCAATTTGAATTGTTTCAGTTAAGGGGATTTTAATTAAAAGATACAAAGTAGAAAAGTATTCCATGACCCAATTTATTTTCATTGGATTAAATTACATCCTTGGTGTCATTAATACTATTGGAGAATATATATATAATCAATTTTCATTATCTATTGTTGTAATCACACATTTATTATGTCCAATTATTATTGATATTCATAATCGATTCATTGTTTGATTCTTAGTCCAACGTTATGATATTTGTAAGGGTTTACTTTAAAATTTAAATTTATTTTTGATATATTATACATTAATTTCCATTAAAATAAATTATTTTATAATTGATTAATAAACCATTTAATTTTATTCTCATCAATTTATCATGGTTATTTACTAGTGAAAGTCACATTTTTCTAATCTTTGTTACTTAAAATGATTTATAAAATGTTTTTAAGATCATCGGACTTTATTTATCTTTGGTCAAAATTCCATTTTCCAAAAATACATGTTTTCTAAAAATGATTTCAATAATGTTTTTTAATATTTTAATAATTATTTTTTAAATGAAATTTTTTTCCCATTTTCCTTTTTTAAAAATTCTTTCAATGGATTATTTTTTTTATTTTTGATGTAAGAACCCGGTTTTTTTCTAAGAAAGACATTGGAATATTCTTGATGATATTACAAAGCAGCGCCTTTAGACGGCGTGCGATTATGAGCCCTAGAGTGGCCGGAATTAAATTTTTAGTGCATTCACATTAGAACCCCCAAATATATGGGATAACTCCTGAACGGGGATCCAAATCAGAGATCTGAGTGTAATGATGGGTCTAAAATGGGGTTTTTACCCTAGGAACTATATAAAACATGTAGGCGTAGGGTTTTTGGACCCCTCGCTCGCTTTCGGAACGTTAAACGGATAAATTTGTTTATTTATTTATTCGTTTAATGGTTAAACTCGAGTATCTCTTAATTGGTGGCTCGGATTGGAAAATTGAGGGCACTATTGAGTTTGGAGCGTTCCGTTTACCCTAGGAGGGGTGTATGTTTTGCGGGCGCGGCTCGTCTGTGAAAAATGGCCCCAGGGGCGTTTTCGTAATTTGGAGGCATCGGGCGTTGAGTTTAATAACTTTTGATCGGGGCCTTAGATTAAAATTCTGAGACCGCTGTTGTGCTCGAGAGGTGGTGTTTACCCTAGGGGAGGCTTAACCTCGACCTCGTCGAGTGTTTTGGGCGCGGGATAAATTGGGGGTTAAATTAATTAAATTTTAATTAATCTATTCCTTATTTAAACCCTAACCCCACCCCTCTCCTCCCCCTTTCCCCTGGTAGAAGTGCTCAACCAAAGAGGAGAATCTCCTACTCTCCTCCTCCCCTCCGGCGAGGCGGCTCCGGCAAGGCGGCGGTTCGGCGGCGAAGCACCGAGCAAAGCCCAACAAGGTAGGATCGCACGTTTATTTTAAACTCCCGCACCTGCTTTGGATTCATAATATTGCGTTGAATTGCTGCTTTATTTTCGAGTGAGGGCCATGGTTGTGTAGTATATTTTATGCTTTATCCATCACATATTTCTGTTTTAAAATCCGAGTCCCGACGCACTCGCAGTCGTCCGCCGAAAACAGTGGGATTTTGTGGTTTTCTGTCCGGTTTTGGGTGTTCCGGCCATCTAGCGCGGCGGTCCTGCGAGTCGTCATGGCGGAGCAGCAGCGGAGGCCAGGTCTGCGGCGGTGGATTCCGGGAGAGAAGGGAGTGCGGCTGGCCGCGGAGAGGAGAAGGTTGGCGGTCAAGCAGGGCGGTTGGCGCAAGCGAGCAGGGCAGTTACCTTCAACGGAGGCCGGTGCTAGGTCAGCAGGGGATGCCGCGGAGGAGGCCAGCGGAGCGCTGGTTCGCGGGTGTCCCATGCAAGCAGTGTGGAAGGCCGGACGACTGTGCCGGCCGGTGGAGGTGAGGGAGGACCGAGGTCTACGGACCCTGGTTGGCCAACAAGGACACGCACGCTGCGGGTCCTGTCGGGAGAAGAAGACCGGCCGAATGGCCGGTCTGGTTATAGGTTAAAAAAAATAATAATATTATTATTATTAAGGTTATAATAATAATAATAATAATATATTATTATTATTATTATTATTATTATAAAATGAATTATACTTCAATAAATCCTAAAACGGGAGTCGGTTTTCTGAGCTGTCTGTGGCGGCGCGTGCCTCGGAATGAGAGGAATTCTTTTTGAGGTGGTCTCGGGAATTTTTAATTCCCGAGATAAGGGGCTCAGGGCGCGACTCGATGTTATGTGGTTTGATGTTATCCCCGGTAATTCTTGTTTTGGACGGTGTGGACGCGTCTGACGTCCGTTTTAAGCGTCGTCAGTGGCGTTGGGACCCTGGCATCGAGATGATGTTTTCCAGTATGGTTTCGAGCATTGAGGACGAAGTTGAGGAATGGGCCCCATGGCCCATCTTTCAAGCTGTGTGTAGCGTTGCACGAATTTCTCATCGGGCGTCTGTTCGGGTAGTCCGAGCAGTCGTTTTTTGGTGTTTTTCTGAGGGCATCGCGTTGGCGCAGTTTTCCCGCTGTAATTCTGCACGATGGTGCGGGCCTCGCGAGGGTCGTTTGATCGTTGACGGTGATTTTCCATCTTTATCATCAGGTGTCCGTTTTGGAAAATTGATTAGTCCATCTCGTGTGCTTTTTAGAGAGGATCTCAATGGTGTGATCCATCCGTTGAGTTTCAAGACCGGGATGCGGGTCCCACGTAGCACCGCTCGCGCACGGTGCGCTGAAATGCATCTTTTTCTCCGGATATCTGTTGAACTCAAGTGAGTAGTGCTTTTGATGTGTTTTTCTGAGGGGATCGCAATGGTGTGATGCGCTCGACTGTTTTCGGGGCTGAGGCTCGGGATCACGGGACGTTGTTCGGGCGTGAGGTGGTGTTGGTGACTTTTCTGTCGGATATCTGTTTGAGGCGACTAAGTAGTCGATCTCATGTGTTTTTTCATGAGGATTACAATGGTATGATCTGTTTGACTATGTGGATCCTCTTGTGTGATATTATTAAATGTGGAGAATTAAAGGTGCTCCAGTGGTGGTTCATCCTACCTTGTTTGTAGCGGACCCTTGGCGTGTGAACGCGCACTCTTTGGAGACTGATGTAAATGATTCACAAGATGTGGTTGGTCGTGTCTGGGCCTTGGATGTAGAGTTGTTACGTCACGCCTTCGCGTTGACTCTGGGTGATGTATCCACGATAGCCTTTGGGATAGAACGTGGTATACTCTGGGAGTATACGGGAGCACTTGGAGGTATGTGTGGTTTGTACCTGAGAACGTTTGTGCGCTTGGTTGGGGTTGACTTGGGGCCACACGTCGTGTGGGCCCCATGTGTGTGTTGTATTCTGCTTTACGTACTTTGACCTCTTGCGACATAGAGGGTCCCACTGTTCTCGTTTGTTTGACCAGCAGGGTGGAGTTTCCCCTGTCCTGGTCCTCTTTTGTCTGACCAGAAGGGTTGAGTGGTCTCCCCCTGGTCTTGTTCTCGATGGTTTGGCCGGCAGAGATGGTTTGGTTCCTCTGCTTCTTTAGCTGTGAGGGGTTTCAGTTCCGTGACCCTTTCACCGGACTGCGACACCGTTTGTGACTACGGGTGTTCATACAGTGTGGGTGTTTTCCCCTCTTTCTGGGATGAGATGTCTCAGTCCGCTTCGATAGTGACTCAGCGGATTGGAGTGGGATCGCCTTGTGAGGCCTGGGGAGTCTCTCCCATCACTCTGTGTTACCTGGTAGAGTTCTTATGGATTCGGTGTGACCAACACTTTACGCGGGCACTGATCCTCTACCCAGGAGGTTGTTTTCAGCAGGGATGAGGTTGTTTACAGTAGGGCTGAGGTTGTTTCTAGCAGGGCTGAGGTTGTTTCGAGCAGGGCTCGCCAGTGGGTTACCATCCAGCAGGGATGACCAGTACAGTGGTGTTCACCGAGCAGTACCATACATCATGGATGGCTAGAGCAGTTCCAAGTTTACCTCCAGCTGGGCTAGGCAGTGGTCCCTGATGCTGGGCTTACCTCCAGCGGGGCTGGGCAGTGGTCCCCAATGTCGGGCTTACCTCCAGCGGGGTTGGGCAGTGGTCCCCGATGTTGGGATCACCTCCAGCTGGGCTGGGCAGTGGTCCCCGATGTCGGGTTACATCCAGCTGTGCTGGGCAGTGGTCCCATCACCAACTTTAGCCGGTTCGCCCTCCAGTGGATTACCCTGTTACGAGACTGGGTAGTGTGGCACCCGTCGACTTTCCGGGTCTCCCTATAGTGGGAACCCGTCGAATTCCAGGGACCCTCTAGCGGGGGTGGGCAGGCGGCCGCCTGTCAATTGAGCAGACCTCTCAAGTACAAGGTAGTGACGATTTGTGGTTGACGTTCCCCCAGAACTCTCAAGTACGAGGAGCTCTTCCCCCACCGAGACGCATCCTTATGACGCGACCTAAAACCGTGCAGGTGAGTCAGTGCCACCCAAAGCGGATAGTGTCGAGGTACAGTGATTGAGCCATTGACTAGTAGTTCGGGACAGACGTGTGGGATGTTGGGCATCGATGGTGTTACTTCAGGGACTGTCAGTGACTCACTTTTCTTGGGCTGAGCTACGGGATGGAGATCCCCTTATGACCTTGTTTGGGCTTCTTATTGAGCTTATGTATTTGTATATGCCTTGTTCTGGTACCCACTTCTTGGGTTTGGTTACTCTCCTTCCAGGTGAGGCAAAGACGCGCGGGGTATGCCATGTGCTTTCTATGTCTAGCATCTCGTGGTTGGATGAGTCTACTCTCCTGCTATAGGTAGCGAAGACTTAATGAGAAGTTCATCTTCTCACCATTTCCAGCTCCTTGTGTCTGGATGAGTCTACCTCCTTTCTCTTATTGGGTTGAGCTGGACTCTCTACTATTACTGTTGTTGCACTTTCAGTTGTACTCCTCTACTTTTTCTGTTCTCTCTACTGCTCACCCTTCGGTACCTCCTTTGTTTCTCCCTCGAGCCTTCGGGGTATCCTACTGAGTATTTTTATACCCACCCCTGCTTGGGCTTTGCTTGCACTTGGTGTGCCCTTGCAGATGATGGACAGGTTGGTCGTGACTTCAGTGGAGAATAGGAGTTTGGGAGCTTGGACCGCGTGCGATGGTCGTAGTCGGGTTCTAGGTGGGGAACCCTTCCAGCTGTTTGTTTTGTTTACCTATTGCTGGGTTGTGGCACTTTTCTGGTTGGGCGTGTGTTTTTCCCCTTTTTCCTTTTCAGTACTTTACTTGTACTGTTTAGAGGTCGATGCACATTTGTGGTATATATATAGCAGTTGTTCATTGCTTTTCTTTTTACTCTGCACTTTATCATTGAGTGTGTTGTGTGTGTGTGTACAGGTACATAGGCAAAGGCCTCCCCGAGTTATTGTGCCTTCGGCACTGGCCGCCAGCCCCTGGCCTATGGAGGTGGGCTTGGGGTAGTTGCGGCTCGAGCCCAGGTAGGGTCGGGTCGTGACAAAGTGGTATCAGAGGTGGTTCGTTCCTTGGGACGTTGTGCGGACGTCCCTAAAAGAGGAATTGGTTGGTATTTAGGGAAACAGTTTTAACGTGTCTCGAGAGCGGCTCTCAGGCCAGGGAGTCCAGTGATGGTGCGGCGGCCGACGTATCCATTCACCAGGACCTTGATAAACCGCTTGTCGACTCGGCATGTTGAGACACTTGTTGCAGGGAGAATTTGGTTTGTGCATCACATAGGACTAAGTCTTGAATGTCTTTCTTGAGTCAGCTCCCCGTCATTTTTATTGGTATATATATATATATATTCTCATCTGACCGTGGCACTCCTTGATATTTTTCAGGATGTATCCGTGAAGACAGCCAGTCAGGATGCCATCTTTGGATTATGACGACGACCCTGTGAGCTACGAGGCAATAGTCCAGGACCCATCATGCGAGCCCCTTTCTCCAGGTGGGCCGGTAGCAGCAACCCCACCTATTGAGCAGCAGGCTGTTTCAGCAGAGCAGGCTGAGCTTGAGCGTAGGTTGAGCACGCTCTGTGAGTTCCAGCGGCAGAGACCGCTGAGGTTTAGTGGTGATCCAGACCCTCAGGCAGCAGAGGTTTGGCTACAGGCAGTGGTTAGCCTTGTCAGGCTTGTGCAGACGCCGACAGATCAGAGAGTGGCTTTGCCAGCCATCCTTTTCCGTGGATCAGCTTGGCGTTGGTGGAGTCTGGTGACACAGTTTCTTGACGAGTCATCGCATTCGTGGGATGACTTTCAGTTGTTGTTCTGTGAGAAGTTTTTCCCCTCCTGCTTGCACTCTGTTTGGATTCAAGAGCTCCTTCAGTTTCAGTAGGGATGAATGACGGTGGCCGAGTACGCAACTAGTTTTGCAGATCGTGCACGCTTTTACCCGGACTTGGTCTGTGAAGACAACATCCGAGCACAGAAGTTTGAGCAGGGTCTCCGCTGAGAGATTCGTGCTGTCATATTTCCCTTGGGAATTTCCACATATGTCGGGGTGCTAGATTAGTCACTGTTGACAGAGAGATTCCTGTCATGTTCCGGAGTTGGTGGTGGCCGCAGGCACGTTGGAGCCAAGACGTCTATCGCAGCTAGCGGGCGTCGGCAAGCAGGACCTCGACACAGGTGGCTTTCTAACAACCGGACTCAGGGGCGTGGTCGTATACCATAGTGGAGCCGGAGGGCACTAGTGCAGCCCATAGAGAGTCGGTGCTATGTTTGTGATGGGCGAGGTCACTTGGCACGAGACTGCCCGACCCGAGTTGCTGAGAGATTCGGGTAGGCAGCAGGTGCACGACCATGACAGAGGCAGTGTCGTGATCGGAGTAGTACCCAGAGAGGTGGTGCTAGTAGAGGAGCGGGAGGAGCTGGTAGAGGGGGACATCTTTACGAGGTCTTCCCATCACCACTAGGCGGTCCACGTCAGGCTCCGGGAGCTAACAATTGGGACCACGGACTACCGCGAGCTTTGGATGTCTACGATCCTGTAGAGCATGAGGTGATAAGAGGTACGCTCTACAGCTCTTCTACATTATTTTTAGTAGAATTGTTAGACTCTGTGTGTGAACTGCTTTCCTCCCTTCTCCTTGTTTGATGTGTTACCAGGGTGACACAGGGCGTCGGGTGTAACCCTGTGTTGGTAAGGTAAAAGGCGTGGGACCTTTTTCTCTAGTTGATGGTGTCGACTCCCTCGCCTTTCGAGAATGTAAGATATCCTCAGTTGTCGAATCTTGTATAACCAGATATCCTTGGGTGTTCCACCATATGGATATTCTGAAGTAGGGAATCATCAGGCTTTGTTCCAGGTGTAGGCGGTGATTCCAGTCGCGGCGTGTGATGCAGAGGTTCGACTGGGGAGGTGAGCTACCCCCGAGGGACTTCGGGCCATTTGAGACCGTGCAAAGGGATGGAGAGGTACCCTACCACCTTGCCCAAACCCCAAAGTCTGGAATGGGTGCATGAAATTGTAAAGGGCCGACCTCGCGTGAGAGGATCAATCCTTTGGTCTATGTGCGGTGACGCAGAGCTGTGTGTGGGTTCTTCTGGGTATGGGAAAGCCAGGTGTGGGCTTAGTACCATGTGTTGCTCCCTAATTTTTCTTTTCGGGGACGAAAATCTTGAAGGAGGGGATGATGTAAGAACCTGGTTTTTTCTTCAAAATTATTTGTAATATTCTTGATGATATTCCAAAGCAACGCCTTCAAACGGCGTGCGATTCTGAACCCCGGAGTGGCCGGAATTAAATTTTCAGTGCCTTCACACTGGAACCACCAAATAAATGGGTTGACTCCTGAATGGGGATCCAGATTAGAGATCCGAGTGTACAGATAGGTTCAGAATGGGGTTTTTACCCTAGGAATGACATAAAAATTTTCGGCGTGGGATGTTTGGACCCCTCGCTCAACGTTAAATGAATTAATTAATTCATTCATTCATTCATTTAAACTCGAGTATCTCTTAAATGGTGGCTCAAATTGGAAACCCAAGGGCACTGTTGAGTTCGGAACATGCCGTTTACCCTAGGAGGGGTGTAAGTTTTGTGGGCGCGGCCTGTCTGTGAAAAATGGCCCCAGGGGCGTTTTCGTAATTTGGAGGCCTTGGGTGTTGAGTTTAATAACTTTTGATCGGGGCCTCAGATTAAAATTTCAAGACCACCGTTGTGCTTGGGAGGTGGTTTTTACCCTAGGGGAGGCTTAACCTCAACCTCGTCGAGTGTTTTGGGCGCGGGATAAATTGGGGGTTAAATTAATTAAATTTTAATTAATTTATTCCTTATTTAAACCCTAACCCCACCCTTATCCATCCCCTTTCCCCTGGCAGAAGTGCTCAACCAAAGAGGAGAAGCTCCTCCTCTCCTCCTCCCCTCCGGCGAGGCAGCTCCGGCAAGGCGGCGGTTCGGCGGCAAAGCACCGGGAAAAGCCCAACAAGATAGGATCGCGCGTTTATTTTAAACTCCCGCTCCTCCTTTGTATTCATAATATTGCATTGAATTGCTTCTTGATTTTTTAGTGAGTCCCATGGTTGTGTAGTATATTTTATGCTCTATCCATCTCATATTTCGGTTTTAAAATCCGATTCCCGATGCACTCGCAGTCATCCGCTGAAAACAGCGGGATTTTGAGGTTTTCTAGCCGGTTTTGGGTGTTCCGGACGTCTAGCGCGGCGGTCCGGTGAGTCGGCATGGAAGAGCAGCGGCGGAGTCCGGGTCGGCAGCGGCGGCTTTCGGGAGAGCAGGGAGCGCGGCAGGCCGCGGCGAGGAGGAGGCTGGCGGCCGAGCAGGGCGGTTGGCGCGAGCGCGGCGGAGGAGTTACCTTCAGCGGAGGCCGGTGCTAGGTCAGCAGGGGATGCTGCGGAGGAGGCCAGCGGAGTTATGGTTCGCGGGTGTCCCGTGCAAGCAGCACGGAAGGCCGGCCGGCTATGCCGGCTAGTGGAGGCGAGGGAGGACCGGGGTCTACGGACCCCGGTTGGCCAACAAGGACCCACACGCTGCGGGTCCTGTCAGGAAAAGAAGACAGGCCGAATGGCAGGTCTGGTTTTAGGTTAAAAAAAATTATAATAATAATATTATTATTATTATTATTAAGGTTATAATAATATTATTATTATTATATTATTATTATTGTTATAAAATGATTTATACTTCAATAAATCATAAATCAGGAGTCAGTTTCGCGAGCCGTCTGCGGCTACGCGTGCCTCGGAATGAGAGGAATTTTTTTGAGATGGTCTCGGAAATTTTTAATTCCTTAGACAAGGAGCTCGGGGCGTGACTCGATGTTAAGTGGATTGACATTTTTCCTGGGAATTCTTGTTTTGGACGGCGCGGACGCGTCCGACGTCCATTTTATGTGCCGTCAGTGGCGTTGGGACCCTGGCGCCGGGACGAAGTTTTCCAGTATGGTTGCAGGCATTGAGGCCGAAGTTGAGGCGTGAGCCCCATGACCCGTCTTTCAAGCTGTGTGCAGCGTTGCACGACTTTCTCATTGGGCGTCCGTTCGGGGCATGCGAGCAGTCGTTTTTTGGTGTTTTTCTGAGGGCATCGCGTTGGCGCAGTTTGCCCGCTGTAATTCCGCATTATGGTGCGGGCCCCGTGAGGACCATTTGAGCGTTGACGTTGATTTTCCATCTTTATCACCGGGTGTCCATTTTGGACAAGTGATTAGTCCATCTCGTGTGCTTTTTCGAGAGGATCGCAATAGTGTGATCCGTCCGTTGAGTTTTGGGACCGGGATGCGGGTCCCACGTAGCACCGCTCGTGCACGGTGCGCCGAAATGCATCTTTTTCCCAGGATATCTATTGCACTCAAGTGAGTAGTGATTTTGGCGTGTTTTTCCAAGGGGATCGCAATGGTGTGATGCACCCAACTGTTTTCGGGGCCGAGGATCGGGATCACGGGACGTCGTTCGGGCGTGAGGCGGTGTTGGTGACTTTTTCGTCGGATATCCGTTTGAGGTGAGTAAATAGTCGATCTCGTGTGTTTTTTCGCGAGGATTACAACGGTACAATCCGTTTGACTGTGCAGAGCCTATTGCGTGATCTTATTAAATGTGGAACATGAAAGGTGCTCTAGTGGTGGTTCATCCTACCTTGTTTGTATCGGACCCTTGGCGTGTGAACGCGCACTCTTGGGAGAGTGATGTAAATGATTCACAAGATGTGGTTGGTCATGCTTGGGCCTTTGAGGTAGAGTTGTTACGTCACGCCTTCTCTTTGACGCTGGGTTTCGTATGCACGATAGCCTTTGGTTTGGAACATGGTATACTCTGGGAGTATACGGGAGCGCTTGGAGGTACGTGTGGTTTGTACCTGAGAATGTGTGTGCGCTTGGTTGGGGTTCACTTGGGGCCACACGTCGTGTGGGCCCCATGTGCGTGCCATGTTCTTCTTTACGTACTTTGACCTCTTGCGACATAGAGGGTCCCTCTGTGCTCGTTTGTTTGACCAGAAGGGTGGAGTTTCCCCTGGCCTGGTGCTCTTTTGTCTGACCAGTAGGGTTGAGTGGTCTCCCCCTGGTCTTGTTCTCGATGGTTTGGCCGGCAGAGATGGTTTGGTTCCTCTGCTTCTTCAGCTGTGATGGGTTTCAGTACCGTGCCCCTTTCACCGGACTGTGACACCGTTTGTGACTACGGGTGTTCATACAGTGTGGGTGTTTTCCCCTCTTTCTGGGATGAGATGTCTCGGTCCACTTCAACAGTGACTCAGCGGATTGGAGTAGGATCGCCTTGTGAGGCCTGCGGAGTTTCTCCCATCACTTTGTGTTCCCTGGTAGAGTTCTTGTGGATTCGGTGTGACCAACACTTTACGCGGGCACCGATCCTCTACCCAGGAGGTTGTTTCCAGCAGGGATGAGGTTGTTTCCAGCAAGGCTGAGGTTCTTTCCAGCAGGGCTCGCCAGTGGGTTACCATCCAGTAGGGATGGCCAGTACAGCGGTGTTCACTGAGCAGTACCATCTAGCAGGGATGGCCAGAACAGTTCTGGGTTTACCTCCAGCTAGGCTGAGCAGTGGTCCCCAATGTCGGGCTTTCCTCTAGAGGGGATGGGCAGTGGTCCCCGATGTCGGGCTTACCGCCAGTGGGGTTGGGCAGTGGTCCCCGATGCCGGTCTTACCTCCAGCTGGGCTGGTCAGTGGTCCCCGATGTCGGGTTACCTCTAGCTTGGCTGGGCAGTGGTCCTATCGCCGACTTTAGCCGGGTCTCCCTCCGGTGGATTACCCTGTTACGAGACTAGGCAGTGTGGCACCCGTCGACTTTCCGGGTCTCCCTGTAGTGGGAACCCGTCAACTTCCAGGGACCCTCCAGCGGGGCTGGGCAGGGGGACGCCTGTCGACTGAGCAAACCTCTCGACTGTGGGGCAGTGACGAGTTGTGGTTGACGTTCCCCCAGAACTCTCAATTACGAGGAGCTCTTCCCCCACCGAGATGTGTCCTTGTGACACGACATAAAACTGTGCGGGTGAGTCAGTGTCGCCCAAAGTGGATAGTGTCGAGGTGCGGTGATTTAGCCCTTGACATGTTGTTCGGGGCAGACATGTGGGATGCTGGGCATCGATGGTGTTACTTCTGGGAATTTTGGTGACTCACTTTTCTTGGGATGATCTATGGGATGGAGATCCCCTTATGACCTTGTTCGGACTTTTTATTGAGCATATGTATTTGTATATACCTTGTTCTGGTACCCACTTCTTGGGATTGGTTACTCTCCTTCCAGGTGAGGAGAAGACGTGCGGGGTATGCCACGTGCTTTACGTGTCTAGCTTCTCATGATTGGATGAGTCTACTCTCCTACTATAGGTAGCGAAGACTCGACGAGAAGTTCATCTTCTCACCATTTCCAACTCCTCGTGTCTGGATGAGTCTACCTCCTTTCTCTTGTTGGGTTGAGCTTGACTCTCTACTGTTACTCATACAGCACTTTCATTTGTACTCCTCTACTTTTTCTATTCGCTCTACTGCTCACCCTTCGGTACCTCCTTTGTTTCTCCCTCGAGCCTTTGTGGTATCCTACTGAGTATTTTTATACTCACCCCTTCTTGGGCTTTTCCCCCACTTGGTGTGCCCTTGCAGATGACAGACAGGTTGGTCGTGACTTCATTGGAGCATAGGAGTTCTGGAGCTTGGCCCGCATGCGGTGGCCGTAGTCGGGTTCCAGGTGGGGAACCCTTCCAGCTGTTTGTTTTGTTTACCTATTTCCGGGTTGTGGCACTTTTCTGGTTGGGCACGTGTGTTTCCCCTTTTTTCCTTTTCAGAACATTACTTGTATTGTTTAAAGGTCGATGCACATTTGTGGTATATATATAACAGTTGTTCTTTTCTTTTCTTTTTACTCTGTACTTTTTCATTGAGTGTGATGTGTGTGTGTGTACAGGTACTTAGGAAAAGGACTTACCGAGTTATTGTGCCTTAGGCGCCGGTCTCCAGCCCATGGCCTATGGAGGCGAGCTTGGGGTAGTTGTGGCTCGAGCCCGGGTAAGGTCGGGTCGTGACATTTGAACAAGGACCCTTTCTTACCTTTTTACAATGAAAATGTCATTTTTTTCTTCTTATATAATATACATAATTACTCACAATAATTTTTTTGAAGCTTCCATTGAATTATTACTATTTTAGTTTCAGTGATTTTCTATTGAAAAAGTTAATTTCAAATGAAAATATTTTCAACATGTTTTTCATAATGAAAGTGATATTTTCCTGAATAATGTTTTTAAATATTTTTATTCATAAGTTAAAAAACCCATTATTAATACTCCAATGGATATATGTTGTATTGAGGTCATCCTTATTATTTTTATGGATGTTTTATGTTCATTTTGATTGTGTATGTATTATTTTTATACCATTTTCCATATTACTCTGGGAGAGTTATAACAATAATTATTGATTGGGGAAATTATTTACATTTCATATAATTTTTTTAATAATAATTTTTATGTTGATTATGTTTAACCCCTTTCATATAAGGAATGAATTGGATTTTATATTTTAAGGGTATGGCCTGTTATATCCCCTAAATATATCTGTAGGATAATGAGAAAAACTAGATGATGTTTGGGTGGAATCATTTCCAATATTTTAAATTAGGAGTAAAAATTCATGATGGTATTAAATTATGGGCATGAATTGTTGAAAGTATTAGATTCTTGGTTGGAATCCTTGATGATATGTTTTTGATTTACAAATTTATTCTTTCCATCATTATGAATTTTTTTATTGGTATTTCATGGGATTATTAAATTAGTTAAAATAACCCTATTTTAGTTTCATACTCATGTGACCATTTATATGGAATAATTTGATCACCTATTATTCCTACAATATTATTTTCTTATTGTTAGTTTAATTAAATGTGTTTTAGTTATTTACATTTCCAATTTTATAAATATTTATTTATTAATAGTTTCAAATTTACATAATAATTACTATGAATTTATGCTCACCCTTATTTTTTCCCTAGTATTTAATTAAGTTTAATGTGAATGATATTCTCGGTTTTGCAAGATTGAATGAAGTTATTCACAAAAAAAGTATCTTTTAATTTCTGTATAAAAATGTAATGAAAGACTCATGTATGTATGTAGTTTAAAAAAACTACTATAATATTAAATCCATTGGGACATGATTTCCTTGTATCTTATTATAATGTACTGGTAGAAGGAAACTTACTCTAGGATTTTGGAAATGGGGTCACTAAAATTGGCATGATAGAAATTTTAGCAGAAACCTTGGGAACTAGATTTACGTAAAAATATACTAAAGAACATAACATTACGATTCAATTTTGGGATTAGTATAGTAGAATATATAATGGTTTTGTTAAGGAAGTGAATATGAGGTTTTTTTCATACAATATATTCTTTTCTGTATAATACATATAAACATGGTTCTGGAACAGATGTACCTAGGGGTAATGACTCTGAAAAGTGTACATATTTCTTTACTCGGTTGTATCTCGGTACAAGAAAATGGGCCTTAATGCACATTTTGTTTTAAACTCCTAAATAATATTATCCGGATGATTCGCATTTTAATATATAAAAAAAAAAGCGTTTTAATGAAATATATTCCCAACAAAATCATTTTTATGATCTTAATATTACCTATGTTAACTATTTCACTAGTTTAGGGAATATAACTTATGTTTCATAGTGTTATGATATACTATAGTGAAATCCTTTTTTTATAAATGGTTCCTAACAAATGGAATGAAAATTTTTTCAATTCACATAATCCGTATAAGGATTTTTCACTAGGAAAATATAATGAATATTCAACTCAATCTACAACTAAATATTACCAAATTATAACCATATTGGGGAATCTAACAAAGAGTGTGATTAACAATCATTTTCATAAAGTGCATCCTATAGATCCACCACATGGTGTAATAATGGTAGATAGCTTCATGTGTCAGAAACCTCCATTATTCAATGGGACTATAAATTCATTTTTTATCTGAGAAATATATTAGTACTTTAGTGAAGATACTTATATCTCTAAGATATAGTGGGAGGGATATTGTTTTCTAGGATGTTAAATATATTTCTAGAGATTTGGACCAATGTTGTTCATTTATTCAAAACACTATGTATAAAGAATAAATTTCATGCATGGAGTTAAAGTATTTCATGGTAATATTTTTAGAATAATATTTCCCCTATGAACAATATTAGTATATGTAAAGATAGTGCTAAAGTCTAAGATAGAAAGATGTGGAAAATGTTTTTATGTGTGAAGATAGTTTTACATGGTTAGTAGGTAATTATACAGACTATATATGTAATATACAGGGAATTATTAACCATTTCTTTGATGGGATTAAGATAATTCTCTGAAGGGTAGTTTTCTCCCACATATTCTCATCATATGTGGACATAGTATCATGTTATATTAATATAGAGAAATAATTTTCCAATTCTAATGGCTTCAAAGAAAATAAAGTGAAATAGGGGATAGTATAGAAAAAGGTGGATGTTAGGGAGAATGGAAATAAGGATTTTACAAAATATGATGCTTGTTTAAGGAAACACATGGGTATAATCATAAAATGGAAATGAGTTTTCTTCAAGTAAGAAAAAATAGACATCATGATTAGGATTGGAATGTCGGGAATGAATTTTACAATGTCAAATACTAAAATTTTAAGGATATATGGCACTCTAAAAATGAATACCCCAAGTTCAATGGAAATATACATTATAAGACTCTATGGTATCAATTTCAATCTTATGTTTTTAAAAATGATGATGTGAAATTATTATAATTATTGTGTTTGGATCAAAGAGTTATGTTGTAAGTGTATATTAATAAATTATTTTCTATTTATTATGAAATTTGTAACTACTATACTAATGTAATTTTAATTAATGATTTGAAATAATATGCTTAATGGTACTGATAGACATGAAAAATGACCTAGTGGAATGTTAAACATCTTGGTAAAAAAATTATTTTGGGATATATTACCCTTAAATTGATTCTAATATTAATATATTTATGTTAGGATAAATAGATGAATGACCTGGATATATTAAATTGGATAATATTAACTACGTTATAACTGATTAATGATTAGTTCTACTTAGAAATTCATAAACCTTATTTCTAATGTTACAGATATAAATCTTTAGGAAGGGTCTTAAGAATAACTATTTATGAATTTTTTTTGAATAATTGAAATGATTTTAAGGATCCATTTGATATATTGGGTAACTTGTGTTGACTATATTGGTTTTGGAAAATAGTTATAGATATATTGAAGTAATTTTCACAAATTTTGTGATCCTATGATCTATGGAAAGTATATTTTAGTTTTTATTCATTATAAATTAATTTATGCATTTAAATTTTCTAGAGAAAGTGATCGATGAATGAAAAAAATATTACATTTTTCTTATGATGTAGAAAATTATAAACAAGTATATATCATTATATTGATCGATATTAAAATAATTACACAAATTCTGAAAAATCATCTTGAAAAAAATTATATCATATTACCATGATTTATGTTTATATTAATTAACTTTTATCACATACTAGATTTGACAATTTGGGGCCCTCAATATTAAATTTATCATTAAATTGATTATGATTAATGAACTCAATCACACTCTATAAATATTTATGTTTTTTTTCTCCTAGATCATGTCTTCAATTTCCACTGATGTTCTTGAAAATGGGAACATAGTTACATGTTATTCCATGTGAACTTTTTAGTTCTCATTATCACTTATTAAGAAAATACTTTATTAATCCTTTTATGATTTGTGTTTTTAAACAATGGAATTTTCAAAATATTAAACCTAATATTACTAATATAACATTTATATTACATGGGAAAAAAATTATTTAATTTAGTAAATTGTAACACATTAAAATTATAAAGAATAACATTTTATTCAATAGAGTATATGACACACAACACAAAGTTTAAAAGGGAATATAAAATTATAATACTTCATGATATAAATAAAATTGTAAATAAATTCACCATATTATATAGATTTCAATGGATGAAATGCAGAGTTAGCTTGTATTACATGAAACAATGACTTTCTCTGATTGTTGGCGTTAAATGAAATATTGAATCATATAAAAAAATGATTAATATTGTTAATTAAAATGAAAATTATCTTCAATATGGTAAATTGGTGGTTATAAATTGGATTAAATAACTTATTAAAATATATAGTTGAATTAACTAGTTACTAATTAGTTTTAAATGAATAAAAGAACCAATTGAATATAAATGGATTGTTTAATAGAACGTTTTTTATGTGCCCACATAATTTTATCATAATAAACTAAATTAATTAATATTATTTAATAATATAAATGATATTTACATATTATATATTAAATAATATTTTTTTACTCAAATAAAATATATTTGATCGACATAGAGTAATATAAAATAATATTTATTTGTAAAAGCTGTATTTTTTTAAATGCACCTTTTACGCCTTTAAATGGTGAACTTGTTTGAAAAATAAAAGTTGACTGTTTTATATATTTTATTTTAAAAAATAAACATAGTTTTTTAAATAGTAATATAAGAAATATTTGTGGGGATTATTTGGTATTTGAATGGGAAGTTTAATTTTTCTATAAATAGTTAGAAATACACTATTTAAATAAAAATCTACTTTTAATCTAAATATATTATAATGTGAAAATTTATTTTGAATTGGATTTAACTTGAATTTAAATCCATGATAAATATAGTAATCCAATTAATGACCATGGAATCAATTTTAGGTTATATATATATATATATAAATATATAATTAGTATAATTTGAAACTTTTCAATTTAAAAACTCACTTTCCTATCCTATCTGTGGGATTATTTTTAAATTAATTTCATCCATTTTTTTGTATTTACAAAAAGGTTAAATTATTTTTAATAATTTTAATATAAAATTTATAATGTCTTCAACTTAATTTTTTCATTAATAATTTTTTAATGTTGTTGAAATAAATTAAAGTGATTAGGGTACTAATGAGTGTACATTGTCATTAAAATTATATATATAATGTAAAAATGACCATAAATATGTCAAATAAAAATTTCATGGAAATAAAATAATTAAAAATAACATCATGGATATAATTTGGTGTCTCATGGAATCCTATTGTTATGTAAAAGTTTGGGAACATATAAGTCATTTTCAGAAATGGCATGTTTGTCTTGTCATTCACTTATAAAAGGAAACATCCAATATCCCTAAAACACACCTCCAAATCCATATTATTTCAATCATAACCTACCAAAATAAATACCCGACATACCAAAAATATTCATGTAATCTTAATATTGTGAATAATCACATCTTAAGAAGTTATTAGTGCAAACCTATAGAGGACACCCAAAAAAGACGTAATGATTTAATAAAAAACAATTTTATATTAATCTACACCTACTTCAATTATTCTTATTTATAGATTATATAATAAAATATTAATAGTAAATAAAATGGTATTTTTTAGGTTATGTTTACAAACTAAAACCACACCCACATTCCCGCATGCTATCCTTTTTTTTGAAAATATGAAAACATTGTTTGGGTGTACAACGGAGTACCGCCTCACAAAATGATGTGATTCATTCACATATTACATAGAATGGTTTCAAGATGATTTAAATAAGAATATGTTAAATATATAACATAATAATTATACTTTAATGATAATATATATAATTTAATTATCATTATTTCAATATAAAAAGGAAATGTAAACAATGTTCTTGCATACGTATGACCTACCATCTCCCTGAATTATGTATTTCATTTCATATAACAAAATATTTTAGATAACTATTAATAAATATATACTGATAATATAAGATATTTATATCATGGTTAAATTCATTAGTCTATTAGAACATTATCTATGTAGGAGGAACTAAAAATTACATGTAAATACATACTCAAATAACATTGAAATTAACAACCCCAAACGAAGAAAATCATAAAATATTATTCAAAAAAGGGGGTTAATATGTTATAAGGTTATCATATATTATATAAATAATATAAATATGGTTATATAATGATTTAATAACATGTTTAAAATCATTGTACTTGATATTAAATAATTTTCAACCAAAATAAAGCATATGCTTTTGGATTCTATCCCAAATTCATTTCATTGAGGCATTTTGTAATGAAGTGAACAATGTTTCTTTTATATGATATATATAATTACCATTATATATTTAATATCATTAATAATTTATTCTTCCTGATATTATCGATTTCAATTTTATATTTTTCATCTATGGGGATTTTAATTAAAAGTTACTAAGTGGTAAATATTTTAATAACCAAATTCATTTTCATTGAGTTATATTAATTACTTGTTGTCCTTAATATTATAGGATTTTGTGTGTAATAGATTTGGACTATCTATTTTTTTATTTATGATTGTTTTGTTTTAATTTATAGTCGGTACACATAATCAATTCATTAGTTGATTACCACATAAACATTATTATCATTTTATGGGTTTACATCACAATCTCATTTTATTTTGAATTAGTAACATTTGAATTTAGATTGATGAAAATTATTTGATCATTAACGAATATAAATTTTAATTTTGTTTTCCTATGATTATTCATGATTATTTTTAAGTTAAATTACAATATTTTCACTCCTTATTACTTTCAATGTTTATAAAATATTTTTAATAACTTCCAATTTCATTTTTATCTTCAATTAGAAATCCATTTTCTTAAAAAGCCATTTTTTCTAAAAATATTTTAGTAATTTTTACATAACCATTTTAAAATTAATTACTAAAACAAATCTATAATCATATTTTATATTAACAAAAAAATTCAAAAGAATACTCTTGTGACCTTGTAGAAGGGGAACATTTCTGTCCTTGTTAAAGTGAAAAAATGAATGTTATTTTTACCACATACAACATGTAATAAATTACAAACCATAATATCTTTCAAGATTCCATTAGAGAATTAAAAATATATTTTTAATGAAATCATTTAAAAAAGAAAATTTTAATGAAAATGATTTTCAATTTTTTTTAAAAAATTAAAATATTATTTTCCATGATAGTGATTTTAAATATTTTTATTCATCCATGAAAATGACCATTTATTCCTGCTCTAATTTATATACACTATATTGATACCTATTTATTCTTTCTTTGGATGGTTTATGACCATTTTGATTGTGGTTGTGCTATTTTGATAGAATTTTCCATATTACATTCACTGATTTATGGTTGTACATATTTATTGGGGGAAGTGTTATGATTTCATAAGTTATTTTTAATATTTATTTTTATGGTTATTATGTTTCAACCATTTTATATGAGGAATTAAATGGATTTTGTATGTGATGAGAAAGCCCTGATACATCCCATCAATGTGTTGATATGTTTCGTGAGATAAAATATATATAGTTTTGGTAGATTCCATACCCATCTATTATATTCAAATCATGAAGACATAATTGTATGATATTCCTATCATGAAGCCTTCATAGTATTAGATTCTAATAGGAATCCTCAAGAGTATGTTTCAGATATCCATCATTACACATTCCATAATTATGAATTCATTTATTCATATTCTATGTGATTATTCGATTTTTTAGAATATCCATAGTATAATTTAATGATAATGTGATAAATTATATGCGATTATTTTATACGTTGTTATTTCTATAATATTATACTCATTTTATTAATTTAACAACACGTTTTTCAGTTATTCACCTTTCTATTTTGATTACGCCTTATTTATAGATATCCTCTTTTGTACTTAACCATTTCTAAGAATTTGACCTCACCCTAATTTTTTTCCATTAAAAAAGATTTTGTGGACTTCTCAATGACTTATATGAAGGATTATTCATGAGATAACGATGTTGTTTTCAAAAAACATTATTTTGTAATTTGTGTATTCAATTCTAATGAAAGACTAATGTATGTTTCTTGTTTACTATGACTAATAAAATATTCTATCATTTGGGATACAATTTAAATGTATTCAATTTTAATGTAATGGTAGTGGGAATATACATTGGGCATATGGGGTCATGGTTGATACGAACATGAATTAAATCTCAAATGAAATTATTGTGAAACATACGCAATGATAATTTACTCAAAGAAAAAATAAACATGAAATGGACAATGGAGTAGATGTTTCCCTTATCGAGCATTGTGTGTGGAATGTGATACCTAGAAAATAGAAAGGATATCATCATGCTGATGATACTCATTCATTGTTGAAGTTTCAACCCCTTCTTATAAAAAGAGCATTATGTATTTGTAGCCAATGGTAGTGTACTATTTCATTCCAAAAATACCCATATAGTTGGATAATATTTTTATCACCAATACAGACAAGCCATGAAACATAAAATATTATTAAAATAAAATGATATTGAAATGTAAACTTTACCATTGAAATTGTGAAAATATTGGAATTTATTATCCAATTTTATAGATGTTTTATTAAACATCATTCCCTTATTGATTATTATCCATTATTTTTCAATGGACCAATTCGAATGAGTTTTAGGCAATGGTGATTCAATCAAATTTGAACTATTTCTTCTAAAAAACATCAAAACTATATCTAGAATTTGACTCCCCAAAATTTCATCTCATTTTTGAGAGTGTATTGGGATAAAATTATAGATTATTTGAATATTATAAAATCCTAAATAGAAATCTATAATGAAATATCATCCATCAATAGGGCCACTTATTATTTGAGTTATCCAATTAATTTTTCATCCAAAATGTAATGGAACATTGATATAATTAACTAGGTTTTTTTTTAATTTATCCCATTTAATGTTGATTCATTTGAAAAAAATTAAAAATCATTGACATTCTATTTCTCACGTCGGTTATATAAGATATTATGTAAAAAAGAAATATTCAGAGTTTTTTTCACATATGTACTTATATAACTATTGTCAAAACATATTTTTTCTAGTTTTTTACATTGGATTTAATGAACTGATGTTACAAACATATCATTATTGTCAGTTAATAAATAACTTATGTGAAAAATAAATGTAGATATGTGTAAAACATTGAATATTAAATAAACAATGTTATAAAGATTTTGTTTTTTTATCTTCATAATGTAGGTTATTTAATAACAACCATTAAAAATCAATCACGACATCGGTTATTAAAAAATTGACATTATAAAGATTTTATTTGAATCTTTATAACATTAGTTCTAAAATAACCAATGTTATAAATAGTTTAAAATTTTATTATTTGGTGATGGAATCATTGCTTGAAATTTTATTCTCAATATTGAATCCATATTTTCTCTCACATTGAAGCCTTAACTTGGTCGTTTCATTGATATTGAGTACTATAATCATTCATTACAATCTTTATACAACCTCATGATTAGTCGGCATTGTCATTTCACATCGATGATAGATATTCTCATCTCCCTAGTAAGACTCACACATTTTTGTTTCTCTCTTTTCAGTAGTTCCATAGCACTGAATACCTAACCCTAGTTTTTTCAATTTAGTGGAGTTCATCCTCAGATTACCATATTTATTCACACTCATGTATTGTTAGTGTCATCATTATTAATTTGAATAGATTTTTTGTTTGTCTCCAACTAGCTCGTACAAAGGTATGTAGTCACAATATCTATTAGAAATTATTTATATTCTAGAATTATCTTGATCAAGTAATTCTAGTATATTTATTTCTTGAGTAATTTCCCAATCAAATTATTTTATGCATTTTTATTTTGAATCATTGCATCTCTATTAGATAGGGTTGAAAAAAACCAGGTTAATGTGGACCGATTTTTGATTCTTTGATTATAATATTTATTTTATTACCATGGATAAATAGTTTTTCATACAAATAGTTTCATTAACAAAGCATAGTTCTGTATTTTTTTCCTATAAGTAATTATTTGTCATGAAAGTTTCTGATTATTGTTGTATACACAATATTTTATGGTCAATTTTATAATTCTTTTAATCATAATAATAAAGGTTACCATGATTGTTAATTCTTTCTTTAGAGACGATGTAGATAATTATAACTATATTTATGTAGTTTCATTACATGGTGAGGACCTAATGTAGATCCACTCTAGTGATGATCCACATGTGTTCCTTAAATAAATGACAATTTTCAACGATTCACTGGGTGCTATAATGGCTCACTGACTGTCTTGTGTTATATACATTATATCACATCACTTTCCAATGACCATGAGGGTGACTGTTCATAAATCATGTATTTAGTGTAACAATATGTTATCTATATTCCTTTTTTATATTTACTATTATATATGAATATCCTTGATTTATTAAATAACAACCCCTTAAGTAATCATAATTCTCCTAAAAACATTATCATATGTTATATAATGAATTATAGACACTCTTATATGTATCATTGTCATGATTAGTTTTTTACATAATATTAAAACTTTTATTAAATAATATTTATATTGTTTGAATTCTTGAGGATGTTACCCTCCATCTATTCAGTCGCATGTTACATAGCATCCTATATATTGTTTGTTCACCATTGTATAATATATAATATTATAGTTTTTACGTTGAGAAATCTATATTTGGATTTTTAAAATTATTAACATTAATGGAAAAAAATGTTCTCTATCCATTATGATATCAGGTTTTTGTTGTTGAAAATGTTCTTGAAGGGAAACATGTTCTTTATTCAATTTAAATAAATAATTCATTAAAACATTGATTTAAATATTTATTTTTTCATTTTTAATTCAATTGATATTTTTTGAATAGTTCCCTTTTTCATTCGTAAAAATTTGAGGATGTTTTTACTTAAATTATAACATGAAATTTTTTGATTTTGTAAGGTAAATTATTTTTTAAAAATTTTATGACATGTTTTTTCAATAGTAATTTAATATTAATGATTTTTTAAAATATTAATATTATATAGTGTTATTTTTTATTAGAACTATATATAGTGATGAATTTTTAATTATCACTTATATTTAGTCTTATATTCGATTAATGTATAGATTTTATTATTATACATTTCAATTACAATTATATTTTTTTAAAAAAATCAATGTTTTGGCACCTTCAAATTATGACATCCTTGATATAAATTTAAACTTTTTTTCACTTGGTTAATTTATTCTAACATTTATCACCAATATATTAATTTGAAAATATATTTTTAATGTGTTATAGATAAAAACGAGTCGATGATTGGATTATGCAACTACAAATATGTGATGAATATAAAGAACTTATTGATTATTTTTTTGAATTTGCTAAATTAAATGTTCCAAAAAATGACATGTTTTTTATCAATTACTGAAATGTTTATATATAAGGAAGTTGTAATGTTGAGAGACTAAAACCATTTAATTTTTCATGGTTTAAATATCAGTTACATCACTTGGATTTTTCATGGTATTAGTAGTCAATATTTAATGTCTATTGATGATGATGACTTGCAAGATGATAAATCTAATAAAATTGGAGAAATGATTCATGATATTTTTGTAGAAAAAATTGAGGAGGAACAAAAAATCGAGTCTATTTTGGTGATTCTGAAAAACCATTATATCATGGTTGTACAAAATATATGGTTTTATCATTGATATTATAAAAAATTAACATCAAGGTGAAACATGGTTAGGGTGACACAAGTTTTACTTATTTTATACAATTTTGGGAAGATATTCTTCTTAAAGACAAAAAACTTCCTCATTTACATTATAATGTGAAGAAAATACTATTCCCAATAAGATTAGGTTTCAAAAATATACATCCCTGCCCAAATGACTATGTGCTATATTGGATGGAATATGAATATCTGTAAAAGAATAAAAAATGTTGGATGTCATGGTATAATTTGAAAGAAAAAAACATTTCGATTTAGTATTTATAGATACCCCTACCAAGGCAATTTGGTATCTTCGTGTAATTCAATGTTAGAAATATATATTTGAAAATTAAGTGGATAAAAAAAGGATAAGATGGCATAAATATGAGTGGATATATAATGGAAAATTATGGAATATTGTTTATTTTCCATAGAGGAAGAAAATTGATCAGAAATTTTCTATATTAATAAATGAAGTAAAAAATATGAGACTTAGATTATGCACAGATAGAATGAATCCATATTGAAGACTGAGTAGCACAGATTGTTATTGGACAATTTTATTGGTAATTTCAATTTATCTCCTACATTTTGTATGAAGCACAAATATTTCATTTTTAGATTAATTATCTATGGACTAAAACAATCCAAAAATGATATTTTTTTCTTTTCACAATTATATGATGATTTGAATATCATACGGAAGGATGGTGTTATTTTCTATGATTCTTATAAAATAAAATATTTTCAACTACATGTAATTATTATATTAAATGTAAATTAATTCCCAGAATATAGAAAATTTTCTTGGATACAATGTGATGGCAAATAATGTGTGTCCAATTTGTAAAAAAAGGACTTCATATTATCATCTGCATCAAGGGAGAAAAAAGTAAACCCAGGTCATCAAATTTTTTTGTTTGTGGATCATTGTTATAGAAGATTTTAAAAAGAATTCAATATATCATCAATTTGTTTTTGGATAAACCCCATTATAACTTATATATATTTTGAGAGGTTGAAAAACGACGATGTGACTTTCATAAAAATACATAAATATGGTAATTATAAAAATATTTGGAAGAAACAATCAATATTGTATGAGCTACCATCTTCGATATATCATAAGGTGGAACATAACATTGATGTCATGAATTTGAGAATAGTATCTATGAAAACTTGAATAAAACAATGTTAGATGTTAAATGAAATACTAAATATAGGTTGAATTCAAGATTAGACTTACTATCAATGTGAATATGTTTGGAGTTATCTCACACTATTGATGGCAGGGAAACATTTTTTCCCGTCTTTTTATACATTATCCAAGAGGGAGAAAATTATATTCTATCTATGTCCTCATGATAACAAATTTCTGTAGGTTTATTCTTCAATTATAAAAAAAATCATTTTATTAATTTATTTAAAGTTGACATTTATGAAATATCTTGATTTTCACGTAATGATTCAACAATATCTACTAGTTTTATTACATGGAATATTTCCCATTAGTGTTGGAATGGCCATCATGATGGTTTGTTATTTTTTCAATAAAATTTTTAATAAAATTGTTGATATGAATTCTTTAAATTTTTCAAAATTAATACATTTTTATACTTTTAAAATTCAAAATATGTTTCCCTCTATATTTATTTTATTTAATGGTGTAGTTAATGGTTCATTTGGTTCAAGAAATAATGTTTTTGGGACCTATATATCTATTTTGGATGTATACTTTTGGAAGTTATATGAAGATATTGAATGGGTCTGTTAATAATCCCTATCAAAGAGAAGCCTCCATAGTTGAATGATATATTTCAAAGTAGGTTTCATAGATTTTTACAATCTATATGTCTACGATGGAACACATTGGTTTGACTCCATCTCACCATGAATGAGTTAATTATGGAGAAAGGGGATATGTGGCTTCAAATTCAACTATTTTTCAAGAGGGTTGATAAAAAATGTATATTTATATATCATGAATAGAATAGATGATAAAAACCTATATATAACACTTCATATTAATGTGTTGAAACAATGTTATCTAATGATGAAATATTTCTGGATTTTGAATGAGCATAAAAATATATATTTTTCCAAGGTTTAAAGACAATGTGATTGAAATATTAGATGAATCATAATCATTGAAATGGTTAGTGTGTGTTCCATGTTTAAATTTGATAACATAGTCAGTGTATTCCATTAATGGATATACATTTCAGATGAAAGATTTGGAAATTTGAATTATATTTCAAAATAGTAGTATATTGGTTTTTTAAAAGAAATGAATGTTTCATGTTCTAAAGGAAAACCAATATTTACGTATCAATTGAATATTATGACGTCATTGAAGAAAAATGGGAGGTTTATTACATTAAATTTAATGTCCCAGTTTTTTACTACAAAAATTTTATCGGTATAATTAGTGTTAGACATGATTAATTTGGAATGAAACAAGCTAATATGAAGACATTGGAATATACAGTTGAACCTTTTATAATATAAATACATGAAAAACTAATTTTCTATATTATTGATCAATCCTATATGAAGTGGGTTATATTTTTCAAGGAAAAAAATTATGGTGATGATAAACTTGAACAATATGCTCATTTATGTGAGATATCTATATCAACAGAAATATTAGAAGATAATAATGATGATCATGTCATATACATGGTTCATGTTAGTAGGAATGATCATGAAAAATGAATTTTGGAAAACAATTATTTAGTATATTCCTAATATTACAGGTAACATATGTTTATTTCTCATTTAATCTTATAAATTTCATAAAATATTCAATATGGTAATTTTATTTTCATTATTAAAAAAAGTATTAAATCTAATAGGTTCAAATAATTTTTTATATTTTTTTTGTTTTGTTTAGTTTACCATGTTTACCCTTATGTAACCTATTTATTTATTTATTTTGTTGAAATGAAATTATTTTAAATCTAATATGTTAAATAAAAACGAATATATATTATATTTTTTATTTAAAATATTATATATTTTGTGTAAAATAATTATTTATTATGTTGGGCCATTTTTAATATTCACCCACCATTTTTTGGATTTATTCTCATTCATTTACATGAAATTTTACATATCATTACTTTTTTTTGAAACATTATTAACTATAACAAATTTGAATAATAATGTATTATGGTTAATTTTGTTTACCATTAGGATTCATAATTTTTTATTTTTTATTTACACTAATATTGTAATTGTAAAATTGTTATATTTTTCTAAATATTATTTGTTGATTTGATTTGTAGGATAATTATATGTAATCAACTAATCAACAACTTACATTGGGATATGAGTTTACTCATTCCTCTAGGTAGGTACATGCACATGATTCTCTTTATGATCCCCATCCTACTTTATAAGATATATATTCTCCCACAAAGCCAAATAAGAGTTCAATGATTGGTAATCATGGAATAACATGTTTACCAAAATTATCAGTTGGATATAGCTAGGACGAGAGGATTCTGATAAAATTTGATGATAATTATATTCCAAGAGATCCTAATTAAAAAAATTATATATACTTTTATTTGTTTGGGATAAAATAAATGTAAATATATTTATTGATAATTGGAGATGTTTTAACAAAGTGACATTATATCAGTTGTGGGAGACAAATTTTGAATGTTCATTTGTTTTTTTATACAAATCATGAAATTTTTGTAGTAATATAAGTTTTCCCCCTTATTTTTTAGTTGTAATATGATATACCTAACATTAGAAGACTCTGAAAGAAATGTTTATCATAAGATACTATGTGATGGGGGATTTAAAATAAACACTCACATATGATTTATTTTTTCTAGGGCAGGAATTATCATAATCCTTGTGACATCTATCCTTTTTTTTCTATAGAAACATGAAATAAATTTATTGAAACTATAATAAAATAATCATTTTTGGTAAGTGTAATGTAAAATTTTAATTTGATTTTTATATTATTTGTCCTTTTAATGATTTATTATTCTAAATTTACACTAATAAAATAGATATCATCAGGATATCCACTATAGAAAGGTTTACCATCACATTCTATCTAGGGGTGGGTATAAATGTTTGGTAGAACAAATTATGGATGAAAAATTTTAGAAACTGAGAGAGGAGTGTTCAAGCTCTAGAGTGGTTTCCCTTCCACCCCCCCCCCCAAAAGTCATGAAAGATAGAAGAGGGATCATATGAGAAAACAATTAAAATATCTTACATAACTATCAAGGGTTGTATCCTAGAAAATTGTAAGATGATTAATATATTTATTAATTAAATTAATTTTTACTTTTTATAAATTTTGATTGATTATTTAATTTTTCAAATAATTAAAACATGATTCTCTTGGGGAGAAGAGAACATAGTGGGTCTTCATATATAAGGGTAGGAAATATATTTTATCTATAACCTTGAAAAAGAAGGAACACCTGGGTCATGTGCGAGGATACTTAGCAGGTGTCTCACCAAGAATCATTTTTTAATATTCTTCAGCTTCTACAATGGCTAGTTTTTATAGAAAAAATAGAATACATAAATTCTAATGTTCAGAATATTAACAAGACGATGGAGGGTATGGTCATAGTGTGGGTACAGTCCATGATTGTATACATACAAAAATAGTTCCATTGTGCAACTCTCACTCCTTTTCCTCCACCAGCAGCTCCCTATCTCCCATATCATTTTGCAGACACCGCATTTTATCTTACTAATACCCCCCCCCCCACAGCTTCCCGGTTACTATGATTTATATGTTGGGCATCCTTATTATAATATAATTTCAGAGTATATGATATTATATATTAGATATACCATTCATCATCTTTAGATATAGGTGATGCATCATAAGTTTAATAAACATGATATTATAGATAAATCATCTTACGTACCGGTATCAACAGATGACATGACTATAGTTGGAAACTGTATCGACCATTTTTTATTTTGTCCATCTAGACTTCTGTTACATATTAACATTGATTTATGTGTATATTTTACATTTTATTTAAATTTTTCACTATTTCACTGATAGTTAAATGTCTATATATTTATATATATTTTTACAAGAATAAAATAAACATTAAGAATTATTTTATTATTCAAAATTAAAATATAAAGAGATATGAATTCTTATACATATTCTATTAGTATTTATAGATTTTCATGATATTAAAAACTTTTATCGATGGTTTATGAGATTCCAATAGAAGATGATGTTTTTGGGTGTAAAATGAATGTGGATATTTTGAAAAATGATATCATGGAGCCTGTAACTGGTGTAAATGTTGGGATCAACAAGAAACAAATTTTTCCCCTGTATTTCTTAACATTATTCATTCCCTAAATATAATTTATTAATAATTTATACTTATGTCTGTTTTATATTATGTAACTATATAAAATGTGTAACTATAATGAGAAGATAGTTATTTATGTATTTATGGACCCAAAGTTCATTTCACATTCATTGAGGGTAATGACTGCTATGGAAAAAGTAGATTATATTGCTGAAAGTTTTCAAAATTATATAATTATTCAGTTTTGTATGTTTTGATATCTTCAAGAGTATGAAACATTTATCTCACAACGTGTTATATATTTTTTAACAAACTAACCATTGACATGAAAATTTATTTCTTATTATGGTTCAATGGATTTTATGTCCAAGGGAGAAGAAACATTATTGGTTATTAATAATCCATGGAGAATTGTGACAAAAATATAATTATGTATTAGAAATATGTTTTTGAATTTATTAATAAATGTTAATTTTTTAATGCATTTTAAATTTTTTACATTGATAATATTTTCTAATGATGTATGACATTTATTTTCAGAGACCATATATAAAATGGGAACTAAGATCAAATATTTAAAAGTAAATGTGAATTATCATTTATTATTAGTAAATTATGGATATATTACTTTAAAGGTTTTATCTAATTGAAAAAATAATTAAAAATATTCATAAAAAATAAATAATCTAATAATGTAGATATCATGTGTTAATATTTATGTATGAAATAATTTCAATGAGGTTTATTTCAAGGTTCAATTATAAAAGATTTATTTATTTACTATTCCTTAAAATTTCATTTTTTCATAATACATGTTAAATGATTTCCTTTAAATTTTTTACATTTTTTGTACTCTATACCTTATAGTGAAAAAGTGGAGACACACTTAAAAGTTGAATGGGAAAATAATTTTATAGGTTTGGTTAGATTTTAGTTTGTTTTTATGAAATATTTTAATTTTGAATTTTGTAACTATAAATGAATTTCTAGATGTTCTATTGATGATTATACATGTTTACTATTTTTTGGCTATAGAGTGAATGGTTGAGATTAAATATTTAAAAAAACTATTTTTCACATTATTTATTTATAACTAATGTCAAAAACCATCTATGTAATGGATTTCACTATTGTTATTTAATAACTGAAATGGAAAACTATATTTCACGTTAGTTATTTAATAAACATCATGAATACATATCTTTACATACTATATTTCACATCATTTTCAATGATTCATTTACAATATCCATTTTAAAGCAATGTTAAATACATATTTTCAATGTATCCTTTATTAATGGCCTCTTATTACTAATGTAAAAAAGAAAAATAAACACCAATGTGAAAAATCATTTCAGAACTAGTGATTCATGTGGTTTATCAAAGATATTGGGTATCTTTATTGATCTAATAAAATATAAAACCACACTGAGTAATATTTTATTGGTAGATTCATTATATATTTTTGTGTTTTTTCTATAGCCCATAAAATTAACAAAGTGGATAAAGATTGATTTGAATGAATTTTTTATGTTTTAATAAGGAAGACTAAAATGAAGAATCAAATAATTTGAACCAATATTTCAAAACATATAATCAAAATATTAAACTAAATTGTTTTTGAATGAATTCAAAAAATAATCTCTTTATATGTTTATGATCAGCACATAAATATTGAAGGGAAATTAAGAATTTTTAGTAAAAAATATATGATGGGATTAATATAAAATATTGAATTAATATATTATACTAGGGGAAAATGGGTAATGGAAAGTGTGTAATAAATTTTATAGAGTTTAATAGGAAATCAATGATGATCAAAGAATAACCTATATGGTGTGAGGTATGGTAATTTTTATTTTTATCTTTTTGTTTGCCTTTTTTTATATAGAAAATCCCACTATTTAATTTCTCCAGTGATTCTCATTTTATGGGTTTTCATGTTGATATTATGACTTCTATTTTCAAACTACAAAATCATCTAGACCACATATAGTGTTGGGATTTTAAGTGTGAATATTGTAATATTAATATCAATGAGGGTAAATTGGTTTGGATGTTACCAAACTTTAGAAGGAAATCTATGACTTTATATTGGGAATATATTATTTGACATCATTTAATTCCCACATCGATGGTTATTTTTCAGCAAGTAAATTACACAAACATTGATGGAACTAAGTATCTCTTTAGAGTAAATTTGGATGTGAATGCATATAGAGAATGAAATTTAGTACCAGATAATTGGAAGATTTATTTTCATTTTCGAATAGTTCTGTTGGAATATTTTGATTCAATTAATCAATGATATTTTCAAACCACTTTTGACTAATTTCCTAATGTTTTTTCTTTAAAAATGTATTGGGGTTTCCACCAAAAAAAGAAGTGGAGTTTATGATTGATATCTAAAAATGGAATAATACTATTTACCTTTTTTCTTATATATTTTTTTAAAAATAATTATGTGAATATAAATTACTATTTTATGATTTAGAAAATATAGGGTTCCTTTTTACCAAATACATATCCATAGGTATCTCCAGTTCTTCTCATACAAATATCTTATGGAACTTTTTAGCTTTTTCCAAATTATCAAAGTAGTTACTATGTTATGATGAAGAACCAAAATAAAATTCATTGAACTGATGACATGTTTGATCATTTGAGGGGATAATTGTGGTTCTCTAAAACTAAATTATTTTCTTGGTGTCACCAAAATAGTGTTTGGAAATAGGATATTTTAGATATAGATTTCAAGGGAAAATATGGTCATTAGGAATATGTGGTAATGCCATTTGGTTTTACAAATTCTCTAATGAACATTTTGGAATTGATGAATCAAAACATTCAATGGTATATTGATTCTTTTTAGGGGTATTTTTTGATGATGTTGTATTTTATTCTAGGACCAAATCCAATCACAAGGAACACCTAAAAATCGTTTTTGAAATCTAGTTTGAACATTAAATTAATTATATATTTTAAAAGTGTAATTTCTAGAAAAATTATGTATAATTTATTTATCATATCATTTTTGAAAAAGGTGTTTTAGAAGATCCAACATAGATAAAAGATTCTTTCTCATTGTAACCACCGATGAATTTATTTGAGCTACAGTATTTAGTTGTCTTAATGGGATAGTAAAAATAATTTTCTAGGAATTCTCACGTATTTTCTTATCAATGAAAAATTTTATAAGAATAATAATTACTTTCTGATCGAATGAAGAGTTCTATAAATCAATCTAATAACTAAATTTTCAACTTACATGATCATATATCAATATGCATCCATAATTACAACAGGGATATGCGGTATTTTATGATGCATCAGGATCATTATTGGGTTGTTTTCTCAAGCGTGTATATTATGTTATTATATAGTGATCATAAAAGTTTTTGGGAGAGTGAGAAAAACTACCCAACTCAATACATGAAATTGACTACTATAGTAAATTATTTTAATAAATGGAATCTTTGTAATTTTTTTGAGAAATTTATGGTGTTTATAAATTATAAGAATTTGAAAAAATCACAATAAATGTATTTTAATTTAAGGAAACACAAATAGATGAAATAACTTTTTTTTATTTTTCTCTAAAAACAAATTTCGTAAAGGAAGTTTTTTGGATGATTCATTATGTAGAAATTAAATTATATATTTGGCTGAATAAGTTTTAGATCAGTGGAGGATAATGTCAGTTATAGTGGATATACATATATAGTTTTCTATGAAAGATGAAATTTTGACATTATTTCATATCTCTTTTGTTGATTATTTGTTATACTAGGTTATATATTCCCAAACATCTGATTTAGACAACTTTACATTGAGGATGAAACATAATAGTGGGGATACCACTAAGGGATAAATTCATGAAGATAAATCTAAGATATGGTTTAGAGATATGATTTTAGTTCCTCTTACCTATCGGGAATGGATTCATTTATCCTACCACCATTCGAAAAAAGTTGATCATCTAGAATTTAATTTTTTTTAAATTGTTGGTGATATAGTTTTGGGGAGATATCCTGAAGTGAAATGTATAATATTTTTTTCAGTATTCTTTACATATTGGAAGGTAAAGGAAGAGCATCAATGACTAACTAGTATTTTGTATTCTTACGTATTCCTTTATGGAAATAGGAATTAATGTATATTTATTTTTTGACAATAATACCTAAAACTGTATGAGAAAATGATTTAATATGGGTGATTTTTTATTGACTCATGAAGTTGAACAATTTATTCCCTATTCGTGAATCCAAAAATAGTGGAATATTTTTTTAAACTCTACATTTGAGAAGTGGTAATGATTAATGGTATTAATATTTATATACTCTCAAACTAGGATCCTAGGATTACATATTTATTTTAGAAACCCTTTTAGAATTCCCATAGATCCCAATTTACCATGAGCAATGATTATCATCCTTGAATAGATGGAAAATTCAGTTAAGTGATCTAAACATTGAAAGGAATAATTATCGTTTCTAAATAGATTTTATAGGATCATAAAAATATCATATTTCATTAATAATGATTTCAAACAATAAAATTTATCATCCATTGATATATATGTATTATCTGTAAGCATTGTATGGGAATCCTTCTCATTCTTCCATTTATTTGTGTGTAAAAGGTGATAATTTACTTATAAAACCTGTTCTTGTGAAAGAAAAAAAGTTTCAAATGATCAAAAAGAGAATGGGGATATCATAGAGTCATACAAAATCATATGTGAAACATTGTCAATTATTGTTATCATTTTTGGGAGATAATCCATTTTTACTAATAATTTACCCATGTCTTTGGATTGTTATTTTGGTAATATAAGAATTTTTACTTCATAGTACATCGGAAAAATTGATATACATGAATGAGTTAATGATGTATCTTAATAATTGGATTTACCAAAAAAGATTAGTTCTATACATAACTTCTTTGATGTATCTCAATTGAAGAAATTCCAGTTTGATCATAACCATGTTATTCCATGGGAACATGTTGATCTTTAACTAGATGTGATATTGATTCATAAATTGATGTAAATTTTTGTTATGTAAGGGAAACTGTTGTTTGAAAAAATCATTGGTTTAGTATAGATTTTATGGTAGCATGTTAAGTTCTAGGAAGAGACATGGGAGCATGAAAATGAAATGACATAACAATAGCCTCATCTCATTTAGAATAATGAAAGTATTTTACATTCTTAGGATGGAAATAATAATGGTTGGGCATGTTTGAAACATGTGGATCCAAATATATAACCATTGTTTAATGTTTATTTGATTCAATAAATTTATTTTGTTGAGATTTGTGTTGTTTAGGTTGGTTTTGGAATGTTTTTTAAGTATTTATTGATGTGTATGATTTGTTCACCGTTAATAGAAACTATACAACACCACAATGAAACCATGTAAAATGTATTGGGGTTCCCTGCACTAGAACACCATTGGCACACGATTTAGAAAAATCATACTCATGTCCATGGGAAACCATGTAAAGGAAAACTGAAGGAAAATAAAACATTTAATGTGTTTTATATAGTTTTATGAGCCAACCATGTGGGTTGTGGGATTAAGAATGTGTCACATCATTAGTTTTTCACATTTTTCTAAAATGTAAGAGCCAAAATATGTTTCTTCGTGGAAATTCTAGTAATACATTTACAATTGGTGCATGGTTTGATAAACCATGAAACAAAACATTGCAATATACTGTTTAAAGAGTTGAATTTTTTGTTGTAAAAAAATTAAATGTAGGAATCATCGTGATTTATAGAATATCCTAGTACCTTAATTTTACCTTCCTCAATTGTCTCCCATGGTAATTCCATTTGATATGAAGACAATGTTTCTAGAATAAAATTGATTGGGATAACTGGGTTAACCAAAATATTATCATTTCTCTCTATCATTCATTTCTTACTCTAATATTTGATCACATAGATTATTAAACCTAGTCTCTCATGGAGTGATAAATATTCCATGTTGCATATAATTAATAAATCTTGTTGTATTTATTGAAGTAAAAAATATCAAATGCCGAATCTAGAATATCATTGTATTTTTTTCATTTTTTCTATTAGTTGAATGTTAAGTGGATTTTCTCTCATATCCCACATTCTAGAAAACAAAGGAATAGTTTTTTTAAAATTTTTAAAGATTTTTTTATTAATTAATTCTTGGATTAGTGAAGAAAACTTTTTTTCAGTTATGGCTTCGATATTTTTTTGAATTGAATGGAATAAAAAGGCTCACATTTTTTATAATTTGAAAATTGATGTTTTAAAATTATTTTATTGTTTTAATTAATGATTTTTTTCTGATATGTGTTCAATAATGGATTTTATTTATGTGAAATCTAATTTGGAATTGAATTTTGAGTATATGGTTAGCATGAGGTTATTTGTGGATGTCACCCTAAGGAAGTGGCATGTCTCAATGGGGAACCAGAATATTAGTCATCTTATGGTGAATTGGTGGATGGATGAGAGATAACTCATGATTATGGATATATCTATCCAAATACATGTTTTTATAATTTTGTGTGTGTGCGTGTGGAAACATATAAATGTATATACAAAATGAAAAAAAATGGTTATACTACTTATCTTTTGGTTTCTATAGGAATTTTTTATGGTTTTGAAATTATTTGATTGAAATGACTCCAGACTATTATATATAAAACGTGATAACAAGTTTTTTTCTCTTTCAAGGTGTTGGAATCTCCTTGGGAAGAACCAACTGGGTTTATACTTTTCCCCTTCTTAGGCACCATTGTGTGTTTGTAGATGTTATCTTTTTGCACACATGAATGGAAAATGTATCATACTTCTCTAGTGATGCACCTTTATCCAATGGGTATGGAATGTGGCATTGGAGCTTAGATAAAGATTTGGATTACTAGTAAGGATACCACATGTGTGCTATATGGTCTTATCATATTTCATTACTTGTTATTCTTTGTATTTGATTATGTTTTTACTACGATATTGTCTCTTACATTGATTTATAGCTTTTGTTTTATTATTTACTAGTGCATCAAATAGTGGTTTGTATGTTTTTTATTATGTTTTTTGTTGTTTCCCATCTTATGGGAAAAACATTCAACATTGTCTAATTCTTCCAATACCATTATTCTAATCCGTTGGGGCCTTAGTATTTTCCGCTATGTCTAGTAGAAACCATTCGCTTTTCAATGCAATGAGGATGGGAGGGATGTTACATTACCCTAGGGTTTATCTATACAACATCCATTTCTACTAACTAGTGTCCTAAAAATGATGTATATTAAAAGAAAACGAAACATCATTATTCACTATAAAATAGGATGCCTTACTATACATAGGATTATCCTAAGGGTTCTCACTAATTCCTCACCATCCATGTTTCTAAAAACCACTAATACATTCCTCGATACCAATTATAAAGAACCAGTCATAACATGGGTATATATTTATATTAAATATTTTGTTGACGAATATATAATACATCTCATATCAACACCATAGAGACACATTCTTATCATCAATAGTTATAATTTTTATGAATTTTCACTAAATTACACAAACAAAATCCTGAGGACAGTAATAGTTTAGAGTCATTAGAAACATTAAAATACATACAATGGGTCCATAGGTAATCTACATCATCTCCACTAATAACTTCATAATTAGAACACGTTTTAGACATATCATATGGAAGAAATTTCTTAATAACCTGGGTAATTTAAACCTATGAAAGGGTGAGCTCCGATTCTCAGTAAAGGTAAACAAGAGAGATACATAATAATATCATAAACATATGGGTATGAGATTATAAATTAAATACCATTCAAGAATATATAATATTATAATATTGAGTCATGGAATAAATATTGGATGTTAATAATACTTGAATCATAATGGAATAAAATAACATAAGTTATGAGAGAATAACATAGGAATAAGACATAGATTTGTGGTATAAATTTAATAATAGGAAATCAGTTCCATATTAGTTAGGGTTTATTTCCAAGGCTATCATAATGGAATCAGTTCATTCCCCAAACCATCATAATAGTCAATGTTCACTTCCAATACTATCACGAAGAAAAATATCAGTAATGAACCAGATTCACTTCCATTTCCATTCCTATCAATATCATGATATTTAAATCATTACATAATGAATTTGGGGGATATATATGAAGCACTCATCAACTATTGAAAATAATACAAATGTGTTCCATAAGATCACCAAAACATTAAACATATCATAACCAACAAAATAAAAAGAGCTTTATAAAAATTTCATTATATCATAACCCATAATAACTAGATTTTTTTTATAACCATTTTAAAATTTTATCATATCAATGAATGTACAAAAAGAAGAATGTTTAAATGAATATCATTCTGGGTATATCCTATGGAAGATAAACTGGTTTCATAAACAGTGTTCCCTCAAAATATCAATATTATAAGGAATAAGAATGTTTTCCTTGGATCATATCCTTAGTAAAGAATAGGTTACATCAACGAATGTCATAATAAGGGGAAAATGATTTTTATCACTTATTTAAAACATTTCTTATATAAAATAACCATTAAAACTTATAAATAATTTTTAAAACAAAAAATTATGAAACCACTTTTCATTGAAAATAAACATAAAAATATATAAAGATAACTTTGAAAAATATTTTAAAACATTTTTTGATGAAAATTTATATTATGATTTTAATTTAAAAAACAGAGAACATTTTGAAAATAATTTTTTTTAATTAACTTGAAAAATTATAGTGAAACATTTAATGAAAATAATGGTTATGAATATGTAAAATTCCATTCATGTAGTACTTGTTAATAAAAAAATTTGTTCAAAATTTTAGTAAAGGCCAAAAGAAAATTGTTTTAATAATTAAATTAAGAATAAATTCAACAACAATTCAAAGAAAAAAATATTTTAAAATATCTTTTAAAAATATTAGGATAGCAATAAAAATATTATTTTTTTAGAAAAAATTGTTTTGGAAGAAAACAGATTTCCAATTGAAGTGTGAAATACAGTCGAACATTTGTAAAAAAATATTTATCAATTATTATAAGTGCTAATATGTGTAAAACTGTTTATATTGTATAAATATATCCTGAATGATAAATGGAGAAGAAATTTAATTAGTATAATTAGATATGGGTTATTATATTTTATCATTGGAAACTTAATCAGAAACAATCATGATAAATTATGATATTGTAACATCAAATCATTACCAAATTAGTAACTGTGAATCATAAGTACCATGAAGAGATAACATAAAATGGAAATAATAATATCTATTTAATAAATAAATGTATGATATTAAATTTAAATGGGATTTATATACACATCATAAAATAATATAGGTGCATAACATAATGTACATCTCAAATAAAAAAAATTGAAAAACAATATATTACCTTAAGTCATGAATTATATCATACATGTTAAAACCAATGGTATATTAAACATATTTTAATTATACATCAAATAAAAAACAATGCATATATATATATATATCATACCATATATTATTTACTTATGAAATTTTATTACCCATTAATTAAAAATTTCTTGTTATTGTTATGTTTATGAATATTCATTGTTTCTCATATTTGGACTCATTGGAGTTTTTACATGAGGATTGATCTTCTAATAGAATAGGGTCTTATAATCATATTTGTAATATGTTGTAATTTAATTATTTTAATATCATTCATTGAAATTTAATGTGGATTGGTGATGGTTCGTCTTTCAATCTTTAAAAAAATGTATTGTACGGATTGGATGATTGTACCAAATTAATTGGAAAAAAGTCATTCCACTAATGTGAATATGAAGGAATATTAGTTTTTCTATTAAATTTATAGATTTTTAAAGAACATAACACCTCATGTATTAACTAATATTTTCTTTTTCTTTAATAACATTTTACAGATATAGGATTGATTACCAACTCATGACTTAGATCATTTCGATAATGTATTTTTAATAAATGATTTATTTTTTATATATGTTTTGATTTTTTATTTTTGGTCATCTAGAATTCACCATGGTCTTATATTCACCATAATTTTTCCAATGTTCTAAAAATATTATATATTTAGTATATTTTTTCAAGGTAATCCATAAACTTTTGTAATAAAAATTAGAAACACTATTCATGGATATAATAGGCCATACGTATGCATGAATGTCATTTACATTTATCTTAAGATTATAAAATGTAAGGGTAAATGATATATTACGATTCTACATTTTTTTCATATATAAGACGTATTTTTCTTGAATTAATCCGTAACACCTGCCATATAAAGCGTGAAAGAATCAGATCGTTTTTCGAGGAGATAATATGTCGTACACACGAGCGATGTTATCGTATTCCAAAAAAATTAAATTAATAAAGTTATATGTGATATATTAATTATAAATAAACCATATTAACAGAATTATAATATATAAGTTATTAATCAATAGTTATTTCCCTCCTTGAGGGGTGGTAATGGTTGAATGAATAACATCGGTTCAGGAGGCGGATGTAACATCCCAGGTAAATAAATAAATAATAAAATATCATAATTAATAATTTTTTTTAATTTAATATTAATTTTAATTTAAAGGGGATTTTATGTTCAACGGCGTACCCGATACACAGCAACAAGTTTCTTTGAAATCTTACATTGCACACTAATAATATAATATTATTATTTTAAATGGTAGTTAACTCATAGCTGTTGTATTGGCTAGAATGAAAAAAGCTAACTACAATATGATTATACATGTTTGTTAAATGTATTTTCAATTATCCAATAAAAGTTAGAGGCTTAAAATGTGAATGAATCTAAATTTAAGAATAATTTACATTAAAAGGTCGATTTACTACCTTTTAATGGTGAACCCTCTTTAAATATATTTTTGGTCACATTTATATGTTCTATATGACTAAATAAAATTGTTCTTTAGAATCGGGACATCAAAATTCACATTGGGTAAATTTTTGGTATTTTTCTCATAAAATTCAATTTTTAATGAATAATGAAAAATGTTGAATTTTAATTCAAAACTGTATTTTAATATAATTTATTTATATAATTAAATTTTTTATGTAATTGTTTTTAAAGTGTTACTAGATTATATTTTTACCACTTAATCCAATGTTGGTCAATGGAAGTAATTTCACATTGAAATTGGATAAAAACAAATGTCAATATTTTGATAATAATTATTTCTTAAAACATGCATTTTGTTTTGACAGCTGGAATTATTTTTAATTAATTTTTTCCACTTCTATGTATTTAATTTTTTAAAATAAACATAATTTTTTAATTTTTAATATCAAATATAGCTTAGGCTGAATTTTTTGTATTTTTCTGTAAAACTTTTATTTTTGATGATTAGTGAAACCACTAAGTAGTAGTTAAAAAACTAACTTTTCATTTAAATGAAATGTTACCACTTCTATGAATTGAATTTGAAAAATATGACTAACATAGTTGTTATTATTAAGTAAAATTTGGTTCAATATGATGAAAATAATTTTTTTGAATAGTAACTTTTAACATCTATTTATTGTGATTAAATGTAAATAGGGTAATTCAAGGTAAAAAACATATCATAGTAATACAGAATTACCTTCACACTTGTCCTAAACTTTTTGGATGAGTCATGGACGACCATGGGAATCTTTGGGATGATTTTTGGACACCATGGAGCCACTTAAGTGTGATAATGACACTTTAGATTAATTAATTTAATGTGAAGACAAAAATGACACAAACAAATATCTTTTTTAAAATTAATCATTTCATAGAGTTATGTAATTTATCTATTTGAATATGAATATTAATTGGAAATATAAACAAATTTCCGAAATCATGGTATTTTTTTTATAGTTTTTGGACATCAAATAAATATAATAATTCATGGCACAAAAATGATACAGTATTTACCACATTAATAAATGATTCAAATAAATAAGATTATAATTATTTAAATGATATCAAAAACCTATCCAATTCTTATTGGATGATTTTCTTTCGACCATGAGTCATCTTATCTTCTACTTTAATAATGTTTTTACATTTTTAATCTGAAGATATTTTTATAATAAAATAATCGTTTCTAACTTTCTTAAAGATCCCCTCCTCCCACTTATAAAAGAACACCACTTATAACCCATTCCTCACACCTCTCAAGCCTCTTGGCCTATCCAAACTCTACCCAATTAAGCTCCCTACATCCCTCTACTCCTCCTAGAAGCTATACCTTATGTAGAAGTCACATCAAG
The DNA here is from genome assembly GCA_963277665.1 of Viscum album. Taxonomy (NCBI): domain Eukaryota; kingdom Viridiplantae; phylum Streptophyta; class Magnoliopsida; order Santalales; family Viscaceae; genus Viscum; species Viscum album. The sequence goes on from OY728159.1 coordinate 1,270,966,564, forward strand.
AATTCATTTTGGTTCAAACCAAAGGAAGTTAACCAAATTAAAGGTAATAGTTACAATTAACATCTTTTCTTTTATTTTACGTCTCCAACCACTGAAATATTTTTATTAAATTATTTTATAACAACAACAGTCTCCTAAATATACTTGGATGTTGTTATGAGATTTATTCAAACTTCACTTACACACACCTCCTTCTAATGGGTGAAGAACATATTTTTTATGTGGAAGGAAAACTAACACCTCACAAAACGATGATTGTACAATTATCTCCTATCGCTTATAATGGTAGCCATTAAGATGGAACTGTATTTATATATTATATATATTATGTTTAGGTTTTCTTTATGCATCTTTATTTCTCATTTTTATCATACCATTATGATTTCTATTATGGGTAAACATAATAATTTCATTTGATGAAATGAAGACTTCCACCCCCTCAATGTGATCTGACTCGTTCATACCATTCGTGGTACGTATAAAGGATGGAGTTAATGATAATATATATGATACTATAATAGAAATATAATATAACTATGTATCATTATGTTTTCATTCGATTAAATACTAAATACAAATACAAGTATTGTTCATGCGTACGTACAACTTACTGTCTCCATGAACGGTGCATTTCATTTATTATCTCCAAATGTTATGTAGTGTGATAAATACACATATATACTAGATATATATTATATATATGATATCTAAATCATGAATATCACTCTGGATATAATGAACTTCTGACCACGTGAACAACTTGTAAATATAAGAAGTTCATTTTTGACTCAAGATCCAAATATCGACAAAACGACCATTATTAACATATATTATAGCATAATTTATATAACATGGTAATAAGTGATATAAAAGGAATAATGAACTTGAAAAAGGTTCTTAAGAAAGTATAAATTATCTTTAGTTTATTATTCTGGAAATTAAAGGACAAATTGTTCTTGTCGGACATGAGGTTAGGGACTTCGTCTCAATCTCCTTTCATTGAGGCATATTTCAATAATATATACCTTCCTCATTTACACAATGTATAATAAAAATCATTGACTTTTAATTTTATTCAAATAGAATTTTTTTTTCTACGAAGTGTTTTACTAAATCAAAAGTGTAATTTTTTTAGCATTTACGGTGATAATGACCTCTTTGTCGTCGTAATCACTATTTAGCTTCCTCTATAAGCCATAATTTTTTCTTAAATTAAAAAGAATTATCTTGTTATGTTTTTGGGTGTGTTGGTATTGAAAATGGTTTTTGAAATGGATTGATTATTTTAATATCTTGAAATTATTTCTTGTGATTTCAAATTAAATGTTATTAGTGAAATGTTTATATTTTCAATATTTTATGTGTTATGATTTTATGATGTTACTTGTACATTTGACGGGTGGTTACGTGATAAACCAAATGATGGTTGGTGTCGTGATAAACCAATATTGGTGGTTACGTTATAACCTCTAATTTATTTGGTATGTAAGTCAGCTATATGGCTATTCCATTTAGTGATATGTGTGGAAGTTGACCATATGGTTATTCCATTTATGTATGTTTATATCCCAAGATACCTTTATATGTTATGTGTTCTTTATATGGGTTTTATCGTAAAATTTTGGTTACAAAAGGGTAAGAAATGATCTTTTATTTAGTGAAGATTATTTAAAAATTCATAATGGCGAAAATTATTAAATATGATAAAGTATTCATGGTTTACTTTTTGTTTTAGGAAACTATCAGTTTTCCATCTATGTGTATCCCTTACTAAGATTTTTATGCTCATCCCATGTTTTTGAAATGTTTTTCATAGGACATAAAGTGTAATAAGGTCAAGGATCGGATCATGAAAATGCCATGCTGTCTAAAGCATGGAACTAGACATGACTCTTTTTTTAAATAGTTTTTATTTTGTGAAAAAAATGTAAACTTAGTAGATGTGTCTACATGTATTATTAAAGTCGTCATGTATATGTAATGGCCTAATTCTCTGAAACTCTAAAACTAAAAATGTCCTTACTGTGAATTATTAATTTAATTCAAGATTATTTATTTTTTTAGGTTTAGGTCCTTATAATTAGTATCAGAGGTCGGTTTAGAAAACTTTAGAAGTTAGGATATTTTAAAATTAATGTCTCTGAATTAATCTATGGTAAGATTGAAATGATATAGCATTTATAGATTACCATGTTTCTTATCCTAAGATATTTCTATGTTCATAACGGTTTTCTATAGAGGAAACAGGGAAGCTATGTTGGGACAACATCATGAGGAAGACAACCTTCCAAATCAGTAACCTATGATGGTCGGAATCGGAACTGAACAGTTTGTTGTAGTGATGGCACAATTTACTCAGCCTATAAATGGTGGTGTTATCAATGCAAGAGATCGGCCAGATCAATCACAGAGAAACATGTCAGTAGTGGAGCATATCATTAGGCAACATCCCCCATCATTCGAAGGATCATCTGACCATGTGCTAGTAGAAGGGTGGATGAACACACTGGAGAAAATTTTCAATGTCATGGGTTGTTCAGAACATCAAAAGGTAAGTTTCATTGTTTACCATTTGGAAGGTAATGCTGATTACTGGTAGTCGATGGTGAAAAATATCATGGATAGTGAGGAGAATTATGCTCTTGGTTGGGATTAATTCAAAGGTATGTTCCTTGAGAAATACATTCCTAAGGCAGTTTGACTTAGGATGGAGAAGAAATTCTTAGAGGTGATACAGGAGGATGACTTAGTGGATGTTCACGAAGGAAAGTTCACTCGACTGGAAAGGTATGATCCAAATTTCATTCGAGATCTTGATAATAAAATAAATTGATTTTACTCAGGATTGAATCCACGATATCTAGAAGCATTAACCTCTCAGGAGTTCAAAAGTTATGAAAAACTTGTTCGTTGTGCGGAGAAGGTGGAAATGGAGTTTGTCGATGATCAGGCGTTCTTTGACAAACAACAGAATAAGAGGTCCAGTTGGCAGGAAAAGGGAAATAATTCATCAAAAAAGACCAGAGATAAGAAAACTAAATATCCATCTTGTGGGAAGTGTGGTAAAAACATCCTGGAGAATGTTTACCAATGTCTCGGTAGTACTTCTGGTGTGGTAAGTCTAGTAATATTACTCGTAACTATAAGGAAGATGATCAAGTAGGCATTGAAAATCTAGCAGTAAGATGATTTAAGTGCAATGAAATTTGTCATTATGAAAATGAGTGTCCAGCAAAGAACTCAACTAAGGGAAAGAAGGTAGACTACAAGCATAAGGGGGTGGTGAAGTCCTTTACAACTACATCAGTAGAATATGGGCCATCATATGAAGTAGTTTCAAGTACACTGTTTGTTTGTTCAGATTATGCCAATGTTTTTTTTTTGATTCAAGGTGTACACATTCTTTTATTTCTAAGAAGTTTTATAGTAAATTTGGAATTCCATATCATGATATGAATAATGAAATTATGGTAAAAACACCTGGAAGAATTTTTTATACATAAAGAAATCATAAGAACCTTCCTATCCTTGTGTGAAGAAAAGAATCTACCTAAAAACCTTATTGTTTTGCCTCTAGTAGAGTTTGATGTTATTTTCAGTATGTATTGGATTATTATTTATCGTGAAATGATTGACTACAGAGCTAAAGTGGTTTATGTGCGGAAATATTTTTAGTTTGTATAAAAGAAGGAACCCTTACTTTTGATAAAATATCAGGAAGCTGAGAATCATCTAAAAGATGGAAATGAATGTTACCTTACACATATTTTTGAAATCAAAGGAACAATTTAGATAAATGATGCGCCAGTGGTAAATGAGTATCTTGATGTTTTTTCTGATGAGTTATCTGGCATTATACTCGATTAGGAAGTTGAATTTATTATTGACTTAGTTCCTGATGCTAATCTAATTTCAAAACCCCCTTATCGAATGGATCATGTTGAACTTTTAGAGTTAAGGAAGCAATTGAAGAAGTTATTAGATAAAGGTTTCATTCGACCTTGCACATCACCATGGTGTGCTCCTATATTGTTTGTTAAAAAAAATATGGTTCAATGAATCTTTGCATTGATTATAAAGCATTGAATAACATAACTGTTATAAACAAGTATTATTTTTCTCATATCAATGATTTTTGTGATCACCTCCAGGGATTTCTATATTTTCTGAAGATTGACATGAGGTCGGGGTACCATCAGTTGAAAGTAAAGAAAGTACGCATTCTGAAGACCGCGTTTCATACTAGATATGGACATTATGAATTTGAAGTTTTGCCTTTTGGGTAAACCAATGCACCTATTTTATTCATGTATCTTATGAATAGAATTTTCCGTGAGTTCAAGGATAAGTTTGTGGTTGTGTTCATTGTTGTTATTTTGGTTTATTCCAAAAGTAAAGAGAAGAATGAAAGTCATTTAAGGGTTTTCTTGCAAACCAAAAAAGAAAATAAACTGTTTAGGAAATTCAGCAAGTGTGAGTTTTGGTTACAAAATATTTATTTCCTTGGTCACATTGTTTCAAAAAATGGCATAATTTTTTATCCTTCTAAAATAAATGTTGTTTAATAATGGCAAAGACCCACAAATATAACCAAGATTCATATTTTTTCTAGTTTGGGAGGTTATTACAGGAGTTTTATTGAAAATTTTGCATGGTTATCTAGTCCAGTGACTAAGTTTACTCAAAAAGGTGTTAAGTTTATCTGGACAAATTAATGTGATGATTGTTTTCAGGAATTGAAAAGAATACTAGGGAATTCTCTAGTTTTGGAACTTCCTTCCAGAAATGGTGAGTTTGTTATTTACAGTGATGCTTCATTGAAAGGACTTTGTTGTGTCCTTATGCATAATGATTAGGTAATTGGTTATGATTCATGTCAGTTGAAGCCTCATGAGTTAAATTACCCTACACGTGATTTGGAATTATAAGATGTTGTTTTTTATTTAAAAATTTGGAGGCATCATTTGTATGGAGTAAAATGTGAAATATATACTGACCACACAGGTTTGATATATATATTCACTCAGAAAGAATTGAACATGAGACAGAGGAGATGGTTGGAATTAATCAATTATTATGATTGCACGATCCTATACCATCCAAGAAAAGAAAATAATGTGGCTGAGGCATTCAGTCTAAAAAGTAATGCTTCATTGACCATGCTATGTTTGGAATGAGATCCATTGGTTTTTGATTTGTTGAACTTTGGAATATTAGTTTTTGGGGCAGATAATTATTCTGTTTTGATTCATGTTTCCATGAAATCATCTCTCTCAGACAGAATAAAGAAAGCGTATATGAAAGATAGTGAGTTATAGAAAAATGTAGAGTTGGTTCAAAAGGGTTTGTTGCCTAATTTTAACATTGATAATGATTATGTTTTGAGGTTTGGGAAGAGATTATGTGGGCCTTGTGATTCACAGTTGAAGAATTAGTTGTTATATGGATCTCATAGTTCACCGTTTTCAGTTCATCCTTTTAGTACTATGATCTACAGAGATCTTCAAATGTATTATTGGAGGGATGAAATGAAAAGAGATATTTCTGAGATTACTGTGAAGTGTTTGACTTGTCAGCAGGTTAAAGCAGAGCGGAAGTCACTGAAAGGAATGCTTCAGTATTTACCTATTCCAGAGTGGAAATGCGAAAATATATCCATGGACTTTTTAATGGGATTACCAAAGATGTCTATAGGTAATAATGCAATTTGGGTTATTGTTGATCGATTGACTAAATCTGCTCATTTTGTTTCTATTTGAGATACTTTGTATCTAGATCATCTTTCTCAGTTGTATGTTAAAGAGATAGTCAAGTTTCATGGTGTTCCCCTATCCATTGTATTTTATCGTGATCCCAGGTTTACTTCTTACTTTTGTAAAGGCATTCAAAAGTCATTGGGTACTGAATTAAATTTTAGTATAGCTTTTCATCTGCTATCAGATGATAATTCAAAATGATGAATTCAGACCATGGAGGATATGCTACATTCTTGTTCATTGGATTACCTGGAATGTTGGGACCAACAATATTTCTTCGGTTGAATTTTCTTATAATAACAGTTTTCAATCCAGTATAGAGAAGGCTCCATTTGAGGCATTACACGGAAAGCATTGTTGAAATCTAGATTTTTGGGATGATGTAGGTAAAAGGAAGCTGATGGGATGAGAATTGGTATAAGAGATGGCAGAAAAGTTTCAGTTGATTCAGAATCACATGAGAACAGCTTATAGCAGGCAGAAAAGTATTGTGGATAATCATAAGAATGATATTTTTCTAAGGTAGGTGATCATGTTTTTCTCAAATTTTCTCCATGGGAAAGTGTGATCTGTTTTGGTCTGAAAGGAAAGTCCAGACCGAGGTCCATTGGACCCTATGAAATCCTAGAGAAAGTTGGATATGTTTCTTATAGAGTTTCTATACCTCCATGTTTATCCTAGGCACACAATGTTTTTCATGTTTCAATGTTAAGAAAGAATATGCCAGATCCATCTCATGTTTTAAGTCCAGAGGTAGTTCAGTGGGAAGAGAAATTATTTTATGAGGAAAACCCAGTCCAGATTCTTCACAATAGAGATATAGTGTTGCGGAATAAGGTAATTCACTAGGTAAATGATTTGTGTAAAACATATTGTTTAAGAGGAAATGTGGGAATACGAAAATGTTATGAGGGATAAACACCCCCATTTATTTGATAAGTGAATAAAATTGGGAGGACGCAAATTCCAAAATGGGGGAAGGATGTAACATCCCAGGTAAATAAACAAATAATAAATTTTCATAATTATTAATATTTTGTGAATTAAATATTAATTTTACTTTAACAGGGTGTCTATGTTGGATGGTGTACTCAATACGCAACAACGAGTTTCTTTGAAATCTTACGTTGCACAATAATAATATAATATTGTTATTTTAAATGGTCGTTAACTCCTAGACATTCTATTGGAGGGAATGAACAAAACTAACTACAATATGACTATACATTTTTGTTAAATGTATTTACATTTATCCAATAAAATTAAGAGGATGAAAATGTTAATGAATCTAATTTTCAGCATAATATATTTTAAATGGTCGATTTACAACCTTTTATTTGAGAACCCTCTTTAAATCTAGTTTTGGTCACTTTTATGTGATATATTTGAACAAATAAAAATATTCTTTAGAATCAGGATATCAAAATTCACTTTGGGTAAATTTTTTGTATTTTTCTGATAAAATTCAATTTTTAATGAAAAATGAAAAATGTTGTATTTTAATTCAAAATAATCATTTAATATAATTTATTTATATGGATAGATTATAATTTTAATTGGTTTTAAAGTGTAATTAGATTATATATTTACTATTTAGTCCAATATTGGTCATTGGAAACAATATCACATTAAAATTGAAAAAAAAAATTTGTCGATATAGTGATAGTTATTATTTCTTAAAAACACCCCTTTTATTTTGACAGCAAGAATTAATATTAAATTAATTTATGGCACTTCTATGTTTTTAATTTTTTAAAATAAACATCATTTTTGAATTATTAATATCAAAAATATCTTAGGCTGAATTTTTTGTATTTTTTTGAAATGCTTCAATTTTTGATGAATAGTGAAACCACTATGTAGTAGTTAAAAAACTGAATTTTTAATTTAAATAAAATTTTACCACTTCTGTGTATTTAATTCCGATAATTAGACATACATGTTCATTATTAGTATGTAAAATATGGTTCAATAAGATTAAAATAATTTTTGGTGACTAGTTACTTTTGACTTTTATTTACCGCGATTAAAAAAATTGGGTAATTCAATGTAAAAAAATGTCATAATAATTCCAAATTACCTTAACAATTTTCCAAACATAATTTTATGAGTCATGTCCAACCATGGAAATATATGAGTCAATTTTGGGACCCCATGGAGCTACTTAAGAGTGATAATGGCACATTAGATTAATTAATTTAAAGTGACGACAAAAATGACACAAACAAATAAATTTTAGTAAATTAATTTTTACATAGGGTTATATATGTTATATTTTTTATTAAAAAACAAATTTTAATTATAAAAATATTTTCTAGATCATTCTATTTGATTTATAATTTTTAGAGATCATAAAAATAAAATTAATTATGACACAAAAATGATGCATAATTTACCTCATTAATAAATGATTTAAATAAATAAGATTATAAATATTATAAAAATATCCAAAACATGTCCAATTCTTATTTTATGATATTATTTCCACCATGATTCATCTTATCTTACTCTTTAATGATTTATGTCCCTTTTCAAAATAAGGATATGTTTATAATAAAATAATTGTTTCAAACATTCCTAAAGAGCCCCTCCTCCCCCTTACAAAAAGACACCACTTCTAACCCATTCCTAACACCTCTAAAACCTCTTTTCTTGTCCAAGATCTGGCCAATTAGGCTTTCTACATCCATATTCTCATCCTAGAAGACTTACATTAGGCAGAGGGAACTTCAAGAATTCCTTTTGGTTCAAACCAAAAGAAGTTACCCAAATCAAATGTAACAGTTCCTCTTAACTTCTTTTCTTTTATTTTACTTATCCAACACCTAGACTCTTTTTATTAAATTATTTTATAACAAAAAATTATCCTAAATATACAAGTATTTTTTTATGAAATGGATTCTAACTACACTTACACTCACCTCTATCTAATGGGTGAAGAACATACTATTTCTGTGGATGGTAATCTAACGCCTCACGAAACGATGATTGTTCAATTATCTACTACCGACTCTCATGGTGGCCATTAAGATAGAACTTTATTTTTATATGATATATATTATGTTTATGTTTTATTTTTGATTCTATATTTCCCAATTAGATCATACCTTTATGGTTTCCATTATGTGAAACGCGATAATTTCATAAGAGGAAGTGCGGATTACCTCCCCCACAAACTGATATGACTCTTTCATACCAAATTTGGTACATATAAAGGATGGATTAAATGATGTTATATATGATACTATACTATAATTATAATATTCTTATGTATCAATATGTTTTCATTCCATTAAATATGAAATAACAATGAAAGTAGTGTTCATGCGTACGTATGGCTTACCGTCTCCATGAATGGTGCATTTCATTTCTTATCTCCAAATGTCAGGTAGTGTTATAAATTAATATATATAATTAATATATATTATATATATGATATATAAATCATTAATATCACTCAGGATATAATGAAATTTTTACCATTGGAATAACTTGTAAATATATGAAGTTCATTTTTGACTCAGGTACCAAATATCTATAAAACAACCGTTATTAACTGAAAAGATTACATAATGTTAATAACATGGTAATAACTGATATAAAATGAATAATGAACATGAAAAATTTTCTTAAGAAAGTATAAATTAACATTAGTTTATTATTTGAGATATTAAAGAACAAACAGTTCAACTCTTACATAAGGTAAGAGACTTCGCCTCAAACTCCTTTCATTGATTCATATTTCGATAATATATACCTTATTCTTTTAATCGGTGTACAATAAAACCCTTTGACATTTAATTTCATTCAAAGGGAATATTTTTTCTATGAAGTGTTTTACTAAATGAAAAATGGAATTTTTTTAACATTTTCGGTGACAATGACCTCTCTGCCGCCGTAATCGTTATTTGGCTTCCTTTATAAGACTTAATGTTTTCTAAAATGTAAAGGAAATACCGTATTCTCTTTTTGGATGTTTTGTTATTGAAAATGGTTTCTAAAATGGATTGATTATTTCAATATCATGAAATTGTTTCTTGTGATTGAAAATTAAATGTTATTGGTGAAATGTTTATATTTGAAATATTTTATGTGTTATTATTTTATAATGGTACTTGGACATTTTACGGGTGGTTACATGATAAACCAAATGACAGGTGGTGCTGTGATAAAGCAGGACGGGTGGTTATGTTATAACTTCTAATTCATTGGTTATGGATGTCAGCCGTATGGCTATTCCATTTAGTGATATGTGTGGATGTCGACTGTATTGTTATTCCATTTAAGTATGTTTATGTCCCAAGTAACCATTATATATTATTTGTTCTTTATATGGGTTTTATGGTACTATTTTTGTTACAAAAGGGTAAGAAATGATCTTTTATTCAATGAAGGGTATTTAAAACTTCATAAAGGTGAAAATTAATACTTATGATAATGTATTCATGGTTTACTTGTTATTGTGAAAAACTAACAGTTTTCCTTCTTTGTGTATCCCTTACTGAGCTTTTTATGTGCATCTAATGTTTTTGAAATGTTTTTCACATGACATAAATTTGAATACGGTAAATTATGGGATCAAGAAAATGTCATTATATCTAAAACATGAAACTATACATGACTCTTTTTATCAAGAGTTTTTATTTTGTGATAAAAATCGAAACTGAGTAGATTTGTCTACAGGTATTATTATAGTCGTCATGTATATGTTATAGCCTAATTCTCTAAAACTCTAAACTCGAAAGGATCCTCAGTGTGAATTATTCATTTAATTTAATATTATGTAATGTTTTAAGTCCCGATCCTTATAGTGGTAGTCCACTGCACAAATGAATAATGATTTCATAACCCATTTGATGAATGTGGATACAATTTTAGGTAATAAAATTAATTCAAAAAAATAAATATATTGAATATAATATATTTATTATATCCTAATGGTATAATATGAATTGAAGTAGGTACAAGAATAAATATAAAAAAAATTCTTGTTGGTGGATGTTACCTCTTCATCGAGTATCATAATGTTTACACAAAAAAAGCCTTCCTATGTTATATTTTTTTTCCAATATTGATTATTGGTATGATTAAGGATATTCGGAATTAATTTGGGTAGTTATTGTCTAAAAAAAATTCTTATGGTATATAGTGGATAGGTGAAGGGGTGGCATATTATAGGTGCGGTGAGTGGCACACTTGTAATTGTATTGAAAGAAAACATTTAACCCATGTTTTTTCATGTCACAATGAACAAATAAGGGGACATTATTGATTCTATAAAATATAAGGTCTATATATGGCCATCAATTTTGTGTTGGACATGTTTTGGATCATTTTTACCCTTGTAGTTCTATTTTAATGCCCAGTCATGGAAACCCCATTATTACTTTAATCATGCTGCATAATTTTTAATATTTTAACTATTTATTTTGGTAAAAACTAATTTAGACTTATTATATAATATTAATTAGTTATATTACATAGATGGAATTTATTATTTCAAATTAGATTCAAAGAAGTGGAAAAATTTTACTTTAAATTAATCTTACAAACATGATGAGAAAGAGGGTTTTGAAAGGGAAAATGTTCAAAAGTTCACAAACTTTTTATGTCAAAGTTCAATATGAAATTGATTCAAATGACCGAAATTGCATTAAAATATATATAATAAAACTATTCATACTTTAAAGCTCATTTGAAATATATTTTATCATTATAAATAAATTAATCGAAAAGGTGGTTCTCAATTAAGAATCAATATATTTTATTATTCATATACAAATGAAACACTTCCAAAAAAATCGACAAAACTCACCAAAAGTTAATACTGACATGATGATGTAAAAAATGAATTTTATTCTATTAAATTTATTTTCTAAAATATTGAAAAATTATTTTTTTAATGTTTAAAAAAATAATAACATATATTTTGTAGAAAAAAAATACTATTTTTCAAACTTATAATGATTTTAATGAAAATTAGGTTCTTTTTGACAATTTGTTTTATTTATATAAAACAATTATACATAAACTTTCAAAATTAATAATTATAATTCTTATTTATAATTTTAATGTCCAGGTTATAACATTTTTTTTAATATCCATATAAATAATTTATCATATTTTTTATAAAACATCATGTTGTGTGTAATCTAAGATAATGTAGTGTTTCAAGTATCATGTGAAGATAAATTTATTCTTTGTGATGAAAGAACAAAATGTTGTTTCAAATAATTTAATAATACTTTGGTAATTAGTGTATAGAAATCTATCAATAAATTTTAATTTATTCAAAATAATAACAATCCATAAAAACATGCGGTGTAACATTATCAACCCCTTAAATTTAATGTATACTTAAAAATTCATCACTACAATAAAAAAAGGATTATTATACATCATTATGTCCTCATGTTCTCATGAATCATTCACAAACTCATGGTTTCACTATAAATGAATATTGACTAGGTGAGTGGTGTTGTTTTTTAACTTTGTTAGCATAATCCAAGAATTGCCACTGGTTGATCCTCATAAAAAATATATTTCACATGTGGTATGATTTATAATTTTATTATATGTTAAGGATCATGTATGTAATTACTCAGGAGATACATATGAAACACATCATAGACTTGATAGATGATTGGTGAAAGTTCCATTTGGTAGGTTATTGTCCTAAAATGATTAGGAATTTCAGTGGGAATGATATACATAGGAATTAGTGTCCCACTATTACTTAATCCCATAACCATATTCCATGAATAAATTCATTGAAAACCCTTATTACTAACATAAAATACTAAATCACACAAATAAATAACCTCGTAAATTATCTCTTGACACAATGTTTTCATAATGTGATACTGAATGACATTAACCTTCTCTACCATTTCTTTATCAATATCAGGATACAATATCATTATTTCTCATAATTTATTCTAAAATGTTGAATCTCTAAATTTCATTCCATATAGGGCTTCATATCGATCCATCATAATTCTTGAGTGAAATCTATTGGTGTAAGAAAACTAATTTAGTGGAGGGTGTTGATCCAAATCACCCTTGACATTCAAATAATTTTATCTAAACATATCCTCTAGGGTTTTATTTTTTCTCTCAGACTGACCATTAGTATAAGGGTGATATATTTTGCTGAAACACTGCTCTGTATCACGATATTTAATAAGTCTTTACTAGAAATTTTAGTTTTACCTCAGAACCCAATTAGACACAGTGGAATGTGGTATGCTACATAACTATACAATATATTTAATGAAAATAATATAAATATAATCCAAATAAGATTACTCTCTAATAAAGAAGAAATTTTCTAACTCTATAGAGAGATTCTGAAAAGCCCGGACACAATAATCCAGGAGTCGGTGCATTATTTTTCCACATTGGCATGATTATAAAAAATGAAATCCCAAAGGAAAAATTAGATTAGCAGTTTTGGAAGACCATATTACATAAATCATACTCATATTATGTTACAAAATATAGAAAATACAACATGATACATAACAAAATGAAATAAATAAAATCCTTGAAACTCATTCGACATTTTATTCTTCAAAACTTGGGAAAAAGAAAACATAATAAGAGTGAGATGAAACCCTCTATAAGATTTATATGAAGAAATAATAAGAAAATAAAATTCAATATATAATAGATATTATGGAAATTTTAATAATCTGAATGAAACACATGCCCTTAGTAAACTGGGAAAGAAAATTCATCCATAGATTTTGCCATAGTGAAAATATCAGGGAAAGTAATGAATGGGTTCTGAAAGAATAAATGTCCTTTTTATTGGATTTCACGTATCTGGGTCATGGAAATTATACCCACAATATGGTTAGAGTCTCTGGGTAGAAAATCATATGATTCTGTCTGGAAACATTCACAAAGGGTTTGTCACCAACTATTTTGAAAATGAGACCTTTCGATGCAACTAGGGGCTATAGCGGGCCTCACCCAACACATCATGTCCAAATATTTCTTAATAAAAAGATTTTATTCTCAAAAAATATGTCAAATAATTATCTTTATTGAGTATAGGATATAAATTAATCAATATTTCCCCAGTTAAACCAACATTCCCAATAAACACCGTATGTAAAATTTTATATAACTAATATAATAATCATATCACAGACACAAGAATATGGATAATTGATAGAAATTTAATTTCAAATGTAAAATGATCTGAAATAGAGAAGTATATGAACCACAAAAAAATTATTATGAGCATAATACCAAGTAATTATTGAATAAATAGTAATTGAGATGAAATCCCCTTCCTTAATTCCTGCTTAATAGTTTTTGTATTTTCACCTCCTGAACAATAGACTAATCATTAATAAAATATGGATGCAGAATTAAATTATATATCATTATATAAATAGTTATCAATTTTAATAATTTACTTATTTTTCTTAATTTCCATTGAATAAAATTGAAGCGTTTGGTATCATGTTTTACATAAAAATTCATATTATTTCAACACTTTTTCTATTTTATCTAAATTTAAATTTTACATCAATATAATTAATTATAGAAGTTTATAATGAATTTAAATATATTTTATATAATTATATAGTTTATAAAATCCACCCTTGATGACGTTTTAATGTGTTGACATTTAAATGTCACCATATGGGGTTTACTAACCTTTGACGGGACATTAACGGGAGGGTGGAAATATAATTTTTTATAATTAAATATATAGTAGTATGACACATATAGTAGGTTAAAATAATTAATATATTTTCAAATTAATGTATAATTATTTCCATTAATTATTGTTTTTGTAATGGTAGGTGTAAAAATAAAGAGGATGCGTAACTCGAAGTAAAAAATGGGGGTTCAGGAGCATTCGTTTCATTGGATTAACTGATCAGTTTGATTCTCTATATGTAATAAAGTTCAATTAAAGTGGGTATAATTCTCCATAATTTGAATTGATAAAAAATTTTAAGTGTTCATATATATAATTTTATTAAATGGTATGAAAATGATTCATTATATTAACTTATATTGATAAATAATTATATTATTTTTGTGGTTTTTCGATCATCATTCACTATTATTTAAAAAAAATTAATGTTATCTATTGATAATTATTCCATAAAATTACATTGGATATAATACATATTTAATAATTTTATTAAACAATAAAAATGGTTTCATTACCATCCTTGAAGGATAAATTGAAGAATGAAAATCTGTTTTCCTCAAGGTTTTTAAATGGACACCTCAAGAGCGATGATTTCTTATTTAAAATTTAATAGACAAAGAGATAGTAGAGGTGTTTCATGATGGTTAATTCATTAACATGAT
Organism: Viscum album; assembly: GCA_963277665.1. Lineage (NCBI taxonomy): Eukaryota > Viridiplantae > Streptophyta > Magnoliopsida > Santalales > Viscaceae > Viscum > Viscum album. The sequence goes on from OY728159.1 coordinate 1,270,981,662, forward strand.
ATCATTAAAGTATATGGATGATACTTGTGTTATCTTGATCATTTTTAAATAGAATGTGATGTGGGTATAATAAAATAAATAAGTTGAAGGGATAACAAAATGAAAATGAAGAGGATTTTACATATTGAATACCCCTCATTGAGAACCACTTTAAGGAAATGTTTTTTTGTATTTATGTAATAAAAATAGATCTTGGACGTGGGGAGAGACTAGGGATGATGATTTTGGAATAATGTTTACATTCTTCAAGGCTTATATGAGTGAGGAGAAGAGGGGGATGTGGGATGGTTTTATAGTGGAAGACAAGGGGTGATTTCTCATTATTTAATTCATTATTTTATTATTATTCAGAAGACAATAAATAATGGTAATTATTGTGACTAAATACAGTAATGGAGTCATGTGAATTCCATCCAATGGTTTTTACATTATTCACAAATAAAAGAATAACGTATTGAACTTATAAAGTACGTTAACCGTAAATTACCATATTTTACAATTCATCAAAAATTCACATATTTCATAAAACTCCCAAATATTCATCCGAACTATATTTCAATGTGTAGAATACAAATCTGAAAATTATTTTATGAAAATAAATTTTCAATTAAGAGTAATATAATTATTAATTAAAAGCACCATTTACTTGAAAAATACAGATTTTATATTTATAACTCATCTGATAATACTCTAAAAATATAACTATAGTCTCGTAATAATACCCTAAAATCATAAGACCACAATATATTAAATAATTACAAAAATTATGAATATAATTTTCTTTATTAATTATATTAATTATAAAATTGTAAATAGACATTTTCATTTTATAAAAATATCATACATAATTAATAATTTCAAAAAATTTATTTACTATAATTATATCATACATTAATATATAACATTTCTAAATTTTATTTATACATTCATGGGTTAGGTTACTCTTATTTTGGAAAAATTTTCTTTATAAGGACCTTATTACAATTCCAAAGGGTAACATTTCTATTCAAAAGGGTCAATTTACTATTCCCCATAAAATTAATTTGATCTCATGAGACATTAAATATCATACTGATCAAAACCATGTATGTCATTTTTTTAAAATCTTATTCATAAATGTGGAAAAATCATGTTAAAGATATTGGTTTTAAAAATCTTGTTTTTATAATTATAATAACAGTGTTGTTTCATAGTGACTGATTGTTGTGTGAAATATAAGCTATCTAATGATTTGAAATTATTTATGATGAAACATACCATATATTTTTTGGGGTGTTATATATTCATCCCTCCATTAGAAATGCCTTGCTCAAAATGTTTCATGTAGATTTCCCTCCAAGAAGATGTGTGTGGTTATTATTCCTAACATTCTAAAGTTCCCACATTCCCCTCTCTATTTTATGGTTTCTCTAAAGAATTATTACCTATATAGTTGTCTTATTTTTCAATACTTTTTCTCTATTTTCAAGAATCTTGATAGTCTATTCATTGTAATATAAATCATGTTCCTATGGTATTTACTCATAGGTGAGTATGTGTGATAGGTATGGCATGTACTTCTTTAATAGTGACATGTGAAACACATCATGAACATTGGAGAGTCTTGGTGACATTGCTAAATGGTATGCCATATCTCCAAATAATTATAGAATTTTGAATGGACTAATCTACCTAAGTCATAGTTTCCCATTCATATTAATCCTTAAGACACCCTTACATGGATATACTACCAGAAATACATGATCTCATATATGGTATTCCAAATAATTTTTCTGTTGTTCAATATAACTATTTTTCCTACTTTAGGAGACATTAATATGGAACTAAATTTTTATTACCTATGTCATTTTCTCTTTAATTAGTTCTAGTCCTATAAGTTTCCTCTCACCAACTTTATCCCAACATGTTAGTGTTCAAAATCTCATGTCTTCTAATTCAATGTACGGTTCCATTTGAATACTAGAATGGAAAATATTATTGTATGAAAATTTTCCCAAAGGTAGGTACTGATCTGACATACATAGAAAGTATAGTGAGCATGATCTCAACATGTCTTACAATGTATGAATAGTCCTTTCAGATTATCCTTCGTTTTGAGGTTGATAAGGAGTGCACTTTTAAAGCTTAGTATCCCAATCATTCTAAAGATTTTCCAGAATTTTGATGTAAATAGGGGATCTAGACCAGACACAATCGATAGTGGTGCACCATGAAGTATTAAAAATTAATTATTGTTGAGTCTTTCATAATGATCCATAAGAAAAAAAACAACCCCTTTATTAAGGGAAGGGTCCGATTTTGTATGATGATAAAAAGTACCCATATTTCATCATTTCTTCAAGGAGTCCTTGGTAGTCCTATGACAAAGTCCATTGTAATTTCATCCCACTTCTATATAAAAATATGTATAAGTTTCAAAACTCATCTATGTTTTTCTTCTCTCTGACATCACTTGTTGAAAAGGTAGACACCTTGACCCATTCTCTGAAATTTCCCACATCATTTTATCAAACCAAGAATGCTCTTTCAGATTTCTATACATCATAGTGCTACCATGGTGTATAAATAAATTTTTTCTGTGAGCATCATCTAATGGTTCCATTTTGAGATCAGGTTTCTATGGGCCACATAACCCCTTTCTAAATTTTAAAACTCTGTCCTCATACACGAAAACATCCAATCTACCATCCTTTAAGGAATTCATTTCATTTTGAAGGTTTTCATCATCATATTAACAGACTTTTATCTTATCCCGCAAAGATTGTTTATCAATCAATTTAAAAAATGATGTTTCCTATTCCTTAACAATTTTCATATCCATCTTTACCATATTCATGAACATAGGATCTCTCTCAATCCTAAATTGGGGAAGAATTTCCTGACCCTTCCTACATAATAAATCTGATACCTTATTTTTCTTTCTTAGCCAGTATTTTTTTTGAAAAATCATATTCTTTGAGTAACTTGAGCCATGTATTTTTCATCATGTTGAGTTCCTTTTATGTAAATATGTATTCCAAACTCTTATGATCCATATATATCTTACAACATTCACCATAGTGATGGTGTCTCAATATTTTCATATCAATGATTATGACTGATAACTCAAGATCATATGTTGGATAATTCTGTTCATTTTTATTCAACTTTCATTATGAACAAGTAATAACTTTTTATTTTTCATAATAACATCACCCAATACATTCATTGACACATCACTATATATCAAAAACCCATCATTTCAAGAGGGGATATTCATAGTTCATTCATTTTCCAATATTCTATTCAATTATTCAAAAAACATTATACATTACTTATTCCATACGAACATAACCCCTTTTTTTGAATGCTCTATTAGTGGGTTAGCCAATAAAGAAACATTTCATACGAAACCCTAATAGTAAATTTCTAAGGAAATAAAACTATGTAACTTGGTTATGTTCTTTGGTATTGGAAATTCATTTATATCCTTTATATTCATAGGATCAAATAAGATTCCATCCATAGAAACAATATGTACAAGAAAAAAATACTTTAAAGACAAAATTCACACTTACTAAACATCCCATATAGATCTTTTCTCCTAAGAGACTCTAGAAAAACTTTCATGTGGTTCCCATGGTCCTCATAGCATTTGGAATATATTAATATATTAGTAATAAATACCACAAAAAATCATCATGATATTCCTTGTTAAATATTTTCAAGATATCCAATAAAATATATGGTTAAGTAGCTAGTCTAAATGGCATTACATTAAATTCGTAATGTCTATACCTTTTTGAAAGTATTTTCTTTAGAATATCATCCTTCCTCACAGGAAACTGATGATATCAATATCTAAGTTCAATTTTTAATAATATTGAGCTCTAGGAAGTTGATCAGAAAAACAATCAATGTGGGGAAGAGGATTCTTGTTTTATATTTTAATGGCATTGATTTATCAATATTTAATTCACAGCCTCATGGATCCTTCTTTCTTATGGACAAATAGAATATGGTATCCCCAAAGAGAAACACTACGTCCAATAAATCCCTTTTCACTCAATTACACTAATTTTTTCTTCAGTTCCACTAATTCCATAGTGGTAATTCTATAGGAATTATTTAATGTAGTTCTTGAACAAGGAAATAAATCAATAAAGAACAGAACTTCCCTCTCCCTAGGAAGTCTAGGTAAATCCTCTTGAAGTTCATTGATATATTATAGCATAATTGGTACATCCTCAATTCAATGATTACATTCCTCATCCAGAGATGTTGTTTTCTCTTCCACCTAAAAACCTTAATTTAGAATAACTACTGAAGTTGGATTTAGATAGGAATTAGATGATGATACTTCTATTATGATGATAAGGGATTATACACATTTCATACAAATTTTAATATCTGTTTTTTTCAAAACTAATATCATAATCATAAACATGGTTTCTTTGAGGACATATTTACATTCAATCTTTTCATAGTATTTTTTAAATAAAATTTTAATTATCCTAAGCATATCACCTAGGAGTGTAAAGCTATGTAAAAAATTAAGACTCGTTGTATTGTACTAGGGTACCCTATGATAGGCCCCGAACACCTTTTCTGAGTTATTACCACTAGGTATATCTATTATACAGCCACGTCCACTTATATTATCCATTCACGGATCTATTTCATAAAATACCCATACAAATAATATGTTTCTAGAATTATTTGATGTTATTATATGATTATCCTCAATGTCTATATCAGGTTTATGTTCCCTAAACTATGTTTTCAAAATCTAGTTTCCATGGTTGCTGCTAAACATCATTTGATACCAACTGTAATTCCTCAAACCTCAAAACCCTAAGATAGTGAATTATTTTAATACATTAGCATGAATATAAGGAATAATATCCCAAAGTACCAATCACTTTATAAGTTTAGGAAGACTCAATTACATATATGATACTCATAGTACATTAGTAAAGATAGAAAATACAACATGATACATCATAAAATGAAATAAGTAGAATCCTTGAAACTCATTGAATGATTTATTCTTCATAGAATGGTTAAAGGAAACATAATAAAGATGAGATACAAATGATCTATATGGTTTATAATAATAAATAAAAATAAAAATAAATTCAATATGAAATAGAAATTTTTTCATCTTATATAATCTGAAATACAACATCCCATCAATAAATTAGGAATCAAAATGCATCCATAGATTTTGTCAAAGTGAAAATATCTTCAAAAGTAATTAATGAGTACTGAATAAAGAAAATTACTATTTATTTTTCATCATGTACCTAGAACATGACCCATTATTAAATAAATATGGTTATGTCTATGGGTAGATACCCATATGATTCTCTTTAGAAACAAACATGAAGTGTGTGTCCCCAACTATTTTGTCTCATGAGGCCTATCAATGTATCAATGGGATATAGTAGGCCTGACCATAACTATATGTCCAAATAATCCATCATACATTGATTTAATTCAATAAATATATGTCTCATAAATACCAATACTGATTATAGGATACATATTCAACAATATTTCCCCAATTAAAACAACATTAAAAATAATGACCATATGTAAAATGGTAAACGGCTATGAAAATTATCATGTCCATGAAACATGAATATGTATATTTATGAGAAATGAAATTAAATAAAAATTGATCTCAAATGGGATGGAATATACACCATGTAAAAAAATTAGGTTTATAATACCATTTAAGTCACAATGAAAAAGAAATTGAGATGCAATCCCATTCCTTAATTCCCGCTTAATTTTGTCATGTTTGCACCACGTGACAAACCAAAATATATTTATTAAATGAATGATAATGAAGTTAATTATAGTCATTTATATATCTATTTATCAATTATAATCCATATTTTATATTTATTAAATTTTTTTATGAATGTTGATGTGTTTGACCTCATGTTTAACTTAAAATTTTCCAATTTTGAAACACTTTTTCTATTTTATCTAAATGTAAATTATACATTAATATATTTAATTAAAGAAGAATAAAATTCATATAATTATATATTTATTAATTATATATTTTATAACGTCCAACCATGAGTATGGTTCTATGTGTTGAGATGTAAAGATCACCATAGGTGGTTGACCGCCCTTTGATAATAAATTTACGAGATAGTCAGAAGAAGATGTTTTAAAATTTCATATATAGTGGTATGAAACTTATAGTAAGATAAAATAATTAATATAATGTTTAATTATAAACAATATAATTCTTCTAATAATTGGTTGTGTAATGGTTAAAGGAAAAATAAATAGGAAGTGTAACCCAAAAGAAAAATGGGGGTTCAAGATCGATTGTTTCCTTTGTTTTAATGGTCGATTCAAAAATTTATAGTTAACGAAGTTTAAGTAAAATGGGAATAATTATATAGAATTGGAATTAATTTATAATTTTATATGATTATATATATTCCTTGGTTAAATGGTATGATTATGAATCATTATATAATCTTTTAGTAATAATTTCATATATAATTTTGGGTGTTTTTTCAATTATTATGCAGTAGTTTAATTTGTTAAGTTAATATCATGTATATATAAAGGTTCCAGAACATTACATATGATATAGAACATAATTAATAATCTGTTTAAATCAAAATAATGGTTTAATTTCGCGAATTGATGGATAAATTTAATAGAAAAATTTTTTATCCATAAAGGTTGTAAATCAGCACCTCAAGGATGAAGAATTCGTTGATAAAATAAAATAAATTGTGAGATAAGTGATTTTCATGATGGGTATTCCATTAAAATTATATAATTATAGTATATAGGTGATACTTTATTTATCATGAACATTTTTATGTAGGAAGTGATGTGAGTATAATAAAAGAAATAACTTGAAGAGAAAATAAAAGGAAAAGGAAGAGGATTTTACCTCTTGAATACCCATCCTTGAGAACGTCCTCAAGGAAAGGGGTTTTGGTATTTTGGTAAGTATAACTGATCCTGGAAGAGGAGAGAGGCTAGGGTACATGATTTTGGTAGAGATTTTGAATTCATCTAGTATTAAATGAGTGAGGATAAGAGTGGGTGAGTGGTGGTTTTTTATTGAGGAGGAGGGGTAATTCTCATTATTTATTCCATTATTTTATTATTTTTCTCAAGAAAAGAAATCATATTAATTCATGTTAATAAATATATTAATTGGTTCATGTGAGTTTAAACCAATGGTTCTCAAATCACTCATGACTAAATGAATAGTGTATTTAACGTATAATGAATATATAACATAAATTAATGTATTTTAATATTCACCTAAAATTCATGTATTTCAAAAATATACCATGATTTCACCCAAACCATTTTTTGAAATTTAGAATCATAAAATCTACTATATTTTATGAAAATATTTTTCTAAATATTATAAATTTAAATTTTATTTAAAATCATCATTTACTAAAAAAATACAGATTTTAAATTTATAACTCAATTTTTAACACACTTGAAAATTGAAAAAGTTTTCAAAAAATTGCCATGAATTCATAAGACAAATAAATATTAATTTATGTATAAATTTTATGAAAATAAATTTTATTTTGAATAAATATATTAATTAATTAATTTTGAAGAAAAAAAATCATTTTATAAAAATACTAATACTAATATTAATTAAAAATTTCTAAAACATTTATTTACTATAATTATATCATAATTTCAAATATATATATATATATAATTATTAAATTTTATTTATACATTAATTTGTGAGATTAATATTAATTTTTTTGATTTAGTATTAATAATGGTCATATTAATATTCATAAGGTTAACATTACTATTCAAAAGTGTCAAGTTACTATTCTCCAAACAATTAAGTTGATCATATTAGATGCTAAATATATTACTAATCACAACAGTGTATGTTCATTCCTCGAAATTAGATTACCCAAAGTGGATAAATTATTTTTAATGTCAATGTTATTATTATATTGTTTACATAATTATAATAACATGGTGGTGTTTCATAGTGACTCAATGTTGTGTGAAATAAAACTATCTAATGAATGGAAATTATTTTGGAAGAAACATACCATAAATTCTTGGGGTGTCAAAAATTTACTACATCCCGTAAAAGTTTTTTGGATTTAGATTTTTGGGAGTCAAATTAAAAAATCAATGGTGTTGTTTTCCTATTTTCATCATGGTGTGGGTAATGGATGTGACATCCCTATAGACTTCTATCTTCTATCCATAGCTTGCTTCCATAGTAAAAATTAGGATACAAACTTTGTAAAATATCTCTTCATTCCATCCCACCCAAAATATTTTTCAAATATCAATACATATTCATACAACATAGATGAATTGGGAATTAAGAACTATAAGGTTCCTCTATTAAGTACTTATTAAAATCTCATATAGATGTAACACACACATGGTACCTGAACCTTATCATTTCTTAGTTATCCTGGATAAACGATAAAACATTTATAAGTTTATTTTACAACTCAACATCTTCCTTCAACACCTCATTAATCATCACTTGTACATATGCTTAAACATTCTATTGAGAAATAAATATATTACACATGCTTCAGTACTTCCAAATACATCCATTTAAAATCCATCAATATTGTATTTTTTTTAATCCTCATCACTGAAAAGCTATAATCATCATTTCGACTCAAATCATCAACCACCTTGTTCTTTCTCCTATGGTGGTAATGTTTTTTGAATTATAAAATTTAATCATCTCTAACCATATTATCTGACTCATATTTTACTCATTTTTTGTGAGTATATATATAAATTCTTTATTATATATATATTTAGTCATTTCCCTATAAAGATAGTTTCTCTATATTATTAATGAAAAATTTACCTTTTCTTACTCTAAATTCTAGGATGTGTAATATTTCTCATATATCAACATTTTATCGTGATTCCTAAGTTATAGCCACGTAATTTGGCATTATATCACATCCTAATTTCCTCTTAAAAGCATCAATATATATTAGCAACCCATCTAAACTATAGGGTAATGAAGTTACAATTATGATTACTAGTATTATTTTTATTTAATTGAAATTTTATTCACATTCATCTATCCTGAGGAACATGGATCCCATATTAGTTAACATTGTCATATCATTAGATAGTTATGAGTAAATATCCACAATGTCTCAATAATATACAGATAAACCCTGAATACTACGAATCTCAATCACCATGGTTATTCTAGGGAAGCATTAAATTGCCTTCACACTTGATGGTTATATTGATATTCTATATCATGAGATTATTTGATCCATAAATGAAACCATTTTCTACCATAATTCAAACATTGTAAATTTTTCATATTTTTTTCTTCCATAAGGTCATTACTGTATTTTTCATGTTCTCATCATTGTTTTACTTTCTCATTTATTAGATATGAATAATTTACATAAAGGCTATCTAAAGATAATCAACGTAACCTCTATAGAATATATTCATTAAATCCATGAAGACAGTCGGTGTATTAGTAATACCGAATGGAATATATAAATATTATTTCTGCCTATAACTTATTCATAATGATTTCGTGGGTTTATCCTCCTTCTTAACCTTCAATTATTGATATAAAAATTGAAATTAAGTCTTGGAAAATTATTGAGATCAACACAGTTCATAAAAATAGTCATCATTATGGTGTAACGTATACCTTTTCTTAATTTATATCTTATTCAAATATAAATAATTTATCCTGAGATAAATTGATCCATAATTATTTTTAAATAAATTCAAATGGTTCACCCTAAGGTGACACCATTAGTCAAATGAATCCCATGAAAATAGTTTTCTAATATTTCAACTTCAATTACTGAAATAGAATCGTGGCCAATGTATATTGAGTTTACTAAAATAGTGTTTCACTAGGTTTGAGTTTTATTGAGTACTAAACTTCATGTTTTGGTGAAAGGAAAGGAAACACTTCTATAAAGACTTCAAAAGTTTCTAACAGAACTTGAATACCATCAATGAACTATTTCTCTCATCCCATATGAGATATAACCTCATCTAAATAAATATTAAGACCTATATAATTTATGAGATCTCCAAAAGAAATTTATACTTATCACAAATTGATATATGATCATAGTTTGGTTTGGAATATAAAATGTAACCTCTATTTCTAGACAATTGATATGGGATTAACATAAGGAAATTCAACCTATTCCAAAAATAACATTAAATTCAACAAATGTAATAATGTCATGATTTGATGTATGAACATTTCTACAAATATTAGTTCGAGAGGAATGATAGGCTTTATATGTGATCGTCATACAATTATGGGTTTTCACTACCAATTGAACATTTAATCATTTTGGGTAACATCATTATACCATTAGTAAATTTTTATGATATGAATGAATGGTAGCTATAATTTCAAATAATATATTAGTAGTTCTATAGTTGATGGTATGTGTACCTTTCTAATTATCGTTATCACACCCCTCCTCAGAAATAGTGATTGCTAGATATTTCCTTTTGTATATCAGTATAGAGGTTTTGGACATTGATCGTCATTATTAATTTTTAGATTTTATCTTTGGTAAGAAAAATTATTATACACCTAAAATTTGTAGAACTAGATCTTGGGTGGTACAATATATGTAACTTTCTCTCTATTCACTTCTTTAGATAACTTTTTCCCACTAATTTAGAAATCACCTTTCCAATGACCATCGCTTCCGCTCATAAAGCATGTATTGGTATCCTTATTAAAATTTACACGATGATTTATCAAAAACATTGAGAGAAAAAGAAAATATCATCTTATTCTCTCCATGGATCATAGGTTTTCATTTGAATTCCATTTTTCTATTATTATTAAAATTGGGACATTGATACATAACTCCAACCTCCATTTCCACCGTGTAAGTGAATCAAGAAATCTCTTTATAATCGTTGTAGTATCTTATGGATAATACAATTAAATGAATTGGTTTTTAGCCAATGAATAATCTATAGACATTAATTTTAGGTTATATGGTAATACATGAAGCATGCATCCCAAGTATTGTAAAATATTATTCATAAGTACTAACAGATTCATCACCCATTTTCATTACCTTAAGTAACTCCTTATCTATCATCATATTAAAAATATGAGGAATTTAATTATTGCTAAATATGTTCTATAACTCCTTCCAATACATTGATTCAATTATATGATGGTTCCGTTGATTCTTGATAAGTTTCTATCATTAAAGAGATTCACTTTTCAAATAGAAAACAACAAAAATGAATTATTCATGTTTTTTACACTAGGGAACATAAAATATATTTTCAGTGTTGTTGATATATTATTCATAAACTAGTGGATTAGAAGTCCCATTGAAGGAAGGTGTAAATTTCCTCATGAAGAAATCATCAAAATTTGGTTCCCTTCTTTATTCATTTCTATGTGTATTATGACACATTTATTTATTAAAAGTGTGTGTGTAACAATGATATTTTTCATTCCATATGCCAAAAAAATTTGTTTTCTTAATAGGATAATCATTTAATTGTATGTTTCACATAGTATTAGCACAATTACATTAGATGTCATACATTGACTAAAACAAAAAATGATAGTGTATGAAATAATAACCATAATGGAAAACCTCATAATTATGTAAAATAACATATATGATGCCTAGATAGTGACACATTCTCTAATCTCCAATACCATAGGTTTATCCTAGTACATTCATAGTCATCATTTTTTTAAATCATTTATGATGTTATATAAATATTTTATGAATTCCCAAAGCATATCCCCCAAGAGTATCAAACCATTTATCTATAAAGGACCATTTTGGTGCACTAGTTAACGATCGACTATAGCTAAATGCACCATTTGGGGAGTTATTACACCTATGATCCTATGATCTAGATCCAGATCGACATGTAATATCCTAATAGGTATATAAATATTTGTAAGCCACACTCCTTATCCTATACCAAAATTCAAATACATTTTTCTATACAATACTTATCCTTAAATTTATACATAGATATTCCCTTTGGTATCCCACTAAGGATTTCTCATCCTTATTTAAAAATGATTAATAACCCTATCTTTTTATATGATCTATAGAAAATAAATATTATCAAACATCGATATTACATAATATTTTACAAGTATTAATTTCACTGTACAAAAACATGCTTGGGGTCCATAATCTGTTAGTGTCTTTAGAAACAAGGAAGAGACTATAACTATTATATAGGTAAAATCCATCATCTCAGACTAAGATCTTTAAAATTATCACCCCTCATAGAAATATAATCTATAATACATTTCATGATATTCTATAGAATGGAAACAAAATAATGGGTGACCTGATATGATCAGTATAGGTAAATAAGGTTGATATATAAGCATAACATGAACGTAAGGATTAGGAATAATTGTTCAAATTAATACCCAACCAAAAAAATATCATAATATAAAGTAATGAAATAAATATTAACATTTTAAAAGATATGAATAGTGAGGGAATCATTGAACCTGAGACATGATAAAATAAAATTTTCACAAAAATTATATTAGTGGAATACACATGTACCTAGAAAATAATTTCCATATTAATAAAAATTCATTTATTCAGTTATCATAGTTGAATGGGTTTAATTAAAAACTATCATACTAGTCAAGGTTCACTCCCAATACCTTCATAGAAGAAAAAATACATTATTAAATCAGGTTCAATCCATATTCAAGTAATGTATATATCATGGGATATAAATCATTACATAATGTATTAGAGTGATATGTAGGTCCCACCAGTCACATTATTATAATCATACTAATGTTTCCCACAATACCATAAAATATTCATCATATTATAACCCATGAAATGAAATGGGTTTCATTAACAATTCTCTATATCAAAACATGTTGAAAAGAGACTTGTTTCATTATAATTTCATCATTTCAACATAGCATAATCGGTGGAGAAATAATTAGGGTTCTTGTGAATTTTATCATGGAATAACCCATATAAGATAAATGTTTTTTAAAAACATCATGCCATCATAAACATTAGACATTCAAAAAAATAATTCTAATGATATCCTTGGATCATATCTCCAAAAGCATAAGTAACATCAACTAAGATCATTATAAGTGGAAATTATTTTTTTGATCATTTAATGTATTTATTATGGAAAATAACCCTTCTTATTTATAAAATAATTTTCAAGATATGAATATTTTTGTAAATTATTTTCATTGAAAATAAACATTAAATATTATAAATGAAACATTTATATAATTTAAAACATTCCTTGAAAAAAAGGTCATTTTCTATATGGAAAACTATTTTCAAAACATAAATAATTTGGAAAATACTTTCCTTTAAAAATAACCATGAAAACATATAATTTATGCCTTAATTAAAACACTGGTCTTGGAAAATGGGAAATTATATTCATGTGGTACACATTTAGACCAAGTTGACTTTAAATGTTTTGGAAAAATCAAAATGAAAATTTTTAGGAAACTAAAATTATGATTATATTAAAAAAAATTATAAAATTCCAATCATGGTAAAAAATATTTTTTTAAAATCATAGTATTAAAATAAAACATTTAAACAATTTTTTTGAACACATGGTTTTGGAAGAAAACAGATTTCTTACAGAATAGGGAAATATTGTGAACCTTTATTAAAAAAATAACTCAATTATATTAAGCACTAAACAGTTTGGAATTTGTAATATTACAATAAAATATCATTAATAATCAGGTGACAAGAAAATTTATTCATTTAAATAGAGATGAATGATAATATATAATCAACATAAACATAACAATAAACAATTTTGATAAATGATGAGATTAAAACACAATATATTTAACACTTTGTTACCTATTAAAGTATATCATAAAATAGAGGATAAAATATCATTAGGATAACTAAATTAAGTATATTACATGTTAATGGGGATTCATATACACGTTCTGAAAGAATATAGGATCATATCATAATGTACATATTATAGAATCCAAATTGATTGAAGACTCATTTATCATAAGTCAATACATTCATCATAAATGTTCAATGTTCCTAAAAAATAAATATTATTTTAAAAAAAAATTATAAAGAAAAATGAGTATATATATCATACTACTATTTATTTTTTAAGACCTTTTATTACTAGTTTATTATCAATTCTATATTAATGTTACATTTTGGATAAAACAACATTGTATTCTATATAATTTTTAATTTTTTATATTTGGACCTTTTAAATTGATCATGGTTTCATCATCTACAAAATGTTTAATATGATATTAATAACATATATATTTATATTATTTTTATTAATATTCATATATAAAATGTTTTTATAGAAAATGATATTCACTATTCATAGAGATGGTGGGTCGTACGTACATATGAACGTTGTTTCCATTTTATTTTCAAATTGAATGAAAGAAATTTAAATGATATTTTAATATTACAAAATCATTTTTATTTCATATATATATATATATATATATATATTTCATTAAAAACCATTAATACCTTCCCATTAAAGAGTGAACTAATCACATCGCTTCGTGAGGCGGTAGTCTTCCGTATACACGAGAAATGTTATCGTATTTCCACAAAAATGGATAGAATGAAGTTATGTGTGATATAATAATTCAATATTAATAATATCATAAATACCATATGTATATATATATGTAATAAATCCATAATTATATTCATCATTTTTTGGAGGAAAGTAATAATGAATTACATTGGTTCGCAAGGTCGTTGCCCATCATGCACATGAATTATGATGTCATATCACATTTGATCAAAATAGATATGGGTTAAGGTAATACAATTAACATAAAAAAAATTCAAATTATGTAATAAATTATGGTTTTTATAACATTATGGAATAATAAAAATTGAATGATGTGGAGGAAGAAATAAAATACACATGTTGATGAGTGATACCTCTTCTCTAGGTCTCCTCATTATGGTTTCACCAAAATCCATCATAAGTTTGTGTTTTTTTCAAAATAATGATTATAGGATGGGATGAGGGTTTGTCAGAAGTAATTGGGGTAATTAATTAGAAAATAAAAAAGTTTTTATGGTGTTCAAAAGATAAAAGAAGTGCTGGACTTTTATAAGTGAGGTGAGTGGGACACTTGAATTTTTTATAAAATAAAGAATTCCACACACATTTGTTGAGGTCACTATGA
This sequence comes from Viscum album, assembly GCA_963277665.1. Classification (NCBI taxonomy): domain Eukaryota; kingdom Viridiplantae; phylum Streptophyta; class Magnoliopsida; order Santalales; family Viscaceae; genus Viscum; species Viscum album. The sequence continues at coordinate 1,270,996,885 of OY728159.1, forward strand.
ACCGATAATAGACCATTATTGTTAATATAAGTTATAAGGTCAACATATGTTCATCTAATTTTTGATGGAAAATTTTATGGACATTTTTCATCAATATAAATTATGTTTAACCTCCACTAGTAAACCCATTGTTTCCTTCACCACAGTAAATAATTTTTACTATTTTTACTATTAATTTTTGTAAACCATTATGTTTAACTTCTTCTATAATATAAATAACTATGTTTCCAACCATGGAATCAATTTTTCAAAATTATATTGACAAAAATGAAAAATATTAATTTAAAATTAATTACATGAATGTTTTGAGATAACATGGTTTTTAATGGGAAACCTTCCTAAGATTGCAATGTTTTTTTTCAATATTAAATAAAAAATTTACTAATGTAATCTAAATTAGATTTATAGATAAAAATTATACTAATAATATTTTAAAATATTTTTATAATATAATATCGCATTATAAAAAAATTTAAATATAAATAAGTTTTCAATTAGAATTCTGAATTTTCATTATTCATCAAAAAATGAAACTTTTACAAAAAATACCAAAAAAACTATATTTTTTTTAAAAAATATTGGTGAATTCATATGTTAGGAATACAATGTTTATACATGAACTAGGGAGGCCATCCTTTTTTCTTGTGAATGATATTTTTTAGTTAAATTATATCATGTGTGGTTAACCATTTTTTGTATCATTAGAAATATATGGATGCTTTGGCCGGATAAATTCATTTTGTGTGTGGGGGGGTCAATGTACTATAAAAAAATTAATTTTTTTTTACCATTTATCATATCTAATGAAATCTACCAACAATTCCCACATATATTACTTAATACAGACCTACTTCTTTAGGCATGTGGTCCATTAGAGGTTTAGACCGAACAATTCTTAAGTACTCACATTGGATGAGAGGATGGGAGTTTAGGATCATCACACCCTTTTTTGAAAAAACTTTTTCACACTGAGACCCTCTTATGGATTTTTGATATGTTCTAAAATCTATTACTAATCTTCATATGGGACTTGTTACCCTAAAAAGATGATACTATTTTGAATCCCACATTGGGAAAAAGGGAGTCAGTCAATGAGTCCATATGTATATATCTAATGTTCTTCATCCATTTCCCATTAATGGAAAACCTGTTATATTTTAAATCTATATAACCAAAAAATCTAGTGGGTATTTTCATCTAGTGAGGCATGTAATATTTTGAGGATGGGATTTGATATTTATGAGCTTCCCTGCGTATCCTACTTATAACATTATTCAAAACACATGTAGTTCATTGAACCTGTATAGTTTAATTTCATATAGAACAAAATCCAATAGTGGAACATGGGAGCTAGATATTGATCTATATCCTTAAAGAGTCATATTACATGTCCTGGTAATGGAAGGAATCAAATACATCAAAGTTTGATCACATTGTTGGGACCTACCCAATGTTGGATTTCGTGATATGGGGTTTGTCATATCATGTCACTGATCGGGACTTAATACTGAGGTTACCCAAGATGTTGGGAATTAATTATGTCTATCATATGACCATTCCAACTCTCTAATGCCATGTGATCCACACTTGGTGCAATAAAAAAGGGATATCAAGTAACCAGTGTAACTGTATATGGATGTGATGCTTATTCACTAGGACAACCCTTAAGATGTTTTGTATAGTGGTCGGGCCTTAGGAATGTGTACTATTTAATTTGGTTATAGAAGTAATTACAACCATAATAGATCAATTATATCCTTAGTTTTATGATGGATGAGGCAAGAAGATTATCCAATGAAAGATATTTGGGCCTGATGGTTGTAATTTTAAAGAAATGGTGGGACCTACCCTGATTTGGATTCCCATTTGAACTTGGGACCTATGAATGCTTCCTAAATATCATTATTATTGAAGAAATTATTGATTTTTTAGTTCAAATATATACTCATTTTTTAGTGTATGGGAAATGATGATCAACTGATGGGAGAGATAAGCTCATGATGTTTGGAATGTCAGAGACATAGTGGGACTAACACTAAGATGGATTCACATTTGATCTCTGGCTAAAAGTAGGAATGTTAGGTATCCTAATTATGGAAGGAATCAGTGTTATCATATTGAAATTAAGATTAGGAATTCTACATTGTGGTATCTATAACATGGGGGAAATCATATCAAACCACTCATTAGGGATTATGCTTTTTGTTTTACCATATATATCCATTGGATAAGGTTATCACATCTCGAGATTCATGACTAAATTCCCCTAATATTCTTCCCAACATGTTCTGATTGTCTTCCTGACATGTTTTAGGATGTCTGGATATATCATGAATGACTATAATAAATTAACAAATCCAATCACATGATCTTGTTGACATGTCTATAAGATTCTCAGAACATAAATGACATGTCTAGAGCCCATTGCAAGAGTAATTTTGGAATGTTTGCACATTTTCACATGACCTAGATGAATTATATACAAGACATCACTTGATCCAGGTTAAAATGACCAATGTAAGTTACATGATCTATGTTGACATGTCTTGGTGTCCGCATGAGACCTAGTTGACTTGTCTTGGTGTCACTTCAGGTCTTAGGTGACCTGTTTGGAGTAAATCGCGGGATTCAGTGAGAAATCCTTGGGGTGTTTTAATGACTTTAGTGGTTTTCCTAGAGGGTTTTGTGTGAACATCCTTGATATTTCCATGGGACACCACATGATCAATTTATTTTAAGGTAATTCCTTAGGATTTGAGTGACATGTCTAGATACTATCACATGATATGAGCATGTCATGTGATACACATAAAGATCAGCACATATTCTCTTTATATAAGTCTCTCGTATTTTAGAATTTATTATATATTTTAATATATATTTTCCTCAAGTTTGTCTAATGTTATATTATGTTAGGTTCTGTCTGTCTCAAATGATATATGGGACCTCTTTGCATAATCTTCCTAATATGCTTGGAGCCCTTTATGTGATATATGAATGATCAGACGAAGTTATTTTTTATGTAGTGTAATATCTTAGGTCATTACCCATATTATTACATGGTGTAAGACCTTGTAATCGAGTGATTTAACACTTTTATAAGTCCTATATTTTTCTCCCATGTGAAATTGAACAAGGTGTCATTTTTTTAATGATTGAAGTGTTTTATAATCCTTGACAACCGATTTATACAACCTCTTTCATGGTTCCTATCATAAGAATTTGGAGGAAAGACAATGTAGATATTATGTAGTATGTGCTTCAAGAGATCCTTTAATTGTTCTTCAAGGGGATGTTGCATGATTTTCAATGACCATAGGAAGGTTCTTCCTTGTCCATTTTTATTGGGACTTGGTTGATTGAAGGGATATCAACCGATTAGTTGTAAATGCCAACGAGAATTTACAAGGAAATATCGTTATGTATAGGGGTCTTCATGATATCCATATTCATATTTAAAAGTTTTCACATGAAATTATATTCCTTTTATGGGGTACTTCAATAGACAGTGGAAATTTTTCTTGGGTCAGTCATCAAACAAACTCAAATTTTTAAGAGGGATTCTATAGGACTGTGCTGACATGAAGAGGGGACCTCTGTGGGATCAATTGTGATTATGAGGGGTAGATAACCCCTTTCCTATGAAGATAAATGTATACATACTTAGTAATATCTTCCAACATTACCCATTTAATTTAAATATATATATATCATAAAGGTTTTGAATCTCTTGAATTTGATTGAGTGTTGTCATTGAAAATCATTATCCCTGTTGGTGATGCATCACGTGAACAATAATGGGTCCTATGGTGATGAGAATGGATTTTCCTAGAAAACCCCTTTAATTTTATACAGAGTTTATGAAATTTCATCATTATCTTGTGTGATAAGTTTGGAATGTCTCAGGGGATTCTATGGTGTCTTGCGAACCATGGGGGCGCATCACATGAATATCAAAAACTGTGAAATCCTTCCACCCTTTAAATATTTTCCACTTATTTTAAATAGATTTTGGGATATTTTTACATGTTCGTATATGTACAAAGTACTTTTCACATATGGGAGATCATTTGGTATCCCCCACATGATTATTGGGTGTCTTTGAGTCCTTCACTCGAATAAGGAGTCATTTAAAAGGTATATTTTTGTGACCTTAAGTAGGTCATGTGCTATGCATGTCCTATTCACATGACCTGCTGAAGGTCATGTGATGGAATGTCTTGATGATGTTTAATGATCCAAATAACACTATACGCCTTCTCTAACTGAATATTTTGTAGAATATAATACTTATACTTTAGTTATTTCCTCTATTTTATATTTTCCAATGTTAATTTGGCATGCATCAAAAATCTCCCCCCTAAGAGAGACATCTGTGGGGGAACAGTATTGGTTATGAGGGATGTAAATGCATTCCTATATCTTTGGGACTATCATTAATTAGAGTCATGGGTGATGTTTATTATTCTAGGAGACCATTGGTATTCATTAGAAGACCCTATTAACATGAAAATTGATGGAGACTCATTCACTAGATACTCTTACTCTCCAAAGATCTTGTGTTCTACCTTCATTGCCTAACCGCTTCATGAGACCATACACAAGAACTGATCATGGGACCTAACAGGAATACCTCTCTATGATAATTGATTACAGGATCCGTTTCACTAGGATTTTTATGATTAAAATTTCTGGGGATCAATTTTCTCCCAGCACTAGCTCAATACCATCACAAATTAAATTTTGGTAATTACATGAACTGTGTACCTAGATGTAAGGTTTTATTTAATAGTTTTTTCGGATACCATGGTTTAGTCATATGATCACTCAACCATTATGTGGATCATGTAACCATGGGAGGTTCACGTGATCGAGAGTCTAGTGAAGGGTCATGTGGTCGTGAGATGTCAGTTTGGTTTATGTGGTATAAAATATCTGTATGGGGTTATTTTAAGACCTATATCAGGTCATGTGATTTAAAATACCCTCATGTCTCTTAGGATTAACATAATGCTTCCAGAGTTATTCATTTTTTATGATGAAATTCGAATCTCATCTGACTCATTCATCTTACTTTTATGTAGATGGATTACAACTCCTGAAATAGTTCTTCTACTAAACTAGCCAATGGACAATGATTTTTGATAACCATGACACTAACCATTGATTTCATGTGCATTTTGAAAATGAGTTTTTTAAGTGGATCCTCCCATATAAAGTTCATTTCTAACCTCGATCACACCTACATCCCTTATATAGAATTGGCATGCTAGATGAAATTTTAATCCCTTATCCTAAATAAAATATTCCATATAAATTCATAAAAAATTTACTTAATTGTAGTCAGAATAATTATTCTAATCATTGAAAACTAGTTGTAGCATGCTCATAGTGGTTGTCTTATAAGCTGGTGAATTATTCACATGTTCAAGATAGATACGATTTTTCTCACCAACCCATCGCTCAGATATAATTGAAGATATTTTTATATTCCTCAAACAACATGTGTGATGAATAGATCCCAAAATAGTATTTTCACCATTCTGGAAGCATTTTTGATGAATGGACATGGCCATTCTAGGTGAGGCATATCTTTTTAAACTTTTTTTACCAACAACATGTTATCCATCTGTATGAATCGTAATGGTTCCCCATTTCTTCATCTACCATCAGTCTAATCATTTCATTAATATAATTAGTAATTGGTGCCTCATATAAGTCCTTGAAATATTCTTTTAATGTAAGGGTGAATTAGAGGGTAAAGTTTTTCATTTAAGGTGACATATCTTTGTTCCACATTGTAATAAACTTGTTAGAACTATCTGATGAAATCGTTTAGTGATTAATCATTCACATGATAAGAGACAACACAAAACATTTTCTTAGTTCACTACTAAGGGATATTTCATGAAGAATTTGTCAATGGTATTTTATTCATACATAAATCCAATAGAATTCAATAGTTATTGTGGAAAATAGTTGTTTAAACACCATCCCTCTATTCCAAGAACTCTACTTTTAGAAGATTTTAGGGATGAAAATATGCCTCCTGAAGAATAGCTCTATCGAATCCCCCAAGCCCTCTACATTGGGTTACCTCTAAATTAATTTAACAACATGAAGGTCACTTAACTTTATTAGAATTTATGTTCTTTTATCTGAATACCATGAGACTCTTCTTTCAAAGAAGTCCTGAGTTGGTGCACATCAAATCATTGTTCACCTAAACTAAATGTTCAACACTACTTTTCATGTAGCACCCATACTCCATGAAACCCCCATTATGTTTGATGAAAAATGATCCATCTGTAACCTACACACATTCGTGAAAATCCATACATTCCCTAATCTCTCAACCTTCATGAAAAAAAACTATCTTCATGAAGCTCCCTGCATTCGCAAAACACCATGTCATCACAAAACACATATTCTCCCTGAAACTCTCATAACATCGAATCATTAGAATTGGGGAATAAATAACTAATATTTTTATGATCCTCAATCCCAAAGAGAAATATTGATTCATTAATCTCCTATACTTCATATAATCAGATTGGTTCATCCTTTTATCCAATTTTCTTCATGTAAAATGATGTAGGGTTAGCATTCATTTTATAGGACCAACCCTTCATAAAGATATCACACTTCAAATAGTATTTCTAAAAACCTATAAAAACATTTTCAAAATTCTCTTCTATTCATGAATGTCTAGTGAAATTTATCACATTCAAAAAAATTCTAATGGTTTCCTAGATTCACCATCAACCCATCACACACTCATGATTATTGTCCTAGTTCTAAATAACACCATATTTCCATGTCATGTTCACAAATATATATTCCTTCACAAAGATCAACCTTTTGCGAAACCCAGTTTTCATGAAAACATATTATTAGAAAACTCAATAATTTACAATATTTTAAAATATTTTATTCCAGAAAACAACCATTCAAGAAAATTTCTTATTCCTATGACTTTTTTAAAACAAAAATTTTATACACACTAAGATATGATGCCACCATCAATATTGTAGGCATGTTGTACTGTAATGTAACATTCCTCACAAAATATATGAAGAAAGAAATGTGGAATGTTAATAAAAAAAGTGAACTCTATTCACAATAGTTATATCCTTGGTTCCAATAATCTCTCCATTTGTGTTTTTTTGGTAATCTGTTGAAAATTTATATAAACCACTAGCCTCAAATACAAACTTAAAAGGCGAGAAACAAATCATTCAACACTCTAAGTCTATTTGAGAAAACATTGGTGAATTAAACAAGGTGGTAATCATGAATTTAGTTCTATGGTTTTTGAACTCTTAATGTTTACTAATATGAGCTCTTAGAATTATGAAATGTTTACTCCCAACACCTAATTCTCATCATGTCATTAATGTATTGCATGGTTTGTCATAATCCTAAAACATAAAAACCCCAAATAGGGAAACATTATTTGGGTTATCGTGTTTTATAATTCATAATTATGTACAATGTAACCCCAATGAAATATTAATTATTTCCCCATAACACCTATTTCTCATTGTGTCATGGAATCATTGCATGGTTATTCAAAATATTCTAACCAATAATCCCTTATAATGTTGAATTTATCCATTTTAATTTCTTTATCCACCACTATGTAAATTAAAATAAAGAACATATATTATAACTTGTAGAGATCAAGTATAACCCCCCATGTATCATATCACCCCCATAATCCTGTATCACTTCCCCCAACATGTGAATTTATTAACACAAATGAGGACGGGGATCAACTTTAACCTCCTCATCCAGTACGAGGGGGATGAAAAAAATGGATGAACGGATGTATATAAAATAGATGTGATTCCAATGGATTTTTCATATTGTCCATAAATTTTTCATTAGTTCCAAAATGATCCATTTAAATCACCACTAGTTCAAAAAAAATTTAATAAAGTAATACATAATCTCAATTTGTTTTGTATGAGTGTTCTAAACTGTATAATTCAAAAGAGTGATCACCCATTTATATTCATGGTGAATAATAATTGGATATTTCATATAATCTTAAAAATAAATTAGTTTATTTCTTCATCTACAATAGGTAAATGAAGGTCTTTGTGGCATAGATATAATATACCTCATCCACACTAAGAGAAGTGTGTTCTGGTTTCATTATCAACCACCCCCACATTTATTTCCTATGAAGAAAGCCCTTCCACTTGTGAACATTCAATCCACCATATCTCCAACACAATTAGCATCATAAAAAGATGATAATTATTTATCACTTATTTTTGTAAATTATAATCTAACATTTAGTGTAGCATGAATATACATCATGATTTATTTAACAGATGAAAAATACACTTCCTTCAGATTACTTTCAGTGTGGGCTGTTAAACATGTTGAAATGATGATATTTATACATGTTACTGTGAATTATAATAAACTTATAATCATTCAACTATATTTGGTGGTATCCATTGATGTATAATCATCTTGATTTACATGTTTTTTTCCCAAAGGTAAATATATTTGATATTAGTTTAATGTAATACATGATGAATTTATTCGGAATATCTCTGGCATTTTTTATAATAAATAAAGAACTAATCCAACTTTTGATCCATTTATAGGCCAGAAAATTATATGAGTTATTAAATCATGTACATTTAAAATTAGGATTTAATGTTTTTAGAAAATTCTTCCACTGATCCCTTCCGTCTTCTTCCATATATAATATCATTCACATACAAAAGAACTATAAATTGATCTTCATGTAAATTATTCACATAGATATTATGATCAAAACGTTAACTTTTTAATATAATATTATTCCTATAATAATATTGTTTAAAATACCATGCTCAAGGTTCCTATTTAGAACAATTAGAACTATATATTTTATAAAAAACTTTTCTTTATCTCCTACAATTTGAAATCCATGTAGTTTTAAATGAAGACTTTTTCCTCGAGAACTCTATTTAAGATTTCTATTTTTACATCCTACTGATAATTTTTTGTATCTCTTTGAATATACATAATAATAAAAATCTTAATAGAATAAATTCGTGATACTATATAAAACATTTCATTATCATTAATGGCGTCAATTTTTCCATAGCCTTTACACACTAGGTGTGCCTTGTTTCTGATCACATTTCCATGCTCTTTTAATTGGTTTTTAAATATCCCCTTCCATTCCTATCACATTGTTATTTTTGTGTATCATAACAAGATATCATATCATGTTTTGGAAAACATGATCAGGTTATTCATTCATGGCCTTAAACCATGATCTATCCTTCACTACTTCATCAAAAAAGGTTGGTTCCATAATTCAGAGGAAGGAAGAATGTGATTCATTCATCATTATCCTTGTTTGTGTGGGTGTAATCCGATACCAATTACTGTTGGATTGATGAAATTATTAACTTTTATTTCTCCTACAAGGGTATAATTTAGTTTTATCAACTATGATTTCCTCCTCTAATTCTTCTTTTGATTCATCATCATTTTTCAATCTTGGTATGTTTTTCATGGCTTTACCTTTTTCTGAATTTGAATATGTCTCGTGTCCACTTTCTTCTTCATATTTTATCATATAATCATATGATATCCTAGAGTAATTTATGGTTTTATATTCAATTATGTTGACATTAATATTTTCCATAATTATTCCAAGATGATTATTATAACATTTTTAGTCTAAAATCTTTATTGAATATCCATGGACGTTTCCCTCATCTATAGAATTACCATACATTCCTTGATTTCCATCATTTCTTCAGATGAAACATTTACTTATAAAAAAATAAAATAGTTTAGAGAGGGATTTCTCGAGTACCATAACTCATATGGTGTTTTGGTTTCTCCCATAAAAAATCCATGTTTGATTTTTGGGTGTACACCACTAATCAAGGATCCTCATTCAAATAATGTTGAAAAATATGACTCTGAATAAGGATATTTCTAGACAAATTATTTACCTATCAATTTATGATTTTAAAAACCCCATTTTTATATGGGGTTCTCACTGATTCCATCACATGATTTATTCAATGTCTTTAAAGGTAGTTTTAATATTAAATGGATTTGTATTTTTCTTCATTATCATATGGTAGAATCTTGATTGTGTGGCTAGTTTCATTCTCATCTATTTGATGTTAACTTTTCGTAGATTCAAGAAAATGATTTTTTATGTTGTATAGTAATTATACAATCCATTATAATAAAATCAACAATAAAAATAATTATGTACTTCAATTTATATGGTCTATCCACATTTATTGAACCATATACTTCATTGTGGACAAGAACAGGCATATTCGATGACCTTTTTTCTTCGGCTGATATGATCGCCCTATTATCCTACCCCCACGAATCCATGACATATCTTTCTTCAATCAATATTCATATTTTTAATTTTGACAACTATATTAGTATTACATATATTTTCTATTATTTATTTATTAATGTGACCCAACCTCAAGTGCCACGTGTTGTTTTCTTCATTAACCATTATGTAAAAATATTCTCTTTACTATCAGCATGAAATAATTTTTTTATCTATATTATATCCTTTCATGAGTGAATAAAATATATTTCCTTTGATAGTTAACCCCTTTTGAATAGTTTTCAGAATCATTCCTAAGCCATAGTGTTAACTCACATTCATTGGATTGAGACACAAACCGCCTATATAGAGAACAATAGTTTTCATTACAATGTTATTTTTTTCTTTTTACTCACGCTGCATTTGATCATTGAAGAACAATCAATTCCAAATCTCACTGTTCTATTAATATTTTTCTTAACATTATTTTAAAAAAAAATATTTTATGTTATATGGGATGAGCATATTCTAAATGTGGTTCTGATAGAGAATATATTCCCTTAAAATATATTCTTACCATACTTACTATCAAAAAAATTATACTTTAAGATGATCAAAATAATTGGATAAAACATTCAGAATAGATCTCATAATTTTGTTTATATTTCACTAAATTTAATTCCTATGAAGTTCATCCTTTTGTTCCATAATGAGATCAACTACCCCATTCAACACATTATCTTTATTTTTGAAGGTTTTACCTTTTTAATTATATCCATCATGGATTAATGGTTTTCAAATTTAAACTCCAGTTTTTCATCCTCAAAACTATAATTATCATCTTATTCTAATATTTTGAGTAAAATTGTTCTCTTTAATTTATTTCACAATTTTAAGTCACCATTTTGGGTGACTATTTTTAGAGGGTTCTACATGATTCCTATTCCACTTTCTTCATCATCCAACTTACTCAATCACCAAGAGTAAATGTGCTCAACTCTACCACATTGAGAATATTCCAGAGGAAGATTTCTTTCAAATCTCATATTTCAACATTTGAATTTCATTGGAAAAAGATAAAGATGTTCATATAACTAATTAGCTTCATCAATACTATCTCTAAAAATCTCAATTATTTCCATGTATTGGAATGGTTTATCCTTTCTTACTCGTTTTTTCATCTTATGTTTTGATTATCATTTCATATTCTACTAGATTGCTTAGAATATCATCAATAGAAATCATATAAAATACCTTTCCTCTATGGTTGAATCATTTGGATTGTACGTAGGTGGAATCCATCTGAATATTTTCCTAAAAATATCAATATCATTATGTTCTTCACTGAGTAATCTAATCACTCCAACAACATTAGTAATTGAATTTAAAACTCTATCTTCATTTTCATCATGATACATTTTTAGATAATCAAACCTACTCTTCAAAACATGGTGTTTGTAATCTTTCACTTCGTTGTCACCAACATATATATTCTTCAATTTCTCCCACAAAGTCTTGGATGAAGTGAAACTCATAATCTTTAAATATATTAGATCACACAGTGATACATTAAGTGAATTTTTTCCATTGGAATATGAATCAAGCATTTCACTATCTGTTTCAGTCATAAAAATACATGTCGCATAAGTGACATGAATCCCACATGTAGTGGGAAAAATCATCCATATCAAGGGATCATAGATTATATATCATCCTATTCATACATATATAGATATTTGTTCATTAAAAGAGGGGGACTCCCAGAATAATTATTGAATTCTCCATGAAAAAAGGAAATTATTAACTCCAATAACCTGCACACTTTGATACCACATGTAGGACATCAAAAAACCCTTACAGGGGAGGGGAGAATCAAGATGTATGATCTTAATTTTAATGTGATGGATATTATTCAAACATATATAGAATCTTCTTAAACATGTGTGATGAAATAATTCAATAATTAAACATTCATATTTAGTCAGACAACCCAAAAGTTTTACATGGTTCGGCACTAGGTGATAGTACATGGAGAACACAATGACAGTCTGTTGGTTATATATAAATCAAATAAACGTCACTAGTAATTATGTTACAAAAAATTTCTTACAATGTCACCTTATTCCATGAACAATACCTGTAGATGACTTTTGGTCAACACACCTCCAACCACAGAACACATTCATCAACTCCATCTATCCCATAGATTTGGGTGAAGTCATACTTAGATTAATGTATTGTGGGACTCTTTAGTAGATTGTAATCTAATCCTTTTTCCTTGAATAACACCCGACTCTTCTTCCATAGATGTCTAGAGTTTATGAACATGAAATCATTTTTGACATAAACTAGTTGTTCAACACTAATGTTCTAGAATCTCAAAGCCTTTACAAAACTCCCATTATATTTCAAATAAAAACTAGCCTTCAAAAAACCACATACGTTCATGAGGCTCTATGACATTACAAAGAATATATCTTTTGTAGAAACAAATATCCTTCCAAAAGATCACAACCTACATGAAACACAATGCCTTCATGAAACTCCCAATCATCATCAAACTCCCACAACACAAAATCATTTGAATTAGTTTGGACTTAACCAATAATTTCACGATGATAAAGACTACATTGATATCCATTTTCACGAAGCTCCTAACCTTAGTGAAATCAAATAAGATCTTCCTATTCTGAAATTTTCTTCATATAAATTGAAGTGGGGGTAGCCCCATATTTATACGCAAAACCTTTTTTGTTGATTTGAAATATCTTGTTTCATTTTAAAAAACCTATAAAATATTTTATTCAATATCATCTATTTGAGAAGCTGGAAGAAAGTTTAACCCATTCATGAATATTCACATAGTTGTTAAGATTCACCCTCAACCTAATATGAACTCATGATTCTTATCAAAGTCATGAAGAACACCATTTTTACATTGATCATTCATGAAGCTCCATACAATAAAGAATTTAACCATTTCCCAAACCCAGTCTTCATGAAACCCAGTCTTCATGAAACACATTCCTTATCCATATTTAACAATAGTTAAACCAAGAAAACAACCTTTAATTAATATTTATCATTCCTTTTAGTTTTTGAACCCAAAATTATTACAGACAAAGGGAAGTTATTCCACCGTCAACAATATAGCCATATTTTAATGTAAGGTCACTATACATGCAAGCTTTCTAGCCTAATTATGTTAAATACAATGATTGAAGCATGAATCATGTTATGAAAAATTATAATAAATTCCCCTTCGGATCATGTTTTATTTTTAGAAAATACAATTTTATCTCCCTTTCCTGATGCAATGTATGAACATAATATAAATCATGCATAAGAAACAAAAAATATACATTGTTCACCCTCACTGGGATACATCCAAGGATCAAAGAATGATGATGTTATGATGTAAAAACACCATAATGTCTCACTTCCAAATTACAAGGCTCGGGCTAGATCACTTCTATGCCCAGTCTCACTACCTTTACGTGGTTTATGGTCATCTCACTACATCCCAACAGTCACTCCATATGTCTATTTCTCATGATAACAATTAATGATTTCATTACTATATTCATCATCCTATTCTCCCTACTCCAATTAGGGATCCAATCTCATTTTATGTACATGTTGGTCTATTAATGTTTTTGCATGCACGCATCCTTTGTAGTATATGGATGCTTTGTTGAAGTCATGTTTTCACCCTTAGATGAAATCCACATTTCATCATGGTTTTCAGAAATTACATTCATGGATTCGTGAATCCTCCATGAAGTAGCCTGATTTTTTTAGGAGCTAACATGAATTACATGGGGAGAGTGCTTCATTGACCACTTCCTCTTCTACATACATCCTCCGCTCTCACAACGTAGTTGTCCTTACACAGACCATTTCTACATATACAATCTTCTTATTCTTCTAAAAATCCATATATTTTGTAGTCAACAGATTCTCCACTGACCGCCTATGCTATGTGGACCCTTATATTTTATGAACAGTTGTTCTCCACAAAACCCATTCCACAAACTAACTTCTTCAGACATTTATTCTTTTGCAGAATCCTTTTTGTGAACCACTTCTTGTAACAGAATCATCCCTCGCAAACCTTTTCGACTTTTAAAAAATTATTCATGGATATAAGATGTTTTCTAATGAATAATAACTTTATATAATCATGCTATTAGGAGTCCTTATATAGGAAAATAGATCTGAAAAATAAGCTAGTCATTTTTACTCAAATCTTCGATGTGGTACAACCTTCACCATGGATTGTGCTCATCCTATAAACTATTTTTCCCTCACTAGTCCACATATCCTCTTTCATTCTACATGGCGGATGATGCATTTCGAAAATGAAAACTCAATATGGATCATCAAATCACCGCATCCTTTCTGAAAATGATAAGTAATCCCATGAACTACAAGACTTTCATGAATTCCTAGCCTCATCTTCACTATTTTTCATATGTAGTCTGTAAAACGTCTATTGCGGTCTATATAGAACATATATGAGAAAGTTATCCTTTGATGAATTTCATTTTCCAATCTTTAAATCTCTTTTTGTGGTCCATGATCTATGCTTTTCAATATTAAAACTATGAACTTCTTTTCCAAAAACCATCGTATTCAAAAAAACAAAAACCCAATTTTGAGCACCAATAATTTGATAATCACTTGAAAACTATGCCACCTTAAAAACCTACATTCAAAAACACCATCTTTTTTCATTCTATATCATCTGTCTTTGTCAACAAACATTACCACACCCAAAAAAACTAAGATGAATACTTTGAGGATTTTCCCAAAAATATCCCCATTGGTGTTGTTGACAACAGTTCACAAAAGTATACTTCATTAAAACTTTGTATATCTTCTACCTAAATAGTCTACTTATGGTTATGATAGAGATCAATGTTATACTAAACACATGTTCTAATCCCACATGATCCATTATTGGTGTGAGAAGTAAGAGTATATAGAAATGTACATTAAGGAATAATTTTATTCTATTATAAAACCACTATTCTAATTTCATCACAAACCCAACATCATAATATATAACCTTAAATTGATAACATTTAGCATTGTCATTTTTAATACCCCCTATCTCACTGCTCCCCCATTCTGCTTATCCCCTATAAGGATTAATAATGTTTCTCCCTTTTTATAACTAAAATTTATCAACCATTGTCAATGAACCCAATGTCCATTACATTTAGGTCTTCAATGAGGAAAAGAACACATGTTAGCACATAAGGTAAAAAATTATACATCAAAGAGAAGGGTGTACTACATCTATAATTTGAATTTTGCGGCATTGAATAAACTCCCAGAGCTAGTCGATTACTCTAAAATACTTCATTGAGTAAGTCCTTTTTCAGAATATCTATAACCTGTTGTTCCGTAGGAATATACTTCAACATCACAAGACCTTTCACCATATTCTCATTAATAAAATGAAATTGAATTTAAATAGTCATTTTCATTGAGTGATGGACATTATTTTTTGTAAGATTTATAACATGTTAATTATTGTAATGGATTCTGATTAGAGACTTCACTTTATCTCCCATGACATCATGCTCTGGATTCATCCATAGTAGCTCCGCTACTTCTTGAGTAGTTGTAATATATTTAAATTTATAGTTTCTCAAAAAAATGAAATATCGCTTCATTTTTATCCCAGAAATACCTAATCCACCAAGATAGAATATACCACCTAACATTAATTTTCTATCAGATACTGATCTAGACCAATCTTCATCCTTATATCCCAATAACTCTTATTGATATTTTTTATCGTACATCAATCTGAAGCCATAGTGAATTTAATATAACATAGTAATTTTATCACTACAATCAAAAGACATTACTTTGGGTTGTTTTGATACCTTTTTTATTGAAATGTGGTAAAAACAATATCTTATCATCTCGTCATTAACTATTAAAGGATTCCAATGATCTACCTGTATTCGGTGGCATTAAATACTTTGGCTTCATCATCCCATGAGTGTTTTAGTTGGGTAACTACAAGAGTCTTCATCTCATTGTAATTATCTATTTCAAATATTCTCAATAATACTTGTCATATTCATATTTAGAAATTAATTTTCCATTCATTCAATATGCCACCTATAAACCAGGGAAAAATATCAGTTCACCAATAATTGGCATTTTGAACTCACTTTTCATGAATTCAGAAAACTTTCTACATTACTCTTTATCTGGACCACCAAATATTATGTCATAGACATATACACGTGCCATCATACATTTCTTATTTTCATTGTTCACATAAATATTATAATCAACACTACCAAATTGGAAACATAGATTCTTCAATAATCGATCCAATCTCAAATACCATGCTTTTGGCGCCTGCTTCAACCCATATAATGCCTTCATCAGCCAAAAAACTCACATCTCATCCACATAAATTTGAATCCCATTTGGTTGATCAGTATAAAATTCTTCTTCTAGAACAGAATTTAGAAATTAATACAAGACATCCATCTATAAAATTTTTATCATTTTATCCAATACAATATCCAACAATAACCTGATAGTCTCTAGACTTGTATCATGTGAAAATGCTTCATCAACATTGATACCCTCTATCTGGTAGTACCCTTTTCACAGTAGTCGTTATTTTTTTTGAATTGAAAAATTATTCTCATCCATCTTATAATGAAATATTGATTTAGTTTTGATTTTAACACCCCGACCCTGGAATCCCAGAGTCGGTGCATTATTTTAATACATTGGCATGATTACAAGGAATCATGTCTCAAAGAAACGATCAGTTTAGCAGTATTAGAATATAGATTACATACATGAATGTTACATTACATTATAAAATGAATAACAACAATAAAAAAATTGTCCCCTTTTGAACACATTCATATCCCTTAGCCAATCCCTGCAGGTCAACCATATAATACTTCTTCTATACTGGGAAAAAATAAAACATAGAATGGGGTGAGCTTAGATGCTCAGTATGAATAACAATATAACAGAAAATTTCATAAATAATCATAAATATT
Organism: Viscum album; assembly: GCA_963277665.1. Classification (NCBI taxonomy): domain Eukaryota; kingdom Viridiplantae; phylum Streptophyta; class Magnoliopsida; order Santalales; family Viscaceae; genus Viscum; species Viscum album. The sequence continues at coordinate 1,271,014,261 of OY728159.1, forward strand.
TTTGAAAAATTATTAGAATAAAAAAAATCTTTTTAAATTAAACTTCAACATAATATTTCAATTATAAAATCAAATAATGGAATTTAATTATTCACATTGATATTATACTAGTCAAATAATCACATTCAATATCAATAGCCAGTTTCATAATGATGGAATTCGTAATTCCGGACATTAATTTTTATGTCAAGGACTCATTCCAAGACCTAGGGGATAACTGTAATCAGACCCCAACCCGGAGAGCATCTGTAACCGGACTCCAACCCAGAGAGATTTTGTGACTGGACTCCAACCGAGAGATTCACTATAACCGGACTCCAACCCGAAGAGCCTCTATAACTGGACTCCAACCTGTAGAGCCTCTGTAATCGGACTCCAGCCCGGAGAGCCTCTGTAACCGGACTCCATCCTGGAGAGCCTTTGTAACTGGACACCAACCCGTTGAGCCTCTATAACCAGACTCCAACTTGGAGGGTCTTCTGTAACTAGACCCTAACCTAGAGGGCATACTTTTTCCAGTCCACAACCCGTAACATACTAGTTCAACACATTAATCTTAAGAAGAGGTTGAAATATAACATAAACATTCATATTAAAACTAGCATACAAAATGTAAATACTTTAACCATAAACCATGAATGGAATAAAAATAACTCATCCACATTCAATCATGTCACAAAACCTTAAATACAATATAGAAGATTTATATCATAATAAATCAACTTCAAACAAGTTTAAAATTTATCGAAGGATGTAGACATAGATGAAATCAAAAATATTTGAGAGAAAAATATCTTTCTATTTTGAAATCATTTAAGAGTCACATAATTATAAAGAAAACATTTATTTTGAAAATATTCTTATAAGCTTGTAATGTAAGCTTTGAAAATATTATAATGGTGGAAAATAGCCGCACCATCCATATAACTTAAAAAACATTCTTACCTTAATTTTGTCAAAAAAGTCATAAAGTACCTTATTTGGAAAACAACAAAAATATTCCTTTAAAAAACATATAAGGTCAAATAAGGCTATAAATGACATTAACCCATTATCTATTAAATATTTAAAAAAATTCAAAATAAATTTTAAAATAAACATGGATGTGGATGATAAATAGGTCCTATTAGATAATTACATATAAACAACCTCGGATAATGAAGAGACTATAGAATTAACCCTTACCACATTGTAAGTAATCGAGTCGTATGATCAAAAGTTAATAACAAAAAAATCATTCATAGAATACCATGAATATAAAGAAAATAATGATACTATATATCAAATGGAAGTAAACAATACACCACATGCAATAAGTGGCGAACAATGTAAATCTCACAGAATTAAAAGTGAGATAAGAAACCCCTTACCTTGAACTTTCATTTAGTCGAGGGTACGTTTATCCTCCTGTATAAAGACCGTAGTATGTTATTAAATTATACCAGAACCATATTAATATTTATGATATCATACATGATTTATTTATGTCTTATACTACTCATTTAATAATAATTTCAATGTTAAATTAACATTTTGGGTAATTATTGATATCTTTATCGTACGTGTTTTAACTTGTTACTCATGATTGTATCACTTATATAATAATTTAAATACCTCATGAATATATAACATGATTTATATAAAATATATATTTATAATAAAAATATGTATAGTCGACATATATATGAAATGGAAAACACCGTTTATGGAGACAGTAGGCCGAACGTACGCATAAATGTTGTTTTCATTTACATATCGTATTGAACGGAACTAAGTGAATAAGATATATATATGTACATATATATATATATATCTCCAGTAGAATAATTATGTAAAATATTAAATACTTATTAATGATATATATTTTATAATCATCGTTGAATGGTGAACGTGGAAATGACTGTCATCGCATCGTGGAGACGGTGATCCGTACGTTTGCACGAGCGACAATATCATTATATTGGTAGCTAAATAATATGTAATTGGATGTAATATCAAATATAAAGAATCATTAAATTGTTATATTTATTATTTACATTAGTAATACTCATTATTATACCCATCCAAATAATGAAGTGTTTGAATAAAAAACTACACCACGATTTGGAGACGGTAATCGGTACGTACGCACGTATGATGACATTGTCATTTATTGGATGGACAGAATAATGAATATGATTGTACCATTTTTATAATAACATCACAGTATATAGAAGATATTGTATTCATTATTTTATAATTGAAAAAACAAATAAAGAGGAAGTGGAAGAAGAATAAAATTTGAAAGATGTGATGAAATATTAACCTCTTATTTGGGTTGTTCCTTTTGATTTGATCAAAACGGATCTGTAAGATGGATTTATGAGAAAATTAATTCCTCTAGGATGAATGGAGGAATGTTGGGAGGATATTTGGTCCAGGGTTGGCAAATAGAAAAGGCTTTGGAGGAGTGAAATTGCGAGAAGGTGAAGTGCACTTTTATAATATAGGTGAGGGTCACTTTAGGAAAAGCTTGAAATATTATTTTATAAAAAAATAATTTTCAGTTTCTAATGGCTATGAAATAAATTATTTAGAGGATAAGGTGGGTATGGGTATAAAACCTCTCAACCAATATGTTTTAGACAGTTTTTGGTCATCATATTAACCTTATCTTTTATATTTAACTCTTAGTTCAAAAGTTTGACATTTACCATGCCTCTTTTTATTTTAATATTATATGGTTAATAAACATCATATAAACTTCCATGATAACCACAATAGGTTCATTAATTACATATATAACATTATTTAAGAACATTGGCCTAACCTTAGTTATTTATGAATATTATATCAACCAATAATATAGTATTTGTTTTACAAATTAATTTAAGTCAATTTTTACATTATTTGGTATTTGGGTTTTTTTTGAAAGTCATCAAAACATGATTACTTACAAAAAGATACATTAAATAAACACTAACATGTCATATTCACCTATAAATTTCATGTATTCCATAATATCATTGAAATTATAATTATTTTAATTTTATAATACCATTTATTTGATTCTTTCATTAATAGGGTAATTTCTACCTCATCATTGTGTCATAAATAAATTAAATTATTTAATGTTTAAAAATAATAAATAAAATACCATTATATAATAAATTTTTTTAGATTTCTAAAAAATATTTATATTCAAATTTATATTGTGTGTAACCTTATATTAAAAATTGTTCAGTTATTAAACATTTAATTTAACACTTATAACTCTTCTTTAAATAATAATAATAATATATAACCTAATCTAATCCATGTGGACCTAAAGGATAATATTTTATTATTAAGGTTTTTTTGTCTAAATAAACTTATAGAATAGAATTAAAACATGTGTTTGGGTAATTATGCTATCATTTTTACCATTAATTACCCTATTTACTTTTAACCGTGGTAAATAAAAGTCAAAAGTTAATATTCACCAAAAATTATTTTCATCTTATTGAACCAAATTTTACTTACTGATATCAACCATGTATCTCATATTTTTTAAATTCAACTAACAGAAGCAGTAAAATTAAATTTTATGCAAATTTGAAAATGCTCCTAGTAGGTGGTTAAAAGACGAAAAAAAGTTCAATAATTTTTTTAAATATCTAAACTCATTATAAAATGAATCCAATGAATTAAATTGAACATATATAGGTATTATGTATCTATTTTGAAGAAAAAAATTAAATAAAATAAAAAATTATTTAAATAATAATTTGGTTTTAAACAATCACTCAGTGTATTTCACTATTCATCAAAAAATTAATGTTTTCAGAAAAATACCAAACATTTTACCTAAGTTAATTTTGATATTAAAAATTCAAAAATGAATTCCATTTTACCAAATTCAAAACATAAAAGTTTCATTTATTAATTTAAAATAAATTTCTATTGTCAAAACCAAAAGGCGGGTTTTTAAAAAAGTAAAAACTATCAAAATATTGACATGTGTTTATGTCAAATTTAAATGTGAAATTAATTATAATGACCTAAATTGAATTAAATGATGTAAATATAATCTAATTATACTTCAAAACCATTAAAATTTATAATTTAACACTATAAATTATTTTGATTAAGAAACTTGTTTTCAATTAAAACATAGTATTTTTCACTATTCATCAAAATATGAAAGTTATCAGAAAATTACCAAAAATTTATCCAATATAAATTTTATGCCCCGCTTATAAATAATCATTTAAATTAATTAAATTGAATATATAAAATTTTCAAATATTGGTTTTAAAAAAGGTTTTCCATTAAAAGGCGGTAAAATTTCATTTTTTTTAAATACTTCTTTTATCTTAAAACAATGAATTTGTTCATATACTATGTATAAGAAACAGATAATATGAGTGTTAATATTATATAGAGTCTCCATTATACTTGTCATTATTTGTAATGTTTGACCACCAATTATGTTCTTTTTATCAATTTTGGATCTTCTCTTAAGACTTTTATGATGATACTGCATTTTTCTCATCCCATTCATCACCTGAAACATCATTTTAATCTGGAACATTCCATGACCTTCTTATCTCTTCCTCACTATCATCCCAGGACTAATCATGTATTTTTTGATGATTCTGATCATTTTCTATTATTGTTACATCAATAATTTCGACTATCTTTCCAATATACATATTCAATCATTTATATGATTTTAATTTCATTTATTACACACAAAATATCCCTAAATCTCTATATGATTCAGACATATTCTATTTATACTTACTGATAATGAATCGCATTCTTTCGATGACTTGAAAAAACTCTAATGATAGATTTCTTTCATAGCATAGTTCATATGGAGTCTTCTCTTCTATTGGACATAATAATTCCTTATTTTATATATATATTGATGTTATAATTTCTTCTTTCCTAAAATTATCTAGAAGTCCTTTCCCAATGAGAATTATTTTATCCATGTTGTTTATATTTCAATTTCATCTCTAAACTATTCCATTAGGCTATTTAGTTCTGACCACCGAAACATGATGCCTTATCCCTTGTTTCTAGAGATAATAATCTACTTTGATATTTGTGATCTATGTTCCATTTATTGTTCATATCTTCTAGATTATTTACTCAACATTGTATTATATTCCCATCGATATGTTTTTAGGAAACTAAACACCTCATATTTTTGGGTGATGATTTAAACCAATGAAATTATTCTAAAATCTTCAATGAAGAGAATATAGTATCTTAAACCATCAATTTATCTTGGTGAAATTGGTCTGAACACATTAATATAAACAAATTCAAGATTTTTTTGACCATATATCCTTTTATTTATATGACTTTTGAATGATATTCCCTAGTTGACTAGCATCACATATATGCGTACAATCACATGTTAATCAAGGGATGTCTCAAGAAGCATTATATTTAACTAGATCCTCCTAGTATTTTTGGCTCAAATGGAAAATTCATGTATCATATTACTTATTTTCAACTTCCTTATACAAAAAACTCATATATTCTTCTCCACTCACAAGGAAGATATTCTCTTTCGTATGCTTTCCCTACAAAACAACAGCCCTGACTTTTGACATGATGACACATAATTTCTTATAAAATATTTTCTCATGTCCTAAATCACACAATTTACTAACACAATGTAATTTTTGATAGATACCTTGAATAACCAACACATTTAGACATCTCTTGTCTTTTCCAAAAAAAAAATTATTTTCTAGATCCAATAATTTTCATGCCTCCATCATTACCAAATCATACAATACCTTCCTAATTATACCTGATTCTTATTACCATGTCCTTATACCCTTTCATATTTAATGTGCATCCAGAATAAATGATCAAAAATAAATAATGATATAATTATTTTAAATAAATCATGGTCACCAATTCATGTTCATCTCATTTCTTTTTTATCCATGTTTTTTATATCATACTCGGTATGGATTGATAATCTGCATCTTCCTCAGGTTGTGATCTACAGACTTCATCTTGCAGTACTGCAAATTGATTTTTCATCTTCAACTCATATGATGAAAAATTAAATTTATTCTTATGATCACATTTATATTGTTTTAGAATATTTCTCTACATTGTTGATGAGTAGTATCTTTCCATGTGCCCAAATCCATCACACATGAAATAGTTCCCATCAAATGTTCTTCTGTAAAATCGAGTTCTATATGGATTCATATATTGATATCATTCCTTTTTCTATCTCTTTGATGTTGAATATACATTTTGTGAGTTACCCATTTTCCCCCAACAATAAAATCTTATTCAAGGTGAATTTGGGGGGTGTTTGTACTACTGGTTCTCCCTTGGGTTCTCTAAATCTTGTGATGTTTATTGGGACCCAAATAAATCGTAAACCTCATAGTTGGAGCTTTTGGTATAACCTCAAGCACTACTATTTTATTTTTGGGATCAATCACCATACTAGCTATATAATTTTGATCAATCGTTTTCATTTCATGACACTCCTTTTATGATTCACTGGAAAACTGAGATCTATTTTCCAATTTCCCATTTACAATGTGTCCTTCCTTTCTACAATCAAGAGCTTCTTTGTATATTTCGATTTCCTTCACATACTGAAAACTTCCTCTTAAATATATTCAATACATTTGATTTGATATTTTCCATTATTATTATAAATATCGATGTATCTTTTTATATTCTTTAATTTTTAGTTTGTACACATGAACCTATTATGAGCTATATAGCATTAAAGAATTTAGTTTTTCAATACCATCAGTCTGATATGATTTCTCTTTTTCTTTCTTTTATATATAATTTTTTTCATCATGAACAACGTCCTTATATTTCTTTGTTTTGGATCTCAAAATTTATATCTATTAGAGTGTAGCTTTAATATGAACAGAAATTTAACTCAACTTGTATATTCATCACCGTCATTTTCACTTTCTTCCCTTAATTGAGAATTTCTTACAAATTCCACCATACCATCTACTTGAATATCCTTTCAGTCTTCTAACCCCTCTACCCCATATTTTAATAGTCATTCATCTTATATTTAAAGTTTATTTTTCTTTTTGAATAAGTTTCTCTTAGTACTTATCCTACCTTTCACATTCTATGAATACTTCTTCCATGTAAATAAATCATTGTTTTCATATTCATCCTCTAGATTCCTAGGACACATTTCTGGAAAAAAATATTTCCACAATAAAGGCATGCATGTGGATGTTTACTTTTGAACATTCATCTTTCTATTTGTAAATTTGAGGAGAGAAATAACATGGAATAATCAAAATTTTCTTCCTCTTAACTATCACAAATATATAGTTCCTTCATGGCCTAGAATTATAGTTCTTTAGGAATCCCCTTTTCAATAGCATCATTATCATCATTTTTCATCACATATGAAACAAGTGTATTATACAAGCAATACATTATAAGCACCTACAAATCGTTATCTTCTAACACATAAACATTTAAAATAAACTGAGGTGGATATTTTGTCAAGATTCATATAATAATATTTATATGTTCAATAATTTATCCATTAGCATGAAATTCTTCCACAACAACAATTAAACGACTAAATAATGTATCAAAAGACACATTAGTGTTAATTCTGAAAACCACATACTTGTTCCATAAAACCTACTTCTTTTATTCTCTCACTTTTGAGTCACCATCATAAATATTCAGTAAATTTTCCCACTTTTCATGTTTTGAATTACACAAAAACCCCATCATGTATATGGAATTGGATAGGGATAACCCTAAAGAATTGATCACTTTGGAGTCAAATCAAATTCACTTTGTTCATATTCGGATAAAGCACCACAATCTGTGTTGGCCAAAATTCCATACATTGCTGCTATAAAGACATCGATTAATAATGATCTTAAGTGGTGTTGCATATGATTCTTCCATAGTTGAAAATTGTTCCCATTGATGATCGGAATACCAATGCGACTAAAAAAAATCAATTTCCATAACATATAAAGAACCACTAAAATTCAACCTCACTCTAATACCAACTATTATCCCAATTAGTTCAAATTCCATTGGGGGGGATTATACTTTGACATATAAATATAACATCCCCTTAGGATCTTGTGCATTTGTTAGACAAAACACACTTATATCCCTTTCTCAGTGCAATGTATGAACAAAATTTAATTCATGAACCAGACACAACAATTTTATATATTTCATGTAACTTCCTGCCCCATCCCATTGTCTTGAGAGGGCGGGGTAACGCTACATGGCCATAAAAGACCTTCCCAAGGTGCCAAAGGCTAGAAATAAATACCAAGGGCTTCAAGAACAAATTGGGAATCAATTTTCTCATAAGGAAAAACAAACCAAACCATCCACAAACTAAGACTATATATTGCATGTCAAAAAAACAACCAGCTCATACAATAGCAAAAAGGAACCACACTATACAACTATACAACACAAAAACCAACACAACCAAACACAATATCAGATTACTATGGAGAATACTAAACAAAATACCCAATATAAAAAAATACACACTCCATAGCTCCATCCCGAGATCCATGCTCCAAGAACTAACAAATCATCCAAGCATCACGATGAACCACTAGCAATGAGATGCTTTACCATTACCTGTGTCCTGGAATACAACGTCTACGAAATCACCCAATTTCCAAAGTAGGGAGTGAGTACTAATACTGAGTATTTTTTCCCCAAATGTCTTTCTTACACACACCACTAGGATAAAACAGTTATCAAAATTATATAAACAATTTATCTAAAACATTCAATAGAGCAACAACTTACAACAAGCCAAACACTTCTTATCAAGCCATTTCCACCCAAATTCCCACAACACATAAGAAATCCAAGACACCATGCCACAACCATTCCACCATTTCATAATAGCACAAAAATTATCATCTTTCATAGAAACACACAACAAGGAAAAAATTATAGTGGGACTTCCACATATTTCATTCACCCCAATCCCAACTAGTGGAGCTTTCCGACCACTACCCTTAATAGTGGTTATTCCAACCACTATCCAACACATTTTATAGTGACACTTCCCACCCACTTCCTCATCACATTTAAACAAGCCACAACCAATTATATAACTCAACATGGCCACAACAACATGAAAATAACCAATTCTATAACATGCCAGACCACTTCAATAAATCACCCATTTATTGCAACCACCTTTAAATCGTTTTCAATTCCAACCAAATGTCAAAAAAAAATCTACGTTGATAACCATTTTTATCAACCATTTTCACAAATCAATCCTAGAAACCCATTTTAAAATCCCTAATAAGAGCATTTCACCACAAATCCCCCTTTTCCCAAAAATCCCCAAAACATTATTGAGGGATTTCCAAAAAATTTATCACATAAAAATGAAAATTAATATTAAGAAAAAAAATTGATTGTAACTATGATTTATGTTATAGAAATGTGGTATTGATGGAGAAGCCACCTACCTTTAGGGTTCCATCGAATTCAACCCACAAGCAACCACACCAAAAATTATGGAAAACACTCTACCACAACCACTTAATACCCCATTCTATATCATCCACATGCCTTAAAATCAATACCCAATGCATCAAAAAACCTCTACCAATATGAAACAGTTGTAGATCTAGAAATCCAAGAATTGGATAAGAGTGGATCTAGAGAAAAACCAAGAGGGACCAATAGAGAAGACTTACCTGGGAGGGATTACCTTCAAACCACCATGAAATCCCTTATATTTTCTTCCCAAATGTGTGAGACAGAACCTACAACCTTAGAGAAAAGAAAATTTTGAATGAGGCTCGGGTGGGAGGAATCTTGGAGAGAAAATGAGGCAAGCCTGTATGAACCCGGGTATTAAAACTGTATTTTTATGTGGCCGCACGGTTAGCTCACACGGTCTAGAAAAACATGTGCTAACCATGTGCATGACACTATTTCGAGAGAAGGGGTCTGCACATTTTCCTCACACATTTTGGAAAACCGGGTGTAGGTTGTGCAACGCCTACTGTCTCCCCCTGCATGGTTTCTTTGATAATCCACACAGTTTTTTCTAACTGTGCTCAAACCGTTCACCCTAACAAAAGCCTCCAAACGAATACAAAACCATTCCAAACTCTCCCAACCTATTCCTAACTCATTCCATCACATTAAACACATAAAAATGAAAAACAAATGTTGTATACCTCGCACCAGGGGTACTAGATTTTCCCCACCATTGGATTTTCCATCCTCATAAAGTAGAGGACCCTCGCTTTGTAAGATGAAACCAGGCCATTGCTCGACAATATCTTTCTCTCGCTCCCATGTATCCCCTTAAATATGATCATGCTACCACAAAACATTAACTAAACTGATTCTTTTACAAAGAAATACATTCTATGGCCTATGAATAATCCGCACTGGCACGTTCACGCAAGAAGAATCTGGTTCTATCTCATCTTAATCCCAACAAATCACATGGTCACAATCCTGCTGATACTTTTTCAACTGTGAAACAAGAAACAAATTTTTTACCACACTAAACCATGGTATAAAATCCAAATTATAAGCCCCCTCTCCAATCCTCTAATGTATCTCAAAAATCCCAATATACGTTGGAGATAACATACCTTGTATCTCAAACCGATGATGTCCCAACCTTAGAGAGATTATTAAAGGCAGATAATCAACCACCTTGAACAACAACGGTCATCGGCGACGATCCGCATACAATTTCTGATAACTCTAAGTAGTCCACATACTCTTCTTGATCAAAATTATTTTCTCCATAGTCTCCTGGACAATGATCGGTCTGATCATCAATGTCTCGCCAATTTCCACCCAACATAGTGTAGAATGACACAGATGCCCATATAAATCCTCAAATTAAGACATGTGTATCGAATCCTACTAATTGTTATTATAATAGAACAACACCAATGGTAAATGATCCTCCCATGAACTAGTAATGTCCATCAAGGAATTACTTAATATATACTGCAATGTTTGTATCATCCTCTTGGATTACCCATCCGTCTGAGGATGATATTTCGTGCTCATAGTCAAATGTGTCCCAAAGGCTAGCTACAATGATTTCCGAAAACAAGATGTGAACCTTGGATATCTATCCGATACAACCAAAACTCGGAGACTGTGCCTCTTTACCACATATCGGATATATATTTTTGATATGTCCTTCACCGTATGATATTCATTATTTGGGATGAAAAGGGCTGACTTTGTGATCTAATCCACTATCAGCCATATGACATCATGCTTCATGACCGTTATTGGAAGACCCATTACAAAATCCATTGTTATCTTCTCCCATTTCCACTCTAGGATAAGTAAAGACTCCAACATGAATTTTGGTCACTGATTATCTGCCTTATGATTATGAAAACTCAAGAATCTCCAAAAAAACTCAACCACATCCCTTTTCATACCTAACCACCAGAGCTCCACGTTCAATGCCTTATACATTTTCTAAATTCTAGGATGGATATCACACTTGTAATGATGATAGGCCCAAAGAATTTCCTTTTGACTAGCCACTAGTGCCACCATCTAATTCTGAAAACACAAGACTGAATTGCCATTCATTTTCAAGTTCTCAATGGTCTCTCCACCATTGAATTTCAACCACATAGACATACACTCAAAATCAGATGCATATTCCTCTTTAACCAAACCAGCCATGTCAGAACCAATGGAACCAGAAAGAAGACCGCTATATCTCCTCGGTCCTCACATTCCAAACTCATTTTGGCTATGATCGAGATCAACTACTAATGATCCAACACCTGCTTCACTACTTGATCATATTATTTCTTACATAATGAACCTATCATCGAATTTCCCTTATTTGGTGTACACATTAAGTAGAAATCAAACATCCGAAGATATTAAATCCATCTCCTTTTCCTTATGTTCAAATATATTTGTGAGAAGATATGATATAAGCTGTTATGGTCGGTAAACCATGTAAATTTCTCACCTAAGATATAATGACGTCGTATCTTTAAAGCAAGAACTGCCACCAAATCCAAATCATGTGTTGGATAGTTCTTATCATGGAACCTAAAATTTCATGATCCATAAGCTACCACATGATCCCCCTGCATGAGAATACACACCAACCCTAATCTCTATGTGTCACAATACAACGCACACCCTTTCTCTGGTTCTAGAAAAAAAAGATTGGTGTTGATGTAAGGTGACCCTTTATCTCTTCAAAACATTTCTGAAACTGCTCATCCCATTGAAATGGAACATTGTTCCCTGTCAAAGCTGTCATCATCAAATCCAATCATGAGAAATCATGAACAAAGTGTCGATAATACCCATCTATACCAAGGAAGCACTATATCTCGAAAATGATATTTGGCAGTTGCGAGAAGATAACTTCCTCTATCTATTCCGGATCAAAATAAAAAACCCTTTTAAAATTAACATGGCCATGTAAACAAACCTCTTGTATCCAAAAGTCACATTTTTTGACAATTTTTCATACAACCAATGATCCCTCAAAATCCCCAATATGATCACCAATTACTGCTCATGCTCTACCCTTGTCCTTGAATACACCATCATATCATCAACATAAACCACCAAAATAGAATCTAGATATCTATAAAATATCTGATTCATTAATTCCATGAACACTGATGGTGCCTTCGTTATACCAAAGGGCATAACCACATACTTGTTATGGAAATTTCTTCTTCGGAAAGCTATTTTTAGAATATCATCCTTCCGCACCTGTAGCTGATGATGCCCTGATCGTAATTCAATCTTGGAGAACCACTAAGCTCCCCTCAATTGGTACAAAAAATCATCATTGTGTGGAAGTGGATATTGGTTCCTTATCGTAACCAGATTATGTCTACAATAATCAACACAGAGCTGCAAGGTTCCATACACCTTTTTAACAAACTAAACTGGTGCTTCCCATAGAGACGTGCTAGGACAGATGAACCCTTTGTTTTCTAACTCTTCCAAATTATCCTTTAATTCTTACAATTCTACTTCTTCTATTGGTTATGATGGAAGTGAGATAGTACTGGTCCCCAGAAGGATATCAATTGTAAACTCCACTTCCCTCATGGGTGGATACCCGGAGAATTATTCAATAAATACATCCATAAACTGATCTAAGACAACAGTAAGAACATTCTCCTCAATACCTTCCACTACTGCCAATTAAAAAGCTATTAATGTTTATAATATCATGCCAAAAATTGGTGCCAACAAGCTTATTGCACCTTGCTTCTCATTCTTCTCCCTTATAAAGATATGTCTCATGCCATCCTCCATTACAAAACTATTTTTTCATTCATAATAGTCCACGTGGGACTTAAACATTTTCAACCAATCCATTACCAGGATTATATAATACACATCCATCTCAAGCACTGAGAAGTCCCACATCAATTCATTTCCCTCCACAACTAAACATCAGCCCAGACATAGGAACGATTGAAACTCTCTTTTACCTAAAATAGTTTGATGTTTCAAGTTATAAGGAATAATTTCTATGGGTAAACCCAACAAATCGACGATGTAAGAAGTAAGAAATTTATGTGAAGCACCCATATCAAACAATTCTTTCACCAATGTGGAATTTAAAAGAACTGTACCTCACACCATGGATAGTCCCAACTGATCATCCACCACAACCTTTTCTACTCCAAACAACTGTTTTCTTTCCACGCTCTGCTCTTTATTTCCCTGTTGAGGCATCGTGGAATTTCAAGAAACACCAGGACCCACATTACTCTTCTTCTGAGTAGAATCATTTCACCCCCATCCCGTCGATGTATAAGACCCTTGCGACCCCTAAGGAGTGTCACTAACACCTGACCTAGGAGCATTATGATAATAACTTTGCAGATGCCCCATATGATTACTATTAGGACATGCTCGCGGTTGTGTTGTAAAATCCCTCTTGATGTGGCTCAAATAACCACTCTAAAAACATATCGGATTTCTCTGACGCTTCAGAGGAAGAATCACCGATCATGTAGTTGGATTCTGAGTCATACTACCACCTTTAAAATAAGTGTCCCTCTTCATCTTGAACCCGACAATCAAGATCCCACAATTCCCCATGGGCTCTAATACACTTCCTCTGCTCGCAACCCCCAAGATATCCCTTTCATCCACCGATTCTCTATTCACCATCTTCGTATAATCATCTATACACAGCACTGCTATCATGGACCGAATGTCCTGCACCAAAACTGCTTCGAATATACAAACTTCAAAAGTTGTACTACCTACCAACTCTGGTGAAACCCACACTATGTTCTTAAACATAGCTGCATACTCCATTTCTGAAATATTATCTTATTTCAATTATAAGAAATCTGTTGTGCATTGAATTTTAAATTTATGAGGGTAGAATTGTTTGTTTGATAATTTGTCAAATCCTTCTGATGTCATACCTTGGTCTATTCCAGCATGGACCGCCATCTCCTACCACATAAGGGAAAGATCTTCCAACATATATGTGGCCAACTTCACATTGAACTCTTACAATGTTCCCAAGAATTTTTTGATCTTGTTCATTCTATTCAACCATGATTCTAACCTCTATGGATCTGAATCACCCCTAAATATGGGTGGATTATGATTTTGAAACTAAACTGTATGATCCAGATGCCTTGGTTCATATTCTTTATTCTCACATACTACATATTGGAAGGCTTTCACTATACTCTTCAATAGATGCTGGTTCACATGTGCTCGGGTACAACCACATTTTCAGCATCCTCCTCCGGTTGGTCTCTATGATGCCTACCAGGTTAAATTTCAATCAATACAAAAACAACCATAATCCATTCTACATTAGAAACACCCGATTCACAAATTCTAGTTAAATATCACTACAACTATCACAACTAGGAATTATACAAGTTCACATGTCCCATATTTCACTATTTTGAAAAATCCACCATGTTTTGAAAATCAACCCATTTTCAAAATACAATCAGTTTTCATGTTTCAAATCCTTCCATTTTGAAACACAATATAGATCTTTAAAATCAACACATTCATATCACACTGTAATTCATTATACCCCAATGAAATATGCATCCTAGTGGATGTCATTTTTACCATGCATTCCCTGATCATCTCATGGGCTACACCCACGACAATGTGATATCCAAATTCTATAAGTGTCTACAAACAATTATGAACCCAACTCTATGGTAACATGAATTTCAACATTAAAGGGTTAGCTACATCCTTTTATGCAATACATTCCATGTTCCGACAATCCTACACTTTTCTACCATCCTGAATCAAGGAATTGGCCAAGATCAAATGTCAAAACCAAGACCAATGATCGACACCAAGGATCGAACAAATGCACTCATTTGAACACCAAGGATCTAGAAAACTGGTACCACTTGTAACATCTCTCCCATCCCATTTTCTTGATAAGGTGGGGGAATGCTACGTGGCCTTACGCAAAGTTCCAAAGGTGCCAAAGTCTGGAAATAAAGGTCGAGGGCTTCGAGAAATATTTGGTAAACAATTTACAATTAAGAAAAAACAAACCGAACCATCCACTAACTAATACTATATAATGTATATCAACCAAAAAACCAACTCATACATTACCAAAAACGAACCACACTATTCCACAATACAACCCAAAAACCAACAGCACAAAACAAAATATCAGAGTACTATGTGAACGACTAAACAAAAGACCCAAAATAAACCAAGACACACTACACAGCTCCACACTATGCTCCATTCTCCAAGCACCACCACATATCCAAATAATCACCATGAACATCTAGCAATGATATTATTTACCTTTACTTGTGTCCTGAAATACAAAATCAGCAAAAGCACCCAAGTGCCAAAGTAGGGGTGAGTACTAATACTCAGTAGGTTTTCCTCAAATGACTTCCATATAGATGCCACTAGGATAAAACTGTCAACAAATTTATATAAAATATTTATATAAAACATTCAATAGAGAAAAAAATTACAACAGGCCAAACACTTCTTATCATGACATTTTCACCCAAATGTCCACAATACATAGGAATGCCCAAAAACCATTCCACAACTATTCCACCATTTCATAATAGAATAATAATTATCATATTGTAGAGATATACACAACAAAGGAAACCATTATGGTGGGGCTTCTGCCTATCTCGTTCACCCCGTTCACAATTATTGGTGCTTTCTGACCATTACCCTTAATGGTGGTTCGTCCAAACACAATCTATCTACATTTATAGTTTGACTTCCTTCCCACTTTCCCATTACATTTCAACAAGACACAACCCAGTATATAACTCACCAAGGCCACAACAACATTCAAAGAACCATTTATATAACATGCCGAACCATTTCAATAAATCACCAATTTATTTAATCCACCATTAAATAATTTTCCATTACAAAAAAAAATCAATAAAACAACATCTTTATTAAAATCCATTTTTATCAATAATTACCCAAAATCAATCCCAACAAACCATTTTAGAATCTCTATTTTAAAATCCACAACAATAGCATTTCACCATAAGGCCCAATTTTCTCTAAAAATCCCCAAAACATCACCAAAGGATTTCCAACCAATTTTGCACATCAAAAAAAACAATTAATATTCAGAAACACAAATTAATTGTAACCAAGCTTCATGTTCTAGCAATGTTGAAAACATTGCAAAGCCTACAGTCCCCCCATGCATGGTTTCTTGGTGAACCAGCAAGGTGTCCCCTAACTGTGCTCAAACTGTGAACCCTAATAAAATCCTCCAAACATATTCCAAACCATCATTGCTTGTGTAAAGGATCATCATCTTCCTCTTCCAGTGATCACTACTCTTTGAATGGATCCAATCAATTTTTATGGACTAGTAGTTGCCATTATTTTTCATGAATTTAAACATCCTTAGTTGTATATGGATTCCGTGTGGAATTCTTGTTTTCAACAACATATGAAATCACCTTTTCCGATTGGTTTTCAAAAATTAATTCCACAGATTCATGAAACCTATGCAAACAATCCTACCTCCATCATGAACATACTTGAACCACATAGAGAGAGTGCTTCATGATCCACATCCTCTTCCTCAGACATTCTCCTCTCCCGAAGTCCGCCTATTCTTCCTCAAGCCTCTTCTACATCTATGGTCCACCTCTTCTTCTGTGGAACCATCTCTTCTGTAGATTGATAATCTCATGCAGACATCCTATGTTTTGTGGAAACATTTTCATTGCGAGAAACTATGCATGGAAAAATAACTTCTATAAATTTATTTCAATGGAATACATCCCCTTTCACATAATTATCCTTGATAACCACTTCCTTTCATGGAATCATTCCTTTAACCCTTTTTTACATTTCTTAATTTATTCCGAGAGTGATGAAGCTTTCTAATGAAAAATCAAGCTATGTAATTATGGAATTACCGGTCCTTATATATGAAAATATATTTCAAAAATAATCTAATATGATTTACTCAAATCATCTATGTGGTACACCCTTCACCACAGACTGGGATCCTCCCCTGAATTGATTTTTAATCAGTGATCTATGTAGAATCCTACATTATTTACTATAGCTAACACCTTTTAATAATAAAACCCCTTTGAGGCTATTGAAATCACAACCTCCTTTACTCCAATGAAATGAAATACCAAGAACATGATTCATTTTATGGACTCAAACCCTCAAATGAAATTATTATCTTATGTGCTCCATGTAGATTTCATTGTGGTCTTCATATAATTTCTATAAATAAATTTTCCTTTACTAAATTTCATTTTCTATTCATTGAATCTCATTTTTCTGTCCCTGAACTATTCTTCGCGATCCATAAACCATGAACCCATTCTAAGAAACCCATACTTTTTATAAAAAATCATCATTCTGAGGCCCAACAAAACTTGAAAACACTTGGAAACTGCACTACATTAAAAACATTCTTTGGGAAAAACTGACAATACTCATGGAAGGTCATCAGGATTTTTTAACAAATATAATAACTCCCAAAAACACCAAGTGGGTTCCTTGGAAATTTTTCCCAACCAAACATCCTAAAACCCCATTATGGATTGATTACTAATAGAAAATAGACTCTTATTCAAGTAGTAAAAGTACATGGTTCCAACATACTAGAACCAATTCATTCCATTTGTCCCACTGCGATGTTGGTACCATCCTATAGGACATCTATCAAAATGGTGGGATACCCCCTTGGAGAAATGTACAACCAGTTCCTTCTTGTTTTGATTTTTTAGAATGGCCTTCACAAAATTCATTTTTTCAATTGTATATTCTCCATGTTTTGAAATAAATGTCATGAAAGTAGATGAATATATGCTAACTCGCCTCCTTCAAATACAAGATCAATATTTTCTTCTTCCACATCTGATCTTGATCGACCACTATATGAACCCCCCCCCCCCCCCCCCCCCGATTCCCTTCCCGATAGGCCTGTGAAAAAGCTATTTCATATTAGAAAATAATATAATATAGAGGGCATACCTCATGGGGATGTAGGTTGAGACTAACAATATACTTTATCCTTAAGTTGGTGGGTTTTATATTTTTGTTCTTGAATAACTGGATTCTCACAGTTGGAGAAACATGTTCTTAAATCCAAAATTGCATGATGCTGAGGGATTCTCAGTTAGTAGAGGTATGAACTATCAATCATTCTATACCCACTCTGTAATTCCTATACAGTCTTCTTGGTCTCCCCCTATAGGTTAAAATTTTATATAACATTAGAGGTCATGACTATTTTTTATTTAGATAGATTTGGGAGCACGTCCATTTCAATATATACCACATTTATACAGATATCTCAGGTACCTTGTTTAATCCAAGAAAGATAGACATTTCCAGAGATGATGCCATTTAATTATTCCCTAATGAGGATTTAAATATGTTGATATGACCTAATTGTTTTTATTTCACACTGTATCCAACACCGATTGGATATATTATTGATATTGACAATGTTACTCTTTACGATAGGTCATAAAATATCTCCCTTCAAGATGGGGTTCATAAGGATGGGATGTATGAGCTAGTCGTTTGCAGTATGTATACCAATTATTAGTTCTCTCTCCAATTTTGATGCATCTAAAGGGTTTCCCATCTTTTCTCGGTAGGGGTGCATTGAGAGAAAAATACAAGGACATCCCCCATTTTTGGAAAAAAATAGCATGTTTTGATATAAATACTAAGATTATTCTTCTCTCTATTGGCACATCAACCTTCCTTCATTTAGATTATACCAAAGGTTCTATAGGGTCCTATCAAGGTGGTGTGTCAAACATACTAGTCCACCAAGTTGGTAAACCAAATGCCTCACTGATTCCGTTGTCCATAGTGAAAATAGAGTTGATCCATGATTCAAGTGTGTATTTGAGGACACATCCCCATAATAGCAATGACCATCCCATTATCTGAGATGATGTTTTCAATGTAGCTAGTCTTTGAGATGATTCCTCTTTTGGGAGGAGATTATACAGGTTTTCCTCTATCACTTCTTCATCTGATCAATCATTTTCTCCCCCTTCTTACATGAATACTGTGGAAGTTGAGGAATATTAGAATTGATGTATGATTATATAGAGTAATATTTATACATATTTCATAAAAACTCCCTTTGAATCATTTCATGATCAAGAAGAATGACTTTTCTAGCTCTGTCATGATTTTGGGGTGGGCGACTATGATCACAAAACTTTATATGAAATAATGAGACATATCAACTTAACACTACAATAATATCATTCCAGTGACAGGAACATGCATGATCTTGATGATGGGTCAACCATGGAAAAATTGATGAAGGATGCTTTAAAAGAATTGGAATAGAAAAATCATTTTATATCTGAGATGAATTAACAAATTGATGTCTACACCTCACAAATATGAATATGTGAGGAGATTATATATCGCTCAAGGTATAACATTTTCACATCAATTTCCCTAATTATAAACATTTATAAAAGAGTTGAATAGTTTTCTCTTATTATTAAGACCATTATTTATAAGGTAGTGGTGGGAGAAGTGGGAAGGTAGGCACTTCATCTCTCAATCAATGCTTCTCAAAAGATTCTTGATGACAGAGCCAACTCATCTAATTAAAATTATTTTAGGTTAATACTTTATGTATATTTTGTTTTGATTTAATCTTCATAGAGGATACTAAATGTAAAGATCCATCCTTATGTGTTCTATCAATGAATAGATCTTCAAAAATATTGATGTCATTATCCATTATTTATTAATTCATAATGTGAATGTAGTTTCATTGATCTGATGTCATACAGATCATGAACTATAACCATCCATTTGAAAGTATCAAATAAAGATAAATTCATCAATTTAACTATTTTAGTTGATTTTCCTTGATAAATGAACATGAATTTCCACAAATATGATATTCCTCACTGATGTATTCGTTCCTATTATATTGAGATTACCTAATTCAAAAAAGGATAATTTGGAAAGAATACATGTCATAGAGGGATAACATACTATCTTTTACTAAAGCTAATGGACATTGTGAGCATTATTTTATTTTTTCTAAGGCCATATTTTCATCCCCACATGAATTATATCTTTTTTTTTCTTTATATTTCTATAATATTTTCCAAAACATCATATATGGGAAGGATTAATTAAAATGGAGTTGTTTTTTTGATCGTATTTCCTTATTGGGTTTTTACCCTTGAATGTTTTCAGATTTTTCCAATCACTAAAACTATACCATTATTATGTTTTAGTTTAATGAAATATCACTCGAACCATATATTACTTTATTTTATGGTATTTTATCTCATACCTGATGTTGATCGAGTTTAAGGTCATTTTTCTATGTAATTATGTTGTTGTAGTTTAAGGTCCTTTATCTCAGGCCTTATCTTATTTTAATTTATTGTCTTTTAGATCATACCTTCTATCATTGTAGTTTAGGTTCTTCTGAATCTGAAGTTTTGTTTCTATTGTTTGGGGTCCATGAGCTTAATTATTCAACCACTATAGTTTAGGTTTTTCTTTCTCGAACCTTCTATTTTTGTAGTTTAGGGTATTTAAAATCATCCATTTTGTCATTGTATTTTAGGGCCTTTTATTTTGGATCTTCTATCATTTTATGTTAGTGTATTTTAGAATATACATTAAGTCACTATTGTTTTGGGTCTTCTAGATTAGAAATTATTAATGAATATGGTATTTGGGGATGAAATGTCATTACTCACACAATACAGTTTAAGTATATGAGTTCTGGAGTGGTGTTTCTAGGTCTCGTTAGGGTTTTAGTTTCATTTAATCAAGGAGTAGATTTCTTTAATTGGTAGGTCAATGCGCTTATGCATCAGTAGTGTAGTGAAACAGATATGTCTACATCCTTTTATAAGGTCTATGGAAGATATTTGGGGTTAATATTTGTTGAGGGAGAAATGTTAGGGATTTTGGATCCACATGGGTAGATGGAATGTTTGTTGAGTAAGTGATCACCCAAAAGATTGAGTCGAGGATTATGGGATGTGGAAGAAATGATGAAGATGACCCATAAGACCCTAACTGTAACATCCCTGGTAAATAGAAAATATGAAATTCTCATATTTATCAATATTTGTGAATAAAATGTTAATATTACTTTAAAGGGAACGCTATGCTCGATGGCATACCAAATACGCAACAACGAGTTTCTTGGAAATCTTACGTTGCACACTAATAATAAAATAATATTATTTTAATTGGTAGTTAATGTCTAGCCGTTGTAATGGAGGAAATGAACAAAACTAACTAGAAATGATTATATATTTTTTTCCAATATTTTTACTTTTATCTAATAAATTTTAGAGGCTTAAAATGCAAATGAATCCAATTTCAAGAGTAATTATTCTAATATTCTTTAAAAAGTTGATTAACTGCCTTTTGATGGCGAACCCTTTTTAAATCCACTTTTTGACAA
Organism: Viscum album; assembly: GCA_963277665.1. Classification (NCBI taxonomy): domain Eukaryota; kingdom Viridiplantae; phylum Streptophyta; class Magnoliopsida; order Santalales; family Viscaceae; genus Viscum; species Viscum album. The sequence goes on from OY728159.1 coordinate 1,271,036,228, forward strand.
TTTTATATGTCATATTTGACAAAATAAAATCCTTCTTTAGAATGGGGACATCAAAATTTACTTTTTTATGTTTTTGGTATTTTTCGGATAAAGTTCATTTTTTAATGAATAGTGAATGATGTTGTACTTTAATTCAAAACCACCTTTTAATCTAATTTATTTATATGGTTAGATTATATTTTTAATTGGTTTTAATGTTAAATTAGAATATATTTTCACCATTTAATCTAATGGTGTACATTGGAATTAATTTCACTTTGAAATTGGACATAAACAATTGTCAATCTTTTGATATATATTGTTTCTTAAAAACATGCTATTTGTTTTGACAATGGGAATTAATTATTAAATTAATTAATTCAACTTATATGTTTTGAATTTTGAAAAATAGACATCATTTTTTAATTTGTAATATCAAATATATCTTAGGATTAATTTTGGGTATTTTTCTAAAAAACATCAATTTTTTATGATTAGTGAAACCACTAAGTGGTAGTTAAAAACTGATTTTTCATTTAAATGAAATTTTACTGCATCTATGAATTGAATTTTAAAAATCCTACATACATGGTTATAATTATTAAGTAAAATGTGGTTCAATGGGATGAAAATAATTTTTGGTGAATAATAACTTTTGAGTTTTATTAATCGCGATTAGAGATATTTAGTGTAATTTAAGGTAAAAATAATGTTTTAATAATATGAAATTATCTTTAAACATGTCCTAACCTTATTGGATGAGTCATGGACGACCACTACAATCCATGGGTCAGCTTGGGGACCCCATGGAGCCACTTGGGTAAGATAATGTCATTAATAACTTTTTTTAAAGTTAAAATAAAAATCTTACAAACATGTATTTTTTTATTAAAACAAGTTTTACTAGGGGTTATATAAGTTATCATTTTGACAATAAATATTCATTAGAATGATAAAAATATTTCCTACATCATGGTAATTTTTTTATAATTTTTAGACATTAAATAAATAAATTTCCTTATGACACTATGAGGATGCAGCGATTACCTCATTAATGAACGATTTAAATAAAATGAAATGATAAGGTAAATTATAAGACTTACACTTGTATAAACCCTATATAATATGTGGATTTAGAACACTTATCACCATATCCTCTAAAAATATCATTGTGGGACCTTTAAAATCCGAAAATCATTTCATAATAAAGTAACATTTCATGACCTTCCAAGAGTGCCCCTCCTCCCTCTTATAAAAAGCCCCCACCTCTACTCACTTACACACACCACTCAAGCCCTTGGATCATCTAGAAAATACTCCTATTGTACCTTCACATCCCTCTATTCATCCTTGATTCCTTACCTTATGCAGAAATCTCTTCAAGAAACCCTTTTGGTTCAAACCAATTGGAGTTACCCGATTTAAAGGTAATGTCTTCTCTTATGTTCTTTTGTTTTATTTTGCTTCTCCAACCCCCTAAACGTTTTTTCTTCATTTCTTTTGTAACAACAAAAATATCATAAATATACTAGGATGTTTATATGAGATTTATTCTAACTAAACTTACACACACCTCCATCTAATGGTTAAAGAACATATTGTTTCTGTTGATGGCGAATTACTGCCTCACGAAAGGATGATTATTCAATTATCTCCTACCGCCTCTCATGGTGGCCATTATGATGTCACTGTATTTTATATATGATATATATGTTATTTATGTTTTCTATATGCTTCTGTATTTTATTTTTAAAACATACCTTAATGCTTTTCATGTTGTGCAAATGCGATAATTTAATCCAATGAAGTGTGGACTACCGCCCCCTCAAGTGATGTGACTCATTCATGAAATACAAGGAATATATAAAGAATGAAATTAATGAACATGTGTGACCTATATAAAATATATATTAAACTATAATTATAATATATATATATATATCTTATTTAGTTTTAATTCCCTTAATATGACAAAGAAATGAAAGTATCGTTCATGTGTACGTACTGCCTACCGTCTCCAAGAACGGTGCATTTCATTTTCTATATCCAATGTTATGGAATAGTATAAAATGAATTTATACTGGATATATAAGATATTTAAATAATTAATACTATTCTTAATATGATTTAATTATAACTACATGGACAATTATTTTCAAACAAGTTCATTTTTGAACCATGTACCAAACATCGACAAAAATGTCTGATATGAACTCTCATAATTAACTAATTATTATAACATTATAATATGTGATATTAATTGAATAATAAACATTAATGGAGGTCCTTAAGAAATTATAAATTTTCCAATGTTTGTTATTCAATAATATAAATAACCAAACAAGACAAGTCGGACTTAAGTTAAGAGATCCTACCTCTCTCTTTCTTTTTAAGTACTCTCTTTTATGTCACTTCTTTTAAGCTTCTCTTTCTTATGTAGGGGGGTGTTCTTTTATATTACTCTTACGGTAATTTTTATGTAAAAATGATGTGAGACCCTATTTTATCTCATGATTCCATTTTTTGAAGTTTTATGTGGCACTGTTAGGCTGCCAAATTTTCGTAAGGGACTTCTTATCTCACTTTTAATTCCGTGAGATTTCCATTGGTCGCCACTTATTTATGGAATGTGGTGTATTGTGTACTTACAATTGATATATTATCATGATTCTATTTATATTCATGGTGTTATGTAATTCATTTGGTAGTTGTTATCTTTTGGTCATACGACTTAATTGATTACAACGAGGTAAGGGGTTTTATCTCACTTTTTGTTCCCGTGAGATTCATGCTACATTTTATACTATTTCCTTTTGTGTGGTTTATGTACTGAACATGATTTAATTTTTATTTTAATATAAATTAATTTATGGGTATTTACATCTTCATTTTATGACCCTTATTTCAGGGGGTGTACATTTCGAAAGTTACCCAAATCAGTAAGGGAACCTTTAACCCTCCTCTTTTTAAAAGACTTATTTTTGTTAGGTATTTTAATTTACATATTCTTATATTGGGATATGTTCTAACATATCCTTATTGCTATAAATGATATTTTCAAGTGATGAGATACACTTTTTTTCTATCATCGTCTCATTTTGGGAATATTAAAATGATGTCGTTAGGCTGTCAAATTTTTGTAAGGGAACTTCTTAACCCAATTTCAATTATTTGGGTTAAACCTCTACTTCTTGATTATGTCATACTATGAATATGTGTGGATGTCCTCTGATTGTTTTAAAGATAATATCCTCTTATATTGGGTGTATTTATATTTATCACACATAATTATGTAATTTATTTATCCTTAATCTAAGAATACCGACTTTTTAAGGGACTTCGTCTCAATCTCCTTTCATTGAGGCATATTTTGTTTTATGGACAACTTTCTTTTATACGGTGTATAAACACCTCTGACTTTTACTTTTATACAAAAGTAATCTTTTCTCTACGAATCGATTTACTAAATGAAAAAATGTATGTTTCCTTTTTAACGTACATGGTGACAACGACCTTTCCGCCGCTTCAAGTATTATTTGACCTTTGGATTCCTCAACAAGCCGTAACGTTTTTAAAATTAAATAAATACCATATAATCTTTTATGTATTTTTGTATTGAAAGTGGTTTTGATAATGGATTTTTTATTTCAATATATTTAAGTGATATATTGTGATTGAAATGTGGAAATGTTTTCTTTCCTTTATAATTGTTTTATGAGTTATGATTTTATAATGTTACTCAGACATTTGATGGGTGGTTACGTGATAAACCAAATGATGGGTGGTTCCGTGAATAGCAGGATGGGTGGTTACGTTATAACCGCCAATGCATTGGGTATGGAAGTCGGTCATATGGCTATTACATTTAGTAATATGTGTGGAAGATGACCGTATGGTTATTCCATTTAAGTATGTTTATGTCCCAAGTTACCTTTATATGTTATGTGTTCTTTATATGGGTTTTATGGTAACCTTTTGGTTATAAAAGGGGTATGTAATGATATTTTAATTCAGTGAAGAGTATTTACTACTTCATAAAGGTGAAAGGTGTTACTTATGATAAATTATTCATGATTTACTTATTGTTTTGAAAAAAACTAATAGTTTTCCCTCTTTGTGTATCCTTTACTGGGCTTTTTATGCTCATCCCAATTTTTTTGAAATATTATCCACAGGAATTAAAGATGAATAGGTTCAAGGATGGGATCAAGTAAAGACATGCAATCTAAAACATAGAACTAGACATGTTTCTTTTTAAGTGTTTTTATTTTGTAGAAACATATTAGAAGTGTCTACTTAGTAATCTTTTGAGATGTAATAGTTACGTCCTAATTCTCTAAAACTATAAACCTGAAAAGATTCTCTATGTGAATTATTAATTTAATTCATGATTATGTAAAGTTTTAAGGCCGGGTCCTTATAGTTGGTATCAGAGGGAGGTTTAGATAACTTTAGAGGTTAGGGTATTCTTTAAACACATGTGACATTATAATAATGTTTAGGATTTCAGAAAGAGTCATAGTTTTAGATAAAGTGAATTAGTTTAAGATAACATGAATAATTATATCTTAGTATTTACCCTACACATAAGATATTATATAATGATTCTAATGATATACTCACACTGACCGTTTTGGTTTTAGTAAATGGCTGGATCTAGCATGCACTAAAGTAATAGTGGATTTGAAGAAAACTGTGATGGTTTTCTAAAAGAACAACTGAATGATATGGGAGATGCAATGAGAAATCTTGTGGTTATTCTCAGCCAACTATCAGGAGTCATGATAAATTACTTGAACCATGGTGAGTTCTCTAATGCATCATGTACGAGAGAAACAACTTGATGTGTAAGTTCAGGTAATGATTATACAGGTAACCATTATGGTTTATATGAGCCTTTGTTTTGAGGTAATTATGGGTTACTATATGTTATGATGGAAAATGAAAGGAATGAGATAAAAAAGAGGTTAATTATGATATTGTTATTTTTGAAGATTTTATATATTTTTGGGGAATGTTTTAAGAATTATATAGTTTTTGGAAAAAGTACAACATGAAGACCATGTGAAAACCCATCACGTCAGACGATGCTGTGGGAATCGAACCCACAACCCAAGCGTGACTAACATTTATCGCATACCACTGGACTACGTGAAGTCTCTGGTTAGTATGACTAATTATTTTTAGTTATATGATCTTATGAATCTAGAATAAGTTTATTCTGGGTTATCTATGGAAATTATTATCCTAAAAATGGAAGATATGTGACTAGGTTAATTACTTTCCAGTATGATACTATAATAGTAACTGATGTTATTTGGAGATAAATGTTAAGAGTTACCTTGGAAGACTATGTGAGTAAATCATTCTTATATTTGGGTTTCAGTCATAGTTTGGTTTATTTTTGAATAATTTTAAGGGAAATTTTGTATTGAATTGTCTCTATTGAACTTTGGGTTATTTCACAAATTTTGGAGATTAAGAGTAGTTTTTATTTTTGTAAAAGATTATCTTTTTTTGAGATTATATGATCTTATACTAAAAATTTTGGTTTTTGTTAAGGTCTAAAGACATGGTAAATATATAGCTCACTTTTTTGGATTAGGTGATTCTCTAGAAGTTGATTATAACACTATTAATGTGAACAAGTCATCCTAAATACTCACCTTTTGGAGAAAATATGGGTTTGTGTAAGAAATATAGTAAGAGATGAAAGTCTACACGACAAGTAAGTATGTTTCCTTATGTTTTAGTTAAGCTCATAAATAAATTCCTTAATGAAAATTAACTTAAAACAAAAATGTTGTCTGTTAACCTTTCCTACTGGGGAATAAAATACCGTTTAACCCATCACAATTTTGTGATTTTATGGTGGTTAACTTTCTCCTAGACATATTTTCCCATCACTCTCCATCAAATCATGATGGTTTTTTTTCTCCTCCATATCCATGTTTTCAGGGAATCCTAGTATCTGTTCTCTCAGGTGTCCTTTTTTACTTTTCTTTTGTTTTTTTAAAGTGATAGTTTAATTTAATCATTTTCTGATATGTGGTTTTCAATGAATTTTTCGAGCCCAATTTTAAGATTGTGAGGACGCAATTCCCAAAAGGGTTGAAGGATGTAACATCGCGGGTAAATAGAGAAAATGAAATTATCATATTTATCAATATTTGTGAATAAAATATTAATATTACTTTAAAGGTAATTCTATGCTCGATGGCGTACCCAATATTCAACAACGAGTTTCTTTTAAATCTTACGTTGCACACTAATAATAAAATAATATTATTTTAAATGGTAGTTAATGCCTAGCCGTTGTAATGGTGGGAATGAACAAAACTAACTGAAAAATGATTATATATGTGTGTCAAATATTTTTACTATTATCCAATAAATTTTAGAGGCTTAAAATGAAAATGAATCAAATTTTAAGCGTAAATATTCTAATATTCTTTAAAAGGTCGATAAACTGCCTTTTGATGGAGAAACCTTTTTAAATACACTTTTTGAAAATTTTATATGTTATACTTGAAAAAATAAAATCCTTCTTTAGAATCAGGACATCAATATTTACTTTCTGTATGTATTTGGATTTTTTCCGATAAAGTTAATTTTTTTAATGAATAGTGATTGATGTTCTATTTTAATTCAAAACCTCCTTTTAATATAATTTAATTATATGGTTAGATTAACTTTTTAATTGGTTTTAATGTGAAATTAGAATATATTTTTACCATTTAATCCAATGGTAGACATTAGAATTAATTTCACTTTGAAATTGGACACTAACAAGTGTCAATCTTCTGATATATATTGTTTCTTAAAAACACGCTATTTGTTTTGAAAATGTGAATTAATTATTAAATTAATTAATTAAACATATATGTTTTTAATTTTGTAAAATAGATATCATTTTTTAATTTGGAATATCAAATATAGCTTAGGGTGAATTTTTGGTGTTTTTCTGAAAAACTTCAATTTTTGATGAATAGTGAAACCACTAAGTGGTAGTTAAAAAAATGATTTTTCGTTTAAATTAAATTTTACCAAATCTATGAATTGAATTTTAAAAATTCAAAATACATGGTTTTCATTATTAAGTAAAATGTGGTTCAATGGGATGAAAATAATTTTTGTTGAATAGTAACTATTGAGTTTTATTAATCGCTATTATAGGTAATTAGTGTAATTTAAGGTAAAAATAATGTTTTAATAATATGAAATTAACTTGACACATGTACTAACATTATTTTATTAGTCTTGGATGACCAATACAATCCATGGGTCAACTTAGAGACCCCATGGATTCATTTGGGTAAGAAAATGACATTAATAAATTTTTATTTACTGTTAAAATAAAAATGTTACAAACATGTATTGTTTTATTAAAACAATTTTTACTTGGGGTTATATAAGATATATTTTTTACTATAAATATTCATTATAAAGATAAAAATATTTAATACATCATGGTAATTTTTTATAATTTTTAAACATTAAATAAATAAATTTATTTACGATACCATGATGATGCAGTGATTACCTCATTAATGAAAGATTTAAATAAAATGAAAAGATAAGGAAACATATAAGACTTAGCCTAGTATAAAACATATTGTATGGGTTTATTTCGAACACTTATCACCATATACATGAAATATATCATTTTGGGACCTTTAAAATCCGAAAAGCATTTCATAATAAAGTAACATTTCATAACCTTCCAAGAGTGCCCCTCCTCCCTCTTATAAAAGGCCCCCAACTCTACTCCCTTACACACACCTCTCAAGCCCTTGGCTCATCCAAACCATGATCCTATTGTCCCTCCAAATCCCTCTCTTCATCCTATAAGTCTTAATTTTAGTCATAAATCTCTTCAAGAAACCCTTTTGGTTCAAACCAAGGGGAGTTACCTGATTTAAAGGTAATGTCTACTCTTATGTTCTTTTTCTTTATTTTTCTTCTCCAACTCCCTAAACTCTTTTTATTCAATTATATTTTAACAAAAAAAGTCTATTTAATATACTAGGATGTTTTTATGATAATTATTCGAGCTACACTTACACACACCTCCATCTAATGTTTAAAGAACATACTGTTTCCGTGGATGGCGAATTACTGCCTCACGAAATGATGATTGTTCAATTATCTCCTACCGCCTCTCATGGTGGCCATTATGATGTAACTATATTTTATATATGATATATATAGTATTTATTTTTTCTATATGCTTTTGTATTTTATTTTTAAAACATACCTTTATGCTTTTCATGTTATGCAAATGCGATAATTTCATCCGAGGAAGTGTGGACTACCGCCCCCTCAAGTGATGTGACTCGTTCATGCAATACATGGAATGTATAAAGAATGAAATTAATGAACTTATGTCACATATATAACATATATATTAAACTGGAATTATAATATATATATATCTCATTTTGTTTTAATTACTTTAATATGACAAAGAAATGAAAGTAGCGTTCATGCGTACGTACGGCATACCGTCTCCATGAACGGTGTATTTCATTTTCAATCTCCAAATGTTATGGAATAGTATAAAATGAATTTATACAGGATATATAGGATATTTAAATCACTAGTACTATTGTGGATATGATGTACTTATAACTACATGGACAATTCTTTTCAAACAAATTCATTTCTGACTCATGTACCGAACATCGACAAAAATGTCTGATATGAACTCTCATAATTAACTAATTATTATAACATTATAATATGTGATATGAATTGAATAATAAAATTTAAAGTAGGTCCTTAAGCAATTATAAATTTACCAAAGTTTATTATTCAGGAATATAAAGAAATGAACAAGACAAGTCGGACTTAAGGTAAGGGATCCTACCGCTCTCTTTATTTTTAAGTACTCTCTTTTATGTCACATATTTTAATCTCCTCTTTATTATGTTGGGGGATGGTCTTTTATATTACTCTTACTATAATTTTTATGTTCATTTGATGAGAGACCCTATTTTATCTCATCATTCCATTTTTAGAGGTTTTATGTGGTGCTGTTAGGCTGCCGAATTTTAGTAAGGGATTTTTTATCTCACTTTTGAATCCGTGAGATTTCTATTGGTCGCCACTTATTTATGGCATGTGGTGTATTGTGTACTGAAATTTGATATAGATTATCATGATTATATTTTTATTCATGGTGTTCTGTGATTCATTTTGTGGTCGTTATCTTTTGGTCAAATGACTCAGTTGATTACAACGAGGTAAGGGGTTTTTATCTCACTTTTTGTTCCCGTGAGATTCATGCTACATTTTCCACTATTTCCTTTTATGTGGTGTATGTACTGTCCATGATTGAATTATTTGTGTAATATACTTTAATTTATGGGATTTTACACCTTCATTGTATGACCCTTATTTCATGGGGTGTACATTTTGAAAGTTACCCAAATCGGTAAGAGAACCATTCACCCTCATCTTTTTAAAAGTCTTATTTATGTTAGGTCTTTTAATTTACATCTTATTATGTTGGGATTTGTTCTTATATATCCTTATTTTTATAAATGATATGTCCAAGTGATGAGATACCCTTTTTATCTATCATCCTTTCATTTTCTGAATTTTAAAATGACGTCGTTAGGCTGTCGAATTTTTGTAAGGGAACATCTTAACCTAATTTCAATTCTTTGGGTTAAACCTATACTTCTTGATTATGTCATACTATTAATATGTGTGGATGACCTCTTATTGTTTTACACTTAATATCATCTTATATTGGGTGTATTTATATTTGTCACACATAATTATGTAATTGATTTATTTTTAATCTAAGGATACCGACTTTGTAAGGGACTTCGTCTCAATCTCCTTTCATTGAGGGATATTTTGTTTTATAGACAAATTTCTTTTATATGGTGTATAAACACCTCTGACTTTAACTTTTATATAAAAGTAATCTTTTCTCTACGAAGCGTTTTACTAAATGAAAAAATGTATGTTTCCTTTTTAACGTACATGGTGACAATTACCTTTCCGCCGCCGTGAGTATTATTTGACCTTTGGCTTCCTCAAGAAGCCGTAATGTTTTTAAAAGTAAATAAATGCCATATACTCTTTTATGTATTTTTGTATTGAAAATGGTCTTGATAATGGATTTTTTATGTCAATATATTTAAGTGATATATTGTCATTGAAATGTGGAAATGTTTTCTTTCCTTTATAATTGTTTTATGAGTTATGATTTTATAATGGTACTTGGACATTTGACAGGTGGTTATGTGATAAACCAAATGACGGGTGGTGCCGTGAATAGCAGGATGGGTGGTTACGTTATAACCTCCAATGCATTGGGTATGGAAGTCGGTCGTATGGCTATTCCATTTAGTGATATGTGTGGAAGATGACCGTATGGTTATTCCATTTAAGTATGTTTATGTCCCAATTTACCTTTATATGTTATGTGTTCTTTATATGGGTTTTATGGTAACCTTTTGGTTACAAAAGGGGCATGTAATGATCTTTTATTAAGTGAAGAGTATTTACTACTTCATAATGGTGAAAGGTGTTACTTATGATAAATTATTCATTATTTACTTATTGTTTTGAAAAAAACTAACAGTTTCCCTCTTTGTGTATCCTTTACTTGGCTTTTTATGCTCATCCCAATTTTTTTGAAATATTTTCCACAGGACTTAAAGATGAATAGGTTCAAGGATGGGATCAAGGAAATACATGCACTCTAATACATAGAACTAGAAATGTTTCTTTTTAAGTGTTCTAATTTTATGGAAACTTATTAGAAGTGTCTACTTTGTAATCTTTTGAGATATAATAGTTACGTCCTAATTCTCTAAAACTATAAACCTGAAAAGATCCTCTATGTGAATTATTCATTTAATTCATGATTATGTAATGTTCTAAGGCCGGGTCCTTATAGTTTGTATCAGAGGGAGGTTTAGATAACTTTAGAGGTTAGGGTATTCATTAAACACATGTGACATTATAATAATGTTTAGGATTTCAGAAAGAGTCATAGTTTTAGATAAAGTGAATTAGTTTATGATAACATGAATAATTATATCTTAGTATTTACCCTCCTCATAAGATATTATATAATGATTCTAATGATATACTCACACTGACCTTTTTGGTTTTAGTAAATGCCTGGATCTAGCAGGCACTAAAGTAATAATGGATGTGAAGAATACTATGACGGTTTTTTGAAAGAACAACTAAATGATATGGGAGATGCAATGAGAACTATTGTGGTTATTCTCATCCAACTATCAGGAGTCATGATAAATTACTTGAACCTTGGTGAGTTCTCTAATTCATCATGTACGAGAGAAACAACTTGATGTGTAAGTTCAGGTAATGATTATACAGGTAACCATTATGGTTTATATGAGCCTTTATTTTGAGGTAATTATGGGTTATTATATGTTATGATGGAAAATGAAATGAATGTGATAAAAAAGAGGTTAATTATAATATGGTTATTTTTGAAGATTTTATCTCTTTTTGGGGAATGTTTTAAGAATTATATAGTTTTTGGAAAATGGACAACACGAAGACCGTGTGAAAACCCGTCGTGTCGGACGATGCTGTGAGAATCGAACCCACAACCCAAGTGTGACTGACATTTATCACCTACCACTGGACTACGTGAAGTCCTTGGTTAGTATGACTAATTATTTTTAGTTATAAGATCTTATGAATCTATAATATGTTTATTCTGGGTTATATATGGAAAATATTATCCTATCATGGAAGATATGTGACTAGGTTAATTAATTTTCAGTATGATACTTTAAGAGTAACTGATGTTATTTGGAGATAAATGTTAAGAGTTACCTTCGAAGACCGTGTGATTAAATCATCCTTATATTTGGGTTTCATTCATAGTTTGTTTTGTTTTTGAATAATTTTAAGGGAAATTTTGTATTGAATTGTCTCTATTGAACTTTGGGTTGTTGCACAAATTTTGGAGATTAAGAGTAGTTTTTATTTTTGTAAAAGATTATCTTTTTTTGAGATTATATGATCTTATACTAGAAATTTTGGTTTTGGTTAAGGTCTAAAGGCATGGGAAATATATAGTTCCCTTTTTTGGATTAGGTGATTCTCTAGAAGATGATTATAGCACTCTTAATGTGAACAATTCATCCAAAATACTCACCTTTTGGAGAAAATATGGGTTTGTGTAAGAAATCTAGTAAGAGATGAAAGTCTATACGATAAGTAAGTATGTTTCCTTATGTTTTAGTTAATCTCATAAATAAATTCTTTAATGAAAATTAACTTAAAACAAAAATGTTGTCTCTTAACTGTTCCTACTAGGGAATCAAATACCGTTTAACCCATCAGAATTTTGTGATTTTCTGGCGGTTAACTTTCTCCTAGACATATTTTCCCATCACTCTCCATCAAATCTTGATGGTTTGTTTTCTCCTCGATATCCATGTTTTCAGGGAATCCTAGTATCTATTCTCTCAGGTGTCCTTTTTTACTTTTCTTTTGTTTTTATAAAGTGATAGTTTAATTTAATCCTTTTTTGATGTCTGGCTTTCAATGAAGTTTTCGAGCCCAATTTTTATATTGCGAGGACGCAATTCCCAAAAGGGTGGAAGGATGTAAAATCTCGGGTAAATAGAGAAAATGACATTCTCATATTTATCAATATTTGTGAATAAAATATTAATATTACTTTAAAGTTAATGCTATGCTCGATGGCATACCCAATATTCAACAACGAGTTTCTTTTAAATCTTACGTTGCACACTAATAATAAAATAATATTATTTTAAATGGTAGTTAATGCATGGCCGTTGTAATGGCGGGAATGAATAGAACTAATTGAAAAATGATTATATATGTGTGTCAAATATTTTTACTATTATCCAATAAATTTTAGAGTCTTAAAATGCGAATGAATCCAATTTTAAGCGTAAATATTCTAATATTCTTTAAAAGGTCGATCAGCCGCATTTTGATGGAGAAACCTTTTTAAATCCACTTTTTGAAAATGTTATATGTTATACTTGACAAAATAAAATCCTTCTTTAGAATCAGGACATCAATATTTACTTTCTGTATGTTTTTTGAATTTTTCCGATAATGTTAATTTTTTAATGAATAGTGATTGATGTTCTATTTTAATTCAAAACCTCCTTTTAATATAATTTATTTATATGGTTATATTATATTTTTAATTGTTTTTAATGTGAAATTAGAATATATTTTTACCATTTAATCTAATGGTGGACATTGGAATTAATTTCACTTTGAAATTGGACATTAACAAGTGTCAATCTTTTGATATATATTATTTCTTAAAAACATGCTATTTGTTTGGACAATGGGAATTAATTATTTAATTAATTAATTCAACATATATATTTTTAATTTTGTAAAATATATATCATTTTTGAATTCGGAATATCAAATATATCTTAGGGTGAATTTTTGGTGTTTTTCTTAAAAACTTCAATTTTTGATGAATAGTGAAACCACTAAGTGGTAGTTAAAAACTGATTTTTCGTTTAAATGAAATTTTACCACATCTATGAATTAAATTTTAAAAATCTGACAAACATGGTTGTCATTATTAAGTAAAATGTGGTTCATGGGATGAAAATAATTTTTGTTGAATAGTAACTATTGAGTTTTATTAATCACGATTATAGGTAATTAGTTTAATTTAAGGTAAAAATAATGTTTTAATAATATGTAATTACCTTGAAACATGTCCTACCCTCGTTGGACGAGTCATAGATGACCAGTACAATCCATGGGTCAACTTAGAGACCCCGTGGACCATTTGGGTAAGAAAATGACATTAATAACTTTTTATTTAACGTTAAAATAAAAATGTTACAAACAAGTATTGTTTTATTAAAACAATTTTTACTTAGGGTTATATAAGTTTTATTTTTTACTATAAATATTAATTATAGAGATAAAAAGATTTACTACATCATGGTAATTTTTCATAATTTTCAGACATTAAATAAATAAATTTATTTTCGATACCATGATGATGCAACGATTACCTCATTAATGAATGATTTAAATAAAATGAAAAGATAAGGTAAAATATAAGACTTACACTAGTCTAAAACATATTGTATGTGTTGATTTATAACCCTTATCACCATATCCTCGACATATATCATTGTGGGACCTTTAAAATCCGAAAATCATTTCATAATAAAGTAACATTTCATAACCTTCCAAGAGTGCCCCTCCTCCCTCTTATAAAAGGCCCCCAACTCAACTCCCTTACACACACCTCTCAAGCCCTTGGCTCGTCCAAACCCTGATCCTATTGTCCCTCCACATACCTCTCTTCATCCTTTAAGTCTTACTTTAGGTAGAAATCTCTTCATGAAACCCTTTTGGTTCAAACCAAGGGAAGTTACCTGATTTAAAGGTAATGTCTACTCTTATGTTCTTTTGCTTTATTTTGCTTCTCCAACCCCCTAAACACTTTTAATTCCATTATATTTTAACAAAAAAGTATCCTAAATATACTAGGATGTTTTTATGAGAATTATTCGAGCTACACTTACACACACCTCCATCTAATGGTTAAAGAACATACTGTTTCCGTGGATGGCGAATTACTACCTCAAGAAACGATGATTGTTCAATTATCTCCTACTGCCTCTCATGGTGACCATTATGATGTCACTGTATTTTATATATGATATATATGGTAGTTATGTTTTCTATATGCTTTTGTATTTTATTTTTAAAACATACATTTATGCTTTTCATGTTGTACAAATGCGATAATTTCATTCAAGGAAGTGTGGACTACCGCCCCCTCAAGTGATGTGACTCGTTCATGCAATACATGGAATGTATAATGAATGAAATTAATGAACATATGTGACATATATAACATATATATTAAACTGTAATTATAATATATATATATCTCTTTCTGTTTTAGTTACTTTAATATGACAAAGAAATGAAAGTAGCGTTCATGCGTACGTACGGCCTACCGTCTCCACGAACGGTGCATTTCAGTTTCAATCTCCAAATTTTATGAAATAGTATAAAATTAATTTATACTAGATATATAGGATATTTAAATCACTAGTACTATTCTGGATCTGATGTTCTTACAACTACATTGACAATTCGTTTCAAACTGGTTCATTTTTGACTCATGTACTGAACATCGACAAAAACGTCTGATATGAACTATCGTAATTAACTAATTATTATAACATTATAATATGTGGTATGAATTGAATAATAAAATTTAAATTAGTTTCTTAAGCAATTATAAATTGACCAAAGTTTATTATTCAGGAATATAAATAAATGAACAAGACAAGTCGGACTTAAGGTAAGGGATCCTACCGCTCTCTTTATTTTTAAGTACTCTCTTTTATGTCACATCTTTTAATATCCTCTTTCTTATGTTGGGGGATGGTATTTTATATTCCTATTACTGTAATTTTTATGTTAATTTGATTAGAGACCCTATTTTATCTCATCATTCCATTTTTGGAAGTTTTATGTGGCGCTGTTAGGCTGCCGAATTTTCATAAGGGATTTCTTATCTCACTTTTAATTCCGTGAGATTTCCATTGGTCGCCACTTATTTATGGAATGTGGTGTATTTTATACTAACAATTGATATAGATTATCATTATTCTATTTATATTCATGGTGTTCTGTAATTCATTTGGTTGTCATTATCTTTTGGTCATATGACTCAGTTGATTAGAACGAGGTAAGGGGTTTTTATCTCACTTTTTGTTCCCATGAGATTCATGATACATTTGCCACTATTTCCTTTTATATGGTGTATTTACTATCCATGATTGAATTATTTGTGTAATATACTTTAATTTATGGGTTTTTACACCTTCATTGTATGACCCTTATTTCATGGGGTGTACGTTTTGAATGTTACCCAAATCGGTAAGGGAACCTTTCACCCTCCTCTTTTTAAAAGGCTTCTTTTTGTTAGGTCTTTTAATTTACATCTTATTATGTTTGTATTTGTTCTTATATATCCTTATTGTTATAAATTATATGTCCAAGTGATGAGATACCCTTTTTATCTATCATCCTCTCATTTTCTGAATTTTAAAATGACGCAGTTAGGCTGTCGAATTTCTGTAAGGGAACATCTTAACCTAATTTCAATTCTTTGGGTTAAACCTCTACTTCTTGATTATGTTGTACTATGAATATGTGTGGATGAACTCTTATTGTTTTACACTTAATATCATCTTATATTGGGTGTATTTATATTTGTCACACGTAATTATGTAATTGATTTATCCTTAATCTAAGGATACCGACTTTGTAAGGGACTTCGTCTCAATCTCTGTCACGAACCGAATCTGGTCGCCTTCAAAATCGGCACCCGACCCGGTCCATGGCAAGACCCAAAGGGCGTTCCCGATCCCCATGGGCTGGCACAAGTGCCCGGGTATCATAAAATGAAAATTGGGAACGATTTACCCGAGTTTATAAACATAAAACAACAAAAGAATCCAATGAAACAAATCTGGATTTTTCAAACCAAACTCTATTAGAAAAATTCAGAACTGAATTACATAGATTAAAACAACTCAAAAGGTCTATACCAAAGGTAAAAAAACCAAATAAGGACAGCCCAAGAACCCTCATGGGAAGGGGCACCGCCCTCAAGCCACCTCCACAAGACTTCACCACCAAGGACCTGCTAGAAACCCGAACCACTGGAACAAAAAAACTGTACCCAACCTGCGACAACAAAAATAACCAAGTCTACTTACACCCAAGGGTGTAAGTAGGGTGTGATACAATGCCCAGTAGGATACCACCACTAAGCGATTCCATGTGATAGACATTTAAAGACGAAAAGCATGCAAGTTTTCAAAAACATGAAAAGCTAGTTACAATTTCTAAAAGATGCAACTTTGAATAAAAACAGTTTTCAGGTGGGCTATCATTAAGAATCAACACTTTTAAAAATAATTTCAACACTACTGAATTTTCCAGACAACTATATTGTATGCCGAAAGTAAGTACAAAGTAAATAATGAGCACAAGAAATAGGAAGTAACCCCTAGGCACTAGCTAGCTGTGGGTCCCAGGTACCTCGTATCTCAGTGAGAGTAACCATCACAAATATCCATTCTCGTGCACGAGCCACTAGTAGGGATCATAACCATAACCTAGTGGTCCCCAATCATCATCATTATAGTTTAGTTAGAGTTGTAAGCATCAATCTTGCTAAGTGAAACTGAGGCCAAACCCCACGGATTCACAAGTATACTAGTACACGTCCACCCACCTAGAAACCCAGGTTTTCCCCTTGTGCTCAAACAAGTTCAACAAGTCAAGAAACATACATTGAACATGAAAATATCATTTCCACATCACAAATTCACCAAAAATCCCATATGTATACCACACAAGTCACAAAAATCCATTTTTCATTCAAAATGATTTTGAAATCTGAATCACACCAAAATAGCCCACAACACATTTCACATTTCTTCAACACTTCCACAAAACCATTAAAAAATTTTATAAAACAATTAAAAGATATTTAACCTCATATAACCGCCCACACACATGGAATATAACACTTCTTTCATAATCAAAAATTCAATTTTTCACATCACACTCACACAAAACACTCCACATCACTTTCACATCACTTTCACTCCTCAATATCTCCTTCAAACAATTTAATAAAATATTTCCAAGATGATACATATCACATAACAGCCTTTTCACAAATGAAATGGACCTTTTAAAAATATACTCCTACCAAAACAGTTTGCTGATATAGTTTCACCTATTACACAACCCAATAAGCCATTCAAAACTATCATAAAACAATTATAAAGAGTATACCCAAACTTTGCACATAAAATCCATTTCAAAAACCTCTTATTAATCCAAAAGCACACCAAGACCCTACCAAAACAGAATTTTCATCCCAATAAACATGTAATAACCCACTTTCAAATGTTATATAATCACCTTGATTAATATCACAAAAGATACCCATGAGAACACAAAAATCCATAAAACACTTTCAAGGAGTATAACAAGGTTATACAAATAAAACCATTCAAATACACCCAATTTTTAGGCCCAAATGGAACAATATCATTACCCAACCATAATTGGCAGCCCCTTTCAAAAACTAATAAATCACTTCCACATTTTACAAAACTACCACAAGAAATAACACATGAAATACATTTGAAAAATACACACTTCAAGCAAAAATGTAACTTTAAAAACAAATGATTTACTATTGCTACCAAAAATGGTTTTCTCATAATCCACAGCACATAAGGAACATGTAAAATTATTTAATCAAGAAAACTAACTCATCATTAAATGGTTACCCACGGAATCACCTACCGAATGTGTTGAAACCCTCAAATATTGGGGTGAAACATCAACCGCACGACCGCCGCACCTCAAGGAAGTTAAAAGAAACCTAAAACCTCAATATTTCACCCAGAATACATTAATTTAGAACCTAGGCACGAACCCTAACTTCTGGAATTTTTATAATTCAAGAATTAGGGAAGAAAACCTAAGCAATTTTAAAGAGGAAAGAAATAGACTCACCTACTTGAAGTATCCTGAATTAATCACTCCAAAAAAAATAGTTTCTGAAATTGAAAACAGCCAAAATTCAAGGATTGTTCGAACAAGATTTAGGAGGTAATTTTGGAACTAGAATAGAGGGAAAAGAGTAAGAATTGAGAGAGTTAAGAAGGGATGAAGTTACCTCTTCAATTCTGGCCGATTTGAGACAACCTATGAAGATCATCCCTAATTCTCGATTTCAAAGAGTTCCAAGGAGTAGTTAAAGGCAATGGGAGCGCGCCTGGGTTTCTTAGGGTCGAGAGGGATGTGGAATCACCGAAAAAACGCAAATATGGAAGGAGATATAAAAAACTTAAAAATTATTTTTAATGCAGGAAATGGGCCTACGGGCTGGCCCAATATCTTAAATAAAAACCCATATCCACCATGATTATGGATTTATAAAGGACCCAAATTTATATTTTGGTGTTAATAGGTCAGAGGAGACCATTTGGGAATTTTAATGATGGAAAAATATTAAAAAATGAAAAAGTTATAAAGGAAACAAATTTATTTTTAAATCTGGAATTAGGCTCACGGTTTGGCCCAATTCATGAAAACTCATCTATTTCTCCATAAAACCTTTGGAAACCATCCAAAACAAAGAATTAAAGGAAATTAAATGAAATTTAACTTCAAAATAAGTCATTTATGTGAAAATTATCCCCACCATGAAAACTTTCCGTCCCCAGAAAGCTACAGAAAGTCCTGATACGAAAGCCAAACCCAACTAATAAACCAAGATGTACTCCCTTTCCAGGTTTCTCCCCCAAAGACCAAAACACCTCCATTGATCAATTAAGGAAGGAATAATTCACAACAAAATCATACACCACTTTCCTGAAACAATCAATCACATTCACGCTTTATCCCAAAGGAAAACTCCTCAAACACTATCCGAACAAGACTCAAGAAATTCACTCAAACGAACAACAACATCGAACAAGGTTACACATACCTTGATATAACTAAACCATTGGGCACTCTCCAATCTCAATGGTTACCCAAGGAATATTTAGGTAGCTTGATAGATCCGAATGAGACTACCTACCACCAATCCTTGACCATGGATAAGTCTAAGTTATTGGTATGGAGAAAAAAAATAGGCTCCCCACCATAAGAACCAACAATCTTAATCGACCAGCATGGGCCGGTACAGAAAGACCCCAAAATATAAAGTGTTGGGACAACCACATGGTTAGTCTACACGGTTTGTGAAACCATGAACTAACAGTGGAGATTCTTCTATCTACATGGTTTTTTTTGGGCATGGTCACTACTAACCAAGTGCAAACCGTGTGGTCAACCTGTCTAGCCAAACTTCATACCTTTCTCTAAAGACTCAATGGAAACCAAAGTGGGAGGGAATAACATTGGGCGATGACATGGGTACAAGGCCCTCCAACTATTTCCACCGAACATGAACAGTAGAATAAATATGATGACACCATAGGTTTAAACTCTTCTTATCTTTCATATTGAGGATAGGACTTTGCACTAGGGTTTAAATGACACTGGGGTTTCCCCTGACTACGCGCCAGCTTCTCTCCGGGACCTATGGCTGGAGCTCAAAATATTGAAGCATCTTCGGCCACGCAATTAGGCTGTTGAAACCCCTATGTGGAACTTCTTCTTTCGGTGCCACAAACAACTACACCGCATACCCCGATGGGTTCATCAAGACATAACACACTCCATAACCCACTTTACCAAAACCAGACATTTCACTAAAACAAGGGATCATAAGATGCACACACATCACACCTTATTTCTTTGGGTGAGAAACAACAGAAGGGAAGGACACGTATAAACACCTTCCTCTAAGATAGAGGATTTGATGTTTTTCCCAAGGGAGACATACTCCCAACAAAACATAGAACCTCATAGGATTGTGTGACCTTCACCTTTATAGTCAAAAGATCACACAACATCACAATGCGTCACTGAACATGACCCTTGATATTTATAGAAACAATACATGGAACGAGACCATATTCAAAGTCCCTAAACAACAGACAAGTCCAAAAAGTGGACACAATATCCTATCATGACCAAAATCTCAAAATTGGTGGTTTAATAATAACTCTTTATTCAAAGAAACTATAAAGAACCCAGAGGCCCTCTTAGACACCTTCAAGACACTCATCCACACTAACAACAAAAGAATACTTCCACCTTCGATGAATCAGGAAACTTAAGAAACTAAGGTCTCTTTAAACCTTCCACAAGCACTATACCACTACAAGAGGATCCACAAATCAATGAAATAAATGGGTGTATACTCAATCAACAATGATCGATAAAATATTCCTTATATTGATCAACTGGAGGATTTTCCAATGGTGAAACAATATGGGTTTCACTTCAGTTGTGCATTAACCCTTAATGGGGGCTTACCTTATCCAATGAGAGAACCCAAGGACCCAACCAATCAGGTCCATTGGTCAAAACATGCCACAAACCAGATCCAAACACATGAATGGAACCACCGTTAAGGCATCCCAAAAAAAATTCAAAAGAGACCACTAATCGTCCCTACAACATAGCTTACCGACCAAACACAAACCCAAAACACAGTTCAAACAGAAGGGGTTCTTGGAATCAAAACATCCCACAACATCAACATTTTCAAAAACCCATAATACAAACCATACAAAAATATTCATCAAGACATCGTGTTTTTCTTTAAAAGTAATTCTTTGATAACAAAGAGTTTAGCAGTAAGCGTATCCACCAATGGTACCCCATGGGCCTCACACATGCATGTTTTTGTGCCACACCAGACACCCTCCTCATATCAGTCCCGGCACTCATCCAGTCGTGCCATCAACCATCCATTATCCCATATAACCCCATGCATGTGGTCTCTAATGGAAATACCAACGGTTAAAACAAAAATTCTTTCCACTTTTTAAAACCAAAACGGTCAACCAACACATCCTTTTTTCTCATAACTGCTAACCATGAGATCAAAATCCCAACTCACATCTTACAAAAATTTTCAGAAAGTCACAACCATTTAGAAAATAACTCACTTTCAAGATATTCACATCAATTTCAAAACATCTCATCCCATTAAAACACACTCTGATTGTTTAGAAAACTCTATTGGAAACACTTTTCAAAACCAACTTCAATATAGTTCCTGCTTTCAAAGAGGTGTAAGCGCACCATTTCACATTTCAAAACAATTCTGAAAATTAAGTTCCGCCATTTCATAAACCAAACCATTATCTCTTTATTTGAAAATCATTTCACAAAAACTTTACACTTCTTAAAACCAAAGTGATAAGGTTTCAAAACCTAAGCACAAAACATTGCAAGAGGAAACTAGTTTCAGTGGGTGACTTGTAAATATGGTTGGAGGCCATATTCCAATCACTTCACTATCACAGAGAGTGTTCTAGGGAATATCCTTGGCTACACATGGCTTTCCAGGCCTTGCGAGCTCACTAGGACCATTAACCCAACTCTCTTTTCATTTCCCTTAATCATCATCGAACCAAGAAAACTGAAGGACTTAGATAAATACCGACTTCTCTTGGAAACTTGAATCCCATTATGAGGTGTGGTGATCAGGCACACTACCCATAACTAGAATTCAATGTCCCAAAAATCCTAACTCCATACTATCCTGACTCTTCCCCAAATAACATGACCCAAAGAGTTAACCTGAACCTGCCTCTGATACCATTTTGTCACGAACCGAATCTGGTCGCCTTTAAAATCGGCACCTGACCCGGTCCATGGCAAGACTTGAAGGGCGTTCCCGATCCCCACTGGCTAGCACAAGTGCCCGGGTATCATAAAATGAAAATTGGGAATGATTTACCTGAGTTTATAAACATAAAACAACAAAAGAATCCAATGAAACAAATCTGGATTTTTCAAACCAAACTCTTTTACAAAAATTCAGAAGTGAATTACATAGCTTAAAACAACTAAAAAGGTCTATACCAAAGGTAAAAAAACCAAATAAGGACATCCCAAGAACCCTCATGGCAAGGGGCACTGCCCTCAAGCCACCTCCACAAGACTTCACCACCAAGGACCTGCTAGAATTAACCCGAACCACTGGAACAAAAAAACTGTACCCAACCTGCGACAACAAAAATAACCAAGTCTACTTACACCCAAGGGTGTAAGTAGGGTGTGATCCAATGCCCAGAAGGATACCACCACTAAGAGATTCCATGTGATAAACATTTAAAGATGAAAAGCATGCAAGTTTTTAAAAACATGAAAAGCTAGTTACAATTTCTAAAAGATGCAACTTTGAATAAAAACAGTTTTCAAGTGGGATATCATTAAGAATAAACACTTTTAAAAATAATGTTAACACTACTGAATTTTCCATCCAACTATACCGTATACCGATGGTAAGTACAAAGTAAATAATGAGCACAAGAAATAGGAAGTAACCCCTAGGCACTAGCTAGCTGTGGGTCCCAGGTACCTCATATCTCGGAGAGAGTAACCATCACAAATATCCATTCTCATGCACGAGCCACTAGTATAGAACATACCCATAACATAGTGGTCCCCAATCATCATCATCATAGTTTAGTTATAGTTTTAAGTGTCAATCTTTCTAAGTGAAACTGAGGCAAAACCCCACGGATTCACTAGAATACTAGTACACATCCACCCACCTAGATACCCAGGTTTTCCCCTTGTGCTCAAACAAGTTCAAAAAGTCAAGAAACATACATTGAACATGAAAATATCATTTCCACATCACAAATTCACCAAATAGACCATATGTATACCACACAAGTCACAAAAATCCATTTTTCATTCAAAATGATTTTGAAATCCGAATCACACCAAAATAGCCCACAACACATTTCACATTTCTTCAACACTTCCACAAAACCATTAAAAAATTTTATAAAACAATTATAAGATTTGTAAACTCATATAACATCCCACACACATAGAATATAACACTTCTTTCATAATCAAAAATTCAATTTTTCACATCACACTCACACAAAACACTCCACATCACTTTCACTCCTAAATATATCCTTCAAACAATTTAATAAAATATTTCCAAGATGATACATATCACATAACAGCCTTTTCACAAATGAAATGGACCTTTTAAAAATATACTCCTACCAAAACAGCTTGCTGATATAGTTCACCTATTACACAACCCAATAAACCATTCAAAACTTTCATAAAACAATTATAAAGAGTATACCCAAACTTTGCACATAAAATCCATTTCAAAAATCTATTTTTAAGCCAAAAGCACACCAAGACCCTACCAAAACAGAATTTTCAGCCCAATAAACATGTAATAACCCACTTTAAAATGTTATATAATCACCTTGATTAATATCACAAAAGATACCCATGAGAACACACAAATCCATAAAACACTTTCAAGGAGTATAACAAGGTTATACAAATAAAACCATTCAAATACACCCCATTTTTAGGCCCAAATGGAACTATATCATTACCCAACCATAATTGGAAGCCCCTTTCAACAACTAATAAATCACTTCCACATTTTACAAAACTACCACAAGAGATAACACATGAAATACATTTGAAAAATACACACTTCAAGGAAAAATGTAACTTTAAAAACAAATGCTTTACTATTGCTACCAAAAATGGTTTTCTCATAATGCACAGCACATAAGGAACATGTAAAATTATTTAATCAAGAAAACTAACTCATCATTAAATTATTACCCACGGAATCACCTACCGAATGTGTCGAAACCCTCAAATATTGGGGCGAAACATCAACCGCACGACCGCTGCACCTTAAGGAAGTTAAAAGAAACCTAAAACCTCAATATTTCACCCAAAATACAGTAATTTAGACTCTAGGCATGAACCCTAACTTCTAGAATTTTTATAATTCAAGAATTAGGGAAGAAACCCTAAGCAATTTGAAAGAGGAAAGAAATAGACTCACCTACTTGAAGTATCCTTAATTAATGACTCCAAAAACAGTAGTTTCTGAAATTGAAAACAGACAAAATTCAGGGATTGTTCGAAAAAGATTTAGTAGGTAATTTTGGAACTGGAATGGAGGGAAAGGAGTATGAATTGAGAGAGTTAAGAAGGGATGAATTTACCTCTTCAATTCTGGACGATTTGAGACACCCTATGAAGATCATCCCTAATTCGCGATATCAAAGAGCTCCAAGGAGGGGGGAAAGGCAATGGGAGCGCGCCTGGGTTTCTTAGGGTTGAGAGGGATGTGGAATCACTGAAAAAACTCAAATATTGAAGGAGATATAAAAACATTAAAAATTATTTTTAATGCAGGAAATGGGCCTTCGGGCAGGCCCAATATCTTAAATAAAAACCCATATCCACCATGATTATGGATTTATAAAGGCTCCAAATTTATATTTTGGTGTTAATAGCTCAGAGGAGACCATTTAGGAATTGGAATGTGGGAAAAATATTAAAAAATTAAAAAGTTATAAAGGAAACAAAATTCATTTTTAAATCTGGAATTGGGCTCACGGTTTGGCCCAATTCATGAAAACTCATCTTTTTCTCCATAAAACCTTTGGAAACCATCCAAAACAAAGAATGAAAGGAAAATAAATGAAATTTAACTTCAAAATAAGTCATGTATGTGACAATCTCCTTTCATTGAGATGTAATAGTTAAGTCCTAATTCTATGAAACTCTAAACCCAAAAAGATCCTCTTTGTGAATTATTCATTTAATTCATGTTTATGTAATGTTTTAAGGTCGGGTCCTTATACTAACATGGAGAGTTTTACAATGATGTTACCAGGTTTCATAAGGATTAATCTTCCTTTATTTCATGTATGGAATTACTATGCTTGGTAGGGTAAATCCTTTATTCATCAATAGCACTATCATACAGAGGTGTCACAACTCATTTTTTAGGTCCATGAAAGTATTTCAAATAATCATACATCCGAATAATGAAGTTGGGTATGAAGGAAAAGCTATACAGGAAGTGTTCTGACACCGTAGGTAATGTTGTATCTTATATTGTGATGCTTGGACACTACACCCTATGGTTTCATGTCACGATGAGTGGTCTGTCAAATGTTTTAGGAATAGAGTGTCACATTCCTGCATTAAGAAATGGTAAATAATGGTGATGTTTCATTGAGTATGTTGAACACACATGAATAGTTTGATTGTGGGGATTTTAAATCATGGTCAAAAGTGTTCGAGTCTTGAAGCTGATATGAAACAATAATACAGGGAATTATAGATAACACTCTAAGGTGTTGAGTTCTTCCAAAGTTATTTCAGATCTCACATGGATTAGAAAAACCGTCATGTAATAAAATAAGATGATTAGTTGACGACCATAGGGGCATATAAAAGATCTATATGAACACATGCACAGTCAAAAAATGGGTCCATCAATGTCTAGTATCATTTTAAATGTTCCCCAGAATCTTTTTGGTGATCCAAAGAGCTCAGAAAATTAATCCTGATTTATAGAAAATCTAATATTCCAGAATGGTTTGAGCACCCTAAACGTCTTTTCACCACCTCACTGTAATAAGATGTGACAAAACATTACTCTATAATTTTCCTATACTAGGATATTTAGAAATCATTTCTTGTTTTTTACTAGGGGTAAATAGTTGTCCCTATGAGATTTATACCTTATATATTTTACCTTTATTTTTTTCCAAATATTTATAGATGAAGAGTTTATGGAGTGGAGAAATTACAATTCTCAATCCTCCCTTTGAGGGTACTAAACCTAAAATGTTTTATTCCTCTTTCACTAGATGTTCCAATCTCGTTTATCTATACCATTAGAGGATACAAATTTATATATGTATAGTTTTGAACAAAGAATATGCTATTGATGATCATGAGTCACATGGACCAAATATTTGGGGTATGATTCACAAGATTTGTATTAGGATACCAATGGTAAAGAGTAATCTGTCATCCTCGTGGTTGTGAGACTAAATCACTGTAAATAATGCATCATGTTTCTTATATCATGATTAATGATATGGGACAATCATATTCAAAATAACCAAGAACACCTTCATGTTATAGTTTCTTCTTGGGTGATGTAAGAATCCCATGATTCAAAAATCCATTTATAAAGGGCCAACATGTCTCTAGTTGGAATGTCTGAGAAATTATTCATCCTTATAAAAGTAAAGTATATAGTCCTCTTTTCATTTCTAAGGGACTTAAATGTTTGGTGGAAACATGAGGTTCTCAATACATTAAGTGTAATTTTTATGTAGGGGGCATAAAATATGATATAATTACTCCATAATCTGGTTGAATGGGGTAAGGATCTTATGATCCTTTGATAAGGGATGATGATGGGTGATACTATAAATATTTTAACATCATTTAGTAGTTATTTATTCTTTTATGCATTTTTAACTCCATGTGACTGAGATATTTTCATGCTATTTATTGTTATGCGGTAAGTAAATTCATTTACATAGAGTTTAACATCATGTATTAACCAAGTTGGAACTACTGTGAAAAAACATGCATATTGTCCTTGGAGGAACAATTAGATGGTCAGTGGATTTTAGATGCAAGATGTACCTTTTTTCCACCCATAGTCTTATTTATGCATATACGAATGTGGTATCCCTTCTTGAACAAATGTATCTTGTATGAAACCCAAATGTTTGTAGACTCAACTTGTGAATAAGTAAAATTACCATGTATGGATCGAACCCTTCTTTAAAATAGGTATAAAATATTTTTCCATGTAGCTTAACGCTATTTGACAAGGAAATTTACTGCAAATGTTTTTACCATGTGTAGTTAATAATGAATTTTAATCATTTGATGTGTTGTGGTTAAGTCTATGATTGGAGATCCATGTGTCTCTGTGTATAATGTTATGTTATGTATCAATCCAAACTTAGTTATTATAAGAAATCCTCTTGTGATGTTTTGACTAATATGAATATATGGGGGAAACATTTTTTTTATCTTAGTTGGACTCTGGAATAGAATATATAAGTGTCACTACGCGTCCTTTTCTGATATGAATCCAGAAACACATTGTTCTGGAACAGAAATCTCTTTATTTAGTTATGAACCATACATATAGGGGTAACTGTTTCAATTTATTGTTATATTTGGGCCTAATATTAGACATATAGGATTTACTACGTAACATATGATGATAGTTATAAAGTAACATGTTGTTTTGGAATGTAGATGTGGTGGGAGACCAACACCAAGGATAGAGGTCCTCTCAATAAAGGAAAATTGTAATGAGAAGTTTCTTTTCATGAAAGATAAATTTACCATGTAGTTAAACATCATATAGAAAAGACATATGTTATACCTTTCATTATTTTTCATTGAGGACCATAATAATTTTGTTGAAAAATAATAATACTTATTTATTCTTGGAACCCCTTACCAAAATTACTAATATCATGTGAGAAATGAATAATTTGATAAAAAAATGATAATGTTTCCCATTACCATGTAGAGTAAATTAAGAAAATAAAAGGGAAGTTTCATATCATGTGGTGTATGGAACTAGATATAGGATCAAGGATTCCCTATATATATCATTATTATGGGAATCAAGTCATACATCATTTTGGAAAGATGTTTAGTGTTATTCCATGTTTAAAGGTCATCAATAATGTAGTTTTATAACATGTAGTGAGAATGAAGTTGAATCTTCATTATGTGGAGGAATGATGTGACTAAGCTCAGGAATGGTGGTATATGTATCCTTTGATGATACAAAAAAATCCACACATAGTTCTTGAAAAGCCAATATATTTAGTGTCATGCGGTCATGAAATTAGTTATTCAGTTTAATTTCTTATGGTAAGGATGTGGGGTCACCTAACATGAATGAAGAGGAAAATATAGGGTTTTTTTATGTTTTTCATCATGAGGTGAAGAATTATTTCATGTAGTTTAACATCATGCGGTATAGAAAAATGACGTTGCAAAGTATAAAATCTATCTATAAGGACTTCATCTATACAATTTAATGTCAAGTAGTCTGGAATATGATTCACACAGTTTGACATCATTTGGTTATGATGAATCTCAATATTGTTTAACATCATGTGGTCAGAGAGTTTTTATGATTTTAACATCATGTGACGAAGATTATTGATGATTTTTAGTTCCATGTCTTCCTACAAGGTTGTTTTTTAACAGTTTAACATCATGAAACCAAGAATATTGATACTTCGTGATTTCTATGTAGAGTAATTATTAATAAACCATTATTTGGTGAGGGGAGAATAACTCATTCCCCATCCATTGTGGCCAGAGATTATGCTATGTTGTGATATAATTTATGTATCCTATATGGACCATACTACTTTGGTTCCATAATTAGAGGCTTCAAGCCTAGTATCATTGGGGTTCATAGAGACAATACTAGTTCTCTATGGATTAATGAGTTAAGGATATCCTTTTTATTAATGTTTATGTGATATGATTCTGATTTAATTATATATTTCTTAATGTATGCAACTTATTCTCATTGAGATGCTCTAACTCATCAGCCACATTTATTATTACTCATCATCTAAGTATTTCTTCAAGATGGATATTTGAAGTGAGGTCAACCAGACTTCTATGAAAAATATCTCTTTTTTTCATACACCAATGGATATGAAATATCATGTGTATAAGAATGCATGGTTTTATGTTAGGCCAATGAAGAATGGAGGATATATTCTGGCCATGAATTCTTGTCCTTATTCAACTTCTTATGGAGTATATTTGATAATGCCTTATTGAAGGTAAATATCAACCAATTTTCCCTAACATGATCATGTGATGAGTGGTTGGACTTGATTTTTTACATCTAGTAAAATTTATTCTACTCCATTTCTTAAAATCTTGTGTTGTTGTCTATCAATATCATGTGAGGGACTAAAAACCTAGTGATGATATAAGACTTCATGAATATAATTTTATTATTTGACCTGAATTCCTTCATGGGTATTACCATATCACATTTTGAAAATAATTCGGTAGAAGAAAGTATGTACATAAACTTCTTGGATGTGGTTGGGATATATGGACCCACATTAACCATTCCACATACGGAAAATGTCATGGAATATTTAGTTGTATGTAATAGTTATGGGGGTTTATGGTTTTTGTATTCATGAATATAGAATAAAAGAAATTCCCTAGTGAATTCCCCATATTTTTTATTATGGTTTTCAAATATTAACCCAACCTCTTTATTTGGTGGGATATCTTGGATCGAGATTGCTGATCACCACATGAGCCTACATTGAATTGTTCTTTAATGATAGGAATCTATCACTTTTTTCTATGGATCTAGGGAGGAATCTATAAAATCCTATCTTTTATAGGTATTTATCTTCATTTTGACCATAGGGTAGAGTGTGTTTATTAACATCATATATCTTCCATCCAATATCGGTCTGCATGGAGAGTCCCATTTTGGAGATATCCCGTTATGGGTTTCATCCCTCCTGGGTTTCATATTAGCTCAGTATTCTCTAGGGTTTTTTTGTGACCTAATTGACTTTTTCTTTATAATAGATGATGATCAATGAGATTATTATTTGGATCATGGAATAGATTATTAATTCTGCATAATCATCTTCAATGATGAATCTGGCCGGATTAGGCAATTCATAGTCTGAAACATTTTGTGACTAGTGAACATGATGTAATGTGGGTTCAAATGGGATCTCTATCATTATTCATCTAATGTATTCAATGGGAGTGGATAGTCCATCCTTTTTTGTGGCATATTATTCATTGATCTTCATTATCACTATATTTGAAACCCTCTTGGGGTTTAGGTAGAATATTTTTAGTTGTAGTGATAGTTCCAAGCAAGCGATAACGGCTTGGAATTCTTCCTCATCAGTTTTACAGCCTTCATAGAGTGACAATGATTCGGGAAATATTCATTATCAATGTAAACAAATACAACCCGAATTAGTTTTGGGTTTCCCAATCTATGTCCATTAGGACTATAGGTGGTTCTATAAAAACACATTTCCCATGTTTAAGGGGTGTAGGGGCATAAAACCACCTCCTTCAAAAGCTTGGTGTACATTTGTGTTCTTTTTAAACATGGTGTGTGGTGAGAAAGTCATTTAGGAATTTACTATCACTAACTTATATAAAATGAAATGAATGTAATATTTTTTTTTTGAATGAACAATAATCGATCCAAATTCTAAATTTACATGGGAAGGACTAGGATGTAATTGATCATAACACTATGAGAGACTAGGTACAACCTGTGGTGTTACATGAAATTCCTCATCATTTTCAATTACTCATCCTTTCCAATGCGTAATAAATGTCATACCATTCATTATGACATCATAATATTAAGTCCCTTTACATAGGATTATTCAGTTGAGGTAGTAGAGAATTTTTTCACTCCCCCGCATCATTTTTCTTATGAGAGGATGGTTCAATGTGAGCATTCTATAGAAGTCACATGTTTGATTAGTGTCACTCCTTCCAATAGTTCCATCAGGACCCCTGGGTGTACAGGATAGGATATGAGACTCTCAAAGGATTCTTGGAATTCATCGTCCAATCTATAGGTTGTTACCTTATTCAATATCTTGGTGAATGGGAGATATTTTCCAACCAATTTTGAAATTAATCATTGAATGTAGGTGGGGTTCCCTTATACCCCTCATAATTATTTGAGATTCTAAGGGGTGAAATTTCTAAACATTTTATGGTCTTCTCAAGGTCAACCATAGTTCCATATTGGATACCACAAGGCCAAAGATCTTCCTAGATCTTACCTCAAAATTCATTTTCAATAGATTTATCTTTAGTCTATGATGTCACAACTTTTCCAATACAATTTGAAGATTCTTAAAGTGATCACCAATTTTCTATATTTGATCACATGGTTATTGAAATTATCTTTAGGAATTCATCTCAATAATGTGTTATTGATATTATGCATGGTGATTTGTTATGTAGTGATAATATTATTCAATCCAAAGGGAATGACCTTGTAGAAAAAGAACCCCTAGGGTGCTATGAAAGAAGTGGAATCATCATATTCATTGGATATATTAATATAATTTTACCTTAAGTACCAATCCAAGGAATAATGGTCTTATAATACATAATTTTCATCGATTAAGGGTTTTGGGATCGGTAATGTTAAATATTCATTTGGGATGTGATGAACAAAATCTCTGAATATGATGAAGAACAAAATTTTCCAATTCATTTTCTTGATAGAGATGAGGTTGTAGAACCATCATGGGTATTGGAGTTCATGAAATATGATTTTCATGGTCAATTTTTCATCTTATACCTCTACATTTTTAGAATGAGATGGGTGTATCCTCCAAGCTTCCAGAATGAAACATTGATGGCCATCATGTAAGCTGAGATAGTGTGTAGCCATATATGTATTTAGTATCAGAATTAATATATAATTATATTCAAACACATATTAAAATTTACTTATAAAATAAATTTACATCTATTTATAATTTAGTTGAATGAATGAACTAATCTATTAATGACTCAGTACTTATTTCATTCCTAGATTTATTTTTTTAAGATCATAAATGGTGGTGGAGGGACCTTCCTCAAATATTGGAGTGGATTTCCTGATATCATCCTCTTCTTCATCCACCTCTGAGTATCAAAAGTATTTTTCATT
The DNA here is from genome assembly GCA_963277665.1 of Viscum album. Taxonomy (NCBI): domain Eukaryota; kingdom Viridiplantae; phylum Streptophyta; class Magnoliopsida; order Santalales; family Viscaceae; genus Viscum; species Viscum album. Next base: position 1,271,068,467 of record OY728159.1, read on the forward strand.
TGATGTTATAAATCTAAATCACCTTCACTATCATGAATGAAGATGCCCTTAGATGATAAATTTTTATTCCCTACAGCCATAGTCATTTCAAAGATATTCTAGAGTTTATATTCATTCATGATATCACTATGGATAGAAGGGGCTTGTATGTATAAAATTTGATCTATTACAACAACTATATTTGTGGGAAGCACAGAGTTATTTTTTAACATAATACATGGATATGTTGGATAGTACCCAATTAATTGGGGGATTAAAATTGTATACTATCATCTAATATTGGTTGTCTCTAATCACTTTGATAGAAAAATTTCTCATTATATATGGATTCACATGTCTCAATGGGCATATAATAATCATGTATTATACAGACTCTTCTATTGATTGGGTATTTCAAAAAATATTGGAATGTTGAAGGTACCACCATTTGGTTGTGGAGCTAGGGACTTACATGAAGGAAATTCAATGTGTTGTTTTCTAGGATAACCATAAACTCTGAATTAGATGAGTGATCCCGAAATTGTGCTTTGATCTTGATCATCCCCACTAGTCTTAGATCATTCATATCATACCCTTGAATGGATATCTTTTTTGGAGATAACTCCTCTTTGACAAATCCCAAATATAAGAGGGTAAAAATTGTGATGAGATTGATCCTAAATCCATTTTTAACAGAGACATTAGTATATTGAAATTTTTGAGTATACCTAAAATATGTAATAGTTTTTGGGTCCGTGGATGACCACTTCTTGATCATAGTCTATGAATGAGATGGAGATAATGAATTATGATGGAATAGAATCCACTCAACAGACCTCAGCAAAAAAATATTATCTCGAACTCCAATGGGATATGGAGGGAGTAAATTAGTTCATCTGTATGTTATTTTAAAAGATGAAGTGCATGTAGGAATTGGATCTTTTCTGGGACAACCGCCAATAGTTTCAGAATACCAATTTTTTATAGAGGTTGGCATGTCCCAATGTGGGTTTCACCTTATTATATAGCTCTTGATATAATTAATTTGTGGTGTATAGGCATTGTTCTGGTACAGAGGTCCACAAACCGTCTTCTTCCAAAAGAATTTCTTGCATAGGTCTTGACCTTTTTATTGGATAATTAGTTAATTGTACTCACATTATGAGTTCATGTAAGATGACTTGGTGTGGATGATTTTTAGGGGTTCTAGGACACCTCCATGTCTCTTTTTGGCTCCTATGAGAAGAGTATCATGATTCTTAGCTACATATATGTACTCATTGGCTACGTGTATCAAATATTTGGTCTAAACATGCCAACGGTATCATATGTATCCTCAGTTTTGGTGTATGTGGCCTCCTGTTACTCAGTTTGGTGTGGGGAACATGTATTAGAAGCATATTCATCTTCCAAGAAGGGTTATTGATATTGTACCATGTTAAAGGAAACAAATAAAAACTATTAGTTTGATGAGGGTTCCATTTTTTGGGTCATTTATTTTTATTCATATGTTGTGGGGAACAAATAATAAAGTGCTAAAGAATTATTCCAAAAATAATATGACTTGTCCTCTTCTATCTCTTCCTTTGTCTGATGACTGTGTGATCGTACCACGATTCACTATTTTATTTCACCCTTATACCAGTGTATTAAACTGGTATTGTATTGGAAATTTCAAGTATAATACAAATTGAACTCCATGTATGATTCAATTATTTTTTTTTTAACTTTTAAAAATGGAAATGTTACTAGTTTTGAAAATTAAATTATAGTTGGAGGTGATTTGGAGGACCAATGATGAAGTCCATGAAAAGTTGGCCAATCTAAACAGGATCCAAGCACACCGACAGACTAAAATGAAAACTTCTACTAAACTATGAGTCTTAAAGGGATTATACATTGTGTGCTAGTCCAAAATTTAATTATCTACATTTCTTCTGAAGGAACCAAAGTTCAATTCATCCATTAAGATTCCAAATGGACTGATCTTTCCCACAAAAAAGAATCTCCATGGGGTGAAAACTTTTCTTATATATTTGGAAAATATCTCTTATTATATATCATCGGTGGTAGAAAAATATGACATGGAGGTATAAAATGTGTCTTCTTACAACTCTATAGTTTTTACAAAGTTATTTAAGAGTGTATGACGAGCCAAAACCATCGATCAACCAGATTCTAAAAATCAGGGTGGCCAAAACTGCTTCCCACTTTTCATTTAAATTGCCACCTTGGGAACCCTATTTTGGAGTTAGACTAGGAGGAAAGGTGCTTCCATTTTGGATCCCCAAAAAATTAATTTCATTATCCCTATATTTTATGGAGTATATGGTATGGCAATATTCAACATCTTTCTCTTTCTCCCCTCCTATGAATTTCTAAACCCCTTTTGATTACTTAGGGAAGAACGCGATATAATCCCAAGCTTTGTTTATGTAATATTTGGATGGTATCCTAAATTATTGGTCTTTGTGTTGTTTTTAATCATCCTATATTTTTATTTTATTAATTTATGTATTGGTATGTCATTCCCAACTCATATGATCATGTTTGGGGGTACCCATTCATGTGATCTTTCACACACAGTTCACCACTTTTCCCCCTTTTTTAATTGTAGTGTTTGGGTGGATTATATTGGTTAATTGAACTCACATAAATACTATCATGGAAATGTACATTCAATTCATGGTAAAAAACTGAAATAACATACAAATTTAAATACCACATCAAGTTCATAGTGTGTTTCCTCAGTCAGTTTCAGTTATGAAGTCGATCACAAATCACCCAATCATCGGTGGTATCCGATGATTCATTGTGTGTTTCTGACTACACCCCAGGATGTATCCTAGTATAAACATAGTAAAATTATGGTTTTAGGTGTTAAAAACCAGGTATTAAAAGATCATAACCCTATCTATTTAAGTGATGAAGAATAAACATCATAAGATTTCCTCGGGTTGATCATATTTAATTACATTTGTTAACATCCACTTTGTTTTTATCACGTTCCTCATTTTTTTGGAATATTAAATCATAAAAACCCTAATTTTCCAAAACCCCATTCCTTTTTTTTATTAATAATCAGAACCTCATTTGTGAATTAAGGATCTATGGCTCTGTCGAGAGATAACCTAGGGTTGCTGCTACACAACCTAAATTCTAGTGAAAACTAAAAAACTAATTTGATGTTCTTGACAACGTGATCAAATTATGGCACCATTTTTGGGGAGCCAAGATCATTTTTTTTATTTATATCCTTTTATTTTTTTTTATTTTTTTATTAATTATCACTTATTTTAATATCCCACCCCCTCTTTCGTTATTTTTTGTGGGTTTTTGTCACTATGTTTGTTTGTTTTTGTGTGTTCTCTCTCTCTCTCTCTATTCTCTATGGTTCTTTAATTAATCAATACAAAATTATCTTTTCATTCATCCATTTATTTATTAATGGTTTTTATTTCATTAATCTTATATGAAAAAAATTTAAAAATATCAAAATAAAAAATAAAAAAATTTCAACAGACAACCAATTAATCAAAGTGGACATCATTGTTTCATGGCAAGATTTGGTAAAGAAACACTACTTGAATTTGACCCTGAAATTGAAAAATCAATCCACTCACAAATAAAGGCATATATATAATTTCAATCAAGTAACATTGAGGAACCCATTGTGGAACCTAATGTGGTTTAAAAAAATCCAAAATTGAACCCAATCAAACCCAAGAAAACATGGATGCAAATAATCAAACCGTAAAAGAACTGAACACCCCGGATGTGGAGTACCAACCAGCGTACACCCAATATCCTGATGAAGAAACCATCATTGAGCTGAGATCAGGGCTCATCCACATTCTCCCTAAATTTTATGGTCTTCTTGGCGAGTACCCTTAGAAACACCTTAAAAAGTTTCACAAAGTGTGCTCCACGATGAAACCACAAAATCTTTCTGAGGTCTTAATTATGTTTAGGGATTTCCATTTCTTCTTTTATTATGTTGAAAAAGATTGTATATACTATTTTACTACCAAAAATGGGGGTTTTAATAACTTCAAAATACTCTTTTAAGAGAAGTTATTCCCAGCCTCCCGAACTACATCAATTAGGAAAGAAATTTGTGGCATTAGGCAATCACAATGAAAGAAAGTTCATGAATACTGGGAGAGAATCAAAAGACATTGCTCATGCTTCCCCCAACCCCAGATTAGTGAACAAATTTTTATCCAATACATTTATGAGGGACATAAACCTATGGACTATGGAATGATTTATACTACAACTGGTAGTGCCCTAGTTGATAATACTCCTTCTGCTACTCATGACTTAATAGCCAACATGGCTCAAAATGAACATCAATTTGATACAAAAGCTATTGAACCAACCCAATGAGTTTATTATGTAAGTCATTCATCATGAGAACAAAATGCAGGTAACAGGGATGATGATATGCATACCCTTATAAGGAAATTATCTCTTGTGCAAGGTAACTCACAATCTCTTCAAGTTCCATTACACTGTGGTTTTTGTTTTGAAAATTATTATTTTTCATAGAAATTCCCACAAAATAAATATTTACCAAAGTATTTTGTAGCCATTTTCTTAGAGCGTCCATTCCAATAAGCACCTCCATTCATGAAAGAACCATTCAGGTTAAATCCAAACCCTGGGAAGGAAGAACAACCCCAGTACCGACAACGAGGAAACTAAAGCTACCCCAAGAAGAATTGGTATAAAATAGGACAAGGTATGCAGCATTCTTTTCATTAAAATTCTCAAAACAATAATAACCCCCTACCAAATATGAACCAAGCCTCAAAGACATGGTGAATAAAATTGAATCCCAGAACCTACACTTCCAAAAAACCACACAATCATCCATTCATGAAATATGAACTCAAGTGGGGAAATTGGAAAACACCATCAGTGAACTTAAGAAGCAAGGTTCTAAACAACAACCATACAAACAAATTTCCAATCTAATGGACAAAGGTAATTTATGACAAATTACACTTCGTATTGGTAAAGAATTATATCCTTATACAAATTCTACCTAATAGGTATGTCCCCCTCCTGAAAACACTCTTTCTTTACCCATAAATGATTTTAGTTATGAAACAAAAACAAAAAGGGTAAACCAATTATCCTTAAGGATTGCCATGAACAATCTATTCCTCTTCCTTTTCCACAAATTCTCTCTAAATTTATGAAGAATTTTGATAATGACATTGATAAAAAAATAATAGACACATTTAAAAAAGGTTCATGTTAACATTATTTTGTTTCATGCAGTGAAAAAATCCTTTCAATATGCCAAATTTCATTAAAATCTTGGTACCCATAGAAGGAGACTGAAGGGGAATGAGAGAGTCAACTTGGGAAGGAATGTCTCAGCCTTTATTCAACCAGCATTCCCAGCCAAATTCTAAGATCCGGGAACTTTCACAATACCTTTCACCATAGGGGAGACGTTATTTTCATATTCTAGGATAGATTTAGGTGTCGTAATTAATGTAATGACTTATTCTATGTACACTTTGTTGTAGGTAGTAGAGCTCCAACTGACAAGAATCATAGTAAACCATTCTAACCGGAGCACAACACACCCATAAATTGTGGTCGAGGATGTCTTTATAATGGTGAATAATCTCATCTTCACCACCAACTTCTATATTCTTGAGATGAAGGATACCTGAACTCAAGGACTTTTTCCTCTCTTTCTTAGGAGGTCATTCCTAAAAACAGAAAAAATTATCATCAACGTTCAAAATTATATGTTTCCCTAGAGTTTTGTGGATAAAAGGAAAGTTTTAACATCATTGAGGCTATGAAACAACCCGTTGAAGAGAACTCCACTCTTCCTGTTTATTCGATGGATGTGCTCTCAAATGAATCACACACACAATTCATTCCTCATCCCACACTCTGATTCATTTTCCTCTTCATCACCCATGGATTATTTGCATTTTGATTCATGTTTTCATTATTGTGTGGGTTATTAAAAGTGTAAAAAAATTTCTTTAATTGATGAGTGTGTTCATTCTAAGGTACCCATAACCGTCGAGGATTCTGTAAATATCATTTCAATATATTCTCCATCTATAGAGAATAAATAAGAGCAGATAGATAGTTTCATAGACCTCACTCCCCCAAAACACTCTCCCTCAATCCAAAAACCACTGGTGTTGGAACTTAATCCACTTACTTCTAATTTGAATCATGCATATCTTGACGGTATTGACCAATTGCCCATATTTATTTCCAACAACATCTCTCCACAGCATGAATCCAAACTTCTCAACCTTTGGAGAGAGTGTAAAAAGTAGATATGAAGGAAATTGGATGATATTCCTAGGATTATACCATATTTTTTGTACCATGGACTTTTTTATGGCGAGGATAAGCCCGTTAGACAATCCCAACATCGGTTGAATCCCCCATTCCATGAAGTGGTAAATTGGATGTCAGTAAATTATGTAATGTTGGGATTATATATCATATATCTGTTATTAAATGGGTTTGAAAAGTGAAAAATTGTGCCTAAAACAATAGTCAAAAAAGTTGTGTCAAATGAAAGGAATGAATTGGTTCCAACACATGTGAAAAATAGTTGTTGAGTCTTTTTTGACTACTCTTGATGGAATCAAGCCCCACGGAAGGACCACATTCATCATTATTTCATTGACCAAATGTTAGAATGATTGGCTGGTATGTCCCATTATTGATTCCATAATGGATATTCGGGTTATTTTAAAATCCATGTATCCCCTAATGATCAAGAAATGTCAACATTTACTTGTCCATTTGTCACATTTTCATGCAGAAGGATGCGTTTTTCTATTCGTAATGCCCCTAGATCATTTATGTGTTGTATGTTGAGTATATTTTTAGAGCACCTTGAGAATTTCATGGATGTTTTATGGATGATTTCATAGATTATGGAACTTCTTTTGATGACTTGTTTTCACACCTAGGTTATATCCACTGTCATTGCATAGAATAAATTTTTTATTAAATTATGAGAAATGTCATTTCATGGTTGAAATAGGATATTTATTGGGCATGTGATTTCAAAAAAGGGAGTTCAAGTGGATAAATCCAAAATTTAATTAATTTCAAAGCTTCCGTATCCAAAATGTGTTTTTGAGGTTAGATCGTTCTTAGTTTATGCTTGTTTTTACCACTGATTCATTAATGTCTTCAGTAAGATCGCACTTCCCATATCATAGTTATTACAAAAAGATTTTGAGTTGGTGTTTGATAAAAATTTTGAGAATTTTATCAATTCACTAAAATTTATTCTCACAACACCTCCCGACATCCAACCCCCAAGGTGGGATCTCCCCATAGAGCTTATGTGTGATACCTATAACTTTGTGGTTAGAGAAGTTTTATCACAAAGGGTTGAGAAGGCTCCTCATGTCATTGTGTATGCCTCATGTATCCTTGACCTGGCCAAAGAAAACTACACAGCAACTGAAAAATTACTTTTTTCTATTGTGTTTTCCTTGGAAAAATTACGTTCATAACTTATCGAGATGAAAATAATTTTTTTTCTGATCATGATACCCTTCATTTTAATCTAATGAAACCTGAATCTAAGCCCCACCTCATTCAATGGATTCCCCTATTCTAGGAGTTTGAACATGAGATTAGAGATAAGAGATGAGTGGAAAATGTGATATATTACCACATTAGTATGTTTTCCACACCATTGGACAACAATGTTGACTCGCCACTCCCCATTGAATAATTATTCATTCATGAGAACCTTTGTGATGTTTTAGACCTTTCACCCTTGAATGTGGACATTGTGAATATTCTGGAAACATCTAGGATCCCCAATGATTTCTGCACTTCACACTCCCAGAGACATAAGAATGATTATCGATGGTACATTTGGGATGACCCATACTGTTGGAGAATTTGTAGTGACCAAGTTGTTCCTTGGTGTATTCTTGACCATGATTTCCCCTCTATTTTGACCTTCTTTCATGCATTGGCTTGTGGGGGTCACTTTGGATCTAAACGTGCAGCTCAAAAGGTCCTTGACCCAGGCCATTATTTTCCAAAATTGTATAGAGATTCCAATCAGTTTTTTAATTCATGTACTATATTTCAATTAATAGGGAATATCTCAAATAGGAATGAAATACCCCAAAAAACCACGTTATTTTGTGAGATCTTTGATGCATGGAGCATTGACTTCATGGGGAATTTTCTAAATTCATTTGGCTTTGTGTACATCTTATTGGCTATTGACTATGTATCTAAATGAGTGAATTCAAAGGAGACTAGGAAAAATTATTCTTGAATGGTTATTGATTTTGTGAGGTTGCAAATTTTTAGTAGGTTTTGTTTACCGAGATTCATAATTACTGATCAAGGTTCACATTTTTTCAATCTTAACATGATAAATTTGATTCGAAGGTATGTTTTTGTTCATAAAGTCTCCCTAACATATCACCCCCAAACTAGCGAACAAGAAAAAATCTCAAATTGGGAAGTTAAAAGAATATTGGGAAAAAGGTACAACCCAATAAGAATGATTGCAGTTTGAGATTTGATGATGCACTTTGGGTTTATCGTAAAGCATTTAAAACCCCAATAAGAATGTCACCATATACAATTGTGTTTGGAAAGGCTTTTCACCTCCCAGTAGAGGTAGACCTCCATGCATATTGGGCTATTAGATAATTTAATATGAATATTTCATATGCAGGTGAGCATAAGAAACTGCAGATTAAATAGTGGGAAGAAACTCAACATTATGCATATGAGAACTCCCATATCCATAAATAGAAGACGAAGGCTTACCATGATAGCATAATTCATCAGTGGAAGTTTCATATTTTTGATAAGGTTCTCAGGTATAATTCCTTGCTAATGATCCACCCAGTTAAGATTCGTTCTCGATGGCTCAGTCCTTATTCTGTTAATAATTTTTAACATTTTTTTAAATATATTTTGCATTAGAAGAGTTGAAAAAGGATTATTCTCTATGGATAGAGATAAAACACTTCTATAAGGATTTTCCAAAGCATCTCGTAGAGGAAATCCAACTGATAGATTTCATATATGACACCACATAGTAAGATGTCCCTTCTCTATACCTTTATTTACTTGCCTATTAATTTAAAATGCATTCATTGAGCACAACGTAACTTTTTGGTGTGGTGGTGGGTGACATGTAATAGTTATGATTAAACAAAATAAATGAAATTAAAAAATTTAAAACAAAAGAAGGAAAATATGTTTTCATTTTTTTTCTTTTTCCTTATTTTAGGACTTATTTTGTGTTTTTTTTATAAAAATTGATCTGAATAATAATACCCAAAATAATTTTTTATGCATGAGTCGATTGTGTGGAAAATTCCATTGTTTTTGGAAAAATGTTTTCCAAATGAATTTTGGTAAGTAATATTTTTCAATAATTTTAATTTTCAAATAATTCATAGATGTTTAATTGATTTTTGAATCTCATGCCTCATTATCACTAACCAATATTATATTCCATTGCTATATAGACATTCTATGACCTTTATTACATATTATTCATTTTAATCACTTTATTTAAAGTCCTAGGTCATGTAAAGAAACTAGAACATTCCATGATCTTGTTTGAAGCCATAATATTTAATTATTCTATATTCATGATAGAGGAAATCATTTATAGAAATGAACTTTGTACGATTATCCTCTATTTTCGTCCACCATTACATTTTATCCTTCTTAAGCCTCAGAGACCATGAAATTCCTGATAGGTTTCCACATTACAATTAAATTCATTCCTTACCTAACCATCTCTTTTGTATACTCTTGTTTTTAATTCATATTGTGCGGAAGATAGGGTGATTCCATGGGAATTCTAGTGAGAGAATCATTGTAATGGGTTGATATAAATGGTCCCTATATTTTCCTTGGGTGAGGAGTTCACAAGCCATATTACATCATTGTTTTACACATGTTTCTCTCTTTATCTCCAAAAATATATATACATTAAAAAAATATAGTTCATTACATTGAAATAAATAATATAATAAAAGGAAAAAATATGGAGAAAATAGGATGTTTGCAGATTATTATTCTCTGTTTGGTTATTACCCACATAGATGGACAATGGGGAGAGTGAGTTTAAGGTGATACAATTTTTTGAGGGGTTGAGTGTGTACATTCATTAGGAACACTTTCTGATTTTTAACATGTTATTTATATAATATATTAAAAAATCCTCTTATCCTCAGATTTTTAAACATTAAATCCTACAAACCCTTGAACCTCAAAACTACTAGTTATAAGTCCTATATTGTAGCAGGCTCGTTTATATCAGTGGAGAAATGAAAATATTAGAAATAATATGGTAATATCACATGAACTATATGATAAGTGCATCAATCCACTTTCATATGTTCCTTGATTGAAGAGCGTAAATGTTAATGGAGGTAGGTTGTGACATGTTTCGTGGGTGAAAAAAATGATGTTGAACAAATTTGAATGTGAGAAAAGAAAAATTCTAAAAAAATTGATTCCATAAATGATAAATGATTAATTTAATTTAAAAAATCATGTATTTTTTCACCCCTTTGATTTATTAATTGTAAATGATTAGGATATATTACATTTACCAAGATTAAAAATGTTTTGGTGTGTGCATGTGATCGTACCATGATCCACTATTTTATTTCACCCTTATACCAATGTATTAAACTTGTCTTGTATTGGAAATTAAAATTATAATAACAAATTGAATTCCATGTTTTATTAAATTAATTTGTGTTTAGAACTATTAAAAATGGAAATGTTACTTTTTTGGATAATTACATTATAGGTGGAGACGATTTGGAGGACCCATGATGAAGTCCAAGAAAAATGGACCAAACTGCATAGGATCTAAGCACACATGTGGACTAAAATGAATACTGATCTAAAACATGCATCCAAATGGGATGAAAAATTGTGTTCATATCTAAACATTAATTATCAACATTTACTCTGAAGCAACCTAAACCCAATTCATCCATTAAGAGGCACATACAAACTGATTTTCCCAAAAAAATGAATCTGCATGGGGTCAAAACATTTTTTCGGAAATATCTATTATTATATACCAGTTTCGGTGGCCAAATTTTACAATGAGGTATAATTTTTGTTGACCAAAAACTCTTTAGTTTTTTCCAATGTGATTTAACATTGTCTGACTAGCCAAAACCATGGAGCAATCGGATTCTCTAAATGAGGGTGCCCAAAACCACTTCCCACATTTCCTATAACTTGGAAACTTGGGCACCCAATTTTGGAGTATGGACAAGAGGAAAGGTGATGCCATTTTGGATCCCCAATGGAGTCTATTCATCATACTTAGAAGTTCTAGAGGCTATGTTTTTTGTAACATCAACATCTTCTTCTTCCTCCCCTCCCATGCATTTCTAACCCCCTTATGATCACATGGGTTGGAACATGATTTAATCCCAAGCATTGTTTATGTAATATTTGTATGGTCTTTTAAATTTATGTTTGTGTGTTTTTTTTCATCATCCTATATTTTGATTTTATTGATCTATGTACTGGTATGTCATGCTCAACTCATATGATCATGTTTGGGTATACCCACTCATGTGATGTTTCACACTCTGTTCACCACTTCTTTTACCACTTTATAATTTTAGTGTTTTTGTGGTTCATAATTATTAATTTAACACACACAAAAAATATCAGGTTCATGTACTTTACTATCATGGAATCACACTGAAATAACATAAAATCCTGGACAATGCATCGAGTTCTTCATCTATGGCCTTGGTGGGTTTTGGTTTTGAAGTTGAACACAAATCACCCAATTATCAGTTGTATCTGATGAATCATTGTGTGTTTATGACTGAACCCTAGGAGGTATCCATTATAAACATAGTAACATTCTAGTTCTATGTTTTATGAACCAGGTAATAAAATATCATAACACTATCTCTACAAGTGATGAAGGATGAAAGTCACAAGATTTCCCTAGGTTGATCATGTTTAATTACTTTTGTAAACATCCATGTTGTTTTTATCGCTTGACTCATTATTTTGGAATATTAGATCATAAAACCCCAAATTTTCCAAAACACCATTCCACTTTTTACTTTAATAATCATAACCTCAGTTTGAAATTAATGATATAAGGATCCGTCGAGAGACGATTTAGGGTTGTTTCTATACTATTGAAATTCTAGTAAAAACTAAACAACTAATTTTACACGCATGACAACACAATCACTGTGTCCACCATTGGGTGGTATATTTCATGTCAACTCTCTATGTGGAGGATCTATTAGGGATCTTTGAATCTATTCATTGGTCGTGGAATGATCTCAGTCATTTGACATTCGAGTCGTCTAGTGGCCAAATTTCTATCCATGCGTGGTCAGAAATTTTTTTCCAATTAGTTTCCTACATTGATTGGTAAAAAATTAGGAAATTCACATATATCAAGGGTTTATCCATCATCACCTATCAAAAATAAACTATGATTTGGAGGATTTATTTTAAAAAGAAAAAACCATGGATGTTATGAACCTACCTTCCATGGAAATGGTAGTAGTCGAGATGATCGAGGAGGTCGAACTAATTAGGCTTAATGGAAAATTGTAGCTATAGAAAATAATTTTCCATTGATAAAAGGAAATAACTTATGGGTTATTCATTCTAGAAATAATATTTTGTATTCATCTATTCATCAAATATCGGATGACTGTGATCTCTTTTGGCATCAAGATGAGGGCGATTTTTTTGTTTTTACTAATCAATTAAAGGTTGAGGTCAATTTAAGACCATAATAGGTGTTTGGAAGGACACTGATACTAGTTTTTGAGTAAGAACATTATTCACTACCCTATTTATTTTTCCTCTATTTTGAAGGCATAATATGGGATTTATCTTGGTTCTACTAAACAGTGTTTTCAAATGTTTTTCCATTTCTACAAACTCAGATAACCCACCTAGATGCATCATTGGGATCAAAGGTGTTTGTAGCTCATCCTAGATATTTTCAGTATTGATCTCTAGAAATTACTGCCACAAAATAGGGAAATTGAGTGAATATTTTAAATCATTAAATCTAGATATGAATTAAGAAAACCATATTTTTTCACGATGTGTGTAGTTCATATGGTCATCAATTTTCATGTTCCTTATCATGGTGGTGAACTAGTAAATGAATTGATAATGAATATCATCCCACAGTGCAATAGATCCTGCAAGAAGGATGTTATAGAGAAAAAATGATGGACCTATCAGAGTCTAAAAAAAACTCCTCTATATGGTTTCCTCCTACTGATGTAGATAAAACATCATCATACCTAATGGGGATGCCATGTGAGTGAGAAGTTGTTTTGGGTCTCATGTTCTATCAAATATTGAGGGGAAATTATTTCTAAAAATATTTTGGGGTAAAGTGTAATCCCCACATTCAGGGTACAACTTCTTCTTAGGATGCACAAGGGCATGTTTCTATTATTTATCATTTATTCGAATGGTATTTTGAAATTACTTAGGTAATGTTTTTTGAGGTACCTCTCATCTATAATGACATGTGGAGCTAGATGATATAGACCTATTTTAATCTCCCACTGGTTCTCAATTCAAGAAAATACTGAATGGTTGACATGGAGAGGGAGAATATTTCTCCATAATTGAATTAATTCATGGTCATTTAATACTTCATCAGTTATGTAGATCAGATTCCTAGAACCAGAGCTGGTCTGACACTCAGATACACCTCTTTTGGGAGATCGGCTCCCTCTATATATGTGGTTGGATGGATATTCATCTATGTTTGATGATGATCCCAAATGAGAATATTTTCCCACTATAGATAATCATTTATTTTCCTATGATTTTGTATCTTATTCTCATATTGTTCCATTCATTAATCCGTGGAAGGAGTTTCATCTCTTCTGGGAAGTGATAGGGATGTAGCTACATGATTCCGATTATCACTGGATATGTTACACAATAGTGGAGAAAATTCAATATTCATAAATTCTAGATTTATGATATTCCTCTAGTTCAGGGTTTGTCCCGCCTCAATAAGTGCATCTAGATCTTCCTCTCAGGGTATGTCGTTCATATTGTGTCACTATATATCTACGCCATGATCCACATTATCTATTGTGTTTATTGTGATGAAATTAACATAAGTGTATCAGCCAATGGTATTTGTCCCATTACATTAATAACAACATGTATATTCTTTACTACTTGTATTATTGTCATTTATCAAAACATTGTCTGTATTGGGAAGTTTTGGATTTTGATTCTGATGGGGTTTGATTTCTGTCATTGTACACAACTCCCATCATAGACAATGAGTAGTGACCTTGAGGGAGTTTCTGGTCATTATTTATGAACGTTCCTTAAATATCATGGATTTATCTTGTGTCGGTAAGAATTTATGGGATTGAAACTATCAATATTTACCTCCCATCATGGATAAGACATATTCCCTCGGTGTGAACCCTGATAATGGAAATGCCCTGATCCTTGAGAAATGGGGCCTATCCAGGGCCACCAATGAATTTTTTTCATGTTTTTGATGAATGAATGATTTCAGTAGAGGATATAATAACTCATGGGATAGAAATTGAGATATAAATTATCTCATCCCAGGGAGAGAGGGTTTTATTGGAACCATGGTTGGTTTCCCCAAGACATTATTGGGGGATGATGAACCTGATAATAAAAAATGATAAACAATTTCCTCGTGCCTGTTGGTATAGTGTGGCATAGAATATTTTATTTATTTTTCCTAAATTATCTTATTAATTAAATATCTGTGGTGTGGTGGTAGTGTCAGATATTCCCCCAGCCTAGTAGGATGTGTTCTCTCTGAGAAGGCTTCTATAGAATCTGTTATTGTGTCCTATTTGTCGTGGCATATCTATGCTATTGTACATGATGTTTTCAATGGTAGCCCATGGTTTTCTACTTAATGATTTCAAGTTGTTCTAAACCATATCATTCTTATATTTATTATGTTACCATTGTTTTTACTGGATGATTTAAAAGATCATTTTTCTTTCCCCTCCATCAATTCATGATGTATTGGTCTGTTGAATTGGTGGAATTATATTGAAGTGACAAACTAGTACATGAATTACCAAGTCCCCTATTTTATATACATTCTAGGAAATTAATGGATTCCATATTTGAGTGGATCTATTATTCCAGCAGTTCACTATTGTGTAACTCTCCATATTTTTTCCATCCTCTAATACATATATAGGGCATGGCTTATGCGATCCATTTTCTAATAGTTTTGATGAAATGGTAGAAATAATGTTGTATATTTGAGTTGTTCTTTTTTGGTTTTATATCATGAACCATGGAGATATAATCCATTTTTATCTCAAAGAAATGTATCTCGATGGTTTGGAGGTGACACTCATATCCTAGATAGGGGTGGAGTTTTTCCTTCAGCTTCTGATGAGTTTCACGTATATTGCAGTGCAAATATGTCATCAATTCCTTCCATTTATAATTTGGAATATCATAGTCTGATGTTGAATGGGGTAGAACATGGTGTGGAGTTTGTTTCTAGATACCTTTCTTTATATGTCTATATTGGATACCTCTTCATTAGACATACTTTCCTTCATCTGATCAGACTGAAAAAGGTTCTTATTACGGCCACATGATGATAAGAATTGAGTATTGCTAGAAATTATTTTAAACTATATACAAATGACCCTGATGTTTTTAACACCTTCCTATAAAAAGGAATCTATGTTTTGATCACCTCTCTATACTATGGTTTTTTGGAAAGGATGTGGTTTATTTTTCTATGGAAGATATCACCATTGGAAATTTGACCATGATGGATTTCACGAGTATATCCCCTATGATCCATATCCACACTACCCCTGAGAATAAAACTATGGTAATTATCACCTTCTTATTTTTTTGAACAGTCGGATCACTATTAGGATGTTTTTAATTTGTCTCATACCACATCAAGGACACTAACATTATGTTGATTATGAAAATTAACTTCATTCTTTGTCTGGAATAGAATATGCTGACCTACCTTTTGGAACTATGCTAGGATATAAAAATATTGTATGATGGCTTCTGGAATTTATCATTAACCATGTAGTGTTGTGGGAGTATGAGAATGCTTTTGAGAAGGTATTGGAATTTGTCTAACTATTTCACTCATAGGAATATCGGTTTTTCTATAGGAACATGCCACTCTCTATTGGTGATCCATGGTTAGAATAAGAGTGTGGTCCTGATCTTGAGCCTTTAGAGTATGCCATCTATCTTTTTGAATTTGAATATGATTATATCCCATGTAATTTTCAACTCGCACTTAGTGAGACCTAGTTAGAAAGGGTATATGATCCTAGTCTGAAAATTAATTCCACATCAGAATATGATGATAGACCACTTGAATAAGAAAAGTGATATGATCCTCCTTATCTAAGACCTTGGGAGGATGATAGCGTAGTCATTCATCAGAAAATTATGAATAGGAACCTATTTTTTTATCTACTGGAATATTCTAGTTATATTTAGTGATAGAAAAATGATCACGTCTCGAGGAATGTTCCATAATCACATGATGAGCCTTGGTTATAATGTTAGTATAATCCCACTCCTAAGTCTATGGAGTATGTCACAAGTCAATTTCAACAATAAAATGAGGTTGTCTCAATGAATTTTTCACCCTCACATGGTTAGAAGCAACCAGAACGAGGATAAGGTTCCAATCATAGGCCATCAAAATATTTCTCTCTTCTTTTTCGACATTAATATGACCTTGTCCTGAGGCATGTGATGCACTCACCTAGTGGGTCTTGGTTAGAACTGAGATATAATCCTGGTAAGATCCTTATCCTTTATCTAAATATTCCAGTAATCCTTTTTCATGGGAGTAATAGCATCTTCTTTCTCTAGAGAAAACATGCCATCATACTGATTAGAGTGTTTTTCTACCCTGTATTTTGGTTTTGGAATATGTGCAAGTAAATATATCTATAATAGTTCTAGAATGTTTCAGTGGAGTTTTTTAGTTGTTTCTAATATGTAATAGAACATTATGGATGTTTTTTATGAATTTATTCCGACTCATTTTTTGTATCCACGATATGATACAAATGTCTTCAACTAAATCGTGGATATTATCCCATTTTTTCCTCCTTGGTCTACCAGAATAAGTTGATGTGATTCATTCATGGCTGTAGGGATATGCACCTCTTCCATTGTAGTTGTAGTAATATTCATGCATACTTCATCTATGTAACTCGGGATTTGATCATGCTAACTTATTATCCTTGAAATATGTCGGTGGGCTTCGTTAGTGGAAGAAGTTATACACAATCACTCCTAGTTATATTGATATTTCTCTATTCGATGTGTCTTCCTTGTTGCTCATGCATGGGTCTCATTGGTGGAGGTATGTCAGATGGTTCCATCAGTAGGGAAATGATTGGATCAAAGATGATGGTTTTAGAAATGGTTGTAGTCAGGAGTCCTCCTCAGTAAAACCTTAATTAGAAGAGAGATGTAGTTTACTCTATGATCCTATTTAATTAGAAAATGAATGTGGTTGTTATTGATATTCAACGATATGCTTCCAATAAAATTAATAATGGTAATGAGCTCTACTATATTTACATTATTTATCATTGGACGATGAAAACTGATTAGTATTCGAATTTGGAGCATACTGTGTCAATTTTATTCTGAGATCACGACATTTTCCACCTGACATTAATGTTTTCGGGCACATGAGGTCATTTCAAAACCCGCAGGGATTGAATCCATAACTGAAATTCTAGAACAGTCAATGGATGAAAAAATTATCATAGGCTAGGTGGTGTTTGTGAGACATGTATCAATATTCATGAAGAATACATGGAACAAGGTCACCAATAAAGGCATCATCGTAGGCATCACACAAGATCAATCAGATATGCATGGATAACATGACTGTCCTTTCTTATTCATGTTGTGGCCATTACAATCGTGTGGACTGGTCAATGTGAGGAAAGACTTATTTCTTGATAACCGTAGTTATAGATGATCAACTGAACTCTTCCATTATATATAAGATTCATGTCACCTTACTCACTTTTTTTATAAGTGAGATATAAAAAATGTGGCTTTATGAATGGTAAACTGGTCATTTATTTATTTTAGAGATTCATATTTCATTAATAATTTATTTCATGTAAATGAATATATGACTACATATATGTTAGGAATAAAATGTTATGACGAGAATTGGGTATTCTATCATTTTTATCTTCTGAAAGAGATGTCATATTTAAATGATTTCATTTTGGGTTCACCATTTTGGTTTCTTTGGAAATATGTGGATAGATAAACCCAATTTTTTTATTATGGTGGGGGTCTATGTCTTATAAAATCATTCATGTTGGTTTTACAATTATTTTTCTATAATGGAAACTCCCAATGGCTCTAAATATCCATAAATGATTATAATCTTTCTTTCCAGAGGCAAGTGGTACATTTGGGTTTTTGACTAAACAATGATTAAGAGTTCCCCTTGGTCGAGAGTATTGGATTTTGGGCTCCTCACACCCTTTTTGGGGGAATTTTTTCATACTCCATGACTCTATTATAGATTTATTATTTTTTGATAATATCTTCCTAATCCTAGTACAGGACTGGTTCCCCTTACAAAATGTTCATGTTTTGAATCCCTCCATGTGAAAAATAAGGTCAATTAATTAGTTGATTAGTGTATATCCATGGTTCTTCATCCATATCCCATTATTGGGTAGCCTCTTATATATTAATTCCAAGTAACAAGGAACTTTAGAGATTGTTATCATCCAGTGAGGCAACTAATATTCAATGGATGGTATTAAGACATCACAAGGCATTCTACATATCATACTTATAATAGGAATCAAAAACATCATAGATCATAAGACATGTTTACATTAATTTCATATGAAATGATTAAATATGGGGGTACCTAGGTCTCAAATATAGATCCAAAACCGAAATAATGTGACCTACATATCTTGGTTATGGCATGAATATAAGTAATCATATATTAATTACACCCTTGGGAACAACCCTAAAGATGATTCCCTTCTATGGGGATAGTCATATCTTGTCATTGACTAGGGATTACACCTTAAGGATACCCCTGGATGGTGGATATTCATGATGTGAATTATATGATTATTGAACCTACCTAAGCCCACATCATCCATACTTGGTGTAATAAACATGGGATAAATTGTAACTAGTCTCACTATATATGGTGTGGGAAATAAACACTAAGACAACCTTTATAATGATTTGTGTGTATATTTTATCTCTGGATGGTTTCCTACATATTTTTTATAAAAATGGAACATTTCTATTAGAGGAAGATTTATTTTTTTTGGAATTTTATTGATTAAACAAAATGATAATGTTTTTTAGAAAATTTTTTTTAAAGTTAATAATCAATCTAAATATAACACTTTAATTACATATTAATAATTATTATTCAAATTTTATTACACTCAATAATGATCCCCTAATTTTTTAACCCTATATCCCTATTATAATTAACATATCCATAATGATGCAATGAATTAAACCATAGTCTATATATGGAAAATGAAATCATAGCACCCTACTTTTATTGATATCATACAGCTTGTTTACTATAAGTGATAAATTAGGGAATGTGTAAATTATAAAAATGAGGATAAATTGAGTATGTTATTGTATTTTAATAATAAAAATTTATCCATTGATGTTTTTTTACTGATTAATATCATTTTTATACAATTCACACATCACTATACCTCGTTTGTTTTTTTAATTATTCACTTTCTTAATATGTTTATTTGATGTATGAAACAAAATTCATAGATATTATTATGTGAATTATATTATCTCGTATTTTTTAAAATAAATAGGTGAATAAGATGATAATTACATAGACTACTATGGAAAACTACTCATCCCTGGGAGGTGTAGTCACCATAGAAACATTTTTCATGTCCAATCATATAGAAAGGGTATAACCCACTCTAATTTATACTCATGATTTACACACAAAAATACAAGTTAATTATTATATAAAAAATTGAACAATAAATTTAGACAGGAATACAAAATATGAAGTTTATCAGTAAACCCAAAATATTACAATGTGAAGAAGATGAATATGGATTTGATGAAGGGATCATTTTTTAAGATCTATCCTTCTATAAAGTCATGTATAAATAGAGTTGAGACACATTATATCAACAATAAATCTCTTAATTCATCTACAACCTCATAAAAATGATAAGAATACCAATTTATATAGTGTAGTGGAGGCCCGTTTTCCAAATATTTATAAGTGAGGATGGGAAATTATTCAAAATATTTTAATGAACATTTAAACAACTTTTTGAGCAATGAAATTGTTGGACCATATATCATTATAGTGTTATTATTTTAGATGAATTTATTTCCCTATCTACTACACATTTTATAGCTAAATCTAATATTAGAGTAAGATGGTATATCCAAAAAGGTGAAGTGGTGTCCAGTATAATGAGTGAAGTCCATATTTAGATTGATGAACCATTTACTCCAATAACATTCATGATCATTATAGGATGGTATAAATGAAATTTTTTTCCCATTAAGTGAGTAAAAATTTCCTTAAATTTTATGTTCAAATAATATAAAAACAATATTATCAAAATATAAAAGTTTACTTTAAATGTTCTAATCTATAATTTTCATCAATTTTTCTAATAAATACACTAATCACAAATATTAAATAAATAATCTTATTTAATATAATTTGACGAAATTATTTCAATTATTGTCAATGAAATATTGATTAAATTTTTTTATCATCAACATCATTCTATCTATATGCATATGTATATATATATATATATCTATTAGTAAATCATACATAAGGGGAAAATAAATTGTAAACCCAATGTGTCTATCATGAAGCATCAATGTACACATTCTATATAACGGTATCAACCCATGAGATAAAAAACCCAATAATGAATAACAATGAATACCTAATTGACCATTGAAATTAGAAATCAATCAACTATAAAAGTGTTTGGTAAGAACTATAACCTCATCCCTACTGTCTTATATTTTCTCTATTTCTAGGTTATCTACTTAGTGACATGAGGTTATTAACAATTCCTAACACATAATGTTCATATATTTACCTTCCCTATAAAGGAATTCAATAGAAAAGGGGATATAATAAAACATTGTAATTTTCCACCATACTAGATCAAAAATATATTCTTCATTAACATGTCACTGCATAACTTCATGTGCACCGCTCCATATACCAGATTCTATCAAAATTTATTGGGGTACCATAAGATTATCTATGAAGGATATACAAATTTTTTAGAGGTAAATAATAGTGTAAAATATGGTAATCACAAAAAATCATGTAACTCCATGAGAATAATCAATAAAAGATCTAATGGTTAATCATAAACCATAAAATATCTACGAAAATTCTACCAAATATGTAATAATTATACATATCAACAATCATATATGAATTTTTATAATTGTGTACAAAGGGGAAATGAATAATTTTTTAAAGACTCGAAATTATCTCAAATTCTAGAAAAAAACCCTCCCCTATTATTATATAGGATTGAAATAATGAATAAGTCCTTGGGATGTTTCTCATGTCCCTCCTTATATAAATGAAATCGTCTCAGGTACCAAACGATGGCCTGATCAGGGTATGGGTACAATTCTATAGGTATGAATCGATTCACTAAATATTATTATTATAATAGTATATGTATTCCATATTAATATATATATATATACGATTTTAATCACTTTAATAATAAATATATAAAAATTACATGGTACATAGGCTTCCTAGTGACACCAATAGTCAAATCCACCTACATTGGATAGTTTTGATTGTCTCTAAGAACATTGAAGGGGCCATTCCAACCAAAAACCCCTCATGAATAGGGTTAATATATCCACCCAACATCCAATCATCACTTGAGGGTAATTTACCCATCCTTATGGCCAAAAAATCCTCTTGAAGGGGCTAGATTTTCCCAATGTATATCCAATAATTTATCACCAGCATGTCAAAAATATATTCCTATAATATTTAGTCATGGAATAACTCATCATTACCATGATACAACAAAACAATTTGAAATTAATAGGTACAAATTTATATTTCCATTTTGAAAATAATACTAACCTTTATCATCAAAAATCATTCACAATTATCATCTTATTATTACTATGAAAAAACCATAGAAATAAAAAACACCAATTTCATTTCCCAAACCAAAAAAAAATTCTAAAATAGAATCTTATTTAAATAATGATTATGAAGTGAATAAAAATTCCATTTCTAATCACCTTTTTCAATTAAAAAAACTAAAAATCAACCCAAAGTATGTTCCAATTTTCAAATATTATAATATGATAGAAATAATAATATATAATAAATCCCATGATTCAACTATGTTACTATGGAAATACAACACTTTTTACGGATTGTATAGAAAGAAATAGACTTGTTTTAATGAATTGAATAATAATTACTTTTAAAATAAACAATAATCTTGAGTAATATATCTAGAACATAAGACAATACATTTCATTAATATGGTAAAATTATTAGGGATCACCTTCCTTATGTCTAGGATGGTACAGACATACAATATTGGACTTTGATTCTGTATAAAATGGAAGATATATAAGTAAAATATTAATTCTCTAAAAAATATGAAAAATATTTAAAAAAATTAAACAAGAACACAATCAAGTAGAGAAAGGGATGAGAAATGATAGTATAAGAAATATAGGATTAAAATAATGTGTTTATCTTTTCAATGGGATCCCAACAAACTATGGATTTAAAATGTTACATCATAGAAGGATCAGAGGTATAGGGATTGTAAAGCGGGACCCTATGAATTTTGGTGGTGGGGGGGGCGGGGGTCATATAATAATGGTGTAAGGTTCCATAAGAAAAAATATTTCCCCAAATATTATCACACAAGCACCACAGTCCAGAAGATTTCCCATTGTTGAGGCCATCATGGCCTTCCCAAAACATTCTTCCACTGGCTAGTTGGTGGCCTCTAGTCATCTTGATAATAAAGTTGAAGAACACATATATGGTGTCCAACACCCATCCCATGCACCCCAGAAGCTCTCTTGAAATATAAACCCCAATATAAATTTTGGAATGATGAATTTACGTGAGTTTAAGAAAATATTTAAATTAAAACATCCCTGAATGTGTGTGTCTTTGGGGGGGGTACAAAAGTCCTCAAACTCAATAAAAAAGATATTTAATTCATGAACTCTTATGTAGTGATGGTATTATTCGAGAATATTATTGATTATTTAGTATTGAATAATATACCTTCTATGGTGTGATAAGATATATTCAAGTAATATCCCATTTAAAATTAATATGTTTCCCTCTTTACAATTTGAATAATGTAGATCTCTCAATGGAAAATCGCATTTAACTCAAGTGACCATGTTCATGTTGGGTAACACCTCTATTGACTATGGTAGTCAAAATATCATTAGAGCGTGCATATTCCTGATGACATCATATGTTTATATAATGCACACTTGGTCTGAGGTGGAAATAGTTGATAATTATCTAATATTGAAATGGGATGAAGTTGAGTTGTTTATTACATATTCTATCATCACTTCCTAATTATTGGAATATTTTAACATTATAAATTACCTTTTCCCTAAGGTCTATCACATCATACCCCCTTTTTTCCATCTCTTTTTATATATTTTTAAAAAAAATCTTCAAATTTTTCATCAGTACAAGTTGAGGAGATAGTAAGAACTAAGGTGGCGAGACGTATGATCTTCATAATTTCAACACATCAATTAATTTTATTAGATTCAAGCATATCAAATTAACTTTTTTCCTTATAGTGTAGTATTTTAGATAAATTTATACATATAAAGGCACCATCAATCCCTCATGTTATATATCCCGGTGATAGATTTTCTGTTACCACATTTCCATTTATATATGAAATATTCCATCTTAATTTATATGTGCTCTATATTTAGTACTAAGATATAGAATAAAATAAATTGATCAAGTGATAAAAAATTAAATTATTTCATCAATATAAAAAATAACATTTTAAGTAATAATAAAATGATTTAAATTTAAAATACTACAATAGAGAAATTAGAAAGGAATATAACATACTGAAATTTAAAATATCTATTGGGTTGGGGTCCCATAGAAATATCAGAATGAAAAAAAACACTTTAAAATAATTCTAAATATGATTGATATTTTTGAAAATATTTATATGGAATTTTTAGAGAACTATGTGAATGTTTAATGAAGGGAATATGTGTAATTTATAGGATCTATATAAGCAATATGGTCATTATAATTGTAACATCATTGTATGAATGATAACATAACAATTTTAAAAGTGACATGGATATTTGATTAGTAATATGGACATTGGATCCTTATATTAAAAAATAAGTAACATTTAAAATAAATATAATATTTTAATATAAATTTTATAGTTTCATAAAATAAATATTACAATTATCCAGCTTTTGTAAATTTTATGTATATAATTTTAGTGTGTAGTTTATTAACCTATATTGTAAAATTCATATTTTATTATTATTAATATATTAATATTAAAAGGTTGAAAATTATTATTGATATATAAATATTCATTTTATGAGTCATGTAATCATAATTATCCATAAGTGAGTCTTAAAACATTTCATGATAAATAATAATTTTTAATTCAACAGAAAAATTAAAATTTTCAAACTAATTTTATATTTTATGACAGAACATCGATGTAATATTTGTGTAATAAACTCTATAATGTATATCACAACCCAAAATATATTTAATATTATAAATAATATATATAAATATAATTAATTCAATTTCCAATCTTAAATTAAAATTCTAAAGTCTTGAGTGATAATTTAATCATTAAAAACTATATTTTATTAGTTTTTAAATTTTTTATTATATATCATTATAAAAAATAATTTTAATGTTAGAAGGTATTAGAATTCTTGGAATAATATATTTTTAATTTAATGATATTCACAGAATAAATGAATACCCCCATTGAAAATCATGATCTTTATATCTCAATTTATTCGTTATTTTGTCCTAAAATGCCTATCCCTTCCATAAATAAATACTCTCTGTTGTCTGTATGAAAAATAAAATCCAAAATTAATAAAATTATAAAATAATTGATAAATTACCTCCACATTTGTCTCCTTAATTCGTTATTGTATTATCCATTTATTGAAGTAGTAAACATCAAGGACATAAATACATTATTTCATTTCATCTTTAATTTTTAATCTCCCATTATTTTATTATCCTACAAATTTATAAAATAATACTCATAAATTTCATAAATTATTATATTAACATTATTTTATTATTATTATATGTAGCATTATATACATTTCTATAAGAAATTTCCTTCACAATATATGATCATATAAATAATTCCAATGTATTCCACAATAAAAAGAATACAAATTTATATTAAAAACATAAAATATTACATTGAATGAAATAATAATCTCTATAAAATAAGAAATATTATAATTATATAACCAAATTATTTAAATAAAAAACTAGAAGTTGATTTTAATGTGAATTTCAGTCTATAAAAATTATCACATGTGTAAACTACACTGTAAAAAAATTAAAAATTTGTAATTTAATCACCATTTTCAAAATAATTAATATATAAAATTATTATAAATAATATTTTGTATTTAAAAAAAATATTAATTTTTATTAGATTTTTAAATGTTATATGACCATTGGTTTTGATTCCATTATAATTGAAACATGACCATTGGAATAGTAACTGGTCTGCTAGATTATTAAAATGATCATTATGTTACAAGATTATTTTAATATCTGAAGAATTGTTAAGATTAATTAAATTAGTAAATATATGTGTCAAAATTTGGTGAAATAATTTCTCAATATATAGAGAAGGTATACTTTTTTTGTAAAACATAACTTAACATATTCAATAATATATTAATTTTTACTTAAGAATTAAATATTAAATTTCACTAATTTTGAAATTTATTTAGTAAAAAAGAAATTTGTTTTTTTAATCACCATATAATAATATGGGAAGTGTAAATTTTAGTTCATATCATCGATAGTAAAATACTACTGTGAGTAGTAAAATAAAGTAAAACATGATATTTTCATTATTAGTTTAATAGATGATTAATTTCATTATAGTTAATGCAAGTGATAATTGGTTCATCCTAAAAGCTATAAATATCAATATATAATTATAATAACAATTTATTTAAAATTATTTAAAAATAATAATAATTTAACAGATATTTTTTGAAACATAAATTTCATTTTCACTTATGAAAACCACTCTTCACCACCCCACTTCTCCATACACGATTAGATTCATATTTTTTAAAAATATTATCAATTTATATATCATATCCCATTTAGACTCATTTGAAAGGTTCTTATATGTAGAGACCTAAATATATTATACATATATATTACATCTATGAGTTTAATATTCATTATATTACACAAACACACGCCTAAATATCATAATGGATAAGTGTATTTGTATACTAGATACACAATATTAGTATTTAGTGAAACATATTCCACATCTGCCGAAAGTATCTTCCACATATTTAATCTTCCTAATCATACCCTACATTAATATGTTCTTAATAACCATGGAAATAATGCATAATATTAGGTGATCTCATATCCTCATTAAGGGTAAAAATTGGAAATAAATAAGTATTATGGGATATTAATGGTATTATTAAATGAGTATAAACTATGAAAACCATACCATTAATTTTAAATATTTAAATCATGTTTTATGGAATAAATATTGGCAGTTTTTAAGACATGAATCGTAATAAAATCAAATAACATAACACATTGGTGAAAAACAATTCCATAAAACATAGATTTGGGTCATACACATATTCATATAAAATCATTTGTATAGTATTCAAGGCTCATTATGAAGGTTGTAAAAGTAGAATAAGTTCACTCCAAAACCCATTATATTATTCATGGTTCACTAACATCACTTTTATAGTGGAAAAATTTCCTTACATAACTGGTTTCACTCCCCATTTGAGTCATGTTTATCTCATAAGATATCAATAGTTACCAAATGCATTAAAGGGGGGTATAGGTCCCATATTTCACTTATTGAATATCTTACATATGTCTACCACAGGATCATAAAAAATTCATCATATAACAACCCATGAAAATAAATGGGTTTCATAAATAATTTATCTTGTCAAAACCAATGAAATGAAGCCGGATTCATAAGAAATTTATCATAATAGATCCCATAAAAATAATTGGGATTCAATAAACAATCATCATATTAAAACCCAATAAAAATAGGTTTTATAAAAATTAATTAATATAAGATCCTATGGAAAAGAAATTGGTTTTATAATAATTTCCACATTTCAAGAAATCATAAAACATTGAAAATTAAGCATGTTTTGTAATAATTTTATCATAGTATACCTTGTGGATGAGAAGTAGGTTTCAGTTTCTTCATTACTATAAACCAATTAGAAAAATAATAAGAGTCGTGTCATTTTATCATATCTCAAGTAAATCATAATTCAAATCAACAGATGTCATCTTAGATGGATCATTATTTTGAAATATTAATCAGAACTATTTTGGGGGATTATATACATTCTATTACAATGAAAATTAACTCCTAAAACATTTTCAAATTCATTTTATTTGAAAATAACATTGAAAATATAAAAAAAGAATATTTAAGAATTATTTAAAACAATTAGTAATGGTAATATTCTTTTAAAATTGAAAATATTTTTTTAAAATATGAAAACATTCCAAAATATTAATGAAAAACCTGTTCATTGAAAATAAACATCAAAATTCTATAAAGGAAGTGTGGAATCATTATGTGCTAATCACAGTGGTGAATAATGTTCATTCAATGAATGTTTAAATAATTATTCATTTCAAATTTTTGGTAAAATTAAAATTTGTATTATTTAGAAAAGAACAATGAATAATCATTTCAAATAATATTGTGTAACATCAAACATGATTAAAATTTTCAATAAAATATCATTTAGATAATTTAAAATTCATTTATAAAAAACACAGCTTTGGAAGAAAATCATTTTCAAATGATGATATAAATGATCTAAAATTTTCATTTAAAACATTTCCCAGTTATTTTAGTAGAAAAGATTATGAAAATGGTACTACTACTTGAGATTTTCATTAATGAAAAGATAAAATGAAAATATATTTTTTCAGATTAGAACTTCAAATAATTCCCCCATGTGTGATTAAATATAAACAATCTTGAATGATGATGTGATTCTGAAATAAAATCCAGACAACATTAATAAAATTGAATAACTAGCCTCGTGATTGATTCAAATAAAATGAAACATAAATAAAAATGATAATAAATATATAAATAATAATACTTGTTTAGTGGGAATTATATATTCATATTAAATGATGATAAGTTCATAACACATCATTTGTTTCAATGAAGGGAAATTAAGACCAAAACCCATTGTTTATTTTGTAATTTTTTAACCACAATCACCACTAAATATATATCATAAAATAGATTTGTAAATCCCAATAATTTTAATGAAAATATTGATAATATGAATTTACAGTTAGTATATACACAACATAAAAAAAATTAGTGGTGAATATGGCATGTGTATCATAGAAGTAAAAAGGTGTGGCAGAAATCCATTTCCCTAAGTCTTGACTTGCATATAACACGTTCAAACATCGTAGATAATAAATATTGGATTATTATATATATATTATAGAATCAAAATTAAATATATCTTACCATATATTGTTTACTTATGACCTTTAATTACCCTATCATTAGAAACTCCTTTTAAAAATTATGATTCGGGTATTAATTAATTCATTTTTTATGTATGTGTTTGTTTGGAATTTATTGTCCCTTAATCAAGATAATGGTTAAATAATATAAAAAATTTAAAATATTAGATAAATATATTAAATATTCATTATATATTTATTTGTCGATTCCTAAAATATTGATACAAAAAATGAAATACACCATTCATATATATAGTAGGTTGTATGTACACATCAATGATATTTCCATTTATAAATTTATTAAATTAATCAATGTAAAATATATATTACCATTGTAGAATTATTTTTATTTCTTATAAATCACATACCAACCGAATGGCCCGAAGGCCTTCTTTGAAGGGATTGTTGTCTCCCATACACATGAAGGACGATATCGTATTCCAATAGAATGAAAAGAAAGATAGAATATGTGATATCATTATTACATAATAATAATTATCTCTTATAATTATCATATAATCAATAATTCAATTTTTATGTATTTCCTTGTGAGGTGGGGATGGAAAATACATAACATCGGTTCGTGAGGTCGTAGTCTACCATACACATGAATGATGATTTTATATCGCATTTGATGGGAGTCGATATTTTTTAAGCTATGAACATTATATAAAAATATAATTACATTAATATGTTATTGTTACTATATAATAAATTTTTATTATAATTTAATTAGTTGGAGGAAGAAATAATATAAAATGCCTGGTTTGTGATATTTCCTCTTCTTCAAACAACTTCTTTTAGTTTTCACAAAAATGTTACACAGGTTAGATTTATGATCAAAATAAGGATTATTGTATAACTAGAGGTAATTAATTATTTTATTTGGTATGGTAATGGGTGAACCAATTGTTTTTTATGTGTGAAGAAAATACAAGATAGGTGGCCTTTCATTAATGAGTTGAGTGGCATACTTGTAATTTTTTAAAATAAATAAGTGTACCGAAATTTTAAGATACCACAAGGCTCCCAAATATTCCATTTAAAAAACATAGAGGTTATAATGTTTAAATATTACTATATAATGTGTTTTTGACATGTTTTTTGCCATTTTAAAAAAATATAAATTTTATTATACCCTAGTAGTAAACACATGTTTGCCTTAAACACATTAAATAGTTTTTATAATTTTTACTATTCATTTTCATAAAAATTTTATTCAGAACTATTAGATAATATAAATTATTATTATTACAAATATTAAATAAATTTTTGATTTCAACTCAATATAGTAGAAAATTTTAATTTAAAATCGAATCCATAGACACAATGAAAAGGAAGTTTTCAGAACAGAAAATCATTACAATTTTAAAACGTTTTTATAAAAAAAATATGGAATTTTATTACAATGACCTAAATTATATTAATATATAAATAATATTTAACTAATTTTATTTTAATCTTCCAAAAATAATTTTTTTTAAACCATTAAAATAAATGACAATTCTTAATAAAAACATGTATTTCACACTATTCCTGAAAAGATTTATCTTCTCATAAAACTCAAAAAACACACCAATAAAGTAATTTTAACATGATAATTTAAAAATAATGCATACAAATTTTCCAATAATGTAAAAAATTAATTTTAAATTATTTCTACCAAAGGACTCATAACTTCATTTTTAGAAAAATACAGATTTCTAGTGTAAAATTAAATTTATTCCTATTTATTATAAATAAAAAATTGAAATCAATGTTAAAATAAGATTAAATATATAATACACATTTAATTAATACAATTATCAAAAATTTAATGGATTAATTTATTTATATAGAGAATTTTTGTGTTCATAAGTTTTTTTCAGAAAAATATTTTCTTTATTTTCAAATGGATTGTATTTAATTTATAATTTATTAGTCACCAACGAATACATTTATAAACAAATTTAAAATAATAAATTTTTATATTTTAAATAACCTTATACATACCCCTTATCCCATTGTGTACATGCTAACTATCTAATTATATAGCAATATATTAATTGCATGCCACATTTCTTTTAATCTCAGTGTTGTGTATAATTCATGTTATACGTGGTGTTGCATGAAACACAAGCTATTTTAAAAAATTAAATTTTATTTGAAATATAATCACTAGTTATAAAATGTGTTTCATTATACCTATATAACTAAATTTCATCCACAATATTTGATCTTCAATTTAGTAATTAATGATTTCACATTTGCAAATCTCTTTATAGGAAACCCACATCATGAAAAGTGAGAATAAAAAATCCTCTTAAAAAGTGAAAAAGTGATGTGGGAATTTCATCTTGAATAACACATTCAAGGTTTTGAAATTAGATATCATTGGTGAGATGTGAGTATTTGGACATAGAAAAATTTTTAATGTTCAAATAAATGTGAAGAGTGATAGAGATTATTGATCATTAGAAAGTTAATGAACTTGTGAAAAAACAAAAAACCATAAATAGTAGATGTATAAAACTGGTCATTAATGTAATCATAAATTGTGGTAATAAGAGAACATTTTTTAAACATTATTTTTATAATTTTGGATAATTATCACGACAAGATATACTTACTTTATTTTATTCTACTTTATAAGCACAATCTCATCATTTTCTTGAACGTCAATCATTTTACACACCATCACTTAATTAATGAAATGAACATGATTTCATTATTCCTAGAGCACTAGTGTATAAAAATATCCATAAAATTTTAGTATTTCATTCCATATTCATCTTTTTATGATAAGAAAATAATTATTTTCATCCAAAGATCATCCTAATTCATTTAATTAATAGATATAATTAAGGACCTTTTGTGTCTGACCTAAATTTAAATGAAACAAAATTAGAAATAGGGTAACTAAATTTAATGAAATAAAATTATAATTAGTTTTCCAAATAATAATAATTTTATTTATAAGGGATTTTGTGGGAACTATCAAATGATATTTGGTTTTGGGTTATTTAGGTGATGCAGAGAGGTAGACCTAGGTCATCTCTCAAATAAGCAGTAATTAAAACAACATTATTAATGTATTTTGAAAATAAAATTAAAAAAATAAAACACACTACTATAAAGGATGGATGTTATTTATCGTTTATTATACGAGAAATAGTTTTCTGGAAGAAGATTTCATTTTTTTTGTTTTTTAAAATGATGTTCAATTAAAAAGACATAACAAGAAGATGTTTTTTAAAAACTATTTTTAAAAAACATAATCAATATATCTCTACCACTTCATTTATTTATTAATAATTATAAATTATATTAATATCCAATTGATTATGATCCCTTAATTTGTTAACCCTCGAACCCTTCCGGATTTAACATTGCAACAAAGACAAAAAGTGTTAAACCCGATCCAAGATTTAGAACATGAAATCGTAGCACCCAACTTTGATTGATGTTCTAAATATAATTATGTTGAGTGTTAAATTAGAGAACATATATATTCTAGAAAATGAGGATATTTTTTAGGAATATATTTTAACTCTACATATTTTTCAAGTGTCGTCTAGTTTTAACGATTAAGTTTTCCCTCTAACAGGTTTCACAAATTATCGACCTCACATGTTTTAATGTTAATTGTTAAATATAATACATAGTTACAATTAAATTTAAAACTCATTTAATATATCATATTAATTTAAGTAAATTAGATCATTGATTCAAAATAAATTAATGAAAGAGGTTAGAGTTAGATCAATTTCTAAAAAGAACTACACTTCCATGGGTGGTGTAGTCTACTTATAAAGGGTTTTCTTGTGCAAATGTTTAGAAAGGGTAGGCCCCAATATCAGTTATACTCATGATTCCAGCACAATTAGAAATATTAAGAGATGAATGAATATTGAACAGTACAGAAGAAAATATAATAAATAAAAGGAGAACAAATATGTTTATTATGGAAACACAAACATTACAACGCAAAGAAGAAGAAGAAGGCTTCAACGAAGGGATCCTTTCTTCAAGAGACACCATTTTTGAATTTCATTGATAATGGGAGTGAAACCACTTCTCCTCTTTCATAATATTACTAATTCACTTAGAAACCCCTAAAAATGAGAAACCCACCAATTTATAGAGTGGGGTGAGGATAGGTTTCATGTGGTGTCATGTGTAAAGGGGGAAATTTTGACAAATATTTTATTCCATGTTGCACCACCTATTTGACATTCAGAACACATGAACCAGGTGTCTATATAAAATCATTTGGTGTGAGAAATGTTTTTTTCAAGCTCCTCTTCATATGTGCACCCAATCAAATCATAGATGAAGATGTTATGGCCCAAATACAGATCAAATTTCCAATCTAGCGAGTCCATCACAACATTGAATTCACAGCCCTTTTACACCCATCAAATGCACAATTTAGCTCCAATGTCATGAATTAATGTTTTAGACCATTAATTCAAGAATATATTCAAAAAAAAATTTAATTCAAATAATATATATGAAAATATTTACATCCAAAATTCTACAGTGAATTTTAAGGTGTAAAACAAAAATTTTCTTCAAATATTCAAATGAATGATATAATCCAAAATATTTTATAAATAAAAATATTTAACACAATGTGAGGAAATATTGTCATTTATTATCAATAAAACATTCATTAAAATTCTATTTTATCAAATCCCCCACACTTGAACATTTTTTATCCTGGGGAAAACCACATATCATGTATTCGAATAAATTATGACAAGATATGCATATTAAAATTTCTCAATCTATAGTGAATATATAAGAAAATTATGAATCCCATAAAGTGTAAATATCAATAAATTATAAATTATTTGTCTCATAAATTGTGTCAAAATAAAATCTAGTAAGATTTATAACACTAATCAGAGCGAAACAAGTCATGAGTCTACCATGCCACTAATTCTTTAAGTGTGTGTGTGCCAACCATTCGATGCTCATAAATCCACCCTTTATTTGGAATATTCTGGTCATATAAAAAAATTGTTCTTACCTAGTTTAATTCACCAAGCATGTTATAAATTTCTTTTCAATCTAATTTAAAGACCAAATCACTTATTAATTTCTTAATGTCAAACATTAGGCTCTTGACCTAGATATCACCATATGTTTTTCATCTCATCACTTCCCTCTTTTACTATTATTATTATTATTTTTTATAATTAAATTCAAATAAATCACACACTCACCTCTCAACCTGTGTTTGGCCTCCTCACGACACTAGTTGTCATAGTTATAACAAGATCAAATGTAAATTAATAGTGGTTTTTGACTGGTCCAAGACACAACCCATATTTTTTTATTGAGGACGTATAACAGTTGGATAATAAGTACACATGCATAGGTCAACTCATTATAGTAAAGGAACTTATCATAAGCAAAAAAACGTATGGAACAAAAATTTATTTTTTAACAATATTAACTATACAATCAGTGGAGTAGGAACAATTTCCCAAGTCATGGTTGACTAAAAATTTGTGTGGAGAAATTAATGACATAATTTATAATGAAAAAATATCACAAATAATGATGTCAAATCTAAAAGGTTTTATAAGGACCCAATCATTCATATCATTGAAGAATTCAAATTTTATAAAAATAAACCCTTGATTATGAAATTTTAGTCATGGTTATAATTCTACCAATTATTTTTGAATGTATTTTCCATATTTTCCACAAAAAATATTACATGATATATTTTTTTTATTGAATTTTTGATTTATTCTGTTTATTTAAACTATAAAAAAATGTAATAAAATAAACACCCAAAATGCAAATTTGAAAATATTAAATATCTAACCCAAAATGGTTCCCCCTTCCCTACACTTAAAATATTGAATTGTCTTCAATGTGAACCTATGAAATGATATGTGCACATAAAATGTATAGTTTTAAATAGTACAATAAATGTAAATGTGAAACGGTTAGGAAAAGCTTGATATGATCAAGTTATGATAGGGTCTTTTAGTGTGATGAAATCCACTACATTAGTAGAAAGTCCCTCAATATATTTCTTCAAATGTTTCCCATTGACTGTAAATATCCTTCCAGTCTCCTCCTTTGTGATCTCCACTACGCCATAATGAAAAAACATTAGATATAATATAAGGAACTAACCATCAAGAACACAACTTTCCAATCATCAGCTTCAGTCATGAACTATATATAAGGATTTTATCTCCAATATGAAACTCATTTTTTAGATCTTTCTATCATGTACTTCTATTGAAATTTCCTTGTAGAGCTTTGGGTTCTCATATGAAGACCATCAAATCTCTTCAAGATCTTGAATTTGCATCTTCCTTTGATTTCTAGTTTGGGCCAAATCCATGTTTCATTTCTTTATAGAAAAATAACCCCATTGATCAACTTCCACATGGAAATGACACACATCCCCTAAAACAATCCAAAAAGGGGACATAGATATGGTTGTCATGTATGCTTCCCTATATTCCCATAGTGCATTATTCAAGTTCTTGATGAAAACCTTCCAATTTGGATGCATTTTTTTCTCCAAAAAATTATTTAACTCACGATTTGAAACCTCTACCTAAACATTTTTTGGGGGGTGGTATGGTGTTGATGTTTTGTGGGTCATCCCATTCTTCCAATGATGGGAGCAAATTTCCAATTTCAAAAGTGTGTTCATTGGTCACTGATGATGGCCTTGGTACTCTAAACCTATTAAAAAATCAATGTCTTGAAAAGGCCTACTACAACATGAGAATCATTCGTCATAGTGTCCTTATCCTCCAATAATTTACTCACATAATAAATAGAGACCAAAATATACAAAATTCCAAACAAACTAGGGAAAAGGACCCATAAAATTGATGCCCCTTGCATAAAAAATCTTACATAATAGTATGTGTTGTTGGGGATTCTCATTTTTCCTAGAAATGTTCCCATTGCGTTGGAAACAAGATCATGACTTACAAAACACATTGGCATCATGGAATTATCAAGGAAATATAATCCATAGTTAATGACATTCCTAGATTTCTATTGGGATCCAAAGTGTCTACCACAAGAAAGTGTATGTCAAAAATGTAAAACAAACTGAAACTCATGATCAAGAACACACCTCCTAATAATATGAGCACCACACATGATCAAATGGTATAGATCATCCCAAACATAAAACCTTCACTCACTCTTAATCTTTTGAACATGATGTTTCATTGAATTTGTAGGGATTTCAGATGCAACAAGGTTGTTCACTAAATCATCATACCAAGGATGCGTACTTGATATGGAATAAAGATTCCCATTGGAGAATGTGTCTCGAAGTGGTACCTGGTCTAAGGTTTCATCGTTTAGTGTTTGAGTAAGCCTACTAATGAGGTATACCATCATTTTTTCTGACCACTTCATTCCCTTTATCTCTCTATAAAATTCTTGAAGAAAGAGAATCCATCAGATAAATCTGGGCTTTACATCTGGATTCTTCAAGAGGTACCTTAGAGATTCATGGTTATAAAAAACAACTAATTTAGAGCTCAATAAATTTATAATGAATTTATCTAAAGTAAATATATAAATAAGAAACTCCATTTCTGTGATTGTGTATTTTTATTAAGCAGAATCCAATGTTCTAGAAGCATACGCCATCACTTGTGAACGTCCCTCCACCCCCTGAGATAAGACATATCCTATCGTGATATTGGAGGCATAACACATAAGCTCAAAAGGAATCTCCCATCATGGGGAATATATGATCGATGGAGTGGATAGACATTAATATATATCTCATCAAATAAATACCTACAAGAATAAACAATCTCAAAATCAGATTCATTTTGAATTAATCATGTCATAGGAAGAGCATTCATACTAAAATCGTTGATGGAGCACCGATAAAATTATTCATGCCCTATGAAATAGCTAACATCACGCACACAAGAAGGATAGGGTAAGAATGAAATAATATATACCTTAAATTTATAATCCTTTTTCCCTTGTTTTGACACTAAATACCCTTAGACAATCCCATGATCTACCAAAAAATGACACTTTTCAATGTTCAAGACCAATTTCTTCTCAATACAACGATTCCACACCTTTCTTAAACTATAGATACTATCATCATATGAAGACCCATATACTTTAAAATAATCCATAAATATCTCCATGCTGGTCTTAATGAAATCTGAAAAAAAAAATATTAACCATACATCTTTGAATAGTACCTGGGGAGTTGAAAATTCCAAATGGCATCCTCTAGTAAGAAAACATACAGAATGGAAAACTGAATGTTTTATTCTCTTGATCCTTGAGTGCAATAGAAACAACAAAATATCAATAAAATCAATAAATGAAACAATAGTTTGTTTTCCTAACTAGTCTCTTGAGCATCTGATCAGTAAATTGGTGTTGAAATTGGTCCTTGCGAGTTGACTGATTTAGTATTATATAATGAATACACACACATCAACTGTTTTGTACCCTCGTTGGAACTAACTCAACATTATCATTATTAATAACAAGAACACCAATTTTTTTAGGCACAACTTGAATGGGACCCGCCATATGGGAATCTGAAACGAGATAAATTATAACCACCTCGGTCAATTTTTGGACCACTTATTTAACAACATCTAGAAGGGTTAGATTGAGTATCCTTTATGGATGCACAACCAATTTAGCCCCATACTCTAAAAGAATCCAATGCATGAAAGTGGGGGGATACCTAATATTTATGTTATGGTCCACCAAATATCCCTTATGTTCTCCTTCAAAATATTCAAAATCTGTTCTTCATGTTTAAAAGGGATATATATAGCAATGATAACAGTTAATTTCTCACCACTCAACAAGTATTAGTATTTGAGATTTGTTGGGAATGTCTGGAGTTACAGTGTAGGGGGTGGTGTATGGATGGAGACATAGAAGGAACTGAAATATATGTTCAATGAGTATCAATATCAGAATAGACATCATCACAATCAATGAATAAAACAAAAAATCCCTTAGAATACTCAACAACCAAGTCAAATTCATATTGATCATGCTCAAAATCAGAATATGAATCCATTTGAAAATAAAATCTAAGATATTATTGTGCATTATTAACTGGTGTGGAAGTTATCTTAGACATAAAATGAAAACCAATACACATAATCTACCTCGGAATAGGGAAATCAAATTCCATGGGGTTTTTATTTTGTGGTTCAAAATGAAGGATAAAAAAAGCAGATTGGTCCTCTGAGGGGTACTTCATGGATTCCATAACATTAAATATCATAAATTCATCTCTAAACTCTATAATAAGTGTATCCTCATGAAAATTTATGATAGTTTTTGCAGTTTTGGGGAAGGGACTACCGATAATAATGAGAACATGAGAACATACCTGATCATCCTCAATGTTAACATGTAGAAATCTACTGGATAGATCATGTATATTACCCATACAAGTACATACTCATGGAATACCTCTAGATATGATGTAGCTATATTTTCCAACTGCACCACTACACTCATGGGCTTCAACTCACCAACTTGTAAAGATAAGAATATAGAGTGAGGCATCACATTTATGGAAGTTCTCAAATCAAAAATGTAATTACAAAAGTGTAACTCCCTTATGGTGCATGGGATGGTGCATGTCCCCAGATCCATGGTCATTGTTGTCATTGATAGAGTTGGCGTAATGAGTTCTGACACAATATTTCGAATATTGATCCTTTAATTTCCCTTAATCCCTCTTTGATTGGTAATAAGTTCTTTCAGGAATTTCACATACATTGGGATTTTTTATGGCTAAAAGTATAGTGATGTTGATTTCTACATAAGTGAATTTATTGAAAACATCATTTTTCCTCACCTATTCTTCCATATTATTGGTATGTACAACCCTGTTTGGAAAGGGGATGGGTTTCGGAGGAACATCGTCAATCTTTTTCAGACCTATTTCTTTCTCCTTTGGGTTCTTTTTAGTTTGTATGGAATGGGGAATTTTTGGAGTTGAGGTGAATCCCGGTGAAATGATAGGTGCATATTTATAATTTGTTTGTGTCCCACATCTCAATGAGATGGCACTGACATTCCCATTTTGATTTGGAGAATGTTGGGAACGAATATTTTTATAGTTCATACTTACCAGAACATTGAGGGTAGTGGAAATCTATCTCATTTGAGTATTCAACTCCCTCAACTCTGATCCTTAACTCTTCAGCTCATTATTTTTTATTAATAAAAGTTTGCTTCAAAAGGTCATCAGTGTTATAATATACCAGTGTTGGGGATACATTTGTTGTTGAATTAGTGATACATGAGCTTCAAATTGATTTTGGGGTTGTCGGAATTTATATTGGTATGGACGAGGCGACTAGAAATTTTGTTCAATCGGGGGACATTGTTATTGTCTAGAGCCCTACCTCTTGTCAGATTGATCCTTCCACCCTAGTTTGTATGTTCAATCAAAGGAATAAAACATGTTTTGTGGATATGGTTATTGTTTCTACTGATATGTTCTCCCAGGAAACACTGCTTTATAATATTCTATTTCTTTTTGTTGAAGGCAACAATCATTTGGGTGGGTTGTCTCAGTTAAAATTCCACATGCCCTTGAAGGAGGGGGTTGGGATGTATTTTGTTCCAAAGTAATGTGTCTCAACATAGTTTTCAATTCTTCAAACATGGTATCAATAAAATGACTTTAAAGAGAAGATGGACATACCTAATGTTCTCCTCTGTCATGTGGTGTGCCTCGATCTTAACATTGTTTGGAGTTTTGTGTCATCATGTTGATTAATGCGCATGCATCTACTTGTGTTTTGTCCACCAATGATCCTCCAGCTATGACATCCACTATTCTCCTCTCCATAGGTGTGAGTCAATCATATAAGTATTTTATTGGTAGTTTCTCACTAATTTGGTGATGCAAACTTTTTGTGCAACACTTCTTCAATCACTCCCAGTACTCATTCATTGACTCCTCTTATGCTTGCTTGATCTCCAAGATCACATTATGATTGTAAGTGGTACTTGATGTTAGAAAAAATCTCTTCCTGATAATACGTTTCAAATTATTCCAACAAGTTACTTGTTCTGGTTGGCAATAATACATCCAATCGTTTACATATACATCAATTGAACAAAGTATTGATCTTAGTTTTATTTGATCTTCAGTGAAATGTTTGGGTTTAAGGGTCAATAAAACAACATTCAATTCTATTAAATGATTTTTTTTATCCTCAAAAGATATTCTATGATACTTTGTATGAATATTAATTAACCATGATTTAAATTCAATGTCTAATTCTGAAATGCACTGTGTTGCATTTATTGTCAATGAGGAATGTTGTTGTCAAGGAATGAATGAGTGGATGTCAAGGAGTTTCAATATGTGAATGACAAAGGATGTGATGGTGTTGGTGAGGAAAGGAGAATGGCCATGGTACTAAGATGCATGTCACTTAGGAGATTCACTAAGTGACATAGGATGTTGTGGTTGAAACATTCTCTATGTATATCAGACGATTGAAGAACTGATCTTAATGTTTCAATACTTGTATCAAGATGATACTAAGTTACACCACTTGAAGAATGGATGATGATGGAGTATCATCATTACATCTGACGATTGATGAGTTGATCTTTAAGTTCTAAGAACTTGTATCAACTGGATACAAAGTCACAACAATGTTAGAAGGTCGTGTATTGTATTGACAATGCATGAGGAGATGAAAGGGATCCATCCACAAGTTCTAAGTGGATGAAGTGGTTTAATGAAGTCCATGCACTATCACTTAGTGCATGAGAATTTGAAGTTGATCCAATTGATCTCTGATTAGATCAATGAAGCACATTGAATAAATATTTGATTCAGGAGTTCGGTTGAAGATGAAAAACCTTCGGGAATTCCATTCCAAAGTGATGAATAAATGTTGAAGAGAATTGGAGGAATTCTAATGAAGAAGAAGAATAGATGAGGGTAATTTCTTAGAAGATGGCTTGAATGGAAATTTGCATTTACACTTGTCACTTTGTTTTTCATAACAAAGAACTTGTGTTTTTAAGTAGCAAAAAATAGCCACCAAGGAAGGCCAGCTGAGGTTCATCACCCAAGGCTCATCTGGGACTCGAGGTCACCACGCCCATGGGGAACCCTCAGGCCAAGGCATAATATCCCTGAGGCAGAAGGTCGGGGTCGTGTATAAGCCTCGAGGCCACGCGGTGATGAAGCCCGCGCAGCGTGAGTGCGAGGAGCGCGCCCGTGTGTGCATAGTGGGCGCCAGTGGCGCGCCCGAGTGGCAGGGGTGGGCGCAAGAGCGCGCCCTCTAAGAGAACTCGGTGCGGGGCGGCACCGAGAGGGGAGAAGTGCAACTGAGCGTTGGAAGGGAGTGGATGTTTGATAAACCGCGGAAAAACCGCTCTCCGTTTCGATGTGGGACGCGGAAAAATCACCGGGAGCGCATCCTGGATGCTCGATTGATCGCGCGCCAGATCTCGGCCGCACATCTAATCCGCCGAGGCCCATTCTGATCGCGGCCGTCCAAATCGTTGATCCGACGGCTCCCCGTCCATCCTCTACCTCGAGCTCGGCCAAGGCACCTCCCGCGACGCCGCCTGAACCAGTGGCCCTCCGAGAACTGAATTCGAGCTCCCGGCCACCATAGATCGAGATAAGGTGTTCATTGAGTTCGTCTGGCCCTAACGAACTCATCCATGCAAGAAAGATGCATGCATGCACAGTAGTGAGGAAATTCGGACGTGGCCGAAGGCAAACAAAGTGTCGAGGCTATGTTGGTTTATATTTTGCATGGATTGACCTTAGACGAAGGTCGTGCATGCATTCTAAGTCGCATGCACGTAGAGGAAAAAATAAAGGAAGAGACCCTCGTGGAAACAGATAAA
Source organism: Viscum album (assembly GCA_963277665.1). Classification (NCBI taxonomy): domain Eukaryota; kingdom Viridiplantae; phylum Streptophyta; class Magnoliopsida; order Santalales; family Viscaceae; genus Viscum; species Viscum album. The sequence continues at coordinate 1,271,110,264 of OY728159.1, forward strand.
ATCAAGATTTGAAAATCTTGAAAACCTGAGAAGTTCGGGAATTCGAGAGATATCTCACGCGAAAGATTTGGCATCCCTCTGCCTATAAAAGGAGCACCCGAGGCTCTGAATTTGTTTGCTGAAACGTTGTTGAAAATCTGTTGTCCCGTGAGCGCATCTCTCTGCCTCGCGAAGGTTTGAAGCCCCGAGCAAGTATCTTGCGCGGCTGAAGTTCCTTGCGCGCAACCTCTTTGTGCGACAAGAAGAGAGGGTTGGGCAACACGAACTTGTGCGTCGCCTCTGTGCACCGCTGCCCCCTGCGCGGTTTGCACTTGCGCTCCCGCGGTGCTTTGCACCTGTGGCTTGCGCGACCCACGGCCAGTGGCACATGCACGGCTGTGAAGAGAAGAACAGGGGTGCACCCCTTGCGTGCCTCCTTTGAAGGCAGTAAGGGTTTAGGTGGTTTATGTGCCAATGCAAGAAGGCCCTACGGGCATTGGGTGCAAAGTAGGAAGAACCCAAGGCCGAGACACTTGTGCTTGTGTGCCAAGTGAAAGAAGAAGAACCTACGGGTGCTGTGTGTGCACCCAAGTGTACCTTGTGCGCTTTGAAGAAGAGGAGAAGAGGCCGCACCTTTTATGCCTTCAGTTGGTTGTTGTTCGGGTTGTGTGTGCAAGACAAGTGGAAGTGACTTTGGCTAAGTGTGTGCACAAAGAAGGAATTGGCCGAGGCTTACACAAAGAACTACACCAAGTTGTGTGTGGCAAGTGAAGAGGAAGGCCGAGGCCTTAGTGGCTTGTGTGCAAAGTGAACAAGAGGAGGTCGTATCCCTTGTGGGTGCACACTTTGAAGGACAAACTAAAAGAACACTAAAGTGTGTGTGTGCAACAAGAAGAGGAGGAGGCCAACTCATGTGTGTGCTAAAGTGAAACAAGTGTGTGCTAAGAGACAAGGAGGCCGAAGCCTAAGTTTGTGCAAAGAGGTTGTGCACACTTAGAAGAAGAAGAAGACACTCACACAAAGTACAACACACATTTAAGTGTGTAATCAAAAGGAATAAAATGTGTGAAGGACAAGAAGAAGGTGTGTGCTAAAAGTGTTACACCCTTTGTGGGTTTACTGCACCAAGAGAAGAAGAAGGGGAGTGCATGCTTACATGCATGCACGTGCACACGTGAACAAAGCTGAATCAGGTTGTGTGCATTTGATAAGACCACGAAAAAGAGTTCTTGAAGAATATTAAGAGGCCATGCAGTCAGTGCATGAGGAACCATAGATTCCATGCACTCAGTGCATGAAGTTGAACTGAACTGAGACTGGACCAGACTGAAGTTAAAGACATCAATTGTCCGAGTATTCAGTAATTGGAGAAAAGCCAGGTCATCCTTAGAAGAAGGAGATAAATCCTGAGCAAGACGAGAAGACCTGTTCACCACAAGTGATCAGAAGAAGAGCAAGGTCATCAGCCTTTATCCCAGGCTGCTAAGGATACTTGAAGAACTTAAAGTGAAGAAGAGCTACTCGTGTGACTCGAGGAGCCAAGAGAAGCCCCCTGTGAGACTCAGGGAGGAAGAAGTTTTCAGTGGGATTCTGGAGCAGGCCAGTGGGACTCTGGTAACACTGTGGGACACAGTATAAAGACCCTCCTGTGGGACTCAGGAGAGATACAGTGGGATGTTGTATCGACCATTGTAATTCTAACAAGTTATAATGGAGAAACCATGTTGGGGCGTATAACCAACATGGCAAGGACGTAGGCCTTTGGTGCCGAACCTTGTAAATCCTTGTGTCATGTGCCTTTACATTTACTGCATCACTCGAGGAAAGGTTGAGAGATACAAGAAGAGTGGATCGAGGATTTAACCAACCATAGAGGTTTAATTGATTAAGAATCAATTAGTAAAAAGTTTTAAAGGATCACGGATTCACCCCCTCCCCCTCTCAGTGATTCACACTGATCTGGGCACTTCAATTGGTATCAGAGTGAAGTTACCTCTAAAAGATCCAAGGGAGTCTTTATGAAGTGCAGATTTGAGGAAATGAGTGACCAGCCTCAAATGGAGATATCTGCCAAGACTCAGAAAAATAGAAAGAAGAAACAGGACAAGAAGATGAAGAAATCATGTCCTAGCTGTGATGAAGTTGGAAAAATGAAAGATCTTCAAAGTGCAATTGAATATCTTCAGAAGACAGTCCCCAAGGATGTGGCAATGTGTATAGATACAGGCATCCTTGATCTTCAAGAATAAAAATTATAGCTAGAAGAAGAAGCCAATACAATGGAAGATCAGTTGGCTAAAAGGGTTGGCATAACCAACACTCTCAGAAAGCTGGTGAAGGCTAAAGATGAAACTGTTTCTCTTTGCAATGAAAGATATGAAGACACTGCTGAAGAATTTCAGAGAATCCTTTCTGAGAAAGAATTCTTTAAAGTAATAATCAAAGATGTTTACTATGCACTGGAGAAGAGGCATAGAGTATCAATGGTTGTTAAAGATGCTCAACTTGAAGACAAAGTAAAAAGGGTGAAGGAGCTTGACAATTCATTGCTAGAAATAAAAAAGGTGCATGAAGACCAAATAAAGCAGCTGGAAGAGAAATGGGAAGGAAGGCTAAGAACTATTGAGGATGAGAAGAACTCCCTCAATATGAAATGCTTAGAACTAGAGGTGATATTGAAAACTCAGTAATCACCCAAAGCCAAAGCCTCCCAGTCCGCTGAAAGGAGAAATTTTGCTACTCAAGTATCCATTGAGCAGGATGATTCTAAAAGAAAGACATCCTCTAATAAAAGGGCAACAACTTCTAAAAAGAAGGTACCATCCATACCATCTTGTACTCATGCTTCTAAAAGTGTTTCTACTAAAAGTGCAGGATGGAAGAATGAATCCAATCAAGTATGGATGAAGACAGTGAAGAAAGAATGCTCTCCTGAAACAACACAGCAAGTCAAGAAAAGTACCCAACAATCAGAAGGACTGAAGAGGTCAAGATTTGTGGGTCAGTGTTGGTGTTGTAATAAGTATGGGCACTGTGCAAAGGATTTTTGGTACAATCCACTGAATGTCAAAGCACAAAGGAAGCCCATGCCAAGGGGGAGAAATCCAGAAGAAAAGAAGCAGCATCCATAGGTCCATAGACATCTGTTTACTGCAAATAGATTTGGATTGCTTGATAACATCTGGGATGTTTGAAAAAGTGGTCAAAAAGATACATGTCAATCTCCAACTGTATCCAGAGCTAAAAAGAAGAAAAGATCACAGAACCTGGCTCAAAAAGAATCCTTGGGAAGCAAGCATAAGAAAGTGGAAGATGCTCCCAATAAGATTATGAAAAAAGGAAGAAAAGACCTTGGATTTGAAATCCAAGAAGGGTGATGCATCCAGAAGGACCACCAAGAAGAAAACATGCTTCTACTGTGGAAAGAAAGTACATATCATGGATCTTTGTAAACAAGCCATGAAATTCAATAGAGGCAGACTGGACTCAAACAGACAATCAATCCAGAATAAGCATAAGGGATTGATTGAAAACAAGTTGCCTAAGAAAGGTAGCTTGACAGCATCAAAAGAACCATGTGGAACTTCCAGAACTGAGGCCACACTTCCAAACGATTTGTTAGTCATATGGCCAAATCAGTTGCAACTTGCCAAAGATCTACAAAGAGCTGAAGATGAAGTTCTGGCAACTGCTAAGGCAAAAGGGAAGAAGAAGATTTTACATGAAGATGTATTGAGATCCACACCAGCACAAACATCATTGAAGATCAAATGTGCAAGTGTGAAGAATGGTGAAAATGGGACATCTCGGTTTAGAGAATCTTCTCAAACTTGTTGTTCACATTGATGAACCAAGGAGGTTACATCTTATTCCCTAATCACTTGTATTTACATGTACTATCACTGCAGGGAATTGAAGATGATGATCATTCTCAACTGGAGGATGGTTTGGAAGGAATGGAGTGCACCCCTTGAGGGGGAGCCAATCTGTAGAAGATTGGATTCTGAGATTTAATACCATCTTGAGAAAAGTGAAGGTATTCCAATCATACTTTCATCCCTTGTTTCTTAATTGTATTCATCATTTCAATTAAGGGGGAGTATTGATTGAAGAGAAATGGTTGAAAGGGGAAGCTTTATCTTTGCACTGAACTTTCTAATGAGTCTTGTGAAGTATGTGCAGGATTTAGAAATTTATTGTTATATCTGAATAATTTCAACCCCTTGGAGCATGATCTCACATGTACAGTGAATGTTGGACAGCATTGAGTACCTTGGTTACATCACTCTTGTTTTCTACACCGGGTTAGCCCAAGTAGACTTAGAGTTGATTTACTAAAGGTTCTTTGCTAAAGAGAACATGTGACATCATCCCTATCTCAGTGTTTTTCAAGAAAATACTTTTCAAAGGGAGGAAGTGATATTTTGAAAAGAAACCAAACCACACCTTTGCATTTGGTTTCCAATAAGGGGGAGAAAAGATTGGCACACATATTGACCCATTCATATGTGCGGAAGAAGTGTATTGACAACAAATACAAATGGGGAGATTGAAATGCACTGTGTTGCATTTGTTGTCAATGAGGAATGTTGTTGTCAAGGAATGAATGAGTGGATGTCAAGGAGTTTCAATATGTGAATGACAAAGGATGTGATGGTGTTGGTGAGGAAAGGAGAATGGCCATGGTACTAAGATGCATGTCACTTAGGAGATTCACTAAGTGACATAGGATGTTGTGGTTGAAACATTCTCTATGTATATCAGACGATTGAAGAACTGATCTTAATGTTTCAATACTTGTATCAAGATGATACTAAGTTACACCACTTGAAGAATGGATGATGATGGAGTATCATCATTACATCTGACGATTGATGAGCTGATCTTTAAGTTCTAAGAACTTTTATCAACTGGATACAAATTCACAACAATGTTAGAAGGCCGTGTATTGTATTGACAATGCATGAGGAGATGAAATGGATCCATCCACAAGTTCTAAGTGGATGAAGTGGTTTAATGAAGTCCATGCACTATCACTTAGTGCATGAGAATTTGAAGTTGATCCAATTGATCTCTGATTAGATCAATGAAGCACATTGAAGAAATCTTTGATTCAGAAGTTCGGTTGAAGATGAAAAACCTTCGGGAATTCCATTCCAAAGTGATGAATAAATGTTGAAGAGAATTGGAGGAATTCTAATGAATAAGAAGAATAGATGAGGGGAATGTCTTAGAAGATGGCTTGAATGGAAATTGGCATTTACACTTGTAACTTTGTTTTTCTTAACAAAGCACTTGTGTTTTTAAGTAGAAAAAAATAGCCACCAAGGAAGGCCAGCCGAGGGTCATCACCCAAGGCTCATGTGGGACTCGAGGTCACCACGCCCATGGGGAACCCTCAGGCCAAGGCAGCATATCCCTGAGGCAGAAGGTCGGGGCCGTGTATAAGCCCCGAGGCCACGCGGTGATGAAGCCCGCGCAGCATGAGCGCGAGGAGCGCGCCCGTGTGTGCATAGTGGGCGCCAGTGGCGCGCCCGAGTGGCAGGGGTGGGCGCAAGAGCGCACCCGCTAAGAGAACTCAGTGCAGGGTGGCACCGAGAGGGGAGAAGTGCAACTGAGAGTTCGAAGGGAGTGTATGTTTGATAAACCGCGGAAAAACCGTGCTCCGTTTCGATGTGGGACGCGGAAAAATCACCGGGAGCGCATCCTGGCCGCTCGATTGATCGCGCGCCAGATCTCGGCCGCACATCTAATCCGCCGCGGCCCATTCTGATCGTGGCCGTCCAAATCATTGATCCGACGGCTCCCCGTCCATCCTCTACCTCGAGCTCGGCCGAGGCACCTCCCGTGACGCCGCCTGAACCAGTGGCCCTCCGAGCACTGAAGTCGAGCTCCTGGCCACCATAGATCGAGATAAGGTGTTCATTGAGTTCGTCTGGCCCTAACGAACTCATCCATGCAAGAAAGATGCATGCATGCACAGTAGTGAGGAAATTCGGACGTGGCCGAAGGCAAACGAAGTGATGAGGCTATGTTGGTTTATATTTTGCATGGATCGACCTTAGACGAAGTTCGTGCATGCGTTCTAAGTCGCATGCACGTAGAGGAAAAAATAAAGGAAGAGACCTGCATGGAAACAGAGCAAATCAAGATTTGAAAATATTGAAAACCCGAGAATTTCGGGAATTCGATAGATATATCACGCGAAAGATTTGGCATCCCTCTGCCTATAAAAGGAGCACCCGAGGCTCTGAATTTGTTTGCTGAAACGTTGTTGAAAATCTGTTGTCCCGTGAGCACATCTCTCTGCCTCGCGAAGGTTTGAAGCCCCGAGCAAGTATCTTTCGTGGCTGAAGTTCCTTGCGCGCAACCTCTTTGCGCGACAAGAAGAGAGGGTTGGGCAGCACGAACTTGTGCGCCGCCTCTGTGCACCGCTGCCCCCTGCACGGTTTGCACTTGCGCGCCCGCGGTGCTTTGCACCTGTGGCTTGCGCGACCCACGGCCAGTGGCACATGCACGGATGTGAAGAGAAGAACAGGGGTGCACCCCTTGCACGCCTCCTTTGAAGGCAGTAAGGGTTCAGGTGGTTTATGTGCCAAGGCAAGAAGGCCCTACGAGCATTGGGTGCAAAGTAGGAAGAACCCAAGGCCGAGACACTTGTGCTTGTGTGCCACGTGAAAGAAGAAGAACCTACGGGTGCTGTGTGTGCACCCAAGTGTACCTTGTGCGCTTTGAAGAAGAGGAGAAGAGGCCGCACCTTGCATGCCTTCAGTTGGTTGTTGTTCAGGTTGTGTGTACAAGACAAGTGGAAGTGGATTTGGCTAAGTGTGTGCACAAAGAAGGAATTGTCCGAGGCTTACACAAAGAACTACACCAAGTTGTGTGTGTCAAGTGAAGAGGAAGGCCGAGGCCTTAGTGGATTGTGTGCAAAGTGAACAAGAGGAGGTCGTAGCCCTTGTGGGTGAAAAATTTGAAGAACAAACTAAAAGAACACTAAAGTGTGTGTGTGCAACAAGAAGAGGAGGAGGCCAACTCATGTGTGTGCTAAAGTGAAACAAGTGTGTGCTAAGAGACAAGGAGGCCGAAGCCTAAGTTTGTGCAAAGAGGTTGTGCACACTTAGAAGAAGAAGAAGACACTCACACAAAGTACAACACACATTTAAGTGTGTAATCAAAAGGAATAAAATGTGTGAAGGACAAGAAGAAGGTGTGTGCTAAAAGTGTTACACCCTTTGTGGGTTTACTGCACCAAGAGAAGAAGAAGGGGAGTGCATGCTTACATGCATGCACGTGCACATGTGAACAAAGCTGAATCAGGTTGTGTGCATTTGAGAAGACCAAGTACAAGAGTTCTTGAAGAATATTAAGAGGCCATGCAGTCAGTGCATGAGGAACCAGAGATTCCATGCACTCAGTGCATGAAGTTGAACTGAACTGAGACTGGACCAGACTGAAGTTAAAGACATCAATTGTCTGAGTATTCAGTAATTGGAGAAAATCCAGGTCAACCTTAGAAGAAGGAGATAAATCCTAAGCAAGACGAGAAGACATGTTCACCACAAGTGATCAGAAGAAGAGCAAGGCCAGCAGCCTTTATCCCAGGCTGCTGAGGATACTTGAAGAACCTAAAGTGAAGAAGAGCTACTCGTGTGACTCGAGGAGCCAGGAGAAGCCCCCTGTGAGACTCAGGGAGGAAGATGTTTTCAGTGGGATTCTGGAGCAGGCCAGTGGGACTCTGGTAACACTGTAGGACGCAGTATAAAGACCCTCCTGTGGGACTCAGGAGAGATACAGTGGGATGATGTATCAACCATTGTAATTCTAACAAGTTATAATGGAGAAACCATGTTGGGGCGTATAACCAACATGGCAAGGACGTAGGCCTTTGGTGCCGAACCTTGTAAATCCTTGTGTCATGTGCCTTTACATTTACTGCATCACTCGAGGAAAGGTTGAGAGATACAAGAAGAGTGGATCGAGGCTTTAACCAGCCATAGAGGTTTAATTGATTAAGAATCAATTAGTAAAAAGTTTTAAAGGATCACTGATTCACCCTCTCCCCCTCTCAGTGATTCACACTGATCTGGGCACTTCAGATTCAATATTTGGGTATGCAATACAGTTTGGTTTGATAGTTAACATCTGGTTTATCCAACTCTCGAATAGTACTGTTAAGTTAATTTTTATTGTTTTCATCCATTGGTTCTTGTTTTAACATGGATTTATATGTTTTTCCAATTTCAATGTTCTTATAGTGGAGTAATTCTCCAACTGTTTGAATGTAAAAACTTCTCATAGACTAAGAATATCTTATTCGAGCCCTAAGGTTGCATTCAATCTCAAGCTCAAGATCTAAGTGATATTCAAGATTATTTCTTGTCATAAATAAAATAAAAATGAAAATAAGAAAATTAGTCCATAATAAAAATTAGAATTTTAGTTGATGGTCCAAATATATGAAGAAGGAAATAAAAGAAGAAGAAAAAATTATGATTGGGTGAATAAGGAAGAAAGAAGTGAAGAAGAAAATAAAATTTCAAATAAAATTAATACCTCTAATTGGTTAAATTAATTACTTGCCTCCACAGAAACAACTCCAATTTGAATGGAGGTGTTGTGGGAGATCTCAACTGATATTTGGTTTCAGCTAATTTAAGTGAAGCAGAGTGGTTGACCTCGGTTGTCTTCTAAAGAGGCAGTATTTAAAAAAAACTTTATAAAGGTATTTTAAAAATAAAATTAAATAACTCAAAAAAACTAGAAGAAAGAATGGGGGTTTTTTGTCATTTATAAAACTATAATAATTTTCCTATATTAATATTGAAGGTTCCGGGCATAGCGGAAGCACGTTGGTGGGTTTTACCAACATTAATTTTAGCATTAAACAACATTCAAACTGAGATCTGTCACGATATAAAACGCTAGATCTTCGGAATAGAATGAAGAATGAAAAACAAAATAGGGAATCCCAAAAACATAGATATAGGATCATCATATGTTGGTTATAATTAATTTAATTAATTCATAAGAATTACCTTGGTGGAATTATTTCTTTATTGATGTGTCCGGTCACAATTCGGCGATCCATCGTTGCGTCGTAAAATCCAAGTGTAGGATTCCTCTAGTAGTGATCCACATGTGTTCCACGTATCTCTGGACATCGCCGAAGGGATCTACGGGTGCTAGCGCAGAAGAACCTTTGCTTGCGATGTCCACCTTCGATCGCCCAGATCTCTCGGTCTTGAGAGCGTTCTTGGAGGAAGAAGTTCTTTCGGGCTTGAAAGAATTATTCAGAATTGTTGTGCACAATGATTCCTTGGAAAAGTGTTGGGGATGTGAGGATATTTATAATAGGGTTTGAGGTTATAGAGTTATGACAATAAATAAACGCGTTACGCGTTTTATTTATTTCATTAACTCTTATTGAAACCCCCATGTCGAATTATTAATTCCTTGACATGCTCCCACAGTGATTATAATTAACATCATTTAATAAAACAATATTATATCCTCAAAAATCCCAACTGGAAAACTACACGGTGTGTAATCATTAGTACACATCGTGTTCTCGTTTTCCATAAAAATACATGGCATGTATATTCAATATATTCAAGGCGTGTACTTTTATTTTCCATTTTTCTTTATCTCCTCCACCACATTTATTAGACCTTGAGTAATGTATATTTATTTATTAAATAAATGTAACTGCATTACACACTAATAAATATATTATTTCACCCAAAATATATTCTATCGAATAACTAGTGTCAAAATAAATGTGATTAGGCATCCTTAAATAATTATTAAACCACAGTTGAGAATAATATTTATTTAACTTGTTAAATTAATATTTAAATGAGATGCGTGGACACACTTAGTGTGTGACACTCTAGGCCTCTTTCTCAGTGGCATTAGGTGGAGCCTGCCTAAAGTCCAAGTTTAGTGTCTAGCAACACGCCAAGTAACCCATAGAGAAAGAAGATAACGATGCAATGAGGTGTCACCTCCTACGAACGCTTAATGTGTAATATAATCCCTTTTTCCCGATATCTCGAATCAAATGGTTTCATGCTAGTTCCATCAACCCATGTGCTCGAATATTCTTTCTTTGACTTTCCAGAATTGAACTCACTCATACCTTACCATGGCCATGGATTTATTTAGGCTATATCAATTCAATCAAAGGGAATGAGATATCTACTTCAGTTATGGAACATAAGGGACAAATCCTTTCTCGCATTATCTATTATTGCAGTATTACTCGTGATGCACCCAACGTATCTTACCTCACTATGAAAAGTGTGTCGTCACAGTTTTCGTCAATACATCTAAGTGTCCAAGTTGTAATTACCATTAATAAAAATCTTAAATTCTAAGGACCAATACACACATCTGCTGATAGGAACATCCAATGACACTATGAAATGTGTATTTCCTACTAGTGGGTCTCATTCTCATAATATCCTCCTGGATATTACCATGGGTGCACACCATGAGAAGGTGCCTCAAAGTTTTATGAGTCCTCACCCCTAATGACCTGTATTATTTGTGTCCCTCAAATAACATCATTCGGCAATAGAACATATATTCAAGAACAGTGTTATGGCACTTCCGGGTTCTCATCATAGCAGGGATCCACTATGAACCTTTAATGCAACAACTATCCTTGGGACATTATCACATGCATTTTCACGTAGATGAATAATCAAGATGTGATAAGATGTTTATTTAATGAATAAATTACAATGTAGTTAGTTCTAGGCCACCAACTCTAACAGGCACCCACTTGGACTAGAGCCAACTGCTAACAACCATTAACCCGCTAGCTCTCACATGATATTCATGATTCTTATGAGAGAGGATTTTAGTCACGGGGTCTGTCACATTCTTATTCGTGGACACTCGGCTCACTACAACTTCACCCCTTTTATTGAAATCCCTCAAGAGGTGATACTTTCGGAGTATGTTCTTTGTCCGTCGATGTGACCTTGGTTCTTTTGCAAGAGCCACCACTGCAGTATTATCACAATATAATGTAATGGGATCTTTACTAATAGGCACCACATCAAGCTATTGGACAATGTTCTGAATCCATATGGCTTCCTTGGCTGCATCAGAAGCCGCTATATATTCGGACTCCGCTGTAGAATCGGCGACAACTGGATGCTTTGAACTCTTCCAGCTCATAGCTCCTCCATTGAGACAGAAAACATATCCTAATTGTGACATCAGATCATTCTGATCTGTCTGAAAACTAGCATCAACATACCCTCTGATGACAAGTTGTTCATCTCCTCCATACACCAGGAACATATCCTTAGTTCTTCTCAGATACCTAAGGATTGTCTTAATAGCAGTCCAATGTTGTTCTCATGTATCTTATTGATATCTTCCTACAATGCTTAGTGCATAGGCAACATTAGGCCTCGTACATATCATTCCATACATGATGGATCCTATAGCCGAAGTGTATGGGATCTTACTCATTATACCTTTCTCTTGTTGTGTCTGAGGACACATTTTCTTATAAAGATGTTGGCTATGTGACACTGGAACCAATACCCTCTTGGATTATTCCATACTAAATATCTTTAGTATCTGGTCAATGTATGTACTCAGACTTAGTCCAAGCAGCCTCTTAGATCTATCACAAATGATATTGATCCCTCGAATGTAGGCTGCTTTACCCAAGTCCTTTATGGAGAAACCCTTGTTCAACCAGTCCTTAACTGACTGAAAGACTGGTATGTCATTTCCAATAAGAAATATGTCGTCAAAATATACTACTAGGATAACGATTCCATTCCTATTAAACCTTATATAAACACATGGCTCACATTCTCTCAAAATGAACCCAAATTCCTTTATGGATTCATCAAATCGAATGTTCCATGACCTGGATGCTTGCTATAATCCATAAATGGATTTCTGCAACTTGCAAACCCGTTTGTCATCACCTGGTGTCACAAACCATTCTGGTTGTGTCATATAGACAACTTCCTGAAGGTTCCCGTTAAGGAATGTTATTTTGACATCCATTTTCCAAATCACATAGTCTTGGTAAGATGCTATGGAAAGTAGGATTCTTATGGATTTAAACATGGCAACTGGGGATAAGGTTTCATCATAGTCAATTCCTTGATGCTATCTGAATACTTTAGCCACTAGCCTTGCTTTATAGGCACTAACTTGACCTTCCAAGTCCATTATTCTCTTGAATACCCATTTTCATCCAATAGGCTTTACATCAACTGGCTCATCGACCAGAACCTAGACTTGGTTCTGATACATGGAATCCATCTTAGAACTAATAGATTCTAGCCATCTTGCAGTTTCTGATCTTTCTACTGATTCCTTATAGGAGAGAGGTTCATCATTGTCCAATAATAATTATTCACCATCCTTGGTGACTAGGAAACCAAATCTTTCTGGTTCCCTTACCTCTCTTGAGCTCCAACGCAGTACTTGTGTTTCTGGAACCTCTTCCATGAGGACCTGTGGAACTTGTTCCTGTACCAACTCCTGTGTATCATGAACATCAACTTTGTCTAATTAAATCTTTCTCCCACTATCCTACTTGATGATTTGCTCCCTCTCAAGAAAGAAGGATTGTCTGGCGACAATCACTTTCTTGTATGAAGGGTTATATAAGTAATATCCTTTCATTTCCTTGGGTTATCCTATAAAGATACACCTCATGACCCGGGGTACTAGTTGGTTGCCTAAGAAGGCCTTAAAAATGCCTCGCATCCCCATACACGTGTGTGCGACAAAAGTGGGTTTCCTTTCATTCCATAACTCGGATTGAATTCTATTTTCCACCTTAGTTGGTACTCGGTTTAATGTGTATGTTGCAGTTGGTAGTGCATATCCCTAAAAGGATAATAGATGATCTACATGACTCATCATCAACCTCACCATGTCCAACAAGGGTCAGTTCCTCCTTTAACTAACATCGTTCCACTGTGGTGTATAAGGAGGAGTGAGCTGAGATAGAATCCTAGATTCCCGTAGAAGATTGATAAACTCTTGGTTCAGATATTCTCCACCTCGATCTGATCGAAGCTTCTTTATCTTCTTACAAAGCTGATTCTCTACTTCATTCTTGAATTCCTTAAATTTTTCTAAGGCCTCTGACTTATACCTCATTAAGTATACATACTCATATCTACTCAAATCTTCATTAAAAGTAATGAAGTAAGATTATACACCTCTAGCTTCTACTAGAAATGGTCCACACACATCCGTGTGTACCAGTCCTAGAATATCTATGGCCCTTTCACGCTATCCACCAATAGGCGGATTGGTCAATTTTCCTTGTAAAAAAGTGTGACATCTATCAAGTTGTTTTAGCTCATTAGAGTCTAAATAGCCATCTTGGCAGAGCTTTTTCAAGCACTTCTCGTTCATATGACTGAGACTGTGATGCCAGAACTGGGTGATGTATGAGTCATGTGAGTTTGTTTCGTTATCGATTTCCAACACTTGGTTTTCATAATTTAATACATACAAACCATTATTTAAATGTGTCATACCATAAAATAAGTTGTTCTTATAAAAGAGACAACCCTTATTTCCAAATTTGAAAACAAATCTATCCATATCCAAACAAGATACATAAATTATGTTCTGGGTAACACTAGGCACATAATAACAGTTATGTAAAACCAAAATCATCCCAGTCGGTAGTGAGAGGTGGTAATTGCCAATAGTCAACGCATCCATCCTTGCGCCATTGGTAGATCGAAGATCCAACTATCCTCTGGATATCTTTCTAAATCTACTTGGTTCCTATATTTGAATACATATGTGATCCCCCGATGCTTTATCTAATACCCAATGTGTAGAAATAGAAAGATTACACTCGATAACGAATGATCCTTTAGCGTCCTGACGCTTCTGGGTGCAGTTCCTCTTCCAGTGGACTTACTTTCCACATGAAAAACACACCACATCTTTTTCCTTGAACTTCCTCTCGATCTTCCCCTTATTGGAGGGACGGTGCTCAGGGGATTCAGACCATTTATAAGTCTTTGTCCCCTTTACCTTGTCCTTCCACTTTTTCACCATAAGGACTGTGAGTTTGTCATGCCCCATGTCCTTATCTACCTGGTGAGTTAAGGGCAGAATTTCCAATCTAGGTGAAACTGGAACAAGCTCCTCTAGCACATACAATTTCCTCTCATGGTAATGGAGGACACGTAAACACATATGCCACTCTTAGAAATTGGTGCTGGTAAGAAGGTTTTCCTTCTCAAGTATGGTTCGTAATGATATGTTTGAAGTCATTTTCTTTCTATTTATACAAATTAAGATGAGAAAAAGGTTTAGTACTTTATTACAAAACTGAGACAAATAAAATTATTAATTCTTATTATTCTCCCATTATTTTATCAAAATCCAATATCCCTCACCATTGAATTCGGAATATTATGTTTCCTAAATATTCTAGTGGAAAGGATCCATATTGCCCCTTGCATTACCCCAACTAGGGTTGGTCAAGAAACTTAAAGGGTTTTAGTTAGGCATTCCAAATGCCAACTGCATTAACTCGCAGCTCCTTGCTCCGTTGAGTGGACTCCCCATTCCTGAAATCCTTTTATTTTGGATTTCCTCAACCTTTGCCTCTTGGTCACACCAAGTCCTACTGTGGCAGTCAACCCTTGATGCAAACCAAGTCAAGTCAACCCAAAACCATGAATTAGAATTCCCCGATAATTGAAATCACCCCAACTAGTGTTGGTCAAGAACATTGAACTATGGTTCGATTCTAACCAAGATTATAGAAGGCTATACTGACTTAATATTTCTTTTGAGGGATTTTATCCTTATACATAAATTTCCATTTAATTATATTTGATTACATTCTTGTTAATATTAAGTGGGATATACTTAAGTGATTAACCATGTCTAAGATAATATTTACGCCTAATCCAGTTTTTATTTTAGTTCCATCTTGCATGATTTTTTAATTCATTAATTGTGTGATCGTGACAACACACCCACAAAAAATAAACCATGCAACTGAAATAAATAAAATAAATGGTATGATCATTAGATTTTCTATTGGTTAGTTTATCTAGCCGGTTGATAAACTAACCCATGAACTAGGGGAGAAACACCTTGAACCTTTCAGGTTCTTGTTTACAGCTTTCCACCTGTCCACCTTTGTATCTCCTTGGATTGGTTTCGCCTTGGCTCATGACTTGTGTCGCCTCCACTAGCTTGGGAGCTCCATCCATTACATATGAATTTATCTCACACGTATGTGAGGGGTAAAAAGGGGTTTTTACATAAAATAATCCTTAGCCGCGCAGGCCCTACATATTAATGAGGAGAAGTCTCGTAGGCCATCAAATTTAATTTAAATAAATAAATTAAAAGAAACCATTCACATACAAAGGTCTTGGTCTAGCTCATGATCATTCATACATGCAACAATATTTATGCATAAATAAAACTAGCATTCAATTCTTTAATCGTTCTTGATTAAGATAAATCATGCTAGAAACAATTAATTATCTTTAATTAATCAATCCTTTTATCTTAAATCCTTTTCTGAGTTTCCTTGAGATTCTCATCCATCATAATTTTAAACAAATAAATTAATTTAAAATTATCCTTGTACGTAACTTGTACCTTAGAGGCAACCCGGTGAATTCCCATTTATTACGCAGATGTTAAATTAAACGCATATATATAAAACACCTATCACGTGTTGTGCCTTAGCTTTACGCCTGCACTATGGTACACATCTCAAGGGTTTGTATAATATAATAATAAATTTTAATAAATATGTGTAATTTCGGTGAGTACACGGCGTGTAGTTCCGACTACATGGCGTGTACTTTTTCTTCACCATTCATCCAAATTACACAGCTGGGGACATGGTGTGTTAATGTAATTCGGAAGTTTTTAGTGTACACAGCATGTTCAGTGGGACACACACCGTGTAGTTTTCGTGTTACACAGTTTCCATCCGGGCAAGCTGTGTACAGGGTACATAGTCCAACCCTAACCCAAATAGACTATACGCCATGTTCTGTTGGACCACATGGTGTGTAATCCGGAAACTATGTGCCACCTATTCCTGGTCAACACACGGTGTCATAAGTGACTTAGATAGGATCAATACACGGCCTGATTTGGCAGACCAGTCTGATGCATGAACCTAGACTACACGGCGTGTACTTCTGAATACACGTCGTGTATTCTGGTGTTGTATAGCCAAAAACGTTTGGATCCTCTAGATGAGATACTCTATTTTATTTTAATCAAAAAATAAAAGAAAAAGGTTGATTCTGTATGGTGAACAAGAAAGGAAAGAGGAGAAACAGATCTCAGGATTCAGATTTAAAGAACGATTAACTTTAATTGAAACAACTAAATTATTTAATGGGTAAATCACCAATGAAAAACTAAATAATTATAATCAACGATATGACCCCTCTTATACCACATGAAGGTTCCGGGCACAGTGGAATCGCGTTGGTGGGTTTGCCCAACTTTAATTTTAGCGTTAAACAACATTCAAACTGAGATCTGTCATGATATAAAACGCCAAATCTTTGAAATAGAACGAAGAAAGAAAAACAAAAGAGGGAATACCGGAACCATAGATATAGGATCATCATATGTTGGGTATAATTAATTTAATTAATTCACAAGAATTACCTTGGTGGAATTCTTTCTTTGTTGATGTGTCTGGTCATGATTCGGTGATCCGTCGTTGTGTCATAGAATCCAAGTGTAGGATTCCCCTAGCAGTGATCCACACGTGTGCGATGTATCTCCATACGTTGCCGAAGGGATCTCCGGGTGCTGGCACGGAAGAACCTTCGCTTGCGATGTCCCTTTTCGATCAACTTTTTCTCTCGGTCTTAAGAGAATTCTTGGAGGAAGAAGTTCTTTCAGGCTTGAAAGAATTCTTCATAGTTGTTGTACACAAAGATTCCTTGGAAAAGTGTTGGGGTTGTGAGGATATTTATAATCGGGTTTTAGGTTACAGAGTTATGACAATAAATAAACACGTTACGCGTTTTATTTATTTCATTAACTCTTATTGAAACCCCCATGTCGAATTATTAGTTCCTTGACATGTGCCCACACTGATTATAATTAATATCATTTAATAAAAAAATATTATATCCTCAAAAATCCCGACTGGAAAACTAAAGGGCATGTAATCATTAGTACACGGTGTGTACTCATTTTCCATAAAACAACATGGATTGTATATTTAATATACACAGCATGTACTTTTACTTTCAATTTTATTTATCTCCTCCTCCACATTTATTAGACCTTGAGTAATGGCTATTTATTTCTTAAATAAATGTAACTACATTACTCGCTAATAAACATATTATTTCTCCCACAATATATTCTATCAAATAACTACTGTCAAAATAAATGTGATTAGTAATCCTTAAATTATTATTAAACCACAGTCCGGAATAATCTTTATTTAGCTTGTTAAATTAATATTTAACTGAGATAAATGGACACACTTAGTGTGTGACCCTCTAGGCCTCTTCCTCAGTGGCATTAGGTGGAGCCTGCCTAAAGTCCAAGGTTAGCGTCTAGCAACACACCAAGGCACCCATAGAGAAATAATTTAACATTGTAATGATGTGTCACCTCCTACGAATGCTTACTGTGTAACATAATCCCTTTGTCACGATATCTCGATTCAAGTGGGTTGCATGCTAGTGCCATCAACCCATGAGCTCGATTATTCTTTCTTTGACTTTCCAGAATTGAACTCGCCTATATCTTAACATGGCCATGCATTCAATTAGGCTATGTCAATTCCATCAAGGTCCTGAGATATCTACTTCTGTAATGGAATAGAAGGGTAAAATCCTTTCTCACATTATCTATTAATGCAGTATTACTCGTGACACACCCAATGTATCCTACCTCACTGCAAATTTTGTGTCATCACAGTTTTCATCAATACATATAAGTGAGTGAGTTGTAATACCCATTAATAATAATCTTAAAGTCTAAAAAATAATACCCACGTGCGCAGATAGAAAGATCTAATGACACTATGAAATGTCTATTTCCTACTAGTGGGTCCCGTTCTCATAATATCCTCCTGGATATTTCCAAGGGTGCACACCATGAGAAGGTGCCTCAATGTTTTATGAGTCCTCACCCCTAATGAACTATATTATTTGTGTCCCTCAGATATCATAATCCGGATATAGAACATATATTCAAGAACAGTATTATGGCACTTCTGGGTTTTCATCATAGTAGGTATCCGATATGACCCTTTAATGCAAAAACTATCCTTGGGACATTATCACATTCATTGTCATGTAGAAAACAATCAATATGTGATAATATGTTTATTTAATTAATAAAGTACAAAGTATTTGGTTCTAGTCCACCAAATCCAACAAATATTTCATTTTTTTGTTTTTTATCTTTAAAATTATGTTCTATTAAAACTGCACAATAAGAAGATGTTTTTTAGAAAAAACTATTTTTAAAATATGTAATCTATCTAAGTCCAAACAGTTATTTAATTATTATCAATAATAATTTAAATTAATATCCACTTAATTATGATCCCCTAATATATTAACACTCAAACCCTGCGGGAGTTAGTATTACCATAAAGATGAAATTAGTTGAAGCCGAGGTGAGCATCGAATCATGCAATCGTAGCACCCAACATTGATTCAAATTAAAAATCTAGCTTATGTGCTGTGGTAAATTAGGGAACTTTTCTATTATGGTAAATGATGATAAATATTATTAGGTATTATATTTTAACTCTATAAATTAATCCTATGTGAACTTGTTTTACTGATTATGTTTTCTCTCTCACAATTTACACAAATTATTGACCTCGTGTGGTTTTATGTTAATTGTTTAATTGTTTAGGTAATTTAAATTTAATTAAAAACTGAATTCATTGATCATATTAAGTGAATTAATGTATCTCATTGATTCAAAAAATTTAATTATGTAGATTATAGTTAAATTTATTACTAAATAAACTACTCATCCATGGGTGGTGTAGTTATCGTAGAAATGTTTTCCATGTGCAAAGGTTTAGGAAGGGTATAACCCAATCTTATTTCTACTCATGATTACAACCCAATTATGAAGATTATGCAAAAAATAATTTTTAACAAAAAATAAGAAAATATAACAAATATAAAAATAATAAATATGTTTATTATGAAAACACAAACATTACAATGTGACGGAGAGGAAGAAGGCTTTGACAAAGGGATCCTTTCTTCAATAGATACCCTTTTTTAATTTCTTGAAGAATTAGAGTGAAACCACTTCTTATCTTCCCTCAACATAATAATTCATGTTCTAAACCCTCCAAATAGGGAAAACATAAATTTTTAGAGTGGAGGGGTGGCTAGATTTGAAGTGGTTTCATGTGTGATTGGGGAAATTCGGAAAAATATTTTATTCCATGATTCACCCCATGTTTGATGTTCAGAATGTATAAACCAGCTATCTATCTAGAATGATTAATTGTTCGAAATTTTATTCTCAAAATCCTCTCCAAATTTCATCCCAATATAAGTGAGGATTGAGATGTTATGTCACAAATATAGAACCAAAAGACAATACGGAGAAGTTGTATCTAATTATGTCAGGAATATATTTACAAAATTTTATGTCCAAATAATACATATCAAAATAATTATGTCCAAAATTCTATCATGAATTTTAAAGGGTAAAACTATAAATTTCATAAAATTTTAAAATGTATTATCTAATCGTAAATATTTTATAAATAAACATATTTAACACAATGTGATGATATTTTTTATTTATTATGAAAAAAATATTCATCCAAATTCTTTTTATCATTTTTTTAATGACATATACTAGATATGTGGGTCTTGTGATCATGTATTTTCTTGAGAAATAGAAATATACATAATTACCCTAAAATAAAAATGGAATGACACATACTTCCTCATTCGTTGAATAAAACAACTTTTAATTAAATATATTCTACAAATTCAATAATTATAGAAAATTCATCATTGATAATGAAATCCACTTAGTCCCAAAATCATTAATGAGTTCAAAGGTCATAAAAAATATATAATTTACATTATCAATATACATCACTTACTTATCATGACATAATTATTGAATCATCAGTAACATATTATGGTTTATCAATCTCTTAATCATGTGTTTTGTATTCAAATTTCACATTTTTATTAAATCAATTTTCGTAGTTGTATGAATCATTAAGCATATTTTATAAAATACTTAACAATAAACATGTACATAACAATCCATATATATTTCATAATTCTTGTTTTCCAATTCAAAAAAACAATATTAATTATTCTTTATTACAAAAACATTAACTATGATTCAAAATATTATTCCTTAATACTTATTTCCTACCATATAAAATATGAATCATGTCATAACAATTTTAAATAACAATTTAATCATTATTCTTATGAATGTTATTTACAATTCTATTTGAAAACCCCATAGATTTTATTTACAATTTGTAGCCCCTTCATTTTCAGTAGTATAACCATTACTCCTACAACATTGAGGATTTTCATCATGATATTCTATCTAAGGAAATTTATCTTCATAATTCCAATATATTTCACATTTAAAACACTCAACCATCAATTATACCTTTGGGACATGATTATTCACCTCTATTGGGTTATCTAAACATTTTATTTTTCAAAAAGAATTATTTATTTTTTTACTTATTTTACACACTCAAATCATCTCCTCAATTCATCTAAGACAACCACTTGGGAGATACATATAATATTTTCACCATTTAGGATACAAAACCTTCTTTACACTGTGGTTTTCACCTCCCAAACTACCAATGAACTTTATCATTCTATTATTTGGTGAGTTCGAGAGTTGGTTATGGTGTATGTCTTTAATTATATATCATAATAACTAATTTTGTTTAGAAATAAAATTCTTTAGTCTATCCATCATCTCATTGGGTTTCTAATCAACACATTGTCCTTCACAAACTTTGTTGACCACGATCCTTCGAGTTCATTACATTGACTAAAAAAATACATAGTGTGATTAAAAATATTTATAGTGGGAAACCACATTATAATAAAAATTCACTTAATATATTTCTAAATCATGACACGTTATTTATAATATATGACACCATTATTTTATCCTTTGTCATTTAAAGTTATTATTTTAATATTTAATGATTCTTTTATAGAGTTCGTGTGTTTCTAATGAATATCTCCTAGGAGTGTCAAACTAGGTGTGTAGAAAGGCCTATTTTCATACACTAGATGATGATTGAGTTTAGATTAATGAACACTTTTCTGAGTTATTACCCCCATGTACCTCTATTCTAGAGCCACAACAACTTGCAATATCTGGACAATGATTTAATTTCATGGATAGAACTCACACTATCCTTTACCACAATTCAATGGAATTTTATTATTCTTTGACTCATATATATAATTATCCTTAGATATATCCCTATATAAATATCTAGATATATACCAATATATATCCACAATGTTTTCGCATCCTATTTTCAAATGTTTATCTAAACATATACTCTTTGTCATTTATTTGGTTTTGTAATTGTTATCGGAGAATGTGGATCACCATGGAATGAAGTTTTGTGGTGTCTTGGAGTCAGCCTTGTTAATTGTGATGTTGAAATGAAGAAAACAACATTGGTTATTGACTGTGATGCAAGAAGATTTGTTTTAAAGGAGGCAGAGGCCATAATGTTCTATCTAAGTCAGACATGTAGATTGCAATGAAGGATTCTTTTGAGGTTTTCAATTCCAGATCTACACTAGACACTATAGCCATCAGGGATCATATTGTAGTTATTGACATGCAAGATTTTGAATCTTCTATGACTTATCATCCATTAGGGTTAAATGGGGAAAATTTCCCCTCTTCCCCTGTGATTTATGATTCATTGATGGTGATTTTGAAAGAGGTTTCCATGGTTCTAATGTAATGTGCTATTGTTATTTTACCCACTAGACTAGTGGAAGAACCTATATTGGAACCCCAATTTTTATATTTTTAACCCCCTATTTAGAATGATTCTATGAAAAAGGCCATCAAGAAATTTTGAGGATGACCCTGAGGTGTTTTATGAGATGATTGAAATTGGGATGAATTTTCTATTTCCACATCATATTTTACAAAAGGGTGATATGACTTTGATTTTTGATTATCTTTTTAGTTGGAGCTCATTTTTTTTGCCTTCCTCAAATTAGAGATGTGTTTCACTTGGTCAAGGATTCTATCATTTATTTTTTACTTCAAATAATTTCCAAATACATGAATAAAACATCAACTCTCTATCCTTAAAACCTATATGGCTTCACCTACATGAATGGTCCCTGTATTTCAACACCTCCCATGTAAGGAAATACTTATCTCAGGTTTCTGTTCGTTTTCATAGACTTAATGAGGTCATTTGGTACCCAATTATTTTTCATGACATTAGAAATAAAAGTGTGACTCTAATACACCTTGATAAGTAAGCTAAGGTTTTTCGGTTTAGACACTTTATGAGAATGGTAGAGGAGATGGATCTGAGCTCCACATTGGTTGATAAGGTAACTATCCCTACTCTCTCTGACAATATCCATATTAGCAATGAATATGAATGAAAATCCCTTTTATTTATAGAATATAGAAAAGTTTGGCAGTATTTAAAGTCATTTTAGAGTAATATCTCATGCGAGGGATGTGGGATGAAGGGTCATTCAGCTAAGCTTTATAAAAGGAATCTTAGGAGGAAATATGTGGCTTTCTCAAATCCTCTTGATTGTGATGAAAATATTCTCAAAAATTCATCTCCCACTATGGTTGATATATTGGCTTATAATAAATAAATCTTTCAAGTGCCTAATTTGAAATGAAAATGACTATTGGTGGAAAATTCTCTGATGAGAGCTAATAGTGGTCCCTCCACTAATTAGGATTTATTTTCCATGGAGAATACATCCAATTATGTTGTTTCCCCCATTGGATTAGTTGAGAGCAGATAGAATGATAACCCCACTATGTTTGGGTCTCTTGCTTGTACTAAACCTTCAAATCTTATATTTACTGATATTCTTAGTGCAGGCTTGACACATGATGGGACTGTTGTGTCAGTTATTAGACTGGATGATCACATTGGGGTTCTTCAACATGTTTATTATCATAAATAGATCAAGAATTTACAAAACCCCTCTAGGATTTTGGAGAAGTGGCGTGACATCTATGAGGGGAAAGGGATGGAAACGGGAAGTGGTGGTCCTACCTATATCAATGATTCACTCTTATCTGGAAAAGGTAAGTCAAGTGAACATTCTATTTTCACTCCTGATCCCTCTAAAAGAAGATTGAGTAAGGCCTACCCTAACACACCTCGCACAGTGTCTACCCGATCATCTTCAAAATTGTTAGGCAAGATCAATACTAATATTCTTAATATCATTAATCAGGGCATATCCCAATCTGAATGGGAAACCATTGATTATTTAGATTATGGTAATGACATATCTTATTATGATCTATATTTTTGTTCTTGACATATGGGGGAGACCTTTTTTACCATGTTCGTATCCATTGTACATTTTCATTTATTTTTAATAAATGCTCTGAAGCTTAACTTCTTGCTGGACTTGAAGATATTCTTCAAATTAAGTTAATGATCTTAAAAATCTCCAATAATAATCTTCCCATTTTGTAATCTTCATTAACATAACCTAAATATAATCCATTCTTCATAAACTTGGAATCAAAACATAAAAAAGGGTGATCTCGTTTTCTCCATATTAGTAAACATAAGAAATACCAAAACAACAAGCCATCATTACGGTATTATAACATGAGAATAACATATGAAAACCATAACCTTCATGTTAAAGGTCAAAATATTATTTCATGGTAGAAATATTGGTAGTTCATGAGGC
The DNA here is from genome assembly GCA_963277665.1 of Viscum album. Lineage (NCBI taxonomy): Eukaryota > Viridiplantae > Streptophyta > Magnoliopsida > Santalales > Viscaceae > Viscum > Viscum album. The sequence continues at coordinate 1,271,134,200 of OY728159.1, forward strand.
ATTAATCATATTGAAATTATATAACATAATCCATGAGAGAGAAACATTGGCTTAAGAAATAGATTTTTGGAATACACATATTAATATAATTTAATTTCCATAGTTGTTATGGGTCATTTACAAGGCTCCCATAGTGGAATGGATTCACTACCCAAATCATCTTAGTAGTCATGGTTGACTCCCAAGACTACCATAGTGGACAAAGTCCCTTATTGAACATGGTTAACACCCAATTCAATTCATGATTATATCACGAGCTATCAATCATTAACCAATGCATTGTATAGAGATATATTTCTCATCCATCACATAATTAATAAGATACATACATGTCCCATAAGATAATAACAAATTTATCATATCAGAATCCAAAAAAAGAAATGGGTTTCATTAATCATTAATTATTTCAAAAACCATAAAAAATAGGTATTTAAAACAATTAATAATATTAAAACCCATAAAATGAAATGGGATTCATAAAACATTCATCATATTACAACCGATCAAAAGAAATGGTTTTCATAATTATTTAATTATAGCATAACATGTGGAAAAGAAATAGGTTTCATAATAATTTTATCATTTCATAATAGTATAACCCATGGAAAAGGAAGTGGGTTCCATATGAATTTTATAAATGTATAATCCATGTATGATAAATAGGTTTCATAACCATATTTTCATCAAAAACATGAATTAATAACATAAATAATTAGAATGGGTTCCAGGGATTATATACCTAGTAAAACATAATTTACATCAAAGGATTACATCTTAGATTAAAAATGATTCGGAATGAATGCATGGAACATTTCATAAATAACAAATCCATTCTATTCTGAAATGAAAATTTTAAAACATAACTTTTTTGCCTAAATATTCTTCTTTTAAAAAATCCTTGTAAACATATAATGGAATATTTAAGAACAATTTAAAATAGTTTAAGAAGAAAATATCTTTTCTCACATTTAAAAAAAAATTAAAAAATATAAAATTTACAATGTATTGAGTAAAAATTATATTTTAATGGAACCCTAGAAAATATTAAGGGAATTTCTATATCAATGAGTGGCCATAACAGAATAAAATATTTTTCATTCCATGTACAGTAAAATAATGATTCCTTTCACATATTTGGTAATATCCAAACATTTCTAATGTGGAAAATGAAATGAATATTACATTCAAAACATTTTCTTAAAAAGACAATCATGGATATAAATATATTTAATTAATAATGTAGAGATGGATAAATTTTTTTTTATTTTTTCTAGTAAACATGGTTTATTATGAAAATGATTTTTGACCGAAGGGAAAAATGAATTCATATGTTCATTAAAAAAATATCAGTAATTAAATGTACAAAATGATTGGGAAATGGTAATATCATATTAAAATATTATGACTGAATATAATATATAAAAATATATTGGTTTTAATATATTAATACCAACTAATTCCCCTAGGGTGTCTTAAACATAATCAATCCCAAAAAATGATTATACTTTGAAATAAAACACATACCAGTTGGGTAAAATTGAATCATAAGACCAATGAAATAATTAAATTTAATTAATAGTAAAATATAATTAAAAAATTAAATTATTGTAGTTAAATATTTAAGGTTCGATATAAATAGCTTATAAAACAAAATATGTGTATAACACAACATATGTCTCAATGAAGAGAAATTGAGACAAAAATACCTTACCAATTTTATAAATTTTGAACTGAAAACCCCATTTCCCTATAGATCCTATAATGTATATGTAAATCATGATAATATTATAATAATATGTTAGGACCCGTCCTCCGAGCCCCGTTCCATGACTACCCCAAGCCCGCCTTCTATAGGCAGGAGCTGGCGAATAGCACCAATGGCGTAATTCCCTAAAACTGGAAAGGCATTACCTTTATAACCTATAAACACACCCACAAGGAAGAACATAGATAGATGAGACACCAAGTAAAATGTATAACAAAAGAGTTTTGTAAGAAAAAAGGGCCAAAATTCAAGCCCAAATGAAATGTACAAGTACAACAGTGATACAATACAACTGAAAGAAAAGGGAAGACAGCTAATAGAGCATCCTCTGAGGTTCCTAACTGAAGGGTAGGTATAGATCACCTCCATAGATCTTCACGTTCATCAGTCTCCTCCGTGTACCAACAAGACATATGTTCCACCTTCGGGTATCGTCTAGTCCTAGTACTCTCAGCCTCAGTCAGCTTTTTACGTCGTCTGCATCCAACACAACACAGTGCAGGCACAACCCATGAAGGGGTGAGTATAACGATACTCAGTAGGGACCCCAAGACCCTCAATGTATCACAAAATCCAACAAGGATAAACCAATAAGTATAAATTCAACAGATAACCTTACTTATGTATATGCTCATACATATACCTAAGTTATCAAGTGATCCATCTCAATCATGAGGAAAACACAGAGAAAACAGACTTAGCTCTACTAGGATTTTATTTTAGGGGTAGTATCAAGTAACATCCCAAGTCACATTATCAAAACCTAGACTACTGGAGAACTCCTACTCAATCTAGTACAGTGGGCCTGCCGCGACACAAAACGTGCTTCCAACTAACCTTGGATAGTTGAGGCACTCCTACGGTCGAGTACCGTGGATCTGCTGCATTAAACAGAGGCGCTCCCCACTCTGGGTCTGTCGCGTCACCAATCGGTCTCCCCCTCGTAGCCTACTAAGGTATTCCTCCGGTCGAGTACTGTGGTTCTGCCACGTCACCATGCATGCTCCTCCACCATGGGTCTGCCGCGACACCAAGCCACTTCCCACTGGGCTAGTAGAGTCACTCTGAGTCAAACAGTCAGTTGTCGTCAGGTCTCATCCAGCTACTAGGTCTCCTCACTACGTTGGCTCGTCTCCGGGAGGATCTGCCCTGTGAGCTACTAGGTGATACTCCAACTGTCACGAAGTCCCATGAAGAAGTATCTCAAGGGTCCACCACATCATTGGGGTCTCAAAGTAGCAGACAGCGTGTCATTCGGACGTCCGGTTTGCGAGTTATTAGAATTTTAGTCCCGTGGGCCCTGTTGAATTCATGCATAATCCAACCTGACTGTATCACAAATATACACCAATCTTTAGTGGGGTATACTCCAATGGACCTTCATGCTCCTTGATTTCCAGCATCGCTGACGGTTCGTCAAACAGACGTCTGGTGCCAAAGATATGGCTGAAAGAGCGTAAATGGGCCGTAGTGGGACCAAGTCTGGTCCGAACCCATTTGGGTTGACCCGACCTGACCCGTTGGGTCGGTCCCGACCCGTTGGGAGGGCTGGCCCTTTGTGTTCGGCCCGGCCTTCTCGGCCCATCCCAGCAGGCCGCGAGGGGCCGCAGAGTGCCATGAGGGGGTGGACCGGCCGAGAGGGCGCGGACCGGCCACGGGTCAGCGTGAGGGTGGTTGAGCCCAGAGGGCGCCACAGGGGTGGCTTGGCCCAGAGGCCACATCGAGGGTGGCTCGGACCGGGGTCTACGGCCAGTTTTTCTCAAAGGGACATGGGGGCGCGGCTTGGGGCGGCTCAGCCTGGGGGCAGGGGTGGCGCAGCCGGGACCGGGAGGACAGTTCGACCAGGGCGCCGCAAGGGGTACGAGAGGCCAATTCGGCATGGGCCAAACGAGGGCGCGGGAGTCCATTTTGAATGGGGTGCCACGAGGGGTGCAGGTGGTCAGTTCAGCTAGGGCACCGCAAGGAGGCAAAGGCGGCTCAGCTCGTGGGTAGCAGAGCACCGCGGGGCGCAGAGGTTGTGGGCGATGGTAGCCGCGGGCGGCGGAGCACCGTTTCCCTTATCGCCTTCCTCCATTTTGATGACCACACCAAAGAAGAATGACTGAGGGGTCGGGCCATGTTAGTTTTCCCCACACCCTCCGTGTTTAGATTGATATCAACTGGATCAACATAAAATAAGAATAAAGATCATCAAACCATTCCACAATGTTTATTCCCAAAACCCGCAATAGGAAACATATGCGGATCAACTAGTTAGAATGTTGATCCGAGTTCCTTGTTCTAGAAGTGAAGAACATGGGTATATAAATCATTCAAAATAATTCCCTACATTGTTTGTTGTTGGTTGACGTTAGCACAAAAAGGTGGACATCGATTCGTTGTAGACGAGCATGTCCTATGTTGGAGGAAGTTCTGAGGATGAAAGTCGAAGTCGAGGTCGTTCTTCGTAGTCGATGGTGTTCCTCGTCGGCGTTCTTCGTCGGTGGAGTGTTCTTCATTGGAGAGCGTAATCCTCCAAGTGTTGGGCATCACGTCACATTACCAACTCATCGTCGCTTATTTAAGCCATCCCAAAACCTCCTCCCATGCTCCATATATATAGGAGAGGGGGGGTATGTAACAACCGTGGAATTTATGACGGTTCATTTATTAGGAACCTTCCTAAATTCCAATGACGCTATTACATAATTTAAAAAGGGGGTCAGGACAACTAATTTATGTTGGCGCAAAGAATGGTGCTGTGTTGGCATAATAAATGCAGAGGATTCTCAAGAGGCTCCTCCACATTAATGATAAAGTTGAGAGGTTTATCCTTCATTAAGATGGGAGTTGGGAGGTTTAGGCCCTGGGTGGTCCCCACCACCATCACCTCTCATGGGAGGTTAGGGTTTGTTGGTCCCCACCACCCTAACCTCTAATGGGAGGTTAAGGTCTGGTGGTCCCCACTTCCCAACATCCACAGGGAGGTTTAGTTTTAGTGGACCCTACCCCCCAACACCCACATGGGTTTCGAAAAAAATAAAGTGTCACACACTTTTATTTTTTATTTTTATTCTTTCACGAAAAACCCAAAAACTATCTTTCACCCTCTACCATCTGTCGTCGAGGTGAAAGTCTCCTTAAAAGAACACTGGCACTACGAGTTCAATGGTTCTCTCAGAATTCAATTCCGAGCACCGGTTCAAAAGTTACCAAATGCAGCTCACGCGTTTACTAAACGTACCTGAAAAAAGTTTAGAAAATTATTATCAGTCACCCTCAACCCGCTCCATTCAGGGTTAGGCTCTGCCTAGGTGAAACACGCCCCAAAGAACCCTACTGTACTCTTGAATTTTCAATCTGAGTTACTGTTTAGATGTTATTAATTTTACAATAAAATAATTGTCAGTTAATTATATTATTTGCGACCAAAAACTAACTTTCTCTGGTGGCCCTTACCGACCAAAGATGGTATCTTCTTAAAGAAAACATACCCTCATGAGTTTAGTGGTGGTATCAGATTTTTAAATCGAGTTACCGTTTTTGAGTTCTAAGCATTTTAAAAGTAAAATAATTATTTTACTTATTTTATTTGCGATTATTCCATTTTTGGGTTTTCTCATAGGAGGCTCGTGCCGACTAATCATAAGTTGCACCTAGGGTAAACCTGTCATCCTGAGCATAATGGTGCCCTCAAATTTCTAATCTGAGTAACTGTTTAAGAGTTATTCCATTTTTTCAGGAAAACTACTTACAGGTGTTAACGTAAGCTTAAAAAAACTTCAACAGATCATTCTGGGCACTATGGGCATTAAAATCGTGCATCGTCTGATTTCGCAGACTCATAAAATTCCAATTTATTAAAAAAAATCATGGACATTTCAGGTATTTAAATTCTCCCCACCTCATGACTCTACGTCCACGTAATCCACAACTAATCTAGGTAAACAAGTGGGGGTACTGTGCACACATCAGAGCCTCCCACTCCCATGTTCTCTCCTAGAGGATCTCGTGCTGCCAACAAATATGCACTAGAGGTATCGACCATCAATGAAGGACCCTCTCTCGTTGATCCTCAATCTCTAATGGAACCTCTGATAAAGTTTCCCCATCATCAACGTCCAGCTCACTGTGTTCGATGACATGAGAAGGGTTGTGCACGTATCTCCTCAGCTGGGATATGTGGAAGACATCATGCACCCGGTGCAACTGAGGTGGAAGAGCTAAGCGGTAAGCCACCTCACCAACTCTACTGAGCACCTGAAAATGCCCGATGAATCACGTAGATAACATGTCGCCTTGGCCAAATCTCCATATACCTCGTTGGGGGTGAGACCCGTAGGAAGACGTCGTCGCCATCCTCGAACTCCATAGTTCTTCGTCTCCTATCAGAATAAAACATCTGCCTGCTATGTGCAATCTCCATCCACTCCTGGATGATCTGCACTTTCTTTGTGGTATCATGTACCATATCTGGTCCCACAAGTGCTGACTCCACTGGGTCTGTCTAGCACAATGGTGATCTGCAATGTCACCCGTATAACGCCTCAAAAGGTTCCATCCCAATGGTGGAGTGATACATGTTTTTATATGAAAACTCCACCAAATTTAAGTGATCCTCCCAACTGTGACCAAAGTTGAGGACATAAGCATGCATCATGTCCTAGAGGGTCTGAATGGTCCGCTTAGTATAACCATCCGTCTGAGGATGGAAGGCGGTGCTTAAATGAAGTTGCGTCCCGATAGCCTCATGCAACCCCTTCCATAGCTGGTAAGTAAAACGTGTGTCACGATCAGAGACAATCGTTGAAGGTACTCCATATATCCGCACAATCTTCTACACATAGAGGCATCCCAAGCTCTCTACTAAACCCTGCTCTCTTATCGGTAGGAAGTGGGCCGACATGGTGAGTCAGTTTATGATCACCCAAATAGAGTCATGTCCCCTGGATGTACGTGGAAGTCATGTCACTAAGTCCATGGATATCCCATCCCACTTCCACTCTAGGACCTCTAAAGGTTGAACCAAGCCTGCTGGTACCTGATGATCTTCCTTCACTTGCTAACAAATGAGGCATCTAAAGACAAACTATGCAACACTTTTCTTCATTCTCGGCCACCGGTGTTGTCTTAGGAGATCGTGGTATATATTCTCCACTCCTGGTTGTACCGATAGATGGGAAGTGTGGAAATACCTCATCACATCCTCCTGAAGTGACACTAGTACCATGGTACATCCCATGAAGTGAATGACCTACTCCCAACCTTCTGAAAATCCATCAGTTGCATTTCATGTGGATATCTGAGTACGTCGTGTCTTGCAGTCAGTGCCTCCGTGCTATTCCTCCCTGACTTGCTGAAGGAGTGGGAGAGTGACTGTAAGATCCTGAAGAAAAGATTCTCTTTTACAATCCACAAAGGATATATACAAAGCGGCTAGCAGCTCTATCACCTCACTCAACATATGTAGGCCAGACCTCTTGCTGAGTGTGTCTGCTGCCATGTTCCCCTTCCCAGGAGTACAGAATATCTCAAAGTCATCTTCTACTGCCATGAGGGTGAGGTTCTCTGACTCACGAGTGATTGGCTACACTCTCCTATTCATGTGTTTATCATGTACTTCATGGGTTTCCTTTTTCTCCGACCAAGGAAAACCCCATCCCAACATTGTAGATAATCCACAACCTCTTTGCCTAATACAGTCAATCTTAGTGTGAACCGTGTATGTCAAGTACAAACCCAAAATAACATTATAAGGCCTCGATGCTGCCACCAAGAGGTTCCAACTAAAACTCTGGCCTCAAGGGCCAGATCACACCATCAGCATAAGTTTTATTATCGAGCCTCCTCCCAAAGGTATCTCCAGATGTGAGGGTCAAGCCAATGGTTTAACCAGAAACTCTAGGTCCTGGACAAGATTCGTTGAAGGAAGGAATGATTGGTACCTATGTCTACTGATACGGCAGCCAATAGTAGAGATATAACGTACCTCAAATCATTCCTAGATCCCTTGAGTTGCATTCCTTGACAACATGAAACTTCTCGCTTCCCATGTCCTCCAACTCCCTGAGCCTGGCAAGGTCCACAAAAAAAGGGGGTTGGTTGTAACATGTTGAAAAGTACACCACCTCATGCTTCTCTCCTAGATTTGTTTCCATGTCTGCTACCCTGCACACTCATTTTTCCTTAACACTTATTCTTCCAGAAATATTTTACATGTCCAATTATTTGAGACTAGCGTCAGTTTCCTGCTTTCCCACTCCTAACATTCATTGGTTGTATCCGTTCATCCAAAGACCATTCAACCAAAAAGGTTCTCTCTAGAACCCTAACATTAGTAGGAATGCATAGAGGAATAGTGATGGATCGAATGTCCTTTAAACACACCTCGCTCAGAAGTTTGATCTCTGAAGAACTGATCGTACCGTATCTATCGAGTACCAGGAAAGATCAGTACGCCTCGATGAATACTCAGCTACCGACATGTCGTCCTACTGAAGCTGTAGAAGTTCTAGAGAACTCTAAGCCACCTCCTCGAGCTAGTCCTCAGTCGCCTGTGAGTCGGGCTTTCCTTGGAACCTAAGGGGTATCTGATGCTAAAACATGTGTATGGTACTAAGCCTACATGTGTCCTCTAATGGTACCGCTAGCTGTAACTGATGACCAAAGGTTAGTGATATAGCTGGAACACTACCAGAAGGTAATATCTCGGGAAATGGTCCACGTACCGAAGCCTCATCACTAAGCGGACCATCCTCAGGGTCACTCACTAAATAAAACTAGTACCTAAGATCACTGTCTGCTCTACTGGTGTCTCAACTTGATGGGAAACTATAACAATCGCCTCCAGCCAGCCCTCAGTTGCGTGGGAATCTATCTCACCTCGAAACCTCAAAGGCCTCTACTACTGGAAGTCATGCAACACGCTGAATCGGCATGCACCGTCTGCCAGTGTGGTTGGTGGTATCTTGTGCCCAATGGGTGGTGGTGCTACTGGTACCCCACCCAAAGGTGCCAATATAGTAAGAGGGCCCTACATTGGAGCCTTGTCACTCTGTGGGCTGTCAGTACGTACAAATATCGTAACTCTAACTGTCTGTCTATATAGAGGCATCCGGAATGAAATAGTTGTGATACGGTAAAAATATTATACCTGGTGATCTGACCTGGTGAGATGACTTAAGAAATCACAAAGAAAACACACACGCAATCAGTGTTTTCGTGCACTGAGTCGGAAATCATAAGTCAGGGTCCTGGTGTATGGATACATTGGTCGCCGCACCAACACTGGACTCACTACACATAACACTATTGCTTCACAAAAAATATCAAATCCTATGTTCTGCGGTAGAACTGACTCCTCTAATACGAATTTGTCACGACGCGTCCCCTGGGACCCGTGTCGTGACTACCCTAAGCACGCCTTCCATAGGCCAGGGGCAGGCGACTAGCACCAAAGGTGTAATTTCCAATAACTGAGAAGGCATTGCCTTTAAAACATGTAAACACACCCACAAGAAAGCACCCAGCGGGAAGAAACACCAAATAAACTATATAACAAAAGAGTGTTGAAAGAAAAAGGGGCCAGAATACAAGCCCAACTAGAAATTAATAATACAACGGTGATAAAATACAACTGAATGAAAAGAGAAGACAGCTACTGGATCATCCTCCAAGGTTCCTACTTGAAGTGTAGGTACATATCTCCTCCACAACACTCCATGTTCGTCCGTCTCCTCCGTGTACTGAAAAGCCATATGGTCCACCTATGGGTATCGTCCAATCCTGGAACTCTCAGCATCAGTCAGTATTTTCTATCATCTGCATCCAACACAATAAAGTATGGGCATAGCCCATGTAGGGGTAAGTATAACAATACTCAGAAGGGACCCTGAGACACTCAAGGTCTCCCAAATTCCAACAAGGATAAACCACTATGTATGAAATCAACAGATAGTCTTACATAGGTATATGACTATACATATACCTATGTTATCATGTGATCCATCTCAATCATGAGGAAAACACAGAAAAAAAGGCTCAGATCAACCGGGATATTATTTTAGGGGTAATATCATGTAACATCCCCAGTCACATTATCGAAACCTCAGATGCTGGAGAACTCCTTCTCAATCGAGTACCATGGGCCTTCCGCGACACCTAGTGCGCTTCCCACTAAACTTGGAATATTGAGGTACTCCTCTTGTCGAGTATCATGGGTCTGCCTCGTCACACAGATGCGCTCCCCACCGTGGGTCTGTTGCGTCACCAAGCGTGCTCCCCCTCAAAGCCTACTGAGGTACTCCTCCTATTGAATATTGTGTTTCTGTTGCATCACTAAGCGTGCTCCTCCACTGTGGGTATGCTACGTCACTAAGCGTGATCCTCCACTGTGGGTCTGCCGTGACACCAAGGTGCTCCCCAATGGGCTAGTAGAGTCACTCCGAGTCAAACAGTTAGCAGTTGTTAGGTCTCAGCCAGCTACTAGGTCTTCGCACTATGCTCGCTCGTCTACAGAAGGATCTTCTCCATGATCTACTGGTCGATACTCCAACTGTCACAACGTCCCACGAAAGAGTATCTCAAAGGTCGGCCAAGTCATAGGGCTCTCAATGCAATAGACGGTGGGTCAATCAGATGCATGGTCTGCGAGTTATTAGCCTTTTAATCTCGGGGGCCTGGTTGGATTCGTGCACGATCCAACCTGACCATATCTCAACTATACCCCAACCTCCAGTGGGGTATACTCAAAGGTACCATAATTCTCCATGATTTCTAGAACTACTGACGGTTCATCAAACAAACTTCTGGTGCGAAAGATATGGCCTAAAGAGCATAAATGGTTTGTGGTGGGCCTGGGTCTGGTCCGACCCGGTCAGGTCGACCCGGGTGTGGTCCGACCTAGTTCTGGTCGACCCGGCCTGACCCGCTGGGTCTGGCCCAGCCCGTTGGGTTCAACCAGGCCTGTAGGCCATGAGGGGCCACAGAGAGCCATGAGGACACGGTCTGGCTGCGAGGGCACGGTCCAGCCGCGGGTCAGCGTGAGGGCAGTTCGTCCTGATGGGTGTTGCGGGGGCGGCTCATCCCGGAGGGTGCAGCGAGGGCGGCCCTGCCCAGGGCATGGGGCCAGTTCATCTTGGAGGGAAACGGGGGTGCGGCTCGGGGTAGCTTGGCCCAAGGGCTGGGGTGGCGTGGCCCGGGTTGAGAGGCTGGTTCGGCCAGGGCTTCGAGAGGGGTGTGGGTGGCCGGTTCGGCCAGGGCACCGCGAGGGGCGCAGGAGGCCGGTTCGGAGGGGGCGCCGCGAGGAGGTGAAGGTGGCTCACCTTGGGGTGGCATCGTGGCTCTGCGGCTCAGCACAACGTCCTTTTGGAGGTGAGGTCGTGGGTGGTGGAGTGTCGCAGGGCGCGAAGGCCGAAGGTAGCGGTGGTTGTGGGTGGCGGAGTGTCGTTTCCTTTGTCGCCTTCCTATACTTCTAATAACACACCCTTTAAGAATGGCGGAGGGGTCAGGCCATTTTAGTTTGGCCCACACACTTCGCGTTTACAGTGAAAGGAAGAAGCTCAACATAGAATAAGAATGAAGAACATCAAACCCTTCCACAATGATTATTCCCAAAACCCGCAAAAGGAAACGTATGTGGATAAACTAGTTAGAATGATAATGTGCGTTCCTTGTTCTAGAATGGATGAACATGGGTATATAAATCAATAAAAATAATCCCCTACCTTGTTCATTGTTGGTTGACATTAGTGCGAGAAGTCGGACGTCAATTCATTGTAGACGAACACGTCCTAAGTTGGAGGAAGTTCCGAGGATCAAAGTCGAAGTCGAGGTCATTATTCATAGTCGAAGGAATTCCTCATCGGTGTTCTTCGTCGGTGGAGCGTTCTTTGTTATAGAGTGTAATCCTCCTAGTGTTGGGCATCGCCTCACATTACCAGTGCTTCGTCGCTTGGTGAAGTCATCCCAAAACCCCAACCAAAGCTCCATATATATAGGAGAGGGGTGGAGGTATGTAACGATCGTAGAATTTATGACGGTTCATTTATTAGAACCTTCTTAAATTTCAGCGACATTGTTACTTAATTTAAAAAGGAGTTCAAGATCATTAATTTACGTTGGCGCAAAGATTGGTGGTGCGTTGGAATAGTTAATGTGGAGGAAGCTTAAGAGTCTCCTCCACATTAATGAGGGATTTGAGAGGTTTCTCCCTCATAAAGAGGTGAGTTGGGAGGTTTAGGCCCCGGGTGGTCCCCACCACCTTAACCTGTCATGGGATGTTAGGGTCTGGTGGTCCCCTCCACCATATCCTCTCATGGGAGGTTATGGTCTGGTGGTCCCCACTTCCCAACTTCTACAAGGTGGTTTAGTTCCGATGGACCCCACCACCCAACAAGCACATGTGTGTTGAAAATAAAAGAAGTGCCACAAACTTCTGTTTTTTATTTTTATTCCTTCATGAGAAATCCAAAAACTAACTTTCACCCTCGACCATCTGCCATTGAGGTGAAAATATCCTTAAGCAAATACCGGCGCTGCAAGTTGAACGGTGCCCTCAGATTTCAATTCTGAGAATCTGTTCAAAAGTAACAAAATGCCGCTAGCGCATTTACTGAACGTACCCAAAAAAAATTCAAAAAATTATTAGCAATCACCCTGACCCAAGCCGGTCGTGGTCAGGCCTTGCCTAGGTGAAACAGACCCAAAATAAGCCAACGGTAATCTCATATTTTCAATTTGAGTTACCGTTTAGAGGTTATGAAATTTATAATAAAATAATTGTCAATTAATTATTTTATTTACGGCCAAAAACTAACTTTCTTTGGTGGCTCGCGCTGGCCAAAGTTAGTAGCTTCATAAAAAAAGAATACCCTCACCAGTTCATCTGTGGTCTCTGATTTTTAATCTGATTTACCATTTGTGAGTTATAAGATTTTGGGAAAAATTTATTTAATTATTTTATTTCCGATTATGCAATTTTTTGGGTTTTCTCATTGGAGGCTCGCGCCAACTAATCTTAAGTAATTCCTAGGGTAAACCCGCTATCCTGAGTGCAACAGTGCCCTCAGATTTCTGATACAATTAACCGTTTAAGAGTTATTCTACTTTTTCAGGAAAAGTGCTTATACTCGTTAACATAAGCCTAACAAAACTTCGACGGATCATTCTGGGCACTCGGGGCCTCGGAATCGCGCACCGTCAGATTTTACGGACTTGTAAAATTTCCATTTATTAAAAAAAACTCATGGAAATTCCGGGTCTTTACATAATAATATAAAAAAATTAATTGGTAATATATACAACACATAAAATAAATACGTGGTGAATATCGCTAGTCTCACAGAATAAAAAAGAGAGACATAAATCACTTACCATAAGTTGTGACTCCCTTCGTACATTTTATAAACATATTTATAATAAATATTTGATTATTATACTTATATTTAAGAGAAATAAATATATTTATAATTCCATATATTACTTACATTAAAAAATTTATTTCCTGTCAATCGACATTCCATTATTAAAATTATGTTTTCACGTAATAATTGCATGATTTCTCACATATGTAATTGTTTTTTATTTTTGGTCCGCTTAATATTATCATGGAAGCCTAATATCATGACATTTGACCATAATATTAATATTATATGTTACAAATATATATTATTTATGGTGATACATAAAATATATAGATAGAAAACGAAACAGTTAATTTATAAAGATGGTAGGTCGTATGTATTCATGAATTACGTTTCCATTTTTTCAATGGATAAAATAAAATAATGGTAAATATATATTTCTATAAAATAATAAATTTTTATTTCAAATATATCACATATTTTTAATAGAATTACCCAAATTACCTTCCCTAAAAAGAATTAGTGAAAAAACAATAACATTGCATTGCGGGGCGGTAGTTAGTCGTACACATAAAGGGCGTTATTGTATTCCCATTGAATTGAAATTAAGAAGTAAAATGTGATATCTAGATTATATAAAATTAATGACATCATAAATATACTATATAAATAATAAACCCATAATTCATTAAATCATTAAGATACTATGATGGAAAATGAATAAAATCATTTCATGATGTGGTAGTCCGACGTACAATCGAATGATGGTTTCATAACTCATTTGGTGGAAGTTTATATTGTGGTAGGTAATAATTTTAAAAAAACAAAATATCAGTATGTGGATAATAATTTGGTTATTATATATATATTTTGTAATAATATTTTAATGATGCGGTGGAAGAAATAAAATAAAACCCTCGGTTAGGGAAGTTACCTCTTCATTAGACAATAACTTTTCATTTTCACAAAATGGTTTCTTAAGATGAATTTATAATATATTAAAGGATCGTAGGATATATATTTGTGAATCAAGGTATTTATTTTGGTATGTATTGTCTTACCCAATTGGGTTTATATGATTGAAGAGGAGAGGATATGGGGTAGCCTTTTATAAATGAGGTGAGTGGAACACTTGTAATAATTGGAATAAAAAAGGTGTACCTATATCTTCAAAGTTCAAAAAGTCACAAAAATAGGACATTATCAATACATTGAGGTTTTAATGACTAAATATGCCCATAAAATCGGTGTATAACATAATTGGAACATTTTTTACCCTAATCGTTTTACTTTATTTACTCGGTAAACTCATTTTTACCTTAACCACACTAAATAATTTTTATACTTTTTATTATTAATTAAAGTAAGAAATTAATTTTGAACATGTTATAACATATATGTTATTTTTATTAAAAATATGTAACCCATTTTCCTAAATTCAACTCAGATAATTTTAAAATTTTTATTTAATATTAAACTCGTAGAACTGGAAAAAGAACACATTTTCAAAGAAAGAATCACTAAAAGATTGAAAAAAAATTTATATTTAAATTCAAAATGAAATAGTTTTAAATGAAATAATTTTTATTGATAAATATATAATTTTACTATTATTAATTTTTGATAATATCATAAAATAATTTGTTTTTTTAAAATTCATTAAAAGAAACAACAATTCTTTATAAAAACATTAATTTTCCCAATTCATTGAATAATTTAACTTCTCATAAAATTCTCAAAAATTCAACATAAGATATTTTAGACCAGATGATTTCCAAAATTAATTTCATTTTTCTAAATAAATTGTGTAAACATTTTAGAAATATGTTTTGAATTAAGTATGAAAATACGACAAAACTTTTTTTTAGAAAAATACAGTAGTTAATTTGAAAATTATATTCATTCTTATCTTATACATTGGAAACACAAAATATGAATGTTAAATATTATATTTGATATATAATATATAAATTTCATTAATATAATTAAAAAAATGTTATTTTTTAAATTTGTATTTGAAGAATGCTTTTGTCTTTAAAAAAATAGTTTTTTCATAATTTTTTTTTATTTACGAATTTTTTCTATATTATTATATATTAATTTCCCAGAGAATAAATTATTATATATATATATATGAGAAAAACAGATTTTAATTATTTATTTAGTTCTATTTATACCCACCCTTCTAATTTCAAGTGAGAACTACTATGTTATATAATAATATTTTAATTGCATGTATGGAGTACGATCAGCAGAAGAATGTGCTCTACGCGCCTGGGGTTTTTCAAATTGAGTTGACCATTAGGCCTCCTGGTGCTGGATCCTCGGTGGCGCCTCTGGATTAGTCGACCCCTGAGCCTCCTCCCATCCCCCCAGCGGCTGGTTCCTCCTTGCCTCAGGCTCTCCCTGCCCCCCGCCCTAGCCCCGACATCCCATTTCCTTCATGGAAGCATTGTGCTCCTCGTCCAGAGGCTCTCAGAAGTCCTGCTTCCCAGATGTGCGGTTGGATGCTCCACGGGCGTCTAGGGAGGGTCCAGTCTATTCAGTGGAGGTCCCTGCCGAGGCTTTTGAAGATGTTGTTTCCTGCTTGATGTGGACCTTTGTAGCGAGGTGTGGATCTAGGAAGCCTCCTCTCCCTGTTTTCAAAAGGTTTGTGGACATCTTGGGGATGCAGGCCCCAAATCTCATCTCTTTGGTTCACCGAAACTCAGTTTTCTTGGTGTTGGCTTCAAAAGGGGACTTTTTGCAGGCATGGTTCAAGTCTCCCCGAATCTTTGGTCGATGGTGGTTCAGCCTGACCCATTGGTCGATGGAGGTCCATAAGGGTTGGGAAAGTCCCCTTGTTGCAGTTTTGGTCACCCTCCCCTGCCTCCTGCTCCCCTTCCAGAATGGTGGCATTCTCAAAGTCATTGGTGACTCTCTGGGTGGTTTTCTCACGGACGACAGCACGCATTGTTGCGAGGAAGATTCTGTGGCTCGGGTGTGCGTGCAGATGGGCATATCCTTCTATATCCTAGACAATATCTTGTTGAAGGTGTCGGATGAGGTGGATTGGATCCAGGAGGTTGTTGTTCCGATCTTCCCCTCTATCTTCCCTCACTGCCTTCTCCAATGCCACTCCCCCCAAGTGTGCAGTAAACAACCTCCAAGCACCCGTCGACAAGAGGCTAGAGGCACACAGGGTAAGGGATCTGTTCAAGAGGTGCCTCCGTTTGGGTCCTCCTCCGATGTGCAATTGGTGCTTCGGGGTCCTCCAGGTAATCCCCCCTTGGATATCTCCACCACAGGTGAATCCCCCCTGGACCCTCACCAGTGAGTGTGGCCTCCTCCAGCTTGGCTCTCGTTCCCTTTGTTCCTCGGGTTTCCTCTCCCCTTATGAATGGCCTCGGGGACTGTCTAATCAGCCCTTCCTAAGTGTTTTCATAGGGCTGCCTCCTCGAGCACATAATGAGGATTCCATCCCTCTTCCTTAAGGCCATGAGTCTTCCCTCTCGGTAGCCATCGTTCTTTCTGAGAGACATAGGAGGGAAGCTCTTAGGGCCGGGAGGCCAGGGGGCGCTGCCTCCCCCCAGCTCTGAATGCTGTTTCTGTTATTAAAGCCCATGAGCCCACTCAAGAGTGGGTTCCTGACACTTCTTCTCCTCAGTTTTCTGAAGTTGAAGCCCCTACAATTTATCCTCCAAGCTCCCCATGGGGGAAGTCCCTCAAGGACTCTATTCACAGGGCTCTCCCTTCTCCATTCCCATCCCCCTCGTCTTCAGGGGTATTCACGAGGCTGCGATCAAAATACAGGAAAATTCAAAACAAGGAGTGCACATTCTCCCATATGATAGAGACCATCATGCCTGGGACAAAGTCGGGCCACACCTTGCCCAATTATTCCGCTGATCATCTGGAATGCTTGTGGCCTAAGGGAGCGCGTGAAAACGGATTTCATAGCTTCGAAGTCTAGGAAGAATAATGCTCGCATTGTGGCCATCCTCGAACAGAACCAAAACCATGCTTAACTCACAGAGTTCACTTGGAAAATCAAGATGCATGCATCCATTCATGAAGACCCTATGAACCGTCACATTTGGATTTTCTGGAATAATGATACAACGGTGGACTTGGTACAGGCGGGCGACCAATTCATAACAACGATGGTTAGAAATGGTACAACCCACTTCTTAGTGACCTTTGTGTAAGGTAGTTGTGGAATGCGAAGGAGGGAGTCACTGTCGAACGATCTTATCACTTTCGACCCAGGTGATCTTATTTTGATCATTGGTTGAGATTTCAACACCATCACGTAACCGGATGAAAAGATGGGCAGGGGAGCTTTCCCCCAGAAAGAGAGTATGGATTTCGCCCAGTTCAGGGGGGATAACAGCCTGACGGACATGGGGTACTCTGGTGACCGCTACACTTGGTGCAACATCCAAAAAGTGAGTAGGTGATGCTTGTGTGGGCAGGACTGCTGCGTGGCTAACTTGAATTCCATCACTAGCTTTCCCAATGCCACGGTCTGTCATTTGGTGCACGAAATATCTAATCACTCTCCATTTCTTTTTTCTCTTTCTCCAAGGCAGGACAACAATAAAAGGTTCAGATTCTTGGACCCCTGGACTCGCATTCCCGGCTATAAGAAATTGGTGTCCACGTCAGGGGGAGGCCCAACGCAAGGACACTCTTGAGTGGCGTTACATAACAAGCTAAGGCTGCTAAAGCTTGACATGAAGGCATGGGATAATGATCTTCCCCCTGTGGATCAAAATATCGAGGAGATCTAACGGGATGCCTAACGAGTTGAAGTCAGCTTGGAGGAGAGCTAGAATGAGGCGACCTTTACTACCATATCGTAGAGAAAGATCAGCCTAGCAGAGATGATTCTTTTGGAGAAACGCACGTCCAGGGATAACTCAAGGGTGAAATGGCTTTGAGAGGGGGATAAGAACTCGGCATTTTTCCATGTGTGCATCTGGGAGAAAAGACGGTTTTCAAAACCTAACATCTTACTGAAGATTGGGTCCTACACCGACAATAGGAAGGTGGTCAGGGCGATGGAAAAATCGAACTTCAATGAACTCATGGCTAGTCCGAATGGAAGGATGCTGAATGGATATCCCGAAGGTAGTTCTGGACTCTAGGACGTAATCCCTCGCCTGATTTACACACATGAAAACGACTCATTGGAGACATTGTCGGATGAAGGGGAAATCAAAGAGGCAATGTTGCACTGTAACCATGATAGCGTGCTGGAGCCTGATAGTTTTCCAAGATCATTTTACAGAGCATCGTGGGAGCTAGATAAAAGATACATAGTGGTTTCAGTACAATATTTCTTCCTAGGGGGAACTCTTCCGAGGGTGGCTAGCGCTACAACTCTAGTGATGATACCAAAGATCAAGGACCCCTCCTCCATGCTCGACTATAGGACAGTAAGCATGTGCAATGTTCCTTAAAAAATCATGGCCTGCACTATCAATTTGAGATTGTCGATGTACCTTCCTCGACGCGTTTCAATGGAACAACATAGCTTTTTCAGGGTTTGTTCCATCCAAGGTTCAATCGCTTTGGCACAAAAAATGTTGAGTGATATCAACATTAAAACTCGCAGTTCCAACATGGCGGTTAAGCTGGACATGAGTAAGGCTTATGAAAAGATTTAGTGGGGGTTTATTAACAGAGTGCTCGTGATAATGGGTTTCCCCACCTGGGCTGCTAATCTCTTATTCAGATGGTTCAGTTCTTCATGGACGGTGGTCTATTTCACGGGGAGAACCCATGGATTCTTCAAGGAAACACAAGGTCTCCTACAAGAAGACACCCTATCTCCATGTATTTTCATCCTCATGCAGGATTCTCTAAGATGTCTCATGAACAAAGCAATATCTAGTGTGGATATCCTCCCATTCTACAAAAAATTTAACCTCCACTCAATATCCCACTTGATGTTTGGGGATGATACAATTATTTTCTCAAATGATTGAAAACTATTTGTTCGTAGACTCAACAGGATTCTAGAGGAGTATTGTTATTGGAGTGGCAAGATTATCAACAAATCCAAAAGGAGCCCCATATATTTCCAACAAATGCACATCTAGAAGGGAAACACACTTTTGCAGTTGGCTCGACATGCAGCGCAGATACTTCCCAATGGAGAACCCTGGATCCCTGATTGCCTCAGGAAGATTGAGAATCCTTGATTTTGATCAGGTTGTGAACATGATTAGAAGTCGGGTCTTTAACTAGAAGATCCACTAGCTCTCCTATGGCGGCCAGATAGCTTTGGTGAACAACGTCTTTTCCGCTATACCAGTGCATGCGATGGCATCAACCTATGTTCCAAAGGGAGTCATCAAAGCCATTGATGTGGTACTGACTATCTTTATGTGGGATTCTCTCTCTGAAGGGAAAATTCAATAGATTTCATGGGACAAGATGGCCAGACCCATCGTTGAGGGTGTGTTCAATGTAAGAAGCTTATGCGACATGATCCTCGACTTGCATGCTGAACTCGCATGGGAATTCATTGAAGAATGTTTTCATTGAGGGAATGTAATGTCACAGTCGGCCATGTGTAGTGTGGGTACGGTGAGTACCCATGGATCTCCTCTCTTGTCCAGGATACTCCCTCTAATTCCAAGCCTCCAGATGCACTCTCGATGGGTTGTTGGAGAGGGAAACATCCATTTTTTGTCATTGCAACTGGGTAGGGGATGTGGTAGGCTTCCCTGGATGTCCAAACCCTGACATTTCCATCAAGGAGGCATACCAGTACCCATTGTTCATCAAATGTTGTACTGAATGTAGATAAGTTTGAAACATATCAGTTAATCACTTTAAACGATGAGCTAGACAAATGTTTTTTCACCCCTTCTACCTCGGGGAAGTTCATAACGAGGGAATTCCACAGGACCTTCTTCTATCAAGATCACCATGATGAATGTAATGGGATATTGTGGTGCAGAAAGATACCTACAAAATATAGTTTCCTATATTGGAGAATGAGGAACCAAGATCTCCCTATGGATGACAACATCAAAAAACTGGGTATTCCTCTAACATCTTGTTGCCAGTGCTGCATGAATAAGAATGAAGAAGGCATCAACCACATATTCTTTGAAGGCAGCTGTGCTCAAAAAGTATGGAGGTACTTTCGATGTTCCATTGCAACTTTCTCCCATGATCCTCAAGATGGCACATTCTTGCATCACTGGTTGCATGGAACAAATGGAAAAAGTCAGAAAAGGATGGCTCATGCAATCATCTTCAACGCGGGCTGCTGGTGGCTGTGGATTTCTCGTAACTAGGCACATTATGAGGGGTCATCTTTAACAGTGAAATCCATAACAATATGAGAAATATTCCTTCTGATCGACCTGGTTAATCACTCTAGCAGCTGGAAGGATTCCCCTTCCCTAAGGATGCTCTAAGTGATTTCTCTGCTCACCCAACCCCTCACCAGGCAGGTACAGTGGGTGTGGTGGAAACCCCAAGAAAATGTACTAAAACTTAATACAGACGGTTCTTACTGCGTGGGGGAGATGCGAGGGGGAGGGGTGGTCCGTGACTCCTAAGGCAGTGTTATACATTCTTTCACAGCCTACTATGGCCTAGGAAATTCCATGCAAGCGGAGGCCCAGGCTGTACACACATGCCTAAATCTTTTCAAGCAGCGGAAGATTGTTCTATCTCATGTTGAAATAGATTCCAAGATTATACACGAATCCATGTAGGGGAAAGGCCCTACTCCGTGGGTGATATCTTATATGATCTGCAAGTGCTGAACCCTCATCAAAAGCAATTCATGTGTTTCACACACATAGAGAGAGGGGAACAAGGTCGTGGATCATCTTGCCTCTTTGGCTGCCCAAGGATCCAATGTCACCTGTCTTAAAACAATATATAGCTTCAAACCCGAGGGGGTGAATCTGATTCGAGGGAACACCCTTGGTCATCACTAATTTTGACCCCCTAGTCCTCATTTTGGTTTGCCTATGTCCCTTGTCCCTTGGTCTATTGGAATAAAAATCTAATGTTATGATGATGATTGCATGTCATGTTTTGATAAAAATCATTTTTACCTGTAACACAATCTAAAATCACCATTGCATTTAACACCATCTATGTAAAAAAATTAAATTCATTTGAAATGTTATTTTTCACAAAATATTATTGTCACTTGGTATCATCAAAAGACCATCTTTTGGTTGATTTGGTCGATTAGCAATGGATTTTACAAAAGGGGTACAAGAAGAACTTTTATTCATGTTTTTTTTAATTTTATTCCATTGTATTTTTTTATTCCACATTAAAATATGAAAAATAGTTTTTATTTTAAATAATAAATTATATTAATTTACTATGATTTTAATGGAATATACATATAAAAAAAAGATAGTGTTTCAAAAAACATCCATTAATTGCTAGTATAACCACATATGATGAGGTTTTTATAAAACTATTAAATCATTAATGAATTGTTACAATGAACCATTATTTGGGTAAAAATAAAATTAATAATGATATTATATTATCATTTATATTGATAAATTGTTATATAATACTAAAATAATTAAAATTAATAATTTTCATTGTGATCGATAAAATTGGCCAAATTAACAGTCAATTTAAATACAACATTTATACTCCACAAACAATGTGTATGTTAGAAAACGATATTTATATTATGAAAATTGGATATGTTTGAAATAAATGAATGCCATATAATTAAAATTATATAGTTATAAACACATTTTCCATGAAATTTTATTATTATGAATATGATAATGTGAATTTGGTACCGTCAAACAAACATCCTCAAGAAAATGTACATTGCTGTAATGATTAACTAGTTTGTAAAAAATCTAAAAGAATAAAAATAAATGAAAGAATCATAAAAATGGTTCTGATTTAAGATTTTAATAAATTTAATTGGATTATTTTATATTCAGTCACACATACTATATCAATTGATGAATCAATATAATGGGTTCCTTTTACTTTATCCCTTTATTTTTGGATAGATTCTCTCCCTTTATTTATCATTATCCATCTCTTAGTCACATTTTATTATTACATGTTTTCTATATGTATTTTCTTTATATATTTTTAATTTATATTACCCTTAATATTTTTGATATAATTTTTTTTCCATGTCCCCTTTCTTATATGTTCATTAATGGACCCAAAATTAAAGTTGTTTCCTATTTATAATTTATTTTTTTTATTGCGTTTTTAAATAATTTAATCATTGATGATGTCTACAAAATAATAATTTTTTAGGAAAAATTATTCTATAAAATTTCTAGTATTATGAAAACCCTTAAACTATTATCTCATTTAATGGTTTTTTTACTATTACTTAAAAAATTATTTAATGAGTATATTATTTCTATCCCTTTTTTCCCTTTCATAAGAAATTTTTTACATGGGGTCTCTATAATAATTATCTATATTAATTTAATAAATAATAAGTGTCGTAATATCCTTAATATAATATTTTCATAGAAATCATTATGATATAACACATTATTTTTCTAAAAGGTATTATTATGTTACTCATGTCATTAATATGGATTTTTATTATGATTTTGATTTATATATTATTTACATTTGTGGAAGACATATTAATGTAAATTTTATGGGGGATGATCTCACTATTTTTTCAACTCCCACCGCAACTCATAATGCTTATTTTCCGAGAGATGAACCATTAGTTTAGAAATGGGTGACATAGGGTGGTTGGATACTTCCTCTTCACTTGACCACTATAATTTCTAAGTTAGTGGTGGAATTTGACAATATGTTGAGACCTAGTCTAATCCCCCTATGGCCGAGGGACTAGGATTTATTACTACCCTTAGTATTGAGGTGCATACTGGTCTTTCTAGTTCCGACATGAATGATCATACCTTCTCTAAACAATAGTTGGGGGAGGTGAATGAAGGGAATGAGGATCCAATGTAAATGTGTACTCTATCCTAAAGTAGAGGAACTAATTTTTGGTATATTTTTTTAGATTTAACATTATTAAGTATTTTTTTAACCTTTCTATAAAGACTGGGGATCAATTTTTTTCTAATGAATGGAAAATGGAAATGATTAAAATGAAAAGGAACCTTTTCCATGGGAAGGAACCAAAGGTCAACCTATCTGATCAATTCCATTAAAAGGGAACTGGAGAATTAGTTGATGAATTTTAAGGGTCGGATAATAGAATTTAGTTTTACAATAATTTTGATGCTGAAACTTTACTTCACATAATATTTCATTCAGGTTAAAATAAAATGTTTAACATGGTTGTAATAGGTTACTTTTAAGTCAAAAATTTGAAGAAAACATGAACTCAAAATGACCATTAAAATCTAACAAAACATATGATTACCATATTAGTGAGTAGAGATTTGGGATGTCATAAACCGACCCACCAAGGATCTCCATGTTCGATGAAGGTCAATATGAAACTACTCTAATAAAACCTCCAAAGGCCAGGGCATGATGAAAATTAATAAAATGAATAACAAAAATTGGAGGTATTTTCCTATGTATTTTTTGTCAAAAAACCCAACCGTATTCATGAAGTAGTACATAGGAAAAATATATATGACTAAAAATTCTAGATTAATATTCAAGAATGTGACAACATCTACAAAATTTAAAATTGTATGATATTATAATATCAAAAGTAAAGATGAAAATACACAACCAATCATAAATGATGTCATAAACTAATAATAACTAAAAATGTAAATGATAAGAGAGTTGAGCTCCAGATATATAGTCTCCAAGCACCATATATCATCAAATGCACCTAGGTATCCCCTATGATCATATTTAACTCCTTCTAACATAGCTATTGTCTGTAGAAGACACAAAACCTATGGGAAAATACCAAGTAGGGGTGACTGTATACATACCTAGTAAGATTCCTTGAAAACTGAAGGGGGTTAAATTTGTGACATGATCGAAGTGGAAAACTCAGTCCATTGAAATATGTAATCAAAATACAATTTATAGGAAGATGAAATGTTCCCTAAATTTTATAGGAGGGTTCCACACATTAGGTATAGGACCCGTATCCTAATTAAAAAAGATGTTCTACTTAGTAGGTAGAGGGATCATGCCCTAATATGATAGGATATTTCCACTGAGTATGTAGGGGACCCAGGCGCATAGACAATTGGAGGGTTCCACCATGTAGGTATAGGAACCATGTCCTTGTATGATCAGAAGGTTCTAATCCGTAGGTATATTGAAGACTCACACCCTATTCCATTAGGGAAGTTTCACTATATATATAGAGGACCCATAACCATCAATAGTATGAGGGATCCACTCTATATATGGATAGAGGACCCACACCCCAATAATTTTGGGGGTTCCACTCTAAAAATAGATGACACGTTCCTTGAAACAAAAAGAGGGTTCCACTCATCATATGGATAGAGTACCCACACAATTGTCTACTCAGGGGGGATTTTATTCTATAGGTATGGGACATGTTCCCTAATACTAAAGTATGTTTCCACTCTTTAATGATCGTATATCATCACTATCATCATCGAGTGCTTCTTAAAGAAGCATCACACTCAAAACAAATCTCAAATTTTTTTAAAAGACACTATAAAGTCCAAAATATAGTTCAAAATAGATATACATTCAGAATAGGATACTTATGTTCCAATATCCAATTCCAAAAAATAGATATATGAGAGGTATAAATTTACATAAAAAGGAAGTACATAACATGTAAGGTAGTCCACACGGTGTGTAGCCCCACTCCTATCTTTAGAGATGAATCCTGACTTATACATATATCATTTTCCATGTAGTACTACATGGAATATAAGGGTATCCAATAGAATGAATTAACCCCCAGAGTCTGAATAATATTCTATTGGTCATGACTATGTACACTGGCCCTATGTTAGTACATGGTGTGTGTCATTCCATGTTTAGGTTTGTGTACTCATATAGTACCCGTCATTACTCCAGCATTGATTCACATTGTGTTTTGGGGTCTCACATGATCTGTGAAATTTAACTCTCCAAAAAACCATAGTCATCATGACCTGCAGGCTACACACCATGTTTACTTCATACTAAATCTCATGTGGTCATGTCTTTCACAAAAATCCACGTTTTGTTCATGTGTCAGCTTTTTGAATCAACAATCACTACTTCCTCCATAAATTATGTTTGATATCTCAGATCTAAGTCCTTCTATGGATATTCCTTCACTGATCATTGATTTCTAGGGTTCAGTCATCAGAGATCGGAAATTCAAATATCCCTTACAAGACAATAGTTCCTCTTATCGACTCTCGTAACATTCCAATCTTTCCCAAACCCATATCTAATAGAAGCATCACCCATGTCTTAGAACAGATCATGATAAATCCACAAATCACAAAAAGAATCATTTTTATTAGATTCAATATGAATCTATGGGTACTATCATGCTTGAACGATGCCAAAAAAAATGATCCATGACCCTGTATTTTAACAGTGAAGAACGTGACGAAGAAAGGGGAAAAGAACCATTATAAAGGTGATTACATTTCTGCCCAATAAATCTCATCCAGTTATTTTATTTGTGGGAAAACAAGTGTGATAAATGTTAAATATGGATATAATAAAATTAATTAATTATTTATTTACATACCTATTCCCATTTGAAGGATTTAAAAATTATAGAAATCAAAGAATAAAAAATTAATCAATGTTTGGTTAATTAAAAAGGGATGGTATCAATGAAAATAAATGACCTTCGTTGATATTTTATTTTTTGTAGATTAATGTATTATTTAATTATTTTGAACACATGATAAATTAAATTTTCCTTAAATCAATTTGATATTTTTGTTAGTCTATATATGATAAATTACATAAATATATTTAAATTAAATTACCATAGAATCATGATTATCATGAATTATACCAGCAAATTTCATTATTTCATTATTATAAGATATATATTTGTTTAATTTCAAACATGATGAGGTATCCAAAAAAGATATATAGTGGTTTACATAATCATAGGTGATAGACCGGTGACTATTGAAGCAAAAAATGACGGTCTTGGTTTTTATGAGTTTGATAGATGTATTGATTTCATGAATATAAGAAAGATTTTTCAAATTCTTATGATTAATGTTTCTTGTCTTTTTATTAAATATGTTGTTATTATACTAATACTAGATAAACCAGACACTAAACACTAGTGTTGATTTCCTTCCCATGTGGGTGATAATATTATTTTAATCATTTCTAAATGAAGGTAAAAATGGATGAGCAACCCAAAACCAGGATTAAAACCCTCAAAACCATCAAAAAATTAAAATTAATTCCTACTAGTAACATTGAAAAAATAGGTGATTAGTATATTTCATATGCAGATCAATCAATAATGTAACGTAGATACCAAAATTACTCCTATGAATTAAAAAATAGCATCTATTGGAACCACAAGATATCACACATGCCAAATGAGAACGAGAAACATAGTAGGGATCATTATGTCCCAAAACTTGGCCCTCAATGGATGCACCCCTACTATAATATAAATGATTTTGGAATAGTTATAATAGTGAAAATATACTGAAATATCTATTTAGAACCATTAATGGGCATACTTTTCCGTTAGGTGGATTTAATCAAGGAGAATCCACCTCTAAAAAGTGATGATGAATGAAGAGAATCCTTGAAAGACCGTAACATTGATGAAGGTGATGTTGGGTGTTGGGAAGTAAGGAATAAATAAGGTAGTCTTTGTGTAGTTATCCTTCCACAAAATAATACCACCTTATTAAATAACTTCTCTTGAGTTTTCTATGATAATGCATAGAGAACACTTGATGCTAAACCAAATCAGAGAGGAAAGGGTGGGGAAGTTCTATATTTCCTCGATAACTTTTCCATATTTGCTCATCGTTAAATAATATAAATTAGTGTTCCCACCCATGATTTCACATGAAATCATGGATTTCATTATTTTCAAAGTTTCTTCCATGGTTTGTTCCCAACTCCTCCCTCAAAAATCTGAGATTTTTGAACAACTATAGCCCATCCATTATTTTCCCCCACCAAAAAAAAAATATTGAAAATAAATAATTTATTTTTTTATGATATGGGTAATATATTTTTGAAAATTTATGATAGAAAAGGAATGGAAAGGGATGAACTAAATGATATAGTTGATAAGGGTTATCCTACAATTGAAATATAGGAGATGCATTTTCTAGTTGAAAATTCATTCCAAAAAAACATCACATTGTATTATCAAAATGGATAATATTATTTATACATTATGAAATAGGATCTCCAAGGTAAAATATGGGGAAGGATCTTAGGTTGAACCCCGACATATATTCAATTATTATTACATTAAAGAGAAGATTGATTTGGAAATAAATATGGTTCTCATGGAAAGACTATTCTGTTCACCACTCAATTTCACATTATTGGAACTATTATTTTTCAAAACCCTTGAGGGAGGTACATTTCCAATTCATGAATAATATCATGTCATCAACATTAAACAAATTATAGATAATTATATCCAATACCTACATATGTTTGAGGAAATAATCTCAAATCCAATAACATTGGAAATGTTTATAATAAAAATTTCTTATGAAAAGTAATATGGAGTGGGATATATGGGTTAACCATTTCAAAGGTATCTAGTTTATTATAGTAAACTTATATTTCTATCTCACAGTGATAGGGAAAACTGGATTGAGGATTTCAAATGAACCTAAATTTCCTACAGATTATTTCATAATCCTTTTTTATAATAAATTTGAGGACAAAGTTCCATTTCATCATTTCATAATAATGTATAATTTCTACCATAGGCATAATATTGGAACACACCTCTTTCATATCTATATCATGGATCATTTCATTAGTTAAAGAAAATTTCACCTTGGATTATCTTGGTTTTAATAAAAATGTTATGTTAATTGCAACCCATGTGCGGTAAAAAACATTTAACATTTTCATTCATGATTTTCATAAAATTTTCATAAGGTAAAATGAATATACAAACCATGAAAAACATTTCATGAATAGGGGAGTTACATACTATTTTAATAAGGACAAGGGTTTTTGTAAAATAGCTCTAGGTAAGTCACATCCAGTAATAAAATCACTAATAGCCCTTTTCAAGCCCCCGTTAATTATATCTAATATAGTGATGTAAAATGAGATCACAAAACCGTTGTTGTTGTGTGTGAAAACTATATTAATGATGATGATATAATTCCAAATATTTTCCCAACCAAGTGTTGAATATAGAGAAGAATTCATCTCCTATGAAACCAAGGATCTATCAATCCTAAAAAATAAATCATTAAGGGCCCCACTCATATAACCTCCTCATTTATGAAATTCTTCTTTATCTATAAGGTTATGAATATATTTTAACATCATTGGTAAAAATAAATTTATATCATTGAAATAGGATCCATCACCATTCATCATGATTAGAATTTTTGGTAGCCGTTTTTATTTGATACTTTCATGAAATTATGAAGATTTCCTTTCACCTAACTGAATCCACCACACTCATGAGCTCTCTTAGTAATTAATTTTCACATTATGTATCTTCATATTAAGAATCCATTATTTATCCATTAGAATAATTAAGTAATCACTAAATATGTACTTTAGGAATTTCTAAAAGGATGATATTTATTTTTATAGATCCATAAAAACTGAGGAATCTAAATTGATTCTAAAGGACCATTTCATTAGATATTTCATCAAACGTTTTAGTTCATTTTATACAACATACCATGGCTGATTGTTCAAATGGGAACCCATGAAATTTTAATCTATGAGAAAAATTAATAATTCTTAATTTAGTTATAAAAAAATATAGATTTTCTATTCTTATTTCCACATCATCCTAAATATTGTATGATAGTGTAATGATCCAAGATAGATCTTTACATATGGTTATATTTGGAATTATGAATGGATGATATCTATTGGATATTCAAGAAGAATCCATTAAGGTATCTCTATAGCCTAGGATAACCTTGGTTTTTATTGAACAATGTGACCTTGTCTCCGGATAAACCAAAATTAAGAATGTTTATAAAGGCTATGAAATATTTTATGTATGATATGGAATTCATAGAATAATGTTATGCACATATTTTCTCAATTTTGTGAATAATAGAGTTGTTTTCCACTACTAATAACCACGGTAGATCCCCATATTTAAATAGCTATATTATTCCCATTGTTATTCATGATCCCTTTCCTCCCATTTTTCATAAAAAATAGAAAAAACATACGACAGTATGAAGAAGAAAAAAATATCCTTAAAATTTGAGAACAGTAGTTAATGATATTTATGTTGAAAAAATATATCAAGAATATCTATATGTTCTTGTTGTTGGGGCTGTTATGAAATAATTTACTAGATCTCAATGTTTAGCTGAATTAGCGGATCTAGTTGATTTCTTTTGGGATCAAGATTGGAAATGACCAGAATGGTGAGAGACAAAATCTTATTTTGAATAAACATGAATTTCATAGGATAAATAATTCCACTAACATTCAATATGATTATGAAGTTTATAACTAAGTAGAGGGTAAACTTTTATGGCCCTTGAAAATGAAAACATATGGGGAATAGAGTCTTTCTAATTGAAGGGATTTATCCCAAACCCTTGTAGTGTCAACATGGTTACTAGAAGAGGTTCTATCCTCTTTTTTTAGTTCATGGAATTCGGCATCATTGTGGTTTAGGGTCCTTATCATGCACATAAATAAGTTTAAAAGACATTGAAACGATGTGTGGGGAGGGGTTAAACATATAACCTGTAAGATCTAATTAAAATATATTGGATAAAGAATGACAAATATTCAATGAATGAGATAGTAGGGTCGAATAAACTAACCTACCTAGGGAAATATTAATTGAGGGTAAAACAAAGATCCAAACCTTTCTAATAGATATACATAAGAGTATCCACTAATGAAGGAGACTAGGCTAATTTATCCTATGGGTTGGGGAAGGGACTAACCATCTATGTTGGGTAGATTTTAAGAACCATTGGAATAAGCGATCAAATCTAAAGTGGATATTAGGGTTGTTGGAACCACCAACCCATCATAACCACCATCCTTTTCCTTTGATAGCCAATTATCCTCTACTAACCTATCACACACCAAAATATGGGTTGGAGGAATGACTTCCATTGGAATATTTACTATGATAGTGGCTGATATATAGGGATAATATTGGGTGGATCCAAGATCTGAGCATGAATGAGGTATGAAATATTTCACAAGATTATTTTCCATATAATAATAGATGGGGTTACTTTATAGGAAATGTACTTTCAAAATACCACTATATAGATAAGAAAAATATGCTAAAAAGATAAATCATCCCCTCCTAAAAAAGGCTTATTGTAGAGGTAGCTTTATGGGATCAAGATCCATAGATATTCTGGATTCTTTTGTATTAAAAATAAAAATGGTAGTATATGTTTTATAAATTATGAACATGAGGACCTAAAAAATTATCTTATGAGTCAAAGGGTTATACAATGGGAGAGGAATCACTAATCGGTGAAGCAAAACTACACTAATGTAAGAGTCTTTACTAGATCGTACAACCACATACCATAACAATTTATTGTATTTGGAAACATCGAAATATAAAAAATTGGTCCATAGGTAAACTACACCATCTACCACTATAAAAATTGTAATTTTAATCATTTCAAGACATATCACACATAATACATTTATTTAAAATATGGTTAATGGAATCATAATAATGGGATAGAAAAAATTATTAGTAATTGTTTAAAAGAGAGATAAATTTGCATGAAATGAATATAAAGGTATAATAACACAAGAATAAATGTTCAAAAACATACTATGCATATCAATGATCATAATATTAATTTATGGATAAAGATTAGTTTATCATATGACCTAAACCATTAGGGAATAAATGAACTTGATACAACAAAGAATAAAAATGGAATAAGACATTGATTATGGCATACATGTAATAATTGAAAATAATTTCCATAATAGTCAAGGATCATTTCCATGCCTATCATAGTAGAATTTGTTTACAACCAAACAATCATAGAAGTCAATGTTCACTCCCATGAACATCATAGTGGATATATTACATTAATGAATCAGCTCTCTCTTTATTAAAGTCATGTATATCACATGAGATATATATTAATACCCAATGAACTAGAAAGGGATATAGGTTCCAATAATCAGATAATGAAAATCATATATCTGTTTTCCACAAGATCATAAAAAATTAATCCTATAACAACCCAATAAATGAAATGGGTTTTATAAATATTTCATTATACGATAACCTGAGAAAATGTGATAGGTTAAATAATCATTTCATCATTTCATCATAGCATAACCTGCGGAAAAATAATTAATTTTCTAAATAATTTAATAATAGTATAACCCATGGATGAGAAATTAGTTTATTAAATTCATTCAATCATAAAAATAAACCATTCAAATAAATAAATAATATGGTATTATTGGATTATATCCCCAATAAATATTAGGTTACATAAATGTATATAATTTTAGATAGAAATTGATTTTGTTCGATCCTTAAGAACATTTCTTGAGAAAATGAAAAAATTTCCATTAAAAACACTTTTCATAACCTAAATTATTTTTAAATCATTTTAGTTGAAAATAATCTCGAAAACATATGAAGGATGCTTTAAAAAATTATTTAAATTATTTCATTATGAAAATTACCCTTACACTATGAAAAATACAATTTAAAGCATAAGACTTTTTCAAAATAAATTACCTAGAGAATAAATATGAAGAAATATTTAGGAGGATTCATATAAAATAAGGGACATGTTTTCAGGAATTTTTTTTGATATCTTATACATCATGAAACATATTCTTTTCAAATTTTTGATAAAATCCAAATCTGCATTGTTTGGAAAATGACTTGATGATTTCTTTCAAAAAACTTTTTTGTAAATATTCAAAAATGGTTAAAACTTTGTTATGAAATTCATTTGATTACAATAAAACATCTATGAAAAGATTTTTAAAAACATTATTTTGGAATAAAATAGATTTTTATTCGAAGAGAGACGTAAAGTAGAACTTTCTTAAATTATAACCTATTAATTTATGAATAAAATATTGAAAAATGGAACTCTTACATGAAATATAATTAATAAAAATAGTATAATAAAATTAATGAGATTATTGATAGATGGTTATTTTTATATTATCATAATAAACATAATCATAAACATTATGAACGAAAGACAAGACTATAACATAAAATCATTATGAATTTACTAAATTTTAATTGTAAACCAAATGAGAGAATAATAAAAAATGGATCATAAAATATCATGAGA
Source organism: Viscum album (assembly GCA_963277665.1). Classification (NCBI taxonomy): domain Eukaryota; kingdom Viridiplantae; phylum Streptophyta; class Magnoliopsida; order Santalales; family Viscaceae; genus Viscum; species Viscum album. The sequence goes on from OY728159.1 coordinate 1,271,166,707, forward strand.
ATATATAAATTCCATATATTACATGTCAATGAGGATATATATACTCTTCATGAAATATTATAGATGCATGACCTAATGTACTTCCCAAATATTTAAAATTGAGACAAAAATAACTTACTATAATTCTTAAATTACATAATACATGTTCAATCATAAAATATATTTAATTTAATTATATTATAAATATATTATATAAAAATAATTATATATATAATAAAATAAAATATTTTATTGTGAAACTTAATTACACATTTTTTAATTTATTCCATTTTAATCTTATGTTTAGGGTAATAACATCTTTGTTTTTCATTTATGTTTTTTGTATCTTAATTTGACCATAGATTCATCATATCTATAATTTAAAACAAAATTTAAATATCATATACTTATTATATATATATTTATATTAATCCATATAATTGTTTGACAAAAAATGAAATACACTATTCACAGAGACGGTTGGCCTTACGTACGCATGAAAGTCGTTTCCATTTTCATAACATATTGAACGAAATAATATAAAATGATATATTACCAAACCAAAATAATCTTTTTCATGAAAATAAAAAATTTGCAATAAACTAATATTAATTACTTATTTATAAATTATGAAAGAATCACATCGCTTGTGAGACTGCAGTTTGTCGTACCAACGATCCACTTTATCATATTCCTAAAAAAAGGAAAGCATGAAAGTATATATGATATCATAATTAAAAATTAATATTAATTTCAAATATATCATATATATATATATTAAATAAATAATTATGTTCATCCATGAGAGTAGGTAATGTAAAAACGAATGATATCGGTTTGTGAGGTGGTATTTTTTTGTATACATAAATGATGATTTTGTAGCGAATTCGATAGAAGAGGAGATGGTTTTTTGTCATTACCTTAACATAAAAATATCTTAGTGTATGTAGTATAATATTTTTATTATATCATCATGGTATAATAATAATTTAATTAGGTGGAAACATAAATATTAGAAAAATTCTCGTTGATAACTGTAATATCTTCTTTATGTCTCCTAAGGATTGTACCAAATTCTATCATATGTTGGAATTATATCAAAAATAGGGATGCTAGGATTAGAGGAGGGAATATTTTAATTTATTTGGGATGGTATATTCCGATAAGAATGTGTTTTATGGTGTGAAAAAGAGAGAATAATGGGTGGCCATTATAAGTGAGGTGAGTGGCAAAATTGTAATGTTTTTGAATGAAAGAATTCCACCAAAATTTTATTCATGTAAAAAATTCCAATAAAAGATAATTTATAATAATAGAATATATAATGTCGAAATATTAATATAAAATTCATTTCATTCAGTTTTGGGTTATTTTTTTATAATTACATATTTAGTTCAACCCTTCTTGGTAAACACATTTTTTACCTTAATCGTGATGAATATTTGTTTCATGTTTTTTCTATTACATTTTGTAAAAATTATTTTGAATTTATTATATAATATAATTTATTATGATTATGAATATGGGATCCATTATTTCATATTCCACTCACATAACTATAAAATTGTAATTTAAAGATATCTCACAAATGTGATGAAAACCGGGTTTTAAAATTAAATGTGTTCAAAAGTTTACATTATTTTATATCAAAATTTACCATGAAATTGATTCTAATAAACTAAATTGTATTAATGGATATATTCAACAAAAAAACTACAAAAATTCATATTTTCATAGTTCAAATAATAACAATGGGCACTAAGACCATGGTCATAGGTTACGACTACTGTTTTGGGTAACCGTGACCACTATCGTCATGGCAATAGGTCCCGGCCTAGTGCCATGGTTTTAACCGTGGAAATAGGCCCCAAAATTCACCATCGTGGTGATTGACCTATAGCTATTGTTTAAGCCATGCTTATAGACTTGGTAAACTATATAAATAGCCTAAAAAATGTTCCTGCCAAGTTTTAATCCATGCACCTCTTGTTTTCCAACTAGTGGCGCTAACTACTACACCGCCAAACGCTTCACACACACACACACACACACACACACACATATTATGATATAAATATCAATAAAAACAATGTAAATATCCATAAAATATTGGTAGTAGGCCTTCCCGCCATTTTTTTGGTGGGATTTTTCCCCGTGAAAAAGAGGGAACCCTATAGCCACAGTTTTCGAAAATCGTGGCTATAGGCATTCAAAATATATCACCAATATCCACATATATGAAAACTGTTCCTATAGGATACGAAAAACAGACCTATATCCATGGTTCTAAAATTGTGGATATTGGTCCATGTCAGTAGCATCATTTTATAGTAGTGTAATATTACTTTGAACCACATTTAAGAAATAATTTACCTTTATAAATTAATTATATGAAAATACCGATCTCAATTAAAATTCAATATTTTCCACTATGCATCATAAAATAAAACATATCAAAATAATCCAAAATATTAATCCAAATATAATCTTTAAATTATAACATAAAAAATAAATTTCTTTTTATTGAATTAATTTCTTAAAATCTTAAAAATTATTTTAATCAGTTTTCAAAAATAGAAATAAAAATCAATTTGTTGAGAGAATTGTATTTTCGAAACAAATAAATATTTAAAAAAAATTAGTTCTTTTTTATCAATATTTTTTCTATATACAATATAATTATAAAAAAATATATTAAAATTATTAATTAATAATAATAATTCTATGATTAAATTTTATGTTACAAAGAAATTTTTAAATAATATTATTAATAATATATTCATCTTTTATTAAAACGTAGTGTCCTGTGTTACACAAGATGAAACTATGTTATCTTTTGTGTAAAAATAACATATTTTTTCATATAAAAAACATAAAATGGAGTTTCATGTATTTAATCTTAACATGTTGTATCTTGTATACCAAGGTATAAATGAAATTTAATTTATTCCAAATAATAATAATTCACAGCAACTCAAGGTGTTAAATTTTCCCCACCATAAAATTAATTTATCCCTCAAAATTCATCACTTTGATATTAAAAATGATTCTTATTCCTCATCATATCCTAAAAATAACATGTATAATCATTAAAATGATCCTTTCACTAAAAAACAATTACTAGGTTAGTCATCTTGTTTCTTATAACATTCTCTGTACAATCCAGAATCATCCTAGGTTTTTTCTAATAAGAATGATCTTCTAATAGTTAGAGGAAGACTATGATTAGTAAATGTGAAGGGACATGGTTTTAAATCCTAATGAAAAATACTTGAAACACATCATGTAAATGAGGGAGGTTTAGTGTATGTTCCCGCTGATAGGATTCCATCCTATTAAGATTAATAATTTCAAAGGGGTTGATATGCTAGGGGATTAGTTTCAATTTCTTCTTAAATATATTACAATTATTTAAAGAAAAATCTACTAGATATATCACATCATTGATTATAACCATAAATTTTCTATTGAATATCATCTTCCTTATGTTGTGTTGAATGGATTTATTTTTATTTTCCATTTTTTAGTTATATTAGCTCTAAATAACATTCATTATCCAACTTCATTCCAACACATTAGAGCTCTATATTTTATTCCATAATGTTATTCATAAGGATATGTATGAATTCTTGAGTGAAATCTATTATTTAAAGAAAACTCAACTAGAGGAAGGTTTTGATCCCCAAAACCATTGAAATATAATGAATTTGTATCAACATATACTCTAGGGTTTTAATTATTCATTCATACTAAACATCTATATGATAACAATACATATTTCTAAAAGATAACTCTATATCAAGATATTTATAATACATATCTTGAATGCTGAGGTAAATGACACATCTCGATCACACACAATGGAATGAGGTACTCCATGCAACCACACAACATGATTAGTGTATATCCTAGAAATGTAATCCAAGGAGATTTCTTCTCTAATAGTAATAAAGTGTACTGACTTAATATGTAGATCAATAAAAATACTTATATAATTATTCCCTTTAGAAATTTTGGGGATTCAAATGAAAAAATCATTGGATATGTTTTCCCATTTCAATTTTATTATATGTAATGTATGAAACATACCCTTATATTTTTTTCTTTCAACCATAACTTACTGACATACCTAGAACTGATATATAGACTCTACGGTATCTCTCTTTATGTAATCCAACTAGAAGTAATATTTCAAATATCCATACATATTTTTAATTTCTAGATGAATAGTGAGGGATGAATTGCTATATTTCTCTATAAAATCATTCTAAAAATATTGTATGGATAAAACTCATTCATTATTTTTAAACAATATAATTCCATATTGATCAAAGTTAAACTCAACAAAATTTCTATCCTTGTTGTGTAGATCTAAATCTTCCTTCTAATCCTCTGTAATAATAACTTGAGTATACGGTTAACCATTCAATTTCAAAAGATAATATTTCCCACATTCTACATTATTTACATACCTATCCATTTAAAATCCTTAAATATTGTATCTTTTTTATTCCTCATCATGGATATGCTAACATGATACTTTCAACCCCAAGCTTCAACCACCCTACTATATTTTCCAATTTGGAAATGTATTGAGATTCCATATTCATCATTCAACTATCACCATCAACTTAAGAACATATTTAACTCCTTATATGTGAATACATACATAAAATTTTTATGATCGGTATATAAAAAAACATATTCTCCATAAAGTAAATTCCACCATATAATTGATGAAAAATTTACAACAATTATCTCCAAATCATGGGGGGGGGGGGTTTATTTTGTTCACGAATGATCAATTTTCCTGAGGCATAATCTATAAATATTTCATTTTATATAAAAACACAACTCAATTCATTCTTTCATGGATTCATATTGATTAAAAACCCTTCTCCACTACAAGGTAATGTAAGCACATACATGTGTACAAATATTTTTTCAATTCCTTAATATTCTCCACACAGTCATATGTCTCAATGAACATTTAACCCTTTTGATTTAACTTGGTTATATAATTAGATTGTCATGAGATATTATCCACAAAAAATTAATAATATCAAGTTATCTAAGAAAACTATGGATCTCAGCCACCACGGTTGGTCTATTCTAGTACTGAATAGACTCCGTCTTGGATGGATCTATTGATATATCCTCTCTTTGAATTTTATGACACAAAAATGAAACCTTTTTAACCAATATTCACACATTTTAAATTTTTCATATAGTTTTTTCTTCAATATGATCTTTAGAATAATTCTCTGTTGGTATTCATACTTTTCATTTTTCTTTTTATAGACAATAATATAACCTGTAAATACATACACAAGAAGATCATGGTAATAAATGAACACTCTTTTCCTTAAATCCATGAAGGTAGCTGTGAAAAACCTATATTTTTATAAAATATATTTTAATAATAATTTTATTTCATTAGTAGCTTGTGTTTCACGTAACACCATGATTAAATAAATCATGATGTAATCCTAAAAAAATATTATGATAACCTAATTTTTATTTCCTAGCCACTAAATTGGAGGGTATTAATAGGAATAACCATATTATGCGATATCATTATTTAAAAAACCATAAAATAAAAATACTTTTTTGTGATTTCATTTTATTCTTCAAAAATATGTTTTATTCAAAAAATTATTTTATTAATTTTTATGATAAAATACATACAATTCAATTATTAAATTATAGAAAATTTAATTGAAAAAATAAGATACATTTTTTAATTCAATATATTAAATATTTTAGGGGTATTTTTTTATAATGTTCTAAAAAGGATTAAATTTTAATAAATAGTGAAATTACTGAATTATATTGAAAACAATATTTCATTATAATGTATTTACAAAGAAAAATTATCTTTTTAATTAATTTTAAACATTAATGAGTTAATTATGATTAATGATTATCTAGTTATGGTTTTTGAAAATGATTTTAAACTTGAATAATTATGAAAAAAATTGATATTTTAAAAGGGATTTTTTCAGAGAAACTGTTTTCCTTGCATTTTTTTTGGTTGAGATTTAAATTTAATTAAAAACAACAAAAAAAATTATTTTAATATAAAAGAGTGTACATAACACTCGGAGCACAAAACAGGAAGAATACAAGAGGTTAAGGGGTCCTGAAGTGATGAAGCCAAAGGGCGTCCCCTATAATGAGAATCTTCCCTTCCTTAGACTGTGAATTAAAGTCTGATGGCTGGATGATATGAAGACCCATAAAGTCCATAGATGCGAGATGATCTGCTAACATATTACCCTCACCTCCCAAGCCTGAAAGATGTTAATTTCTTCACTAAAAAGTGATATTCACCTTTTCATATCATAAGATATAGAAAAGGTAGTATTGCATTTGCCCAGCACGAAGTAATAAATAATGACAGAGTCATCATCCACCGCAACCAACCTGATACTACTATTCCTACAAATCTGAAGACCAGTCATCAGAGCAAGAACCTAAACCATAAGATAATTATTTTTTTTCCAAATTAGTCATTGAAGGATTGAACCACACTGCCCCTTGAGTCCATAAACACACTGCACCCTTTCATGCCATCCGAGTAGAAGGAACCATCGATATTGTGCTTTAGGCCTTGGTGTTGCGAGAACCATCTTACCCAATTACCAGTATTCCTCAGACCTCTATCATAAATTATCAGATGTAAAGGTATAAGAGAAAGAGCTTCGAGTCATCTTTCATCGGATCAGACCGTATTAGTCTGTGCCATCAATGCTTGACCCAATCACCGAATTCCATCATGGATTGACTTGTTCCATTCCAGTCATATACACCAACATCTAGCTACCTATATGAAAGCATGGGATTTCCTATCCGGACCAACATATCTCGCCAAATAGAACTAGCAGTCCAAGAAATGATAATCCCTTAAAGTAGAAATATAGAGACTCGTGAAATCCCTGAAAGTTAACCACCAATGTAGAGCCCAGTTGCTATTGAAGAGTAGGTTCTTCGAACTCTCTTTCATATGACCCCTACAACACATACATATCAAAACCTTGAAAAATTCTATCTTATTAACATTCCCATCAGGGGGAATTGCATGGTTCCTAATAAAACACAACAATAAGTTGATCTTCTTAAGGATTTCCATGATCTATAAAGTTGAGTCCTAGGTACCATGTTTATGTGTTATACTAATGGCCCTCTGATAGTCCCTGGATGAGAATGTACTTGAGGAAGAACCAGTAACAACACAGCTATATGGTTCATCTATGACCAAAATAGCATAAAATACCATTTTTTGTCCCTATCCTACACCACGCTAATAAAATCCGAGAACCTACTTGCCAACTTGAAGGTGATGTCAGTAATCAGGCATCTAGGAAACTCCACGGGGGCTCAAGCCTTGTTTTTAGGCCAAAATAAAACACTCTATTCTCCAAAATCCATCTAGTGTGGGGATGAAGGGATTGTAAAAGGTAAGATACCACTACACACAATGAATCTTTCCTCTCATTAACTCCACTTCCTCCTACGCTAAATTTCTTGGCCATGAAACTGCCCCACAAGGTATGAGCATCAATATCCTCCCAGGCCAGCTTTACCCGCATCCCATGCAGCATACCAAATATGCTCTTCAGGTGGATAAACACTCATGAAGAGGTCATGATATTTTCCCCATGATTCCAAAGGTCTCTTTCCCTCCTTATGGTTATCCTAGTTGAAGGAGGTGAGAATAGAGTCATGATTTTTGATCACCCCCTTCAAGAATTTAGTGGCTGAGAGGGCATGATATCAGATAGAAGTAAAAACACAATTGACCTAGGTGAATCTACCACCGAAAGATAACAACCGTTTCTTCTATTTGTGAACATGCCACGTTAAATTCCCGACAATCTTATCAAAATACGGAATTTGAATGTTCTATGAGTGGAAATAGCACCAAGATACTCCATGGAGAAAACTTTGTGCTGCATATCCATCATACTTGTAAGAGAGACAATCCTTATATCCATGGAAAAGTTTGGGACATAGAATTGGACTTTACTCCTATTAATCATCTGGACACTCTAGAGGTAGTAATAATTAAGGATTTCATTGATCCTATAGACATAACTCATGATAGAACTCATAAAAATACTAATATTAATAGAAAACATGAGATGATAGATACCGCAATGGCTAGATATATAGTAGAAAGGTAGAATGGATTACTGCGTGATTCCCATATTGATAAGGCGACTAAGAACATCCTGATCCATAATGAAGAGGCTCATAGTTAAGGTATCCCCTTGACTCACCCCACAAATAGATCCATGGAAACAAAAATTTCTACCCATGAACCAAACTTCCAACCACGAAGAGACGAAACACATGAAAATTATATCGATATTCAAAGAGGAAAATCACATACCTATCATGATATTGATTATAAAGGAACACTCTAGCCCGTGATAAGCTGTATCCATATTCATATTGATCACAATATTAAGAAAATGATCATTAGTGTTGTGTTCATCAGTGACCTCTTGTAATACTACAATATTACCTTGTGTTGGTCATTGTTTGAAAAAACCAAGTTTCTCTGGAATGATCTAGTAGGGAAGATGGTTAGTTATTCTATTGTTGAAAATGGTGGTCAGGACCTTATAAGAAAATTTGTATATACTCAAAGGGAGATAATGATTTAATAGAGAGGGATTTTTAACCATTGGCATGAGGACCATGGTTTTCCCACTAGTAGCACGAGGTATGAACCCTCCACGAAAGAAATATGGAATAGCTTCCACCATGTCAGCTGTAAAGACCCTTAAATTACCAGGAATTTTTTTTTCTTAATTTTCTTTGGAATTTTACAAGAACGCAGTTTCTGACGGCACCTGATTCCGAGGCCCGGTGTGCCCAGAATCATTTTTTGAAGTTTGGCTCGGGTACGTTCAGTGAACGGACAAGCGGGGTTTTCTAACTTTTGAACCGGTGCTCGGAATCGAATTCTGAGGGCACCGATGGAATCGCAGCTCCATTAATTTCTTAGAAACGCCTCTTCTGGAGTTGCTTTTGCTCGGGTGTGGTTTTTAATTTTTGGGCTTAAAGTTAAGAAATAAAATAAATTGTACGACAAACTTTATTTTATTCCACTTAAGCCGCTTTGAAGCCACTCAAAGCATCTTAAGCTGAGTTGTTGCGGATAGGGTGCTATCCAAAAATATCCTACCCTCTTGGTAGGTTATTTGTGAGGTGGGACCCACACGAGCGCCATCATTTCTTTTCCGCTAAGTAACGCACCCGCGGAAACCCGTCATTATGAAAGTCAACTGACGCGTTTTCTTAATTTCTTAACGCACCAATTAATTGGGCGGTTTTCTTCGTTGAATTAATTGGGCGGTTTTCTTCGTTGAATTAATTGGGCGGTTTATTTCGTTGAATTAATTCTACGAATTAATGGGTCGTTATTTATCTCTTTATTCATTTCTTAACAGGTTTGAAATCCGTTGGCGTAGTAATAAAATAAGGCCAACACACCCTCCTTTTTTTGTAATGTTGTGTTAAACCTTGAAGAACCTCTGAGAATTATTCACCCTCCTTCGTGAAGAACGTGAAGAACGCCGGCCTCCGACGAAGAACGCCCAAACCGCGGAAATCGACGACGCAACGCCGTGTGCCGCGACACCGACGTTTCCTCTTCTGTGAAGTTCCTTCCTCCGCAACGAAACCTTCAATCATCTGTTGGAGTTCGACAAACAAGCTCGGAAGCGGAATCGGGTAGCAAGCGACGATGGCTTCGCCTTCCCTTGAGTCGGATGAACGCCGACGTCCCCCTTCGACGTCGTCATCCTCACGACACCATACCGCGACGAACCTCGAAAGACGACGCCTCCTTCCGATCGGCTTATACCCAAGGTAGGGGTTTTACTTGAATGTTCTATACTCCGTAAATGTTTCCATTCAAGGTGAAGAACCCGGATAATAAGAACAATTTTAATTCGTTAAAATTGTTTTTGGTTATGTATTCATGTGTTGAATAAACTTCTCCCGTTGTTATAATCTAACGCGGAGGGTGCAGGCCAAACGAACACGGCCCGACAACCCTCCGTAGATTGTTTATAGATGTGTGGATTGACGGGCGACGACGAAGCATGCCGTTTGGACGTTTGAATCCCTTCGCAGTGAAGATGGGGTCCCGGGGGGACCATAGGCGAAGACGAAAGGAAGAACGGACCACCGGAGTGCGTCCGGTGGTCCGCAGAAGGCGGCGGCGGCGCGCCGCCGGAAAAAGGGGTGGCCGGTGAACCGCCGGCCTCAATCAGCGGCGAAGGGCGGGGGATCCGCGCGCCCCGCCCGCGTGTCGGCTCAGCCACGCTGGCCGAGCCGCGGCCGGCCGGTCGGGCCGGACCGAACCGGACCGCGCCGGGCCCAGCCGGGTCGGACCCGGGTCGGGTCGACCCGGGGGGGGGGGGGGGGGTCGGCCCGGGCCCAGACCCCCTTTTTCGGGCCACTTTCGGTCAAATGCCCGTAACATGAGCTACGGGCCTCCAAACGACTCGCCGTCAGCGGCAACGCGATCCTTGGATCGAGATGGTCATTTTGGTATATTGAACTCAAGGTTTAGGATAACTTTGGGTTCGGCCGGGTTGGTTCGGATACGAAACCAACCGGGCACTCGGAGTGGAAACGCTCGTAACTCGAGTTCCGGACGTCCAAATGACGTGCCGTCGACTTTGTTGTTTTCCTATAAGTGAGACGGATCTTTTGGCTTACTCCGCTCGAGGTTTGGATGCCGTCGGAGTGCGGTCGGGTTGGTTCGCTCATGAAACCAACCGGGCCCCTGGAACGAAAAAGCCAATAACATCCAGACCGGGCGCCCGATTGACGCACCATCTGTTGCGTTGCATTCCTGTTGACGATACGAAACTTTTGGCATCCTCCGCCCTAGTTTTGTATGCAGTTGGGTTATAGCCAGGTTGGACTGTGCCTGAAATCCAACCGGGCCCCTGGAACGGAGAAAGATGGTACCTTTCTGACAGAACGTCCGTTTGACGAACCGTCAGCGGCGTTGGTGATCTCATTGAGAAACGGTCCCTAGGAGTATACCCTATGAGTGTTAGGGTATAGTTGAGTTACGGCCGGATTGGTTCGCACACGAAACCAACCGGGCCCCTGGGATGAAAAGGCTAATAACTCACAGACCGGGCGTCCGATTGACGCGCCGTCTTTTGAGTTGAGAACCCTATGACGAGGTGGTCGTTTGAGATACTTCTTTGTGGGACTTTGTGATACTTGGAGTATCGACCAGTAGCTCGTGGAGCGGACCCTCCCGGAGACGAGCGTGCGGAGTACAGAGACCGTGTAGCCGGCTGAGACCTGACAGCTGCTTGACCGACTCAACTTGGAGTGAGTCGACTAGCCCAGTGGACGGAGTGCCCGGTATTTGGCGACAGACCCACGACGGACGGAGCTCCCGGTAGTTGGCCGCAGACCCGCGGTACTCGACAGGAGGAGTACCTCTGTAGGCTATTGGGGGGAGCGCCCGGTATTCGGCGACAGACCCACAGCGGACGGAGCGCCTGGTAGTTGGCCGCAGACCCGCGGTACTCGACAGGAGGAGTACCTCAGCAGTCTTAGGTTAGTGAGCAGTACCTCAGAGTCGTGACAGGACCACTGTACACTCCAGAGATGGAGCTCTTCAGTAGTTACGGTTTCGATAGTGAAAATCCTGGTTTGAGCTGAGACTTTTGACCTTTGTGTTTACCTCATGATTGAGATGTGTCACTTGATAACTTAGGTATATGTATGGGCATATACCTGGGTAGTGGTTATCCATTGATTTCACAATCCTTTTGTTTACCTCATGATTGAGATGAGTCACTTGATAACTTAGGTATATGTATGGGCATATACCTGGGTAGTGGTTATCCGTTGATTTCACAATCCTTGTGTTTCCTCATGATTGAGATGGGTTACTTGATAACTTAGGTATATGTATGGGCATATATCTAAGTAGAGGTTATCTGTTGAGATCTTCTTGTGGTTATCCTTGTTGGTTTAGTGAGACCTTGAGGGTCTCAGGGTCCCTACTAAGTATCGTTATACTCACCCCTGCACGGGCTATGCCCGTACCTCGTTGTGTTGGTTGCAGACGACGGGCAGTACTGACGGAGGCCGAGTGTTCGAGGACTGGACGGTACCCGGAGGTGGACTACACGACGAGTCAGTACCCGGAGGTGGAATACATGACGTGATGACTCACAGAGGAGGTTGACAGACGAGAGCGTGGAGGAGGATATCTGTACCTACCCTTCAGGTAGGATCCGAGGAGGACGACCCAGGAGCTTCTTCCTACTTCCAGCTGTTGTCTTTTTGCTGTTGTACCTTGTTCATTTGTAGTCGTACTTTCTTTTGGGTTTGTATTCTGGCCCATTTACTTTTCAGCATTTCTTTTGTACTTAGTGTTTTGCTTCCGCTTGTACTCTGTGGTGCTTGTTTTCTTTTATAAAGACAATTCCTTCCCAGTTATCGGGATTTTACGCCTTTGGTGCTAGTTGCCAGCCCCTGGCCTATGGAAGGCGGGCTTGGGGTAGTCACGACACGGGCCCCGAGGACGGGTCGTGACAAATTGGTATCAAAGGAGTTCGGTTCTACCGTAGAACTTATAACTCTGATGTTTCTTTCTGTGAAGCAATAGTGTTAAGAGTACCGAGTGTGGTTTTCAGTTCAGGGAGTCCAGTGTTGGTGCGGGCGGCCGACGTATCCATACACCAGGACTCTGACAACTGATTTCTGACTTTGTGCATGAAAACACTGATTGTGTGTGTGTTTTCCAGATGTTTTTAAATGTCAGCTCAAACCAGGTCAGCTCACCAGGTATAATCTTTTGACCGTGTGACGTTGTTTCTTTCAGGATGCCTCCCCGTGGAAGACCAACTAGAGCCCCAAGAGTGGTACGTACTGATAGCCCGCCAAGCGACGATGCCTCAGTATAGGGCCCTATCCCAGTTGAGGAACCAGCGGAGGCACCAACGGTACTACTACCCGTTGGGCCACCGATGCCACCAGCCCCAGCAGCAGAGGATGCACGTCGCTTGAGCGCACTGCATGAGTTCCAGCGCCAGAGGCCACCCAGGTTCCAGGGAGGGACGGACCCGCAGGCGGCTGAGGATTGGCTGGAGGCTGTGGTGAGAGTCTTCAGGCTAGTGGGGACGCCGACAGATTTCATGGTGATCCTAGCTGCCAGCCTTCTTCAGGCAGCAACAGGCAGATGGTGGAGCCTGATGCTTCAGATGCATGACGAGGCGACACTTCTATGGGTAGTCTTCGAGAGCCTTTTCCGGGCAGAGTTTGTACCAGCCACCCTTCGAGCGGTGCATATACAAGAGCTACTTCAGCTGCGGAAGGGCAGCATGTCAGTGGCGCAGTACTCAGCAAGATTCACATACCTCTCGCGCTACTCCACAAATATAGTACGGGACCCGTTCTTCAGGGCCCGAACCTTCGAGCAGGGGCTCAGGAGAGAGATTAGAGCTTCTTTTTTTTCTCACAGCATTCCGACGCAGACAGGGGTGTTGGAGAGAGACCTCTTAGTGGATAGTTTCCTTGCTGAGCAGTCTCCAGCAGCAGGACCCACCACTAGCTGGCTTGCGGCAGAGTCTTCTGCAGTAGGCAGTAGACAGATGACGCAGAGGTCCAAGAGGACCAGACCTACCGGTGACCGACTGCACGACTCAGGTTCAGTTGTGCGGGGAAACCGGGGTGGAGTCAGAGCCAGACGTGCCAAGAGTGGATAGTGTTACTCCTGCGGAAGAATTGGTCACATGGCACGTGACTGTCCGACCCGCCATGCAGATTACCAGCAGTTAAATGAAGAACCTCCGAGGCAAAGGAAGAGGTTCGATCAGGGCAGACCGCAAGGAGCAGGCGGCCATGGTAGAGGAGCTGGCCGTGCAGCTGGAGGTGGACGACGCTTCGGGATGTTTCCACCACCACCAGGAGGCCCACCCCGACCGTAGGGGACATGAGGACATGGGAGAGCTTAGCTTCAGGCAGCTGAGGCCTATGGTCATGGAGATCCGAGAGCAGGTGGACAGGAGAGGAACTAGTGGATACGTCCTTTGTACTTCTAGTTCCATGTTTCTTTTGTATTCGTGTCTTTGTACTATGAGCTGCAATAATAAAAAGACACTTATCTTTGTTTGCTTTCCTGTCCTTTTTGTTTGGTTGATACTGAGTGGTCCCGGTTAAACTGTTGACTTGACCCTCACTTTCGAGATTTCTACTGGAGGAGACCCAGTGACCTCACACTGACGCCGACAGTGTGACTCGACCCTTGGAGGCGAGAGTAATAGTTGGATATCTTGGTAGTTACGTCGAGGCCTTACGACGTCATCCATGGCATGAATGCATCATTCATGTCAGGATTGACTGTATTAGGCAACGAATGTGGTTCATCCAGGGGATGAGACTAGATTTATCTTATCGGAAAAGAAGAAATCATAGTAGCTCTTGTGAGACTAAAGAAGGCCCAGGTCATCCAAGAGCGGATGAAGAATGCACAGTGTAGTAAGAAACAGGAAACCGGTGCCAGTCTTAGAGACTCGGGCGTGTTAAATGTTTCAAGAAGTGGAAGCTTTAAGGATAGATGAGTCTGCGAAGCAGCAGACGTGGAGGCAGAGCTAGGAGAGCAGTATGAGGTGGTGTACATCTTAACATGCTACAACCACCCGCCTTAGTTATCCCCGCCAGGATCAGGGAGCTGGAGGGCGGTGGAAGAGTGTGGCTGCTTGCGGTCAAGGAGTGTGACCCAATGGCTCTAGAAATGATTCAAGGGACAGTCTGTGTCCACTACTAGCTGCTGTAGTAACGGACATCGATATGAATCATTCCTTGCTTTCACAAATCTTGTTCCAGACCTAGAGTTTCTGGTAAGCCGTGGAATTGACCCTCACGTCTGGAGATACCTTGGGAGGAGACTCGATAATCACACTTACGTCGATGGTGTGGTCAGATCCTCGAGGTGAGAGTTTCGGTTGGAATCTCTTGGTGGAAGTGTCGAGGCCTTACGACGTTGGTTTGAGTATGGACTGGGCAATCACAGTTCATACACAAATTGACGGTATTAGGCAAAAAGGTTGTAGTTTAACTACGACGTCGGGATGGGTTTTCCTTGGTCGGTGAAAAAGGAAACCCCAGGCAGCGCAGGGTAACTCTTGCAAAGGAGGGTGCGACCGATCACTCTTGAGTCGGTCAACCTTACCCTCGTAGCAGCAGTCATTTTGAGTTTCAGTTCTAACAGAAAATGGAGACCTCTGGAGTTCGAGGATGACGATCACGTCTTCTTACGGGTCTCACCTCGACGAGTTTTACGGAGATGTAGCCAGGGAGGCAAGTTATCTCCGAGGTTCAACGGACCAATCTAGGTCCTCAGCTGGGTAGGCGAGGTGGTTTACCGCTTGACCCGTCCACTTCAGTTGCACTAGGTGCACGACGTTTTCCACGTATCTCAACTGAGGAGATACGTGCTCGACCCTCCGCATATCATCGACCTTGATGAGCTGGACGGTGGTGATGAGGTGACTTCTATGGAGGTTCCTGTGGGGATCGAGGATCGACAGGAGTGGATCCGAGGAGGACGGTCGATTCCTCTTGTGCACTTTCTTTGGCAGCACGGGAACCTCCAGGTGAGCATATGGGAGCAGAAGGCTCAGATGCGTGCTCAGTACCGCCTTTGTTTCCCTAAGTTCGTGGTGAAGCTTTACGGGGATGTAAATCCCTATGGTGGGAGTAATGTAAAGACCCGCAAATTCCAAGTAATTTTTTTTTCTTAATTTTCTTTGGAATTTTACAAGAACGCAGTTTCTGATGGCACCTGATTCCGAGGCCCGGTGTGCCCGGAATCATTTTCCGAAGTTTGGCTCGGGTACGTTCAGTGAACGGACGAGCGGGTTTTTCTAACTTTTGAACCGGTGCTCGGAATAGAATTCTGAGGGCACCGATGGAATCACAGTGCCGGTAATTGCTTAGAAACGCCTCTTCTGGAGTTGCGTTTTCTCGGGTGTGGTTTTTAATTTTTGGGCTTAAAGTTAAGAAATAAAATAAATTGTACGACAAACTTTATTTTATTTCACTTAAGCCTCTTTGAAGCCACTTAAAGAAGCTTAAGCTAAGTTGTTGCGGATAGGGTGATATCCAAAAATATCCTACCCTCTTGGTAGGATATTTGTGAGGTGGGACCCGCACGAGCCCCACCGTTTCTTTTCCGCTAAGTATAGCACCCGCGAAAACCCGTCATTATGAAAGTCAACTGACGCGTTTTCTTAATTTCTTAACGCACCAATTAATTGGGCGGTTTTCTTCGTTGAATTAATTGGGCGGTTTTCTTCGTTGAATTAATTGGGTGGTTTATTTCGTTGAGTTAATTCTACGAATTAATGGGTCGTTATTTATCTCTTTATTCGTTTCTTAACCGGTTTGAAATCCATTGGCATAGTAATAAAATAAGGCCAACACACCCTCCTTTTTTTGTAATGTTGTGTTAAACCTTGAAGAACCGCTGAGAATTCTTCATCCTCCTTCGCGAAGAACGCGAAGAACGCGAAGAACGCGAAGAACGCGAAGAACGCGAAGAACGCGAAGAACGCGAAGAACGCCGGCCTCCGACGAAGAACGCCGAAACCACGGAAATCGACGACGCAACGCCGTGTGCCACGACGCCGACCTTTCCTCTTCTGCAACGTTCCTTCCTCCGCAACGAAACCTTCAATCATCTGTTGGAGTTCGACGAACAAGCTCGAAAGAGGAATCGGGTAGCAAGCGATGACAAATTCGCCTTCCCTCGAGTCGGACGAACGCCGACGTCCCCCTTCGACGTCGTCATCCTCGCGACACCATACCACGACGAACCTCAAACGACGACGCCTACTTCCGATCGGCTTATACCCAAGGTAGGGGTTTTATTTGAATGTTCTATACTCCGTAAATGTTTCCGTTCAAGGTGAAGAACCCGGATAATAAGAACAATTTTAATTCGTTAAAATTGTTTTTGGTTATGTATTCATGTGTTGAATAAACTTCTCCCGTTGTTATAATCTAACGCGGAGGGTGCGGGCCAAACGAACACGGCCCGACAACCCTCCGCAGATTGTTTATTGATATGTGGATTGACGGGTGACGACGAAGCAGGCCGTTTGGGCGTTTTAATCCCTTAGCAGTGAAGATGGGGTCCCGGGGGGACCATAGGCGAAGACGGCAGGAAGAACGGAGCACCGGAGCGCGTCCGGTGGTCCGCGGAAGGCGGCGGCGGCCCGCCGTCGGAAAAAGGGGCGGCCGGCGAACCGCCGACCTCAATCAGCGGCGAAGGGCGGGGGATATGCGCGCCCCACCCACGTATCGGCTCGGCCACGCTGGCCGAGCCGCAGCCGGCCGGTCGGGCTGGACCGAACCGGACCGCACCGGACCGGGCCCAGACCCCCGTTTTCAGGCCACTTTCGGTCAAATGCCCATAACTTGAGCTACAGGCCTCCAAACGACTCGCCGTCAGCGGAAACATGATCCTTGGATCGAGATGGTCGTTTTGGTATATCGCACTCAAGGTTTCAGATTACTTTGGGTTCGTCCGGGTTGGTTCGGATACGAAACCAACCGGGCCCTCGGAGCGGAAACGCTCGTAACTCGAGTTCCGGACGTCCGAATGACGTGCCGTCGACTTTGTTGTTTTTTTCTAAGTGAGACAAATCTTTTGGATTACTCCGCTCGAGGTTTGTATGCCGTCGGAGTGCGGTCGGGTTGGTTCGCTCATGAAACCAACCGGGCCCCTGGACCAAAAAAGCCAATAACTTCCAGACCGGGCGTCCGATTGACGCGACGTCTGTTGCGTTGCATTCCTGTTGACAATACGGAACTTTTGGCATCATCTGCCAGAGTTTTGGATGCAGTTGGGTTATAGCCGGGTTGGATTGTGCCCGAAATCCAACCGGGCCCCTGGAACGGAGAAAGATGGTACCTTTATGATAGAACGTCCGTTTGACGAACCGTCAACAGCGTTGGTGATCTTGTTGAGAAACGGTCCCTATGAGTATACCATATGAGTGTTTGGGGTATAGTTGAGTTACGTCCGGATTGGTTCGCACACGAAACCAACCGGGCCCCTGGGACGAAAAGGCTAATAACTCACAGACCGGGCGTCCGATTGACGCGCCGTCTATTGCGTTGAGACCCCTATGATGAGGTGGTCCTTTGAGATACTTCTTTGCGGGACTTTGTGATACTTGGAGTATCGACCAGTAGCTCGTGGAGCGAACCCTCCCAGAGACGAGCGTGCGGAGTACGGAGACCGTGTAGCCGGCTGAGACCTGACGACTGCTTGACCGACTCGACTTGGAGTGAGTCGACTAGCCCAGTGGACGGAGCGCCCGATATTTGGCGACAGACCCACGGCGGACGGAGCGCCCGGTAGTTGGCCGCAGACCCGCGGTACTCGACAGGAGGAGTACCTCTGTAGGCTATTGGGGGGAGCGCCCGGTATTCGGCGACAGACCCACAGCGGAAGGAGCATTCGGTAGTTGGCCGCAGACCCGCGGTACTCGACAGGAGGAGTACCTCAGTAGTCTTAGGTTAGTGAGCAGTACCTCGGAGTCGTGACAGGACCACTATACACTCCAGAGACGGAGCTCTTCATCAGTTACGGTTTCGATAATGAAAATCCTGGTTTGAGATGAGACTTTTGACCTTTGTGTTTACCTCATGATTGAGATGGGTCACTTGATAACTTAGGTATATGTATGGGCATATACCTGGGTAGTGGTTATCCGTTGATTTCACAATCCTTGTGTTTACCTCATGATTGAGATGAGTCACTTGATAACTTAGGTATATGTATGGGCATATACCTGGGTAGTGGTTATCCATTGATTTCACAATCCTTGTGTTTTCTTATGATTGAGATGGGTTACTTGATAACTTAGGTATATGTATGAGCATATATCTAAGTAGAGGTTATCTGTTGAGATCTTCTTGTGGTTATCCTTGTTGGTTTAGTGAGACCTTGAGGGTCTCGGGGTCCCTACTGAGTATCGTTATACTCACCCCTGCACGGGCTATGCCCGCACCTCGTTGTGTTGGTTGTAGACGACGGGCAGTGCTGACGGAGGCCGAGTGTTCGAGGACTGGACGGTACCCGGAGGTGGACTACACGACGAGTCAGTACCCGGAGGTGGACTACATGACGTGACGACTCACAGAGGAGGTTGATGGACGAGAGCGTGGAGGAGGCTATCTGTACCTACCCTTCAGGTAGGATCCAAGGAGGACGACCCAGGAGCTGCTTCCTACTTCCAGCTGTTGTCTTTTTTCTGTTGTACCTTGTTCAGTTGTAGTCGTACTTTCTTTTGGGTTTGTATTCTGGCCCATTTACTTTTCAGCATTTCTTTTGTACTTAGTGTTTTGCTTCCGCTTGTACTCTGTGGTGCTTGTTTTCTTTTATAAAGGCAATGCCTTCCCATTTATTGGGATTTTACGCCTTTGGTGATAGTCGCCAGCCCCTGGCCTATGGAAGGCGGGCTTGGGGTAGTCACGGCACGGGCCCCGAGGACGGGTCGTGACATCAGCCTTAGTATTTTCATTACCACAGTAATGGGTAAATTAGGTAATTATGGATAAAATATTATATTAACTATAAATATTCCCTAAAAATTACCCCAATTTTATTGTATGAGTAATGATCCTCAAAATCATCCAAGGGTTTAATTTTCTACCATTTTAGGCAATTTTTATACGATTATGACCATTATAATATCTTATTTAATGAAATGTAAAATATGTCACACTCTAATTTTTATTATGTGTAATAGTTTTAGTATGGAGTTATCCATCATATAATTTGAATAGTAAATACTATTCAAAAACAGTAAAAGATATATATTTGTTATGATAATTTATTTTTAATTTTTTGGGAATAAATAACCACTTCAATTTATCGCACAATGTTGATGCAGTAATTATCACATAAATGGTAAAATCAAATATGTGATATTAAAAATAAAAAAAATATAATTTTAGATATTTAATGTCATAAATGAATTATTTGGATGATCATTACATTTTTAGGATATAATAAAATATTTTTATCACAATTGACTATAATAATGTTCCATAAATATAATATAATAAAATATTATTTATAAATCAAAAAATTATTATATAATAGAATATGGGATAATATTTAGTATACATTTTCAACATATATGAATTTATAGGCTATTTTAAACTATTTAGTTCTAGAATTCTCTTATTATATATTAATATTTTGTGAAATTTTTGAATATGGACCAAACATTAATTATAAAAGGGAACCCCTTACATCCATTATTTACACCACACTGAGCCATATTTCTAGACAAAAATCAACCTATATATCATATAAAAAATATTATTTTTGTCAATTTGGGTTTTATCTTACTAAATAAACTATCCGATATTCCATAACAGAAGTCATAAAGTAGCTCCTTTATAGAAGATATAATCGTCTTTACTGAATCTTTCATGTTTACTTCTTCTTTATCCTCCTTTTAATATTTTATAAACATCCAAAAATAACAAATCAAGTAAAAAATATATATAGATATGTGACTACTATTATGAAACAACCATATTTTACTATGCATCCATCCAATGAAAATTTAAAGAACCGCACGTGTGTACAAACGTCTTATCGTCTCTACATCACAGTGTAATTTTTTTCCATCATAAATTTTCAAAGAAGGTTATAATGATTAAAATAATAGGTATATATTATTTTAATTAAATGATATTAATTATTTTAAAATAATATATCCTCCATTTCTCTACCCATTCACCATTAAGGTAACGATATTTTAACTCATGCGTACATATAGCATACCGTCTCCACAAAATGATGCATCTCATTTTCCAAATCCAAATTTAAATAATGGAAATAAAAATTGCATTAAATAATTAATAACATTAATTATATCATTAATTAAATTTTGTACACAATGAATCTATATCCCATATACATGAACTAGAGCTTATGTGACAAAACATGCCTGAAAAAACAAAGCAGCTTACACCCCAAACAATTGTAATAATGAAATGATAATAACGAGAATGTGGTAAGAGGTTATAAAATTAATTTATATTATATAATATATATGAATATGTTTCTATTATAAATTGAAAAAATGATTTAATCCAACATAAAAACGTGTAATCACATTCAACTAAAGAAAAGTACAATTTTTTCGATCTCTCTGAAACTCTATATTTATTTTGGGTTATACATTCTCTCTATTTAATGAAAATTAACTCGTCATAATACTTATATAATTAATATATATATTTTTTATATTTACCACACATATGTATATATAGAAATTAATCTTTATTTTATACGGAAATACATGTTTTGAAATGTCCACATATCAATTCACGTAAATAAGTGTACCTGATTAAAGGGAACATCTCTATTTCATGAATATTTTTAAGCACATTATATATAATTAATTTGGCCTCTAATATTTTTATAAAATCACTCAATTTGTCATGAATAAATATTTTATTTCATTTCTATTTTAATTCAAACAATTATCCTTTCATCCCATTTAAAGTCTCTTTATTATTTTCCCTTAAAACCCCCTTAAGTGGAATATTTGTAATATTACCTAAACACTCGTTTTCATGTGTTAAATTTTGTTAAACATAATTATTCATGATATATTCATATTTTTCTCTTATTAATGTCTAATAATGATTAAAATACCTCCAATAATGGATACCATTTTATATGCGCTATGGTAATGCCTTATTCCAATATTATGATACCAATTTCATTCAATGGGTTACCATTACACTTATTCCCTATGTTTGATTAATTATGTTGAACACATATACATAATTTTTTTTATGGGTGTAGAAATATAGTTCTCCATTATATAAGGTAATTTTTCATCCTTATTATATGTTATGTATGTTATTAGGAAGTAAACAAAATCTATTATGGGAGTTTTTTCCACCATGAGATATAGTATTGGAAGATATATGTGGCTCATTTTTTGACAGGATATATGTTTTTTACACCTTCCAATGTAACCATAATCATATGATTCCATTTTCTATTTTTTATTCTTAAATTTGATTATTCCCGAGCCATACCTTTTATGTTATCATGAGATACCATATAACTCAAGTGTTATGCTTCGTGCCCATGTGTATTACCTTACTGGGATTTTTATCTCACTTATTTTTTTCTTTGTCTTCCATAGGTTATATTATACAATTTTAGGTTATCAAAGTGAGTTAGGAGCTCATTATGGATATTAATAAAAATATTTTTATTATAATTTCTTATTTTCTAAATATTTACACGGTCTTCCAAAGACACTAGTCTTTTCAATAACTATTTTATATTTCATACATAAGTATACATTATGTCATGTAATATAATGAGTATGTGGATTGGGTCACTATAGTTCGTATTATAGAATATTCTATTTAGTTTGGGGGATTAAGACTAAATTTAAATAGTATGAACCCATGGTATAATTATATCACTATGGATAAACTAGAAAGAAAATTATAGAATCATAAGATTGGATATTTTTTTCATTTATAATTTTATACTTCTATGTTCATAGTTTCATTTATCTATTCTCATTGGTTAGGTATTAATGCCCCTTATTTAATTTTTTTGTAAATGGATTGAAATAGGGGAACCAGTGATGATAACTAATTTGATAGTAAATATTAATATTTCCTTAATAGTATTATAATCGTAAGGGGAATGGTTATTCAGAACATTAAGAATGTACTATCTCAATTTTCTCATGTTATTAATAACCACCAAAATTTTATAGAACACCCTACTTATCCTAATAATTATCTAATATCCATAAAATCATTTATGTAAAAATTGGCTCACAAATTTTGTGGATCTTATAATCATCTGGTCTTGGAATAATGGATTAACTCCATTGAGAATATATTCTCTATCATTCAATGCATAGAAGAAGATAAATTAATTCTGGTTGTCTATTATTTTAATGGGGGAGATGATCAATGGTCTTAATTGATCAAATAAACTATAACTAAATAGGTAATTTATTCTAGGGAATGGGATTATTCAAGAATTTTTTTCAATAAATATTTCCCTCGTAATCTCGATCTTATGATAGAGAGGAATTTCCTTAGAATTAATCAAAAGTACAATGACTATATCAAGTGTTGGGTATTAAAGCTGAGTTAAAAAATGGCCATTCATGTCTTTGAAACCTATGATGAGATTGTCTATTGATACATTTTAGTTGAGATAGATATTGGAGAATCTCATTAGTCTCAAGATATCAATGATAAGAAGAGGAAGATGGAGTTTATTATGGGAGATTCAATAGTAAAATCTTATAGATGGATTAAATCCCAAAATTCCACATGTCGAATGTGTGGTTAGAAGTATCCTGAGAATTTTTTAAAAGATAAATCGAGAGATTCTTCAAATTTTAAAGACAACGGATGTAAGATAACCATTATTAAAGGGATTTTAAGAATCCCATGAATTTGAAAGAGGAAATTAATGATCAGATCAATACACTTTGTAACACCCCGATATTTTATGAGATACATTTTTTTTAATTTCTTTCATATCTTCTGTTGTACGCTACACCAAGATTATCTTGCGCTATACCAACACCATTTTAGCTTGCAATATACGCAACACTATTCTTGGATCGTGTTACACACAATTTCAAGTTTGTTTGATAGTAGTTATTCTACGCAAAATTGAGTATGTATATATATATATATATATATTCAATTTATAAATTAAATATGGTTGGATTTTTTTATACGCAACAACAAAGGAGTCTTGCACTACACACAACCCTAACTTGGCTTTCATTACACGCAATCGTGACCTTCCTCGATAGCGTGTGTTGTACTCAATACCGGGTTTCACTAAACAATGATATATTATTATAATATTATTATGAACAAGCCGTTATGAATAGTACTAACTAAATTTTGAATTTTATGAGATTATAATTCATCTTACAGATTTTGTAGAACATGGTATGAGAACAAAATAATTTTTTCGGGTGAAATAAGTATTTTTCAAAAAATGCAGTTTTGCCGCCTTTTGATGGCACACCCATTTTAAATATAATTTTTGACAAGTTTATAAGTTAAATTTTACAAAATAAGCTTTTTCTTTTGAATCAGGATATAAAAATTTACATTGGATAATGTTTTGATATTTTTCTGATAACTTTCATATTTTAATGAATAGTAAAAACACGCTATATTTTAATTAAAAACAATTTTTTTCACCATAATAGTTTATATGGTTAAATTATAATATTGAATAGTTTTAAAGTATAAATAGAATATATTTTTACCATTTCATATAATTTATGAAATTATCATTGATTTTACATTGAATTCGTATGTTAAATCAATTCGATCTTTTACAATGTTTCAAACAAAAACCCGTTTTCTTTCGACAATGGGACTAATTTTAATTTAATTTCTGAACCTTTTGTGTATTGAATTTTGAAAAATGGATTCCATATTTGGAATCAGTGGGTCCAAATTATATTAATAGACTACTTTTTATTTTTGGGCATTATGAATAGTAACTACGGTAAATTGTATTTACCATAGTAAAAGGTAAATCGGATAATTAAGGGAAAATATAATATTATAAAATTACCCTAACACTTGTCTTAATACAATTGGATGATTATATTTCATCCTATGTAATATTTGTGTCAAAATGGAATCCATTAGAACCCACTTAGAGGTGATTAAGACCTTTAGTTTATTTTATTTAAAGGAAAGTGAAATATGTCTCACTCAAACTTTAATAATGAAAGTATTTTTAATATAAGGTTATACAAAATATAAATTCGGTTATAAATACTCATTTGAAAGCTATTTTTTTCTTTACCATGGTAATTTATTTGTAATTTTTAAGAGTTATTTATTTACCTTATTAGTTTATACATTAATGATGCAAAAATTATTTATTTAGTAAAAAAATCAATAATATTGTTTTTATTGAAATAGTAATACATATTAAAGGGCTCACAAAGCTGAAAAAAACTTATTGGAAGTGTATATATACACCATAAGAATTAAATTACCGAATATATGACCGTTTGGAGTCTTATAAAAGTGATTATGACACTTATGTTATTTTATTTTATATGAAGTCAAAGTTGTCACCTTCATAATTTAATAAATATAAAATTTTAAAATTTGGGTGTTTTAGAAGTTAAATCCGACTAAATGTATCCTTATGAAATATATAAGATTTATCTTCATCCTAGTATTTTATTTTTAATTTTTATGCAAAAAATAAGTATATTTAATAATTATACAAAAATTTTGGAGTAATTATTTTATTAAGAGAAATATCAAATAAATGGTTTTACAAATAGTAAAATAAATAATATATGAACTATTTAATGTTCTACACTAATTTTCTAGACTACTATGACATGTTAGGAAACTATTAAACATTTTATATTGAATATATCCTCAGTTTGGATTTAATTTAAATTCAAATAAATGAATAGTGTCAAAATTGACACTATTGTTATTTTATAAAAACAAAATAATATTAAATTTTTTAAAAATCCCAAAAAAATTTAAAAATTATAAATTGAAATTTTTATAGTCTAAAATTTCATAAATTATCTAATTATGGATAATTCACAGCAGATAAGTAATTATTTATAATAATTTAAAATTTAGAATCTTATTACCACAAATAATATTTAATAGATTAAATAAGGATAAATCAAGTTGATAATGTTTAAAATAAACTCCCTACATGTCTAAATTTGATTGGTTGATTATATTACAACCCTATATCATCTAATATTTTAATATGAGTCATTTTTGGAGGTTTTTAAGTGGGGATAGATTTATTATAAATTAATATTTTTAAGATTTCCAAAGGTTCCCCTCTCTTTCCTTATAAAAAGGGAACCCCTTCCCACATCTCTTCACACCCTTTTGAGCCTTCATGCTCAGCCAACCCCTGCCAATTTCTCTTCTCCACTTCCCTAGAAATATTCTATAGGTTCTGGTCTTCTTCAAAGACCATTTTTAGTGCCCAAAGAGGAGGTTAAGAAGAGGCGCTTCAAAGAAGAGGTGATGTCCGTTACCGATTCTTTCAACTTTATTTCTTCTTCTACTTATTCTTCCTTAGTTGTTTAATTATGAAGTAATAACATCAGTATCACTAATATACTGATATGTTATTATAAATATGAAACAACCCTATTTCACATTCTATCCATCCTACGGAAAATGAAATCACCGCGCATGCGTACGTACGAAATACCGTCTCCACACTGTGGTGTAATCTATTTTAGACCACCACCTTACTTGGATGGGTATAATGGTGTAAATAAATAACTATATATGATTATTGTAAAGTGATATTGATTTTGAAATATTATACATACACTTCAATACAATTCCATGATCATTGGAATGATATCATCGCTCGTGCGTATGTACAGACTACCGTCTCCACGATGTGATGAGATTCATTCTCCATGTTAACCATTCATGAATAATTATAAAGTATATATAATAAATAATAATTAAATATATGACATAATAATGTACTGTATTTATGTATATATATGTATTTCATCTATTTAATTCCATTCTATTCAATAAGGAAATGAAAACAGCGTTCATGCGTACGTACGGCCTACCGTCTCCATGAACGGTGTATTTCATTCCATTTATAGATCTATCATATATATATGTATATAATGAATATATTTTATATAAAAATAATGTTTTACATTATGGAATTATGTAAATCAGTATATAAGTAATAATATCATGAACAACAAGTCAAAACACATACGATAAATGAAACGATTTTACCCAAAATGCTGCTTTAACATGGAATTTACAAAAGAACGGGTAATATAAAGTCATAAGTGAACCATATAAGATATCATAACAATGAATATGATTCTGTAATAAGTCAATGACATTATTTAAATCATTATACTGGAGGTTCGGATACGTACGAAGCATGTCAGATCTAAGGTAAGGGATAATGTTGCAATCTCAATTGTTTTCTATCTGAGATTGCTTATACGTAAGTATTTGCTGGGGTTATATTTATCATCCATGTACAAGTTTTATAAATTTTATTTCATGTATGTTTAAAGTCATTTTTAACCATTTTTGACTTTTACTATATGGTATGTAAGGAATCTTTTTTTTGTTAACCATACGAGGTATTTTTTTGACTTTTCCGAAAAAAGTATGAGGAGAATGTTATTCTTAACTTATACAGCGTGAACGTATTTTTATGGTTTCATAGCACCTCATTTTCATGAAGATTCTTCTACAAGATTGCATTATTATTTTCAAAAAAACCCTATTCTTTTAAAATTTCATGGCATTTTGTGAAAAGAAAATGATTTTGAAGGAGAAAGGATATTTTCCTCAAGAATTCATTTCAAGTGTTTTATCAAAACTATTTTCCATCTAAAATGACATTATTTAATATGTTTATGTTTCAAGTATAATGCCTCCATTTTTTACATGGTTTTATTATTATTA
Organism: Viscum album; assembly: GCA_963277665.1. Lineage (NCBI taxonomy): Eukaryota > Viridiplantae > Streptophyta > Magnoliopsida > Santalales > Viscaceae > Viscum > Viscum album. The sequence goes on from OY728159.1 coordinate 1,271,194,265, forward strand.
TGATGAAATGATATCCATTTTTTTATATGGATTATGTTATGGTGGCATGATGTTTAATAATCCCATTATATTAAATGGGTTATGCTATGATGTATGATTTATGATTTTGTGGCACACGAAAGAATGATTTCATTATGAGATGGGTGGGTCCTATATCTCCCTACAATGCATTGGGTAAAGATTTATATCTCATGAGATAGACATGGCTGGAACATCATGTTAAACCGGTTCAGTAATACATGACTGGAACGAGGAGTGAACTCGATTCAGAAAGGGACTTTGTCCACTAAGATGGTCTTAGTAGCAATGCCTTGGATACTATGGAAATAATAACATGTTCTTAATGGTTTTCCACAATTAAATGTTTTATTCTCATGCTATTTTATCATGATTAATGTTTCTTTATGATCTTTTCCTTACGTAATTCCATGATTTATGTCATTGCTCAAGATTTTGATGTTTAAATATTTTGTTCATGTTTTGAATTTCAAATGTATATGATTTGTTTTATTTTATCCATGCTTACCCTTACTGAGCATTTTATCTCACCCTTTATATGTTTTCTTTTCCCTAGAATTTAAAGAAAGGTTTTAGGTATGAAAACAAAAGGGGAAGATCTTTATGGGAGATGTTGAAGATCTTTCACCACGATTAGAAGATTATGTTTCGAGTTTCCAAAGACACTAAACTATTACGGTCCTTGAGTGTTGGTTATTATTATGTATTAAGTATTCCACAAAAGTAATGTAATGTTCATGTCTGTCAAGCTTTGGGTCTCTAAAGTTGGTATCAGAGGAATGGTTTAGTTAAACTTTGGAAACTATGACGCTAAAACTTTAGTGAGATCCATAAAGATATTTCTATGGTATGTCTAGGGATGTCCGTAAGGTTTAGTATAACTATAGGTTAAAATCCCAGAATTATATTGACGATCATGAATAACCTAGGGTGAAACTAAGCTATCATAGGTTTAAGAAGGTGTCATAAGTTTTACATCCTATAAGTGACTTTTTATGATTATAAGGTTCCTAATTATTTTAACATTTTCTTACACAATGGTTTCTGGTTTTAGTTAATGGAGGGAACCAGAAGGAATTGGGTTGACATTGAATCCGATGGACAAATTGGTGACTATGAGCAGCGAAATTGAGTAATGCCTAGAGAGAAAGATATTATGATTATTCCAAATCAGACATCGCGATATATGATTAACAAGGGGAACTTTAGTGGCATTCCCAATTCATCAAATAAGAGGAAGATGGACTTTTATGCATGTTCGCATGTTGAGGATCATAGAGAAAGGACGATTGAGATTTCTAAAGAAGGGAAGAAGAACCTTGATGAATACATCAAATGGAGGGGAAGATGTTATCTGTTTAGAGAGAAGGGTCATAGAGTGACAGACTATTATGGAGTTAAATGTCTTATCTATGGAGAACATGGTCATTACACAACTCAATTCCCTGACATAAGAGGATACTTCTAAATCAAGGAAGGAATTATTCCATGACAATCATTGAAGAGGATGGTTTGAAGTGTTTATGTATTGGTATTCAAGAATAATGTTGTTGATATACTTTTATGGTATATTGGAATACCTATATATTGGTCCATTGTGGTTTTCCATAAGAATATGGCATCGGTAACCATGAAAAGTGATTCAAATATTTTTGGAAGGTAAATGATATGTGCATAATGAAAGGATAAAGAGATAATGAGTCGTTTGATAGTATTAATGAGCTCATGACTGGTATAAGGAGAAAGTGATATCATGGATTGAGTATATAGAATTTTTTATGATTTTGGTATGTGGAAAGAGTTAACTTTTTATAGCACTCATGTTTTCACTATGAATCTATAGTAATTCATGTTTCATGAGAATACATGATTAAGGTATTCAAATGTTTGGAATGTGACCAACAAGATATATCATTTGATAAATTATGGTATTTACATGCTCGGTAGATGAAATTTCAAGTAATAATTATATTTATACTATGACATTGGATAGATGTATTTTGGATAAACCTAAATATTGGAATAAATTAAGTTAGATATCAGATAGTATTGTTTAAGGCTATAACTTTATGTTATGTTATAATAGTATAGTTTTAGAAAAAGGAAAACTCGTAGGACGGGAGACAACCCATCGCGTGGGACAAGGTTGTGGGAATCGAACCCACAACCGAAGTGTGACAGGCCTTTATCGCCTACCACTGGCCTACAGGAAATCCCTGGTTAGTAGAAACTAGATTTATTTTATTAAGCATGATGATAGATGATATATAAGTCCATTTTGAAACCATATCCGATTAATCTCACCATAGATGGACTTATGTATATAACTACTACTAACCTTTTGTTTGAGACAGATGGAATGACCCATCATTCTATCACATGATCTTATAATACTTCACGAATGAAAAATTCAACTTCATTTCATTATGAGATGAAGTGGAAATTGTTCAAGGCACGAACAATGGTGAGATTATATCGAAATAAAGTAAGTATTTCTTCTAATTCAAATTATTCAACTTTAGGGAAATTATCTTGAAAACCAAAAATGTTGTCCTAGTGCCCTTATATCTGATGAATCAGATGCTACCTTAGATCATCACAAATTCATGGCTTTGTGATTGTTGGCTTTTTCATAGCCATGTTCTCTACCGCTCTCCATCAGAACTTGATGGTTAGATTTTTCTTCAATATCTATATTTTCACCTATGTTATCCTATGTGGAAACACAGTGATTAGTTAATTTGGGTAACCATTACATTTCATACTTTAGTTTTTAAATAAAAGTTTTGGTATTCCTTTTTACGATGTGGGTTTCTATGAAAGAAACTCTCATGTAATAAACCATTTATAACCCCAACGAATTTCGAGGGGGAAATTCATTTTAAGGGGGGTAGAATGTAATACCCCGATATTTTATGAGATATATTATTTTTAATTTCTTTCATATCTTCTGTTGTACGCTACACAAAGATTATCTTGCGCTATATGCAACACCATATTAGCTTGCAGTATATGCAACACTATTCTTGGATCGTGTTACACACAATTTCAAGTTTGTTTGATAGTAGTTATTCTATGCAACATTGAGTATGTATATATATATATATATATATTCAATGTATAAATGAAATATGGTTGGATTTTGTTATACGGAACAACAAAGGAGTCTTTCACTACACGCAACCCTAACTTGGCTTGCATTACTGCAATCACGACCTTCCTCGATAGCGTGTGTTGTACTCAATAATGGGTTTCACTAAACAATGATATATTATTATAATATTATTATGAACTAGACATTATGAATAGTACTAAATAAATTTTTAATTTTACGAAATTATAATTCATCTTACACATTTTATAGAACATGGTATGAGAACAAAATAAATTTTTCGGGTGAAATAAGTATTTTTCAAAAAATGCAGTTTTGCTGCCTTTTGATGGTGCACCCATTTTAAATATAATTTTTGAAAAGTTTATAAGTTAAATTTTACAAAATAAACTTTTTCTTTTGAATCAGGATATAAAAATTTACATTGGATAATGTTTTGATATTTTTCTGAAAACTTTCAAATTTTAATGACTAGTAAAAACACGCTATATTTTAATTAAAAACAACTTTTTTTCATAATAATAATTTATATGGTTAAATTATAATATTTAATATTTTTAAAGTATAATTATAATATATTTTTACCATTTAATATAATTTATGTCATTAGTATTGATTTTACATTGAATTAGAAGGTTAAATCAATTCGATCTTTTGCAATGTTTTAAACAAAAACCCACTTTCTTTCAACAACGGGATTAATATTAATTTAATTTCTGCAAATTATGTGTATTGAATTTGGAAAAATGGATTCCATATTTGGAATCAGTGGGTCCAAATTATATTAATAGGCTAGTTTTTGTTTTTGGGCATTATGAATAGTAATTATGGTAAATTGTATTTACCATAGTAAAAGGTAAATCAAGTAATTAAGGGTAAATATAATATTATAAAATTACCCTAACACTTGTCTTAATACAGTTGGATGATTATATTTCGTCCTATTTAATATTTGGGTCGAAATGGAATCCATTAGAACCCACTTGGAGGTGATTAAGACCTTTAGTATATTTTATTTAAAGGAAAGTGAAATATGTCTCACTCAAACTTTAATAATTAAAGTATTTTTAATATAAGGTTATACAGAATATAAATTTGATCATAAATACTCATTTTAAATATAAAATGTTTTTATTTATCATGGTAATTTATTTGTAATTTTTATGCGTTATTTAATTACCACATTAGTTTATACATTAATGATGCATGAATTATTTATTTAGTAAAAAAATCAATAATATTATTTTTAATGAAATAGTAATACATATTAAAGGGCTCAAAAACCTGACCAAAACTTATTTTAAGTGTATATATACACCATAATCATTCAATGTCTGAATATATGACCGTTTGGAGTCTTATAAAAGTGATTATGAAACCTATATTATTTTATTTTATATGATGTCAAAGTTGTCACCTTCATAATTTAATAAATATAACATTTTAAAATTTGGGTGTTTTAGAAGATAAATCAGACTAAATGTATTATTATAAAATATATAATATTTATCTTCGTCCTAATATTTTATTTTTAATTTTTATGCAACAAATAAGTATATTTAATAATTATACAAAAATGTTGGAGTAATTATTTTATTAAGAGAAATATAAAATAAATGGTTTTAAAAATAGTAAAATAAATTTTATATGAACTATTTAATGTTCTCCAATAATTTTCTAGATTACTATGACATGTTAGGAACCTATTAAATATTTTAGTTTGAATATATCCTCTGTGTGGATTTAATTTAAATTCAAATAAATGAATAGTTTCAAAATTGACACTATTGTTATTTTATAAAAATAACATATTATTAAATTGTTTAAAAATCACAAAAATATTTAAAAATTATAAATTAAAATTTATATAGTCTAAAATTTCATAAATTATATAATTATGGATAATTCACAGTAGATAAGTAATTATTTATAATAATTTAAAATTCATAATCTTATTACCACAAATAATATTTAATAGATTAAATAAGGATAAATCAAGTTGATAATGTTTAAAATAAATTCCCTACATGTCTAAATTTTATTGTTTGATGATATTACAACCATATATCATCTAATATTTGAATATGAGTCATTTTTGGATGTTTTTAAGTGGGGATAGATTTATTATAAATTAATATTTTTAAGATTTCCAAAGGTGCCCCTCTCTTCCCTTGTAAAAAGGGAACCCCTTCCCACTTCTCTTCACACCCTTTGGAGCCTTCAAGATCGTTCAAAACCTGCCAATTTCTCTTCTCCACTTCCCTAGAAACAACCAAAAGGTTCTGGTCTTCTTCAAAGACCATCTTTAGTGCCCAAAGAGGAGGTTAAGAAGAGGCGCTTCAAAGAAGAGGTAATGTCCGTTAGCGATTCTTTCAACTTTATTTATTCTTCTACTTATTCTTCCTTAGTTGTTTCATTATGAAGTAATAACATCAGTATCACTAATATACTGATATGTTATTATAAATATTAAAAAACCCTATTTCACCTTCTATCCATCCTACGGAAAACGAAATCACCGTGCATGCGTACGTACGGAATACCGTCTCCACACCGTGGTGTAATCTGTTTTCAACCACCACCTTACTTGGATGGGTATAATGGTGTAAATAAATAACTATATATGATTATTGTAAAGTGATATTGATTCTTAAATATTATACATACACTTCAATACAATTCCTCGATCATGGGAATGATATCATCGCTCATACGTACGTACGAACTACAGTCTCCACGACGCGATGAGATTCATTCTCCATGTTAACCATTCATGAATTATTATAAAGTATATATAATGAATAATAATGAAATATATGAAATAATAATGATATTGTATTTATGTATATATATGTATGTCATATACTTAATTCCATTCTATTCAATAAGGAAACGAAAACAACGTTCATGCGTACGTACGACATACCGTCTCCATGAACGGTGTATTTCATTCCATTTATCGATATATCATATATATATGTATATGATGAATATATATTATATAAAAATCATGTTTTACATTCTGGAATTATGTAAATCAGTATATAAGTAATAATATCATGAACAAAAAGTCGAAAAAAGTACGATAAATGAAACGATTTTGCCCAAAATGCTGATTTAACATGGAATTTACAAAATCACGGGTAATATAAAGTCATAAGTGAACCATATATGATATCATAAAAATAAATATTATTCCGTAATAAGTAAATGACATTATTTAAATCATTATACATGAGGTTTGGATATGTACAAAGCATATCGGATCTAAGGTAAGGGATAATGTTGCAATCTCAATTGTTTTCTATCTGAGATTGCTTATACGTAAGTATTTACTGGGGTTATATTTATCATCCATGCCCTAGTTTTATAAAAATGATTTAATGTATGTTTAAAGGTCTTTTTACCCATTTTTGACTTTTACTACATGGTATGTAAGGAATATTTTTTTTGTTTACCATATGAGGTACTTTTTTACTTTTCCGACAAAAGTACAAGGAAAATGTTATTTTTAACTTATACGGCGTGAACGTATTTTTACGGTTTCATAGTGACTCATTTTCATGAAGCTTACTCTACAAGATTGCATGATTATTTTCAACAAAACCCTTTTCTTTTAAAATTTCATGGCATTTTGTGAAAAGAAAATGATTTTGAAGAAGAAAGGATATTTTCCTCAAGAATTCATTTCAAGTGTTTTATCAAAACTATTTTCCATCTAAAATGACATTATTTAATATGTTTATGTTTCAAGTATAATGTCTCCATTATTTAAATGGTTTTGTTCTTCTTATGATGAAATGATATCCATTTTTTATATGGATTATGTTATGATGGCATGATGTTTAAGAATCCCATTCTATTAAATGGGTTATGCTATGATGTATGATTTATTATCTTGTGGAACACGAAAGAATGATTTCATTATGAGATGGATGAGACCTATATATCCCACCAATTCATTGGGTAAAGATTTATATCTCATGAGATAGACATGTATGGAATGGAAAGTTAAACCGGTTCAGTAATACAGGACTGGAACGAGGAGTGAACTCGATTCAGAAAGGGAATTTATCCACTAAGATGGTCTTGGAAGCAATGCCTTGGCTACTATGGAAATCATAACATGTGATTAATGGTTTTCCAAAATTACATGTTTTATTATCATGGTATTTTATCATGATTAATGTTTCTTTATTAACTATTCCTTACGTACTCCCATGATTTATGTCATTGCTCAAGATTTTTATGTTTAAATATTATGTTCATGTTTTGAAGTTCTAATGTATATGATTTGTTTTATTTTATCCATGATTACCCTTACTGAGCATTTGAGCTCACCCTTTATATGTTTTCTTTTCCCCAGGATTTAAAGAAATGTTTTAGGTATGAAAACAAAAGGGGAAGATCTTTATGGGAGATGTTGGAGATCTTTCACCACGATTAGAAGATTATGTTCCAAGTTTCCAAAGACACTAAACTATTATGGTCCTTGAGTGTTGGTTCTTATTATGTACTAAGTATTCCGCAAAAGTAATGTAATTTTCATGTATGTCAAGATTTGGGTCTCTACACACTTCATATTGAGAAGAGTTTCAACATTAGGTAACATGGTCATTAGGTATTCTAGTACCCTAATCCAGGGGTTGTTAACGAAAATAATTGACAAAAATCTACAAGGTAGAAATGTAGTTAATTTTCTACCTCTAATATTTAGGTCGATCTAGAAAATGATGTGTCTAAATGTAAAGTAGTAATTCAATCAATATAGAAAATATACTTTCTGATTCCGGTTATAACCAATATTTTTTATCATTCTAGTTTTAATAACTAATCAACCACCACCTAAAAATATTTAAGATGATGTATTTTTGATAACATAGAATAGGGAATGTATTTTATCGAAATTTTATAATGATCCCAATACATTTTTTTGGGTTAACCGTCCCTTAAAAATTGTCTTGTATAAATTGTTGGAGTTTGATTCTATATTTTTCATCAATTGGATATCATTATACTAAGCTAAAATCATGTAGTGGAGAGGGATATCACCCTTAACATAATGAGGAAAAATCCCATTATATAAAAGTTTAAGGAGGAGGAATAATCTCATTAAAAATCATCATCTCAAGTGTAGATATTATTTTCTTATTATAAGGAATATATAGACCAAATTATTTAGGAAAATGAGAGAATTGTTCATGAAGATATTCCCATTGTGAGGGACTACACTGATGTGTTACTTAAATTATTTTCTAGTATTATTACTGAATAATAGTAAGATTTCTTAATTTATGTTATACATATATCACATCCCATATTAAGGACTCTTTATAGGATATACACCATTGAGTTAGAAGAACTAAAGAAGTAGTTACAAGGGAATCTGGACAAGGTTTTCATATGCTCGAGTATTTCACCATGGAATGCATTATTAATTTTCATTAATAAGAAGGATGAGAAATGATCATATACATTTATTGTCATGAGCTCAAAAAAACCATGATATAGAAAAATTAACCTTTTCTGTTTATAGATGAATTGGTTGGTCAAATTTATGAGGCCAAGTATTTATCTAATATGGACCTTCAGTTGGGATATCAATATTTACTGGTGAAGAATGTATACATTCAAAAGACTACATTTCAAATAAGTTATATAGAAAAAGAGTTAATATTAATTACCATTGGACTCCGTAATTCTCTATAAATTTTCATGAATATAATGAATGGTGTTTTTAGTGATTATCTAGATTTTTTTTTGGAAATATCTAATGATGATATTATGATATAATCCCTAAGAACGGAGGAGAATGAAGATAATTTGAATACATGGATAAATACATTTAGAAAGGGATAAAATATATGAATATTATATTAAAATTTCTTAATAGATAGAGGAATTATCATTCTTAGGGGATGTTATCATCAATAATGTGACATCTATGTACTCTTCTTTGTAATACGAAACACAGGAGTGGCCTAGGACATCATCTGTAATGGGGATCTGTAGTTTCTTTAGTCTTACTAGGAATTAACAATGATTTTTTAGGAACCTCTCATAAATTTATAACCCACTAACCATGTTAAATTTGAAGGGATTAAAGTGTGTATAGATTCGGGAATGGGAAGACTAATTCTATGAGTAGAAAATTAGGATTATCATTGAACTAGTACATACACTATCCATAATTGGAGAACTTTTTATGGTATACATTGATGCACAAAGGAAGGTATTAAGATGTTTACTGATGAGAAATTCCTTTTTAATATCCTAAAACACATAGCATTAGAATGATCATGATAAAAAATATTCCCAAGAAGATTATTACTTGGTGGTTGGGATCTTCAGATACAAAATATGGTAGCATTATCTCAATTAGGAGAAGTGTAAAATACATACTAATCATAAGAGTCTCAAATATATATTCACACAAAATTAGATTAATTTATTCCCATGAAGATGGTAAGAACTCATGGAGGGTTATTATGGATCAATAAACTAACATTATGTTAAATGAGATTATGTGGAAAATGAGCTTAGTATATAGGATACTTCTACATTAACAATGATGAGAATTTAAAAGGATCCTATATTCTAATACATAAAAGGGATAGACATGGTAATAATAGTTAATGTAAAGTCATCATTCATTTCTGAATTTTTTTTTCAACCATTACTTATTGTGAAAATAAAGGATACTCAATAAAATATTGTAAAGATTTGAAATAATGTGGAATCTATCATATATAAGAAATCCTCAAATTTCAAAATTATGAGTATTCATTAATAAGATTTAGGTTATGACATTTTACACCGTCAAATCCTAATATATATAAGGATACTATTAATAATTCACAAATATCAACATTATCTATCCACCCAGGGTGCATAAAGATATATCAAGATATCAGAGATCACTATTAGATGGGCACTTTGAAGAATGAAATATATGAATATATATAAATGATCCAATACACTCAGAATATAGAGGATAAAAAAATATAAGGTTATGATGAAAAAACTGTTTATACCTAACTAGATATGGGAAAATATCACCATTGAATTTGGCACTCGACTACCGAATACATCCAGAGGAAATAATTCCATATGGGTTGTTGTTGAACATATTATAAAGAAAACTCTATTTATTTGATAGTATTGGTCATTCAATAAATATACATAGATATACATTATATCATTGGGGAGGATTCATGGAGTACCATTATTATTTTTATTTGATCAAGATCTGAGATTTACTTACAAGACCAAGAATATTCTCCAAAATGATCTATACACTCACCTGCACTTAAATATAGATTATAAACCTTAGTCTAATGTCATGCATAAGTTGATCTTTATGAAATTGGAATAAATGTTGAGATCATGCTCAATGGTCTTCAAAGGAGGATGGTTTTAAAATCTTCTATAGGCCGAGTTCCTTTACAATATTAGTTTCTAATAAAGAATACAAATTTCTTCATATGAAACCCTTTATGGGAAGACATGTAGAAAAAATTCATTATAAGATGAATCTAGTGAATGTAAGCTATTCTGACCTAATATTGTCAAGGAGATGGTAGAAAATATGAATAGCATTCACCATCACATTGGGGATTCTTAATGTCAACAGAAGAGCAATGTAGACAATCCATGATGATAATTTGAGTTTTATTTTTGAGATAAGGTATTGCTTCACATATATCCATGTAAGTCACTCATGATATTAAGTAAAATTTTAAATAAAATCCCAAGGTATATTTTACACTTTGGTATATTGGATTTCACTATAGACGTGGAATATCAACTTGCACTTCGACCAACATTTTATTAAGTATATGATGTATTCCATGTATCTATCACGAGGATGTACATACCAAATCCATCACATTAGATGAATTCAGAGATTTAATAGCTAGGAAATGATCTATTTTATGAGGATAAGTTATTGAATTTCATAGACCATAAAGATAAATATTTGTGCAATATGGCAAGTCCACTAGTTAATGTACTATGGAAAAACCATAAATACAAAGTGGAAACATGGAAATGAGAGGATTATATGAAGGATAAGTACCATCAAATTTTTACCATATTATGTGAAATGAAATTTAAAGAGAGAAATTTCCTAAGGGGTATCTATTTAACACCATGATATTTCTTTGAAACATTTCTCATTAAATAATTTTATTTCTTTAGTATACATTGGTATACACATTATCATGTTTAATAAAATCAATAAATACTACTAAAATATCATTATACTGACACCATCTTTATGACCTACTCATTGAATTAGTTATTATGAATAGTAGTAACCATATTATGGAATATATATATATTCATACTATATAAACACTTTATTAATAGTAATGTTATTTCATTATTTAAAAATGTACTTCCTTCAATAGATAATTTTATTCCCTTTAATGAGAAATATATATGTAATTAATTTTTTCACATTTTCAAAATTTATGTTAAAATATAAAAATAATATTATAATTCATCATGTACAAATTATCTTTGAATGAATTTTTTAGAATTTTCTAAAAAAAATCAATTTTTAATGAAAAGTCAAAAATACTAATTTTTACACAAAACTATCTTTTATTTTGAATTATTTACAAACTAAAATTTAGTTATTAATTATATTAAATTTACATTATAAAATTATTATTAAAAATAGTCCAATAATATTTGTTTAAATTTAATTTATGGTTATATTTATAAATGAAATGTTTCTGATTTTTTTTTCATGTTTTTCCAGTTTATATTTAAATTAAATTATGATTCTTATATGTTTTAATGTTTTAATTTTTTTTTCAATTTTTTAAATTAGGAAATTAAAATTTATTATGTATAACACCTTTTTTTATCAATATGTATAGTTTCTTTAGTAATCTTGTTACCATAATAAATGGTAAATATAGCAAGTAAGAGTAAAAATAATATGATAAAGATAATAAATTTACTCTAAAATTTGATAATAAATTTAGATAAGTAATTATTGAATATAATCATACAAGGTTCAAATTTTAGGCCATTTTTGGCCATGTGGATAATATTATGACCTTTATAATATTTTATTTAATGAAAATTCTAATATGTCACAATCTTCCTTTTAGTAAGTGTAATATTTTTATACTGATTTATATAGAGGATATGTTAATCTATAAATAGTATTTTAAAGGTTATGGTATTTATCTCCATCATTATAATTTGTTTTTAGTTTTTATAGAGTAAATAAGTACTTTAAATTCTTGAAGAATGCTGATGATGTAATTATTCAATTAATGGAAATATTAGACAAATGATATATAAAATATTGAACTAAATATAAATTTTACATTTATTGTCATAAAAGAATTATTTATATTAAAATAATGTTTTTATTTTATTATAAAATTTTTGGATCAAATTTGACTTATTCTTTTTAGGTTTTTAATGTTGATGTAATGAATAGTCTCAAAATTGAAAAAAACGATATTTCAGGGATATAATATTTTTTTAAATTAACTAAAAATAATTGAAATATTGTATAATAACAAAAGATACCATATATGGTTATATGAGGAATCCTGTTTTAATTTATAATAAATTTGGAATCATTTTTATCCAGAATATTCATATAATATTTAAATATGATTTGAAATTCCAAAAGTTCCATAAACCTCAATTATAAAAGTGAACCCTTATTTGACAAAAATAAATCACATTAAATAATATGAATAGAAAAAACTTTGACCATTTCTCTTATAAAATCCTTATTTATGTTCTTGAGGTTGCGGACTAGGCAAAATAACTACCCTAGGGCTATTAGGGGAAGTTATGAATGAGATCAATCATAAAATAGGTAATCATCTTTAACGAATATTTAAAATTTAATTTTTATTACACCTCCAATTAATATTTTTTAAAAATCCTAAAATAATAAATCTAATATTATATATATAATTTTATTTTATTATGATTATAAAAAAACCATATTCCAACTTTTAACCATCCTATGTAAAATGAATGCATCGCCCATTCGTATTCACAACTTACCATCTCTGTATAGAGGTGTCATTTTTTTATCATCTGCACAATACATGTGTAATGATAATGAATACAATAATTGGAATATATAATAATTATGAAATGATATTAATTTTTTTAAAATTAATATACCATCTATTTCACTACAATTAACCATTAATGTTAGAATAATTTTTCTAATGGGTACGTATGACCTACCATCTCCATGATGTGATGCAACTTGTATTCAATATACAACATTAAATAATTTTTATAATAATTTATTAAATAATTAAATATGATAATTATATCATTAATCAAATTATAATGAATAGGAATCTACATCCCATGTACATGAACCAAATATACTATGAACAAACATGCATAAAAATAAATCTATTAACACATGAAAAAATGGAAATAATGAAATATTATTAACAATTGTGTACAAATTCGTTTTATAAGGTTTATATATGATATAATAAATATGAATATAGTTTTGGTATAAAATAATAACATGATTTAATCCATTATATAATAGGTTAAATCACATTCATCTCAAGTAAAGTGCAATGTAATGTATCTCTATAAACCTTTATATTTCCTTTTAGATACACTTTATATCTATTTTCCTAAAACTATCTCTTCATTAATCTTGCATACTTCTCCTATATTCTGTTTTTATATACCAAAAAAATTTATTTACATCAATTCATATTTCATTGATGGGGAATTACATTTTTTTAAAAGGTTCTCCTCTCAATTCCTCTAGATAAGTAAACCCAACTAAGGGGAACTTTTATGTTTTTACCCATTTTCAAGTACACCAATAAAGTTCTTTATGACTCAAATATTTTTCAAAAGATTCTCAATTTATCAAGAAAAACAAATTTAGATAATTTATATTCTTATCCAAACAATTATTTTTTAATCCACTATAAATAGTCTTTATTAATTTCACTAAAACCATAATTATGTGGCACATTTCTAATGACCCCTAATTGCTCTTTTTGTTGTTTTCTATTTATTTGGAAATCATTATTATTAATATATCATAATTTTCACTTAAAAATTTCCAATAATTATTTTAATACATATTTTCATGGATACCATTGTTTTACACGCAATGGTTGTGCCTTATTATGTTATTACGATATCCATTTGTTTTCATGGGTATCCCTTATGTGTATTACTTATGTTTGATTCTTTAAGTGTCACACATATATATGAATATTTTAAGATATGTGTGGCCACATATTTCTTCAATGTATTGGGTTATGTTTTAGTTTGATGAGACATTATGCAGAGTATTAGTAAGTAATGATATATAATTATGGGTCTTTATCCACTAAGTGATATAGTATTGGATGTTATCATGGACTCATATTTATGTCACGTTACATGTTTCTAAAACATTCTATTATTTCCATGATCATATGATTACATATTTAATACTTTATTTTTCCATCTATTTATTCATGATTCATTAAATTTATGTTATCATGGGATACCTTTTGACTCATGTTCTATGCTTTATTCCCATGTTTATTCTCTTATTGGGATTTCCAGCTCACCCATTTTTTTATATTTATTCCCAACTTTATCATAAATTGTTGTAAGAAGATAAAATGGAGTTATAATATCATTATTTATATTAATAAAAAAATATTCAAGTTTCATGTTTTCTAATTATGTACATTTCCTTCCAAATAAACTGGAAAATTCAATAATTATATTTTATTTCATGTAATGTTATACATTAAATCATGTAATAATATGTTTAAAAGGCATAGGCCACTATAATAGTTGGTGAATTAGTATAACTGAGTAAAATCGCTATATATTCATAAAACCCATACTTTTTAAGAAATGATATTTTGGGAATATCCTCCTTTCTGACCCTTAATGGGTGATATCCAATATGAAGGTAAATATTTAATAATAATTGAGCTCCGTACATGATTGAAAATAATTTTTTTTATGGAAACACTTTTAAAGAAAAAGTGAGAAACCAAGAAACATGACTACAACGACCTAAGACTTCAAATCATTCCCCAACAGTCCAAAATTTAAAAAAATAGATCAAACAAAAATTAAAGGCCCCACACCAGCACAAACATTGAGGACCCCTAGGTTGGGGCCAAGGTGAGAAGTAAACATCATCTGACAAGGTTCTCATGCAGGAGGACCCCCAAGTTGGGGCCAAGGTGAATAATAATGGAATGGGCAGCAATTCTAAAATGGGAAAAAGCATTAAAGATACTATCATCTGCTCTGAAGAGGATATGGTAGAGGAATTTCTCTATGTCAACATCCCTCAGGAGGAGGCCGATATGATGGGAAGACCTATCAAAGTGGAGGTCAATAGTGAGTAGTCCAGGTGGATTGACAAACATGATTTGATTCTAATGAGAGGCTTCAACAATCGAAAAATCAGCAAAGTTGAATATATCTGAACATGGGACAAAATGGCGGATCGATTTGAAGACATCATTGGGGAAGACCCTGGTGCTAAGGTATGGTTGATGAAGTGGAATCTGTATAGAGAGGAAGACACTTATGGGATTAGATTATGCTTTGGTAATTTTTCATATTCCTACGAGGCGTCACCTCCGGACTAATTGGGTTTGTTTATCCTATTGCTACCAAGGGTTTGGTGGTTTTCCTATGTCTATAGTTTGTGTGGTTTTGTTGGCTCGCCGCAGGATCTCCTTGGTGGGCTCGGTTTCTATTCCATCATCTTTGTAGGCCATTTGGGATATGGCTGTTTTGGTGGGATGACAACATCGGGAGGGACCATGCTTGCATGGGATCGCCGAGTGTCCTGCATGGGGATGGTTGTTGATGCAGTTGCTGGAATGAGGTATCCTGTTTTTTCCTGTTTTGTTTTGGAATGTTTGGATTTTTGCTGAACTTTTGGTTTCTCACATTTCCCATAAAAGTGTTGCTCTTAATAAAAAAAATAATCTTCAGTCAATATAGGTAATAGGATAATTGTTCTAAATTGTTATGTTTTTAAGACACCATTAATCAATGTATAGTTTCATTGATCAATTATTATTTATATCAGAAATAACTTGTTCTCCACAAGATGACACACTTGGTTGAATGAAATCCCTATAAAGGGTTTACTTGAGTTTTTCCTTTAATTAATAAACCTCAATCTAGGAAATTCTCTATCTATTCTTTCATATTGATGTGTCACATGGTATGACATATATTGAGAACTCGACGTAACATTTTTTGGAAGGATAGAGAATTACTTAGGAAAGACTTGAATAGATTCCAACACAATATCCATATCATTGATTTTGATTTTCTCCTGAACCATCTAAGAGAAGTATTCCATGTGAATGAAAAGTAATACCCATACAATGGATGTGATATCCATCAAAATATTATACTTATCATCACATTGATATAACATTATATGATGGTTTGGAACATCAACTGATACTTCCCTTCATTAACATTTTCATTTTTATTTATGTAGATAATTTAAATAGATACACAAGATAACACCAAATTGAATCAAACTATGAATGAAAATATTTACAAGGATCACATTCCCACCAATTTCTACCAAATAAGAATCATAGACTTAAGATTTGACCATCATAGCATTGGGGATTTCACTGTTAATTTTTCATCTAATCATATGGATGGTACCTTTATAACCTTATACAATTATTTACATTTGAATGAATCAATATATCCCAAGTCAAGTAAGATATTGTTAGTTCTAGTGTGTAGGGTAATTGTAACATTCAGCACATTGTTATCTCACCCATAATTAAAAATAGTGACTTTTTTTTTGGAGATTTTACTTTGTCTCTCGAATTAAGAGGTTTTTAACTTTGATCATCTTCATTAACATTTGGATTTGGGAGTTGGTTATCATAATTCCAATAATTAATTCATATGAAACACTATAATGTGGGTGGTGAATTCTATACATATTTCTCCTTACTCACATTATATCTACATATTTCATATCACTTAAGTAATTAATTTCCATATGAACATCCCATCCACAAATTAAAAATTTACTAGTCACCTTATGAAAATATCCCCTATGATTCTTCCCACAATTTTAGCATATATAAAATCTCATCCTATTCTCTCCATAGTTTTTATATTTTCCTTTGAATTCCAATTTAATATTATTATAAAAACCACAAGATTGATACATAAAACAAACCCCTATTCAAAACATGATTGAACATTAAAAATATAATCATTGAAACTTATATATCTTATGGAAAAAAACCATTGGAGACATGGTTTTAAGCCACTGAAGAATATATCAACCATACATTCAGGTTGGATGATAATACCATAAGTATACCTATCTTGTATTTAAATGTTTTACTTATAGTTACCAAAATATTGGTCATACAATTTTTTATCTCAAAGAATTCCTTTTCCATCGTTATATGATTAATGTGAGTAAATTAATTATTTAAAAATAACATTTTAAACTCATCCCAAACCATAAATTAAATTTATTATGTTTCCTTGTATTCTATATAATATTCCACCACTGATATGCTACACCTTAAAAATATTACAATACAAAAACAAAATTTTCATCATTCAAAAACTGGAAGAATTAAAATAGAATATTAGTGGGATGATTCATTTTTCTGAAATTCATGGATCTGAAAGAAGGTGGGTGTTTCCTCATGAAGTAATCAAAAAAATGTTTTTCCCATTTTTTTGGATTTCCAACATGATTCAGAGATTTAAAATGTAATGTGAGTATAATAATTTTATTTTTCATTCTAGATCAATAAAATTCATATTCTCTAGAAGAAAATCATTAAATATTATATTATAGTCAACCTTAACATGGTTTTTTCAGGTTCATGACATTGACTAAAACCATGAAAACACTATTTAAGAGATAATAACCAAGATTGTGAAATAAATAACCAAGAAAAATAAATTATATTATGCCCAAATCATGAAACCTTTATTATTTTTTACAAATCAGGTATATCCAAGGCCTTTAATAGTCATCATCTATTTAAATCCTTCATGATTGTTTGTATAGAGTTTTTGAATTTTGAAAGCATATCTTCCTAGAGTGTTAATCCCGGTGTAAATCGTGGCTTATTATTTTTCACCTTCTGATGATAAAATTTAGCTCAATGCACTTTTTTTAGATTTATTACCCCTAATAACCACTTTACCAAAGCCACATCCACATGTATTATCTATAAAGGGATATAATTAAAAGGAAAACACTTTATCTATCCATTACCAATATTTTAGGGAATTTTTTTATATGTTATCTCATAAATAGAATAATCCTTAGACATGTCCTTAGGTATCTCAGTAATGTTTTCTAATACTAGTTTTTAATTGTTAAATAAAAAAATCTTCTAATACCAACTTTTGAAACCCATCATTATCATACATATATATTACATAATGTTTTATGAATATGTATTAAATTACACAAAAAAATTCATAAGGACCATTTTAGTTTAGCGTATTTGATAAATTGAAAAAAAATGGTCCATTGGAGAACCAATCATCTCCCACAGTGATATTTATAATTATAAAACATCGTATAAATATCTTAAGTAATAAATATCTTTATAACCTCCGGAAACGAAACCTAAGAAAGGGTGATCTCAGATTCTCTGTAATGGTAAACAAGAGAGATATGAATGCCATACATAATCATAAGGTCATGAGAACATGATAATACAAGGTTAAAACCATACCATGAATATGAAATATAATAATATTCATTCATTGAATAAAGATTGATAGATTATAAAACTAGAATAATAAAGGAGTAGAATAACTTGAGACATGTGAGTATATCATTGGAAAATGTCATAGATTTATAGCATACACATAGGTGTATAAAATAATTTCCACATTATTTAAGGATCATTTATAATTCTGTCATCGTTGAGTGGGTTAACACCCCAAAACCATCATAGTAGTTATGGTTCACTCATAATAACATCATAGTGTGAAAACTCTCTTATTATACCAGGATCACTCTACATTCTAATTATGTCTATCTCATAGGATATAAATTGTTACCAAATACATTAGAGTGAGATTTAGCTGCAAAAAATAACATAATGAAAACAATATATATGTGTTACACAAGATCATAAAAAATTCAACATATTATAACCAATTAAATGAAATAGTTTTGATAAAAAATTAAACATATCATAACATGTGGAAAAGATACATGCTTCATAATAATTTAATCATTTCATCATAGAACAACCCATGGAAAAAGAAGTTGGTTACAAAATAATTTTTCCTTGGTATAACCTATGTAAGAGAAATGTGTTTCACAAACATCATGCCAAAATAACCAGAAACCATTAAAGGAAAGGATAATGATATTATCCTAGGATCATATCCCCAGTAACACATATGTTACATAAACAAATGTAATCTGAGATGAAAAATGATTTTGATCGATCATTTAAAACATTTAATAAAGAATATATCCTTTCCAATTTAAAAAACCCATCATAAAACATTAAAACATTGTAAAATATTTTTTTAGACAATAAATGTGGAAATTTATAAAGGAACCATTAAAATATCATTTGACTCATTTCTTGAGGAAACGTTTATTTTTTTTATTCTTTTAAAAAATATTTTTAAAACATAATTTTTTTTGAATTAAATTCCATTAAAAGTAACCTTGAAAACATATAATTTACGATTCAATGAAAATTATGTTCACGATGGAAGAAAATGTATTTAATTAAATACATATTAATAAAATGGTTCCTTTCACATTTTTTGTAAAATAATAATAGGATTAGTTTGAAAAAAAATGATGATTAATTTAATTTTTTTTATAAAAAGTCAAACATGCATAAAAAATTATTTTAAAAAAGTAAGAGAATAAAAAAAATTGAAAATATTTTTATAAAACATGGTTTTGGAAGAAAACTGATTTCTGGATAAATAGAAAAATAATTTTATACATTCTTAAAAACATGTTCTCAATTATTTTAAGTACAAATGAGTGTAAATGGGTTCAATTAGATTAAAATGTCATGAATAACTAGATGATAAGAATATTCATTAGTTTACAAATATATTAAGAATAATATTTTACCATTTAAGACATAGTGATAAACAATACATATAAAGGATAAGAATGTAGCATAAAATGATTAAAAACATGGTAACATTGAATCATAAGATCCCTTAAAAAATTAAGAAAAGGAAATATATTGTATCATGATGATAAATAATGAAATTATATTATATATCAATGGGGTTGTATGTATAAATTATGAATGAATATATGTGAATAATATAATGTAAGTCTCAATAAAGGAAACTAGAGACAAAAATATTTTACCTGAAGTCTTTACGTCCATCTTACACGTTGAATCTTTAGGAGTCAAACATGATTTGAAGAAAATATTTTATGATGAATAAATCTGGGCTGTTATGACCTGAACATCATTGGAAAGGTTATCAGTAAGGACAATTGGTGAGGTTGGCCTCACTAGGCTTCCTCAGATATAGTAGAATGTGCAATTTATTGTCCAAGATAGAAATGAAATTACAGATGAGATATTAGTTCCAAATGGAATATGTTTTATTAATCTATTACTCAAATCTTGGGCAACCATAATTTATTTGGCTAATGGTTGAGGGAACTTTTGTGGCTATATCTTCTTTATATAAGGCACTAGTCAATTTGAGGCCTACATAGGTTCATGGACGAAAAATGACACACGAATGAAAGTAATAGTTATAAGATATAAATTTCTAACCCTTTTCTCCTTTTTGAAGGAATGATATAAGATTTATCATAGGTCCCCTAAATGAAGTCTTCCCAAATTTGTACTATTTCTTCAAACTCAAATATCCCACTTAGATACTTCATTAGGATTTGAGGTATCTGCAGCTCATCCTAGGGATTTTCATCATAGAATTATATAATTTTTTCTTATAAGGGATAGATGATGAGAAAATAGGTTAACCCTTTCAATATATCTCTAATGTATGAAAACCTCTCATTTGAACATTTATTTCAGTTCTTCAGGTCAACAATTGTCACTTTCCATAGCATGGATTTGAACTGGAAATATAATTGATGATGAAGGTCTTCCCATACATCAATGGATACATCTTGAAGGCTATAATAATAAAAAAAGGTTTTCCCTATAAGAGTCCTTACAAAACACCTCATCTTGGTTGTCTCCAACTAATGTTGAGGGACCATCATTAGACCTCATTGGGATAAAAATTGTATGAGATGATGTTCAATTTCTCCCACACTATCAAAGGTGGTGAGGGTAGAATTTTTTAAAAATTGGTATGGGAAACATTCTATACACTCATTTAATATATGTCTTCATCTCATGATTTATATGTGTGTGTCACCCTTCATAAGATTCTAGTCAAGTATCCAGGGACTCAATAGAATTGATAAATTATAGAGGTAGTTCCATCTGAGCCACCTACTGTCTATATGGATCATGTGGGGCTTCCTGAGATGTCCATATTTTCATCTTCCATCGGTTCTCAATTTGTTCTTAGACTAAATGGAATCACTAAAAAGGTATAGGATATCACCGTAATAGAGTTAAGCCACATTAATTTTCGACTTCCTCATTTTTTTGGACATGTTACCTGGAACTCGATTAGGTCTAAGGCACAAATTCCACCCTTATTGGCATATCAACTATTTATAAATCTATGGGAGGTGGGATATTTGTCTCTATTTAAATAAGATTCCTACGGTGATGCTTTCTCTGAGTATCTCTTCATTGAATTGTCTGAGATTTTGTATCTTATTCTCATATTTTTCAATAAGATCCTCCATTGGAGGAATTTTGAAACTTAAGGGAAGTTATTGGGATGTATCTACATCATTCCCATGAACCTTGGTAGTTTTCTACCATAGAGGCAGAAACACAATATTTGAAGGTATCATATTTTGGATCATCCTAAGGTTCCGGTTACATGAATCCATAATGGGTTCATTCAAATCCTCATATTGGGGTATATATTCTATATTTTGTCCCTATAAATCTGAATTTCGTTCCAAATTAAATATTATTTCCATGATAATGACATTCCCAAAGGTGTATTGTGAAATATTTGTTGTCCAATTACATTCAATCCAATAGAAAAATATGCACTACCTATATTAGGGTCATTTCTAGAATCCTTATCCATATCGAGTCATTTGGGCTTGCAACCCCAGTGTTGTTTGATTTCCTTATCCATATTCTCCTTCCATATTAGCCTCTGGGTAGTTTCTTTGAAGGATTTTATTATCATTATTTCCAATTGTGCCCTAAATAGTAGTGATTTGTATTGTTGTGGGAGGAACAGATGGGATATCGACTATTGATATTTATCTCCCAACCTGGAGAATAATGATTCCCTTTGTGGTTTTGATGATGATGAATATTCCCCTATCCCTAAAGAATGGGTAATATCTAGGGACACAATAGTAATTGGTTTATCCTATTACCAAGGATTAAACTATTGCAGTTGAGGAATTGATGACTCATAAGACGAACATTGAGATATAAATTCCCTATTGTCAGTGGGTTAGAGTATTCTATAACTGTCATTGGTTTTCCCAATACCGACATGGGAGATGATGAACCTAGTGGTGGAGATTAAGATATAAATTTCATCATTCATGAGTGTTTAGGTATTCATTCATTTACAGCTAATTTTCCTATAATACCCTCAAGAATTTATTATCCGTAAGGTGGAGTTGGTGGAAGATATTCCCCTGCCCAGTGGGCTAGGTTGTCTCTTGGAAAATTCTATGGTATATTTGGTTGTAACCAATTTGATGTGGCATAGATGTTCTCCTGTA
The DNA here is from genome assembly GCA_963277665.1 of Viscum album. Lineage (NCBI taxonomy): Eukaryota > Viridiplantae > Streptophyta > Magnoliopsida > Santalales > Viscaceae > Viscum > Viscum album. The sequence goes on from OY728159.1 coordinate 1,271,217,265, forward strand.
TAAGCTTTGTTAAATGGATACCATGAAATGTGACACATTCTATGTTTTTTTTGGATTTTTCTAATCTTTATATTCTGTGATGGAAAGGCATTACTATTTTTTCAATGGGATCAAGTCAAATATTCGTGGGCTTTCCACTCCATCTATTCAAGATGTTTTGGCACTATTGAAGTGGGGGAATTATATTGTTGTGACAAACTAGAGAACACATAAATATATACCCTCATTTTTTTTAATGTCTATGACATTATGAAACGTTATGTTAGAAAGGGTTTTGTCGTTCTAGGGGTTAGGTGATGTATAACCCTCCATAAATTACCCATCCATCAATATGGATACATTTCTGGGATTTGGTGTTAACTTTTCAAAGAGTTTTTATGAAATATAAGAAATCTTGTTTTAGAATTCCACTGTGATTTTTCTATTTTGGATACCAGGTCATGGAGATAGAATCCGATTCCAGCTGGCAATAGATTATCTTTATGGTATGGAGGTGACTCTTATATCCTAAATAAAATAGGTGTCTATACATCAGTTAATAATGTGATTGCATATTATTTTGGAGTGGATAAGGAATGAAATACTTCTCTATATCATCTAAGATCTCATAGTCATATGTTTCAATATTATATAACATGGGGGGAGGTAGTTTCATGAAAAATATCTATATATATCAATGTTTTCATACGATTAATTTAACTTAAACATATCCATATTATTAGTATAGAAATTGGTTCACATGGATTCCTACTTATTAGAGTGTAGTGTCATTGGAATTTTATGGGGAACTATTTATGGTTTATCTTGGCGTCTTGTACTCCTCTCTATATGAATACGATATAGTTTTAAACACCTGACAATATAAAGGTGATTGGGGAAGTGTATGATTTCATTTTTCATTATAGATATCACCATTGGGATATTGAACACTGCAAATTTTTAGATTATAGTCCTTCTGATCCATCTCTACATTGAAAAAAGAGGACTATCATGGTAATGATGGCCTTATACTTTGAGTGAAGAGCTGTATATCTATTTGGGTGTTGAAAATTATTTCCAACCAACCTTAATGACATTGACATTTAGAAGATTAAGAATATGTTCATCATTCTACGTTGCGGTCAAATGTATTGACCTACATTTTTGAATTTTGTATGGATATGAATGTGATGAATGATGGTTGGCGAACATTTTGGATAAACTTCTTCTCTTGCGGAATTATGGTCCCAATAATGATAAGCTAGTAAAATATTCATAGTATTTTCACTGATAAGAATATGAGATTTTCCTAAGTCACATTCCACTCTCTTTTAGCGAGCCATTGTCATAAAGGGAGTGTGGTCCCATTCCCAAACCTTTAAACAGGTTTTTTCGATAGAAATATGACCATATCCCAAAGAATGTTCCACTCTCACATTGGGAGTTCCTGTTGGAACATGTATATGAGACCGATCTGAATATGCATTGCCTATTAGAATATTCCAACCAACCTCTAGAATGGGATAATGGGTATGAGCCTCCTCTCTTTTGGCCTCATAAGGATGTTCATGTAGTTGTTCATTATCAAATGATTCAATATCTACCTTGATTATGTAATCTACTAGAATATTCCTGGTACATTCACTGGCTGGAATATGAGCTCATCCTAAGGAATGTTCCATTCTAACTTGGAAATACATAGTTAGAATAGAAGTATAATCCCAATACTGAGCCTTTAAATTATTAAAATAGTATTTTTCGACAAGAATATTAGATTTTACCAATCCATGTTCCTCCCTCACTTGGTGAGCCCTGACTGGAATGATGATATGGGATTGATCTTGGGACATTGGAATAAGTTTCTGGCATTTTTTGATCGAAACATACCCATATCCCGAGAAATGTGACTTTCTCACATGATGATCTAAGGTTGGAATGGAGATATGTTCTAGGTATGATTCCTCTTCCATTATCTAAATATTTTAATAATCTGCCTAAATGGGAGAAAGAATTTGAACCTTTTCTGGAGAAAATACTTTTTTATACAAATCAAAGTATTGTGATTCCCAAGATATATGTGTGATAATATGTGAAGGTATTTGTATTAGTACTAGTTTTTTAATATTACTGAATATTTTTTAGCTATTACTAAGTGATATTAAAACATTATAAAAGTGTGTACAATAATATAATACTGCACATTTTCTATCTCCTCTATATACTGGAAGATGTATTCAATTACCTTGGGGATATGATAACAGTTTTCCTCCTTTTTCCACTAGAATATGTCAATGGGATTCATGTTTGGGGGTAAGGATATGAGACTAACCCATGATTTTTGTGGGAATATGCTTGTAGAATTCTTCTGAGTGAGCAAGAATCTGATCATTCTTGTTAGTTATCACTAGAATATGCCAGAAGGATTCATCAGTAGAATTAGGGATATGATTTCACTCCAGATTATCCAAATATTTATTTGATCAATGTGTCTTCTTTGTCTCATATTCATGGGTATCAAAAGTTCCAGTATGTTATATAGTTACCCAAGTACGCAACTGAAGGGAATCAACGAGAGGAAGTAGGTTACAATGGATTATAAGAGCTGTTTTTGGTTGATGATTAATGAGAATGAAACTTTAGTTGAATCCCTGATCCACATTCACTAGATACTATAGGTTGAAATTTTAGTAATCTGAGGGTAATCATTGGATTCTTTGGGCAGTGGAAAATAGCACCATTGGATTAACTATAACATTTTTTGAGCGATACAGACTTTCCAATACCATGTTTCTAATACTTATGGGTACTCTCAAGGGTTGGGATCATACCATGTTTCTAATACTTATAGACAATTTCATTTTACACAATACGTTAAAGGTTTTGGGTAGGTGATGTCATTATGAGACCCTTTGGGGTTTCAGGTATTTATTATTTTCCAAAACAGTCATTAGATGAAGACATTATTCAATGTTGGGGGTTGTTTTTAAGAGAAATATCTATAGTTATGAAGATGACAAGGAGAAATGTAAATGATTATTGAATCGTCATTGGAATGTTATGTGGTCTATCAAATATGAATGATTCTCACAATTTCCCCTTATAATTCTTAGTTCGGCCTTTCCACTTGTGTGGACTTGTCAAAGTGATGATGGACTTATTTCCTGAGAACATAGACTATAGGGGATCATTCGATCAATTCCATATTTTAAAATATTCTTGTTAGGATCCCCATTGTTCTTTGTGTAGGATATGTGAACAATAATCATTGGTTCATGGTAAATGTATAATTTCCCTATTTTAGATATTCACCTCAGGTTCACCATTTTGGCTTCTTATAGAAGAATATAGTACCATCCATTTGATGAGAAAAAATTGGTCTAATGAGAACAAAGTATTTATATATTTTATCTTTCTAAGGATATGTTGTGATTAAATGATTAAACTTCTCATTCACCATTTATATTTTATGCTAATGTGTGTATATCTTGTTCTCATGTTCTTATTTTGGGGGGTTCAATGTCATGTAAAATTAGTCATGTCAACTTTACAATTTTTATCTCTAACAAAAACTCCCAACGTCTCCCATATGCATAACTAGACATGGACCTACATTCCAAAGGATGGTGGTCTTTTGGGCATAAGACCCAACAAATCTTGGGAAATCACATTGGTTGAGAGGATTGGCGATTTGTCTCATTACATAGATTTGGGGGGAATTGTTTCTTACTCCGAGAATCTCTTATTGATTTAAGATTTCTTTTAGAATATATTTCTAAAATAATTATGGGACCAGCTGCCCTAACAAAATGATCAAGCATGGATCCCTTTATGTGAAAACCAATGTAAATTAATTATTCCATCTATTTGTATATGAGGTTGGTCATCCATTTTACATTAATAGGGGGAATATTAGATTTTCAATTCATACAATATGACTAATTGATTTTTTTTTCATCCATGGAGGCGAGTAATATTTCAGTAATGGGATTGAGCCATTAAGATGTGTCCTACATATCCTACTTATTTCAAGAATCAAAACCCATGTATCTCATAAAAAATATAACGTTTAACATCATATAAAAATGAACTATATGATATAACTTAGGGACTATATTTTGAGATTGAACCATAAGGATGTTTCCAATGTATCCTGGTTATAGTATGAATCACAGTCATCATAGTTTGATCATGGCCTCAAGATCTACCTTAGGTGGATTCCCTTATATGTGATAATTCATATCATGCCACTAGTTAGGGATTACACTGTTATGTTTAACTGGGCGGTGGAGATTTATAACGTGAATTACATGATATTTAAAACTCCCTAAGCCTACATGAGCCATTCTCATGTGAGAAACAAGGGAAAAAGTCAATTAGTCTCACTGCACATAAATGTGGGACATAAGAATTGGGATAACCCTTCAGATGTTTGGTATGAAACATAGGGATTAAGAAGGTTTCCTATATATCCTAGTTATATAAGGAATATAATTTATCATATTTCAATTATCTCACATGTCTGTTGGTGGATGAGGTGGGATGATAATCCCATGGGAGAGACTGGGAATCGATTGTTGGAATGCTGGAGACATGGTGGGACATACACAGAGGTGGATTCCCATTTTAGATTAGGTTATAAGAAGGTGTCCTATGTATCATAATTTTTCAAGGAATCAGTGTTCACATAGTTCAATTATCTCCCTGGTCTTCTGGTGGATGAGTTAGGATGATCAACCCATGAGGGATATTGGGTCCTGATGGTTGGAATGTCAGAGACAAGGTGGGACATACAGTAAGGTGGATTCAAAATAGAGCTTGAAAATTATTAAGGAAACCTATGTATCTTTAATATGGATGGAATCAGATTTATAATTGTTCAATATTGTTTATGGATTACATGATCAGGTGTCCCTAATATGGTTTAGTCATATTATTCCACTGATTGGGTCATACACTCTGAGGTTTCCTTTATATAAACATTGGAAAAGGTTATCACAATATGAGATGTTTGCTTGAAATTTTCTGATTGTATGCATGGGATGTTATGATTACCTACCCGAATTGTTTGAGGATGTTTTTAAATTTACTGGTTGACTAGAGGAAATGTGAAAAGAAGATAGTGTGATCGAATTGACATGTTCGGAGGAAGTTTCATAACCTGAAGAACATGTCGGGAGTCCATTTCATGTTCATGGTTGGCATGTCGGGTGATTCTCACATGGCCCAGTGGAGATGTCTTGAAGACATCACATGATCATGTTAGACATGATTGAAGGATGTCTCATGATCTAGGTTGACATTTCTAGAGGTTGTCGCAAGATCTGGATGACCTTTTAGGGTGGAATCACATGATCCATGTAGATAAGTCTTATTGTTAACCTATAACTTAGTTGACTTTTCACGGTGTATTCTCAAAATATGAGTGACATGTATAGAGTACATTAGTAAAGAATTATTGAAATATGAGGGGGATTCCCAAGACATGGGTGGTATTCCCACACATCATCACACAAAATTCATTGACATGTCCAAGAGAGTTCACATGATACAAATGTATTTTGAGGGAGCATCACATGATTTGAGAAACACGTGCTGATGCTATCACTTGATCTGGGTTAGTCAGGAAAACCACATGCTAATTAGTATATATGATATTCTAATAAGTGTCTCATCTTGTTTTCTTTATTCCATCTATCATTGCATATGTCCATTAGGTTTTTCCAATGCTAGCTTATTTTAGGTTTCACATGACACATGAAGTTTGGATGAATGCTTTTTTATTCCTTAGGTAATTACCCAGTTATTTACCAGGTGGATGACCTTTAGATAATGTGATTGTATGCTTTAAAAAGTACGCTCTTGGAATCTCATGTGCTACCAATTAATGGATCATTTTTTTTACTATGGGAGGAAGGGGATAAAGTAAATTCCACCCCAATAATAATTTATCTTTAACATAATTTATCTATCATATTTATCATGGATTCAGCTGAGGTATATTTTATTATGTGATTCACCAGATCCAACCATAGGCTATCTAGGGAGTGTTCCATGATTTTCAACGACTGCAGGAATGTTCTAATTTATAATATTTTATTAGTCTTGGCCAATCAAATGGATATCACCACGATATCATGGAAATTCCATATGGATTTTACTGGGTCATGTTACCATATCTAGGGGACATTGTGAGAATTTTTTTTCCTGTTGAAATTCATTCACGTGATTTAAGATACATGGAATAGGGTTCTCTAGAAGATAAAGGTACCTTTTCTGGGGTTATTCACAAAACCAAGTCATCTTTCCAAGAGGGGTTCTATGGAATTTTGTTTTCATATTAAGGGGGCCTCTTTGGTATCATCTCCAACATCAATATTTTTAACAAAAAATCATTATTTTCAATAGTGTATATGGTACACTACATCGTGTTTAAACAAACAACTAAATATTATTTTTTAAATGTTACCATTATAAAAAAGCCATTGGAATGGTATTAATGAATATTATCAAATGATTTATGAAAATATGGTTTGAACATGCTTATATAATGATTCATTAGTTATAAAATTAATTAGAAATGGAAATCAAAACCAATTAAAAATAAAGGATGTGTTTTTAAATTTTTTTTAAAAGATATTAATTTTGTTTATAAAATCACATCAATATTTATTGATTTTTTTAATGGATAGTATTTTCATATATTCCACATAATTTTTAAAATTCATTATATACTTTTTCTAGACATGTTATAAGAAAATATTCGTTTTCTCAAATAAAAGAATTATTTTAAAAAAAATTAAAATGTTACCATATTTAGATGAAGAAACATTTTTAAATATATTTTTAACCAATTTAATATTTTATATTTTATAAAATAAACATATCCATTATATCCATGAAATAAAAAATTTAATTTTGATGAATTTAGGTAGTTTTTACAAAATAATAATTTTTTTTACTAAATTGTGAAAAAATACTACATTTTAATTCAAATTTGACATTTCATATAATTTAATTATATTCATAGATTATCAATTTACAATATTTTAAGGTGTAATTAGAATATGTTTTATCATTTAATCCAATTATATTCATTGGAAGCAATTTCACATTGAAATTTGATATAAACATGTGACAATATTTTGATGGTTTTATCTTTTAAACGCTCATTTTCTCATTTAGATAATGAGAATTATAATTTAACTAATTACTAAAAATTTTGTGTTTAAAATTTGGAAAAATGTATTTAATATTTAGAATCATTAAATCTAAATTAAGAAAATTGTACCCTTTTATTTCTGGATATTTTTAATATTAACTTCTGTAATAATTTTTATTTATCATGGTTAAAATGTAAATCAGGTAAACAATGGTAAAAATAATATTATAATAATATAAAACAACTCTAAATGTGTACTATTCTTATTAAATGTGATATTTATGACCAATAAATCGTTCGGGAAGAATCTTTGGCCTTTGGATACCACTTTGTGTGATTATGACACTTAAAACCTTTAATTTTAAATAAATACAGATATTCTATAAACAAGTATCTTATTTATAAAAAAATTTTAAGATGGGTTTATATATATTATATATTTGAATAAAAATATTTATTATAAATTTAAATATATTTCAAATATCATGATAGTTTATTTATAATTTTTTAACATTAAATTAATAAATATATTTATGACACAATGATGGTACAATTATTTATTTATTAATGAATGAATCGAATAAATAATATTTTAAATATTAAAATAATTATTGTATTAAATATTTTATCCCATACATGAATTTTATGGATTAATGTTTCTTGTTATAATTTATTAAATTTATTTTTTAGAATGAATCAATTTAAGAATTTTTGAATGTCGTGTATGAATACTGTCAAAATTGACATAATTCATAACAAGAAAATATAAAATAATTTATTAAATGTTTTATAATTTCTAAAAATATAATATTCTACATAATGGTTATTATAAAAATTATAATTTCATAAATAACAGTCATGCTGGTTGTTTAGATTTCATGGTAATTATATTAACATAAAACAAGTAAATAACATGATATCTTGGTATGATTTAAAAGGTTAAAATAAGGGTTAAATAAAAGATATAAAGATTAAAATATATTATTAACATGTATAGTATTCATTAGATAAGGGGGGTAAAAACAATAATTATCTTATATTTTAAATGAATTGGTTTTTTAAAACTATAAATCGAAAAAAAATTATAATAAATTAAAATTTCAAGAATTTCTAAAAGTTATCTTCCCTATCATATAAAAAGGTACTCACCATTATATAATAATCAAACTTCAATAACTCTTTGTATTGGAAAATAACTACCCAAATCACTTCCTAGAATCCCTCACCTCATCCTAGAAGCATATCTTAGGGATGAAAGCTTCCCAAGGAAGCCTTTTGGTATAAACCAAAAGAAGTTACCGGATTAAGATGTAACACCTTCCCTCATTCTTTGTAGTTTCATATCCATTATACACTACATATTTTATTATTATATTATGATTACATAACAACACCTGTATCCTCAATATACTAGGATATTGTTATGATATGGTTTTAACCTACACTTACACAAACCTCCATTTAATCGGTAAACAACATACAGTATCTGTGTACGACGAACTACTGCCTCATGAAATGATGATTGTTCAATTTTTCCCCACCACCTCTCAGTGTGTCCATTTCATTAGATTTTTTTTGTAATATGATATATATTTTATTTATATTTTATATATGCTTCTGTATTTTATATTTATAATATGACATTATGATTTCCATGTTCTTTTAATATGATAATTATGTTTCAGGAAGTGTGGACTACCGCCCCCTCAAAGCGATGTGAATCATACCCCATATACATTGAATGTATAAAGTATGGTTTTATGAAAAATATTATAGATAAATTGAATTAGTATAATTATTTTTTTATAATATACTCTAATATCATTTGATTATTAATCTTTTATTATGATAATGGAATGAATGTAGAGTTCATGCGTACGTACAGCCTACCATCACCATGAATGGTGAATTTAATTTCATATATCCAAATATTATGGATATTATAAATACATATATGATATTGAAATCATGAATAATATTCTAGATATGAATGAATTTTGACTATGTTGATAATTTACATCAAAATAATTTCATTTTTGATTCTACTATAGAATATCGTGAAAACATTCGATATGATCACAACTAATTATATAATTTTTATACCTTAAAAAAGTGATGTAAAATAAATAGTAAATTAAAAATATGTTATCATGAAATTAGAAATTAAATAATTTTTATTATTCTTGAACATAACGATTTTATATGATTAGTCAGGCTCAAGATATGGGGAATCTTAACTCAATTTACATTTATTGAGTTAAATATCCATGGAATTGGTTTTCTTAATCCAAGAATATGTGTAAATGACATCTTATTGTTTTACTATGAATATCCACTTATATTGGGTTTATTTATATTTTTCACAAATAATTATTTCATTTATTTATGCTTAATCTATTGATATGATCTTTGTAATTTATTTCATCCCAATATCCTTCAATTGAGTCATATCTTGATGTTATGAACCTTTATTATCTTATAAGGTGAATATAAAACCCTTTTGACACATCATATCATGAATTAATATATTCTAATTATATTAAAATTATTTTAAATGTTAATATTCAATTATTTTTATTCATGTGTTTCTCAAGTGGTAAGGGACTTCATCTCAATCTCATTTCATTGAGGAATATTTTGATAATATAGAATATTTTGTATTTTACGGTGTATAATTATCCCCATTGAAATTTAATTTAATTAAATTTTTGTTGAAAGGAATATTTTTCTAGAAATTTTTTTTCAAAACAATTAATAGAATGTTTTTTAACTAATTTGGTCATAATGAAAACTTTTCCGCTGTAACCATTATTTGATATTTGATTCCTATAGATGAAGTAATTTTTTTAAAAGAAAAATCAATACCACATTCCACTTTCAAGTGTTTTAGAATTGAAAATGGTTTTGATTAAGTAATGATTATGTGAATATCCTGGAATAATCTCTATTTATTGGAATGTGGAAATGTTCCTTTTCAATTATTCTTGTTTTATGTGTTATGGTTATGTTATGGAAAACAGAAATTTGATGAGTGATTATGTGATAAAAAAAATATGGGTGGTTACATGAAAATCCAAAGATAGATGGTTTCACAATAAATCATGGATGACTGGATATATTATATCATCCAATGTATTGGGTATAGAAGTCGGCCGTATAGATAATCCATTTAGTGAAGTGTTGGGAAGTCGACTGTATAGTTATTCAATTTAAGTACTATTTTGTCCCATGATACCTTTTTGTTATATATTTTATTCTATTGGGATTGTGGAAATATTTTGGCTAAAAAGGGTCAGAAATGAGCTTATATTCAGATATGTAAATTTACTACTTCTTGAAGGTGATATGTTTTAATTTATGATAAATTATTCATGGTTTACATGTTCTTACAAGACTAACAGTTTTCATTCATATTGTATCCCTTACAGAGATTTTTTATTCTCATCCCATGTTTTGAAATGTTTTTTCAGAAGACATAAATAATAATAGAGTCACAGATGGAAAAAAAGTCAGGTTTTTTAATCAGGAAATGAACCATGTTTCATTTTTAAATTATTTTTTGATGAAAAAAGTTAGATAGTGAGTAGAAGTGTCTACATGTAACATTTAAGTTTCTATGAATGAGTTATGACATAATTATCTAAATATCTGAACCTGAAAAGATGCTTGATGTAAATTAAAGTCAAATTATTGACTTCTATCAATATTATGTAATATTTACGGTCGGGTCCTTATTGTTGGTGTCAAAAGTCGATTTAGATAACCTTAGGGATTAAGAAGTCTTCCTAAGAAAAATTGATATCATATGAGATTATAATTTTAAGTTTGATAAAATTGTATATATATTATAAATCCATTTTGAGGATTTATTTTCCAAAAATATTAAGCTTATTAATTTTAATTCTGGAGACATATATTTTTTATATAATTATGGTTTATTACTTCTTAGGATAAAAAATGAAAGTCATGAGATAAACACTGAGGTTAAAAAAAATTATGGTTATTTTTTAGGATTTGTCTACTTTTTTTGGGAATGTTATAAAATTATATAGTTATTAAAAAATACCAACACACATACCGTGTGACAACCTATCACATCAAACAATGCTGTATGAATCAACCTATAACCGAAGTGAGACTAGGATTTATCACCTACCACTATCCTACGTGATGTCCCTAGATAGTATGACATATTTTTTTTAGTTAAATGATTTTATGGATTAATAATATGTTTATTTGGGAACTTATTTTTATCAAATAGATGTCCTTAGTATATGAAAATGATTGGGGGACTAAGTGATAATTGTTATTTTTGAAGACGTTCTCTATTTTGAGAAAACATTATGCCTATGGAAAATAGAATACTATGGGATTTCATAGGAGTAATGGTTTAAATTTATTTTGGAAAAATCTCTGTTTTTATTTTGTAAATATCGTGTTTTGGGTTATTTATGGAAGTGTGTGCCTATATTAGAGAAAATTTTATTTTTTTAATTACTATTTGGTATAATACATTAAGAGTTTCTGATAATATTTTGATATAAATATTAAAATTAATATTGTAAGACTTTGTGATCAAATCGTTGTAAATTTTGGGTTTCAATATTATTTTTAATAATTTTGAAGAATTTTATGGACATTTAATTTTTTGATGGTCTATGTCAAACATTGGGTATTACTATTGAATTTTGGAGAGTAAAATTAGTCTATCTCTATATAAAAGATTATTATTTTGGGGAAATTATCTGATTTTATCATATAATTTTAGGTTATGGATAATATTTCAAGAATGTATGAATACATAGTTAATATTTTTGGGATTATGTGATTATTTAGAAGTTGAATCTAGTGCTTCAGGTGAAATCAAGTTATCATGGATTATTCTTGTTTAGAGAAATAAAGAGTTTGTGGTAGAAATTTATTAAAGGAAGAAAATATACTTGAAAAGAAAGTATATTTCCTTATGAAAATAGGTAGGCTCATAAAACAATTACTCATCTTTTTTAATATTATCCTAAAAAATGATTTATGTTTACTTTTCATACAACGATATCAAAGGCTATTTAACTCATTACATGTTTGTGGTTTTCATATTGTTATCTTTATTTTGGTAGTGTTTTCTTTAACCCTCCATCAGAAAATGACACTTAGTTTTTCTTCAATATCTGTGTTTCCTACAAACAATCCTACTATGTTTTATCTTAGGTTACCTTAATACTTTGTTTTAATTCCTTTAATGTAGATGTTTTTTTAACCCTTCTTCTAATAAAGGATTTTAATAAATTTATATTTAGAAGTCATACCCTTGTTACAAACCCAAATTCAAATTTCAAGGAAGAAATTTATTAAATGGGAGTGGATGTTGAATCTGGAGTTTTATGAAAGAAACACTATGTTCAATATCTTACATGATATGATACATCGATAAAAAAAAACTAAATAATATTATTTAAATGATAGCATTGTAACCGAGAAATTGAAATAGAGGGAATGAATAGTATCAAATAAACTATGAAAATATGGTGTAAACATGTTTATATAATGATTAATTGGTTAGCAAATTTTTTAGAAATGGAAATAAAAAACAATTGAATATAAATGATTTGTTTTTAAGAAAAATTATTTAAAAGAGAATAATTGGGTTTATAAAATAATATCACACATTATGGAGTTTATTTAATGAATAATATATGTTATATATTCAATTTAATGTTTAAAATTTGTCTTATATGTTTTTTAGAAATTTTATAGGAACAAATTCATTTTTTTTAGATAAAATAAGAATTGTTCAAAAAATACAGTTTTGCCACCATTTAACGGAGAACACTTTTTAAATACAGTCTTTTCTAATTTAATGTGTTTTATTTGTAAAAATAAACCTTTTCATTAAATGTATGAAATCCAAATTTACTTCACCTTAATTTTGTTTTTTTATGATAAAATTCATTTTTAATGAATAGTGAAAAAAATATTGCATTTTAATTCCAAACATCCTTTTCATATAATTTAATTATATTGTTAGATTAGCCTTTTTCAATTTTTAAGGTGGAATTAGATTATTCTTTTCATTTAATCCAATTATTGTCATTGTGTGTAATTTCACATTGAAATTTGATGCAGACACATGTCAATATTTTGATGGTTTTTACTTTTTAAAAACTTTTTTCTTATTTTGAAAATCGAAATTAATTTTAAATTAATCACTATAATTTATATTTTTTAATTTTAAAAAAAGGCTTCATATTTTGAATAACATGTTCTAAATTATGAAAATATATCCATTTTATTTTGGGAAATAATGATTAGTAACGTTAGTAATTATTTTTAGTTACTACTATTAAAGGGTAAATCAGGTAAACAAGGGTAAATATAATATTATAATAAAATAAAACTACTCTTAAACATGTCCTAATCCAATTTTATCAGATATTTTCAACCATTAAAACCCTTAGGATAAAAATATGTCCTTTTGAAGACACATCGGTCTGATTCTGACACTGAAAATTATTAATTTAAAATAAAAAAAATATGTTATATACATGAATCTTATTACTAAACAAATTTTCAGTTGAGTTTATATATATTATATCATAGACTTTATATATTAATTATAAATATAATAATATTTCTTACTTCATTTTATTTTATTGATCATTTTTAGACTTTAAAGAAATAAATTTATTTATTACAAAATAATGATACAATGATTGCTTTATTAATGTTGGAATTAAATAACTGATATTTTAAATATATAAATAAATACACTATGAAATATTTGATTCAATACATGATTTTTAGGGATGAATATGAAATTTTTGATTTAGTTAATGTATTTTTTCTATGGAATCGGTTTTTTTATTATTTTTCAAAAAATTCAAGTATGAATAGTGTCAATATTGAAATAATTCTAAACATAAAATATAAAAAAAATTATTTAATGTTACAAATTTCAAATAAAATAAAATAATATTCAACAAAATGGTTATAATAAGTTCTGATATGTCATAAATTGAACGTGCACAAATTGTAAATAACATGATATCATTGTATAATTAAAAAGGGTAAAATAAGGGTTAAACCAAAACAATAAAGATTTAAAATATTAAAAACTTGTATATTTTTTGTTGGTTAATGGGGATATGACCGAAAAACATATTATATTTGAAATAAATTGGTTTCTGAACATTTGAAATATAAAATCATTTTATAATAAATTAATATTTAGAGACCTTCTTAAAGTGACCCCTCCCTATCCTATAAAAAGGTAACCTACCTTATCTAATACTCACACATCTAGAATGATTTAGATCTTCCATGATCTACTAATAACTCTTCCCAGAATCCCTTCGCACATCCTAGAAGCCTCTATTTGAGAATAATGCCTCCCAAGTAATCCTTTTAGTATAAACCAAAAGAAGTTACACAATTAAGATGTAACACCTTCCCTCATGCATTATTGTTTCATGTCCACTCTCCACTCCCTATAATCTTATTATTTTATTATTACATAACTACAACAGTATCCTAAATATACTATTTTATTATTATGATATATTTTTAACCTAAACTTACACACCCTACCATTTAATTGGTAACAAACATACTTTTTTCTTGTATGGTGAACTACTGCCTCATAAAATGATGGTTGTTCATTTTTTCCTACCACCTCTCATAGTGGCCATTATAATAGAAAATATTTTAAATATGATAAATATTATATTTATATTTTCTCTATTCTACATTTATTTTTATTTATAATATACCTTTAAAGTTTCCATGATGTGTAAATTTGATCATTTTTTTGAGGATGTGTGGACTTCCTCTCCCTTAAATCGATATGACACATTATTTTTATACATGGAACCTATAATATATGATTTCATTAAACCTATTAGACATACATGAAATTAATATAACACTATTATTATAATATACATTTATATCATTGTTTATTATTATTTTAAAATTATAATTAAATGAATGTTGTGTTCATACATATATATGGCCTACCGTCTTGATATAAGGGAAATCATAACTCAATTTCCATTTATTGATTTAAATATCCATGTCATTTGTGTTTTTTCAAGAATATTTTTGAATTTCCTCTTATTATTTTAAACTTAATACAATTATATTGGGTGTATTGATATATTTCACAAAAAATTATGTAATTAACTTATCTTTAATCTAATGATATGATCATTGTAATGTATTTCGTCAAAATCTCCTTTCATTGAGGCCTATCTGGATGTTATGAACCATTATTATCATATATTGTGTTTATAAAATCCTTTGGCACGTCAAATCATTAATTAATATATTCTTATTATATTTAATTTTTTAAAATGTAATTATTTAATTTTTTTTATGTGTCTCTCAAGTGGAAATGGACTAGGTCTCAATCTCCTTTAATTGAGGAATATTTTGATAATCCACACTAACTTATTTTATATGGTGTATAATTATACTCTTTAAAATTTAATTTCATTCAATTTGATTAAAAATAAATATTATTCTAAAAATATTTTTACTAGACTACAAATGGAATGTTTTTTAACATATGTAGTGACAATTACATCTCTGACACTACACCTATTATTTTATATTTTGCATTCCTCTAAAAGATCAAATGTTTTTAAAAGAATCATAATTACCATATACTATTTTCTTGTATTTTGGTATTGAAAAATGGTTTTGATAATGGAATGATTATGTAAATATTTTGAAATGATCTCTTTATATAGCAATTTGGTAATTTTATTTTTCCATTATGATTATTTTATATGTTATGATAGTGTTATGGTACTTGGACATTTGACGGGTGGTTACGTGGTAATCTAATGATAGGTGGTAGTGTGATAACCAAAATATGGGTGGTTTCATGATAATCTATGGATGGGTGGTTATGTTATAACTATTAATTCATTAGGTATGGAAGTTGGACTTATGGCTATTCCGTTTAGTGATATTTGTGGAAGTAGATTGTATAGTTATTTCAATTAAGAGGGATTATGTCCCATGTTACCTTTATATGTTATATGTTTCTTTCTATGGGTTTTATGGTAATATTTCGGTTACCTAAAAGGTAATAATTGAGAATATATTCAAAGAATTGTATTTAAAACTTATTAAAGGTGAAAAGTATTACTTTATGATAAAGTATTCATGGATTACATGTTTTAGCAAGAATAATAGATTTTATTATTTATGTATCGATTGCTGAGCATTTTATGCATATCCCATGTTTTGAAATGTTTTTCATAGGACTTAATAAAGAATAGATTTAAGGATGGGATAAAGTAAAATTCATGTTTTTTAAACATGAAACAAACCATGATTATTTTTAAAAAGATGTATTATTATGAAAAAATGTATAGTGATTAGAAGTGTCTACTTGTAATATTAATATTTTTATGTATGGGTTATGACCTAATTCTCTAAATATCTAAACCTGAAAATATCATTAATGTTAATTAATGTAAATTTTTTGACTTATCTCAAGATTAAGTAATTCTTAAGGCCAGGTTATATAATAATAGTTAATTTCTAGGTTTTATTACACATTTCATGTGATGATAATTATATTCTATCTTCGCAAGAATCTCCCATATTTTCCAAATTAATTTCATTCTTTATTTCACAAAGATCAGGGATTTTATAAATTTTTAAAATATTTTTTAAATAAATCACTCCCTATGTTGATGATGTATCACATGACTAATTAAAAGTCTTAAAGTGAATCACAAGTATTCCCATTGACTAACCATTTTACTTTCTATGGACTTGAAGGCTGGTCATTTGGATCTTATATGATAATATGAGCTTGTCTCAAGGTCTTCTATGCTGTACTATAAACCATAGGGGTTGTGTCACATGAATATCAACTATCATGAAATGATTCCAATATTTTCCTATTTTCCTATTATATTACAATGATTTGTTGATGGTTTGTTAGGAAACTGTTTATTGACAAGTCACATGACATGGGGGATTACATAAGGTAGCCGCCACAATATCAGCGAGTGTCTTGCATGCCTTTATAAGAACATGGAGGCTTCTAAAAGTGGGATACACATGATATAAAGAAGGTCATGTGTTGAAAATGTCCAATTCACATGATCTTTTGAAGGTCATATGATCACATGTCCATTGGAAGGTTACATAATCATAATTACCCCAACAAACTTATATTTATTTTTTGCGGTGAAAAAATACCCATATATCATATATTTATTCCCTTTTAGATGTTTTGTTTCTTAATGTGGGTATATCAAAATTCAACATAATATAAATTTGATATGTAAATATCAAAAATGATTTTTTATCAAATTAAAATTTTAAGTGTCCAAATAATTAATTTTTTTAATGTTATTAAAAATACACAAAAAACATTTTTTTTGAAAAAAATGAATTTTCAAAACATATAAATATTTTTATAAAAATTATGTACATTTTATAATTATAATTTATTTATATAAAATAATGATAAATTATATTTGGAATTTATTTATTACTATTAATTTTCTATTCTTAATAGAATGTTTATAATAACCTCATTTGAAAAACTATACTAATAATATACTGTTGTTTTTAGAACAAAGTGTCAAATGTAAAAAAAGCTAACCCAAAGTTTCTTGTAGCACAATATTAACTCAGTTTTGTGTGTAATTTAAGATCAACATGGTGTTCCAAGTAATAAAAACATAACATGGTGTTTAATGTAATGCAAGATATCAATGAAATTTAATTTTTTTAAAAATAATAATAATTCATGAAATCTTAGGGTGTTATAAATACACACCCAAGGACCGTAATTAATTTTTTTATATGGAGACGAGATAAAAAATCAATAATTTTTATGGAATATCTTTTTCATATACCATAAATTTCTCCAAAAATTTTACAATTCAAATACATACCCATCATAAAAACATTTTTCATAACATATAGAAAGGAATCGTACAGAAATTTACGTTTAGATTCTTATTAAAGGTAAACATTATAGTTGTTAATAAATAGTTATAACGAATAATAAGATAATATTAATAGAATGAGAACTTGATTTTAAATTATTTTAATCATACCATGTAGTTTTTAAATCATTAATCATAAATTTTAAAATAATGATTTATCATAAAAAATGAATGATTCATATGTGTATGGAGTCACTGATAATCAATATGATCCATGAGAACGTATCCTATGGATAAGAGATATGTTTTTTGGAATAAATCTATGAATACTAAATTAATTCCTTAGTTATGGTTTACTTCTAAGACTATCATTATTATCAATATCCTAAAATTGAAATCCTTAACTGGCCATTTCGAATAATTTCTTAAGAGTAACAACTATATTTTTAACTTCATCATGTATTTGATGTGTACTAACGTCATCACCTATTAGGTGTATCTCAACTATATTATATTAACCAATGAATTAATGGTAGATAATGGATCCACCCATAATTATAAGATATATTTATCTTACCAATCACATTTTCATAATGCGTGAATATGTGTTCTAGATGATCATATAATATTAATAATTTCCTCGTAACATATCCAATGGAAAAAATATGGGTATCCTAAATATTTCACCACAACATTATTAAACCCTGGGAGGGAAATTGATTTCATGGAATCATCCTTAAACCATCATCATTATAAGACATCGAGAATAATAATGTTGATGGCATGATAATTTCATATCCAATGTGAATAAAAAAACCCCTTAAATAATGTACAAATAGATAAAAAATGATTTTTTACAGAACATTACAACAATTATTTGAAAAAATTAAGGAAATATAATTTTATTTTGATTAGAATTTTATTTAAAATTAACAAATTTTTTATAAAAATATTTCTTTGAAAATAAGCATTTAAACGTGTTAGGGTATATTAAATGAAAATAAAGGTTATTTCATTTCCAAAATATTTTAATACCCTATATTTAAAAATAGAACATTATTTTCACAAGTTTGAAAAAAATTAACTTGTTAAAAAACATTTCGTTTAAACTATTACTTAAAAAACATTGGGAATATATTAAAATTTTATGGAAAATGAACTTTTATAAAAAAATTAAATTATTGGTAAAAACATAAATAAATTTTTTTTAATAGAATGGACATGGAAGAAGAAGTTAATAAAAAATAGTATATAAGTTTTACTTTTCTCTAAAAAAATTCTTAGGGAATTTTACCATAAATGATAAAATGGTACGACCAATAAGAATCACATAGTAACTATATGAGAATAAGATATATTTTTTAAAAAGGACAATATCCATATAATTTCCCTCAACAAAAATAAATGACATTGTAACATTTTACTTCTATCGCTTTGGAATATTTGGAATTATAAACCCAATGAAAGAAATAACATCAAATTTAACATAAAATAGAAATAAAATAAGTTTATTAAGGATAAAATATATCATATGAGAACTACATAAACCTCATAAAAGAATATATGTGTACACTGTAAAATATTTTCCAATGAAGGAAATTTTAGCCGATAAACCATTACATCTTTTGAAAAATTCAAAAAAACCCCATTGAATGAAATAATATGAATATTAACATTAAATACCATTATTTATGAATTTTAATTGTTATAACATTCTAATAGATAATTATATAATCTTCATAAATATATAATTGGTTCATACATACAAACCAATCTCAACTAAAGAATATTATGTTGAAGAAATCTTACCTCAAGTATCATCATGCATCAAATGTTTTCAAAACTCATTTATAATAAATAAAATATAATTATAAAAATATTCTAGAAAAATGTTCAAAATAACATTACCATGTATGATTTACTTATAAAAATTTATCACATGAATATTTACCCTTCTTTTTTGAAATCATTATTCTGGGTGATAACTTTTCATTTTTCATACATGTTTTGATAAAGATGTTTATGTAATTTTAATTTTATCATAATAAAACAATATATATAAATTAAATAAATAATAAATATCATATTTAATCATTATATACACATTTATAACAATTCATATAATCTATTGATGAAAAATCAATTACATCACATAGTGGAGATGATATTATGTACGTAAACATGAGTGAAGTTTACACATTAGTTAGTTTGAAAAAAAGTAAGTAATAATTAAAATTTATGTAATAACTATTAAAACATAAATATCATATAAAATAATTAAATAAATATTTAATATATTCCATGTAAATCAGAAATAAAAACCAAATCACATCACTTCGTTGGGATGGTAAACCACATGTACGCAAGAGAGACATTATCATTTTACAAATAATTGAGACATTATATAGAGGATAATATATTATAATTAATGAAAAATAATTATATTATAAATATAATATATTAAAAATTATATCTATTAAAATAAACAACCATTAATTATGGCGTTGAAAAAATAGATGTGTCACTACTTGAGGTAGTAGTCTGTATGTACTCACAAAAAATGAATTTATTTACCATTTGGTAGATAAGGAAATAAATACACGTTCTTCCATTTTCATAATATCATATCAGTATTTAAGATATTATGATTTTATTATGAAATATTTTTTATCATGGAATTGGAGTATGAATAATAAAATCTAAAAGAAAAACACACGGTTATGATCTTTACCTATTATTTCGATAATCTCTTTTGGATTACAGCTTAAGGCCTATAATGATTGCATTTTTATAAAAAAATAACCTCTGTATAATGGGTTGAGATTTTATTAGGGTATTAGGGATGTTAATGGATTATATATAAGTATCACAATGTTTGGGGAAGATACAATAGGTGGAATCCTCTTATAAAGGAGGGGGCAGACATGGTTGTATTTTTTCAATACATTAACATATATTAAAGTCTTATTGAATCAAAATGTGTATGAATTAGAATAAAAACTGTCTAATTTAAAAATATAATCATAAAATAATATTTATAGATATTATTCTACCATTTTAAACCATTTACTTTTGTTTAACCCCATTCATTAACCCTTTTTATCCTTAATCATAGTAACACACCTTTTAACATTTATTGGTTATAAATTTTAATTTTTGGTGACAAATTCCTCATAATTGGTATGTGGGTGAAATATTTTACCATTAAAATTTCCAAATATCCATTTTCAAGATTTTTTATATCATTTTATAAAATATTATTTAACAAAAAATTTATTTAGGGAAGTTTTTTGGACAAATTAATTAAATTGACTTCTAAGGCGTCAATAAAATAATATATTTATAAAATCAAAACATGATAAATAATTAAAAATTATAATTGTGTATAAAAATCATGAAATACCACAATCCCAAAAAAAAATTATTAACTTTATTGTAGTTAAAATAATTTACCTTAATTTTGTTGTTTCTTACACAAGAATTGTATCAAGATTGCCAAAGTAATTAATGTAATAAAATCATCAAAAAAAATCAAAAAATCAAAATCATATAAATAATGAATTAATATTAAAAATTACCATTTTTAACAAATTGTAACTTATTTTTAATCAAAAATAAAATATATTAGAGATATTAAAATAAATATTGATAAATTTTGTAATTTTTATAACTTAAAATAATATAAATTCATTATGAAATGAAAATTGGATCAAAATAAAATATAAATAAATTTAAGACTAATATAGACTAATTAATCTCATCTATAAAAATAAATACTTATTTTGGGTTGATTTTGAAACATTTCCTAATAGTATTTTCCTTGTTTTGTCCATTTTACCCATATCGAGGTGACAAATATTTACCAAAATTACTATTTATAATAAGAAAAATAAAATGGTCCTACTTTCCATTTCTGAATATCAAAATTCCAAAAATGGAGACCATTTTTAAATATTCTATTTATATAAGAAAAATAAATATATTTTAATATAAATGCATAAAACATAATAAAAAATAATTCTAAGATAAATTTTTTTAGGTATGAAAATTGATTTTACACATAATTTAATTAAAATTTTTATCATAATTAAATTAATTTTATTCACTTTTGTAAAAAATATATAGAGACATTGTATAATAAATTTCAATTAAAACTTTTCAATGTAAATACTTGAAACGAAAAGAGAATTTTCAATAAAATCACAAATTTTCACCATTCACTAATAATTCATTCTTTTCAGAGAAAATAAAAAAAATTACCCTAAGATAAATTTAATAGGTTGGTTTTATAATTGATATAATTTTAATAAAATATAATATAAAAAATACCCAAAAATTAATTATAACATCGGCTCCTTGAGGAAAATAAAAAACAATTTTTTGTAGAAATCATATTTTTAAGCATATAATGACAATACCATATATTGAGTGACTACGTCCCAGAAATTAATCAATACACTTGTTTTTAGTTGGAAATTATACATATTTTTCATAACATTTTTAATCTTTTTTTACCCACTAATTTAGAAAACTTGGTTATAATGATCTTATTTAAATTATAATATTCAAAACAATATCAAAATTCACATAAATATTGGTAATGGATGTTATAAAATATGTCAACATTATTATTCTATAAAAAATATTCATTTTGTTACAAAATCAGTTACATAATTCTTAATTTCAAGACACAAATAGTTCTGTTGTATTTCATGATACTTCTTGGTTAGCCCCGGATGCAAATCCCATCTCGAGGCATGGGTTTCCCTCATCAACTTCTTATGGAAGATCTTGGGGAAAACACACATGTATTATAAAAAAATGGATATAATAATCATAAAATGACCAATAATGAGTGTTCATACCACCATATATACTTTACCTTATCACAAAACTATTATAATATGATAGATTTAACTTTTTCAACCGTCTAGGGATTGAAGAAATAATCAACTGGGAATCCTACGACACTCTAACTAGGTAATCCAAGAAATCCGAACACATATAAGTAAACATGGAAGTGATAAAAAACATAAAACTGAATCCTAAGAAACATGTGACAAATGTTTTCACCTCAAATAATCATCTACTACATTCACCATCCCAATTTCATTAGCTATATAGAAATAAAATTAGTTCATGTACTAAACCCACCTCCTCTAGTGAATGTATTGGTCACAAAAAGATAAGAGGCATTTAAATATTTTTTTCTTATGTAAACCAACATACTCTCTCCCATTATGTGTTGTCAAAAATCGCATAGACCATGTATCACTATAACCAGCTTAAATCATGGGTTGGAAAGATATTATTATGTGGTCTAACATGGTTGGACCTATAAGCGATTACCCACCCATCCTGCATAAGCATATACACCTAAGATAAAACCTGACATATCACATTATAATGTGTAATTATTAATATGTTCAAGTAAGTCCTTAATTGACATATATTTGAACAACATATTTTTCTATATAAAGGCTCTCTCACAAGGATTAGACCTATAAAACATCTGCATTTTCTTGGCCATATTGGTTAACAATATAACCGAGAAAGAGAATCCCTAGATAAACCCATGGTAAAAAATAGTTTTCCCAATAAAGTTATAAATAAAATAATATTAGGTTTCACCCATGAAACATCAGAATTATCCTTCTCAAGATCTATATAAAATCTACCCTTAGATATTACATGGCATTATAAATGAACTCGATCAATCCTAAAATAGTATTTTTAGTAATGATGTTGACCCCAAAGCATGATCAAAAACAATCTCAAGATATCCATAATTATCCTTTTTCAAAATTATTTACACTAATATTTAATCAATAAAAATAATTACAATGGATTCTACATATGTATGAAATACACTCTTCATCATAACCATAAATACCATTGTCATTTTATTCATCTTGAACATCATTACAAGGTCCTTATAATGCCCATATATACTCTTGAAGTCTGTAAATGGGAATAAAAAAGTTTCAATAGAAAATAATGATACCCTAAATAGAGATTAATATTTTATAATACATGGGTTCCATTTAAATGATCAAATAAGTCATCAATTCTATGTAATGGTCATCAATATTTAATAATAACCATGTTATGCCTCTCATAGACTATAGCTATCCTCAAAGATCCATCCACATTCTTGGGGAAAATAACTAAATCACCCAAAGGTGAAATGGTCATTCAAATTCACTCATTCTCCCTAATCTCCTTAAGACGAGTATTGATCCCCAATATATTAGAATGATCTATATGATAATGTGGAATGGAGATCGTCCCTAAACATGGAATATTCTCAATCATAAACTTAGTATGTTGGTAAGGAGGAAATTAAAATAAGTGCTCTATGAATAAATACTAGAATACATCAGACACTGGAGATAAAATATAATGATGGGTCTTTCCCCAATCCAGCACAAGACTATCAAACTAGCACTAATTCCACCAAGTCATTTATGGTCAGGTCTGACATAAACTGCACTCACATCCCACTCTCAAACATACATGAAATTACAACCCACAAATAGAATTTAGAGAGAAATGTTGGTAATAATTGTAGATTTGAATAAATAAAATACATAATTATACTAACCAAATAAGTACATCCAATCGAGTCATTTATAATATGAAGAAATCTTATAAGAAAGGACAACTACTATTGACAAGAGAAAAACTAGTACACATCTAAATCTAGATTAATATAGTTCTTATGGGGGTATTAGTTAATAGAACACCATATAGATAATCAATAAAATACAGATCCTCCAATGAAAGTATTATATATAAAATTTTGGTAATATCATGTTTTAAATTGTTCATAACCAAGAGAGGATAAATCTAAGAATAAACAACGATTAATTGATGGCCCAATATTTATCTATCTCAGAGAAGGTTATAGTACATGAAATTGTATTACCCAATGATATTTTACTACAGTATAACATCATTGATTCATATAACTTTTTTTGACCTTGCTTCTATTGACCTTTAGTTCCATTACCACCACCACGTATGAGAATCTAGTAGATTCCCAAATACTCGACTAATGTGGCATGGTAACTTCCCCGACCCCTGAATCGTGAGTTGGTCATGAGCCTCTTCCACTACTGTCTTGTTACACAATAATGAAAACATGGTGCACATGTACAATATTCATTCAAATATAGAACTGTATAGGTGTTTGGGGGTCTTGGTTCTCATGATTCATAATTGACTACATTAAAATCACTGAACCCCTCTTCTCTTGACCTAACCATCTTTGGAGAAGCTAGCTAGCAGAATGCAGATTGCAACACAATAATTCTGCCTATAATTATCCAAGGGATTATGACCAGAAATTTGTAGGAATATCACACACATGGGAAGAATTATCCTAAAGTACCCTATATAGAAAAACATCTCCTTACCCCAGTAAAATTT
This sequence comes from Viscum album, assembly GCA_963277665.1. Taxonomy (NCBI): domain Eukaryota; kingdom Viridiplantae; phylum Streptophyta; class Magnoliopsida; order Santalales; family Viscaceae; genus Viscum; species Viscum album. Next base: position 1,271,242,747 of record OY728159.1, read on the forward strand.
AGAAATGATAAAAAATGCTAATACAGATGCATGCATCGCTATATCCCAATTCATTGTATGACTATATTATGAAAAAGTAAAGTTTCAAGAAAAATCCTACCATAAATCTAATAAAGATCCCACAATAATATAAACATTGGGAATTATATCGAGATGAAACTTCTAAAACCAACAATGTATTCTATATCCAATATAAGCTTCGCATACTCATGGTCCTCCAAAGACTCCATAAAAAGGAATGTCATCTAAAAAATGACACATTATAGAAAATACCATATAGGGGTGGGTATAAGAATAAAATATTGGACACCTAAAAGTCACCACACAAAAGGAAATTAAGAGATCCAACTGAAAATATCAACAATGAGCCAATGAGAAGGTAATATAAAACAACATATTTGGTCATAGATATAAACTAAGTCTCAAAGTAAGGTCAAATCCGCACTTCCCACCGCAGAATATATCAAGGTTCATAGGTACAAATCATTTTAGGTAAATCATGAGATATAAATACATGGGTAGGTGATCATGTCTAGGGTATATGGGGGATATAAAATCTTATCGAAAATAACTAACTAAGAAATGGATTTAACACCATTGATTCTATAAACAAGATACATAACCCAACATAGGAATTAATTATAGAGGATAAAAATATAAGCCACATAAAGGGATACATGAATCAATATATAAACAAACCATAAAAGAAATTGATCATTATATTTTCAAGATGGGATACCCCATAATAACCTCTTAAGGATTGACCAAGGGAACACACCCATACATATACTAACACTATAATAAGGGACTGAAGATCCCTATGAAACCACATATGGGTTATAGGTTGTGTACCAGGGAATACATAGTGTGTACCTTTATGTATTTTCCTCTCATGTCGACATCCATGTTCCCCATCCTATACCCATTTACTTTGGTTGTTCTAGAGTGCAATGGTCATGTCCATGCCAATATACACAGGGGAACACATTGGTTTGTTGGGTTTGGGTGAAACAATTATTTATATTTATCTTCATAAGAAAGTCCAATTTTTTATTTAATGGGTATCCAAGGACATGTGTTCTTCAAAACTACAAACAATGTATATAGAGATTTTCAAAAAATATATATTTATCTAGAGTCTTCAACCGAGTTACCGTAGGAACCAATTCTGTTACTAATTCAATTTAAATTCATGGATCCAGTGTTAACCAAGAACAATTCATTACTAATGTGAAGATTTTAGCCACCCATTGAATAGAAATTTCCTCCAGTAAAACTACATCACTCAAAATTACAAAACACCAAAAATGGACACCATTGATCTAACATTAATCTACCATAATTTTTATTTATCCACCATCACAACTCCAAACCTATATCTAATCCCATTAAGAAAATATGTTGTGATACATATTGAATTCAAAATGATCGATCCTCGTGCATTTTATAGCCATCAATTAAATGAAATACTAATGATGAATATTTGAAGAATAAAGGGAGAAAAACATGAAACACAAAAGTATGAGATGAATATCAACCATTATTTTAATACATTTTCTATTGATGGGTAAAATTTTATGAACGGGGTGAATAATAAAGGTTTAATAACAATGAAATTTCAACCATAAAAAAAATATTATCCATTTATATATTTCTTAAATAATTAATTCACCTTATCCATGGATAAAACCATAATATGAAATTAATCAAAAAATAAATTTTATCCCTTAATAGTAGATTGATCACTTATGGAGAATGATTTTATGTCATTGGAAATATTGTGACCCAATAATGGTATTAATGAAGATGACCTGACTTGAGATACCATGGAAATATTAATCTCATTTGGCATCATCTCTATCAAAAATTCCATGACCACACCCAGATATTCTCTTTATGTTATACCTCCACCAATAATGTAGTGTTATAAGAATGAACAAATACTTTTCTATAACTAGGATATAGATGTTTTAATTTTATAGGTTAAACATATAATTATAAAATTAATTAATTAATTAATTTTATTCAATTATTTTCCTAATACTTACTGGTGACTACACTGTTCTAAATCACCCAATACTAACCAAAAATGAGTCCAATGTAGAGAAAAACCATGTATTATATTTAATTCTACTCATTATTTTCCAATATGAGACACTGTTTAAGAGATAAACTATTTATTCTAAAAAAATTTGTTTGTGTGATATAATATATTTAATCATTTTAATATATTATCTTTATAGGTCTTGGGGCCCCAGAATCCAACTCTGAGTCAGTGGAAAACTCCAAAAATATTCAAAAAAATTAAATGGAAAAAATAATATTGTTAAATTCTCACCACTTGAGGTATTTTCATCCCGATAAGTAAAATGAAAGTAAAAAATGTTTAGGATACTAATCTCAGATATGGTTCTCCAGCTCTTAGATGATCTACTTATGATTCTCATGTTTTTGGGAAGCACGGGACAAGGGAATCACTCTCTCAAAAAATATCATCTAATACTGATCCTTAAGGTTCACTATTTCCTCTAACATGGTATCTCCCTTGTCTATTTCTAGGTTACCTATGTTGATATTATGAAACAGGGAATGCACATACCTCCTTGGGTGAAACAACTTGATGGCATCATTCACTAGTCTAAATTGTATGGTATGTCTATGTTGAATTACACCTAACCAAACCTAAGTAGTATATTGAAAGATTTAATAATTCTAAGAGATAAATGTTCACCCTCTCTAAATCTATGAAATTATCATCGAGGTGATACCTTATATAAAACATGGTATCTATCATCGAACTCCAAAGGGCATTGTCTTTAGTCCACAGAAGACATCTGATTCTTCTAGTTAGTTCTCATCTTATCTTGGATGATCGTCATCTTATCATTCATCACTTGCACCAATTATGGTCCCATAAGTGATGTCTCCCATGGAATGGTCTAGTAAAGTGGTGACCAATATGGTCTCTCAAATAAGGACTCAAATGGTTCCATAAACAATGTGATAGTGGAAAATATTGTTATATAAAGACTCCACCAAGGGTAGACAATCCTACCATAAATGACCAAAATATAACATGTGAGACCAAATTATATCCAATTCAACATGAAGGATCACTCTTTCTATTAATATCTATAGGGGTGGATGGCCATTCTCAATCATAAAAGCATACTAATGGTCTCATAAAATCCACTCCATAATGATGATGTGAAATAAGAATCATAATATGAAATGAACAGCTCAGGAACACCATGATATTGGACTATCTTCTATATATACATGCATCTTGTGATACATAGTCATATCTACTCTTGGATGGGTAGGATGTGGATTTAATTATAGATTCATTATTTGATAAAATAGATGGAGTTATAATCTCTAGGAAATGGTTGAAGTCCCATCATGAAATCAATATAGATATTTTACCACATCAACTAAAAAACCTCATGTTGTAAGGAGAAGCTATTTGGACTTAGTGCTCAACCTTCACCTATTGAAGTGTGAGGAATTGGGATATAGAGTCAACAATAATCCTCCTCATCCCTGGATAATTGAAATATCATAAAAGGTCCTCGTAAATCTTTCCTTCTCCTAAATGTACCTTTAATGGGGATATATAAAAATTCCTCTACCCATACTCTTGCAGAATAACCAGAACCATCATCATTCCTCATAAAAGGATGAAATCCTACCATCCATTAAAAAATCCATCAATAGATTGTCCAATGGAAATATGTTCATTTAATACATTGTAATAGTTATCCACATGTTGTGATTTCAAGAAAAAAACTGATAAAACTTAAGGGTATAACCATCAAATGAACCTTCATTTCACTATCATCGTCAACAAGGGAAAATTCAAGCAAGGATAATTTCTCTAATTCCTCACTTGACAACTATGATCAATATTTTATGCTATGATAATCTTACACTATGTTATCTTTTCCATTAGTATTGAAAAATTCATAGTCATAATCCTAAAAGAAATATATCCATAACATCTACCTCAATTTTCATCCTTTTTTAATAGGTATACCTAAGACTCTAATGGTTAGAATGTATAATTAATCACTCTCCCATAAGATATTTTCTTTTATACTTCAGGGATAACACCACTACTACAATATATAAGTAATGGGATGAGTAGTTATACTCATAAAAACTCAACTATTAAGACCCATAAGAAATCATATGTAGCCTCTATATAAACACACATTAATATCCTGATGTGGATGCATCACAAAACAACACATACTAAACCCCCTTATCTTGAAGATTTAGGATGAAGGGTGTGTCAATTGGCACCACAACTCTATAAAACATTTATGGCGTTTCTACCTCCAAATGAAGGGATTCTCCTTTTGGGTCATAGAATTCATTGGTGTTGTGATCCTATAGAGACAAATCCTGAATATCACATAATATCTTTCCAACCTAATAATGAACCATTCCTCGGTCATGCTTTTGGGTGATTATTATGCTTGCAATGCCTCATCCTTTGAGGGGTACAATTCTACTCCTTATTCTGAGATGATATTACATATGAATATGACATATCTAATAAAAAACATACACTTCATTGTTCTAACATAATGCTGGTTCTCAAACAGTATATCTTAAACCATCATCAGGTTTCTTGTGTGCTCCTCCTATTATGATGAGTACATGAGGATGTATTCGATGAACAAAACCAAGTACTATTACCAAAATAAATATAATATGTGGTTTATGAGTCCAATATATATTTATAGGGTATTATTTATTCAAAATGTAATGACTATGTACTCATAGTGACCATAATGGGTTTTCAATTCCATCATTGGTATATCATCTTCTCGAACTCAAATCCACCAATTTTCTATTATAATGGTAATATTTAATAACAACTTCACCTCAATCAATTTGTTGAAGATTTCATAGACTTTAAAAAGTAGAAACTTATTATCTATAGTCACCTAGTTCTGTAACTATTAATCACGTGCATGCTCCAATCATCCTTTTTAGAAAAAAACATTGGGGCTACACATGGGGAGATGAAGGCTATAACAAATCCCTTATTCATAAAATACTTTAACTGTAACTTAAACTCTCTAAGCTCTAGGGTTTCCATATGATATAATGGTGAATATTTTAGGGGAGTCCCTGAGTTAAATTCTATGAAAAAGTTGATCTATCAGTATGGAGATACATTTAACACAACCTTATTAAAGAAAACTGAATACTCCGCCACCATTTTATGAAATTAAAAGATAACAGATTCTACTACTCAATGGTACATACAATCCATGTGGTGAAAAGGAGTTATATTTTCTTATGTATGATAAATCTTACTCTTACTATGATTACTTCTCTCCAATGAATGAAATATCATCCCATCATCCCAGATTCATCACATTCTCCATATAAAATAGTCACTCTAAAAATAGAATTCTGAGAACTAGTCCATTCCTATAATTAAATTATAAGACATAATCATGTCTATGAGTGGATATAAAATTATTATATATCCTCTAATAGTCTATTCACAGTATTTTTAAAATTGTTTGGTCATTGATTCGTTCTAGGTAGGAGTCTATAATTGATAACATCGAGCTAAAGAATCTACTAGAATCACGAAATATAGAACATGAGATTTGGTAAAAAATGATTTTTTTTTCAGATTTCAATCAAAATGAAAACCAAATTAGGAAGGAAAATATCATATCAGGAATCATAACAAGATCCTTAGGGTCATAATACTATAATTCTTGCTACAATCCCTAATCGTAACCACTAGACCCCGAAGCCTAGTAGCATCCACCTAGAGCTGGTAGTTGTGGAAAGAGGGCATAACGTCAGCCCCCACCCAATTATCTCTTTACTAAACAACCATGTCTTCCACCCTTCGCATCACATTGATCAAAACACTACCTCTGTATATGATATCCATCAACCATATCTTGGTCAAAATCCTGGAACGTTATAAAATTGCATATGTTATGAACTCTTCTATCATAATAAGAATAACTCTTATCACATGGTTGAATATACCATCCATAAGATCCCTAAGTGGCTATCACATTGCCTTGAGAATTCATCTAATGATTACTCATATTCTTGGATTCTTGTATCAAACATCAACTACCAACTACTATGGTCTCATATCCTTGGTTCCCACTACAAGAACAAACCATCAGTAACTACTCGGTTATGAAGTTCTCCACTCCCAAGTCACACTCCATCAAACTATAATATGATGGGATAAATAAAGATATCACCTATTCTCAGATTTTTCATTTAAGGCCGTAATTAATTGAATTTTCTTGAATTTTTCTATCCTAAATAGCATTAAAAAAGTACCATGTGTGGCTAATGGAACTCATCATGTACTTTTGACCAAAAATATTCCTTGTTAGATATCTATAATCTTATTGATAAGAACTACCTACAGGGTCATTAGATAAAAATCCCCTCTAAAATGTTTATCAAACTCTATCCAAGAAAGAGTTTGATCATCAAGAATGTTCATTAACATGATCTAACCCCACTGAGTGAGTCAATATAGAATGATTTCCCCTAAAACAACCACATAACCTGAAGGGTCCTAACACAGTGAAAAAGTCATTCAATTGCCTCAACCTAGTCCTCTACAGCCTTGGGGTATGGATCATTTAATAACATTATCAGTCTCTACCTATATAAATCATTATTTTTCTTCATATCCTATGAATGTTATCATCTAGTAATTACTAGATAATTAGATACTCAATTGATGAAAGTATGACCGAAAAAACAATTGAGTGGAATTTCCTCTTACATAGGTCCTTGGACAGAAGCCTCATTACTACTAGAAACATCATTGTGATCTTATTGTGGAATCCCAGTTTGATGAATTAATAGTGGAATCATTCAATAGTCAAGACACAACAAAATCCAAGGTCATATTTGGGGATATATTTTAATATGGAATGGGAAACCAAAACTACTTTCTATATGATACATAATAATAATTTTCCCTACAACTTGTGCCTATATGTACTGAGTAAACATGTAGGTTATTAGATTCATAGTGAATGGATACATCTTGTAACAATGATGAATTATATCAATTAAATTTTCCTTCTTATAATTATTTTATATTGTATAAATCACATTAAATCAAATAATGAACACAAACCATAAATTATAAATATTGAAAGAATAAGATATGATTGTTTTTGAAATTAAAGAACCAAAAAAATGGAATAATAACATGACATTAAGAATAGTAATATGACCCATATGAATAGTAAAATTTCTAGTAGAATTGTGAACTCACTAATAAAAGTATAAATAATATTTGGGTATCTTATTAAACAGAATATGTTATAGTTATATCATCGTATAAGTAAATAAATGTTTTGAATATGATTAAATTAAACGTTGGTATTTTTTTAAAACCTAATTGTTTATGTAATTATTTTAGTTAAAAAAATTACTTAAAATAATATTTAATTTCATAATTTATATTCTTCAATTAAATTTGTTTTTTATATTATTATAATATAACTTTAATATACCTTAATTAAAATTTCAAAGTTTTAGAAAACCAGTTATACATTTAAGATTCGTATTTTTGAGTAAATGATAATTTCACTTAAAAATCATGTTTCTCATATTTATATTTTTTTTTAAAAAATTTGATTCCATTTTAAAATTATACAAATTGAAAAATAGTTACATCTAATTTTCTGGATTTTTCTAAAATGGTTGAATTTTCAGTGTGTGGTGAAATATTATAATTTACGGCATATAACATTATAATTTCAGTATACTATTTCTTGAGTCATCTCAAATATATGAACAATAGTATCTAAATATCCTAATTTATTATATATATATATATTCATGTGCATCAAACTATTCATATTCTTGAGCTAAAATAATCTAATGAATAAAATAACACAAGAACACTCCTCTCCTCCACTACAAATACCACCCCTAACCACCTCTTTTTATGACACCTAAAAAGACATGAATCCTATAAGAAATATTCCAAATCATATTCTAAATTATATCTCTCACATATAGGATCATATTTTCTTAATAAATTAAAAAACTCAAGTTCTTCAAGGACGATCTATATGAGAATATTTCACGAGGTAAAAACCTATTTCTTTTTCTTTTAATTTATTTCAATATCTATTATTTTATTTTAGAATCCTCACATCCCATTATCCATAATATTTGATAACCCTATATTCATTTACATACAATAATTTTATTTTTAAAATTGATAAACCCATCATCATTTTTCTTCCCCCCCCTTTTGTTCTAATAATGAAATAATAATCTGTAATGTATTAATTTATCGCATTCAAGGAACATGAGTTTTAAATTTTTATATCGACCATAAATGATGGTCATGAATTTTTTTACCTTTATAGAGGATAATAATATATATTTTTAAATATTATTTAATATTATTTACCAATTTTTATAAATAATATTAATTAAAAAAACAAAACAGGTTTGGGATGCTAAAAAAAACCAAAACTATCTGAATAGTTTTCATTAAAAAAATTACTAATGAAACATCCTCACATATAAAATAAATATATATTTATATATAATAACATTAAATATTATTTATATTATTTAATAACATATAATTTCAATTCTTGACACCTATAATCATTTTACATGATTTTCCATACATGTAAACAAGAAAACCAATCATGAAAACCAAGGAAATTAACACTCATAACTAATGAAATTATATGTTAAAACTCATCTAAAAGGCACTAATTGAATAAAATAAAATTAAAATAATTAAAATTCATGTATATTTAGTTATTAATTAATTAATAAGTGTATTAAATTATATTTTCTTGGACATTAAGATCAAAATTAAAATAGTTTAAGACATATGTTAAGGGATTCATTCCAAACCTATAGTTTTTCATTCGAATTATGATTTATTTCACTTTATCCCATTATAAATATTAATTATATTTATGCGATCATCCTAAATAATGTTTTTATGTTCTAAAAACATGTTTCTTTCTCAACTATTCTTTCTTCTATAGGAAAATACATAATTTACAAAGTATCCAGTTAAAACTAAACTTCTTGATCTCATACTGGTTTTCAACTACATTACATAATCAATTTTAAGCCATAATTATTTTTATAAAATAAATAAATTTATCATGAAAAAATAACTGAATTTTTCTGGTTTATAAAAACAATTATGCATTTTCTATATTATTGAGTCTTTAAAATTTTCCTTCAACTGCACTAAAAAGTTTTATTTCTACACTGCATTAAAAAAATTCATGTATTCGATTAAATTGAAAATAATTTATCATGATATATGAATATTTTACTATAACAATTTCCATGTATTATTTAGATCCATTCTTTCATGTACACATTTATGATACACCCATTTTTTATACTCTATGAAATGATTATAATACCCAATTCATTCTATGGACAACCCAGATGTTTGATTCTTCTTATGGAAGACATATTCATTAATATAATATAATGGTTCATCCCAGATAGATCAAAAATTCATTGGATAATGTTTTTCCCCATGAGACTTCATGTGGAATGGTCTTAGCGATTAGTCTCAAATCACGCTCCTCTATGTGCAATGGTCTTGGTGGTTTACCATGGCTCATGCTCCTCTATATGAAATGGTCATAGAGGTTATCCTTGACTCATACTTATTTAATGTTGTATGTTGGTTCAAAATTTATTTTATTCCATGATTAAATGATCCCATGGTCTATATATTATGGTTCTATATGATTATTTATTTTCCATTACTTTTTATGTCTTCATGTTATGCCTTCAAACCTATGTGATATGCTTTATTCCTATATTGATTCCCTAACTAAGATATTTTCCTATCCCATTGTTCTATAATTACCTATATTACCCTATAAAGATGTTACATATCAATTTATGTTAATAGATAATTGTGGATTTAAAATAAAATTTGTATTCATCTTGCTTTCATGTTCTTAGTTTAATGTACCTAATCCTCTGAACAAACTACATTTTACAATACCAAGTTTGTATTTAATAATTAATTATTCTTAAAATCATGAAATAGTATGTGTAAATGTATAGGACTATTATAGTTAGTATAAAAGGATGGATCAATTATTTTTTAAGATTAGGTATAAATAACCATAGTAAGAACCCTATGGATAATTCCATCACCATTGATAAACTACATTAGAATATAAGGAATAATATGTCAAGATATAATTTTTATTTAAAATTTTACCCTTTTTACATTCAAATATTTTTTTCTTATTCTTATTATCTATGTATAAAATTCCCCATAATTTTAATTTATTTTTATTATTTAATGTCTAGAAATGGGAGAACATGTTCCAAAAATCAATGTGATAGTAAATGTGAATATTTCCCTAAGGATATGAAAAATCTGATAGGAACGGGTGGTCATAACATCATAATAGTACTTTTTCAACTGGTTCAAGTTATAAAAAATAACATGAATCCCATGAAACACCCTCCTTCACATAAGATATATAATGTTATAGTCAAATCCATCATGCATTAAAGTAATCCTATGTTTAGTGCCACTTTCGATCCAATCCTCTGAGAATAATGGAATAATCCAATGAGAATATATTTTTTTTCCTCTAAAACCTAGAAGAGGATAATGTTGTGTTAGCGGTCTATAATTTTGAGGGGTAATATGATTAGTGGTTAGAACTAATCAAAATGACAATGCCCAAGAATTAAATTGATTCCATATATTATAAGTAATTCAAAGAAATATGTTTCAAAAAATATTTTCCTAGAACTATCAATATCAAGATGGAAATAGAGTTACTTGGGCTAATGAAGAAGAAATATTAGTTTATTGGGGCATACAATAAAAATATCCCAAGGTTTTCATGATACATGGTAGACGTTTTCCTGAATATTGAATGAAAAGTGGAACTCTTCTTTAGCAGATTAAATCTAATTCAATGAAAAGAATTGGTGATTCGGGACTCTGATAATTATGATCAGATTTTCTATTGTGTCCATAATGTTGAAATAGAGACAGAGAATATTATGTATTTTCTATACCCAATAAAAAAAAGTGGAAAATTGAATTTAATATGGGAGGATCAGTAGATAAATCACATGATGTAAGGAAAAACCATCATCCTCCAAGTAAAAATTTGTGTGAAGAGGCATCATTGGAACTTTCTAATGTGAACCACTAAATGATTAAAATGTAGAAGAATGAGACATAGAGATAATTTCTTTTGAAGGAATATAGATAATCCTACTAATTTGGATGAAGGAATGAAGGTCCCTATAAACACTCATCATATCATGAAATGTTTAAACTATAAGAAACATAGGCATTATAAAAACCATTTTCCTAAGCCAATGTTTTTTTGGTGGAAATCAACAAAAAATACCTCCAAGGATAAAATGAAGGGAATATGTTATTATTACTACTGAGGTGGAGCCTAAAAATTATGTGGTGATAGGTATGCTATTTATTCATTAAAAATAGGGATTGTACTATTTGATTCTAGTTCTACGCATTATTTCATACCTTGTATATTTAGAATAACTATTTAATACCACCATTAAATCATGAAGGATGTGTTATCTATAAGATAATAAAATGGAGAAATTATTTCATTCAAATTATATTACTATTACCTAGTTATGTTTTTTGGACTAAACCTCACATAATGTCTTTTCTTACTTCCTTCGGTAGATTTTGATGTTATATTGGTCATGGATCTTCTATCATTATAAAAATCCAACAAAATCTATTAGGAGAGGGATATCACTCCACATGTTCTCAGGTATCCTCAAATTCAATACAAGTGTAATTAGGAGTATGAATCTATATCATAATAATTGTCTCAATTTTGGATGTTATTTACTTATGATCAAGAATATCTAGCTAAACTGATTAAGACAATGGAGATAATGGTACTCAAAGTCATTACCATTGAGAGGGACAAAACTGATGTGTTCCTCAAAGAGTTTATTTTTCCTCCTCCTAGCAATGAAGTTGATAACTAAATTAAATATATTCCTAGATCTCTTCCAATATAAAAGAAACATTATATAATGGCCACCATTGAGTTGGAATAATTGAAGAAGTAGTTATAGGTGAATCGGGACATGGGTTTTATAGACTTTAGTGCTTCAACATGGGATGAAAAAGTCCAATTTGTCATGAATAGGGATTGATCAATGATCCTATGCATTGATTATAATGATCTCAATAAAATAAATATAATTTAAAACTAACACCTACCACAGATAGAAAACTGTTTGATCCACTTTATTGGGCTAACTGAATCTCTTAGGTAAACCTTCGGTCAGGATATCACCAATTAAAGTTGAGTAAGAAAGATATTCATAATACTACATTTCAAATGATGTATATATACTATGAGTTCATTGTAATTCCATTCATACTCTACAATGATCCAGAAATTAAAACTTATTTGATTAATAGATTATTTAGAAAGTACCTCAAAAAATTTGTCACATCCTTTATTGAAGACATTTTTATAAACTCCAACTGTAAGGAGAAATATAAGGAGTATTTTAATATTGTGATAATGACCTTTATAAGGGTGAAAAAATATAAAAATTATAGTAAATGTGAATTATGGATGAAGGAAATATAATTCCTGGGGAATTTTATCACCTGGAAAAAAATATATCTGGACCCATCCAAGATTAAGGAAATCGAATAGTATCCCAGGACAACATCTGTATTGGATATCCGTACTTTTATTGGTCAATTTGGGTATTATAGATGATTTGTGAATAAATTATCACAAATTTAGAACAAAATAACAATGTTTACTATAAAGGGAGTAAATTCTATCTAGAACAATGAATGTGAAGATTGATTGAAAGAGTTTTAAAAGAGTCTTATCACTACCTGAGTGATTGCATTACAGAAAAGTTTAGAACTAATTATGGTGTAAAAGATGATTCAAGGATAGTCTTATGCTATGTACTAATGGGATATGAAAAAGTGATAGCTTAATCCAAATGGAAATATAAAATTCATGAGAAAAACTATCCCATAAATGATCTAGAGTTTTCATTAGTGTTCATTAAGTTAAAAATATGACTGTATTATCTTGATGGAGAGAAAAATGAAATATATAATGATCATACAAGCATAAAATATATATTCACACAAAAAGAGATTAATACGATCCAATGAATATGGTTAGATCTCATCAAATATTATGAATTCTCAATCCACTTCCATCATGGTAAATAAAATTATGTGGAAGATGCTCTATGTAGAATGGTTTCTAAATCTTTATCAATGATAATAATTGAGAAGGAGCCCATTTTCAATGACCTACAAAGGATGGACATGGAAATAATAAAGGGAGTAAAATATTAATTATTTTCTCAAATGATTGATCAACCATATCTCATAGATAAGACAAAGTATTCTTAAATAAATGTTGTTGGAATTTAGAAAAAGGTGGAAGCTATCAGAAATGGGAATCCATTAGAGTTCAAAATTCATGAAGTAGGATTTCTGATATTTTTCAAATGACAATGTGTACTATCCGATCCAGAGACATGTAAATAAATTTTTAACGAACACATAGCTCAAACTTCTCAATTCACACAAGGAGCACAGAGATGCATCAATATCACTGAGGGGACTATTCATGTGACAATATAAAGAAAGATATTGTTGAATATTAATCGATGTACTTGATGTATAACCTCAGTGTACCATGAGAGGGGAGGGTTGAATCAGAGTGTCATCTTTTTCTTTTAAACTGACTGATCTTGTTCCGACGTTGGTTGGAATGTGTTTAACCTGTATGATAGATATGAACACCAAATAAATAATCACATGCAAAGAGATAACACATCACTTTTACTTGGTTCACCACAAAGGTCTACATATAAGGAGAATATGCCGATAGTGTTTTGGTCATAACAAAATGCACTAATCTTCCCTTGTTTTTTAGTACAAGAGTTCGGTCATAGTCACTCTATACTTGGAGCATTTCCTCTACAAAGGTTCATGGATATCTCACAGCTAACCTCAGTTCACTCCTATTGACTCCCCCCTGGCTCGCTGCCTTGGGAGTAGTCTTACTCAGTTTATTTACCTGAGAGTCTCTTAAATAGATTTGCATTGGAATATTTGTCTCGGTTCAGGATGTCCTGAATTGGTTCACTTGAAAGCACTGAACACACAAACCAGATTCTCAAATTCATGTCAGAAGAACAACACCATACATACATGCATTACCTCAACTTATGTGCAAGATTGGGATTTGTCAAGCAAGATGACTTTAACTAATCCCCTAATTTCTAGAAAACCCTTATCATTCACATAAATAATTAGAATGGTTCACTTGGTCTTGTCATACAAAAGGAACAACTTTCGTTCAAGAGGAACTCTCTTCTAATCTTTCTCATGCAAATATTTCATGCTGTAGAGGAACCATATTTTCGTTGTAAAATCCTTGATACATCCTAGGTGGTATACACATATTTAACAGCCATTAAAAACCCTACATGTAATATCCCAAAGCATCTTCTTCGCTACACATATGTTTCCTTCTGAGTGCGCAAAACACCTTTTGATTTTGTATTGGGCACGTATGATTCTTTTATTCAACACCATATTCCGCGCACATCTATATCTTGTGTTAACTTTTTTCCTTTTCCATATTTCGATGAACTAATCCCAATGCAATCCTTGATCCCAAGCTTCTAATAACCCTTCAATCTTGCGTGAAATTCCCTTTACCAAACACACAATTCTCTATTTCCCAATTTTCAGGCAAATTTTTTTGGCAAACACTAGGAAATGGACCCACATTCAATACTGATGTCTGCTTGACCTGTATGATCCCCCTATTAGAAAAAATTATGAACTTTTAATAAATATAGAAAAAAACAAAATCCAAACACTATTTCTCACATATAATGGTCATGATTCCAACACCTCATTTTTTAATAAGTGAAGGATGAAAGGAAAAATTCTTAGGTGATGATGTAACCATTATCCATACCAATGTGGAAGTGGAAAAAAACATTGACATTGTCAATGGACATCCAAATACATCTATAAGAAACAGTTCTATATGGGTTATTATGGTTCATCTTAAAATTATAACTCACATTATTTTAATATGAGAGGAATTACAACTAGATCAAGATACAATGATAAAAATTAGGGAAATTATGAGGCTTTTTGGAGTACCACTATAGGTTGTATTAGATCAAGATCCATGGATTACCACCATGTTTTCGAAAAGACTATAACAATCTCTAAGAATTTATCTAAACATCATTACAATGTATCATCCTCAAGTTGATGGCCAATATGAAAAGACTATTTAGAAACTAGAATAAATTTTGAGAGAATGTTCTATGGAATTCAAAGGATGATTCTACCAATATCAACCTCTGGTCGAGTTCTCTTATAATAAAAATTTTCAATCGATCAAACAAATGGATCCTTGTGAATCCCTTTATCGGAAATTATATAGATGAACGAAAATATGGAATGAGGTTGGTCAACATAAGCTAATATGACACGGAATGGTCAATGAAATAGTGGAATAGGTGAAAACCATTCAGAAGAACATCAAGGAACCCAAAATTCGATAGAAGAGCTATGTTGATAATCATCGATGAGACTTAGATTTTGAGTTTGGATACAATTTATTCCTCCATATATCTCCTTGGAATATGATCATGAGATTTTGGAAGAATGAAATGTTATTTCCCAACTACATCGCCCACTTCATGATTCTTAATCATGTTAGAGGTGTGGAATATCAACTTTCACATCACCTACCATGTCTCAAGTATCAATCTTGAGGAAGTACATATTAGATCCCCCACATGTATTTAATTTTGAGGTGGTACTTTTGGAAATGGATATCTCTTATGAGGATCATATAGAGAAGATCTTGGACTGTAGGGATAAAGTATTTTACAATAAGACTACTCACATAGTCAAACTACTATGGAAGAATGATAAGTATAAAGAAGAAAAAATGAAACCAAAGGAATAAATGAATGATAAGTATGCTAGCTTATTTTCCCCTTATTTTTTAAAATGAAATTTCAAGGGAGTCATTTTATAGGGGAATTTATCGGCCCAAAATAATATCAAGGAAATTTCTGTTTTAATAATGATTTCACCATTTTGTTAGATCACCCAAAATAAGAAATAGTGATCATATGATATTTCTCTATGTCTCACAAAATAAGTGTTTACAGAAATCAATCATCATAATTAAAAATCAGATATGTGAATTGGTTAGCATAATACTTGTACTACGTGATTTTGAAAAACTGAAGTGTTGGTGGTGTATTATGTGCCACTTTCTCTCTATCCAAATCATTATTGGAATTCTTCAAATCACATTGGTAATCAATTGACTGATAAAAATACTATACACAGTGGAAATATTTACTAGTACCCTTATGCGAATTTCCTGCATGCTTCTTCCCACAAAATGGGAATAAAGGAAAGATCCTCTTTCTCTATATGGTTTTTATTTGTTTCATTTTAATTATACTATCCTCTTCTTATCAAAACCACAATATTTATAAATAAATAAAAAATATATTTACACCTTCATATCACCTCCAAAAATCTCTTCATAGCTACTGATATATCTTATGTTTAACACTTTTTTCAGACTTTGTGTTAAGACACTAATGAAATGATCAGACATTTATTCAGGTTGGATGATAATACCGGATACATGCCTCTCAAGTATAATATAAATTTCCTCATAATTACAAAAATATTCTTCATTATTTTACTTTATATTAAGGAATTAATTATATATCTTTATACAAATAAAGTGATGAAATTATGTATTTAAAAATATGCTCTTAAACTCATCCCAATACATGAATTAAATTTCATCATTTTCCTTATTTTTTTTATAAGATTCCACCATTGACTCACTTCACCTTCCAAATTGTTGAAAAAGAGAATGAAATTTTCATGTTCCAAAACTGGAGAAAGGATAAAATTATTTTTAGTGGTGTTGTTCTATTATTCAGAAACTATTGGATCAGAATGAAGGTTGATGTTTCCCCGTAATAAAATTAATAGAATGTTGTTCCATTCATTAATTTTTTGGATGTATAACATTATTCATACCTTCATAAATATTTATGTGAATATTAATGATATTTTTCATTCCATTCCCCATAACATTTGGATGCACAAGAGGATAATCATTGCATTTTCCGCTACACTCAGCATTAGCATTGATTTTTAGGTTCTATCCATTGAATAAACCATGAATTGTAGTGAAAGAAAAAATAATCATTATTGGGAAACACATAATCAAGAATAATAACATATAAGAAGTCTAAATCATCACACCTTCATAAATATATATGACCGTAGGTTTATCTAAGGTCATTCATATCCATCATCTATTTAAATCCTTCATTATGTTTTGTTAAGGGTTTTTGAATTTCTATGGTTTATCCCCTATGAGGACACACCAACTATGAAGATAGGTATGTTTTCATCCACCACATGATGATTATTTCTAGCTTAATGAACCCTTTTTGAAGTTATTACACCTAGGTACCACATTACAAGATCCACAACCACTTGTAGTATCCATATAGAGATAATATTTCATGGAATCCAATCTATCTGTCTACTATCAAATTTCCAAGAGAACTTTTTATACATTGAATTATCCTTATACTCATCCATATAAATTTAATTAGGGATATCAATAAGGTTTTATAATCCTAGTTTATAATTTTTAACAAAACCTATCATTTAATACCAAATATAGAAACCCAATATTATCATACATAATTATTACATCATTTTCTATAACTATTAATCATATTACACAGATATGAGCCTATGGGAAATAATATTTTAGTTTCTATGGATTCATGGAATGAAAAATGGACCATTGGTAAACCAAATAAACCCCCACTACTATATTAAAAAAAAACCTCCTTAGACAAATCCTTTAAAATAAATTTCATCATAACATATGGAATGAAAACATAAGAATGGGAGAGCTCAGATGCTAAGTAAAGGTAATTAACTGAGATATGTAAGAATTATAAGAAAATAACAGATTAAGAACATGATAATAGAGGTTAAAAAACATAAATTTCATATCAAATATCATAATTATGAGTTATTGAATAAGTATTGGTATTTTATAACACATTAGTCATAAGAAAATCTATAGAAATGATCCATATCGGAAAAACGTTGGCATAAGATACAAATTTATAGAATACACATAATCATAGAATGTCATTAAAATATGATTCAAGGATCATTTGAAAGGATTTTATATTTTAATGGTTTCACTCTCCAAACTATCATTGTAATCAAGGTTTACTACTAAGACTACCATAGTAGAAAAAGTCCCTTACAGAACCTCGTTTACACCTTATTCGAGTCCTCTACATATCATGAGATATAAATCCTTACCCAATGAATTGGAGGAAGATATAGGTACAAACTATCAAATAATGAAAATAAAATATATGTGTTCCAAAAGATCATAAAACATTCTTCATATCATAACCAATGAAATTAAATGGGTTTTATAAACATTTCATAATATCATTGCTTGTGGAAAAGATACATGATTCATAATAATTTAATAATTTTACAATAATATAACTAACGAAAAAATAATCAAGATTCATAAAAAATTTATCACTGTATAAAAGGTGGAAGACAAATTGGTTTCATAAAAATCATTCCATCATAATCATAAATCATTCACAAAATGAATAAGAATGATCTTTGTGGATCATATCCCAAATAAATCATTGGTAGCATCAACAAAATTCATATAAGATTGAAAATGATTTTTGATTGATCAGTTAAATCTTTTATTAAAGATAATAAAATTTCCAATTTCAAAAACAAATTTTAAAACAAAAAAATTTAAATCTTTTTATTTCAAAATAATAATAAAAATATATATAGGAATATTAAAAAATAATTTAAAACTTTTATTGAGGGAGATAACATTTTCTATTTCAAAAACACTTTTTATAAATAAAAATTTTGAAAACAAATTTCACTAAAAATACATTTGATTGAAAATATTATAGAATAATTATAAAATATTATTCAAATATAATAATGTTCAGGAAGATTGAAAATTCATATCATGCCATTCAGGTTATGAAAATAAATTCCTTCACATTTTTTAAAAGAAAAACATTAATATTCGGGAAAACAACCTCAATATTCTTTTAAAATCATAAAAAATTAAATCATGCGTAAAATTTTATAATAAAAACATTGAATGATAATAACAAAATTATTTTTAAAATTTGTTTTGGGAAGAAAACTGATTTTTGACCGATTATAGAAATAACGTCATAGTTTTTTAAAAACATTTTCTCTAAAATTTAATTTCCAAAGAGTGGGAAAATTGTATTATTACATTAGTATATCATAAATAACTAGAGGATAAAAAAATTTATGAGTATCATGTGATATGGTTCCTAATATTTTATTAATGGAATCCAAATCATAAATAATCTCAATAAATGATGAGATTGTATCATAAAATCATTAACACTTTATTAATATTAAATCTCAAGTCTTGTGAAGTAATAAAACATTGAAATTAAAATATCAAAATGATAAATATATTAATTCTATTACAAGTCAAAGTGGATATATAAACTCTACATGAATGAATATAGGGGCCTAACATAATGTGCATCTCAACGAAGGAAAATTGTGACAAAAATATCTTAACATAAGTCTTGACTTCTATCGTTCACGTTAAAACCTACTGTGTAATAAATATAATTTAATTATAAATTTATTATAGAAAAATTATTTTATATATATATATATATCATAAAATATATTTTTTTTCTTAGGATATTTTATTAACTATTTATTAACAATTTTATATAAATGTTATGTTTCAGGTAATAACCTTTTTTGAATATGTTTTAATTTTTTATTCACGGTGCTATAAATTTGATCAAGGATTCGTCATAAATATATATTTTACCATGATATAGATATCATATATATTTAGTATATATATTCTTATATTAATCTATAAAATATAGTGATAGAAAATTAAATACACCATTCATGGAGATGATAGGATATACGTACACATCAAAACCTTTTAAAATTTTGTTTTGGATTAAAAGAAAAAAGGATAAATTATATATTACCATTAAAAAATCCTTTTCATGTCATATATATCACATATGTTCATTAAAACCATCTCAAATACCTTACATGTAATGTTTGGATGAATAACATCTCTCTAGTAGTCGATAGTCCATCGTAATCAGCAGCGATGTTATTTTATTCCAAAAAATTGAAACAATGAAGGTTTGTGGGATATAATAATTACATAATCATAATAATTTTATAAATATCATATCTACATAATAAATCCATCATTTGTTCTGAATTTAGTATTGGTAATTGAATATCGAATGACATGGGTTCATGAAGCTGTAATTTTTCATACACACAAACGTTAATTTCAAAACCCATTTGATGTAAGATGGGATTTTTGTAGGTAATTCCCTAAACATAACAACATCTCAGAAAATATAAAATTCTTATGTAATTCAATCAGACTGATATAATAACATTTAAATAATGTGCAGGAATAAATAAAACAAAAACACTCATCGATGAACAATACATATTCTTTGGGTATCCTACATAGGATTTCACCAAAATCCTTCATATGTTATATTTCTATCAATTATAAAGATTATATGATAAGAGGTTGGAATTTTGAAATATAATTTTTTGATATTAGATGAACTAAAAATGGATTAATGGTGTGAATAGGGTAAGAGAATGAGGGGCCTCTAATATGTTAGTTGAGTGGCAGAATTGTGATTTTTTCAATGAAACATTTCCACCCTTGTTTTTTCTATGTCCTAATGATTAAATAATATAAAATTATAAATAATATAAAACATAAGTACAATATATAGATATAAAATGTGTTTTGTATATGTTTAGGTCATTTTTAACCATATCATTTTATTTTTACCCCCACCCTCCCTCTCCGGTACACCAAATTTTATCGTAACCAAGGTAAATATTTTTAACTCTTTTTACTAGTAATTTTAGTAAAAAAATTAAATTTACCATATTAGATTATATAAATTATTATTATTAAAAATATAAAATATATTGTTTATAATTTCATTCATTAAATTTTAGAAATTTAATTTCAAATTCATGACGCTGATGCGATTAGAAATCAGGGTTTTATAATGAAATTGTTCAACCGATTACAATGTTTTTATATAGAGATTTAATATGAAAATGATTCTAGTAGAATAAATATTATTAGTGGATGTATTATTGGAACTATTTTACTTTAAAAAAACATTTAATTTTATATTTAACATTATAAATACAAATGAACTTCTCAATTTAAAATTAATATGTTTTATAATAATAAAATAACAAAACATTTTAGAAAAATCTCAAAAATTCAGCCTAAAATAATATTGACATGCTGATTTGAAAACTGAATTTTATTTTATGAAATTAATATTATAAAATAATGAAATATTAATTTTGTTTTTTTATTAGAATTTTTTTTGAGAAAATTATATATTCAAAACATATAACGATTTTAACCAAAACTAATTATGTTTTTTATCAATATATATATTTTTATATAAAACCATTATTCTTAATTTTTTAAAATTATTTACTACTATAAATCATTCAATATTTAACGGAATTTTTATAATGGAAATGTTTATGTAACTACATTAATAATATATTTTAATGCCATGACCCCAGAATCTCAGAGCTGGTGCATAACATTTTTACATTGGCTTGATTACAAGGAATCCAATATTGAAGGACCAATCTATTTAGATTTCATGAAAATATAGATTACATATACGATAACCATAATACATTAGTAAATAGAATGTATAAACATGATACATAATAAAATGAAATAAACTATATCCTAGAAAGATTAATTAATAATTTCTTCTTAATAACCTAGGGAAATTAAACATAATAAGGGTGGGCTCAAATTCTTATTAAGGGTATGTAAAATGGATGCACTAATGAATCAATTGGAATTAGTTATGAAAAGGAAAATAACTGATAACACAATACATTAAAATAACTTAATAATGAATTATGAATTTGGAAGTGGAATAAACTGCAACTCAAGCCATGTAAATCAATAAATTGAGAATAAAATGTATCCATAGGTATGACGACACAAAATATCATTGAAAATTAATTACTAAATCTAAACGATCGATTTTATTATTAATTGGACACCATGTTTCCTAAGTACATGGAAAAAATACAATCAAGGCCATTCATAAGATGGTTTAGCTATAAAGTAAAAACCCATCCAATTTGGCCAACTATTTCATCTTATTAGACTATTGATGCATCAAGGGGCTATATATGACCGAGCCCCACCCATGTCATAGCATTCAAAGAATTCATTATATATAAAAGAACTAATTTTATTTATCAAATATCCTCATCTAATAAATAATATTGATTTTTGAATTTTACCACATAGGAGGATATTTAACCACAAGGGTTGTAGACATTAAAACATTCTTGAGGTAAAATAATATTTAAGCATTCCAATGTGTCCCATACCACATTGAAATATTTAAATCATAATTAACAATGTATAAAATGAAACATATAATCTCATGAGAATAAGAATATTAATTATTTAACGTATTAAAAGGTAGTATATATGTTGGGAAAAAATCCCTCAAGGTATCATTGAAGCATTTTTGAGGTGATTGTGTTTGTTGAAAAAGTGGACATCTGAGTGGTGATTGTTGAAAAAACAAAACAATGACATACAAATTGTTGACAAAAAGGATTTCATGATGAAATGTCGAGCTCAAGAGCTGTGTTCAATGATCCATGTTTGATTCAAGAACCTTGATAATGGAATGGATGATATTGAGGCGGTACAAAAAGAACTGATACAAGGTGGCGCCGTTTTCTAGTGTTTGCCAAATTTTTGGGCCTGAAAATCGACAAATGAAGAAAACTGTTTTTGGAAAAGGGGATTGTGCACTGAGGACTTGGAGTATATTAAACTTGTGCGCCATATGTTTTTCAAGATCAGAAGATCAAAATATGGAAAAGGAAACAGGTTCGCGCAAGTTTGGGAGTTGGTCGCGCAAGTGTCTAAGAGGACAAAAGACTTGCGCGCTGAGACTGGGTCGCGCAAGTGACTTGCGCGCCGTCGTGCAGGGTGGTCAATTTGCCTATAAATACTGGACCACCCCTCTTCATTCACCACCGGAGTTCAACACTTTGAAGATTCAGAGCTCCCGTCGTGCAGGTGTGGTGGTCGCGCAAGTGGTGTGTTGTCTCGCAGGTGAAGTTGCATGCCGGTGGTTTAAGTTGCGCGCTTGTGTGAGAAGTTGCATGCCGGTTGGTAGTTGCGCACCAATATTGGTTTGGGCGTAAAAGGAAGAGAGTCATGCAAGTTTGGATTTGGGGAAGCTTCTGTCGCGCAAGTGTCTAAGGTGGACTTGCGCACCCGTTGTGACTTGCGCGCTGATACTTGCGCACCGAGTTAGACTTGTGCACCAAGTAAGGTTTAGTTTCGGCAGTGAGTTTCGGGATGCGTGGAAGCTAGAAGTTTGCTCGATACCTTCGATTCAAAGAGAGATTCATCTACGGGTGAAAGTTGAAATTCAATAGAGCATATACATACAGAAGAAGATGCATTCTTTCATGAAAATGAAGAGACCTACAGGTTTATAAACTGTGAGTGGATCCTTTCCAGAGCAGCGAGTGAAGGAAGAGGAAGAAGGTGATCCTCTCCACCAGAATTGAGCCAGAGAGAGAGAAATAGGGAGTGACCCTTGGGAAAGCAGTGAGTTGACCCTAAACCTTGTAAAGGCAGTGAGCCTGGGATAGAGTGACTGTACCCGAACGTTGTAATCCACATCTAGTGAAGAATAGTGGAATTTGGTGCGACAGGAAACTTGTCGGCGTATGCTCCTTGGATGTAGCCCTTAGCGGTGAACCAAGTAAAAATTGCTGTGTCATGTGCATGATTTAACTTCTGTTTATATTGTGCAATAGGAAAGTGAGAGAAGAGTGTTTTTCTTAACAGCGAAACAAGATCAGAACGTGCTTTAATTTTGAATTAGTCATACCCTGATTCAGCCCCCCCTCTCAGGGTACTCAGCCTAGTAGACCTAACAATTGGTATCAGAGGGAAAGGTTGATATTAGGTCTTCTATCAATGGAGGTCACTAATCATAAAGGGATTCCGATCTTCGACGGATGTAATTTTCATATATGGAAGAATCTGATGCAACACTATTTCCGATCCTTAGGAATTGATGTTTTTTCAACAGCTATGCATGGTATAACAACTGATATTAATAGTGGTGCATTATCAGAAGCTGGGCATAGAGATTTGGATGATGATTCCAAATAAATCAATGCCTTAGGGGGAGCCCTTTCCAATACCATCTACATGATGGTGATGTCATGAAAAATGTCACATGCCATGTGGGAAAATCTTTTAAATATATATGAAGGGGATACAAAGGTTGGAGAGGCAAAGATGCAGGTGTTGTAGAACAAATATGAAGATCTGAAAATGAACCCGAATGAGTCTTTTGACGCATTATTTGATAGGGTAAACATTATTTTGGAAGATATGAAATGTCTTGGAGAAGTCATTGAAGGCAAAAAGATCGTAAATCACATCTTGAGGAAACTTCCACCTCGGTTCAATCCGAAAGTTTCAGTAATAGAAGATAAAGATCCAAAAGAGCTGACACTGGAAAATTTCCACAGTACCTTGGTTGCATATGAAATGAGGAATGATGATAATGAGGCTGTGGAAAAGGGGAAGTCCAAAGAGGTGGCATTTATGGCCATGAAGAAGCTTACTATTTAAAATTCTTAGGAAGAAGAAGAGACAGATGAGGTAATTTCATTCCTCTCCTCCAATCTTCAAAGAGGAAAAGGAAAGTTAAAAGGGAAGATTTCACTTGCTTGATTTAGATTTGGAAAAATTGGTCATCTTTCTTCAAGGTTCCCCAAGAAGTATCAAGATAACGATAATTATGATGATGAAGTTGAAATTCCCAAGAAGAAGACTTCAAAATTTGTGAAAGGGAAGAAAAAATTCAAGAGAAATTTCTTCAAGAAGAAGAATATTCTTTCACAAGAATTTGAAAGTTCAGATGAGTCTGAGGATGAAGAGGTTGAGGAGATAAAAATTGCAGAGATCGTGGGGTAAATGCCTTGGTGGCGATTATTGGTAGTTATCAGAGAACGGAAGAAGCTGACGCTGAAGAAGAACAAGAAATTTAAGGGATAGTTGACATGGAAGCTAAATTAGAAGCAACTTTTGAAGAGATAGATGTTTGGAGAGAAAAAACAAAGAAAGCCAACAAGGTGGTACATGATTCCAAACTCTACATGAAACAGCAAGAAGAATAGAAGTCTGAGCTAGTGAAGGAAATTGAAAATATTAAGTCTTCCAGGCCAGAGCGCACAGAAAAGGTTGATGATTATATGATCAATATTGAAGAATAGAAAAGGGAGATCGATTGCTTGAATAGAAAAGTGAAAGATCACGTCAAGCGTATCGAAGAGCTTGAAGAGGAAGTTGTTGGTCTGTGGAGAAAAGTTAAAGACCAGGGAAAACCTTTAAATCCCAACAAATTCTTGGGAAAGCAGGTCATTACATAGACTGAAAAGAAGAAAGAAGAGCCTAGTAGTTCAGAAGGAAAGAATAAGAAATTGAGCTCAGAAGTTAAGGATGATTCAGGGCTTAATCATAAACAAAAATCTGTGGCAATTGAAGTCAGATAGAAAGCACCCGTTCCGAGATTAAAGGTGGATTTGGGAACAAAGCAGAATCAGAATATTCAGAGATCCCAAGTGGAAAATCATAGTGCTGATGTAACACGAAGGAATGCACCCTATATCAGGTGTTATTGTTGTGGGAAGATGGGACATTCACAGTATGTGTGTTCCATAGCCAAGAGATATTAAAGGGAACAGGAACAGAGGTGGAAGCCAAACATAGAACGATTTTCCAGAACATATTTTGAAGGACACTGTTTTTGGTGCAGGGGATTTGGGAACATGGCTAGGTAATTCACTTCGATCATTAAAAGAAATGTGCCAAAGCAGAATCAAAATGTTCGCAAGCAGCAGATCAATAAACAGAAAAGTGAGTTAAAAGTTCAGAACAGATCCGCAGCTATGCAAGATGAAGCTGGTCCATCATACTCTGAGAATGATCATGAGTGTCAATCTATACCGAGTATGGAGACCAAATTATGGACCAAGAAGTAGAGAACAAAGAAGGCAGTAGTTGCTGAAATTTCCCTTAAAGCATTATATCATTTTGGTGTGTGGATTCTTGATAGTGGTTGTATGTCTCACATGACAGGCAACAAGGATCTGGTTACAAGCATAAAATATGAAAAAGAAGGAGTTTTCAAGTTTGGAAATGTTGAAGGCCTGAATATAATTAGATCCGGAAAGGCTAGGTTTGGGAGCAAAGAAATCAGACGTGCTGATGTCTTGGTTGTGGAAGGTCTCAGTCACAATTTGCTCAGTGTCAGTCAATTGTGTGACTCAGGACATTCTATACGGTTTACCAAGAATACATGTACTGTCACGGGAAAAGATGGGGTAGTTGTTCTGCAAGGAAAAAGGACAAAGGGAAATATTTACCTTGTAAGTGGGAAAGAAGATATATGTCTTTTATCCAGAGAGGAAGAAAACCAGTTGTGGCATAAGCGACTTGGTCATCTATGCCAACTATCTATGGAAGATCTGGTAAAGTGTGATGCTGCTAGAGACCTTCCCAAACTATAACATGATCGGGCTCATACATGTGATTCTTGTCAACAAGGAAAGATCATCAGAAAAACATACAGTCCAAAGGAACAGAAATCATCCAGAGTGCTCGAATTGGTACATGCTGATGTATGTGGACCTATTTCACCACGAGCTATAAATGGGAAAAGGTACTATGTCCATTTCATTAATTACTATAGCATAATGGCCTGGGTATTCATCATTACCCATAAGATAGAGGTGTTCAGTTTCATAAAGCAGTATAGGATGGAATAAAAAAAGATGCTTGGGCTGAAAATTATGAAGTTTCGTACTTATAATGGTACGAAATTCACAAACAGTAAAGTTGAAAACTATCTTGAGAAACATGGGCTAAGGCATCAAGTTTCATCAGTAAGAACTCCCCAACAGAATGGAGTGGTTGAAAGGAGAAATTGGATCATCAAAAACATGGCCAGAATAATGCTTATTGATAAAGACCTACCAGAGAAATTTTGGAAGGAAGCAGTTTTGACATCGGTCTATGTTTCAAACAGGTCTTTGTTGTGTCCAAAGAAAGGGAAGAATCCATATGAACTGTGGTACGGAAAAAATCCAATGTTGAAATACTTTCGAATATTTGGAAGTAAGTGTTTTATTCTCAACAAAGAAAATCAAAAGAAATTTGAGGCACGAGGAGATGAGGGGATATTCCTTGACTACTAAGGGAAAAGAAAAGCATATAAATGTTTCAACAAAAGGCTGGGAAAAATTGTTTAGAGCAATGATGTTACTATAGTTGAAAATGAAGAGAATACTCAACGACCCAGTGAACTGTTCCTGTATGAAAGTGATGATGAGGTAAGAAACACAGGGGGAGAAGAAGTGGCAGAGGTTGACTCAGAAGAAGATACTAATGATGAACAAGAAAGTGTCAAGTCTATGTCTGCAAGGAAGCCAAAGAGTCGAGCTGAAATTGATAGGTAGAATATCATTGGTGATCAGACAGCTCCAGTTCAGACTCTAAGAATGAATTCATTACAGCAAACATCGTTTTTATCTCAGGTGGAGCCGAAATGTTTTTCCGATGTAGCTAAAGATGAAAACTGGGTTTAGGATATGAATGAAGAGCTTGATCAGATTGAGAAGAACCAGACATGGGAGATTGTTTCGAGGCCAACAGACAAGAATTTCATCAGTACTAAATGGGTCAATGGAAATAAGATGAACGAAGATGGAACTGTGATTCAAAACAAAGCACAACTAGTGTGCAAAGGATACTCCCAGATATAGGGAATATATGTAGATGAGACATTTGCACCGGTTGTAAGGCTGGAGACTATCAGATTATTTTTGGCCATAGTAGTGAAAATAAAGTTCAAAGTGTTCTAGATGGACATCAAATCTATATTTATAAATGGGGTTCTGGAAGAAGTGGTGTACATTGAGCATCCAGATGGTTTTCTCATTCATGAGGATGAGAACAAAGTTTGTAGGCTGAAGAAGGCGTTGTATGGGCTGAAACAAGCACCAAGAGCATTATACTCAAGGCTTGATCAGTGCTTGAATAAGCATGGTTTCCAGCGTGGTGGAGTTGATTAAAATCTCTATTTCAAAAACAATAGTAATCAAAGGATGATGATGCTGGTCTATGTCGATGAAATAATATTTGGTGGATCAGATGAAGCTCAGTGTAGACAGTTTTCCGAATTCATGAAAAATGAGTTTGAAATGTCAATGATTGGAGAGCTAATATTTTTCCTTGGTCTACAGGTGACACAAGGAAGTAATGGAACATTCATTTCTCAATCCAAATATTCCAAGGAGGTGTTAAGAAGGTTTGGCAAGGAAAATTCCAAGGATATGAAAACTCCGGTTGCTACCCGGATGAAATTATCAAAAGATGAGGATAGCAAGGCAGTTAATATCACAGAATATAGGAAAATTATTGGGAGTTTGTTGTACTTGACCGCGATAAGTCCTGATATTGTTTTCTACACATGCCAAGCAGTGAGATATCAGAGTAATACCAAGGAAAGTCACATTCTTGCAGTGAAAAGAATACTTCAGTATATCAAGGGCACGATGGACTTCATCTTGACATATAACGACAAATCTTAGACAGAGTTATTGGGATATAAAGATGCATACTGGGCCTGTTCAGCGGATGACAGGAAATAAACATCTGGAGGTGCATTCTATCTTGGCAGACTATGTATTTCTTGGTTAAGAAATAAGAAGGATTGAATTACATTAAGCACCATAGAAGCTAAGTATATTGCGGCCATTCAAGAATGCACACAGTTATTATGGATGAAATAGAAGCTTGACGATATGGGAGTTGAAGTGACGTATCCGATCAGAATCCAGTGTGATAACTCAAGTGCTATCAATATTAGAAAAAATAAAGTTCATCACTCAAGGACAAATCACATTGAGATAAAATATCATTTTATCAAGGAGAAAGTGGAGAAAGGGCTTGTGAAGTTAGAGTATGTGCCTACAGAGTTACAGGTTGCAGATATTTAGACAAAGGCCTTACCCAATGAAGAATTCAAAAGTCATCAACTGGATCTGGAAGTTCAGTCGATTCCCCGCACTTAAAAGCATGTGGATGTGACATTCCCCTCTCCCTGAGGTATGATGTGTTTTTCCCTAATGTGCTGAAATGTGTTCTCTACTATGTTATAGAATACAAAGGAGTGACCTTTAGGTTCGATGAAAAAGGGGGAGAAAATAGTGATTGTTCAAGGGGGAGATAGTGTGGATATTTGAGAAATCATTACAAATACGAGGAGAAGATGACCAGTGGAGCATCCATATAGGGGGAGAAATGAGAAAGGGGGATATTTTTTAATCTGACGATGCTAGAAGTGATCAATCAAAGAATATATTTCACGACAGCTGAGGATCGTGATAAAAGAAGAAGAGTGTTGTTGAAGAGTGGTAAGAATATTTCCAAACCAAACATTAGTCTTCCAACAAGTCCTTCAACAATTGGTATCAGTTTAGTACAAATTGGTATCAATTTGGTGTCAACAATGGGAGTCAGAGATGAAGTGATTCATTGATGAACTTTTCATTTACTCTTATTTCTCAAACCGAGCATTGCTCATGTGGGCTTAGAGTATGTGTTGAGTAAATCCTTGATTGCTATCAGAATCGCAATGAGGTGAATAGTGGCTGAAGATTCGACAACGTATCTTTTTTTATGGAAGAGTTTTCAACAAACCCAAAGGGGGATATTGTTGGGAAAAAATCCCTCAAGGTATCATTGAATCATTTTTGAGGTGATTGTGTTTGTTGATAAAGTGGACATCTGAGTGGTGATTGTTGAAAAAAAACAATGACATACAAATTGTTGAAAAAAGGATTTTATGATGAAATTTCAATCTCAAGAGATGTGGTCAATGATCCATGTTTGATTCAAGAACTTCGATAATGGAATAGACAATCTGGAGGCGGTACAAAAAGAACTGATACAAGGTGGCGCCGTTTTCCAGTGTTTGCCAAATTTTGGGGCTTGAAAATCGACAAATGAAGAAAAGTGTTTTTGGAAAAGGGACTTGCGTGTCGAGGACTTGGAGTATATAAAACTTGTGCGCCATATGTTTTTCAAGACCATAAGATCAAAATATGGAAAAGGAAACAAGTTCGCGCAAGTTTGGGAGATGGTCGCACAAGTGTCTAGGAGGACAGAAGACTTGAGCCCCGAGACTAGGTCGCACAGGTGACTTGCGCACCGTCACGCAGGGTGGTCAATTTGCCTATAAATACTGGACCACCCCTCTTCATTCACCACCAGAGTTCAACACTTTGAAGATTCAGAGCTCCCGTCGCACATGTGTGGTGGTTGAGCAAGTGGTGTGTGGTCGCGCAGGTGAAGTTGCGTGCTGATGGTTGAAGTTACGCACCAGTGTGAGAAGTTGCGCGCTGGTTGGCCATTGCACGCCAATATTGGTTTGGGTGTAAAAGGAAGAGAGCCGCGTAAGTTTCGAGTTGGGGAATCTTCTGTCGCGCAAGTGTCTGAGGTGGACTTGCGCGCCCATTGTGACTTGCGCGCCGATACTTGCGCGCCGAGTTAGACTTGCATTCCAAGTAAGGTTTAGTTCTGGAAGTGATTTTTGGGCTGCGTGGAATCTGGAAGTTTTCTCGATACCTTCGGTGCAAAGAGAAATTCATCTATGGGTGAAAGTTTAACTTCAACAGAGCATCTACATACAGAAGAAGATGCATTCTTTAATGCAAATGAAGAGACCTACAGGTCCATAAACTGTGAGTGGATCTTTTCTAGAGCAGTGAGCAAAGAAATAGGAATAAGGTTATCCTCTCCACCGGCAGTGAGATAGAGAGAGAGAAACAGGGAGTGACCCTTGGGAAAGCAGTGAGCTGACCCTAAACCTTGTAAAAGAAGTGAGCCTGGGACAAAGTGACTGTGCCCGAACCTTGTAATCCACATCTAGTGAAGAATAGTGGAATTTGGTATGACTAGAAACTTGTCGGAATATTATCCTTGGACGTAGCCCTTAGCGGTGAAATAAGTAAAAATTGATGTGTCCTATGCATGCTTTACCTTCTATTTATATTGTGCAACAGGAAAGTGAGAGAAGAGTGTTTTTCTTAACAGCGAAACATGATCATAACATGCTTTAATTTTGAATTAGTCGTACCTTGATTCACCCCCCCTCTCAGGGTACTCATCCTAGTGGACCTAAAAATATACCCCTAATAAAAGTGAGTTGTTTCATAACAAAAATAAGTCTCAGTGGAATGTTAATTGAGAGGAAATCACTTAGAGTAACCTTTATTTTTTGTGTGTGGTCATTATCATCTAGTATAGTGGTTTAAAATATGTTATAACTTCTAATATAACCATAATAAGTTTTCTAATATCATATATTAATTTTTTATTATATTTTGTTACTAGTATTTGAACTCTATTTCATCAATATCACTATTTTAGGTGTTAATTCACTACAGGAAATACACTATTTCCCAACGGTTCAGAACCGTTGGGAAAGCCCCTTAAACCGTTGGGAAAGGTTTTCCCAACGGTTCTGATAACCGTTGGGAAGTAAGCCGTTGGGAAAGGTTTTCCCAACGGTTTACTGGCAACCGTTGCAATAGGCCCATAGAAGTTACCCTACCCCAACGGTTTGGGTGAACTGTTGGGATAGTTTTTCCCAACGGTTCTCCCAAACCGTTGGGAAAACCAAATACCATGGAACATTTTCCCAATGGTTCCAAACCGTTGGGAATTGGTGAAGTCTTTCCCAACGGTTTAGAACCGTTGGGAAAAGACATGCTAAAAACTTATATGCCAACGGTTTGAAACCGTTGGCATACCCTATGCTGCAAATTGCAGCACCCTGCAATTTGCACAGCCCATGTCCCCTGTCCATCACCACCAGTCATTAGGCCTCATTTTCACCTCATTTTCACCTCATTTTCACCTCATTTTCGATCCAACTATTGTACCAGTAATAAAATAAAACATACATATTCAATTACGAACAAATTCATACACATTTAACATATAATGGATCCTGAAACTATACAAATCCATAATTAAATTACAATTCATAAACATACATAATTCATATAGAATTCAATTTAAAATTTAGATGACAATTATACGTGGAATCTGAAATTCAATTCATAATATGATCGGTTTTTTCTATACCATATATTTTTACCTCAAATGATGTCCATTTTAAACAAAATACATACACCTGAAGTGATACCGGCCACACCGCACCTCAGATTGAGGCGGGGTTAACTCGTACACGTCACATTTGACTCATGGATCGTTGTGCTAATGTATCGACAGAATCCTAATGTGTTTGGTCGGTTTTCCGTATGCCAGTTGATGTTTTTCACTTAAAATGGCGTCCTTTTGAAACAAAAGACGGACACTATGAGTGGTGCCGACCACACCGCGTCTCCAATTGAGGCGGGGTTGATTCGTACACGTCACATATGACTCATGGATCGTTCTCCTAAAGTTTAAATGGAAACTGAATGCGTTTGGTCAGTTTTCCATATGTACTTAAAATGTTGTCCATTTTAAACAAAAGAGTGACACTTAGACTCATCCCGACCACACCGCGACTCAGATTCATCCTGGGTTGGCTCGTACATGTCACATATGACCCATGGATCATTGTGATAAATTATCAAAAGATTCCGAATGCGTTTGGTCGGTTTTGCGTATGCCAGTTGTTCTTTTCATTTATAATCATGTCCATTTTAAACAAAAGAGACATAGTTAGAGCGGTGTCGGCCACACCACATCTCAGATTAAGACGGGGTTGACTTGTACACGTCACATATGACCCATGGATCGTTGTGCTAAAGTATCGATAGAATCCGAATGCGTTTGGTCGGTCTTCCGTATGTCAGTTGATGTTTTTCACTTAAAATGACGTCCTTTTGAAACAAAAGACGGACACTTTGAGTGGTGTCAGCC
Source organism: Viscum album (assembly GCA_963277665.1). Lineage (NCBI taxonomy): Eukaryota > Viridiplantae > Streptophyta > Magnoliopsida > Santalales > Viscaceae > Viscum > Viscum album. The sequence goes on from OY728159.1 coordinate 1,271,276,061, forward strand.
GCACCGCATGTCGGATTGAGGCGGGATGATTCGTACACGTCACATAGGACCCATGGATCGTTCTCCTAAAGTTACAATGGAAACCGAATGCGTTTGGTTGGTTTTCCGTATGTACTTAAAATGGCTTACATTTTAAACAAAAGAGAGCCATTTAGACTGATCCCGGTCACACCGCGACTCGGATTGACCCGGGTTGGCTCGTACACGTCACATATGACCCATGGATCGTTGTGATAAATTATCAAAAGATTCTGAATGCGTTTGGTCGGTTTTGCGTATGCCAGTTGTTCTTTTCACTTATAATCCTGTCCATTTTAAACAAAACAGACACAGTTAGAGCGGTGTCGGCCACACCGTGGCTCGGATTGAGGCGGGGATGATTCGTACACGTCACATATGACTCATGGATCGTTCTCCTAAAGTTTCAATGGAAACCGAATGCGTTTGGTCGGTTTTCCGTATGTACTTAAAATGGTGTCCATTTTAAACAAAAGAGAGCCACTTAGACTGATCTCGGCCACACCGCGACTCGGATTGAACCCGGGTTGCCTCGTACAGGTCACATATGACCCATGGATTGTTGTGATAAATGATCAAAAGATTCGGAATGAGTTTGGTCGGTTTTGCGTATGCCAGTTGTTCTTTTTCACTTATAATCATGCCCATTTTAAACAGAAGAGACATAGTTAGAGCGGTGTCGGCCACACCGCGTCTCGGATTGAGACGGGGATGATTGGTACACGTCACATATGACCCATGGATCGTTCTCCTAAAGTTTCAATGGAAACCAAATGCGTTTGGTCGGTTTTGCGTATGCCAGTTCTTTTCACTTATAATCCTACCCATTTTAAACAAAACAGACACAGTTAGAGCAGTGTTGACCACACCGCGCCTCGGATTGTGGCGGGGATGATTCGTACACCTCACATATGACCCATGAATCGTTCTCCTAAAGTTTCAATGGAAACCGAATGCGTTTGGTCGGTTTTCCGTATGTACTTAAAATGATGTCCATTTTAAACAAAAGAGAGCCACTTAGACTGATCCCGGCCACACCGTGACTCGGATTGAGCCCGAGTGGGCTCGTACATGTCACATATGACTGATGGATCATTGTGATAAATTATCAACAGATTCAGAATGTGTTTGGTCGGTTTTGCGTTTGGTCGGTTTTGCGTATCCTGTCCATTTTAAACAAAAGATAGACAGTTAGAACGGTGTCGGTCACACCGCACCTCGGATTGAGGCAGGATTGACTCGTACACGTCACATACGACCCATGGATCCTTGTGCTAAAGTGTCGACACAGTCCGAATGCCTTTGGTCGGTTTTTCGTATGTCACTTGATGATTTTCACTTAAAATGACGTCTTTTTGAAACAAAAGACCGACACTTTTTGAGTGGTGTCTGCCACACCGCGTCTCCGATTGTGGCGGGGTTGATTCGTACACGTCACATATGACCCATGGATCGTTCTCCTAAAGTTTCAACGGAAACCGAATCCGTTTGGTCGTTTTTCCGTATGTACTTAAAATGGTGTTCATTTTAAAAAAAAGAGATCCACTTAAACTTATCCCGGCCACACCGCGACTCGGATTCATCCCGGGTTGGATCGTACACGTCACATATGACCCATGGATTGTTGGGATAAATTATCAACAGATTCGGAATGCGTTTGGTCGGTTTTCCGTAAGCCAGTTGATGCTTTTCACTTAAAATGACGTCCTTTTGAAACAAAAGATGGACACTTTGAGTGGTGTCGGCCACACCGCGTCTCCGGATTGAGCTGAAACCACCGTGAAACATTATAATTATTATTCGTGACGTGTACGCGCAGACGGTACGTCAATCGGACGTGCGGTTTTCCCGGTACGGATCAATATTCATGTTTTAAGTGATGCGCGTGCTTCGAAACGCGCGTGAGGGGGTCCAAACGGGCCGAACGATGTCGGAATGGCCTGAAATCAGACGATAAATATGGGTGAGTGATTTATGAAGTGGTCGAGTAGACGGCACGTCAATCGGACGTGCCGTGTGCCCGCGGTGACCGACAACGCAGTTATGGTGTCATAAACGGCCAAAACGGGCGTCCAACGGTCAAATTCATAGCGGACGACCACGGATTCACCCGAAACCACCGTGAAACATTCTAATTATTATTCGTGACGTGTACGCGCAGACGACACGTCAATCGGACGTGCGGTTTGCGCGGTACGGCTCAATATTAGTGTTTTAAGTGATGCGAGCGCTTCGTAAACGCGCGTGAGGGGGGTCCAAACGGGCCGAACAATGTCGGAATGGCCTGAAATCAGACGAAAAATACGGGTGACTGATTTCTGAAATGGTCGAGCAGACGGCACGTCAATCGGACGTGCCGTGTGCCCGCGGTGACCGACAATGCAGTTCTGGTGTCATAAACGGCCAGAACGGGCGTCCAACGGTCAAATTCATAGCGGACAACCTCGGATTGAGCTGAAACCACCGTGGAACATTCTAATTATTATTCGTGACGTGTACGCGCAGACGGAACGTCAATCAGACGTGCGGTTTGCGCGGTACGGCTCAATATTCGTGTTTTAAGTGATGCGCGCGCTTCGTAAACGCGCGTGAGGGGGGTCCAAACGGGCCGAACGATGTCGGAATGGCCTGAAATCAGACGACAAATACGGGTGACTGATTTCTGAAGTGGTCGAGCAGACGGCACGTCAATCGGACGTGCCGTGTGCCCGCGGTGACCGACAACGCAGTTCTGGTGTCATAAACGGCCAGAACGGGCGTCCAACGGTCCAATTCATAGCGGACGACCTCGGATTGAGCTGAAACCACCGTGGAACATTCTAATTATTATTCGTGACGTGTACGCGCAGACGGCACGTCAATCGGACGTGCAGTTTGCGCGGTACGACTCAATATTCGTGTTTTAAGTGATGCGCGCACTTCGTAAACGCGCGTGAGGGGGGTCCAAACGGGCCGAACGATGTCGGAATGGCCTGAAATCAGACGAAAAATACGGGTGACTGATTTCTGAAGTGGTCGAGCAGACGGCACGTCAATCGGACTTGTCGTGTGCCCGCGGTGACCGACAACGCAGTTATGGTGTCATAAACGGCCAGAACGGGCGTCCAACGGTCAAATTCATAGCGGACGGCCTCGGATTGAGCTGAAACCATCGTGGAACATTCTAATTATTATTCGTGACGTGTACGCGCAGACAGCACATCAATCGGACGTGCGGTTTGCGCAGTACGGTTCAATATTCGTGTTTTAAGTGATGCGCGCGCTTCGTAAACGCGCGTGAGGGGGGTCCAAACGGGCCGAACGATGTCGGAATGGCCTGAAATCAGACGACAAATACGGGTGACTGATTTCTAAAGTGGTCGAGTAGACGACACGTCAATCGGACGTGCCGTGTGCCCGCGGTGACCGACAACGCAGTTCTGGTGTCATAAACGGCCAAAACGGGCGTCCAACGGTCAAATTCATAGCGGACGACCTCGGATTGAGCTGAAACCACCGTGGAACATTCTAATTATTATTCGTGACGTGTACGCGTAGACGGCACGTCAATCAGACGTGCGGTTTGCGCGGTACGGCTCAATATTCGTGTTTTAAGTGATGCGCGTGCTTCGTAAACGCGCGTGAGGGGGGTCCAAATGGGCCGAACGATGTTGGAATGGCCTGAAATCAGACGACAAATACGGGTGAGTAATTTATGAAGTGGTCGAGCAGACGGCACGTCAATCGGACGTGCCGTGTGCCCGCGGTGACCGACAACGCAGTTCTGGTGTCATAAACGGCCAGAACGGGCGTCCAACGGTCAAATTCATAGCGGACGACCTCGGATTGAGCTGAAACCACCGTGGAACATTCTAATTATTATTCGTGACGTGTACGCGCAGACGACACCTCAATCGGACGTGCGGTTTGCGCGGTACGGCTCAATATTAGTGTTTTAAGTGATGCGCGCGCTTCGTAAACGCGCGTGAGGGGGGTCCAAACGGGCCGAACGATGTCGGAATGGCCTGAAATCAGACGAAAAATACGGGTGAGTTATTTATGAAGTGGTCGGGCAGACGGCACGTCAATCGGACTTGTCGTGTGCCCGCGGTGACCGAGAACGCAGTTATGGTGTCATAAACGGCCAGAACGGGCGTCCAACGGTCAAATTCATAGCGTACGGCCTCGGATTGAGCTGAAACCACCGTGAAACATTCTAATTATTATTCGTGACGTGTACGCGCAGACGGCACGTCAATCGGACGTGCGGTTTGCGCGGTACGGCTCAATATTAGTGTTTTAAGTGATGCGCGCGCTTCGTAAACGCGCGTGAGGGGGGTCCAAACGGGCCGAACGATGTCGGAATGGCCTAAAATCAGACGAAAAATATGGGTGAGTGATTTCTGAAGTGGTCGAGCAGACGGAACGTCAATCGGACTTGTCGTGTGCCCGCGGTGACCGACAACGCAGTTATGGTGTCATAAACGGCTAGAACGGGCGTCCAACGGTCAAATTCATAGCGGACGGCCTCGGATTGAGCTGAAACCACCGTGGAACATTCTAATTATTATTCGTGATGTGTACGCGCAGACGAAACCTCAATCAGACGTGCGGTTTGCGCGGTACGGCTCAATATTCGTGTTTTAAGTGATGCGCGCGCTTCGTAAACGCGCGTGAGGGGGGTCCAAACGGGCCGAACGATGTCGGAATGGCCTGAAATCAGACGACAAATACGGGTGACTGATTTCTGAAGTGGTCGAGTAGACGACACGTCAATCGGACGTGCCGTGTGCCCGCGGTGACCGACAACGCAGTTCTGGTGTCATAAACGGCCAGAACGGGCGTCCAACGGTCAAATTCATAGCGTACGACCTCGGATTGAGCTGAAACCACCGTGAAACATTCTAATTATTATTCGTGACGTGTACGCGCAGACGACACCTCAATCGGACGTGCGGTTTGCGCGGTACGGCTCAATATTCGTGTTTTAAGTGATGCGCGGGCTTCGTAAACGCGCGTGAGGGGGGTCCAAATGGGCCGAACGATGTCGGAATGGCCTGAAATCAGACGACAAATACGGGTGACTGATTTCTGAAGTGGTCGAGCAGACGGCACGTCAATCGGACTTGTCGTGTGCCCGCGGTGACCGAGAACGCAGTTATGGTGTCATAAACGGCCAGAACGGGCGTCCAACGGTCAAATTCATCGCGTACGACCTCAGATTGAGCTGAAACCACCGTGAAACATTTTAATTATTATTCGTGACGTGTACGCGCAGACGGCACGTCAATCGGACGTGCGGTTTGCGCGGTACGGCTCAATATTAGTGTTTTAAGTGATGCGCGCGCTTCGTAAACGCGCGTGAGGGGGGTCCAAACGGGCCGAACGATGTCGGAATGGCCTAAAATCAGACGACAAATACGGGTGACTGATTTCTGAAGTGGTCGAGCAGACGGCACGTCAATCGGACGTGCCGTGTGCCCGCGGTGACCGACAACGCAGTTCTGGTGTCATAAACGGCCAGAACGGGCGTCCAACGGTCAAATTCATAGCGTACGACCTCGGATTGAGCTGAAACCACCGTGAAACATTCTAATTATTATTCGTGACGTGTACGCGCAGACGGCACCTCAATCGGACGTGCGGTTTGCGCGGTACGGCTCAATATTCATGTTTTAAGTGATGCGCGCGCTTCGTAAACGCGCGTGAGGGGGGTCCAAACGGGCCGAACGATGTTGGAATGTCCTGAAATCAGACGACAAATACGGGTGACTGATTTCTGAAGTGGTTGAGCAGGCGGCACGTCAATCGGATTTGTCGTGTGCCCGCGGTGACCGACAACGCAGTTATGGTGTCATAAACGGCCAGAACGGGCGTCCAACGGTCAAATTCATAGCGGACGGCCTCAGATTGAGCTGAAACCACCGTGGAACATTCTAATTATTATTCGTGACGTGTACGCGCAGACGGAACCTCAATCGGACGTGCGGTTTGCGCGGTACGACCCGATATTCGTGTTTTAAGTGATGCGCGCGCTTCGTAAACGCGCGTGAGGGGGGTCCAAACGGGCCGAACGATGCCAGTTGATGTTTTTCACTTAAAATGATGTCCTTTTGAAACAAAAGACATACACTTTGAGTTGTTCCGACCACACCGCGCCTCGGATTGAGGCGGGGATGACTCGTACACGTCACATATGACCCATGGATCGTTGTCCTAAAGCATCAACACATTTCGAATGCGTTTGGTCAGTTTTTCGTATGTCACTTTTTGTTTTCACTTAAAATCTTATGGAAATTCATATAGAATATTTTTATATCATATTTAGTATGGATTAGATTTTAGTTGATCGTGCTATGAAACATTTCAGAGCTAATGAAATTAAGGAAGGTGGAGGGGATGTCCGGGGGGCTGTCCGGGGGGGCTGTCCGATGGGTGTCCGGGGGGCTGTCCGGGGACCAAGGAGGAGGGTGGGGGGGCTGTGCGGGGTCTGTCCGGGGGGTTTTGGGGGGTTGTTCAGGGGGTTGTCCGGGGTTGTTCAGGGGGCTGTCCGGGGGTTGTTCAGGGGGTTGTTCAGGGGGTTGTCCGGGGGTGTTCAGGGGGCTGTCCGGGGGGTGTTTGGGGGGTTGTCCGGGGTCCAAGGGGGGGTGGGGGGGGTTGTCCGGGGTCCAGGGGGGGGGGGGGGGGGTGGGGGGGGGGGGGGGGTTGTCCGGGGGGCTGTCCGGGGGGCTATCCGGGGTCCAGGGTGGAGGGTTGGGGGCTGTACGGGGGGCTGTCCAGGGGGCTATCTGCGGGGGCTGTCCAGGGGGGCTGTCCGGTGGGTGTCCGGGGGGCTGTCCGGGGACCAAGGATGAGGGTGGGGGGGCTGTGCGGGGTCTGCCCGGAGGGTGTTTGAGGGTTCTTCAGGGGGTTGTCCGGGGTTGTTTAGGGGGCTATCCGGTGGTTGTTCAGGGGGTTGTCCGGGGTTGTTCAGGGGGTTGTTCGGTGGGTGTCCGGGGGGCTGTCCGGGGACCAAGGATGAGGGTGGGGGGGCTGTGCGGGGTATGTCCGGAGGGGCTGTCCGGGGTCCAGGGTGGAGGGTTGGGGGCTGTACGGGGGGCTGTCCAGGGGGCTGTCCAGGGGGCTGTCCGCGGGGCTGTCCGGGGGGTGTTTGGTGGGTGTTCGGGGTCCAAGGGGGAGGGGGGGTTGTCCAGGGTCCAAGAATGAGGGGGGTTGTCCAGGGAGTTCTCAAACACACAACCACTAAAAGACAACAACATCCATAAAAACAGACAATATATAAAAATAACTCAACTCCAATACTATACTACGAGTCTAGATAAAACCAACAACTAGAATAGATTAAACATCAAATCTCAAGTCAAAAATGTAACGGATCAATATGTCCCACATCAGCATCACTATCTCCATCATCATCATCATCATCGCCCTCGTCATCGTCCTCCTCATCGTCATCACCCTCCACAACGCCTTCCTCCTCGCCTTCTCCCTCCTCCTCGCCCTCCTCATCTCCCTCCTCTTCCGCATCAGACTGCTCGCCATGATCATCTTCAAGCTCGACATCGGCCTGACCACCACTGGAACTGCCACCTGGTGCACCATATATAGAATGTATCGACGACATGTATTCATCAATCGTCGGGCTGGCCTCTGCTGGAAGTGTTGGACGTAGAACTTCAATAAATTTCATAAATGCACTGTTTGCCCTTGCAGACTGTTCTGCCGTCTCTGTGGCCCTTTTCTCAGCCTGTTCTGCCTGTGCCCTAACTTGCTGCAGCTCGGTGGCACTACAACTCGTACCTGAGGCAGGCCAATACCTCGTCGGGGCTATCCTAGGTCGGCAGCGTACTCTGCCAGAATGATCATCTCCCAACACCTGATGTAAGTGATCAGATGGCCCAAAATTGTCTGCTTCTTGGGCATCGGGGGCCTCTAAAGCATCCTGTTACAAATATAAATATATTGTTAAGTTACGAAATAGATATTAAAATATAAAATCAACAGATTAAAACTTACAATCTGCTGCTGAGTCGCTTCGTTGACAGCACGTCCATCCTTTTTTCGTCTACTCGAGAAAAACAGTTTTTCTCGAGGCACACGTCCTTCAATATTTTGTACTTGCCTCTACAATGACATTGAAAACAAAATTTATATAAATACTTCAGCAAATAATTAAATAATTGAGGAAACAAAAGAAAATGTAAGTCGTAAAGAAAACTTATAAACAATTGTCATACCTGCTGCCTCTCATGATCCGGCATCGTCGTGCGTCCTAGTGTATGGAGGTATTTTTTTGCATCAATGTTTTTTTTATTTTTTCCAGATGATTCCTAAATAAAATTCGATAATGCAAAGGATAATATTAATGCAAAACTTGAAAGTTATTATTTAAATACCTCAAATGTAATTCATACCTTAAACTGGGTACTCGTCCAATGAGTAATCATCTGACGATACTGCTCTATAGGACAATCATCCACGACTGGTACCGCCTCTAACTCAGTGCCAACTCTAGCACGCCAGCCAATATACAACTCATGCTTGTAGGCTCTCCAAAGCTCGCCTAAATCGTTTAGACGTTCCATTCGTGCACCCTCACCATCAGTAAAATTAAATCGAAGCTGAAATGAAAATATTAATTTATATAAATACAAAAAAAATTCATGGCATTAAATACAACAGATTTTTTTACCCATATCTCTGCCCAAGCTCTATCTTTGACCTCATGTGGCAAATGTCTCCACGACAGCGGGCTGACGGGAATGATGTCGGAGTATTTGGAAAGCGTCGCCATAAAACTCCGACATTGCTGCCCTGTTTTCTCAACCATCTGATTGTCTTCATTATATTCCACCATAACCTGTGTGCGACGGTTCCACACCGAACGCATGCGTGTACGGCCCCGCCCCCGCCTCCTTTCAGTAGATGTATCTGTCATGAAAGAAAAACAAATATTTTATCAAAACATGTTATAATGAAAATAAATATTGCTATAAAAATTTGATAGGGTTTTATAAATATACCTGTGCTAGTCTGATCAATGAGTGGCGCCGGATCCACAGAACCTGATGGAACACCCTCTGGTGGAACAGGAGTCGAAGACGATGGAATATAAAAGCTCGGAGAGACAGAAGTAGAAGGAAAAGAAGATGGAACAACTGTATGACCTGATGCTGGCTGGGGAGTGGGAATCATCATGGGATGTGAAAATGATGGGGCAGAAGATGCAGAAGGTAGCGAAAACATGGGAGGTCTAAATATCCCGTGTGTCCCTAACGACACACCGAGATCAGAATGTGGGAAGGCTGAAATGTCAGTGGGAGGGGCAGGGTCTAGTCGGGCACGCGCAGCTCTATGTCCACCTCTGGTACGAACCCTCCTCGTACCACCGGCCTGAGTACTAGGACCAGTACTAGGCTCCTCGTCGAATAACTGTCGACGTAATGGTGGATCCTACAAAAAAGTTTACAAAAAAAATTAATCACATGACATTATATATTCTGTAAATATATATATATATATATTTGAAATAAAGTACTCACTGTAGGCACTAATGGTGGAATGCCCATCTCCTCCATCCGACGATTGTTCTCCGCCATTTTTTTTCTTCGTCTCTCTTCAATTGGCTTCATTTCCTGCATTGGAAAACAAATATGTAATTAATTAGAAAAAGAAAATTAATGTGTAAACCAAAAAACTAAATATATGAGAGAATGAGGGGATTCATTGGTAATTTAGCTATCAATTGTTTTAGAAGAGCTTGAATGAATTTAATAAAACATACAAGTTGTAATGTTCACCAAGTTAGAAATATTGTTTGATTTGGATTGAATACAGTTCAATTCCAAATTAGAAAATGCAATTCAAATAAAACAGCAACCAATAAACATTGAAAATTCACATAACGGTCAAGTCAGCTAAAACATATTTGTGATCAATACTAAATAAATATGAATATTACCAACCTTAACAACCCAACTCGAGGTAAACCAAAAGAATTGAGAACATGGATGAATGATTCTATATATTTCCAACCACAACTTCAGGTTCACAATCAACTCTGACAATTGAGCTATTGGAGTCATCAAAAGAAATAAATGGATTGGTTCCAATGGCAATAGGGACAGTGTCAATTCCATCATCAGCATCATCAAAAATATGTCTTGGAATTACTTCAACTACGACACCAAATTCAGGTTGAAGTTGATCTTTGACATAAAAAACTTGTTTAGCCATTGATGCCAACACATATGGTTCTTCGGTTGCAAGAGTGCGGGTCATATTAATTACTCGAAATCCACAATCATCAATAAATGTGCCATGTCTCGTCATCGAATCAAACCAATGGCATTTCATCATTGTGACTCGTCCATGAGAGTAATAATCCAATATTATTATTTTCTCAACGACTCCATAATAACCCACATTTTCAAGTCGCGGTCTACTATCTGATGCGCTGGCATAACAATCTGTTGTGGCAGTAACCATAATACCATCATGTTGTGTTCTCATGTTTTTGGCTCGTTCAGTGACAATAAATCTGTACCCATTGATAACAATTGATTTACAGTCACGAACCACGGTATTAGGACCAAAAGCCAAAGCTCTTATTTCCTCAGAGACAGAGTCAGCAGACAAACTCAATACCTGCAATATAAATGACAGTTAAACTTAAGTAAATATTGAATTAATTAATTTAAACAGTAATATTTTTACCTTCAATTTTAACCAAGAAGAAAACTCTTTTCTATGCAAAGTCTCTCTCCTTCTCAAAGATAAAGAACGATGCTTCCTATTTATCATTGTTTTATGTTCCCTGTAGATAAAAAAATATGAATAGTTTAACAGATATATATGTAAGATATACATATTCAATTTTGTTACCTGATATAGTCATCGAACAAATCACAGTTGAACAAAACTGTGCGATGTGCCATCTCCCGCTCTTCATGGCTTAATGTCTTCAATGTATATGATCCAGGAATTCCTCCTGTTTGAGGAAGTGATGTAAAACTGGGTTCAATTTGCTCATATTGTTCTTCTTCATTTCTCATTGGTCTGTTCATTCTTGTAGTAAGATCAGACAAATACATTGAACAGAAATCCATACATTCTTGAGCTAAGTAACCGTTCACGATAGAACCTTCGGGATGATTCTTGTTTCGAACATAAGACTTTAATGTGAACATATTTCTTTCAGTTGGATACATCCAACGAAAAGAAACAGGTCCTCCGAGAAGTATTTCAGTTGGAATATGGACAGTCAGATGCAGCATGCATGTGAAAAATGATGGGGGAAATATTTTCTCCAACTCACACAAAATTAATGGGGCATCTGTCAACATTTTTTGCAAGAAAGACTTGGACAACTTCTTAGCACAAAGATCTCTAAACAAATGGCACAACCGAATAACACCCACCCTTACATTATTGGACAAAAGATGACGGATTGCTATTGGAAGCAACTCATGCAGTAGAATGTGATAATCATGAGTCTTCAAAGATTTTAGCTTTAACTCTCTTCTGTTGACCCGTTTAGATATGTTTCTTGAATAGCCATCAGGAACTCTAATAGTCTCTAATACTTCCAAAAATTGTTTTTTTTCAGTAGGTGTCATCACATAAGAAGCACATGGAAGTTGCCATTTATTTTCACTGATACGCACAGGATGCAATTCTGGTCTGATGCCCCAATCCACCAAGTCACGTCGAGATCGTAAATCATCTTTTGTCTTCCCCTTGACATTTAGAAGAACTGAAAGCAACATTTCACATATATTCTTTTCAATATGCATTACGTCTAAGCAATGACGTAGCAAATTGGTTGACCAATAAGGCAAATCAAAAAAGATACTCCTCTTCCTCCAATTGTAACAGGTTTCTGTGGAAACATTCTTTCTCTTTCCAGATTTCATTTGACCCTTCCCGAACGAAAAACTGAAATCTTTCAATTCATTAAGCACATCAGTTCCAGACATACGCTGAGGTGGATCATCGGTCTCTATAGTATTATCAAATCTTCGACGATTCATTCTATATGGATGATCCTTTGGCAAAAATCGTCGATGTCCCATAATACTGAAACTACAACGATGTTTCAGTCTTCTGGATCGTGTATTCTTCATACAAACTGGACATGACAGTTTCCCCTTCGTGCTCCATCCAGACATCATTGCATAAGCCGGAAAATCATTGATTGTCCACATAAGCGCAGCGCGCATCTGAAATATGTCTTTCGAACATGCATCGTATATGCGCACACCCACATCCCAAAGAAGCTTCAACTATTTTATTAAAGGTTGCATGTATACATCAATATCAATGCCAGGATCAGAAGGACCAGATATGAGTATACTCATGAAAGTGAAAGGTTTTTTCATACACAACCATGGGGGAAGATTATAAATGTGTATAAAAACTGGCCATGTACTGTGCGAAGTAAGCATCTGCCCAAACGGATTAAAACCGTCGCATGAAAGACCCAGCCTCACATTACGCACGTCAGCTGCAAAATCAGGATGTCGAGCATCAAATCTCTTCCATGCAAATCCATCTGCAGGATGAACCAACTCATCATCAGTCTTCTTTCTCTCGGTATCATGCCATCTCATTTTTATTGATATGTCATCAGACATAAAAAAGATTCTGGAGTCTGGGGATCAATGGAAAGTGCCACATTACTTTCTGTGGAACGCGGGATGGTGTTCCATCAGATTTTGACTTCCAGCGGGATGTGCCACATTTTATACAATCATTTCGTTCAGCGGTTTCCTCCCAGAATAAACTGCAATCTTTCGGGCAAGCATGAATTTTGTTTCTTGAAAATCCAAGTTCCTCAACTAACTTCCATGCCATATAGTGGTTTGAGGGAATATCTGCATCATCTGGAAGTAAATCCTTAAAGAGGGTAAGAATGTAATCGATTGCTGTATTAGAAATCCCATACATAGTTTTCCCATGAAATAATCGGATTAAAAATTCCAGCTTTTTCATTTTATCGCATTGCCGATATACTGGAGTCGTGGCAGCATCATTCAATTTTTTCACCCTATCAATATCATCATTTTCACTAGATGCATCAGCTGTCCTCATATCGAAGTCTTCTTGAGTCGAAATCCTTTCTTTTTCATGATGACGAATAAACGGAAACCGATCATCTAACAAATTCTCCATTCCAGTCTTTTCATTTCGATCATCACCAATTTGAGATTTCGTTTTCTCCCCATTGTGATACCACAGAAAGTAGTTTGCTTGAAACCCATTTTTGGTTATGTGGTAGCTGACTTCTTCACGGCTCAACCAAGGTCTACCAACACAATTGGAACATGGGCAGTGTATGCGACCACTATCTGAAGCATTGTGAAATGCAAAATCTATAAAGCTCTCCAAATTGTTTTGAAAATCATCTGAGATCCGATCGGTTTCATACATCCAACTTCTGTCCATTCTGTAAAAAGAATTTATATAAGTCATTTTGTCATAAACAATTCAATAGGCATTAACTATAATAGAATATACATTTAAGTAAACGATAAAGGAAGAAAATAATCAAGGTATCAACTACACATGTCAAAAAAACATACAAATGTGTTATTGAAAAAATGTAAAACCAACAAGAACTTAATGTGTTATATCACATAACAGCATGACTCATCCCATAACCATATTAGTAGGGTATCATAAACATGAATAACATCAACCTTGTGCCATCCTCCTACCCTACATGACCCCAACCACATGCCACATCTTATTATAGCCTTATCACATCACACCTCACCGAAAAACACTAGGGAAATCATAGTACATCTCACCTGAAGACACATGGACAATCACATCACATCTTGCCTAAAAACACATGGTCAATCACTTTTGAAGGAAGAGTAGGGAAGACATGGTAGCTATCCAATCATATAACCACCATCCTAGATATTAGAAAAAATACCCATAACTCAAAACCTCTGATCGTTGGTAAGTTTATCCAACTCTGGTTGGGAATGTGTAGAAATAACATAAAAATACATGATATATAGATAGCACAAAATACTCAACCTATGGGTTCACATTAACTACATAAATGATATTAACACATAAATCATTTTGAATCAAATTTCTCCGGACATCCCCCCACTCACCCCAGACTCGGACAACTCCCCAATTACCTCGGACATCCCCCACCCCTCGGACAGCCCCCCACTCACCCCGGAAATCCCCCCACCCCTCGGACAGCCCCCCACTCACCCAGGACAACCCCCACCCCTCGGACAGCCCCCCACTCACCCCGGACAACCCCCCACTCACCCCGGACAGCCCCCCCACCCACCCCAGACAGCCCCCCCACCCACCCCGGACAGCCCCCCCACTCACCCCGGACAACCCCCCACTCACCCCGGACATCCCCAACCCATCAGACAGCCCCCCACTCACCCCGGACTCACCCCGGACAGCCCCCACTCACCCCGGACAACCCCCACCCCTCGGACCCCCCCCACTCACCCCGGACATCCCCCCACCCCTCGGACAACCACCTGGACAGCCCCTAGCAATACCAAGATTTCTAAGAACCGAAAATTTATAAATGATATTAACACATAAATAATTTTGAATCAAAACAAGTCATACACCCAAGATTCAATTTCCCAACACACACCCAAATAAAACACACACCCAAAACAAGTCATACACACCCAAAACAGTAGATGAAAAACATCAAAATGATAGATTAGAAGTGTAGAACTAATAAATTTAATGAAAACAGAAAACAAAAAACAGAAAACAAATAAGATAAAGATATAGCCATGTCCTTTAGGGCAAATCAAAATAGAAAATAAAAAATAGATTAACAGCATTAAAAATAACACATGACTTACAGATTTGGAGTTCTCACCTAAAAAATTGACTAATTGAAGATGGGGAAGGAGTTCTCCAACCTGGGTGAGAGCACCTGGGTGAGAGCTTCGACAGAGGGGATGAGAGCTTCGGCAGAGGGGATTTAGGGCTGCAGTCGCACGGGAAGGGAAAGAAACCGAGCTTCTGTTTATGAGGGAAACATTCCCAACGGTTTTAAAAAACCGTTGGGATATGAATTCTATACCAACGGTTTAAAAACACCGTTGGTATACATCCTTCCCAGGAGACTTTTACCAACGGTTTAAAAAAACCGTTGGTATACATCCTTCCTAGGAGGACTTTTACCAACGGTTTAACAAAACCGTTGGTAAAAGATGGCCTTTCCCAACGGTTTGTGAAAACCGTTGGGGAAAGGCTTGGATCTCCTTCAAATACCAACGGTTGACAAGAACCGTTGGCAAAACCTTGCTAAATCTCAAATACCAACGGTTATACTAAACCGTTGGTATGTAAGTGTTGGGAAAACTCCAGTTTTCGGTAGTGATTTCCTAATTTTATCGAGTAAGTTTTAATTTGTTATTTATCGTTATCATTAATTAGATAATGGATTAATTATATAAAAATGTAAAACAAGGATAAATTATCAAATATTATCAGTATATATGTCTTTATCATAGTTGATTATATTTATATATTAGAAATGAAGTCCACCATTCATGGAGACAGTTGGTCGTACGTACACATGAAATCTACATCCAATTCACTATTGAATTAAAAGAATGAAAAATAAATGATACTGATGTATATAATAATTCCATAATAATATCTATGTTATATATTTTACATAATATTATTAAATCCATCATTTATATGTCCAAATTATGGTCTGAATGGGTTATATTGCTTTGAGGGGGTGGTTGTCCACACTTCAAAAAACGAAATTATTTTCTTTTCATAATATGGAAAAAATTATGGTATATTCTAAATAATAATTAATAAAGAATAAATAAATTATAAATATCATATAAAAAATATAAAAACATTATTTTCGCTATTATGACCACCATTATAGGTGGTAATGGAAAATTAAGTAATCATTATTTCATGATGTAGTAGTTGACAGTGCAAAAAAAGAGAATGTACGTTACCCATTAGATTAAGGTATATGTAATAGTAGGTCGAACCATTTACATAAGGAAATACAATCATATTTAGGATAATATTTTTGTTATATAATAATTGAATAAATATATTTTATGGGGTGGATAATGGAAATTAAATTAAACAACATGAGAGAAGACGTTACTTTTAATTTGTGTAACATGTCTTGTTTTATACCAAAAGGATTCCATAGAAGGATTTTTTTCCAATGGGTGGAATAAAGGTAAACGGGAGGGATTATAGGAAGTTATTTTGGTATATCTTGTCTGATCCTACGTTTTTTTATATGTGCAATGAAGTGGGAGATGTGGTGGCCATTTATAGGGATGGAACAGGGATTACTTGAAATTTTTTAGAAACATGATTAGTGTACACATGTTCTTACCGAAAAAAGTCATAAAAACCAACCAAAAACAGTAATTTAAGTTAAATGGCCAAAATATGGCCATAAAATGGGTGTTTTTAAGGTTTCTAGTTCAATTGGTCCCTTAATATAATGGGTTAGTCCTTTATTAATATTAATTTTCCCTTATTAATTATAAAAAGTTTTATTTAGTTTCACTAATATATTTGGTCAATTTTTTTACCATATTATAGATTATAAATTATGCATATTCAATATATTGAATCCATTTTTTTAAATTCTAAAAACAGAAGTGGCTGAAATTACATTAAAATTTATCTTGAAAGCGAGACGACAACACTTGTTTTTAAAGTAAAAATGTCTAAAGGTTGCTATGTTTTTGAATTTAACAACAAAGTTAAATTAATTATAATAAATTAAATTTGAATAATTTATAAAAATATTATCTAATTAATCTTTAAAACCAATATAAAAAATAATTTATTCTTTTAAATAAATTAGATGAAAAAGTGGTTCTGAATAAAAATGCAGTATTCTTAACTCTTCATTAAAAATGATATGTTTATAAAAAAATAAAAAATCACCCTAACCTATTTATTATGTTTTTATATATAAAATGAAGTTTATTTTAACATATTAATTTAGTTTATATATCAAAATTCATATTTAAGATGGATTCTCCATTAAAAGGCGGTAAAATTGCCTTTATAAAAATATAGGTTTTTAAATGTAACATTTTGTTTATTCATATCTTATGATTAACAAATATAATAGATGAAATTAAAAATATTATATTTAATATAATATATATATATATATAATATCAATCAATAAATTTTATTAATTGAATTTATTAGGGTAAATTAGTATTGTGATAATAATATTTTCTTTTATATTCAACTGGTTTTCATTTTTGTTTCTCTTTGGTTGGTAACCAATGAATTTATTTTATATTTATATAAACCATAAATTCTAACCTATTATTTAATAATATTTAAACATGTTAACATAATTTCTAGAAAATATCATATTATATTAAATAATTATATTTTAATAATATATTATTATTTAGAAAAAAAATCTTGTCTATAACGCAAGCTACCAAGGAAGGCCCCTCTTGCGTGTAATGCAAGCTAACTCAGTGTTGCATTCAGTAGAATATATATAATGTATTGAATAAATTTAAAATAGTAAATATATAGTATAGTCTCAAGATATTATATTCCCTTACATTCTTGGTGATGCATGTCATGAATGCTATCAAATAAAAAGATATACATAAGAATTTTAGGGTGTTACATTCTCCTTACCTTAATTAAATTTCATTATCACAATTTAAACCTGAACTCAGTAATATAGGGAGTGAAAATAAAATATTTATGAAATATCCACATCATAAAAAGATTTAATATCACATCTTATTAATAAAATATAAAGGAATGTGAAATTATCACATTGGAGAATATAGGTGGGAAATAGAAACATAGTTGTGGAAGAAAAATTCCAACATTCATGTTCTCACATAGAGCTCTAGAGAACACGTTTAGATGAATTTTTTTTACTAAAAAAACATAAACCATAGGTGCGAATAATTTTCATTGATATTATAATAAATTTATATAATAGTAAAAATATTTTGCTTGAAAACTATTTTTTTTCCTATATATAATTAATTATTTAACTCTATAAAACTATAATTAAATATATGTTTCTATAAACTTATTAATTTCATTTTATTACACCTTGAACTATTTATACTTAATATCTCTGAACATGATTCATTATAAAGGGAATTAACACATTTTCCACTAAAATATCATACAATGATCAAACATTTTATTAGTGGTTAACTTTTACAAAATATTATCATCCAATACATGGGATGTAAGTTCACTAAATTTTCAAAATTGAATTTATCATTATACTTTAATCAACATGAAGCATCTATAAATATTGACATTCCCAACATGTGAATCATGTAATCACATTAAATATGATAATAACTCATATAACATTAAAACCTTATTAGACACATTCATTCTTCTTTATTCCTTAAGTAAGAAACATGTTATGGGATACATTCCTTAATTGAAATAGTGTTTTAAACTCTGTGAATGGTATCATAGACCACTTTTCAAAAAGTAATTAAACATTTACAAGGTAGTAAAAACATATTCAAGTCAATCATTTATTCTTAGTTGTATCAACATTAAGAACATATTGAGTATTGTCTTTCCCTCAATCATGAGTTTTACGATATTTTTTACTTTCTACTGAAAAAACTTTCATTGAACCATTCAAAATATAATATAAAATCCTTAATAAAATAGTATTTTTGTACAATACTTAAAAATTTCATAAATCTTATAATGAGAATATCATAAAAAATTAATTTTACAGCATATTTCGTAGATAAAAATATAGATGTAATTTGATAAATCAACTTTGGTTTTGTCAATAACATGTTCTTGACCTTGTACACTTATATTCATCAAATATATATTCACTTGATGTTTGGGCTAGTCATTTGCATAGTGACCCATATCCTAATAATTTTAAAACTAAATAGTATCTTTTTATTCATCCCTTTTCATCTTATTTTGTGGTGACTCTTTTTATTTCACATATAACGAACTCTCATTCCTTTTAATCATTACTTAGTGTAATTATTTCCATAGTTCTCACAAAATGGAAATTATGATAACACCTTCTTCTTATTTGATGTATTCCCTTTTTCGTAATTCTTATAATACCTCTTCTTTTCCATGTTTCCTTTAAAATGCATAGGGTTTTTAGAATTCCTTCTCCATTATGATGAAACATATAACTATTTCTTCATTTGAAGAATTTTTTTGAGAAACTAGTGATCTATGGAGATTTGACTTATGTCCTTCAGAAACATGGTGTATATTGTACTATGTGTTGCATATATAATATATAGAATACATATATAAACATGTAATTATACATTTTTAAACCACAACACTGTCCTATTAATTTTTCATTAATCATGTAATATTTATTTTCATATCAATTTTCTTATCACAATGGATGTATTTGATGAATAATGTATCCCTAAATGGTTTTCATTCCTGGAGTTAAATTTCTACTTCATCACTTGTATTCTGGATTAGAGACCACTACTAAATAGAATCACCTCGGAGATTATATACTTCACGTGTATCCTTTTATTTTTTGTTTCATTCTGAGGATATAAATATATTTTTTAGTTACTTAATAAATTTCTCATATATTATTAGAATCATAGTCCCACTAAACGATGGTTGATTCTACAACATAATGTGATCCAACAATGGAGATTCTCTTCATGGAAGAGTTTTCTCTATTCAGGATAGTTTATTTTTCATAACATGAATTTGCTTTCCAAATATTTCTATATTTTACTCTATTCTAATACTAACTGTATTGGTTTCTATAGAAAGGATATCTCGGCATTTTCCATGAGTATTGACACTATTCATCCTTTTAGGTTCCATTACTAAACAATAGAATAGAATTTATTATATCATAAAATTATTAAAATTTTATAACTCTAAATTCAGTATAACACATAACATAAATTTATGCTTCGTGAATCCAATAAATATAAACATTTATTACTTTGGGATAATAATTAATTTCAAATCCTTTGTAAAGGTTGTTAAAGGTAAATTGAATTATCCTACATGTATCCCTAGAGATAGTCAAACTAGTTTTGCAGTAAGGCCTATTATTCTATACCAGCTTACTCCAAGTTAGGCCCGAAACTCCTTGTTGGATTTTTTACTCTTAGGCACATCTGTGCCAGAACCACATCGACTTATAGTATATAAAAAGTGTTTTATTGGTGGTAATACGCACATAATACCCACCTTACCAAAATTCTATAATGTATATATATACTCAACCTAAATATCTATTTTTGGTTTTTTCTCCCTCATATAAGTTTTATAAATCTATTTTATAATGTTTTTTCTAAATAAAAATTCACTGATACCAACTATAACTCCTTGACCACAGAAGCACGATGTTGGTGCATTATGTTATTACATTATCATGATTACAGGGAATCAAATCCCAAAGGCCTGATCCATTTAGTTGTCCTATAAATTTATATTAAATACAGGATAACCATGATACATTGGTAAATACAAATTATAAACATGATACATAATAAAATGAAATAAATTGCATCCTTGAAAGCTTAATCAAATATTTCTTATTCATAACCTATAGAAATGAAATATAATGTGGGTGAGATCAAATAAAATACATCCTGTGGGGACTCAATATTAATAAATACCATATAGATATCATAATGGTTTAGGTGATGTGTTTGATGAGATCATAGAAAATGATATAGTTAAATATTTTTCACCTTTTGAGGGGGATATGGAATTGTGGATATGTTAAGATTGATCCTCGTAGTGGAGGCCTATATATATATATTTATATATTTAAAATAAGAATGAGAAACTAACTCATTCCCGGTGAACTACTTAACAACATATGATAAGAGTATACCATGTAGTTTAATGTCATTTTTTAAGGACACTTATGTAGTAAAATGAGTGAAAAAGGGATATGTGAGTATTGTGATTTTGGATACCCAGAATATAGAAGTCATCTCATACTCATCACATAAGGAATTTTGTGCTGATAACATGAGGTATCCTTTGGTCACCACATAAGAAATCATATGATCATAACATAGGGTAATTATGTTGTTTACCATCATGTGTTGAGGATATTTGTGTAGAAAAATTAGAAATTATTAGTTGTTTAGTGTTCCTTACAATTTGAGCTTCCTGTTGGGAAATGGTTAAGGATTCTACTCACCCAGTACTGATTTTAAATTGGGATGGATGTTGCAAACCTCATATCTAATGTAAAGGTATTGAATGTACAATTCCATGATTTTTATCATTCATGTAGAGTTGACATGAATAATCCTTGTTCAAGTTGATGTGGAATCCATTATCACTCAACATTCAAGAAATATGTTTTTTGAAATTAGTCCTTAGATGGGGGTCCATGGAATATGGTTCTTAGGACTTTGGAATTACATGAATACTTTTGTTTGTGTGTTATGTGGAGTCTATGACATGTATGTCTCTTTGATAGCAATGGTATAGGTTTCGTGAAATTTGGTTGTTGTGACAAACATGGAGTTGCATGAACCAAATTCATCTTGCATGAATTGTGTTCATCATTAAGGAAATTTTAAAAAAGTTTCTCAAACATAAATGAATACATTTATGGGTCTATCGAAGGTGTTTAATGTATGGTTCTCACTAATAGGCATCCATTAAGGGATATGTATGAGTGGAATCATGAAATAGGGATGTGAATGATCTTAGATCATGAAAATTGGGCATCCTAGGGTTTTATATTAAATATGTCGATTTATAAAAAATTTTAAACATTTTTATAATGAAAAAAATGTTACCTATCAAAACTCTTTTGTGTTCATTAAACATGTGTGTTTTGTAGTGTATTATCTTGGATTTACAGAACTCTAATTTTTTCACACCTCAATCCTTTGACACATAGAGGGGAACTAGATGAAGTACGATATTATATACCTACATATAATTTCTAGAAATAGAGTCATGAAAATATGTGTTCCAAGAACATTAGGGATTCATTATTTTGAATTTGGCTTGGTCACACATAGAACATTAGATTTGTGCAACAACTGAAGTTAGTGGTTCATGCAACCCGATTTTTTGTGAAATTATATTATTCTCATATAAATTGTTCATGATAGAAATTTTATTCAGTATATTTTTTTGTTCCCATTTTTGATTTTGCGTCTGCATAATTCAGTATCAAATAATAACATCACAAAAAGACTTCCTAATACATTTCCATTCAGATATAATTATCACTCTATCAACTTGAAATGATATAAATCAGATATTTCAAAAGTAAAAATGTAACACCCCTATGGATTGTTTCAAACAAATATTTATAGTTCACATACAACTCTCAATATTTTATGAACATATATTTTAACATTATTATTTCCTATCAGCCCCAAACTAACAGAAATTTATAATGTAATATAAAAAACATTAGGGAGTTTTGTAAATATAATCTACGGTATATAAAAGAGTTTGGGATTAAATCATTCCTTTGGTTTATTTATCATAAAAATACAAATTTATGTCTATCATTCAAATATAACATTTTCAATCTTTATATGGGAAGAATTAAATAACACCAAAAAGTTGGGATTTAGTTGGATGGAGTGTGCTATTGGGACATAAACTGGTAAATGAAATTTAATATAAGGTGTAATTCATTGAAAAAACATAATATATGGATAGAGTAGAAAAAAAGATATATTGAAAATCATTAGTGACACATAGATTTTATGTTTTCTTATAAATAATTTTAATATATATATCACTATAGAAGTGAGTCATGATGATTAGGAAGAACGAAAACATATATCTCAGAAACATTATCCCCTTTGACATTATTTATCACATTAGAGTTGTGTCCTTTCACCTTTATTATAAAAAAATTAATCTTAATAACATGATGTGTTCTATTTATACCTATTAAAGAATAACATTCCAAAGCAAACACATTTACTGAATCCATAAATGGTGAAGTTGGAGTAAAAACTCTCTTGTGATGACCCCTCAGTGAAAATATTAGATTCCAAATATAATTTTATATGAAAGAATATAAATCCCATTTTTAAAATAATATGTATAAATTAAGATATTATTGATTAGATATGAGAAATTGGGGGTTCAATGAAGTGTCCTATCATATATTTTCATCATAGAGTGTTAAGTTAAATATAAAGAATGAAGTTTCTAAAGGGAGGGAGAATGTAGCAGAACCAAATTTCTTATATGATGTTTCCTCCCCAGTATATGTGTTTATAAATAATTCATATTCATCCCATAATAAAAAAAATATTTTTTTATTATAGTATAATATAAAACTAAATTTTAAAGAAAAATACACTCTCTTGAATTAAAAATATTATAATAGGATAATAAACTCATGTTAATAACATAAAAATAAGTTGGTATTTGGGTATAATGGACTCCCCTAAAATTTTCAAAAATAAAGAAAATAACGTAAATATAAATTAATAATTAGTATTATAGTCAAGAATTTAAAAAATTAAAGAAAAATGAATCGTTATTATAATATTATATAGTGTTTAAACATTAATATAATATGTATTTATACTATGATTAAAGGCAATGAAACCGCAATAGATATGATCATTATAATAATAAGATGAATATTAGAATGGTATTATGACAATTGGATATTTAAAATGACCATTATGGTAATTGATTAATTAAAACTATAAATATTTATTGCACTTAATTAATTTTTTAAATAAAATTTTCAAAATATCATGAAATATTTTCTAAATCAATGAATCATAATGTATGTAAAATTTCTAATTTTTAGTAAATCTTATTTTACACTTCCTATAAAAATTAAATTTCTATACAATAATTAACTAAACTATTTAACCAATTTAAAAATTTATTTTCATAATGTTGGTTCTCATCTTTGGAATAATTATACACAACTTTGGAAACAATGATTTTTATTCTTTATAAAGAATAATTAAATAGTTTAGGGAATAGTGAAACATTGTAAAATAGAGTATTTAACATTATAAGTTAAATACATGATTAAATTTTTAATAGATGATTTATGTGACTTTATGTTTATACAAAAATGCTTAAATTTCGATATATTTTATCATGATTCAATATTATTTATAAAATTGTGAAAAAATAATTTAATTTTTATTTTATTCAAAAAAACATTATCTCCACCTTTTATAAATACCACACATCACTAGCGTACTTATCCTCATACCTTCTTCATAATATCTTTCAACAATTCATCCAAATTATATCCTTTATGGACTCAATGATCATGGAATTCGACGATTATCAATATGTTAATAATACATTGCAACGGCGAAACAATCATCCTTGTTATGATGGAAAAGAATGAAAATACTAAAAACGTTATTATAAATTATCATAATATAATAACAATAAATAAAACAAATATGAAAAGAGTTCTGAATTAGGTAATTAATAAATTTCTTATTATTAATTAATAGTTTAGTAATTCTTACTATGATGAGTCTAGAATTGAGGTAAGGGATTTCTTTCACTCTTCAAATTATTTTTTATTATGTACTCTCTCTTTGATTCCCATTTTTTAAATATTGATCAAATATAGCTCTTATATTATTATTATATACATTTTATTAATATATAAATTTTTTATCTTCATGTTCATTGTACATGACATTTATTTTTTCAATATTTCAATCTTAATCTACTCTTTAAATAAAAGATGATTAAATTTGTTATTTTTATTTTGTATTTCTTTCCATGTATCATGAAATTAATAGTTTTAGTCATTAATTATTTCTAAAAACAATTGTTATATTAAGTGAAATATTTATTATTCATTTATATTTTAAATTAAAACCCAATTATCCAAATACCTTTAATGTTGATTTAACTATTTTATAAAAAAAATTATAAATACTTCTTTTATACAATTTTTCATTACTATTTCTTTTAACTTTTCTTTTATAATACCTTTATCTACTTGAATTATATTTCATTATTCAACTATGTACATATTAATATATTTAATACCTTATTTTCTCCCTAATTATTATATTGTAAAAAATATCATTTGTTTTATTTTTTGTATTCTTTTTATTGAAAATAAACTTTTAATGTTGTCTGAAATAATTTGATGAATTTTTGATGTTTTTATTGAGTAGTATGTCTTAAAAAGTGAGAACACATCACAACACCCATGGCTCTTCCATGCGGAAGGATTTTTAAGAATAATATAAATTTCATAAGGTTAATTTCATTACTCATCATGCGACACTAATAATATTTTTCTGTAAAAAACAACTGGAAAGAGAAAAAAAATTCCATGCATGAGATATGACCTTCTAAGAAATGAGATTCCCCATAAGTAGTTTCCCGAGATAAAATATTTCTCTGAATAGGTAAGAATGTGTGGTCGGTTGAAAAAACTAATAGTGTGGGTCAGTGAATGAATGATTTTTGGTAAAACATGAAAGGTTTTCACAAGTGAAGAAAAGAACCAAATGGAATATTCAAATAACCTTTAAGATATGTCTATGATGATGGATTTTAATGGTGTGTTATAGAGTGTTTTGGTTTATATCCTAATGAATTCCCATGTGAATTTTCAATGTGGAATAATATCAGTTATAAACTATGTCATAATTTAAGCAAACATGCCACAAAATAGAGAAGAAAATAATTATAAAAAGTGATTTTGACACAATAAATAGTAGGAGAGACCATGTCGTAGGTGTCCTAAAAAACTATTATTTTCAATTTTTTTTAAATATTTTTTGGAGAGTAGGCTTCATAGTAGAGGTGTTTCTAATGGAAAAGTTTATGTTACAAAAAGTTCGTAATCCATTGAGGGTGTACTTTTTGTAGAGTAAAATAATAGAGCCTACCACGGTCTATAAGTGGCCAAATTAGAATATGATAGAAAACATTATAATTGGATTAATTAATCAAGAGAGTTTGAAGAGATCATGTTCATATCATGGGAGAACCAAATTAAAAATTATTTTTTTGGTTATGGTAAAATATAGTAATTCATGGAATATAGAAGTCTACCACACCCTAGTATGGTAATATCTACATATAATAAATCTTATAAGATATATATAGTATTTGGTGAAGCCATACTGGTGGATGACCACACTATTGGAATGGAGGCCACTCCACAATCAATCCATTTCCAGGAAAATTGAATACTGAGATGGAACCCTATATAGTACTTACATATTTGAATTCAATTGGTTTTACTAAAATATAATCTCATTTAATCACTACATTAAATTATTGATAACACCAGAATTGATCATATAAGGTGAGAATGAAATATTTTATCTCCAACTATGGATAAAATAATTTTTCTAAATTAATGATAATATTCAATAAAATAGTTCTTGGAAGATAATAATGATAAGGGAGTCTATGTGAATAGGAAGAAAATTATATGATCTTAGAATAAGTGAGAGTGATATAGGTTTAGTTCAGATTAGATTTTAAAGGAGAGATACCCGAGATAAATAACTGGATGATTGAAGGTGATAAATAAGGAATTTCATAGTGGTTGTTCTTAATAAAAACAATTCATTATATGTAAAAGTGATATTACATATTCAATGAAATTATTCATTATAATTTTATTGAGATTTATAATATCATATAATGTGTTGTCAGAACCAATATGTTAATAAAACTAGTGTTTTATCAATGGTGTTTGTGAATAGTGAATCTAAAGGTTCAGTGCGACCACTCTATTTTATAATCACATATAAAAACTTAAATTAGTGGCTCGTGTTCAAGGGAAAATTTCCATACCTGATCCTAAATAATAAAATTTTGATGAACCAAAAAAAATTTCATGGGTATATTTATAGCTTTACTCTTCAAAAGTAATAGCGATGCAGATAATATTGTTATATAAAAGGGGGGAAATAGTGTTATAAAGGATAAATATTGTAATTTCAACATCCTAATTTATCCCCACTATATAATCCTCCCACCCTTTCAGTTTATATTCCATTATTAGTAAATGATATGTATTATCTGAGTTATGGTCTATGGAGAAACTTTTTCTCTCTAAGAAACATAATGACTGTTGAAATTTTGAATCACAAAGGGGTACAAATTTTCAAAGGAAACAATTTCTTTTTTTTTGGAAAATTGTAATCCCATATTTGTTTAATTATTTAAGAATGAATGTTTTCAAAGATTTTATGCATGTAATATCAGCTATTATGAATAGTGGGCTCTATAAAAATGACATCATAAGATGATGCATATGGATACAAGGGAAATAAATTAATTAGGAAGAGCATTATATAGACCTATCTATGCCAAGATAATTACATGAATAACATGTCATTAAAAGTGTAAAATACATCTAAATATGTATAAAGGTGATAAAAAAATCTAAGGTTTTAAGTTTTATGTTTTGTGGAATAAATATGTTGATTTAAAGATGAGCGAAAATAAAACAATAAATGTATTTTGAGATCGAGTCAACATATTGGTATAAGAACTTATTGGCCTTAAATAAAAAATTGATGATGTAAAAATCATTATAGTATTCATATAATAATACCTTATTATTTTAATATGAAGGTAATAATTCTTAAATAAAAGGATCTAATGGATGTATCTTGAGATAGTTTATGTAGTACTCCTGTCGTATATAGAATTAGTAATGATGATATTGAGTTTAGATCGAAGGATAAATCGTAGGGGGTATAATTTAAGGTTATATATAAATTATTTCTAAACGAATATCCTAGGAAATGAAACCGAAACATAAAAAAAGATTTTATTTAAGTGTAAAAATACTATTTCTTAGGAAGATGAATGTTAAAAAAACCGAAGTGGAGGTGGATAAGGAAAAAAAGACCATAATGAATCTTGTTTGGTGGTTTTTGTAAATAGATCACATGTTTATAATTTTTTTGATGAATATTTTAAATTTAGGGAATAATTTAATTCAAATATTATCTCTAATGAAATAATGATGAAATTTACATATGTGAGTCTAAATCTAAGAAATAAGATTGAGCTCTAAGGGGTTGTAATCTGTATTGAAAAAATAAGAGGTATAGAGGTCTGGAAAGAAAAATATATTTATAAACATAAATTTTTAGTTTTTGATAATTTAGAAAATAAAATTTAGTATAAGATCAACATTTAAGAACATGATAGGATCAGAGATGGCATAAAAAATTCCCTAGAGTAAACGGTAAAAATAAATTAAAAAATTGATGGATTAGTTATTGTTCGGTGAGGAAAATATGAGGATCAAGAAATAATTATTACACGTAGTATAGCCTTTGGATTTTCAAAGACATTAGCCCCAATCCTTGTTATATTAATCTATAGAGTCTTTAATTAATATTATGTTATTATACAAAAATGTTATTGCTTCAAATTCGAATAAAATAAATAGTTTTGGAATATGATCATGAGAATAAGAACTTTGTCATAGCTGGTAAAATTGTATAATTAACACCCATAAATTTTTTTGGATCTATGACTAATTTACTAATATTTTATCATCCATAAAAGGGAGAATTTATGAATCCAAAAAATTAGTTTTATTACTATGGATAATTGAGACATAATGAATATGTTTCCTCTATATCTAAGAGGTTTCCTAGTGAGAAAGAATAAAAAAATAGAAAATTAGTATTATAATGTTATCTTATAAATTTAATGGTTACTAATTTTGGTTGGAAGGATTTGATATTTTTTATGATTATTGTGATTTAATGGTTCAATGAAAGGTGTGGAAGAAGACTCATAATTGATAAAAAATACATCTCCACTCAAAATTAAGAACATTAAGAAAATAATTTTTTTTTATTCTTGAAATATGTAGATGATTCCAGGGATGTGTAAGAAATGCATGCTAATTATCCATTAATGAAATGTTCTATTGGTCATGAGTAATGACATGAAAAATTGTGATTTTCATTATGGATGGAATTCTATTCAGAGCATGGAAAATTATTGAATGTGGATTTCGGAAATTGAGTTTACTAATCATATAACTGAGAATGAAAAACTCATCACAAGAATAAAATAGGATATATAATTTTTCATTTTTCAAATAACATGGAACTCTAAATTATCTAATTCTATAAGGAAAATATTTTATTAATTGAATTGAGATAGATGACTTTCATTTTGTTTGAAGTACACAGTCATAACTTAATAAATGTATTCCCATTTTCAGATTCTAGACAAGCATATGAATTCAAAAATAATATAATCAAAAAAAAGTGTCATTTTGTTTTATTTTCTCACGGTATATGAAATAATTATAAAATCTACTATATTAGTGGATTATATGGATGTATGTCTTCCAATGGAGGAAAAATATGGGTATGGAATAAGCAATTCTTTCATTTGTGTCTAAAGTCCTTGGAGAACATCATGATGAATGAAGATTCTCAATATCTCCCCAAAATAAAATGTGATAAATGTTAAAAATGTGACTCATATAAAAAGGTTAATAATTTATGGAAGGCATACAAAAAATTATAGGAAAAACATATAAGAAATTCAGCTGGTTGATGTCTATATGTGTGGGATAGTGAAACCCAAATCCTTATATAGAAAGAGTCATATTAAATTATTTATTAATTCGAAAAGAATAATGTTTTCATTTATGGTTATTTACCTCAAGTAGAAATAGTTCATGTGAATTATTTGATACTAGGGCCATAATAAAAAATAGGTGGGAATAAAAATTTCATATAATCATTAGTGATAGTGGCATGAAATTTACCAATAATTAGATTTTGATATATCTTGAGACACATTGGATTACGTATCTTGTGTTTCAAGTGAATAATTCTCTAAAAATAGAGTTATATTTTAGTGTAATAGTAGATAATCAATTAATTTATACATATAATTACTTTATTTTTAACATAATCATCCATTAATAACAACCCAGATATCAGGATCATAATTTATTTTGAATACTAGGATCATAATATATTAAAAAAATATAAACCAGGTAACCCTTAATTATTTTTGTTTTATATAGTGGTATCATAAATCCATTTGTTCTCCTAAAATTTCATTGTATAACATGGGGAATACATATAATAAATGGGTGAGTAGGAAATCCTAGTAAGGGAATAATCCAGATAATGAAACATAATGTGTGAGTCAAATATAGAACATGATATCATAAAAGAGAATGAATATGATTAATCACATGGAATCAAAACATAAATAACATGGCATCATAAGATCATTGTAACATAAGAAATTTGGTAGAAAAAAGATTGACATAAAATTGAGCCAAGGATAACTACCTTGACAATATCACATGGTGCACAATGTCCCATAACAAAATAGGTTTACTCCCAACTCCCATGCATGAAATAACTTGTGTTAATTAAATTACTCAATTAATTATATTTCAATCAAGGTGAACCCATAAATACAATTTCATGATATATAAAATCCAAATAAATAAATAAAATCATATATAATAACATAATATTTTCCTATAGTAATAAAATGAGTGACATAATCATTCTCCATATC
This sequence comes from Viscum album, assembly GCA_963277665.1. Taxonomy (NCBI): domain Eukaryota; kingdom Viridiplantae; phylum Streptophyta; class Magnoliopsida; order Santalales; family Viscaceae; genus Viscum; species Viscum album. Next base: position 1,271,306,607 of record OY728159.1, read on the forward strand.
ACAATCAAAGGAAATTTAATAATAAATGCATTTGTGAAATGATCATGAAGATTGTAAAACCCATTAAAAGGAAGGTATAATAATATATGTGTATGTGTGAGAGTCATATATAAATAATTTATAATCATACCACAACATTAAAGGTTGTTTTAGTTGACTAATAGATGTAATTATAAAACATTGAAGAAAATATCCATTCAACATAAAATTTTTAAAATTATTGAAAATTAATAAAAACAATGTTGAAATTCGTTTTTTTAAAATAGAATAAGAAAAATATAAATTATTAATTATATTAAATCTTTTTATTTAAGTTGGGTATGTTCATATATGCCATATAAGTTCAAAAAAAAACATTTTATTCACACTTGGGTAAAAAATCATAAAGTACATTTTCTGGAAAATGACTAGAAGATTCCTTATAAACTATTTTTTAAAAGTTTATAATTGTTAGAAATAACTTTAAAAAATCATTGAATAATATTAGAACCTATTTCAAAATTCATTAAATAAATCATCAACATCGATGAGAAAGGGTTTTTGATTAAATATAAATAAATCTGATTTTCCTTTTAAAAAACTTTCTAACTCATTTTATATAACCAGGAGATAAAAATGAAACTATTAATTAAATTGACTTTTAATTACTATAGTAGATTATTATTTAGTTGTTTTATTATAAAGTGTCTAAATAATTTCATTCAATGGAAATTCAGGCATAAAAATCCTTGTTAAAATAATATTTTGAAAAAAATTCTGACCACATTGGTGATTTTTTAAATCATAACACACATGAATGAAGGAAATGAATTGTTAATTTATATAAAATGAAGTATAATAGATTTTAGATATAATATTTTATTTTTATGTATATACAAAATATAAAATAACTCAAACCAAAAAAGAACATTTGTCTTAGAGAATGATGTTTTGATAGGAAACCCTTAACTTGTCCCCAAATAATCATATGCATTACATATCATGCTAAATAATAAAATTATGTTAATTATTTAGATTATTAAGAACAATTTTTGAGGTTATAATTAAATATATTTTATTTTCTAAATTTTTATATTCCATTACTTAATAATTTAATTTTACACTAGATGTGGGGATAAAAAACAACTCAAATTTCGAAAATCACATTGGTAAATTGAATATGGTTAAATATATTATTATATAATCATATCCATAATTTTAATAATAAAATAATAATAATTATTTCCAAAAATTTATTATTTTAAACCCAACTATATAATATGTTTATGAAAAAACTATGTACGTTACAATCATGGGAGCTATACATATACATGAGTAACATTTACATTTTCCAATGATCACTATGGAATTAAGGGAAATGTTATTTTATCTTTATAGGATGATAATTAAATCCTAAATATCATATTATTTCATTAAATAAATTTACATATTCCATCCATGTGATTTACTAATAAAAACGAATCACATCAAATTGTGAGGTTGTAGTCCACCGTACACACGAATAACGTTACCATTTATTCATTGGATGGTCAAGTATGAAATTAAATATTATATTTAATTTCCAATATGAATATTATATCAATGGTATCATATATATATATATCAAATTAATATATATTAAATTAAATTTAATGTGTATGTTAAAAAATAATCGCATTGCTTCATGAGGTGGTAGACCATCGTACACATGACTGATATTATCGTATTTCCAACAGAATGGAAAGTATGAATGAATATGTGATATTACAATTACATAAGTATAATTATATCATAAATATTTAATATATAAATCAAATATATCATTAAAACCATCCATTTTAAGTGGTTATAGATAATGAATTACATTGTTTCACAAGGTGGTAGTTAGTCATACATGGAATCAATAGCTTTGATTCCCATTTTATGGAGGAGGAGATGGATGTTGGTCAAGAATTTTAAAAATATAAGTATATATAATATAATTATTTTGTTATATAATCATTGTTTGATAATATTTTATGGAGGTAGAAGAGAAAAATAATTAAAAACTCTATTATGAATGAAACATCTTCTTTAGAAATATTTTTTATGTTTCACTAAAATCTTTCCTAGGATGGATTTTAAATCACTATAAGACCATTAGGATGAGGTGATGGAAGAAAGGAAGTTATATGGTAATGTATCGGCTAATAAAATTATTAAATTACATATGGATTGGAGAAGATATTGTGGGATTTTATAATTAAGGGATAGGAAACATTTTTTTTTAAAATAAATAATTACACCCATATTTTTTAAAAGACACAATTATATAAAATGAAAAAAATATAAAATAGAGAAGTTGTAGACACAATTATACATTCACAATTAATTATGGTTAATTTTAAGATTAACACATTAGATAGTATAAATTATTCTGATTCCAAATATGGAAACTTTTTTTTATAGTTAAAATAGGGATGTAGTAGAATTTAATTTAATATTAATCCCACATATGTTTTTAAAAAATTCATTTTTAAACAATAATTTTTTTTCAAGAATAATACGATATTATGTTATCTTTTTGAAAATTAATCATAATTAATTATAATGAAATTAATATTTATAGATATAAAATATAAATGTTTTATTTAAATTGTTTCATATAATTGGTTATTTTAATTATTTATAAAAGTAAAACATTATGTACTTTAAAAAATTTTCATAAAAATTGTATTTTTAAGACCAAGAATAATCTTATACTGAAATATATTATGAATATGATTCATAATAAATTAATTTAATTTAATATTAATTAATTAATTCTTATGTTAAGTTTAAATCAGATTAAATTAATAATGATAGTTTTATGTAAACTATTTTTTTAAAAAATAATAGAAAATTTAATTAAAACTATATTTTCACTGTTCATTGAAAAACTAATATTTTCCCAAAATATCATCCTAAATAAATATCAATATAATGATTTTAAAAATTAATTCAATTTTATAAAATAAATTTTATAATTTTTTAAAAAGATTATATTATTTTCTCATAGAAAGCAGTAAAAATCAATTTTTTAATAAAACATAGTTTCAATGAATAAAAGGACTTTTAAAATTGACTGATTAGTTAGTACGAATTTATATATTTATCTAGAGTGGGACCTTTGTATAAATTTTATGAATTTTTTATTCATATTAATTATTCTCAATTTAAAATGTATGTTATAAAAATCAAATTTAATTAATAAAAATTCATGGTTAGTTTAGGCATAGTGTTGCATATCATATATACAGTCTTTTAAAATCAAAGTGTGGTACATTTTACAACCATAAATAAATTTTTTATTTTAAATTTTAATGTGCGACCAGAAATCAAGGGTATGAAATATGAAAAATATATTTTTTGAAAATTCACATCGCTTAAAGGATTAATAAAACTTCTCCCTAAAAAGAAAGAAATATAAATACAAAATTTAAAATATTACTATGTTTCCACATAAGATAAAATTAGTGGAGAGTGAATATATGGACATGGAAGAAAATCATAGATGATTATGGAGAGTGGTACAGATCATTGATCACATGAAAGTAAATGGTCATGTGAAAGTCAACATCCACAAAACCATAAATATGTAATGAATTAAAATTCCCTTGATTCATCAGATATGATGGTATTAATATATAATTATTTTAAATACATTAACTATATTTAAGGGTGACATTTATTATTATGATAGTTAACACACAAAAATATTCTTACATGATATATTTTTATTTTATAAACATAGTTTCATCATTTGGTTATGCTTTAATCACTTTACACTTCACTTTTTGCTCTATTGAATGAATATCCAATATAAATTTTTTTATGCATGTGACCCTAAAATAAACTTATAAGAGATAACATAATCCACAAAATATTAACATATTATTTCTATTATCATCATGAAAAACAAAATGGTTAGCACAAGTTTTCTAAAATAATTCATTAATATTTAATATCACAATAGTTACCCTCACTATTCAACTTAATCCATTCCATAAGACTCTATCATTAAAACCACTAAAATTATATTTATAAAAACATAATAGAATTATTACCAAATAATCAATTACATTAAACCGAAAATTTATAAATATTCTTTAGAACAATAAAATATCTCTTTTAATGTGTTTAATCAACTCAAAAATAATTGGTCACTATTATATTTATTCTTCAATTCATTTAAGTTAAACAATGATATACTAACTAGTGCAATGAATAGTGTCGTAGTAAGAACCACACCCTTATCACCCTTTGGTTTTTTGTTCATTCCCAACTACAGTTCCTAATGGAATGAGTTTTCACCTAGTATAAGAGTTGTCCATTTTATAAAACTATGTTAACCTTATTTCTATAACGTTCCCAAAAATTAGATGAACATCCTTATGAGGACACTATTCATGAAATAAATTTTTAACCACTATGGTATTTTAAAAAGTTTTTTTTTCATCAAAATATCACATTCCCATAAAATAACCTTTCTTGTTAATTATTACCATTCAATATATTCTTGAAAATCAATAGAGAAAAACTATTGGAGAATGATACTTAGAGGTTTCATGATCCATGTATCCAAAATACCATTGATAAAAATAATTCTACATAATTATTATTGGATACCATAAAAAATACTTCATCTCAATTATAGTCACAACATAGTTCTTACCTTGATATTGGGAATAACCATATGATTTGGACATTGACTCAGATAATTCCCTTGTTCCCCACGAATAATACATCAAATTCCTTGTAAATTTGTTTCTCTATGCCCTCTATTTCCACATAAAAGGCATCTTACCCAACATTTCGGATACTCTTCGAGGTTATTTATACAACATTATTGAATTGTATGAGTCCAAATATTCTTTTCCTTAACATATTTAACCCTTTAAAATTCATGATATTTCATCCATCTCTTCTTCAATATGTTTTCAAATTTATAGTTTTTATAGTTATTGATTGAATGCTCAGATAGAATAGTTGGAATAATCAAAATATTCTTACCTTACCCTCAAATGAGTTTAGGAACATTTTTATAAAAATATTTACATTTCCTATCATAATTTTTTTAACATCATTTCTTTTTATTTTAAACCATTACATGATAATATTAAAATAAAAAAAGAATGTGTTAACATACCAAAAGAAAACTGATAATCTCAGAAGGAATAACATATAAATGATATTTATATAATTACTTTTGGAAATATATCATTTAGTATAAATTATCTATGTTAATGATTATTTTTAGGAATTCTAAGAAAAAATAATTATTCAGGTCCTTTATAATGGGTTGTAAAGGGTTTTGGAATTTCTAATGAATATACCATAGGAGTGTGAAACTAGGCATGCTGTAAGGCCCATTTTAATATACTAGGTAACACATAAGTTATTCCTTGATGCTCATTTTTAAATTTATTATCCCAAGTTACATCTGTACTAGATCAACATCCATATGTAGTATACAAACAACAATTTCATTTGATAGAAACCACTCGTTTTATACATCACTATGATTCATTGATATTATTTTTATACTTAGTATTATCCTTAGTCTTATACATATGAGTCTTATTAAATTTGTTTGATAATAGTTTCTAAAGGTTAAATAAGGCTTTTTTATCCCAAAAATATACACCCATTCATTTTTCTTATATTATTACATGACTTGTAGGATAATCATCAATTAATTGCAACCCAAATATCATGAGGCCTTATGTATTTAGAATACTACAATTAAAATACATCAAAGTAAACTAAAAAAAGTAATCATTATATTTTTTTTCCTTAATGAGATTCTAAATCCAATTTAGCTCTTTAAACAACATTAGATAACTTGGGTAATGCATAGAAGAAAGGGATGGGCTTGATATCCTTGTAATGGAATTAACATGATAAGGAAACATAACATGTGTGTCAAAGATATAAAAAGATATCATAAATGTGAAATAACATGATTAATCAGATGGAATCGTTACACAATGAACATGATATAATATGATATTGGTAAAATAGAAAATTTGGAAGAAACAAAAATAATAATATAATCTTGAGTCAAGGATAACTACCTAGACAAATCTCATGGTAAGGAAACTCCCATAACCGATTTGGATTAACCTTTAATCTAATACATGACATCTCATGAGACCGTAACAATGCCAAATATATTAGAGAACTATATTGGTGCACCCATCATAACTGGTTCATGTTATATTATTTTCATATAATGGAATTCAATCATAAGGCATATCATAAAAATTATCCTTAGATGTAAAATGGATTGTATAATATTTTTTTATATCATAATTAAAGGAAATTTTAAAATGGAAGAATTTGAGAAATGATCATAAGGAATGTATTATACCATAAAAGGAAGGGTGAATAAGTTATTATAATATTCCAACATTTTCAGTAGAAGTCTCAAGATTCATAAAATGTGTTCTTTTGCCTTTTATTAAGTACATTCAATTTGGGTTTTACTTTGGGGTGTGTTTGGGAGAAAATTTGAAAAATTGAATGAATAAGGGGATGTGCATGGTTGGAGAATAGTTTACCCAAAATGTGAACCCTTATAAGAGTAACCATTCACCCCTATAATAAAGTTTTCATGGTTAGGGGGAACTATTTGGAAAAACTGTTCACCCCTTACCAGCAAACCATTTGCATTTTTAAATGTCACCAATTTTTTCCATTGTAAAATCCCTCTAACTTCCTAAAATCACACATTTCACCTCCCATTCAACATTATGATGTATTTTATGTTTTCGGAGATCTATAAATTAATTATAATCCCTCCTAGCACATATTACTCATGATTAAAATCCCAAATAAATGATCTAGACCTATCTTTGTAAGTGAATCATATCTTAGTTCTTTTCATGTTTTCCTTATATTCTTCCTGCTTTCTTTCAGTAGAGTAATCCTTTGTTTCAATTAGATATAATTTTTTTGATATATAAACCAATTATTATATATATATATATATATCTTTTTTTTAAAATATATTTAATTTTTATTCTTGATTTAGAATTTTAGGATATGGATCTCATTCTATTTCATTGTGCCGATCAATTTTTGGAGATTTTCCATTGAGCTATTATCATCGATAAATTGAGGTATGAGGTCTAAAATTCAATTATTATAGTTGTGATTTTTATTATGTGTATGAAAACTGTAGTATTTCTAGACTTATTTAGCAATTGATGTTATTGATGTTCTTAATTAATTAATTAATTTAGTTGAATTTATAAATTATATAATTATGAAATTATGTGATTCGGAAACAATTAATTGTAGAATTAATTAAAGGATATTGAAATCCTAAATTGGGGGTAAAAATTGTAGAATTAACTATGAGATAATGATATATTTAATTAAGATAAATAATAGTGATGTTAATTATGGGATAATGATATCATGAATTCAGATAATTAGTGGTGGAGTTAATTTTGGTATAATGATATCTTGAATTGATATAATTAATGATTGAATTAATTATGGGATAATGATATCATGAATTTAGATAATTAATGTTAGTGTTAATTATGGGATAATTATATCATTAATTGAGATAATTAATGGTGGAATTAAATATGTGAAAATGATATCTTGAATTGAGACAATTAATTTTTGGAATTAATTGGGGGAAAATGATTTCTTGAATTGAAATAATAAATGGTGGAGCTAATTTTTAGATAATGATATCTTAAATTCAGATAATTAATGATATATTTAATTATGGGGTAATGAAATCTCTAATTGACATAATTAATGGTGAAATTAATTTTCTGGTAAAGATATCTTAAATTGAGATAATTAATGGTGGAATAAATTATGTGATATAGATATCTTGATTTTTTTAATTAATTGTGGAATTAATTATGTGATATGGACATCTTGAATTGAGATAATTAATGGAAAAATTAAATATGTGATATAGATATCTTCAAAGAAGATAATTAATGTTGGAATTAATTATCGGATAATGATATCTTTTAGTGATATAATAAATGGTGGAATTAATTATGTGATATAGATATCTAGAGTTGACATAATTAATGGTGGAATTAACATTGTGATATAGATATCATGAATTGAGATAAATACCTTTGGAATAAATAATTGGATAATGATATCTTGAATTTAGATTATAAATTGTGGAATTAATTATGAGATAATGATATAATGAATTGTGATAATTAATGGTGAAATTAATTATAGGGACACTAAATTAATTGATTTAGATCTATTAATTGAGGAAATATTTATGGATAATTAATTGATTGGGTTGGTATAATTAATTTATGAACTAATTTGTACTATTGTTTTATTTATTTAAAATAATTACATGATAAATTAATTATGAGAATTTTGGGATTATGATAAAATTAATTAATTATGAATTTAATTAATATAATTGAATAATATTAATTATTTATTGAATTAATTAATGGAATTGATGGATAAATTAATATTTTAATTAATTAATGAAATTAAAACTTTTTAATTAATTATGAAATAAATCCATCTAATTGATGGGATTAATTATTTAAAGAATTAATTAATATGAGTATTTTGATTATTTAATTGATTAACTAAATAAAGTTTTTGATGGGATTAATTAATTGAGAAATTAATTAATGTAAGTTACATGTTAATTTAATTTCTAGATTAAATAATGGTATTGATGGGATTAATTTGTTGATGAATTTATTAATCGAAGTAATGTGATTATTTAATTGTAAAATTAAATAATATGATTAATGTTATTAATTAATTGATGAATTAATTAATGGAAGTATAAAAATTAGTTAACTATGAATTATTTAACCAAATTGAAATGGATATTTAATTGGTGAATTAATTAAAGGTATCAAATGTTATTAATTAATGGTGAAATAATTCTTACAATTAGTGTGTGAAATTAATTGGTGAATTAATTGGTGGATACAGAATGTGACTAATTAACTATGGGATTAATTAATGGATTTGATGTGATTAATTATTTGTCAAATGAATTAATATTATTAATAAGAATATTTAATTGTTAAATTAATTCGAGTAATTGAAGCGAATATTTATTTATTAAATTAACTAAAAAATTGATGTGATTAATTAATATCTAAATTAATTAATTTTATTGAATTGGTTATTAAATTTTTGAGTTAACTAATGGAATTATTTTTTTATTTAATTGATTAATTAGTAATGGAATTGGTGTGTATAAATAATTTTTGAATTAATTATGTTTTGATGAAGTGTAACATGATTATTAGATTGTAATGTTATGAATGGTAACATGGTCATTGAGTCGTGAAATAGTGTATGGTATCTCAGACATTTGATTAAGTATTTTGATTTATAATATTCTTATTCAATTATTTTTTACTAAAAGGTTAATGGTAACAAAAAAATTGGACCATGTATCAGGAATGGTGATATGACAATTAAAATTAGTTATCCCTAGGGGAGAAATAAAAATTCAATATTGGCTGAAGCATGTATTGAGGCTCGGGTGTCCTTTAGAACCTAGGGGGATTATTTGGTTAAATAGAAAATATTTAATAATGTGATATAGTATTTATTTATGCATTGTAATTATTTTATTATACATCTGTATAAACTGTTTTTGACTAGTTTTTTTGTGACACTGTTGGTAGTATCCAACTGAGTTATACTCACACCATACACATGCTACCTGATCATTACTTGAATAGACTTTATTGTTGCAGGATAATTTAAAGGAAAAGGCCCTATGTAAGATTACGGATTTGTGGACGGATCTTGGATGAGGGGACTAGAAATGGTTTGGGATACTCTTGGGAGTTATGAGTGTCTTTATTTTTAGATTGCATTTTATAACTTTAGACAAACATCAGGATGGTATTTTTTCTATTTTAATGGGATATTATGTTTCCTCATTTTAATATCATGATTTATTGCTTTTGTTATTAGTTATATATGATTCTGATATTGTTTATTATTTTTGTTTGTGTACTACTCTAATAAAATGGGATATATTCTCTCCAAAATTGATAATATACCCTCATTGCTAGTCAGCAGCCTCTGGTGTATAGGGAGGCATGCTTCAGGTCATGTAACTGACCAGTTTGGGGCACCAGTGTGTGGAACATGGGAGAGGATGTTACAATGTGGTATTATAGAATGTTTTCATTTATTTTTCATTTGTATTATTATTTGGGAATTTTATACACTAAACTTGGAAGATACGATCCTTGGTTATTATCTCATGCATGGGGTAACTACCCCATGTTTTGGGGAGAACCCAAGTACATACAGAGGGATTATTGTTATTATTGTTCACTGTTACATTTTAATATTATGTCACCTTGGGTGACTCACTTGTTGTGTGTTGTAAATATTGATGTTGAATCTTTCTAAGATTTTATTTCTGTCCTTATATGGCATGAATGTTAGGATTTCATGCATCATTCTATACACTCAGGTTTATTGTGATAGGAATCATTTTAGGCATGAATGGGAAAACATGTAAAGGGTATGTTGTTAAAATTAAACTATTTTTTCTTACATGTGAAATTGAATTTAAAATGGTTCAAAGGATGAAATTGAGAAATATTATAAAATGATGAAAGATGATAATAAATGGATTTGTGAATGATAAATAGTAATAATTATAATGTTTTACCCTTGTTAACAAGTACCTAGATGTATTTTGATTAACGGTAGAGATTATGCCTTAGCTTTTACCATGTGGAGGAAAAAGGGGTGATAGATGTGATATAGTTTTATTTAAATCCATCTTTTGAATAGTGTTAATTTTTTGAATTAAAAAACATTTTTTTACTTTTCCTTTGATTTTGGTTGTTTTAGTAAAGAGAATTCATTAATTTGAGAACTTGGTTTTAGGTTGTGCGATTGACCATCTTGTTTTGTATCGGTATGTTGAGATTTTGGATAGTGGGGAAGGTTGATATTTTGAACAGTTTAATATGTTTCAAAAAAGGGCGGTAACATCAATTGTGGGGGATTTCTAGTGGTTTTCATCAATAACATCATATTGTACATTTAATTAGTGATGATCAGGTCCACTACATTGACATCATTCACAGTACTCTGGTAATGTGATGGAATTATTCCTAGATAATGAAAAGTTTTTTGGTTGGATATGGGGCCCCTTCGATGGTATTCATATAATGTTTTATACATGTAGTGATGGATGGTGTGAGTTATGACATCAATAGTTTTTAAATAATGTTATTATTATGGATTTTAGGTCAATGAATACCATGGTGGCAGAGTTTCTTGACAAGGCAGTGTTAACGAAGATCCAAAGGTGGGGAGTTCTGTATTATAAGTAGGTGTGTGGACAAAAACCATGGGTTATATGTCATGGAATTGGAATTTTAATGAAGAATAAGTATGTTGCATGTTTAAATTACCTGGAGCAAGGCCAAGAAGTCCTTGGAGGTGGTGGATGTATATAATTTCAAAGATGTTTTTTATATTAAGGTTAATTACTAATGTTAGATGGTGTTCATGTGATTTTTAGGCACGATGAGTTGGGAAACACATAGGATATGTTGTGAAAGATAATATGGATTTTGATTCATCCTTTTAGGATCATCTAATACATGTGTTAGATCGTAGTGATAATTTTTTTTAGGGATACACTATGTCGATAGTTCATTTATTGTGGAAACCAGAATAGTTTTAGGAGGAATCTTTGGAGAGAGATTTTAAAATGATGGCTCAATGGTCCGATATTCTTGGCTCAGAATCTTTGGAATTCTTGGGAAAGAATCCCAAGTACAATCTATAATAATATTTAGATATTTTAAGATCCCTACATATTCAAGAGAATACTCGAACATGATTATAGGTGTTATTTTTTCTTGTATTAAGTAATTTTCATTTGGGTTTTTCAGGGGGGAGTTTTTGGTGAAAATTTGAAAAAGATGAAGAATAAGGGGTTGTCTATGGTTGGAACACAGTTTTCCTAATATGTGAGATCTATAAAGAGTAAAAGGTTTGGTCTTGTGGTAAGGGAAAACCATACACCCATTTCTAGAAAACATTCCATTGTTTTAAATTTCACCTAATTATTTCAATTTTAAAATAGCATGTGACCCTAAACTATCCCTTTTCAAGCCTCATTTTACCATTGGATATATTTCATGTTTTCTAAGCTCTCTAGATGAATTAATATCCCTTTTTATCACATTTATTCATAATTCATTGTGGTATTGATGATATGGACCTCTCTTAGTAAGTGAATCATATATTTTTTCTTTTCCCATTCTTCTCTCATTCATCTCGATTTCATTCAGTGATGAAATCCTCTATTTTGGTAAGATCTAAATCTATATGGTGAGATCTAGTTCTATGATTTTTAAATAGATCTATATTTACAATATATTAATTATATTTAATCTTGAATTAGTGTTTTAAGATACAGACCTCATTTGACATGATTGTGTCACTTAATTTTGAAGGATTTTGAATTGGGTTATTTTTTGTCAATGAATTATGGTTGGTGGACTTAATATACAATTTCTATAATTGTTAAATTTATTATGTTCATGAAAATTTTATAATTTCTATATTTCATTAGTAATTAATTTTCTTTTGAAGTTAATGATTAAATTATTAATTTGGGTAAATTATTTAATGACAGTATTGTGAAAATTTGGGACTCGGGAACAATTAAATGTAAAGTTACTTATAAGAGATATATATATATATCATAAATTGGGGATAATAATTTGAGAAATTAATTATTCGAAAACGATATCATAAACTGGGATAATTAATGGTGTAGTTAATTATGGGATAATTATATAATGAATTGAGATAATTAATGGTGTGATTAATTATGGGATAGTGATATCTCGAATTGAGATATTTAATCGTGGAATCAATTATGGGATAAAAATATCGTTAATAGAGATGAATAATGGGGGAGTTAATGATGAGATAGTTATATCTTGAAATGAGATAATAAATAGTGGAACTAATTATGGGATAATGATATCTTGATTTGAGATAGTAAATGGTGGAATTAATTATGAGATAATGATATCTAAAATTGAGTTAAATAATGGTAGTGTTAATTATGTGATAATTATATCTTGAATTGAGATAAATAATTGTGGAATTAATTATTTCATATAGATATCATGAATCGGGGGCCATTAATGGTGGAATTAATACTGTGATATAGATATCATGAATTGAGATAATTATCGATGAGATTAGTTAGGTTATATAAATATCATAAATTTAGATAATTAATGGGGGACTTTATAATTTTTATAGATATCTTTAATGATGATAATTAATGTTTGAATTAATTATGGGATAATGATATCTTGAATTGAGATAATTAATAGTGGAATTAATTATGTGGTATATACAACGTGAATTGATATAATTAATGGTGGAATTAATTATATAGTTTAGATCTACTGAATGGAGATAATTAGTGGTGACATTAATTATTGGATAATGATATATTGAATTAATATAATTAATGGGGGAATTAATTATGAGATATTGATATATTGAATTCATAAAATTAATGGTTAAATTAATTATTGGGATAATGAATTGATTATGTTAAAATATTTAATCCACATATTAATTGGGGCTAAGGAATTGGTTGAGTTTGAATAATTATATGATTAATTAATTAGGAATATTGTTATTTTCATTTAAATTAATTAATTGAAAAATTAATTATGGGGATTTTGGTATTTTGAATGAGATTAATTAATTGTGTAATTAATTAATATAATTGGATGAGATTAATTAATTATAGAATTAGTTAACACAATTTATTTATTAATTAATTGGTGAATTAATTAAAAGAACAAAAAGTGATTAATTAACTGTGGAATAAATGAATGGGATTAATGGGAATATTTAGTTGAAAAATTAATTAATCAAATTAATGTGATTATTTAATTGATGAATTATATAATGGGATGGATGGGATAAATTAACTGATGAAATTATTAAAGGAACTAATATGATTAGTTAATTGTTTAACTCAATAATGGGATTAATGTGATTGATAAATATTTAAATTAATTAATAGATGTAACTTTATTATTTAATTATAGAATTAAATAATGGATTAAATGCGATTAATTAATTCATGAATTATTTAATTGAAGAAATGTGATTACATAATTGGGAATGAAATAATGGAATTCACATGGACAATAAATTGGATAATTAATTATTGGGATTTAATGTGATTAATTAATTTTGAAATAATTAATGCAATTGACGTGAACAATTAATTGGTGATTTAACTGAAGGGGATTGAATGTGAATAATTAATTGTGGGATTAATTAATGGATTTGCTGTTATTAATTTATTATTAAATTAATAAATATTATTAATGTGAATAGTTAAAGGATGAATTCAATATGTGAATTCATGCGATTAGTTAATTATTTATTTAAATATATTAATTAATGTGATTAATTAATTTTCTAATAAATTAATGTTACAGATGTGATTAGTTAGTTGTTGAAGAAATATATATAATTTTTTGTATTTATCGAATAGTGAATTTGTAATGTAATTGGTGTTGGTAATTAATTTTTTAATTAATTATAGGTTGATGAATGGTAACATGGTCCTTTGAATGTGATGTTATGAATGGTAACATTATCATTCAGTTGTAAATCATGAATGGTAACATGGATATTTAGCCATGTATTACTAATGGTATCCTGGTCATTCAATTGTTTGTTATTAAATGGTTAATGGTAAGATGAAAATTTGTCCATGTATCGAGAATGGAAACATTGACATTCAAATGTGATTCCCCTTTAGGATATATCGGAATTCAACAATGTCTGATGCATGTATTGTGGTTCAGGTGTCCTCAGGATCTCGAGGGGTTTATGTGGATAAATAGAGAATAATTTATACTATGATATATTTTTAATTTATTGATTGTACTAATTTATTTACCAAAATGCATACAGTATTATTAATTGATTAGTTTTAGACACCGTTGTTGGAGGCCTACTGGGTTGTACTCACACCCTACTTGTGGATCATGATCAGTACCAGAATAGACTATTTTATTGTAGGTAGGTTAAGGGAAAAGTTCCCGTGTTAGATTGTTGAGTTTTTAATGGGGCATGGATTGTGGAACAAGATGTGCTTCTAGACCTTTTTGGGAGTCTTCAATGTCTTTATTTTCAGCTTTCATTTCAAACACTTGACATTAATATTAGCACGTCATGTTTTCCACATTATTTGTTTATTTTATTTGTTGAATTGATTATCTTGAGATATTGTTATTGGTTATATGTTATACTATTAATATTTATTATTTTTGTTGGAGTATTACTCTGATTAAAGAGGGTATAGTGTCCCCATGATCAATAATGGACCCTCACTGATAGTCTACAACTATTGTAAGATGGGGAGGTGCGCTTGAGGTCATGTGACCAACTTGTTTGGAGTACCAGTGTGTGGCACCCGGGATGAGACATTATAGTTCATTATATTTATGAAGAATAAAAATAAATAACTTCTAATCATTATAAAACATTAAATTTTGAGACCAGGTTTCATACTATTAAGGCATTGAAATATTCTTGTATCTATTTCCAAAGCTTGGTGCTGGGACAATGTGTGATTCTAAGTCATTGTGTGTCAAGATTTAATTTTATAAAAAATCATGAATATATTTTATACTATGTGCACAAAATTAATTAAATAAAATTGGATAATATGTAAAAAAGAAGGTCGGATATGAAATCCAATACCACAGTCATGTCTAGAATGTGATGTTTACCTTAGGCATGACCTAAAACAGGTCGGTGTATGGAATTCATAAATCTCACCTGTTGGAAGTATGATCACTGTATCAAATTAACTTATTTTTTATTTATCCTAAATGAATTTCTATATGAATATAACTATTGGGAATTATCTACATTCAGCCACATAAACCCTAAGAGGATTATAGTCCTTCACTTCCTACTCCCATTGGAAAATCATCGCGGACGATGATGAAACTATATATTGGAGAATATTGGGGTGTAGGGATCGTAACGACATCCTTTGATCATTGAAAAAAACTATTTGAGCGATAATGATCCAATGTCCATGTAGGAATCATAAATTTATTTTTTACTCCATTTTTCATTAAATTGATTTAGAATATATGTCCCTTTTCTTGATATGCACCAATTATGGCATGATCAGGGCCTGTGAAACGATTACTTAGGATATATAATTGTTTTCTATCCATAAATATCTTTGTTTTTGTTCATTTGTTAGGAAAACATAGAAATTAACATTTACACATTTCGTGTGCTTCCTTTCTCCCTAATTGGTTCATGTTCATCATCGATAGGACCCTACTGTCCCAGTATGACATTAACAAGTAGAACCATGCCTAGTGAGACCCCTAGAATCACGATGGATTCGTGAATGTGGAATAAAAATAATAATAGAGCATACATTGGATATTTTTCTTATTATGGATGATTGTTTTTATGTTCAGTGATTGAAAAATTTAAGTTTAATCGATCCGAGTTGTGAGGTTCAGGCATGTTCCAATAGAATAAAACCAGATTTACATTTCTAGACATTGTAGGGACATAATCAATCTGTCAATGCTAAATAATCAAAAATCGAGTGAAAAAATTCATAATAAATGTAAATATAGAACATATAATGGATATATAAATAAAAAACTCTAAATTATATGTCGTGTTTTTCAACGAATACACAACATGTCAAGCCTTGTTGCGGGGTTGGGTTATGGAAATCTATAAGGATGGAATGGTGTGTATACCCCTTTCATGTCAGGTACCATATCCTAAGGTGGAAGACATGTGTGTTGAAGAACATGGGAGGGACCCCATGTGGGAGTATATGAATAGGAATATGACTATGTACCAAGGTACATAGACATAGGGTAATGTACACAAACATGGGGTAAAGTACATGGACACTGGGTGGATATGTGATCATAGCCAAGAACATAGTAATTATCCCTAGTGGAATGGGAATTCCTTGTATATCCTTCACAAACTATGTACTCTTACAAGGACTTAGATTATTCTACATCTTGGGAAACAACCATGTGAAAAAGTGGGACCACATGTTGTGTGTGTCCCCTCATACATCATGCAACCCCTAGTTACTTTTTGGAGGACCATCAATCTTCTATATATCCTTTGTTTGGACTCATATTTTGGCTCTTGAGTATCATTTCTTATATTTTCATCCTGGTGGAATTTTATGGTTCTATCTATTGTGACTTTTGAGACATGATCTGAAATGTATGGAGCATAAAATTTATTAAGGAGATGCCTGATCATTGTATTGATCTTGTCAGATAACCATAGTATACTAATAAATTGGAACCCCAAATCGGCTAGGGAATGGGTCATCTACCATACCTAGTGAAACCACATATCAGATAAGGCATGTGTCTTGGATGAACAGAGTTGAACCACCTATCATAGTAGGTCACGATTCTCCATCAAATGATGTGGAATCCCCTATCATCATGGATGCAGGTCCTTTACTGTACCGTGTGGAACCCCCTATCAGAGTAGGCATGGGTCTTCAATGGAAATAGGGGAACCCCACTATTAGATATGGTTCGGTTCCTTGTGACACTAGAGAATAACTTCAGGATGCATCAGGTACTACTTCCTCTACATATACTTACTATGTGGAACCCCCTGATGCACTTGGGAGTAGGTCCACTACATAGTGTGTGTTCTCCCTGGACTTTGCGGCATAGTGGAGAGGTATGGGACTATACAAAATTACTTCTGGGGAGAATATTGAGATGTTGGGAATTATTGATGTACTTTTTAATTAATTGGATACTCCCCCCAAAGGATTATATGAGATGAACATCCCCTTACTATCTCTTTTAGGATTCTTTTTAATGAGTATAAGTATATTTTTATTTTTATCCAAATCGTTCAATTTGATTATTCTCTTTCCATCCATTGTAAAGATGTGCGGGATATACCACACGATTTCATTGTTTAACGTTTTGTGGTTTCCTGAGTCTAACCTCCTACTATAGGTGGAAAACACTCAACTTGTAGTTTATATACACATCGTGTTGTGTCCCTATTATTTAGATGTGGTTAATCTCTCTTGTTTTGAGTTGAGATATTAAATTTCACTACATTCCTCATTAATATTTCCATATATAGTCTTTCAATTCATATTTAATCTTTTAATTATCCCACTATAGATTGGGGTGTCCAAATGGGTATGAATATACTCACTAATGAATGTGATTTTCTTTCACATGTCTTATCATATGAAGATGATATAAAGTTCGGTAATGACATTAGAATCACTTAGGTATACATGGTTATATGGACTCTTTATAATGGTCATATATTAGAGATTACGAGGTGGGATCTCTCATTAGTTTAATTTATTTTTTTTAGGTTGGGATATATTTCTGGTTAGGTGTGTATTTCCTCCTTTGATTTTCTATTTATACTACCATACTCTTATACTATCTAGAGGTTTCACATTAATGGTTTTTTCTCTAGTGTTTATCATCTTTCATATTAATTCTAATTCACTTCGGAATCATGATGGTATTCTATGTGTAGTTACATAGGTAAAGACCACCCAATTTTAGTAATGCCTTTGGTAATGGTATGTAGCCCCTGGTATATTGAGGTAGGATTGGGGTAGTTCCAACTCAAGCCTTGGCTTGGGTCAGGTCGGGTTTGATTGGTATCAAAGGGGGTTTGATCAATGGGATGGTTTTTTGTACCCCTATGATGAGTATTTTGTTGGGATTAAGTAATGATTTTCAATGTACCTTGAGTGTGGCTGTCAACCCAGGGAATATGGTGATTTTCTAGGAAGACAACGTAACCATTTAGCATGAACATGACTATCTACTTTTTCAATTCAACGTATTAACATTTTGGTTGCTTCGATCAATGATACTTGAATCATCCAATTATTTATATATTTATATTCTTATCCAACTGTGGTATGTCTTGATTAAATTTCAAGATGTTTCTACGAAGAAAACCATCTAGGATACCAATTTTAGATCATGAAGAATATCTGATGAGCAATGAGGCCTCCATTCAGGGATAATCCCATGAGATTCTTCCTCTAGGTTGGTACATATATGGATATTGACCTATCGATCATCATATCATCAATACTAAGCAGGATAATGATCTGTCAAGGATTTTTTTGCTCTGTGATTTCTAGTTCTAAAGGCCTATAAGGTGTTGAGGAGATATAGATCCACAAGATGCAGAGTATTGGAAATAGTAAGGGTTCTGTGTCTTCAGGATCATCCAGACATCGATGGATCATCTGGTTTCACTAACATCAAGCCTTTTAATTATGGTAGATGGGCTCTTGTGGAGTCCTGTTACATATATACACGATGAGTTGACACTCTCATGGCCCGACTTCTAGAAATAGTTTACCGAGGAGTAATACACATCCTATTTTTTCATAGTTTATATATATAAGCACATTAAGATTCAGTAGGTATTGATGACTGTTAATGAGTATATAATTAAGCTAATTTTTATTACATTGTACTCACTTTACATTGTTTGATATCACTAATTATGTATCTGAGCCAACATAGTACCTTTTTACATAACCACCTATATCAAGGTGATGTACAAGGATCTTGTGATATAGATTTTTATATTAGATAGACATTGGATAGTTTGGGCTTGTATAGGGTGGTCTAGGATTGAGTCATTTTCAGCAGTTATCATAGGCAAGTTGACAATATCTCGACCCAGGTTACCACCCAATGATTTTACTGAGAAAATTGGTTATGATAAGTGTAGAGGTCAAGGGACTCTGAGAGAGGTGTATTTCTATTTTTTTATAGGTGCGGTCACATGGAATGAGAATCCCAAACTAGATGTGATGAGCAATGCATGCAGATAGCTGACAGACCACCACAACATAGGGAATGTTGTGATTAGCGATCTCACAATTGAGGGAAGGGTGGTCCCTAGGTAGGAAAACCAAGAATAGGATAAGGATGAGATATTTTTGTTGGATTAACATATATTTTCCTTTCTCCAACCCCACTATGTGGCCCAATCTAGGATCAGGGAGCTGGTAGTTGGGGCCAAAGATAGTTGTAGTCTTTGGTGTTTTGTGACCCTCTAGTGCATGATATTATCAGAGGTTTGGTTCTTAGGTTTTATAATATTGATTAAGTATTATTATAAATACTTTCTAATCATTCCTTCATCCCTATACATTTGGTGTATGTGGTGGAGATCCCATTTGAAGCTCTAGTAGAACAACATTGTATTGAGAGGAAATGATTTTCCCAAATCATTTATTTTTTAGAAGTGAAGGATATATCTTCGTGTATAATGGTTCAAAAAGGAAATTTTTGTCATCAAATGGAACATTATTCCATCATATTGGGTGTAGATTTTTTGTATATGGTTTGGGGATTGATTGAATTCCACTACAGATGACTCAGATGCCTATGCATGAATGTTACAAGACTTTCATTTTTAATCGAGAGAGATCTCATGGAGGGATGACAAGCTTCTACTAGTTTGAGTCTGAAACCCATCACCCATTGGTTGGAGAGTATATCCCTTGGTGTATAAGACTCTTCATTCATCTGGATTCCTTTGATTTTGGAGGATTATATAGACATCTTCCCCAAGGACGTGCTGGGACAACCTATGAAGTTGGAGATGTAGTTTGGCATCCTCTTATATCCTAGGACTACACTAATATCTTCTATATCATATATAGAGGACCCTATTGAGTTTTGGGAGATGAATTTTCAGTTATAGGACCTTCGAGAGAAGGGTTTCATCAGAAACAATGTGTCCCTTGGGGTACCTCTATTGTTGTTTGTGAAAAATTTGGATGGTTGAGTTTGTGTTTTCACGGATTATCATATTCTAATCTAGGATACGATAAAGAACAAGTACCTATATTCAAGGAATGATGACCTCTTTGACCAATTATGCGGCATGATAAGGTTCTTGAATATTGATCACTAGTCAGGCTACCTAGTAATTGAGGGTTTACATGGATGATATTCCAAATATAGAAAATCTAATTTCACTACGAACAGTATGAGTTATAGGTGATGATATTTGGTGTGATGATTTTCCATAATGTATTTATAGATTTGAAATAATTTGCCATCCATCCATAATTTTCCCAATATTTGGTTTTCTTCATCGATGAAATACTCATCTACTCTATATCAGAGGAGCTGCATGAAGATCACTTAATTATGTTTCTAGATTTTCTTCGAGAGCACTATCGTTATGAAAAAACTCTCCAATATCCAGTTCTAGATTCATGTGATTTACATTATAAATAAATTCTTTTATATGAAAGGTTTATCCATGTAACCAGTGAATATTGATAGAGTACGTACTTGGGAGACACATAATATGGTGTGAGAGGTGTAGATATTCCTTGGTTTGGTGGGGTACTACATGAGGTTTCAGAAATGCTTATTCAAATTTATGACACCTTTGACCACCATGAAACTGATGGGGAAGTAATTTAAATGGTTTGAGTTATTCTATAGTGAATTCTAAGAGTTTTGGGTGAGGTTCATGAGTGATCCTTTGTTCTGTATACTATAGGATGGCATATAGTACATAGTGTATTGAGATTCCTCATGAGCTGGGCTGAGCTACACGTTGATGCACTGACCACAATTTATTTCATATGGGTCAAGAGAGTTAAGAACCCATAAGAATAACTACATGAATTTAAACCTAGATCTATAAATGGTAGTATTTTATATAGGGGTGTGGAGTCACTATCTTTTGGGGGAGTGGTATCAAGATTAATCAGACCATTAGAGTCACAAGAACTTCATCCCGTAAAAAGACTTGAACTTGTGACAACATCGCTGGATGGTGTTTCTGGTGTATTATGAATTAAAAAATGTCTATACTCTGTGGAAGGGGAACATATTAGTATATTAACTTATAAGGAATCCCTAGGATTAAATGCTTCATGAGGATTTAGAGTAGTTGGATTCCTTGTAGATGATACCAGTGAAGTAGGATGGTACATCTTTTCTACAGTCGATTTTGTTGACTCCATCTCTACTCAAGAATTTGAGAGATTCCTATATAAAAGATATATAATTTGGGGTCTTATGTTAGAATGTATCCATGGTAGATTCTCTAGATGGATATTCTGAATGATTGAATCATGCCGTATTTCTCTAGGGATGGATGGTGGTTCTTGTCATGATGTAGAAGGAGATGATGTGCGAGTTCCCTAATTCTAACATATTTATACATATTGGTGTGGGAATGATGTATAGATACATTAAGAGGATGTTTTTTAGGTCCATCAGGATACATATCATAGCTATGTTTGTCTCTCGGTGACTCATATGGAAGTTGGTAAAGGCTGAGCACCATGTTCTTACATGTTTGTTTTATTCCCTTGAGATCATGGAGTGGTAGTGGGACAACATAACAATGGAATGTTTTATTGGGATTCCTTACACATATACCGTCCATGAATCCATTTGGGTGATATTGGACCGAATCATGAAGATGGAGCACTTTCTTTCTATCACAGAGTAGATTTTGGCCGAGAATGTGGGGTAGTAAGATGTACAATAGATTTTTTAGCTTTATGGGGTTCCCTCAAAGATAAAGGATCTAATAGGTGGGGTTAGGGTGGTCCATAGGGAGGCAGTGCTGGAATTGGAGAAGAAGTATGTATGGGTGGTGTATGAAACTATAATATCCTTCCACCACCACCACCATCACCACGTGGCAACCCATGTCAGGCTTAGAGATTTGGTGGTTGGGGTCACGTATAGCTGAAGGCTTTGGACTCTAATGAATGTGCATTAAATGAGATGATCAGAGCTACAATTTGTGTGTTTTATACTATTGATTTAGTGTTATTATAAATATTTTCAAATATTTTATTAATATCTATACTCCTAGTTTGAGATTAGGATATCCCATGTTAGTTTCAAGCCCATTATCTTTTCCATGAGGTTCCTAAAGAGAACACATATTCCATATCATTTATCTATCAAAAGTGTGAACTATTGTATGATGAAGATAAAATCATGTAGAAAATTTTGGTAAAAAACATTCTACACTATTAACTATTCTTTGGTATGGATTTTCTATCTACGGTTCGTGCCTATACAAACTATCACTGAAGACGACTCAGATGCCTACACGATAATGGGAAGAGATTTTCATTTTCTATTTAGATAGACCTCATGGCAGGGCAAGTGGTTTCTTTGAAAAGGAGGATGAAACCCATCACACATTGGTTTCAGAGTATATCCCTTGATATATAAGTATCTTTATTCTTCTAGATTCCTTTAGTCATGTGGGATTATATAAACATCTCTCCAATAGAAATTATTAGACTACCTATTAGGTTAAAGATGAATTTTTCCATCTGCCTGCATCTAAAGTCCACACCATTATCTTCAATAGCATACTAAATGTCTCATGATGTTGAAAAATCATTGTGTGAACTATCCTGGTGTTGGAGGATATGCTAAGGCTTTGCATGAAAACCTTCATTTGGGGCTGGAAGAATCACTTTCCCTTAGTAGAGTTTGTGTATAACAATGGCTACCACTGTAACATAATTTTAATCCTTTTGAGGACCTAGATGTATGACCTTTTAGGTTTCCCTTTTAGTATATATAGATTGTCAAGACAAATATTTTAGTTCTGGAGTTGGTGAAGAAAATGATAGAGAAGGTCTATGTCATCCGTGAGTTGATGAGGAAAACCCGGAGAAGGAAAAAATTTATTACAGATCTTAATCATAGAACCTTGTATATTGAGTATGGAGAAAACATTTTCACGAGAGTCTCCAATTGATAAGGATTATTAAGGTTCAATTGGGGATTCAATCTGTCCTTGTGGTTCAAAGAGCCAATTGAGAGAATGTAGAGGTTTTTATGGTTTCTAACTGGATCTCCCTACCCCCATAGCTGGAGCGAATGCATGATGTATTCCACGTGTCATAGATAAAGAGGTATGTGAATGACCATAGAGATATCATAGATCATGGATAAAAGAAAATTTAGGATGGATTCACCTTTTTGTATCACTCGAAGGTTATTGAGGGTTGTCAAGATAGGACCCTGTATGGATAAACCATTCCATTGGTTTGCCTATTGCGGTAGCATGGGAATGAAGATGAGAGCTCATGGGAGAGGGAGTACTAAATGCAGGCTTAGTATCTCAATTTTTTTCTAGTTTTTTTATTTTGGGATTTAAATATATAAGGATTTAATGATGTAGAGACTTAGTGTTTTCCTTATGAGACATTGAAATATTTCTATATATATTTACAGAGTTAGGCGTTGAGATAGTTTGTGATCTCAAGGCCTGGTGTGCCTAAAATTAAATTTTTAAAAATTTCAAATATACTTTATATTTCACCCACATTATTTCATTATGGAAAGGGGATAAATCTTAAAATTATTCTTGGATCAGAAATATGTGACCATATTTGACTCTAAAACTCTATTTTTACCATAGTTATGACCTAAAATGGGGTGGCACTTGGCGTTCATATATCACACCTATTGGAGGTATGTTTAGATGATTAAAGTAATAAATTAATTTATTTTATCCTAAATAAATTTATATAATAATATCACAGTATAGAAACCTCCAAGAATAGCCATATAAACCATTAGAGGATTCCAGATATTCTCTTCCTCCTTTCATTGGCTGATCACCTCGAAAGATGAAGAAACTATGGATAAGAGTAGATTGGGAGGCAATGACGCACCAAAATTGTTCAGTCATTTCAGAGTGTGTTATTTTATGTATAATGATCTATTATCTATGTAGGACTCATCAATTCATGGTTCACGTCTTATTTTATTAAATTGATTTAAAATATTGACGAATTTTATTTATATATGCCAATTATAGCTTGTCCATGATCTTGTTAACCGATTAATTGGGTTATTTAATTGTTTTATGACCATGATTTTCCCAATTAATTATTTTTGGAAAATAGTACTATGAAATGTTAATTTAAAAAGTAGTTATTGTGTATTTGTACCAAATTGTTTCACATTAGTTACTAGTAGGACCTCATCATCCTGGTTTGACATTATTTGGTGGTATCGAGCCCGATATGACCCCAATAATTAGGACAAACTCATGAACGAAGAAAAAATTGATTAATAGAGAACATATTTCTCATTGTTGTGGGTTATGGATTTATATTTTCATTATCACACATTGATAAATTGAAGGTAGAAGAATCTGAGGCATGTGGTTCATGTAGAATCAAACCAGAATTTTGTTTTTAGCCACCAGAGGGATGGAATCCCACGGTCGATGCTGGATCCAAAAAAAAGGATGAATTAATGTTTGAAATTAATCATAATGGATATAATTGAGGAACAAAGAATGGATCTCTGAATCTATAAAAATATTAACCACACACCATGTAGTTCGAATAAAACACGACATCCAGGACAAATAGAATCATACCAAAGTTCCCAGACTCGGGGTAACGTACACGGACATGGGGTAATGATCATAGGGACATGGTGGATACACATGGATGACCAATGACACATGTGGGATACTTGGGGGATGGTAAAACCATGTATATCCCTCAAATTCATTGTACATTTATATAGTGTTAGATACATGCACCTCTAGGGACCCGACCAAGTGATGGAGCTAGACCACATGTCACGTGGGTTCCCTCACTTGTCATGTATCCCATGGTTCATTTTGGGAGAAAATTCAGTCTTTCATATCTCATTTTCTTGGAATTGGATTTTTTACCATGATTAGCCTATACTGAGTGTTTTTCATGTAGAACACAAGGATTCATTCCGATGTGGATTTCGTGAATTGATGCAAAGTGTTATGGAAGGCACATATAGAGGCGATGAATAAATTTATAGTGATCCAGAAATATTAGATGATCCTCTATATAGGGTACCCCCTATCATCTTAAGACAGTGTCCTCTACCTTTCCAATTAGAACCCCATGATCGGATAGGGTGTGGGTACTATAAGAAAACATAGGACCCCCCCTGTCACACTAGGGGCATGTCTTGAACCTAATCTTTTGTACACACTATAACATGGTCTTAGGTCCTCTACCATACTGATTGGAACCCCCGAACATGCAGGGTGTCTATCTTTAATTACTAGAGTGGAACCCCCTATTTCAGAAAGGGTAGAGGTCCACCAGACACTAGAGTGGAACCCCCAAATGCATTAGAACAGGGATCCTCTATAGATACATGTAGAGTGAAAGCACCTAACCTAGAAGGGAATGGGTACTATACTTTAATTTTGTCCCCCATTTACTATAAAACAAACTAGAGAGGCTTTGGCCTAAAAATTGTTACATCTACTAAGATGTATGAGATTATGGGCATCATTGTTGGAATTTTGGATCTTTTAGAGAATATTCTTCTAGGGTTATTTTGGGATATGGAAATCCCCTTACTCTCTTATTTAGAAATATTTAAAATGTCTATATATATTTTTCTATATATTCATACATTTGGATTTTCCTAGTCACTCTCCATTAGATGTGAAGATGGATGAGGTATGGAGTGTGCATTCCATGTTCAACTTATCTTGGTCGGATGATTCAACACTACTACTATAAGTGGAAAATAATCAATGTGTAGTTCATCAAAAAACCATATTGAACCCCTTGTGTTCGGAAAAGATTACTATCTCTTCTTTTGGGGTGAGTTGTTCTCTATTATTTATTTCTCTATCCTTCTTGGTATCTACAACCTTTCAATTTATGTTGTATCTCTTACTGCTCCCCATTTATCATATGGGTAAAACTACTATATATGTATTTACTCACACTACCTGGGTTTTTCCCATATGTGTTGTGTCTTATGAAAAATTTGGATAGGTTGGTGGTGACTTCATAGTATCTTATAGATACCTAGTACTTTGGACCATGTATGTTGTTTATTTCATGGAGATCCAGAGCTGGGCTACCTTAGCATTTTACATTCATTTTTTTTCATGTTGGGTCATATTTCAATTTGGGTGTGTATTTTTCCCCAATACATTTCAGTTTATACAACCTTACTCTAGTATTGTCTAATGTTTTTACATGAATGGATGTTTCCCTAGTTTTTTGAATATTTTACTTTACTTCCTCTGTACATATACATCAAGATTGTTGTGTGTCTGTGCATTCAGAAACATAAGAAAAGTTCTCCCCCTGTCCATTCTACCTTCTATGTTAGTCTCCTTACCTTGGCCTATGGAGGAGGTCTTGGGGTATAAACTAGAGCTTTATTTTCGGTTGGTTTGTGACATTAATTTTTGTTTTCATTGATGAAAATGTGTAATTTGTTTAAAAAATCTTATTGAAATTATCATTTCACCTCCAAATATATTTATAAAAATCTAAAAATTAACAAAATATTTTGGAAATGAATTAATTTAAATATTACCCTTTAAACATATAAATGATTATACAATGATCATAATTTTCATGATATTAGGTAATTTTGTAATTATCATATAATTAAAAAAAATCACTTCACATTTGGTTAAGAAGTCAGAAAGTTACTCATTCTGAAAATGAAAAAAATATTCATTTTAATGAAATTTTAAAATGGTTAACATGGATTAATATGAAATTAATTTGTCATAGAATAATATTAATAAACATTGAATATATTTTAAAGAAATAATTATCATGGAAGAGAATGGATTTCTGAACGAAGATAGAATCAAGTTGTTTTTCCTTTGAAAAACTTTTATAAATCATTTTATGTAAAAAGAGGAAGAAAATAGTTATAAAAAAACATCATGATTAAATAGAACATAATTAAATAAATTTTTTTCCATTATAAAAAGAACATATAGTTTCTATTAATTAAAATTCAAGCATAAAAAATCGCGATTAAAATGATATTATGACATAAACCCTCATCACATTTGTAACAATTGAATCATAAACCAAATTAATGAATAAAATGATGTTTAACAAAAAATATAAATTATGGGGGTTCAATGATATAATATATAAATTATATATATACACTAGATTATATAAATAAGGTGCGTACAAGAATATGTGTTTCAAATATGGATTTTTTTAGATAAATTCCTTACCTCGTGCATGAATCATCATGTGTATTCCTTATATTTACTTTATAATAAAATTATGTTAATTATTTAGTTACTGTATAAATTTATAAATTTAATGATTCATTTTATATTATATTTTTTCAATTTTTGTTAAATTACATGACTAATTAATTTCTATGCATATGTTTTGATGATAAATGGATCATAAGTACTAAATCACTCTATTATATTGAATAAGTTCAAAGATATTTTTATTTAATCACACCCAAAAAGGCCGTAATGAAATAATTACCATTTATATAACCTAATTGTATTTTTAAAACTAACTATAAAATATGTTTATGAAAAATGAAATACTTTACAATCATGGAGATTGTACACATGTATGAGTAATGTTTCCCATTTTTCAATGATATTGTCAGAAAAAATGTAAAAGTTATTTTATATTTTAATGGTTATAATTTTATTATAAATATAATATATTTTATTCAAATTTACTAACATATACTATCCTTATGATATGATAATAAAAATGAATCACATCACTTTTTGAGGTAGTAGTCCACTGTAAACATGAACACCATTATCATTTTTACCTTAGATGGAATGATAAAAATGTTTGTCATGTATTAAATATATATATTTATCCTAAATACATTAATATCATATATAAACATAAAATTAATCCTTATTACATTCCATGAAATGATTAAGTGAAAAAATAAATCCCATTTTCAAGTTAGGCGGTAGTCTGCCGTACAAACCAACGAATTTATCATATTCCCTAATGAATTGAACATAAAAGGGGTAATTTATAGTATATTTCTAGAATAATAATTTAAAAATAAATAAAATATATGAATATAAAATAAATATTTTTATCCATCCAGGATATGAAATTACAGAAAATTAATTTATGCAGTTCGCTTGGTTGTAGTCCAACATACACACGATCAACATTTTCATTTTCCATTTGAGGATGGAGGAGATGGATATAGGTCATTCCATTTACATAATAAAAAATTATTATGTGATATATATATATATTATTATATAATCAATTTTTGGTAATATTTCAAGTAGGTGGATTAATAAATAAAACAACACTCTCTTCTAAGAATGATTCCTCTTCTATGGATAACTTTTTAGATTTTCCCCTGAATCCTTTGAGGATAAATTTATGATGAGACCAAAGAATATATGATAGGTAAGGGAAGTAATAAAGTAATTTATTCGGTATTATCTGAAATAATTTTCATTTAATTTGTGAAATGAAGATGAGAGTGGCATCCAATTATAAGTGTGAGATAATACACATTTCAAATTTTTGAAATGAAACAATTACTCGCACACTTTTCACAAGAAAGATGTCTCATAAATTGATTTTTTTTAAAAATTATAAGAGGAATTTATTTAATATGAGAAAATAATAGTAATTAGACAGGATATGCTTCATTTTTAGCACTTATCCGTTTAGTTTAACCCCCATTAAACAAATTTTGAACAAATCCACTTGAATTCATTTTTATTTTTTTCACATATCAATACATTAATAAATTAAGGTAGATTTATAGATAATATAAATTATTACTATTCAGAATATTCAATTAATTTATTAAAATTAATGTTATTGGATTTTTATAATTTAATTTAAAATTAAACACAGAGGTGTGTCGAAAAAAATTCACTGTTTAAAGAAACACATTGTTATCAATCATAAGATGATCATAATATAACTCAATCAAAATTAAAAATAATTAAATGAATGTGAATTAATATATAAGGAAATATAATTTATAAATTTCATATAAAATATTTCTCATTAGGTGTTATTTTATTTAATTAATAAAGAAAAAATTATGTGCTTTTAAATATTTTAAGAAAAAAAATATATTTTTAAGCCTATGTATAATCGGGTTCTAAAATATAATATAAATATTATTTAAATGTAATTATTTCTATTTAATAGTACTAATTAATAAATCTATTAATTTTTATTCACTAATAAATAATAATTATACATTTTAAATAATTTATTTATTTAAAAGAAATGTCAATTTTATAAAAATCATTATTTTCACTATTTACTAAAAATATAATATTTTTCAAAAAATCTTAAAATTTAACCTTATGTTAATATAGATAATATGATTTAAATAAATTAAGTTAATTTTACCAAAAAAATTATTAAATTTCATAAAAATAACTATATTATTTTCTAATTGAATATATTAAAAACTAATTTTTTGAAAAAAATAGAGAATAAAATGTCAAGGCTTAAAGTTGAGTGATTATTTTATAGAATTTATAAATTTAAACTGATTTGGGCGTTTATATACATTTCATAAAGTATTTAATAATATTCATACATTCCAATTTAATGGAATAGTTATAATGGTCTTATTTAAATATTAATAATTAATGATTCATTTAGACTTGGTGTCATGTGTCATATAAGCTATAAAATATAATTTCCTTATTTTAAAATCATAGGGTATTACATGATCATAAATATGAATAAACTAGATGTCACTATTCTTATTCATAAGAAGAAACCATAGATATATTAAAATTATTTTATAACTGTATTAGTGTACATTTTGAATATGGATGTGACATGTACTTTTGAAAAAAATACCACTGTTAAATTCGATATGGTTAAATGAAGACACTAAAATACATTTTAGAGTATATAATGAAGTAATTTATTATATATAAAGAAACTAACAGAATGTTTGAATTTCACAGTGATGATGAAATTATCCTTCTATATTATTCTATGATTAAAACCATAAATTTATACCAAAAAAGTCTTGGAAACATTATTTAGTGAAAAAATATAATAGTTGTTGAAAATGAGATTTTTTTAAACCCAGATAGAGAAATTAAAAAAACCTATGAGAGTATTTCTCATAAAAAACATTCTTTTTATTGACGATAAAACAGATGAGTAATTGTGACATTTAATAGTGGTATATAAGGGATATAGAATACTTATATGAAAGAAAATATGAGGATAATGTGTTTTAGATATAAAAAAACAATCCAAAAATATTTTGGGGAGTAAATCTTTGAAAACAATTTTTTTTCTTACTAGATAGACCTAGCTCAAATAATTTGGATAAATGTCTAATGTAAAATATAATTTTTATCTCTGGTAGAAACAGAAATCAGTAAATAGGCTACTAAGGATGATAAATGATTAAAGGAGATGAATGATGCGATTGAAATAATAGAGAAAAAATCACTTATGGGAAGTTGTTATGCGGCCATAAAATATAAATTTAATTGGGGAAAACATTTTTTACTAAAAAAACTCCATGAATATAGAATGGTCGAAAAATAAGAGGTTACATTTATTATGAAAATGATATTATAAAAATGATGCCACTTATATAGATATGGAATTTTCACTAGTGGGTCAAAAGAAACTATAATAATAATTTCTCTATTTCAATAAAAAATGATTCAAATTATATCTAATGGATGTTAAATCTATATTATCCAATGTAATTCATTAATAGGGGGTCTAAATAGAACATCAATATCCTTTTATTGTTGATTATGACAAAAAATTGTGTTCCAGTAAAATGAGTCTTTATACATAAAAACTGAACTAAAATTATTGTTCTCACTATTAGATTATTACATAAGGAGGGCCAAATTTTGAATAATTGGGATTGATCATAAACTTTACATAAGGATGTAGAATTTTTAAATGATTTTGGTTCCTATTTAATATTACTACATCATCATTGTAGGCTTAAATTATTAATAATAAAAATAGTTTTTAAAACTCTTGGGTTTTGAATTCGATAGGTCTCTAATTGTTGAATTATCTTTCATCCTTGATTTAATGATAATTCCCTTTGAGGTTTGGAAATTTATTTCCCCAAAAAATATGAAACAATTCTTTAAAAATGTTCCAAATGGATTACATGAGTCCAATGAATACTATTACAACCACTGAGGATAAATTTTCAAAGAATGGGGAAACAAAAGAGGGTGATATCACACATGATTAAAATATTATTTTTGGTTTTATTTTATTTATATATGCATGACAAAATATCATATTTTCCACATGATAAGTTTCTATTTATCAATGTTTTATAAAAAATAATTTTATAAATGTGAGAAAAAATATTTGATATATAATCCATAAAATTAAATTTGTGATATTTAATTATAGAATATAATGGGAGTGACTCATGGGATTTAATAATGGAAATTGATATTGTTTCTTATATAACACAAAATATTCTTCAATTGGTTCTTTTTTATTTTGGAAACTCTTTTATTTTTTTCATTGAAGAAACTATCATTGTATATTTGTAAGAATAATAATAGGTAAATATGTAGTATCCACTAAATTTTATAGAAATTTTATATGTATGAGAAAAAATATTGAATAAATTATGTTGTTTAAAAACTTTTACCATAAACAACCCTTAATTATGTGATTTAAAATAAGGGTTTAAATATCTAACATTTCATGTGTCTTTTTTAGAGTTTTATATAATTAGGTAAAATATGACACAGATAGTTGTAATTTTCTACATAGGTTCCATTTTCCCACAAACCAAGATCTTCATAAATTTAAAATTCCTTCATTCAATGTAACTACCATATTTAGAACTATCACTTTATTAATTTTTATACACAAACTTAAGTCATAGAGAAAAAATTTAAAACATGTGATGTGAATAAAAAATAATAGTAAGTGTGATAAAATAAATTAAAATCATCACTCCATTTTTAAACCTAAAAAATCCAGAATAATTATTTCTTTTTTTTTATAATAAACATTTACCCACAAATATTTTTCTACATTTATATGTAATAAACATGATTTATTAATAGTTTTCATGACTCATTTCATATAAAATAATAAAGGTAAAATAATAATAATAACGGTTTATTTAGGTACATGAATACTTATGTGTCCAATTCCTCGAAAACAATCCTTTCACCTTTATAGAAAAGGTTATAAAATTTTCATAAAGAAATAATAACATATGATTCCCTTATGAAATAAAATTATTTACTCAATAATCAATTTCAATAATATTATATAGGTTACTTGGTATATTATCCTTATATTTATCATTACATTCACCCTTATACTGGTATCTCATAACAAGATAATTCCTATAACTATTTAGAGTAACTTGTCACCGGAAAACCTTTTCACCATAACCAATGCTGTGCACAAATATATCTAGCTCAAGCATCATTAGATCTATTTCTCTCTCACCTGTAATTTATATAATATTTAAAAGAACCCTATCCTTAAAAAATCAAATATCATGAACATTAATCATAAAAAATTGAAAATAACACATTCAGTTATCTCATAAAGAAGAGAAAAAGACTTAGTTTCCTTAAAAAATATTCTAAAACTAAAAATTCGAAAAATATTGAGAGAAAGATTCTTATTTACAATTAATGAGGAATATTTTTAAAGAATATTGATAACTACAAATTTATATAAATATAGAGAAAAAATCATATCAGTCCTAGATATTACATCATTTTTATGAATATCTCATACATTATTCACACACATTTTAGAGGAACAAAATATCTTTGTGTCTTTGAAAAAATGTGAACAAAAATAAACTGTCCATAGGTAAACACAATCATCTCCCACTATGATATTCATTATTATCACACACTTTAGACATATCATACATAATTATTTTCTTCATAACATAGAAAAAAGAAACCTAATAAAGGGTGATCTATGATACTCTGTAATGGTAAACAAAGAAGACATGTAAGCATAAAATTAACATATATGTTTGATAAGATTAAAATAACAGTTGAAAACCATACCATGTATATCAATGATCATAATCTTGAGTAATGTAATAAATATTGGATGGTCATAAGACATGAATCATAAGGGAATCAATGAACATGATCTATAAGAATATAACATTGGCATAAGAAATATATTTTTGTAATACACATAGGATTAAAAATTGTTTTCATATAAGATAAGGATAATTTACAATACTTTCATAGTGGAATGGTTTCACTCCCAAAAACTACATAGTAGTCAGGTTCCCTCCCAAGACCATCATCGTTGTTAAAGTCTCTTTCTGAACTATGTACACTCCCTATTCGTGTCATGTCTATATCATGATCTATATATTCTTACCCATTGCATTAGAGGAAGACATAGGTTCCACCAAACACCCAATGAAAATAAAACATATGAATTTTACAATATCACATAATTTTTATCATATCATAAACTATTAAAAGGGATAATATTTATAACGATTTCTATATATATAAACCTGGGGAAAAGTGACATGTTTCATAATCATTTACTCGTTTCATCTTATCATAAACCATGGAAAAACAAGTGGGTTTTATAATAATTTTTTCATGGTATAACACATGGATAATATAAAGGTGTCATAAACATTAGGACATCATAAATAGAAACAATTCAGAGAAGGAAGAAGAAGAATATATTTGGATTATATCCCAAATAAGGTGAAGGTTACATCAATGGATGTCATCGAAGATAAAAATGGTTTTAATCTATCATTTAAAACATATATTCATTAAAATGACCATTTTTGGAATTCTATTTTAAATTATAACTAATTTTTACAATTTTTTTCATTGAAAATAGACATGAAAACTAATTACAAAAATATTACAAAATGATTTAAAATATTTCATATAGAATATTCCCTTTTTTCATTAAATTTATTTAGAAACATAAAATATTTTAAATATAGTATCATTAAAAAATAACCTTGAAAACATATATTTGAGGCTTAAAAAAACTATTTGTAATGGTGGTGAATATTTTTATTCATTTAATACAAGTTAATAAAAATATTACATTCCCATTTCTGGTTAAAAAAATGAGAACTATTTGAAAAAAATAAATGTATATTCTTTTTAAATAATTTTAGAAAAAATTAAAATATGGAAAAAAAATTCTTATAAAAATTATAGAAGAATAACAAGTCCATGTCAAAGCATTTTTAGAAAAAATGGTTTTTTTATGAAAATGGATTTCTGACCCAAGAGAGAAATACAATCAAATCACATTAGTAAAATTCTCAATTTTTCAATGTACCAAAGACTGTAATATTAGTTATGTGATATTAAAATATCATGAGTAACCATAGGATAATAAAATTCATTTATTTCATGTGATTTGGATCATTGGATTTTATTATCGAAAATATATTTATAAATAATCTCGATAAATAGTGACATTGTTACATAAAATCATTTCCACTTGGGTAACATTGAATTGTGTTCCACCAAAATTAATAACATAAAATGTTTCTAAAAATATAATTATGATAAATACACTAATGATATTACATGTCAATTGTTTTTTATATAGTCATTTTGAATGAATATAGGTTCATAACATAACATACATATCAATAAAAGAAAATTACTGTAAAAATCCCCTACCTTAAGTCCCCACTTACCTCATGCACGTTCAAAACACTTTTATAGTAAATATATGATTCTTATATATATATTTTTGAAAATTAATTATTTATATCTTACCATATATAATTTTATTATGACCCCTTATTACCTGTTTATTAAAAATTTCATGTTAATGTTTTGTTTTAGGTTATAACCATTTTTATACTTCATATATGTTTTGATTTGTTATTTTATCCACTTATATTATCCATGGATACATAATATCTATAATTTTATGAATTATATAAATTATATATATATTTACTAGATATATATTTTGACTAATCTATAAAATTTATCAATATAAATTATATGCATTATTAATGAAGGTGGAAGGTCTTTTGTTCGCACGAATGTTATATCAATTTTCTTTCAGACTGAAGAATATAAATTTAAATCATATATTAAAAATAAATTATAATTTTTTATGTATTATAATTCATATATGTTCTTTAAAACCATCCTTAATACATTACATGTGAAGTATGAATGTATCACATCACTTTGGGATGCAGTAGTCCATACACATTTACGACGTTATCATATTCCCTTAAAATAAAAACCATGATAGAATATATGATAAAATAATTTCATAAGTATAATAATATCATTAAAATAATATATAAATAATTAAACCATATTTATGTTCAACTTTTTGAGGTGGTAATGTAAATACTGAATGTCATAGGTTAGTGATACGGTAGTCCTCCATACAAAAAATGACGACTCTATAACTCATTTGATTGAAGTGGATATAGTTGTACATTAAGTATTAGAATATAAACATATCATTATATGGAATATACTGAGTTTTTTATGTCATTAGGAAATAATAATTATTTAATGATATTGAGGAAGAAATAATAAAAAATCATTATTGATGAACGTTACCACATCTTTTGGTATGCTTCTTAGGATTTCACCAAAAGCATTCCGAGGATGTATATTTCTAAAAAATAATACATATAATATGAGAGTAAGGGATTTGGGAACTGAATTGGGATGGTATTTTTTAAACCAATGGGATTTGAAGGCTTGAAAATGAGAGTATAAGGGGGGCTTTTAATATGTGAGGTTAGGACCACCATTGCAATATTTTGAAAGAAATAATTCCACCCATGTTTTTTTGTCATGGTAAAATGCAACAATAATAGACCAATCTATATAATAGAATATAAAAGTTCGGAGTATGTCCATAAAATGAGTTTTCAGCATGTTTGGGACATTTTTTAACACTTATCAATTTAGTTTAACCCCTAGTAAACCCATTTTTAAGATAATCAGAGTGAATAATTTTTTCTGTTTTTACTATTATTTTTTATAAAAATTTATGTTTAAGATATTAGATAATATAAATAATTTCAATTAAAATTATTTATTAAATTTTTTTAAATTTAATTCACATATTTTTCTAAATTTAATTTAAAATTAATCCCATATAAGCAACGTGAAATCGAGTTTTTTGAAGAGGTAATATACAAATGATTAAAAAAATTTATATCAAAATTCAATATGTAATTTATTATAGTAAACTAAATTTTATTTATAGATTTATAAATTAACTAATTTTATTTTAAAAAATAAAATAAAATAAAATATAATAAATAAATAATAGGAAAATGCAGTATTAAAATAAAATCATTCCTTTTCACTATTCATAAAAAATGATACTATTTCGAAAAGTCCCAAAAATTCACAATATCAAAATTTTGAAATGATCATTATAAAATGAATTTTATTTTATGAAATTAAATTCTTAAAAGAGTTATTTTTTTTATTAATGTTCATAAGAATAAATAAAAAACATTTTTCTGAAAATATTATTTTCAAAACATATAATGAATTTAATGAAAATTAATTAATTTTTTATCTATATGTATTTTTATATAAAAACAATCCTAAATAATATTAAATATTTTTTATTAATAATTATCCTTATAAGATCAATGTATAGTTTATAATAGTCATGTTTGAATGACTAGATTAATAATATATCATAGTTTTATAAAACATTGTGTCATATGTAATATAAAGTAATCCAATGCTTCATATAACACATGATTATCTTTTGGTTGTGTTTAATTAAAGAATAAAATAGTTTTATATGTACTAAAATAGTTTTATATGTACTAAAATCTCTCTATGGATGATAAACTATTTTGAAGCTCAACTCTGCAATAAGAGATTGATAAATATTTCTCCATGAAATTTAGGATATCCTTATATCCTAATAAGACATAATGCAATGTTGCACTCCATTAAACCTTCCTAATTATTTAATGTATATCTGGGAAACCCGATAAAGATAGAAGTCTTATTTAATAGCAATGAGGTGTGAAAAATTTGTAAAATGATTAAATACAACTGATATAAAATTACTCCCATTATATGTTTGTGGGAGTCCAATGAAAAAATCTATGGTGGTGTTTTCTTGTTTTCATTCTATTATAGGTAATGGATGTAAGATCCCCTTATAATTTTTTTCTTTCAGCCATTACTTGTTGACATAATGAGTACTATGATTAAATATTTTTCATATATATCTTCATTAAATCAATAAGAAATAATCGTTTCAAATGTTTTTACATCTTTGTACTTTCTAGATTAATAGAAAATGATGCACTTTGAGCATCCTCCAACAACTCCATCAAATCTGGTGTGGACAGAACACATACATGGTTCCAGAACCTTATCATTCCATCATGATCGATGTTATTCTTATGAACATTTGGAACCTTATTTTAATCTAAAAATCTTACTTATACACCTTATTAATCATTACATCAATGGATGGTTGAACATTCAATTGAGTATATTATATTTTCCCCTTTAGTATTTATTGATGCACCCTTTTAAATCAAGAAATATTGTGATTTTATGAATCCTCAAAATGGATAATCTAGCATGATCCTTTCTACTTAGAGACTCTCCATCCTTGTTTAATTCCTATAGTGGTAATGTATTGAGCAGTCATAATCTATAATCAAAAATCACTATATTATTTTGAACATATTTAACTTATTATATGTGATCATTTACATTAAATTTTTCCGATCCTTATATATATCATACTTTTCACTATAAATGTATTTCCTACATATATTAAATGAAATAATCACAACATCTAACTCTTATTCATAAGTTGGTTAAAATATCTCATGAATATATTTTACTAATGTATAAGATGTTTCATTCAATATTATAACAACTCCCAACACATTCATAGATTTATCACTATAGATTAAAAACCCTTTTCTACTATAGGGTAATGTAAGAATGGGTGATAAGACTAATATTCTACTCATTTCCTTGATTGATTCCTCACAATCATCTATCCAAATGAACTTAAAATCCCTTCTGAGTTAACATTCTTAGAGTATTAGATAACAATGATCAATTCTTTATAATTTATCACAAATATCCATTTAATTCATGAAGACTACTATTATCATTAACAATGGTTAATTTGGGATAATATTCAAAAGTTTCTATCTGGGATTGATCAAATAATATACCCTCTCATGAGATTATATAATTCAATAATAAATCCTTTCAAAGACAAAATTCACTCTTTGAGATTTTTCAAATTGTCTCTCTGTATTAATGTTCCATTAGTACAATTATTATGTGGTATTCATGCTCTTTTTTTTCTCATTTTTTAGATTAAAATATCAACTCAAAAGACTAATGAAACCTAATCATGGTAATATATAAACACTATATTATTTAAATCCAGAAATATAGTGGGGTCATTAGTAAAACCAAATGGAATTTATATATATTTATAGTGTCCATATCTTGTATGGAATGCTTTCTTAGGGATATCCTTCATATTTACCCTCAATAAATGATATCTAGAACAATGGACAGTTTTAGATGTGTTTTTTCCTCATTGATGTTGATCAAATAGGTCATAAATATGGGGAATAATATATGTCTCCATAATTATAATATTTTTTATCTCCAAACTATCAATGCCGAGTTACACTAAACTATCATTCTTTTAAAAAAAAATGAAATGGTGTACCCCAAGGTAATACACTTGGTTGAATGAATCTGTTTTCAAGTATTTCATATAATTTATTCTTAAATTAAAATAATTCAATTAGAGTAATTATTTAGGGAGTATTTAAAATTTGTGTTTTATCATCTATGAGTTTGTTAGAACAATTACATTAAATACCTAGAGTGGTGGTGAATATGGGTATGACAGATTAAAACAACTACCCCTTTATGTATTGTATTATTATTAAATGAAACCCTATTCTCTCTCTTTCTAATTTAAATGTATGAATAGAATTTAAATCATGCCCAAGACACAACAATTTTACTTGGTTCACCCTATCCAAACTACATCCATGGAGAATAAAATGATTATATGATAATGCAATAAATAAAATAAGGCACACTACCAAAATAAAATTTAGGAAAAATTACATATATACACAAGTTTAATACCATACATGGTTTAGGGTGAGCTCAATACTTTTCCAATGGTCACTCTTTATCTCTCATTATCTGGAACATTTTTTTGAAAAGGATCACTTTCATTATTTACTTTTCTAACAACTCATGGAAGGGATCCTTTCTTCATGGATGGAATCTTATTCCATGGATAACTTCTCCTCCTTAAATGGCTGATGTCCCCCAAAACACCTCTCCTCTATGGACCCATTATCTTTTGTGGTCTACAGTTACCCGTAAAACCATTTCATGATCTTCCTCCACTAACACCATTCATGGAATTTCATTCCCACAAACACTCTCTTTTGAGGAATCCCTCCACGTGATCTCTTTTAGACATCATCAAATTCTTTAGGGAGCAATGATGTTTTCTAATGAAAATATATATTTGTAATTATTGGATTAGTAGTTTTATATTGGAAAATATTTCTCAAAATATTTCTAATTAGATTTCCCCAATGTTGCAATGTGGTAAAGCCTTCAATGCATACTTTTATGAAATGTGGTATGCATAGTGTATTGATCCTCTACGATGGACGATCTATTCCATGAAAAAAATGCTTTATGGGTCCTCAAATCGATACATCCTTTTCTTATTGGTGGCCTATCCCATTAATTACAATCCTTCTACGGATATCAAGCATCATGTCAACTGTTTCTCATTTATGGTCTTTTTTATATCCATTACCATCTGTATTGCACTATTATGCAGAAATACTACCATTTATGATTTCCATCATCATTCAGTATTAGTTTTCTTTTCATTTATTCACAATAATCTAGATTTTTCAATAAATACAATCAACCAAAAATCACCAAGATCATTTAATGAGGTATTTTTTCCTAACACAGTTCTACTTCAAACTCAACTTCTCATTTTGGTAGAAATCTCGTAAACTCTTCAAGAAAGACGTTTAAAATCTCCCACACAATAGGTATATCATCAATTCCGAGTTTCTCCAAAACATATAAGATAATCAACCCTTGTGAATGGAAAATAATACCCACGCAATGTATGTTATCTCTATCATAAGTCCTTACTTATCAAAAAATTGATAGATGGACATGGGTTAATTTAGATTTTCAAACATATCCTACCTTCCTCAACAATTGATGTGAGATTTATATTGTGAAATATAGTCCATCGTATGATAACATAAAATTCAACAAGATGAGGAATGAAAGTATTTGATGGATGCCCAATACCACCATCATAAACCAAATGGGAATCATAATCTTGAGATATGATCATCATTCCCTTAATATTTTTTACTACTAATTATTTATCTATTCATTTGGGTGGAAACATGATACCTTTAGTTAATATTTTGGATCATAAATAATGGGTTGATGTAGATTCATAAATGAAAATTGTAGTTATATAGTTGGTGGTGAGAATACCTTTTACCACATCATTATCACGCCCCTCATTATAAACTATTATCACATGAAATGTCCATTGTTATCTTGGAATAAGAGGATGTTGATTACAATCATCATCATTATCCCTTAGATTAGGTCATTGGTTGGAATAACTCACACACTCCATTAATTTCAATCATTGTAGTTTTTGTGGTGTATTCTATTTATATTTCTCTCTATTCACATCATTATAATACATAATTGCATAAATTCAACAATGACTTGCTTCATGACCTTCCCTTCCACACTTGAAACATTTACTATTACCCTAAGGAATATTTCCACCATTCCTTTTCTAGAACATTGAGTATAAAGTAAATATCATCATTTTCTCACCATGGTTCTTATATTTTATTTGGAATCCCATTAATAATAAATAACCAAAACCTTGAGATATATATATATATATATAAATCAAACCACCATTTCCACCTAGATATTAAATAAAACAATCAATTTATAACTATTTAATTATCTTATGGTTAACATTTTTAAGAATCATACATTTAATCCCCTAAAAAATCAATAATAATTTCTTTTATGTCAGATGAAAAAACCATAAGCATACCTCAAAATTCTTGTTAGTTTTTCGTCATTGGTAGAAACAGATACACTGTCAAATTTCTTAAGCTCAAGAAACTCTTTTTTCATCATCATATAAAGAATACGAGGAATTTAATTATTAAGAAATATGTTATTGAACACCTTCCAATCCGTAGATTCAATTTCACCAGTTTTCATCATATTTTTTTTATAAGAGTCAACTATTGATCTACTTCACCATTAAAATGGTAGACAACCAATATTAATTTTTCATGTTCTAAACACTTTATTATGGAAATTATCTTATTAATGGTTGTGGTTAATTATTCCTAAACTAGAGGAATACAAGACCCATTTTAGGATAGTGGATGTTGCCTCATAAAGGACTCAACAAAATATTTTTCTCACATTTGTTCATTGGGTAGTCCATCATGACTCATATAAAAATAATTATGTTTAAGCATTGCAATGAGATTTTTTAATTTCATCTCCCTTAACATTTAGATGCTCAAGAGAATAATAATTTAATTTTCCATTTCACTAATCATTGGTATGGTTCCATTGAGTTCCATCCATTGACTAAAGCGAAAAATAATTGTTCAAGAAACAAAAATGATGATGGGGAATCACATACTCTCATAAAATCACTTATAGGATGTATAAATCATGACACCCTAGGTTTATCATAGGTCATTCATAACCAGGAAAAATTTAAATTCATCATGATGGTTGGTAAATTGTTTTTGAATTTCCAAATCATATCCCATAGGAGCTTCATACCACTAGTAGAACAATTACCATTTTCTTGCACTATGTGACAATTTAGTCTTGCTCGGTGATCCATTGTCATGTTTTTAGCACAAGGTAAAAATGTTTCAGAGTTGCATCAACTTGTAATATCCATACAAGGATATAGTTACTTGGAAACTAATCACACTTCCTTTACAAAAATTCTCATACATTTTAATATACATTGACTTATCCTTAAACATGTACTTAGACATTTCTTTA
Organism: Viscum album; assembly: GCA_963277665.1. NCBI lineage: Eukaryota > Viridiplantae > Streptophyta > Magnoliopsida > Santalales > Viscaceae > Viscum > Viscum album. Next base: position 1,271,349,642 of record OY728159.1, read on the forward strand.
TGTATCATACTATGGTTTTCTCATTATTGTTTCAAAATGTATACTAAACATATCCTCTAATACAAAAAATTGGTACCTAAAATTATCATACCTAGATATTACATAATTTTTTATATATATTCATTACATTACATAGACAAATGCCTGAGGACCATAATAATTTAGTGTATTTGAAAGTATGGGATGATAAACGAATGGTCTATAGGTAAAATATATCATCTTCGATTATAATCATAAAAAGTTTCAACCCCATTATACATATCATATGTAATTAATTTCATCATAAATTAAGGAAAAAAACATATGAAAGTGTGATCTAATATGATCAAAAAAGGTAAACCTGGGAGATTTATAAGAGTTAAATGAACTTAATTATATGATAAATGAGAATAATATTTGAAAATGTTACCATTCATATCAATGATCGTAATCTTGAGTCATAGAATAAGGATTTTATGTTCATTAGAAATGAACCATAAGGTAATAAAAGAAAAAAGTACATGAGAGAATATAATTGGAATAAGATATATATTTATAGCATACATATAATAACATAAAATGATTTACATACTAGTAATGTATCATTTATAAGGATATAATTTTTGAATGGGATCACTTCTGAAACCATCATAGTATTTATTATTCACTCCCAATACCATCATAAAAGAAAAAACCACCTACTAAACTGGTTTCAGTCCACACTCTAGTCCTATATATATCATGAGATATTAATTTTTACCCAATGAATAAAAGTGAGATATAGGTCCCACTCATCACATAACAAAAATAATATATATTTGTTTTATAAGATCATAAAAATCTCATCATATTACAACCCATGAAATGAAATGGGTTTCATAAAAAAATTATCATATCATTACCTATCAAGAAGAGATTGGATTAATAATAATTTCATTATTTCATCACAGAATAACCTATAAAAAAATAAGTATGTCTCATTATAATTTTATCATGGAATATCCCTTAGAAGAGAATCATGCTTCATATACATCAATGCTTTATAAATAAATACCATTCATTGAAATAATGAGATTGGTATCCATGTATAATATCACTAGTATGTCATAGGTATAATAAAAGGATATTGTCTTAGATAGAAAATGTTTTTTATAGATTATAAATAACATTTCTTTAGGAAAATAATAATTCTATTTGAAAAATTACTTTTTATAAATAAATAATTTTAAAAATCCTTTTCATAAAACAAAATTATAAATAAAACATTAAAATGTTTCCTTAGAAAAATATCCATTCATTTTTGAATAATAATTAAGAAATATATCATTTTGAAAATAATTTTATTTGAAAATGACCATGAAAACATATAATATTTTATTGACAGTAAATAAAGGTTGTATGGTGGGGAATTATTATCATGTAGTACACGTAAAGACAAATATTCCTTTCACATATTTTGGAAAAATCTAAATATGAATTGTCAAGGAAATGACATGAAGATTCCTTTCAGAAAAAATTTAAAAATTTAAAAATGGGTAAAAATTTATTTTGAAATAAATACAATAAAAATAAATCTTTTTGAAAACATTTTTATAATACATGGTTTTGGAAGAAAATTGATTTTTGACTGGAGAGGGAAATAAATTTTTTCCTTCCTGGGAACATTTTTTCAATATTTTTAAGTATGAAAGTTTGGAAAATGATAACATTAACTGAAAATATAAATAATAGGAATAGGATAATGAAACTAATTATTGTGCTTATATATGTATTATATTATTTTGTCATCAAAAGCCAAATCATTAACAATACCTATATATAATGATATTATAAGATAAAATCATAACCACTTTGGTAACATTGAATATAAATAAACGTAAAAGAATAAAATAAAATAGAACAAAAAATATCATGAGGATAAATAAATTCATAAAATTAAATTTCAAAGGGGATCTTATATACTTCTCAATAAATAATATAGGTGTATAATATAACGTACTTCGCAAGGAAGAAAAATTGAGGCAAAAAACCCTTCACTAATGTATTAGCTTCTGTCTTACATGTTCAGACCTCCCGTATAATAAATATAAATTTATTATAAATATATTATAGAAAAATATTTTAATATATCATACCATACAAGATTTTCTTCAGACCTTTTATTACCTTTTTATCAAAAATTCCATGTTAATGTTATATTTCAGTTAACAAACTTTCTGATTTTCATATATTTTTTGATTTTTAATTTTTAGTCATCATTATTTGATCATGATTTCATAATATCCAGAATATTATACATGATATAGTTATCCTATATATTTAGTATATATTCATTTTTTGAAATCCATAGAATTTAGTGGAATAATTTGAAATATAATATTCTTGGAGACGATAAGTCATACATGCGCATTAATGTAGTTTCCATTTTCTTATAGAATTGATAAAAATAAAGTGAAATGGTATATTACCATTATTTAATAATATTTCTATCATATAGATCACATATTTTCAACAAACCCATCCTTAAAACATTCGATGTAAATCGTTAATGAATCGCATCGCATCACAAAGTGGTAATCTTTCGTACACACGTGTGATGTTATCATATTCCCATAAAATTTAAAGAACAAAATAATGTGTGATATAATAATTATATAATCATAAAAATATCATAATTTGATTCTAAAAATAATATATCCACCATTTTTTCGTCCTTGAATGGTTTTAATGTAAGAAATAATGGCATTGTTTCGTGAGGCAGTTTTCCTCCATACACATGTATACTAATTTCGTAACCCATTTGATGGAAGTGGAAAAGGTTGTAGGTCATTAAATTAACATATAAACATCTTGTTGTATGTAAGATTATTATTTTATTATATTATAATGGTATAATAATATTTTATTTGGGTTTCTAAAGATGAAAAAAAATATACTTGTTGATTAACGTAACATCTTCCTCGGGTATCCTTCTTACGTTTACACTAGAATCCTTCCAAGGGTGGAATTTATAAAAACTAATTCTTCTAAGATGAGAGGTGGAATTTTTTGAAGTGATTTGTAAATTTTTTTTCTAAACCAAATTCACTAATGATGTGAATAGTATAGGAGAACATTTTCTTTTTATAAGTGAGTTGAGTGAAACACCTGTAATTATTTTGAAAGAATGACTTCCACCCATGTTTTTTTTCAAATCACATGACTACATTTATTTAAAAATACCAATTAAATAAGATATAATAACTACATATTTCCATAAAAAAATTTGAAATTTTTTCGGTCATTCTTGACATTTATCATTTTATTTTATCCATCTCTTGGTAAACCCAATTTTACCTTAACCATGGTAAATATTTTTTTTACAATTTTTACTATTGATTTTGAAAAAAAATTACTATATTATATAATATAAATTATTCATATTCCATATATTTAATACATTTCATCAAAATTATATTCCATTATGTGGAATAATATTATTAAAATTTTATCATAAAAATGCGACGAAAGAAGGATTTTTAAAGAGAAAATGTTCAAATGTTTATAATGTTTTTATATAAAAATTAAATATGAACATAATTTATAAGATATATATTGGAGTAATGGATGTATAATAGAACTAATGTTACTTAAAATCTCATTTAAATAATAATATGTTTTTTAAAATAATTTAAAAAAATGTAGTTTTCAATTAAAATTCAATATTCTTCAATATGCATAAAAAATGAAACCATGAAGAATAATCTCAAAAACCCATCATAAGATATTTTTGACATGATTATTTAAAAGTTAAATAATATTTTATCAAGTTAATTTTAATATTTCTCGAAAAAAGATATAAAAGTCATTTTTTAGAGTATAGTATTTCAAGACATTTAATGATTTTAATGAAAATAAAATATTTATTATCAATAATTTTTATTTATATAAAACTATTATTCAAAATATTTTAAGTCTTTATAAATATTAATCTTTATAATTTTAATGTTTAGGTTTTAATAGTTGTTTTTTAATAACATTGTTAATAATATTTCATAGTTTTGTTAAAAATAGTGTTTTGTGTAATGCATGATAACCCATTGTTGTTTGTAGACCAAGTTTAACTTTGTTTTATATGTAATGCAATATTAACAAGGTGTTGCAGATAAAACATGCTTAATTTATCCTTTCTTATAAAAAAATCTAACAAATAAATCTAATCTATTCAAAATAATAATAATTAAAAAAACTCTTGGTGTTACAATGTTTTTTGTAAAATGTGTTCTGACAATATATCATAATGAGAATTAATTTTACAAATTTCTAAAAATATCAGAATGAACCATTCATTAAATATTTAAAATATTATTTTTTAAAACCATTAAAATGAATAATATTTGTTTAAAATTAAATTTATTATCCTTTTAGGTACATATAATTACATATAAAAAAATTAATGAACATGGACATGGATCAAAAATATGTGAATTTTATACCATAAAAAGTGTTTTCAAAGAAATATAACATACCTTATTCCCTTTCTAGATTCATACATTGGCTATCACCAAATTAATACAATTATATTTATCTTAAACATTCTAAACAACAATTTTAATGTTCATTTCATTATAATTATGCAATTTATTTAATTTATTACCATTTTTTATTTAGTTACTATAATGGTTTCGTTACCATTGGATGTTTTTGTGTTCCTTCATTTTATAACCTCAAAATGAAACTGGTGCATTGACCATGGTAAAAGGGGTTATTGTTCCATTATCTCCAAAATATTAAACATTTAATATTTTTATTATTTATATATAAGTTACATTTTTAAAACCAACCATATAATATGGTTATAAAAATGAATAATGTCTCTTTAGAAAGTCGATAGTCTGTACGTACCCATCAGTGTTATTTTATTTTTTTCAAATGGATGGAAAATTACTAAAATAGTAAATATTTTAGTTTTTTAAAGTAATTAATATATTATACTTGTAATATTTGTTCATTGTTTCCATCCGTATATTCATCCTTATAATGTGAAAATTTAAAATAAATCACATAACATTGTTCAGGTAGTATTCTACAGGTACACATAAGTGAGGTTATAAAGTTACAATTTTTCAATAAAGAGAAATATGTTATGAAATATAATATCCTTATCAAATAATAATTGTGTCTTAAAAATTATAAAAATTGATTTATTCAGTCATTATTACCAGTCATATGATATGGTGATGACAAATAAAACACATTGATTCGTAGACGTAGTATTCCAAAATTACACAACAATGACATTTCTAATTCTCATCAGATTGAAAAGTAGATTAAAAATATTTTTACCGAATAATAATTATATTTATTTATGTATTATATATTTATTTTATTATTTAATAATGGTTCTAAAATATTATAAAGAGGTAGATGATGAAAAAAACGTGAAATCGGTTGGTAGAGACTTTTACCTTCTCCTCAGATATCATCCTTTAAATTACTCATTAATCCTTCTATAATTAGACTTTTTAGATGAACAATACCTCTTAAATATTGTGAGGAATGTTGTGCAGGTATTGGATGAATTATATTACTCAAAATGTGTGCTTAATTAATTATAGTATGTTTTCATTTATAACTGAGGGGATTTCCACACATGTAATTCTTCTAGACATTTAAATATTATAAAGTTTTAATTTCAAAAATGTTGATACAAAAATACATAATTGATAATATAATGTGAAAATTATTAAAATTAAATCATCTAATATGAATTATTATATGTTATGTTTATCTTGTTAATTAGTCCTTACCTTACATAACACAATTTACCATCACTGTGTTTAAAATTTTTACCATGATGACTGTTTATAATGACCATAAATGAAATTAAACTCATTAATAAAATTTGACATCCTAATTATAAATATGGAATATATTTTTCAAGATTAATTTTTTATTATAGGAAGATACCATGTTTAATATATATTCATAAAACAAAATGGAATATTGTTTTTATAAAATACATTTAAGGCCCAAAAATGATCTTAAATGAAAATAAATTTTAATATAGATTCTTATAGAATTATATATAATATTTTTAATAAAATTTATATTATTATAAATGTTAATAAAAAACCAAAATATAATGATAATTTTGAAATTTATGATTTAATAAATTGAAATTATAGTTATTCAAAAATCAGTATTTTCACCATTCACTCAATAAAATTATTGTCAACAAAATTAAAAAATATCCTATGTGATATATGATATATTCATTCTGAAAATGATGTAATTTTTTTCAAATTCAATTTATAAAATCATGAATTTTTTCTATTATGTAAAACCTTGTAATTCATTGACATATACATTTTTTAACTAAAACTATTAAATTTTGGATTGAACATTTTTATAAAATTATTTAAAAAATAATAATGAATATAAATCCAAAAAATGAATAGTAAAAAAATATAAGATTTATTTATTTCTATTATTAACTAGTTTTCACATTATTTTCCCCAAAATGAATTTTTTTATTCGTAATTTTATTCATTTTTTATAGAATTGAGGATTTTTTCCCTCACCGAATTTTTTGATTCTCAAGTTGCTTCATCCATAATGTGATCAGTATATAAAACATTAACCCAGTAAATCACTATATTTATTAATACCTCATTTCTATGGTATAAAATTTGATCTATATTTTCATCATAAGAGATGTTATCCGCAAATTATACCAGTTTACTACACGAATAATAAGATCCATCAAGTATATACTTTCAATGAAATGTTACATGAAACATATAATGAACCTAATATATACTTGGTTGTAAATATACTATATAAGAAACTGATAAAACATTTTCTATATGTTTATATAGACCAATAATATATAAACATAACATTCCCTTTCTACCAAATCACATAATAATTTTCCCGAGATATAATTTAAGAAAAACTTGACCATATACATGAAATTAATGTTTATTACTACTATGATATGAATAAATATTATATCTATTATGATTTATCCTTATAATTCACTAAATATCTCTAAAATATCATCCATATCTTTTACGAATTTTATTCATGATAATTTCCTCACATCAGTTTCATTCCAAAATTCTAGACTCTAATACTATTTTTCATATAACTCCTGAAACGGGGACATCTGTATACTTGAATAAAAACTATTATTATAATATTTTCAACTAAAAAATATATTGTTCCTAATTTCTTTATTAATATTATTATAATTGTAAAACTATATCCTATTAATTTTTATTTTTATTCTGTTATAATCCATTATATTTAGGATGAAATAGTGTACTAAAAATTAATTTAGTACCCATCAACTTCCAATGTCCATTTGAAAAATATAATGTAATCATGAGATTAAAATTAGAAAAAATTGCATGGAGAACACCATGTAATATAAATATTTCCATATAATAAATTCTTTAAAAAAAAGTTATACACATAATATCTTTTATAGGTAAAAAATAACATATTTTTTCATATGATAAATAATTACCAAAATCTTATTATTATTTCATGATTCCTTTGATAATTCAAGCATAAAATCCATGGATATATTATATTATTCCAATTGAAAAATATAAAAGGGCTGAGAATATCCATCAGTTATTATTTCTTATATTTAACCTATTGAAATTTCCATAATTTCATGGTAAAACTATAAATATATTTCCTTACACATTCTCACTAAAAATAATCCTTATGGTCTTTTTACATCGTATTGCTACTAAGATAAACAAATTATGAATATTTTGTAGCCTCAAAAAACAATTTATATTTAAAATAGGAATCACATGGATCACAAATCCTCATTCCAAATTTAATAAAACATTATTTATAAATATTAAACATAAGAAAATTACACTTCTAGACCAACTCTACCCTTTCTTTCAACCTACAGTCTTCCATATAATCCTCCATAATACTTTCTAACATTGATTAATGTACTAATACATGATAAAAAACAGAATATGGTTATAAATATATAATTTCTAAGAAAAATTTCAAAGAATAATTAATTAAAGGATCATCATATAGTAAAAATATAGTTAAAGATTCATTATATTCTAAAATCAAGGCATCAAATATCTTTTTTACTTTACCTAGATGATAGATAATTATGTAATAATATCCCTTAATATATAAAATCAATATTTTATTCGTCATGTTCATATATATTTGTCAAAATATATAATTTAATGTTTTCTAATAAATATAAATTTCATATTTCTGCTCATATAAATGATGTTTTCTGGTTTTTAAGGTATAAAACAACATTTATGTCAATTTCATGCGTAGGATAATCCTTATAATGTGGTTTCAAAATAATACATACATAATAAATAAACCAATCATTCTATATCGATACATCACCATGTCCCTTCAAAGAAACATCACTTTAAATAAAAATACATCATTTAGTATTGAAAAGGTTAACACTACAACATTAACCATTCTACTTATCAATTATAAAATTATTCATCAGATTCCTCTATACAAGTAAATTTAACTCCATTTCATGTTTTATTTGATATTGTTATGGATAACCACAAAAATTTCTTAAATACCACTTGTATACTTAAATACATTTAGTGCATTTGTTAAAGTCTAAAACAAATCATTTGGTGATTCTTATGGTCTTTATAAATTTTTGATCATTTTGTTATATCATTAATAAAACCCAACTTAAATTTACACAAAAACTCATTGAACCCTCTATTTAACATATACATAAATACATTTGGTGCATTTTTTAACTTGAATGGTATAACCACAAACATGTATTGACCATACATAATATGGAATGTTATCATTACAGTGAATTTCTATATATCCTTTCTCTTGTGATATTTGAACCTGAGATCAATAATTAAAAAGTAATGTAAACCCAATAGCTGATCAAACAAGTCATCGATATAATTCTAGAAATATATTTTTAAAATGATGATACTGTGTCCTATATAATAAATGAACAACCTCATAGAACTATATTATCTTCTACACATAGTGTCCCCTCTTTTCCATCGATAGTGATGGTTGGTGTGTTATTCCTTCCCCCTTAGTGTTGGAGGGACCTTTTTAGTCCTTCGAGGGAGATCATCCTCATGAATTCATCCATTACTCTAACCTAGATGTATTCCTTCATTCCCCCAGATATCACATTTTCCAATAGTTCCAAAATAGTTCTATGGATTCATACATATTTCTATCTAGTCAATACTATTTAATGATGATTCATTGCTTCTAAATAAGACTCTAATAGCTTATCTCAAACATCATCTCATATTGATGGATTCATTCGTCAAGTTTATTTTTTTATATTGGGGATTAAAATATTGATCAATATTGGGTCTTCTAAAAAGTGAACACATTATGATTCGGTTCTCAGTAAATAATGAGAAGATCCATGATTGGTGTAGTACTCTTTACATCTTCAAAACATCCATATGTTTTCTAATACAATAAATTGATTTGTTTTTCATCCTATTTATCCATGAATATTTGTTAAAGTATATGTGTCTTGAGTGACGACCGTAGCAGTTTGGATTGATTTGGGATAAGTGTTTTGATATAAGAATCTAGTTATTTTTTAATCGGGGGTAGAATACTATTTGTCATGCGTAAATATAGGGAATTCAATAATAGATTTTAGGTGTGGTTCTATTAACATCATTCAGAAGATGGATGCATGATTTTGATGTTTTTTGTATATCTATGGTGTAGGTTTGAAATAGCTAACTCAGATTGGTGATACATGTAATAAAAGCATGAACATTGAGTCTGTTGGTCGGAGTGGATACTCAAGAGGGGGTGAATTGAGTTCCAATTAAAATTTTTGTTAAAATATTGTCTATTTAAAATCCCCTGATTTATAAAATAAGTTAAACTGTAGTGAATTTATACAGATTGTAAATGTTCACTTAGCTTGTCAAATATTGATTAGGTCTCAGTTAATTTAACCATAAGATCAAACTTACTTTTGAAACTAACCTACTGATTTAAAATAAGTGTAAAAACTTGCTAATTTAACTAACAAAGTAGCTTTAAAATAGTTATGTATTTTAATGTAATAGTAGTGGAATAAATAAGATATATGTAGTATACTTTGAACTTAAACTATAGATGCACAACAGATATAATAAGAGGTTCAGTCTCAAGCCAAGACTTAGTCCTCTCAAATTTATATAAATTTGATCCACACCCTGGATCGGGGTTAACAGAAGTATACAAAACTGTCCAGGCCACGCAGGGACCTCTACCACTGTTCTTCGTGGGAAACAAAACAAAGATCAGGCCACACAAGGACCTCTTACACAGTTGACGTGGGTAAACAAGAGTTAAGAGTTTTGGAGTGAGGATTTGATATCCTCTAGTTCAGTACAGGAGACAGTGTGTGTATAAGATATATAGAGTACACCGCACTACTCGAAATTTAATAAATAAATCACTTAGAAAGAACAGATAAGAGTTTAGAAAGCTCTAGTGATTATCAATGCATCTCTGGACTCGTTGGATTCAGCAGGAATGCTTCTGAGTCTCTCTGTGGTTTTTTTGTTAAAAAACAGAGTGTCGTAGTTAAGATTGTGTTCTATAGGAGTGAGAATGATCTCTTGAATCATCGTGTGTTCTTTAGTGGTGTTGGATTGAAATCATAAGAGTTCTTTGAAAGTCTTGAAATCTCCTTCTTGTTCAGGATTGTTCTTCTTGTTCAGCACATTGCTCTCGGGTTTATGTAAGTTATTCTTGTTGTATCATCACACTTTTCTTTCTTTTCTTCTATTTATTTGTGTACTGCATCTCAATCTTCCTTATATTCTACGAGTTCTGGAAGTAGGAATGATTCCCTTTTCATAGGTACGAGATACGGTTTCCTGACATGCCAACAACTATCATTAAATAACATTAATTGCATTAAAAACATCAAATACGACCGTTATCATTATTTAAATAATATTGACAAAAAGTTAACATACTTTGTCACAGTGATTATGTAAACGGTTTTTTCTTCACAGTATATGGTTCACGGTATAATCTTCACGATATGAACTTCTCGGTATGTCCATGTCACAGTGTTTAGCTCATGGTGTCGAGGTCACGGTTTTTCCTTCACGGTGTCTGGTTCACGGTGAGTCCTTCACAATGTCTGGTTCACAGTGTCTAGGTCACGGTGTCTGGGTCACATTGATTCCTTCATGGTGTCTCCATACATAGAAAAATATCTCTATTTAGACTTAGACAGTAATATGCAGAATATGGATTAAGTTTAATCATTAGAGAGTAAGAGACCTTGAATCATAAATATAAAGGTGTGATAATATATGTGAAATTTGTGATCATGCACAAGACCTATAAATAATAAATAGAGTAATTAACATCCATAATATTTGTTATCATTAAAACATGGTGTGTAGTTATTATTGAGATTGAAGAGCATTAGCAAGATGTGCAATAGAAATTGAGATTAATTAACAGTAATAGGATTTGTGATCATTAAAACATGATTAACACATGAGGAGTCCAACAGAGTCTATTTGGGATGGATTAATCTTGGATGGGGAGTGAATGGGGACAGATTTATCTACATGTCATTTACGAGAATAGTGGGTTTCGAATGCACCAGTAAAGGATGTGATCATACCGAAGGAGGCATGATGGTAGCATACGAATCCAATGGGTTTTGATGTCTTTTGAAGACTGAAAATGACATAATGGATGGTGTGAAACATGGTATGTGGATATAAAAATTATTGAATCTCAAATTGTAACACCACAAGCTTCCACGATACACTTATCTTTCAATAATGCAATAGCTTGCATTGTACTCTAGTTTGAGATTTTAACACACTACGACCAATCAAAGTAGCCGTTATAAATAGTAATACCCACATTTTGAATTATATAAATTTTATATTTCAAAATGGACTTAATTTTTGTTTTCAGAATATCGAAATTAGCCTATGTTGATTTTTTTGTTTTTTTTCTAAGAACTTCCTATTTTCGATGAATAGTGAAAAACACTTAAAAAAACTTTTTTAATAAATATAATTTATAGTGATAAATTATAATATTGAGTGGTTTTAAATTATAATTAGAATATACTTTTACCATTTTGTCCAATGGTGGTCATTAGAATTAATTTCACATTGAAATTAGACATAAACGAGTGTCAATCTTTAGATAGATATTGTTTCTTAAAAACATGTTATTTGTTTTGACAGTGAGAATTAAATTTAAAAATAATTAATGCAACTTTTATGTTTTGAATTTGGTAAAAAGGGCATCATTTTTTAATTTGGAATATCAAATATATCTTAGAGTGATTTTTTGGTATTTTTCGGAAAAACATCGATTTTTGATGAATAGTGAAACCACTAAGTGGTAGTTATAAAACTGATTTTTCATTTAAATGAAATTTTACCACCTCTGTGATTTGAATTTCAAAAATAATACATACATCATTTTCATTAGGAAGTAAAATTTGGTTCAATGGTATTAAAATAATTTTTAGTGAATAGTAACTTTTAAGTTCTATTAATCGCGATTAAAGGTAATTAGTGTAATTTAAGGTATATATAATGTTATAATAATATGAAATTACCTTTACACTTGTCCTACCCTTATTGGATGAGTCATGGCCGAACAAGATAATCCATGGGTCAACTTGGGGACCCCATGGAGCCACTTGGGTAAGAAAATGACATTAATAACTTTTTATTTAATGTAAAAAAATAAAATTTTCACAAACATGTGTTGTTTTAATAGAAAAATTATTACATGGGGTTATATAAGTTAACTTATAGACTATAAATATTAATTGTAAAGATAAAAATATTTCCTACATCATGATATTTTTATTATAATTTTTATTCATTAAATAAATTAAATTTTTTATGACACCATGATGATGCAGCGATTACCTCATTAATGAATAATTTAAATAAGATTAAAAGATGAGGTAAAATATAAGACTTAAACTTGTCTAAAACCTATTGTATGGTTATATTTAGAACCCTTATCACCTTATACCTTAAATATATCATTGTGGGACATTTAAAATCTGAAAAGCATTTCATAATAAAGTAACATTTCATGACTTTCCAAGAGTGCCCCTCCTCTCCTCTTATAAAAGGCCCCCACCTCTACCACCTTATTCACACCATCAAAGCCATTTGGCCCAGCCAAACTCTGCCCAAATAATCTCTCAACTTCCCTCTCTTACTCCTAGAAACCTCACTTTGGGCAGAAGTCTTCTCAAGGAAGCCTTTAGCTGAAATCAAAAAGAGTTACCCAATTTTAAGGTAATGTCTTCTCTTATGTTATTTTGTTTTATTTTTCTTCTCCAACCACTTAAACTCTTTTTATTCCTTTTTTTGTAACAAAACCAGTATCTTAAATATAGTAGTATGTTTTTATGAGAATTATTTTATTTACAATTACACATACCTTCGTCTAATGGTTAATGAACATACTGTTTCCGAGGGTGGTGAATTACTGCCTCACAAAATGATGATTGTTCAATATTCTTTTAACACCTCTCATGGTGGACATTAAGATGTCACTATATTTATATATGATATATATTATTTTTATTTTTTTATTTATTCTTCTGTATTTTTCATTTATGGCAAACCTTTATGATTTCCATTATGGGTAAACACGATAATTTCATTTTAGGAAGTGCGGACTATCTCCCCCTCAAAGTGATTGGAATCATTAATGCCATATGTGGGACATGTAAAGGATTTAGTAAATGATATTATATATCATATTATACTGGAATTATAATACACATTTATATCATTATGATTTCATTCCATTAAATACGAAATAGAAATGAAAGTATTGTTCATGCATACGTACGGCTTACCGTCTCCATGAATGGTGAATTTCATTTCTTACCTCTAAATGTTAAGTAATATTATGAATGAATGTATATACTGTATATATATGATATATATTATATCTACACCATGTGTATAATTCTGGATATATTGGATATTTTACCACATCAACAACTTGTAATTATAAGAAGTTTATTTTTGACTCAAGTACCAAAGATCGACAAATAGACCGTTATTAACTTAAATAATTACATAATGTTCATAACACGGTAATAAGTGATATAAAAGGAATAATGAAATTGAAAAGTTTATTAAGAAATTATAAATTAACTCTAGTTGATTATTAATGAGGTTAAAGAACGGTCGAGTCAAGTCGGATATGAGGTAAGGGACTTCGTCTCAATCTCCTTTCATTGAGCCATATTTTGTTTTTTACAAAACTTTCTTTTATACGGTGTATAAACCCCTTTGAATCTTACATTTATTCAAAAGGAATATTTTTTATACGAAGCATTTTACTAAATTAAAAAATGAATGTTTTGTCTTACGTATGCGGCGACAATGACTTCTCCGCCGCCGTGACCATTATTTGAGTTTCGGCATCCTCTACAAGCCATAACCTTTTTAAAATGAAAAATAAATACCAAGTTTTAATTTTATTTTATTTTGGTATTGAAAATGGTTCTAAAAGAGTTTTTATTATATCAATGTGTTGTATCGATATCTTGTGATTGAAATGTGGAAATTTTATGTTTCCTTTATGCATGTTTTATGTGATACGATTATGTTATGGTTTATGATATGTTTAAACCTGTTCATATGAGGAATGCATTAGACTTAATAAGTGACGGGTGGAGCCTGCTATAGCACCTCTATGCATCGGTAGGTCTCATGAGACAAACTAGTGTCTTGGAACGAGGCCTTGACAAAATATTATTTTTAGTCTTGGCACAAGCCCTTGGCTACATGGTTATGATAGTCTGGCATTATGCATTCCATCATTATGAAAGTGGTTATTGATATTTCATGTGATTATTCGACTAGTATAATATCCATGTGAATAAGTAAATGGAATTATTTCATTTTACTTTTTCCATATTATGCTAAATTTCAAGTTTAAAAGGCTTTTGATTTAGTCATACATTGCCTTAAATGTTTATGTTTAATTATGAATGTTTCCACTATATTGTAATCCTTAATGAGCATCTGAGATCACCCCTTTCTATGTTTTATTTTTACCAAGATGTGAAGAAATATTTTATGAATGACCTACAGGGATAGTCTGAAAAGGATATGAGTGTGGACTATGGAGACCATGTTATTGTAGTTTTTCACTTTATGATGTAATGTAACATTTATGAATGTATATAGTGTTTCCAAGGATACTAAACTAATAGTTCTTTCAAGACTTGATCTTTTGTGATCATGAAAATGTTACGTAATAATGCATTGAATCTGGGTAACTGGGGTCGGGGCATTACACAAATATCATTTAATAAGAAACAAGATGAAGTTAATGATGTTGTTATGGAAATGAAATTTCTCAAGAAGAAGGCAGGGAAGAGACAATAGTCAGTGTTTCTAGTTGAGGTAGTAGGTAGTGGGTTAATATTACAAGCTGGGTGAGGTATAGAAGGAATTGTATGCTCATTAATATTAATAATATTTTTGGAAAAATGTAGGTTTATGGTTTGAAAAATGATAAATGGGATACAACATAATTAAATATCCAAACCAAAATTCCAATAAATAACCACTCAAGTAAACAAAATATTAATGGGACTAATTCGAATGATGATGTTCCAAGTCACAGTGGACAATATGGATGGCGGAACATAAGAGGTATTCATTTTTCTAGGATTAAGAAAGGGAGGAAATAAAAAGGGGATACAAGTATCTACATTATTCTAAAGTGTTTTTTAAAAAAAAGATTTTAAGTGCTACTCTCACTTACCGAATATATTAGAAACAAGGTATTCTAAATAGAATAAGGAAGTGGAAAACTCTATGGGCCATGTTAAATAAAGGAAGGATTTGTTAATACCTTAGAGTGATAATTTGGTTATGGAGTGTGATTAGGGTAAGGAATCAAAATAATGTGGTGATAGTATGGATTATATAATTTTGGAGAAGGTGGGAGTAATGATATAGTAACAACAACATATAATGAGGTACAAGATGAAAGGGAATCATATGAGACCATCATGCATTCCATAGAAGAAATTTTAGAGGAGAAATTAGGGATCAAAACCACACAAGAGGACTTTAAAAGTATTTTTGATAGAATGAATAAATTTAAAATAAATATAGAACCTTGTGTAGGTATTGTTAAGAAAAATCTTACTTTATAACAAGGCTCCAATGAAATGAGGATCATTGTGCGATAAATTATCCCAGTGTGGGTTAAGATCACCAATTTGATTGAAGACATCATCATGGATGACTCAGACATGGATTCATATAATTTTCAATGGAGGCTTTGCATGTATTTTGGATTCTAACATATTAGAACATAATTTCAATACATTGGTAATTTATTTTGGTTTTTTATGGTTACATGTCTTTAAATGGATAGTTTTCCCACATTTCCATAAAATTTATTTGAGTAATATTTATAGAACAATATTTATTTTTTTGAAAAAATAGAGAACCCCATGATAATGTTCTAAGGAGGATAAAACCATATCAATGAAATAATATCATTTGTTTTTGAATTAGAAAAACTCAATTGAATCATTTTAACATTGAGGTTTTAACATGATACATGGATTAGGGGCTAAGATAAAATAAAAATCAACCACTAAATAATAATTAGAACAATAAACGTCATTGGGAAACAATCCAAATAGTTATTTACTACTATAGAATCTCTAATTTGAACAGTTCTTTTCTTCTCAATGATATATGAAATATATTTTCTCAAAATAATATTATTTTCTCAAATGTATTAATACACTATTTTACAAAAATGGATAATAATTATAAAAAATTAATTTTTTAGCTCTTCAATATATGTTGTCAAGATAAACTAAAATACAATCAAGGCCCCAAAATAATATAAAACTCTAAAATGAGAAAGAAAATGTGGAAACTTGAAATAACAATACCACTAATGGTAATAATAATTCTTTTATATATTATTTTTTAATCTGTACTAACCCATGGGATTTTAGCAAGATTTATGGATTCATTTCTTGATATTATATTTCCATTTCTCATGAAAATTTCCAAGATATATAATATTTTGTAGATCCCAAATAAAAACGTAGTGGAATTGTTAGAATAAATTGCTAATGTACCTAAAAAGAACTCATTTAAGGATATTTATTTATTAATAGTAGTAAAAAAAGACTTTGTTTCACTATTTGGTTTCTAATTTTGATTATTCTAACTCCAAATAAATATATTTGGGAATTCATTGGGATAATGTACCATTTCATTATAATAAATTCATTTCACTTCTTTCTTTTGATTACTGAGATGGATATTTCAATTTCTATCTTATTTATAGTAATGTTCAATGTTTCTAGATCTCCCACATCATAACACTTCCCAAATCTCTTCAGAAAAATTCCATAATACTTATTCCCATACTTATCAAATGAGAGTAATTGAATTTTCTTACATTTAAATTTTATTAATGAATTTTTCCCAATTCCAAGACAACTAGATCACTTCTAGTACTTATGATTATGAATATAAAAAATATCTCAAATTTCTTCCTACACATTACAATTTACTTATAAATAATGAACTCGAGAGTAAGAAAATATCTTTATAAAATTTTAATAAATCCTTAGTAAAATTGATCATTTTTATTATCCAGTTCTAGCGTGAAATTAGATGTATACTTGACCAATATTGTAAAATATTAATCATAGAAAGAAATAACATATTTCTATCCTCTTTAAAATTTATGGAATTTTCATTCCATATAATGATGAATATTTTTGTGAAAAATATATTTCAATGAACATGTCATTAAAAAAAATACATTCCATGGAATAATATTTTTTCATCAACTTGGTTTTCATATTCAAATGATACCATTGATCATATTCACCTTCAAAATAATAAATAGAATAGTTTATCATATGTTGTTATAATCATTTGAGAAATCCAATTAACTTATCTAGTGAATCGATCCATAATTAATCTTTCACTATGTATGAATATCCACTTAATTCTTGAGGGTGATGATTCATGAAAAGATTCACTATAGACGTGTTTCTCTAAGAAAAATTTTTCTATTCTTTTTCATGGGATCCATTATTAATAGAATACATAAACTGAGTTAATAATTCCACAAATTTCTCTATTATAACGATTCTAGGTTTTCTATTTAGATGTTTACTATCCCATTGATGTCTTTATACATCGGTTGTCAATTTTTTCTATGGAAACACATTTAGAATACACATGGATTGGATGAAGAAAGATGTAAATATTAATAATATTTACCCTGATAATATAACCATAAATTTTAGTATCATTAATTTTTATTTTGACATTCTCTAATCCTATAAAGATATTTAATCATTTCCTTCTATACTGACAATAAAAATCCATTAATTAAACAACTTATATTTTTATGATTTAAATTACGGTTGTCATATTCATTTATTTATAGGGTAATTTCAATTATATTTTTATAGAATTGGGTAATTAATTATATAATAGGTGTATATTCTCAAAAAATATCCATTTTTATTATAAAAAACAATCCTTTAAAATATATATGTTTTTCATTAATGGTATTATAATATATAGTACTATGACATCATTAAATTTTTTACCAATCATAATGATCTGTGGAAATTCATTTGAAACATGTGACAAAAAAATATCATTAATTTTCATTACTAAAAGAAAAATATTATTCTATTTATATAACTGAAAAAAGAGAATTTTCCCCTTTTAACAATAAAAATCTGAACTCATATATCAGTTTAATTTTCCATAAAAAATTTAATTTCATAACAAATTTCATGAACCATTTCATATGAAATTTTAAATTAAAATTCTTAATAGTAAGTGTTTCTTTTGGAATATCAATACTCTTGAATACATTTAATTGAATAATAATCATTTCACCTTTATAAAAAAACATTCATAAAAATTACCAAAAAAAATTATGATATAGTGAACTAGGATATTTATACATAAATATTATATATTTTTATATGAATATTCAATACAGTTAAATGACATATGTATATAGCCTCTAATACTTCAGTGTCTTTGGAGACTATAAACAAAATATTCTTATTACATGAATTATCATCAAAATCACTCAAAAATAACTTCTCACATAGTACTCCTCTTAGTTATACCCTACCTAAACCATTCATCAAAAGTATGGTAAGGAAACATAACAATGGGTGATCTTAGATGGTCAGTAGGGGTCAAAATAAAGGATTTCAATCTATGATCATATGAAATAATAAGATAATAATAATGGTATTTTATGATGAAGAAAACTTATATTTTTATACCAAACCAATCATTGATCATAAACATGATTTATGGAATAAGAATTTTTCATTTCTTATAATAATTACCATAGCACTAGGAAATCATCATGAATCAATACAAAAGCATTTTTTCATGTTAAAAAAGCGATTCAGCATATTAAATATTGAGATCAATTTCATATGTATGGGGAAACTATTAATACCTTCAATGTAGTGGATAATGAATCATCAAATATTTCTTATAGTGTATTTGGATACAATTTTTTTCCCATAGTGGATCATAACTCACCAGTTTCTCTTAGTGGATTAGGATCACTTGTTTCCCATATTAGATTAAGACCATCAAATTTTTTCCTTTTATTATCTCATTGGATAAAAGGCTTTCCCCAATGCTTTATTGAGAGATAATTGTCCCACACATATCATATTGGAAATGATATTTATTTAATCAATAGTACCATAAATCATTCATCATATACTTCCATAATAACCCATGTAAAGAAAATTCATTTCATAAGAATTTTATAAACATAAAAATTAAAAATTGAGAGAGATAATTAAGATGGTATTGTTCGATATTTACACCAATTTAAATATGATTATGTCTAATTATATTGAAAATGGTTTTCAATGGTCAATTGAAACATTTCTTGAGGAAAATATCCTTTCCACTCTGAAAAACGCTTTTTAAAACATAAAAAATTATTTCCATTAAAATTATTCATTGGAAACTTATAATTGAATATTTAAAAAAAATTAAAATAATTTATTGAGTAAAATATTTAGTCATCATTGAAAAAAACTATTTTTAAAAAACATTTAAAAAATAATTTTATTTAATAAGAACCTTAAAAACATACAATTGAATAATTTAAAATAATTTCAAAAATTTCTTGAGGAAAATATAATTTTCAATTTTTAAAACATTTTTTAAAAAATAAACCATTTTTAAGATACTTAAATTTAAAAATTTCCATGAAAACAATTAAAGGAATCTTTAAAATCATTTAATTAATTTCGTGAGGAAGATATCATGTCCACAATTAAAATAATAGTTTTTTAAAATAAATCATTCTAAAAATAATTATATTTTTAAATTAACTTGAAATTTTATAATGTAATCTTAAAATGAAATACTTATCATCATGGTGGTTAATACAGTTCATATCAAACACTTTAAAACAAATATTCCCATAATATTTTTAGTAAAATTCCAAATAGATTTTTTAGAAAATTACATGATGACTCCTTTCAATTTTAATAAAAAATCCAGAAACGTGAAAAAAACTTTAAAAAACATTTTATGATGTAAAAAAAAATTAAAACATTTTTTGAAAAATAGTTTTTGGAATAAATTGGGTTTTAATCGAACATAGAAATAAAGAAGAATTTTCTTAAAAATAATAGTATTGAATCATGACTACATAAAGTGTGTAAAATGATTTGAAAAAATATATTATAAGGATGTAAAAATACTATAATAATGTTCTTGAGTTTATGGAGATATAGATCTTAATATTTCATTATTGGAAGCATAATCACAATCAATCTTGGAAAATGATTAGATTATAACATACAACACAATCTAATTTGAATCATTAATCCACAATTCCCATGATGTAATAACACTAAATGAAATATATATAACAATTAAAAGAGTTATATTTAATATATTACATGTAAATATGGTA
Organism: Viscum album; assembly: GCA_963277665.1. Lineage (NCBI taxonomy): Eukaryota > Viridiplantae > Streptophyta > Magnoliopsida > Santalales > Viscaceae > Viscum > Viscum album. Next base: position 1,271,370,645 of record OY728159.1, read on the forward strand.
GTACGAAAATCACATAGAATAATAGAGTTTTATAACATAACCAATGTCCCAAATAAGACAATTTGAAATAAAAAAAATACCTTACTCGTTTTGTAGATTTTGATCCATAATCCCAATGAAATAGAGACCTCAGAATGGATAAGTAAATATCAAAAAATTCAATGATATGAATCATAAAATAAATTCATGTTTAGTATAAAAATGACTTAAAATAAGAACATGGTGAATATGGAATGTGTCTCATATAAAAATAAATGTGATCCAGAAATCGCTTACCATAAATCTCAACTTCTTTCACACACATTATATAATGTCCTGGAAATTTAAAGGAAATTTTTTTCTTAAATACTTTCTAATTTTAGGAGTCTATGGCTTCTGACGGCACTTGATTCCAGGCACACCGGGCCTCATAATCAAGTGCCGTCAGAATCCATAGACTCGTAAAATTACAAAGTATTTAAGAAAAAATTTTCCTTCAAATTTCCGGGTCTTTACATTACTCCCACCTCAGGGATTTATGTCCCAGTAAAGCTACATCATAAAATAGGGAAACTAATGAGGGTAATCTCTACGAATCTGAGACTCTCCCTCCCATGTGCTCTCTTGGAGGTTCCCGTGCTGCTAACTAATGTGCACTAGAGGAATCGACCATCCACGTTGGACCCGCTCCTATCGATCCTCGATCTCCACTGGGACCTCCGTGAATGTAGATCTGTCATCGATGTCCAGCTCCGCATGATCAATGATGTGGATTGGGTCGTGCACGTATCTTCTCAGCTGAGATACATGGAAGACATCATGCACCTGGTGCAACTGAGGTGGAAGGGCCAGGCGGTAAGCCACCTCGCCTACCCTGATGAGAACCTTGAAAGGTCTGATGAAGTGCGGAGATAACTTTCCGCCCCGGCCAAATCTCTGTAATCCACGTTGAGGTGAGACCCGTAAGAAAATGTGGTCTCCATCCTCAAACTCCAGTGGCCTCCACCTCCTATCAACATAGGACTTATGTCTGCTCTGTGTAGTCTTTATCCACTCCTAGATGATCTGTACCTTCTCCGTCATAGTCTGAACCATATTTGGTCCTACGAGTACTGACTCCCCAGGGACAGTCCAGCACATAGGTGATCTGAATGGTCGGCCGTACAATGCCTCGTATGGTGCCATCCTGATGGTGGATTGGTAGTTGTTGTTGTATGAAAACTCCACCAAGAGTAGGTGATCCTCCCAACTATGACCAAAGTCAAGGACACGTGCATGGAGAATTCCCTCGAGTGTCTGAATGGTCCTCTCTGTCTGGCCATCCCTCTGAGGATGAAAGGCGGTGCTTAGGCGTAGCTGTGTCCCAAACGCCTCCTGCAACCCCTTCCAAAGCCGAGAAGTAAAGAGAGCTTCTCGATCGAAGATGATAAACAATGGAACACCATGAATCCATACGATCTCTCAAATGTAGAGGCGTCCCAAGATCTCTACCGATCCCTCCTCTCTAATAGGTAGGAAGTGGGCCGACATGGAGAGTCGATCTACGATCACCGAAATGAAGTCATGTCCTCTAGAAGTACGTGGGAGCCCCATCACCAAATCTATGGATATCCCTTCCCACTTACACTACAGAACCTCTAAGGGTTGTACCAAGCCTTCTGGTACCTAGTTCTCTGCCTTCACTTGCTGGAAAGTGAGGCATCGTGAAATGAACTCTACTACATCCTTCTTTATACCTGGCCACCAATTCTATCATCTGAGGTCCTGGTACATCTTCACCACTCCTGGATGTACCGATAGAGGGGAAGTGTGAAACTCCCTCATCATTTCCTCTTATAGTGATACTGGTACCATGGTACGCCCCCTAAAGAGGATGATGTGCTCTTCTCCTTTAGAAAATCCATCAGGTGCCTACCCTGTGGAAATCTGAGCACGTCGCGTCTCACAGTCAACGTCCCCACTTTGTACCTCTTTGACCCGCTGAGGTATCAGAGGAGTGACTTTGAGGGACTGTAGGAAGGCTTCCCCATCTCGGTCCCCAAAGGACATCTGCAAAGCGGCTAACTGCTCTGTCACCTCTCCAAGTAGTTGAATGACTGACCTCCTACTGAGAGCATCAACCACAACATTCCCCTTCCTAGGAGTATATACTATCTCAAAGTCATAGTCCTGGAGGAACTCAAGCCATCACCACTGTCTCAGGTTCATGTCCTTCTGTGAGAAGATGTAACTGAGACTCTAGTGGTCAGAGTAGACTGTAAATCACTCGCCTATTAATTTATATATCATGGACCTTTTTTTTAAAAACATAATTTTATATTAGGTATTTAAAACATGAAATTTATTTTTCTTTTATTTTAAAGGATTTTCATTAGGAATAGAATATTGGGATAACCTACAATGTTTTAATACTCATGCCTATAGTCTTCTTTTATTTTTTTTCCTTTATGAAGTTTTTAGCTTGAGTTAGATCACCGAGGGAGATGTGTGATAATTTTGTTGTAGAGTGAATATATGGGTCACATGGATTCATATGGTTTTCATGTTTTTTCGGTTGATTTTTTCATTTATTTGTACTCTCAGTTTAGTATACAAATAATTTTCAGTTCATTTTTTTGTGTATTTTGTGTTGTCTGTTTCTTTCAGTTGTTTGTTTGATTGTTTATATTTAGGAGAAGTTGTTTCTGTGTTAACTCTATTTATACCCTTAGTTCTTGTCTAAATTCTTAGAGGATTAGGAATGCTTCCCATGAATTTTCATGGTTTGGAATGGGAGACAGGTTCAGGGTCGACTCAAGAAGGTTCATGAAAAAATGTTATCAGAACATGTCGGCTCTTAGCAGACTTTGAGTTTTAGAGTATCCTTGTTATTTTGGGGTTTTCAAGGTATATGGAGTATGATTATTTGTAATTTAGGGTTAATTGTGGGAAGGTAATCACAAACTTTTTATTGTTATGATCCTTAGGTTTCCATCGCAAGTACAATTTTATTAGCATCTTTGGTTCTTGTTGATTTTTTGGTGTCGAGATATGACAACAAGAGTCTGAATAATGGCCTCTGTGATCTCATAGGGACTGGGAAAGCCTTGTGGATCTAAGGCATTGTACTAATAAGTATCCCAGGGTTGTTTTTGTGTTGTCATATGACTTCCAACCATATGGTCAAGTCACCCCCTGTCAGTAGTTCCCTTTTCTGGGTCTCTCAAGACTTTCATAAATTTGGAATTTTTGTTTTGAAAAATATTATTAAAGAATTGTGTAAATGGGTTTTAAATAAAGGATTTGATTTCGAAATGTGTAAAAATGGGGTTTCAAAGATTAAATATAATAAATATTTTGGATGGTTTTGTTTTTTTATACTAATTTTGGGTAGTAAGTTTAAATAATTTAATGGGATTGGATTTTCCTAAATCTAAACTTCTGGTTATTTTAAGATAAAGTTTTTTTAAATGTTTCAATAATTTTAAGGTGATTATGAATATTTTTTTAAATGGGGCATTGTGGGATGTTAAAAAGTGTTTTAATCTGATGAATTTGTTTTGGAAATTGGTTTAGAGGGGTCAATGTTTTCATATAAAGGGTATTGGTCTCAATGGAAATCGTATTTGAAAAGATAACTTGAGGAATTGTAGAAAATGAGAAGGATATGTTTAGAGTGTCTTGGTTGTTTTAAAATTAGTTAAAAATGAAAAGGATTATAATTTTAAGAGAAATTTTCTTGATGAAGTCTGTTTTGTTTTTAGAAATCATATATGGGATTTTGACTTGGAGGTTAGTGTTCCTTTGAAAGGTACATGATTTTTTGGAATGATGGAATTTTTTTAGCCGTTACTATTTTCATGGTTACTCACATGCATGGTTTTATTAATATTTGGAAGTATAATCTACATGGAATGGTTGTTGGGTACTTGTAGTGGCAGGGAAATGTTCATTGAAGTGAGACATGATGAAACACCATTAGTGAATGTGAAAATCCACCATGTTAGTTTATTTTTTCAAAGTGTTTTGAGTCAAAAAACTATGGAATTCTTTTTATAAAATGATAGTTATGTGGATAGTTTTTTCTATGTCTTGGATGATTTGATTATTCATTATACTTCCTTGTGATCTGTAGGTCATACTCTTGTTATGTATTCACATGGGATCTTGTTAGTGGCTTGGTTTTGGAGTAATGTTAAGTGGGTTTTAAAGATGTGTTAGATTCTTTGATGTGCCCATGTATAGTTTTCTGTTGGAAATATTTCATATTGATCAACCAAATGATTCATTTAAAATGTTAAATCCACCCCTTCGGATGATTCCTTGGCACGTTTGATAGAATAGAGAGATTTTTGGGATTAATTTTATGTGATTCAAGGTCATCATAATTATTTTGGATATAGAAATTGTGTTTGGTGATGTTGATTTGTTTCTCTGTATTGATTTTCCATTCTTCACTTATATTGGAGTGAGAGAAAATGGTGCTCTGTATCTATGAGTTCCTATTTAGATGAAGGTGTGTTGTTGAGAAAGTGCATGTTGTGGGGTGTTGTGATCCTTAGAACCTAACTATGTTAAAGAAGATGCTTCATGAATTAGGTCTCTAGCCATAGGCCTCAGAGTGATTCTTTTCACGCAATCTGGAAATCGCCAGAGGTGTGGGGAGATCGATTGGGCTTCTACCTCCACTGTTGTGCTATGGTAGATTCTATGTCACTATTGTGGTTCCTAATCGCGGTTAATTTTCTCTTGTCACAACGAACGTGGTGTAATTACCACTGACATAATTTATATAGTTATGCCTTCATGGATGTGTGTTTCTAATACATATCTCTATTTGGACATCCTGTGTAAATCAGGTTTGGCCTTTGTTTTACCATTTTGAAGGTAATGAGTTTTTGGTAGTTCCATTTTTTTTATTTTAGTGTCTTAATGACAGGTTCCCCTTCCCTACCCTCCCTGAGTGGTGGGAGTCTGGATCTGTGCAGAAATTGTTGGACCAGTTATTGTACCCTCTGTTCGAGAGTGGGGGGTTTAAATGTTCATATTGTTTCCCTATTAACATGGGTTGGTAGGTTTTTTAGGAATAGTTTGGGTGGGACTATGTTGGATCGACCCCTTCCTAGTTCATGTTTAATACTATTTTTTTCATTGATCATTGGTTTTTATTGGTGGGAAGAACAACCACGAATCTAATAGGGTTTCCTCCAAAGAATTTTTCAACTGGTAGTTGTTTTTTTAATGGAGGGGAGTCTATTCCGGAATCCCCTGTAATATTTATATTTTGTGAGTGCTATTTTGTTTGGGAGATCATTGGGTTAATTTTTATAATTCCCAAAAATCTTGATCTTGATTTGGTTGTGGAGGTAGGGACTCGATCGTTTAGTTGGATCTTTGGAAGGGGTTGGGATGTGGTATTTTGGTTGAGGTAAGAGTGTTAAGTATCATTTATGGTGGATTATGTGTCCTTAGATTTTTAGGCAACCATATTGATAAGTAATCTTTATTTTTCGATCAATCAATAGGAAGGTGTTGCACCTTTCTAGGGGATGAAAGCATTAATGTTGGGGAGAATTGTTACACCCATTTTTTCATTACATTGTTTTGATACGGTTCATTGAAAATACTGATCCTTTTCATGGGTTTTGGTTGTGGTCAATGTTTATTTTTTAACTTCTATCTATGTCTAATAATCCTACCATGGGTGCCCCATATCTTGTTTGTGTGATTTGGAGAAAATAGTTGTTACTTCATGATTTGGGCCAACAGGTGATCCCATTTCAAGATTTAAAAACAATTTTTTAACTGTTTCATTTTCCAACATTTATCACTCATTCCACTTCCAACATAGCCTTTATTAAACTATTCAAACCACAATATATATTTGGTCACCTTAGGATCCCATAATGATGGTGGATTTTGGTGATGTATTCTGGTATTGGGCCAACCAGTGAGCACATTTCCATATTTAAGGAAATTATATTATTTCATTCATATATCATTCATTTTTAGAACATTTTTTGTCAGTAAACATCTCACTCGAGCCCAAAACCACTAGGCGCACCTCTATGTTCCATTTTCCATCATTGGAGATCATCATCATCATTGATTATGTGGAATTTCTTCAAGATTTTTCAAATCATCCAGATTTTTAATGGTAATTTGTTTCATTCATAAATTATTATTATTTACCATTTTCCCCCAAATATTATTCCCCTAGTTTGTACATTCTTAAGGATACCATCTAATGAGTTTACAGACATTACATCACCTATATTTGTGTGGATCTATTAGAATATGAATAGTTCACTAGTTTCCAAGGTGATATTCATTCACATTTCTTAACCTTCCTCCTCCTCCTTCCATTGTTTCATGGCACTTTCTTCTCCCCAGGTTATGAAAGACCTGGGTATCTATTTTGGTATGATTTTTTATGGGGGTTATGTTGATTTAGGTCTGGTCTTCATAAGATTACATTTTATAAACCCACGTTTAGTGATTTCAGTTGTGTGTATCCATTTCGACATGTTTTTCAAGTAGGTTCTCCCAAGAACATGAATTTATTATTTATGTTTCATTATTTTCATGCTGTTACCACATTTACTACATGATTATTGTTTATTTAAAACCTTTTAATGTTCTATTTGGTATTAAAAATTGGTAATTTTTTTTATATTGTGCAAAATGGAGTTGTTTCATTATATAAGTGATCAATGCTTGTTTTAAAAAATGTTACGCTAGTTTTCGTATATAGACTGTGATGTTTATGACCTTTTTTGACTAAGAAAATAAATTCTTGGCCTGAAAAATTATGTTTTCACCCCTTTGGGTGTTAAATAGATGTGTTTTTGATAAATTTTGTATGCCTAATAGTCAGAGAAGTTCCAGGTTGGCTGTTGTGTCCTAAATGTGAAATAAAATGATTTTTTAAATTTATTAAATTATAGGCACCATGTAAAGTGATATTTTGGGTTCCATTTATTTCTTTACAATGGAGGATTGGTTTTATAAAGATATGTGTTCAATGTTTCACCATGTGGGACCATTTTATGATCTATAAAATATATTTATTAAATGGTTTTGGGGCTTCCAAATTTAGTTTTATATGATATGGGTGGGTGGTTTTCCAAAAAAGAGCATTTTAAATGGATTTTATGTGCAGATCCTTGTTATAATTTTTCAATTTTTTATGAAATTTTTAAGTTGTTTATTGATCTATTAATGAAATTTGAGGCATGTGTGTGGGATATTTTGTGTGTGTATGATCTGGGAAAGGAGTTTTCATGTGAAAGGTGTATTTTATAACATTTGGAACTTTTTTTAGAACTAAAGGGAATCCTAGGTAAATAGGTGGGTGGACATGTACTATTATGCTAGTGATGATGGGGGTTTCATCCCTATTTCACGTAGCAAGTTTTATGATCACAAATATAACATAAATATGATTAGGATGATGTTAAAGACCACTAGGTGATAGATTATTCTCTTAACAATGTCTCATGGACAATAGAGTTAATATTTATTTTGGTTACCATCACTGAGATATGAGGTACCTGAAAATCACAACTAACTAGTCCCTAGGTGTGTTCCCCTGACTTGTGATCATTGTCTATTTTGTACACACCATAGGAATATGGTGTGATTGGTTGTTATATTCATAAACATGTGTTTTTTATTTAAAATTGTAAATTTTTTAATGAATCCCTCTTGAAAAATATTTTTATTTTGAAGTTCCACCTCTTGGAAATTTGTTACTTGCATTTAAATTATAAAACATGAAAATTTTTGGATGGTAATTTTTATTGAATGGAACCCCAATTAGAAAACATACTTTTATATCTTGTAATTATAACATGAAATTTATGTTTATTTTATTTTAATGGAAGTTCATTTTGAATAGAATATCGGGATGACTTACTGAGTCTTAATATTCATACGTATTGTCTTCATCGGTTTTAATCCTTTTTGTGGGTTTCAACTTGAGTTTGATTGCATTAGCCCAAGTGTGATCATTGTGTTGGAGGGTGACCAGTGGGGACACATGGAGTTAGTTGGTTTTCATGTTTGGTCAATTGAGTTTTTGGATTAGTTATACTCCCAGATTCTTGAAAAAATAATGATTTATTAATTTATTTATTTAAATGTATTTTGGGTTTTCTATTTCTTTCTCCTATTTGTTTGATTGTTTATATCTGGGCTAAATCATTTCCTTGTGTACTCTATTGATGCCCCCATGCTTTTCGTCATCCTGGGAGGATCATGAATGCCTATTGGGACTTATCGCAAGCTGGATTGGGTGACCAGTTTAGGGTCAAATCAGGATGGTTCGTGGCTAGGGTATTTTCATTTCAAACATTATTAGAAGGGGAGTGCCATCAATTGATGTTTAGGAATCAAAATATTAATAGGCCATTATGAGGATTTTATTTTATTTGAATTTGGATGGCCTATAGATGTTTTTAGTTATTTTCTTACTAGTGTTATGTTGTCATCCTCTCCACTTGAGCATATTTTTTCAAGTCAGTAATTGGATAATGAATTCATTGGAATTTGAGAAACTCTATATGGTGGGGAGACCATTTCTTCTTAGTCTCACACTCTGTTCAGATTGTGTTCTCAATGTTGGGAATTGTTTAGTCTTCACATCATCTGTGAGGAGATCAATTATGTTTTATTTTCATAGTTCATCATGGGTTGTTTATATAGAAAATATGAAGGTGTATTATGACATGAGATGGTGATTCTAATGGCTGGGTATGAAGAATGAAATTATAGATTATGTATCTTGTAGTTACACCTGCCAACAGATAAAGGAAAATCATCTAAAATAGTTTGGATCCATCCATCATTATTTGGTTCTAGTTTGGAATTTTGATAAACTATCCATGTACATAGTTGTTGGATAAACAAAGACTCCCGAAGAGAGGATATATATATATATATATATATATATATATATATATATGGCGATTTATTGGTTGAAAAGATCATCTAATGTCATTCTAATTATGGATATCCCTAAAGGTGAAGAACTGGGAAAGATGAATGTGCATGATATTTTGAGGTTACGTGGGGTTCTTTCCATTGTTTTTTTTCAAAAATCTATAACAGGTTTAGATTGAGGTTATGGAGGAGTATCCTAGATGTGATGGAAAATCGGTTAAATTTGAGTATAGCATATCATCCACAAATATATGGTCAGATAAATCATGTTATTATGATTTTATAAAATATACTTTGTAAATGAGTATTTTTTATTGCTATTTTTTGGAGATCCATCTAGGACTGGTTGAGAATTTATATAACAATAGTTTTCAGTTATCAATAATAATAGATCCTTTAGAGTTTCTATGTATTCTCCAACTAAGGTCACCTAATGTTTTGGGTATAGGTTAGTGAAGCTTCATTTTTTGGACCATGTCTGGTTTAAGAGATATCTACATGGATTTTGGACATACAACATCATCTAGTTACATCTTAGAGTCGATATAAATCTCGTATGGATCAACATCATCTGCCATTGGTGTTTTCCATAGGTTATTGTCTTTTATTGTATGTTTCACCTATTTTGGATCACCATTAGCTCATAAAATATATAATTTTGGATCTAAGATATGTCGGACAGTTTGAGGTGATAGCGCTGCTTGGTCATATTGTTTATTGATTGGCTTTTCTACAGTAGTTGACATGAATTTGTGATGTATTACATAAACAATGCTCGGGGAATAACATCATGATCCTTCTCATGTTATGAGATGTTAGGATATTGTGTTAGTTCCACATATTCATGTTGTGGAACATCAAGTAGATATTATTGATTTCCAAGAGAAATTCTTGTTTGGAATGTTGATTTTGTTGGTTAGAGTGTTCTGGAGAGATATATAAGATTCTCATTAGACATGATATTGTGAGTATTCGATGAGGGAGCAGTGGAATCACCTATTTACTAAACTTCGGTCTTCTATATGATTTTTTTGGGATTCACATATTATTTGGGGGGGTTTGTAACATCCCATTACTAGATTTTTAGTAATTCCATTATCTTACTTTTTTTCCTCTAGAATTGGGTGTGTTGTTTGGACTCCCAAGGATGGAGAAAATCTAACAAATAAAATGACCTAAAGTATAAGGATATTTTTTTAATTAATGTATTCCATGTGTAAATATATAATGTATTAGTGGGGTTTTCCCTGAGTTCAGAGAATACCTGAGGTGGATTGGATTTTCAAGTAGGAATCTTATTTTTTCTCTATCTTTTAAGAATTTACATGCTCTATAATGGAAGTACATGACTTGTAATGTTTTCTAGGATCTGGACATGATCTGAGAATAATGTGTGAAATTGTACATGATGGGAAAATATTACACACCATGTAAGGTTAAGAATCATTGTACGAATGAAAAGGTGACCTTTTTTTCAATGTATCAGGGGTTCATGGATTAAACAAAATGTAATGGTGTTACATGCCATATAAATGTCGCATAGATGGATTTTAGGTCATAGTATGAGTGATTTTTTATTCATTCGACCTAAATAATCTTTTCTCTTGACCTAGAGCTCCCCTCTAGTTATTTTTAATTCCTACAACCCTTCCAAATAGTTTCGTTCAACAATCGATCATTGTTTTAGTTGTGGTGAAACTCTCCGAGTGATCGACCCTTTTTATTACTTATTTCCATTAACCATGGTAGCATTATGGCATTTAATTAATGAATCCATTGATATTTTTTTGTAGATTATATTTATTTATTTTTATATTCACTATGTGATATTGTTCTGGAGGCCGATTTATTTTTGGTTGTGGTGCGATGAGTGTGTGTTCTTGAGGTATGTTGTGATCATTCATATTCAAAAAAATCTTTTTAATGTATAATAAATTATAAGATGTATGGATTTTTTATGGCCCCCGTTGGTATTGTTTTTTCTTCCTTTTGGTGGATCCCATTTCAGGCATGTGAAACCAATGTTTTGAGGTTGGTAGTTCTGTTTCTATCCTTTTTATAGTGAACTTTATTATTTCTATTTATCATAAAATATTATACTAAATTAAATTGTATGATTTACTAGTTTTATATATATTTTTGGAGATGGGTTTTTAATATAATATAGTTTACCATTGGTTTTGGTAAATGAAATGTTTTTAAAAAAGAATTATGAAATGACATCATGAAATGGTTTTTGAAACATGATATGATGAAATGGTTTGATGAATTAGTTTGGAAAATAGAGAACATGATATGTCTTGGGTACATATGAGGAATGTGTAGTAATATTCCTCATCCAATGTTGGGAGGTTAGCTCATGGGGCTTTCCTCAGATCCCAAAGAATAATGTTCTAGAAAATTCATAGACCTATTGGTGGGTTCATTTTCTTGGGTGTTCCTCTGTTCTTTAAATTTGATGAAAATAACTACATGATTGATGCACATGACATTTAATATGTTAGGTATGAGTTTCCATGTTATAATAGCCGAGTTTAATCCTTGGTGTGATGTAACATGTGCTTTTCGTCGATTTGGTCTATTTTGGTTTGTACTATTTTGATTCTACTACCATATAACTTTCATGATATGTAATACATCCATTGGTTTGAAAAGATTTATATATTTTGATATATATATATATATATGAAATTATTTTAAAATTATATAACTCCACTATTTGGAAATACAGGAAAAGGGGGAATTAATATTTTTCTGAAGCTTTTGAGATACAAAATATCGAACAGTATATCATTGCATATTTTCTTTAAAGTGGAGAATGCTTTGATTGTTCTTCATATATATGATAAAGAACACGAGGGCACAAACCTATAGAGCCTATTAGCTGACACCTTATGCACCCCTTTAGCTCGGTGTAATCCTATTTATGCAATGCGATGTAGGGGGTGTAAGAATGCTGTAGTGATGTATTGAGGTTTTCTGTCAGCTAGTTTTTGGGTAGTGAGTGTTGATATGGTGGGAGTTTTCCCACTATATCACATAGAGGATTTGATGTATCTATTTTTTTTCATCATTTGTAGTGGGAATTTCCTCTTAGTGATCATTTTTCTACCATTTCAGTTGTTTCTCTTGCACCATTCTCTTTATGTTATGAAATATGTATATATTTAGGTTTTATTCCACTGTTTCTTCTTGTACTTGTTTATATATGCCATTTTTTACTTCAAGTTGTAATAAATCATTCCAAATATTGTTTTTATTATTGGGAGATATATTCTTTCCTACCGGTATTGGGAACATCCATCATGTATGTGGAAATTCTGGTTGAGTACCTGTTTGAGAGGGTATCTGAGATAGGTTCTTCACAAAAGAAGTGTTATCTTGAGGATTCCCTCAAATAAATATATTTTTTATCATATTTATTGTAACACCTCAATATTTTATAAGAAGAAACATAGGATAAATATAATATATTAAATTAAAAACTAATCTCAGACAAGAATGTAATACAATAATAAATTATTATATATATATCGTTTTAAATAAATTTGAACTCTTTGTTAGCCTACAGAACACGCAATACTAAGTCATAAAGAACCATAATGTAGTATACTATCATAAACGAGCCAATAAATTTTATGGTATAAATATTACTAATTATAGTTATATAATTATGGTTATATATTGATTTTAAATTTAATTAGAATCATTTAAAAGAAAAAGAAATTCTTTTCAAAATACTGTATTTTTCTAAAAGAATGATTAGATGCGCTTTAAAAAAATATTTTTTTTCACAAAAAAAAATTATTTGTTAAAAATAAAATCATTTTTTAGTTCATAATATAAAAATTAAATTTCAGGTATTTTCTTTGTTTTTTTAATATGTTTAATTTTTCGATGAATAGTTAAGAATGCTAATGGTTTTGAAAACTACCTTTTCGTGTGAACAAATTTTAAGAAAAAATATTATTTTATATTTGTTTTAATGAAAAGTGGATTTAAATATAAATAAATTTAACTAATTTTGGTCATTTGATTCAATTTAATATTGAATTTTCAAAATAAACTCTTCTTTAATAATAACAATTTTTTTTAGATACCTGCATTTCCATCTGATTTGGGGATATAATTTAAAATTGCAATCATACAATTATATGGATTGAATATAGAAAAATGGAATCTATATATGGAATAATGATAATTTATAATATCTAATATTTTAAATTTATTCTTTAAAATCATGAATAGTAAAGGTGAAAAAAATTAATTATCGTACTGAAGGAAGAAACTGATTTATCTGGTGGTAAAACTGATTAGATATTGGTTTAAATGACCTAAAAACATGTAAAACCCCATTTTATGTACATATATAATTTATCACTTATAAGTTTTTTTAATGATCCATTTTGGAGGATATTTTCATGATAAAAAAATGGGATAAATTGATTTTTTAAAAGTTACATTTATATCGTCTCCCCAACGAATAAAATCCCACCCCCACACATACACTATTCACATGGCAAAAAATAATTGATTAAATATTACCTAGAAATATCTTTATTACTCCCTTACCAACATACTATATCACTTGGTTTGATCCAAAATCTATTTTTTGATGTATTTTGTGGAAATCCATTGGCATTTTCCAAAGAAGAGGTAATATTATTAAATGAGAATTTTTATTTTGTTTGTTCATCAGTGTACATAAAAAATTATTTAAAAATTATTATATAATAAAATAATTATATTAAATATTCAGAAATGTTTTTATGATAATAAAATGACCTATATTCATCTCCATTTTTATTTAATGTGAAGTGAAAATTTTGATCTTGTGTACACCAGACTACTGTCTCACGAACTGATTTAATTCATTTTATATCACCATATTTAATGGATAGACGTAATGGTGAATTTCAAAAATGTATATGATATTTATAACATTATTATACTTATTTAAATATAATATCACATGAATATTTTTACTTTACATGTTTTTACAAATATGATAATGTCACTCATGTGTTTGGAAACTACTATCCTATGAGGATATGTGATTCATTTTTCACATAAAAATTATTTGGAATGTAATAAAGATAAATTTAATGAATTTATATGACATATATTTTCACACACAAAAACATTGTATTTATTTTATGATATTCTTTTCTTGGATTTGGTTTTTTTGGTTGAGGTTCAGGTCAAGTATACAATTAATTTTTTTTTTGTTTTGGTGTTTTTGTGTGGTTTTTCTTCCTATTCACTGTTTGTGTGCATGATTTTTGGATTATCCATGTGGTCTGTTGAAGCCAACGTCTAACTGATTTTATTTTATTCTTTTACATTTTTACATGAATGATTTTATAGTGGTTTGGGAAAAATTATATGAATCATTATAGAAACACTACGACTCATTTTTTGATTCAGTATCAAGGAACACGACATGCACACTATTAGGGGAAATCATGCAGAATTATTTGGGGTACTGCAACATTTGACACAACCATGGTTTATTATTGGTGCATATTATGCCAAAAACTGCATCTAAACTATGTGAGGTGGCCTTATTTTACAATAGTTTGTGGACGGTTAGAGCTTAGTTTGTTAAATTGTGCTGACAAACTCTAAAGGATTCTCAAATCATTGAAAACATGAAATTACAATCCTTCCCCTATTATTTTTTATCCCACAATGGGGTTACTTATTTTTTCATGAACTAATCTCACTAGGGGTGTTTAAAAACCTCCTACATTTCTATTCTTACACCATTGAATCTCCCTTGAGGTTACTATGTATGTTTCTCTCTATTTTTGGTCAATTTTATCTTCTTCCTTTCATGGGTTATTGGTTTTCCTTCTGTGGGATATATCATAAACAATCCCTGGAGGATCAAGTTGATGTGTATCATGTGTTTCATTGGTTTTAGGGTTTTTGGATTGTCTCTTAGAGTGTGTTATTTTTTCTTTTGGAGTTTTGTCACACCATCAAATCATTGAGGTATGTGTTTCTGTCCAATTCCTTTTTGACACATTCCATTTATTCTTGATCTTTCCATTAATTAATTTAAAAATATATAATCTTTATTGTGATTTTTATTGATAGTTTTTTGAATAATGATGGAAGTGAGTTTCCATTTGTTTTCTTTAGTAATATATAATCCATTATGTATACAAAATGGTAGTTGAAAATCCAATTGGACTTTTTAAATGAAATTGGGTGTTTTGATTGTGTTTTTCCTAAGTCAGATGATGGTAATTAGGTTTTAATTTTTAATTTAGTTTTTGAAGGTGGTTTAATTTCCCCCATTATTATTGATGGTTATTTTTAAAATGGATTTTAATCCCTCTTTGATTGATAACATTTAATTTTTGTGCTTTGGGAAAGTTTTATATGTTCTATTGGATGTGGGCACATGCATTAGTAAACTGGGTGAAAAAATGGATCTGATTTGAAATGTTAATTTTATCCATTGAAAGTACACCTCATGAGTCATGTTTTGTTAATTATTTTGTTCCATTTCTCTTTTCCATTCTCCCCTCCATCACTTATTTTTCCCCCAAACCTCTATGTTTTTTAAGAGTATCTTGGTGTTAAAATGACTCTAATGTGTTTTGTATAGTTTTTTTTAATCTTAGACCATTTAGAATATTTAAGGATTTTTTTGGTAATTAAGTATTAACAAAGGCCCATTTGGAACCTTTTTCATATGTTTTGTGTTGTAACTTTAGTTTTGGAATGAATTTATTCTTGGGAAATATGAAGTTCCATTAGGTTCTTTGAGTTGTCTTACGAATTGGTTTTGAATATCATGTGATGTGTAGGCCATGTTGGCACATTTTGTTGATTTGATGTGTGATGGGAAACTCTATGGTTGATCCTCCGATGATCGATTTATCAAGTATTTGGTATCAATTTTTAGACTAGGAAATCATCATGGCTATGGGTTAATTATTTTAGTCATGCATGTGAGGACCTCCACATTCACTGCATACGATTATCCGGAGATTCATGGGTGTCATCTAGAGGGTTGAGTGATGATTCCTTAATGACCTCGATTAGATGGGATGGTAACCTTTAGATTTTATGAGACTCCTAGTGGGAAATTCCACTAGATTGGATAGTTTACAGTGGGTAGTTGATTATTGATAATGAAGTAGTATCATATATCACCATGTTAGTATGAATAGAGAACATCTAGGCATTTATTCTACATAAGTTTAGTAAATTTCAATGATTATCTATCTATATTATAATAGGTTATTAATGCTACACTTTGGTCATTAAACCTACTAGTTTAAACCTATTTGTTTTGTTTTTTTATATTTTTTATATCCCCTTTGATCACATGTATGAATTATTATATGGGGATTGTTTCATTATTTGTGTTTTTTGAATTTAAAACCATTTAAAAAAGAAAGTTTGTTTCTGTTGTTTGGAAAAGAGATTTTTTGGAAAACTATATTTGGTTCTTTAAAATGAATAATACATATTTTTCAAAATAAATTTCAAAATAGTGTTAATGGATTTTTTGGGATATGAAATGTTTGGAATATACGGTGTTTACATACTAATATTTTTATAATCCCACCCTACTTGTTCAACTCATCATCTCTGGACCTAACCTATTTTTTAGGTTCAGGTTTCTAGTTTGAGTTTCCATTATAGAAAGATGGTATTATTGTTTGTGGGGACCAAGGGGTGAGGGGTAGATATGGTTTAATTTGGTTTTGGTATAGTTTTGACTTTGCTTTATTTTTTCATTCTAATTTACTAGCATATTATTCTAGGTCCTATTTATGATTTTAGTGATGCTCGGTTATTATTGACCCATGAAATATATTTTTTCATGCCTATTTGATCCTTTATTTTTGGGGTAAAAATTATTCCCATTTCAAATTATCTATGAATATTAGTTCTACTCACTAGCTGGGTGGTGTTATAATCACTTCCCAGGCCTTGTCCCAGACTGAGTTGAGAATCAAGTCGAATGGCAGCGTGACATAGTTCGTTAAAAAATTGTATCAAAGAATCCCTTTTCTATTTGGTGATTCAGGTAGTTGGTTATTATGATTATTGAAAACATTGGAGGTAGTTAAAGTGTCACACCCTGACCATAGATGAATTTTTATTTTATTCCATTCTCGGTCCCGAATCTTTTGGACATAGTTGGGTTTGGGTCTAGGTTTGAAAATTTTCAATATTTTATGATTTCGGTGGGTCTCGGGCCGGTGCGCGGTCACTGTACCATTAGTAGTTCATGTGCGTTCAACCCTGGTGAATTTGCGGTTGCCAATACTTGAGATAACTAAATTTTATAAATGTTTAAACCGCCATGATAAGTTTATTTCTACCGATAATAAAAATAATATCATCGTTAAATTGATATTAATATTATTATTATAAAATTTCTATTTCAATTATTATTATTAGTTTGGTTTGTTTTTAGTTTATTTATATATATATTTATTATTATTATTATCCTTATTATTATTATTTTATTTTATTTTGTGTAATTGTTATTTTTTAAAGGTTTTAACCTACTATAATTTTTATCTCTCATACCAATCACACTTCTTTCTTTTTTTATCCTCTCACATGAATCTCCTCTCCCCCCTATTTCCTTCCATACATCTCTCCTCTCCCATACCCTTATTCCAATCACGCTGCCCCCTTTTTTCTATCCTTCTACGCACACTATCCTCTTCCCCCTATTTCCAATCAGTCGCATCTCTCCCATTTCCCCTGTTTGCAGCATCACACCCCCCTCGCGACCTTCTCCCTTTGGCGCAATAGGTCTCCATGGCCTGGCCTCCTTACAACACCCCATGGTCGGAGCTTATCAAGGTCACAACCTCTTCTTGACGGTGACCTACAACAGGCGCGCATGAGCCCTCAATTGAGTTTTTTTTGGCATGTGATCCCCTTCCTTGGATCTCCCTCAGTCCTCGATAATTATTCGGATTTCTTCATGTTTCTAAAACGATTTAGTAAGGTATGGTCCATAGACCCATTCTCTTTCATTGCTTTGGTGATTCATTTCTCTTTTGGTACCTGGTTTGGATTTAATCGGAACCCTACAGCTGGGATGTTAGGCGATCGTTGTGTTCTTTCTTGAATAGGGTATGTGAAGACCTCCTCAGGTCTTGTTCATCCGTGTTCCAACATCCAACGCCGAAGGAGAAGTAGATTGACTCCATTTTGGTCCGCCGCCAACATCCAAGGTATAGATTTATGCATGTTTTTTGGTTTCACAACTTTGTTATTCCCTTAATTAGCCTACTATAGTGTTCTTGAATATTTTCACAGTTGTTAAATATATGTTTTGAGTTAGTTTCTGGATTACGTCTTCTTGCGTCTGTGATGATTTTCTTGTTTAAGTGACAAATATTATTTTGACGATTTTTAAAATGTAATTCGAATCGCTATGGTTTTATCGTCTAGATTTTTGTGATTCTTCGACATTGATAAATTGTTTAAAAATTGGTCATTAGCGTGATTCATTAATTGTTTTTATGTGTTTATGAACTTGGGGTGTTGATAAATTGTGATATGAGATTTTAAAATAAATTGATACAATTTTTGGGGTGTTTCCCTTAATTTTGTTTATAAAAAAAATGGTTAAAATGTTATTTGTGTTTTACTTGTGAACATTTTGATTTTTGTAGGGTTGGGTTTTGAAATATATCATGATTTCATTGTTTGGATTAATTTTATTTTAGGGATTTGTGATTTTTTTGAGTCCCGGGGATTTATCGTAGGGAGTTGTGGTTGGTTTCGTAGATGCGCACACATATTCCTAGGTATGGATATGTATAGATATATATATATCTTCTATGTGAGTGTTCTATCATGGCGTGGGTAACACATGCATTAGTTTAAGGATATATATATATATATATGGAAGTGCGTGTGTGCGAGAAAGATGATTTTTGAGTTAGAAAGCTTGACGTGACCTTTGTTTGAAGTAGGCATTTCCATCTTGTCTCTTTCTGAAGCTTTCTATAGGTTCTAAAAAGATTTGATTTAGTTTATAAATTTTATTTTCACCCTTATAATCCTGATAGTTTATTTATTTCAGTGTTTCTTTTATGGTTAAAAATTGTTAAAAACAACTTTGAAATAGTTCCTTGGTTATGTGTAGGTTCTCCCATGCCTTTGCTCCAAATTTATTAAATTCAATGCTTGTGTTTTCTTAATTAAATTTTAGATTATGTTTCGCAACTCTAGTATGTTTATAGTTAACTTATGGTAGTGTTTTACTATTGAAATATTTGATTAAAAATGGATTTTTGGATTCTCCTCTATTTACGCACATGTTTATGCCTTGCCAACTTGGTTGGAAATAACTGCCTTTATCTGCAAATGGTACTGTTGGATGTTTTGAGTGGTGTTTGCTGGTAGAAACATTTTATGAAACTTTTTTGTCCTGCGTTGGTTGATTTCTTGGAACTTAATGCTTTTGAAGAAATGATTTCGCGTCTCTTTGAATTGGTATTTTTCTCTAATTCTCAGATTATAATCTGTTCTAGTTTTCTAAATGATTTGGGTCTCCTTGTGTGGTTCTTCAAGTTGGTTTGAAAATAAATCCATGTGTATATGCTCGTTTGGCTTTTGGTGTATATATTTTGTTGAGTGTGTGGAGTAAGGCAACGCTTGGGTTTGTTTTTTTACAAATTGAATATGGTATCACTAAAGATGTTTATTGTAATGCCTTGAAACTTGGAACCTATGGGACCGTTATCCTTTTTAAATACAAAAGTGGTGTTTAGGGTTGTTTGGGAAGAGATTTTTTAATGTTTTCATAAAGGCATTGATTATGTAAAACTAGAGGCCCGCTTTACAACTCCAAGTGTTTAATAAAGTGGGTTTGATAACTGAATGATGCGATGGCCCGGTTGGCACTTTGTTTGTTTGAATTGTATTCTTATATATAAATATATGGGGCGCTTCTATCTAGGGTAACCCTTTATGGATGAATGCATAGGAAGCGTCCATGTTTGGGGTAGGAAAGTGCGGTGAGATGAGTCACGCGTGCGAGGGACTTCCAACATACACAGTATTATTATAACCACCACGGTTCCCTAGGTGTCTTTTAGATGATCAAGTGACGGTTGCTGACCAACCCCGATTAGACAGGTTGGTACCCCCTGGATTTGTTGTTAGGCCAGGTGGGCTTTTCCACTGGATTAGTCAGTTAGGGCGGTGAGTTGGTTATAGACATAGGAGCTTCACCATATGCCGACGGGAGGTTCCGAAACTGAGTACATCCAGGGGTCTTCTAAGGATGTTTTGGATCACCCATGGTTACTGAATTATTTACATTGATTGTTTACTTTTCGTTTCATTGGTTTATTTTTAGTTGCACTTTTACATGTTTTACTCTAGCCCAGCTTTGGTATTTTGAGTTTTGGATTTCATTTATAAAATGGAAAATGATTTTGTTAATGGTGTGTAGCGTGTTTTGTATATTTAAATGAGAACAACATGTTGCATATTTTAAAATTTGAAAACCCTACTTTTATATCTATATTTCAAACTTTTTTCAGTGGATTTTTTTGGAAAATTGAATTGTTGGATTCAGTGTTTTGTTCTTGGAATCCCTACTGAGCATATCGGTGCTCACACCTTTTATATATTTCTAGTTACAGGTTCAGTTTCTTGAACAAGTTCTTGGTTTAGCTGCTCAATGTTGGAGCAGCGTGGTCTTGAGTTAGGTGGTGACCTAGGAGGTCACAAGGAGGTATGTTCGGTTTTATTCTCTTTATGATGCCATGTTTTTATCTTTATCATCATTTTCCATTATCTGTTTGTCTTTTTTTCTTGGGGAAAATCATTCCCAACAGTCAAATTTTGATGGCCGACACTGGTTGTCAGCCCGTGGGGATTGGGAATTCCCTTTGGGACTTGCCGCGGACGGGCTCAAGAGATAGAATCTGGGTCGACCCGGGTTGGTTCATAACAAAATGTTATCAGAGGCGACCCTTGCTATTTGGGGTGTCTGGTAGATGTATATTAGGACTATCGGGGATTAAGAGGTAGGTTGTGGGTTGGTGCCTAATCACCACCACTCGCAATGAGACCTGTGTTACCAGGGGAGACTAGGATTTGAGTCTTTGGTTGTTTTGGATTGAGGGATGAAAATGAGGTCGAATCTGTTCACGTAGCGTCCTCACATGGGGTGGTGACTCATGTTAAGTCCAAGTGCCCAGTTTAAGGTCCTCTTAGTGTTATTCCTTACTTGGGGCATAGCTCACCACTATGTCGTCGAGATAGGCACAAAAACTAGTCCTTCATTCCAATGGTTTATAGTTGGATGTGTTCTGTTTGGAACTCGGTCGATGTGAGTGTGGGATAAAAATGAAAGTGATTTATAAATGAAAACAAGGGGTTTCTTCCAATTTTTTTTGGAAATTATTAAAGTGGGTTTTTAAAGAGAAAGTGAATCAGTTTGAAAAAGAAACTTGGTATGTGTTTGGATTTGGTAAGGAAAAGAATTGTTTGAACCTTGACACTCCTCATGGAGGGTCACACATGCGTGGGTATGTATGGAGAGTGCGTGGGGGGCACTTTTTGCATATGAAGTGAGTGAGATTGAATGAACGCACATGTGATGGATCATAAGGTGCCATATGTTAGTTTTTAAAATTTTAAAGGAATGACGGTTTAAAAATGTGATTTTTTTATTGTGTTTGTATATGATTGGCTTATGGTCCTATTTATTTGGCTTGTGTTGTTTCTTTGATTGAGTTTTGGCTTGATGTTGGAATCAATGTTTTTTTTCTTGTTGTTATTAGTATTCCTCCTAGAAAGCCTCCAAATTTTTTTAACCAGTTATGCCCAGTTCCCAGTTATTTTTGTTTGTTGTCTGGTTATTGAGGTAATGAATGTCTGTTAGAGGAAGTTGTATAGTTCAGAAATATAGCGTGTATTTGGGTTGTTGGGAACTCCCATCTTAGTTAAGGTTCGTACCATCCTAGAGTTTTTTGAGGGTTCAGTTCTAGACTAGTATAGGTGGGATTTCTCGTCGTCGTTACAGTCTGGGTGTAGTTGGTGGGGGTTAGCTCTTGTGAAGGTTCCTCGTCTTGTAAGTACCTTCTTTTGTACCGACTCCCAGTTTGTTGGACCGTTCTCACGCATGCCACTAGCATGGCCGGTTCAGGAATTCTATGTCGCCTTGTCGCATCCCTCCTAAGTCTTGTTACTGTGCGGCTATTCGGGCCACCGGTGAGAGTTCTGGAAGAAGTGTCGTTCGAGATGAAGGAGTTAAGGACCAGAGGATGCAAATGCTTGACTTTGAGGAAGGAGATGCTTCATCCATTAGGGACCCAACCATCGGTCTCGGGGTGAAGCTCGTGCACCGTCATGAGTTGTCAAGGGCTTATGGAACATCAGATCAGATCAAGTTTTCAACATCAGATGGAAATATCCAAGGTTTTCCTGTTCGATTCTTGTCATCTTCGTAAACTCATCCTCGTTGTTGTGGTGTGATGAGCTCATTGTAACACAATCCAAGCGGCCTCATCTGCTCTAAATGTGGCATTTAAATTATTTGTATTCTTTCAAGGGAGTTGGTCCTATGAATAGCGGGCCTGTTCTGATTCTGAGTTGGTCTCAATTTTATTCGTCAGGGGAATGTTTTGTTTCATGAATTAATGGGTAGTGTTTCTAGTCCCCTTCCTAGTTTGGGCACCTCTCCATGTGTTTTTCTTTAGAGTGTTTCAGTTTTTTAGGGGTTTCCTCCATCCTGGTGCCCCGGTGTGTTCGTTTACCCTGTAATGGTTTTAAATTCTACTGGTGGAGTTGTTCTGTTAGCATTGAGAAGGTGGGATGAGTTTTATTTGGGAGTTCCCGTGTTGCCCCCCCTGGTGTGGTGTGTTCGAGTTTCATGGTTTCCGTGTTTGTAAATTTTTGTGGTGGGAAGAACCCTCCTGTGTTCTCTCCTCAACTTCCGGAAATGATTTTTCTTGGGTTGGTCGGGTGTGACGTGTGTTGGAAATGGTCACATCGAGCCTCTCGGTTTTCTCTAATTTTGTCTAGGCATGGACTCAAGTTGGGTCGACTGTTGGCTTGGTGACTTTATGGGGGCATAAATTGTCTATGGTGTGGAGAATTGTCACACCCTGACCGCAGATTCATTTTTATTTTATTCCCTTATCCATCCCACATCTTTTGGATAGACTTGGTTTTCATTTCGGGTTTGAAATTTTTGAATCTTTGATGATTTTGGTGGGTCTCGGGCCAGTGTGTGGTCACTATACCGTTAGCAGTGCCCGTGCATTCGACCCTGGTGAATGTACAATTTCTAATACTTGAGATAACTAAATTTTATAAATGCTTAAACCGCCATGATAAGTTTATTTATGCAGATAATAATAATAATATCATCATTAATTTTATATTAATATTATTCTTATAAAATTTCTATTAGAATTATTGTTATTATTTTTGGATTGGTTTTAGTTTATTTATTTATTTATTATTATTATTATTATCCTAAATATTTTTATTTTATTTTATTTTTTGTATTTTTTATTTTTTTAAGGTTTTTAACCTACTTTCTTGTTCATCTCTCATACCAATCACGCTTCATTCTTTTTTTATCCTCTCAAGCGCCTCCCCTCTGACCCCTATTTCCTTCCACACATCTCTCCTCTCCCCCTCATATTCCAATCATGCTTCCCCCTTTTTCTTCTATCATTCCACGCACACCTATTCGCTTCCCCCTATTTCCAATCAGTCACATATCTCCCATTTCCACCCCTGTTTGTAGCATCACACCACCCCCCTCGTGACCTCCACCCTTTGGCATGACATTTCTCCATGACCTGGCCTCCTTACAACACCACATGGCCGGAGCTTATCAAGGTCGCAACCTCTTCTTGACGGTGACCTACAGCACACACGCACGAGCCCTCAATTGAGTTTCTATGGCGTGTGACCCCCTTCCTCGGATCTCCCTCATTCCTCAATCATTATTCTTATTTCTTCATGTTTCTCCAACGATTCAGCGAGGTATGGTCCTTATACCCCTTCTCTTTCATCGCGTTGGCAATTTGTTTCTCTTTTGGTACCCGGTTTGGATTTAATCGGAATCCTACAGTTGGGATATCATGTGATTTTTGTGTTCTTTCTTGAATAGGATATGTGAAGACCTCCTCAGGTCTTTTTATTGTGTGTTGCAACATCCAATGCTGAAGGAAAGGTGGATTGACTCCATTTCGGTCTGCCGCCGACATCCAAGGTATAGTTTTGTGCCCTTTTTTGGTTTTGCTGCTTTGTTATGCCCTTAATTAGCCTGATATAGTGTTCTTGAATATTTTTGAAGTTGTTAAATATATGTTTTGAGTTAGTTCCTGGTTTACATCTTCTTGCGTCTATGATGATTTGCTTGTTTAAGTGGCAACTATTATTCTGACGATTTTTAAAATGTAATTCACATCGTTATGGTTTTCTCATCTAGCTTTTTGTGATGCATCGAGATTGATAATTTTTTTGAAAATTGGTCATTAGCATTACTCATTAATTATTTTTATGTTTTTATGAACTTGGGGTGTTGAAAAATTGTGATATGAGATTTCAAAATAAATTGATACGATTTTTGGGGTGTTGCCCTTAATTTTGTTTAACAAAATGGCTAAAGTGTGATTTGGATTTTACTTGTGAACCTTGTGATGTTTTAGGGTTGTGTTTTGAATTGAATCTTGATTTCTTTGTTTGGATTAATTTAATTTTAGGTATTTGTGGTGTTTTTGAGTCACAGTGATTTATCGTAGGGAGTTGTGGTTGGATTCGTAGGTGCGCACGCATATTACCAGGTATGTATATGTATAGATATATATATCTTCTATTTGCATGTTCCCTCATAGAACGGAGAACACGTGGATCATTTTAAGGATATATATATATATATATATATATATATATATACATTATGTGTGTGCATGAGATTGAGCTGCTGTTTGAGTTAGAAATCTTGACATGACCTTTGTTTGAGGTAGGCGTTTCCACCTTTTCTCTTTCTGAAGCTTTCTATAAGCACTTTCAAGATTTCATTTAGTTTATAAATTTTATTTTCACCCTTATAATCCTAATAGTTTATTTATTGCAGTGCTTCTTTGATGGTTAAATGTGTTAAAAACAACTTTGAAATAGTTCCTTGGTTATGTGTAGGTGCTCCCATGCATTTTCTCCGAACCGGGTACCAAAAGAGATGTTTATGCCTTGCCAACCATTTGAATTGTATTATTATATATAAATATATGGGGCGCTCTTATCAAGGGTACCTCTTTATGGGAGAACGCATGGGAAGAGTCTGTGTTTGGGGTAGGCAAGTGCGGTTAGATGAGTCACACGTGCGAGGGCCTTCCTACTTACATAGTATTATTATAACCACCAAGGGTTCCTGGGAGTCTTTTAGATGATCGAGTGACAGTTGATAAGAAACCCTGATTAGACGGGTTGGTACCCCCTGGATTTGTTGTTAGGCCAGGGGGGCTTTTCCACTGGATCAGTGAGTTAGGGAAGCTAATGTGTTATAGACTTAGGAGCTTCACCATATGCTGGAAGGTGGTTCTGAAACCGAGTATGTCCAGGTGTCTTCTAGGGATTTTTAGGATCACCCATGGTTACTGAATTATCTACATTGATTGTATACTTTTCGTTACATTAGTTTATTTTTAGTTTCACATTTACTTGTTTTACTCTATCCCAGCTTTGGAATTTTCTATTTCGGATTTCATTTATAAAATGGAAAATGATTTTGGAAATGGTGTGTAGCATGTGTTGGGTTTTTAAATGAGAACAACATGTTGCATATTTTAAAATTTGAAAACCCTACTTTTATATCTGTATTTCAAACATTTGTCAGTTGACTGTTTTGGAAAAGGGAATTGTTGGATTCAATGGTTTCTTCTTGGCATCCATACTGAGCATCTCAGTGCTCATGCCTTTTATATCTTTCCAATTGCAGGTTCAATTTCTCATAATGGTTCTTGGTTCAGCCGCTCAATGTTAGAGAAGAGTGGTCTTGAGTTCGGTGGTGACCTAGGAGGTCATAAGGATGTATGTTCGGTTTTAATCTATTTCTGCTACCATTTTTTATCTTTATCTTTAGTTTTTTTATCAGTTTATCTTTTGTTCTTGGGAAAAATCATTCCCAACAATCAAATTTTGATTCCCGACACTGGTTTCCAGCCCGTGGAGATTAGGAACTCCCTTATGGACATGCCGCAGACCGGCTTGGTTGACCGGCTCAGGGTCGACCCGGGTTGGTTCGTGACATAAATGAAGAGTATCATGAAATTTTACTCATCATGAGCATAAACTTTCCTAGGGTAGTCTTGGATTTGAGTCTTTGCTTTGGTTTTTGGGTGAGTGGTTGGGGAATGGAAATAATAGTGAACCAATGATGCAATAAGGGAATATGTGGTGTATAGAACCATATAAAGCATGAGTGAACTATTCAAGGTCTTCCAAGTGTTTAGTTATTTTCTGGGTCATGGTCCACTAAACCATATTTCCTAGTTATCAATGGCCACTAGTTCCCTATTCTGGGGGTCAGATTGAGTTTTATTTTTTCTCAACTTTGGCCGACATTAGTGGAATTTCAAATGAAAAAATGGTTTTGAGAAAAAGGTTTATTAAAACAGAAAATCATTTTATGATCTGGTTTTGTTTTAAGCATGGGTGTTTGGGTGTTTGGAAATCATGTTTGAATTATTATTTTTAATTTTTAATAGTGTCCAGGTGGATTTGAAATTTAAATAAAAATGTTGGATTTTGAAAGATAATTTTCTGTTAAGTTTTGAGTTTTTTAATATGAGATGAAAAAATTTTCATGGGATGTTATTTTTAAGATTTCTTTGGTTTGATATTGATTTCATATTTCATGTTCTTGTATTTTTTAGTGTATTCCACCTAGAAAAGTCCCTAGTATTTTTAGTGGGTTTCTATTGATTTTCATCCCTTCCTGGAATTTGATTAGGGAGGAAATGTCAAGTTTCACTTTATTTATTCCATTTTTTACAAGGTATTCCATGTCATTTGGAGTCATCAGAGTTTCCTGAAAAATTTGAGCATGTTATCTAGTCATTAGGAACTCGTAAAACCTTCTGGGACTGATATGTTATGGGTTCATTTGATGGTATGATTTCGGAGTAGTGTAATGTGAGTGTTTTGTCATCATTATAAGTCGAGATATCTTGGAAAGTGTCTAGGATCACTTTCATTTGATTGATTATACCCAAGGATTTTAAGTAATAGAGAGTGGTAGAGCACTTGAGTATATATCATGGTTAATGAATGATGAAATCTGGTGTCAGTAATTTAGAAGAGTAATTCTCTTTTTCTCCTGAGATCACATTGGATGATCAGTTAAAGGTTACTCTTTTATTTTTTGTACTTTTTTCTCAGATAAAGGATAATTTTATATCTTATGGGAAGTATAATGTTGAGATATTGGTCGATGAGGTGTTTCTATCTAATTTTTTCCCCAATGTGTATTTGGTAGCAGTTATAAATATAGTTACATTTTGTTCTTGTGAAGGTTACACGTCTAGGGAGAGGCAAATGCCAGAGGCACCTATTCATGAAGAGTCTTATTGGTTTTATCATCATCTCATTCATTAGTCCATTCAATCATGAGTTTTTATTATGGTTGGTTAATGCATCAAATTAATTATTTCATAATCCTTTAAAATATTATAATTGATGTGGCTATTTATGTCACACAGAGAAGTTTTTTAAGAGGAATTAGAAGAAGAGGAATTATTTTTTAGAGAATGATAGTTTTTGACTGTGGGGTAGTATATGCCTCAATACATTAGGTATCCATCTATGGGCCCTAAAGTGAATCTCTTCACATAGTTAGAAACTGTCAGGGGTGTGGGAATCCTTGCCTATATTTTTCTGCTAGATATCAAAGTAGATTTGGTTTATGCTTCTATGTTATAGTTTCCACTCTTAAAAATAATATATCGTCATTGTAATTTATTTATGGTTGTTGTTTTCCTTTTTTTTGTTTTCTTGTCCTATATGAACTACAGTTTCCATGTCTTTTGGATACAATTAATTGATTATTTATTCACTAATAAATGTTCTTAGTGTTTCTATTGATTTTTTCTAATATTTTGTTTTAAATTCTTTATATATGCTTATGTCTACTTGAAATGATGTATTCTGGGTTATTTAATTGTTTTTTTTGAGTTTCACCCGTTTTTATCCTAGCTTCAAGGGTTTTTGGCTTAGGTTGGGGGTTCCCACCGATTTTGTTGGTTTTTATTGTGTGGGATGTTCTTGGACTTAGTGTTGGTAGATGATAGTGTGTTTCTTATAGAGGTTTCAACCCTCTATTACTATATTATGGGTATTAATGTTTTGGTATTAAATATAATGGGTTGAGTGTAAATTTTTGGGGGGAATGGTCAAACTATATACCTTTGATTCTTTTTATCTCATCCCATTTTGATCTTATTAATTGTTCCTCATGTGTCTAGGTGACTTTATTGGGGATGAATGTTTTTGTGGTAACAATAAATGCCAAACCCTAAGTATATATTTTCTTCTTATTCCATTATTATATTCGATTTGGTTCTTTTTCTGAGGTTTGGGTTGAGTTTATAGTTTAAATTTTTTAGTTTTGGAGATTACAGGTAGCTTTCTTACATGTACATATTTTGAGGGATATCCTTATGGAATTATTAGGCTGGGGTCCTTTAATGTTTTTTTATTCTTTAATGGTCCGACTTGAATGATTTTAGCATAGATTGGCCCCAAAATTGTGAGTCCCAGGATAAACCATGCATCATTTTTTTGGTTTCAGGATTAAGGGTCATGACTCAGACATGGTTAGAAGGAAATTTGAGGCAAGAACATTGTGGGGGGGGGGGTCTATGACTTTTGATGGATCAATGGGGCATGGTTGGTCCACGGTTTCCGAAAACTTTTAAAAAAATTAAAAATGGTGTCCCTATTATCTAGTATGTTGTTCATGGTATTCTTACTAGAAAATACAACCGATGATCTATGTCTTCCAGATTATTCTCTCCCATTTCTCTTTTAATTTCCCTCATCCTCTCAAATTGTTGCCTAAAGCCTTCATGTTTTATAAAGGGTTACATGGTGTTAAAATGACTCTAACATGGTCTCCAAGGGTGTTTTTGAAAGCAAGGACTAATTAGAAAACTTATTGTGTGGTTAGGTAATTAAAAACTAATGAAGTCCCTTTTAGAGCCATTCATGATTGTTTTTTTTCATACCTTGGTTTTATAAAAGGTTTTGTAATTAATTTGGTTTTGCGAAATGTGATTCCATGGTTAGTACCTTCAGATGTCTGTAGAATTGGTTTTTAAACTCATGTGACGTGTAGGGATATAAGTTACTTTTGATGATGTGTTGTGTGATGGGAATCTATAGAGTGGATCCTCTAAGGATAGGGTCATCATATACGTAGTTTGGTGTTTGGGATATGAAATCTTAGTTTCTTTGGGTTAACGGTTTGATCCCCACATGTGAAGACCTACCCATCCACCATGTACTATTATCATGGTATTTATGGACGTTATCTTGAGGTTCGATTAAGGGTTTATTATTGAACCCAATTAGATAGGATGGTACCTCGTAGATTAACTGAGAGGGTATGTGGGATGTTCCATTGGATTTGTTTGTTTAGAGCATCCAATTACCTATTAACTATGAAATTACACCATACACTGACAGGTGATTCCAAACCGAGTACGTTTAAGGATTTCTTCTAGAGTTGTATTGGAAATAGTATTGATAACAAATTTGTGTCATATTGTGTACTTATAATGAATATTATTTTTTATTCTTGATTGTCAAAGCTTATTTGATTAATGTTTTTGACATCACATCCCATTTGATCACCTGTTATGGATAATTATTTGTGTTTTCATTCATGATCTGTGGTTTTGGAATGTAAAATAATTTAAAAAAGGAATGATATGTGTTTTTTTAAATATAATATTTTGATATCTATTTTTGGTTCATTGAAATTATGACACCATATTTTTTAAATTTTATTTCAAAATAGTGTATATGGAAAATTTTGGGAAGGGAAATGTATGGACTCTATAGTGCTTACCTAATTATCTATTTATGATCACACCTTACTAATTACACTTGAAACATGTAGAATTGATCTCATATGTAAGTTCAGATAGTTTGAGTTACCTTTGGAGTAGGTCAGACTTATGGTTGGTGGTAACCAGGTAGTCACCAGGAGATCCATTTAGGTTTGGGTTTGGGTTAGTTTTGTAATTTCATTAGTTTTTTATTATGTTCTATTGAAATTGTATTCAAGATCATGTTTATATTTTTAGTGTTGTCCAATAATTTTTAGATTCCACTAAATATTCTATCTTGGATTTTTTATCATCATTTTTATTGGGTAGAAGTTATTTCCATTTGGATTGTGTTTGAATCTTGGTGCTAGTCGCCAGCCCAGGAAGATCGAGAATCCCACTCAGTTCTTATCCCGATTTGGGTTGTGTGTCTGCTCAGATTGTAGCCTATACTGGTTCATGATATATATAACATGATATCTATACAATAAAACTAATATATCTCCCACTTACTTACCATTTCACCCATTAATGGAATGACAACATTGTGCATTCTCATGTATGACCTTCCATCTCTATAAAGTGATGTGATTCATTCCCCATGTTCAATTTCAATAATTATTATAAAGAAAAATATAATGATAAAATGATAACAATAACAACAATATCATTATAGATATGATGGAACACTATAATATGCTCAAGAACTAGAACTTTATTGGGAAAACACACAATAGAAACCAAACAATTAACACAAAAAACAAAAAAAATAATGATATATTATTATCAATCTGTTGGTAATATATTATAAGAGTGTAATATATTATATTATAAATATGAATATGGATTTATTATAAATTAATAACACAGTTAAATCTATTATATGGGTGGTTAAAGAATGATCAATCCAATGGAAGCGTGGGGTAAGGTTCCTTATCTCAGTTTCCCTTCATTGAGACATACTGTAATGTTATACAACTAATTTCATTTATATATTGTATCTACATACCTTTTTCATGTAATGACATGGAAAAGTTATACTTAATTATATTATATGTCTTAATAATAATTGTTTCATCTCTGGGGATTTTAATTTCAAATTAAAAAGGGGTGAATAATTTCACAACATAGTTTTTTTCATTGGGATATGATATTTTATAATTTTCTTTTACATTATATGATTATTTGTTTAGTTTTTTAATTTTCCATATATTTTATTTTTAATTTTTTTATGTGTATTTAAATTTTATACCCAGAATTTATTCATTGGTTTATTTTCAATTCATCATTATGATCGTAGTAAGGGTTTATTTCAAAATCTCTTTTAATTGGGAATCTTTATCACTGAGTTTCTATAAAAGAAAAACATTTTATCACTATATTATAATACAATAAAATTTACTAAACTATTGTTACTCAATATATTTCCATTTAAGATAGACATATTCCTATTTGGTAAATACAATGATATATCATTTCATTATTAGAATATGATATTATTTCTCTCTTTGGTTGACAATTATTATTCTTTTTAAACCTTGTTTTCTAAAAAAATAGCATTAATTCATTTTATCATATTATTAATGATTTAGTAAATAAATTTATTCCCATATTTGTCTTTTAAATAATAATTTAATTTAATATTTGTTTTTTTATACTAGACCTATTTTAATTTTACTGAAAATATGAAAGGATTCCTTTTTTATCATTTTAGACATATTTCGAATTACACACCATCTTGATCAATTAATTTTTTTAATCTTATTTAAAATTTTTAAAATGTTATATAAAATGAGATGTTGTTACAAAATGATTTGTGAACATTTTTTTAAATTTATTTTATCAAAATGGGAATGATATTTTTCTCAATATATAATTTTAAAATATTTTTAGTGTCTCTGTATTCATCACAAAACAAACCATTATATTACATATACTCTACTATAGATAGGTTCTATTGAGACCATCCTTATTCATTTATTGTGTTGTTTATGATAATTTTGAACTGGTAAATTTCTATCATTAACCTTCATGATTCATTTTTTATTCATTAACATTCCCATGAAATATTCACTTACATAAGACCATTGTAAATTGAATTTCTCTTAAATATCTATATTATTTATCATGTATGTGTTTATTTATTAAACTATATATCATTTACACATATATATTTTTACCATGAATATTTTTGGATTATTTGGGGAAATAATGAAAAAACTATATCCTTTAATCAATATAGATATTTGCTAATAAGGACTATTTTTTAATGAATTAAATGTATTATTTGATATGGGAGGAATGATTGGGACATGTACACATGGGTGGTTCCCATTTATATATATTTCATATATGAATTTTTAGCCTAATTAGGCGAATTAGTTGGTCAAACATAGTTAAATTGGTTTCTGGTGTATACATAACATCAGATTTAATGTTCCCTATGAAACATGTTGATAACAGAGGTATCATGATACCTTAAATTATGATATCAAATAATTAATAATTTCCATCATTATGAATTTAGTTATTATTATATATAATGTTTTCAAAATGAAATTATTTGGATGAATTTATTTCTCTGTTTATTGTTTAAATGACATGTGTTTTCAGTTAATTATACTTCCAAAATGATTATTCCATATCTAATAATGATAGTTAAGTTATTTATTAAGTAGAATTTTTATTATATATATACCTTTATATATTTATTATTCCTTATGATTATGATTTATCTAATAAATTTAGTAACTTTATTTAAATGGTATGTATGTTCAGTTATTTTCCTTTTCCCTGTTGATTATGATTATTATTCATGATATCTTCTGTTGTACTTAACCTTTAATGAGCATATGTTCTCACCCTTATTTTTTTTCCTTACACCTTAATTAAGTAACCGTGTTATGAATGATATGTAAATATATTCTTGATGTAATAATTTTTTTCTTGAGGAAAAATAATTCTATAATTTGAATTCTAATATGTAAAATGGGAACCATTTTTTGCTTCTAGTTTACTAAGACATCTAAACTACCATATCTATTAGGATTCGATTCCTTGAATCTTATTCAAATAAAATAAAACATGGAATCATCTTTGGGTTTCTAGAGTTATGGAAATTATATTTTTTATTATAAAATGTTTTGTACAAACCTTGAGAACTAGATTTATAAAAACCTAGATTGAAAAATATAACCCTATTATAATCATTGATGATATGTATATAAGAATATATTAATGATTTTTAATGTATAATTTATGTATTTTTTTCTAGAAATTCAACCATGGATGGATTATACAGGTAAATTTGGTTTTGGAATCGATGTACCGTGCGGTAATAACATTGAAAAGGGTGTGTTAGGCTTGAATCTTGTGTTACCAGGTTAATAAAAACGGGGATTAAAATGCACCTAGTTTGAGACTCCTGGGAGATACACATTGGATAATTCTCATTTTATATACCAAAAATTATGAATTATTTGAATGGAAGGTGGTAATAAATGAACTAGGATAAAACAAAACGTGTTTTATATTTAAAATAATATATCATTCTTTATACATCCTATAAATGATTATATATTTTTCTAAGAATGATTATTTTTTCTCACATTATATTTTCTATTTTTTATTCAATGAATGAAACCCGAAGGAATACTATAATCATTAAATCTGAGGAAACATTTAGTGAATAATATCGATAAAGTGGTATGATGATAGGATTAAAAGATATCATTATTATTAATAATCATTTATCTCAAAATATGATTTACAACCAATATTTTAACCAACACTGAGACTCAAAAAAACAAGAGAAAGGTAGATTTCACCAAGAGCTAAAGTTGTGGAGATCATGGATTAATAAGGTTAAATTTCACTAATTCTATAAATGTGAAAAGATTAACCTAGGAAAGTTACTCAATGGAATGAAAAATGTTTTATATGTGAAAAATAAAGGAATTATGTAATAAATTACGGAGTAAAAATGAAGAGTATGATGAAAGGAATTAAATTTTACCCTAAGAATCATTTTATAGTTTATTTTCTTAAATTTGGAAAACCATGGAATTATACGAGTTAATTACCTCATATAACGATTATCCCATAGACCAAGTAAGGTCCTATATTGAAATAAAAAATTGAAGTATTTATGTATTGGGATTCAAAAAATAATCTGTAGATATTTTTTACGAATGGTATTTTAGTTATTAGAATCATTAAAAATATTATATTTGTGTTAAATTTTAGAAGGATATATGTCTTCATTAACAAAAGATTCATGGATATCATCATGGGTTTTTGAGTTAATTTTGATCATAAGTTCAATGTATTAAACACCCATTTTGAATATTTTTGAGGTAGTAATATAAAATGAATAATGATGTTTTTGGAAAACAAATTTGGGAATATAACATATTAGTTTAGTATATGAAAGAGATAATTATAAAATAATGCCTTTACTTTTTTGGGATTAATATTAAAGGTATTTGTAACCTTTAAGGTTTATCTTATTATTGACATTCTATTAATTATGGATAATCACAATTTAGGAATATTATAGGAATTATATTAATATAATTTTGAATAATAAAAACTCATTGCATCCAATGAAGGTTGCAAGGCATAAACCCACAAATAAATGATAATAATGGTTTATTACCTAAAATTATACTACATGATTTTATAGAAAATATGTTATTTTTTATTCTTAAATGAATTTATGTATAAATATTAATGATGAACTAGTGGTGTAACTATTGAAGATTAGAAATTGATAACTTGTACTCATCAGAATGGTTTTGATAAAATTTTAAAAAAAGGTTGAAAGACTATTCACTCTTTTCTGTATCTTACAATTTAATAAATTTTAATGTTAGTCCATAATACATTAATATACCTTTTGGATGTTTTTTTTGGAGTTAGAGATAATGTGGAAATTTATTAAATCACAATCAAATGATGAAATTTTTATTCTAAAATAGAAAGGTTCAGAGCAAGTTTATTCTCTTATATTTATAGATTGTAAATGAATTCCTCAATTATAAGAAATTTAACTTGAAACAAGAATATTATTGTATTATATTCATATATAATGAATCAAATGGTATTTTAAATCATCTCATATTTATATTTTTGAGATCCTTAACTTTATATTGATCATTTTCTTTCTTGCTATCAATGATCTCTATCACTCTATAAAATTATTTTGGATTGTATTCTATGTCCACATAATCACATACCACATATTTTCTCCTACTTATAAAACTAGATATGTTTTATTCTATATGATCTTAATATTTCTATTAATCTCATGTCAAGGTGAAGTTTTATTAACATTTTTGTAATATGTTTTTTTTGAAATGGTATTTCCAAATATCAAGATCTTTATTACTTAGATCATGCATAAATTATAATTAATTAATTTGTTAAATGTGGGTAGAATGTTACACCCCATATTTTGAAATAAAACTTTTAGGTTAAATAGTATATATGACATGAAACCCCAAATATTGACTTGAATATGAGGGATTATTTCATGGGTGATATAAAATGATGTGTGGTTTTTGGGTACTTAGGTGCAGTAGAGTGGAATACCATGACATCTATGAAAGTGGTTGTAATTAAAGAAACATCAGAAATACATTATAAAAATGAAGATAAAATAAATACACAATATAGATTTATGATAGGGGTTTATTTTAGGTTTATAAAGTAAGAAAAAGTATGTTAGAGGGGGATTATATTTTTTTGAAATGAGATTAAGTAAACAAAACAAGAATATGATAATTTAGAAACTATTTTTAGAAGGTTCCTAGGTTCCTGATATGACTTTCTTTGATAGTTTGAAATAAAATCTTCATCACACCGTGAACATGGAATTTAAAGTGGTAGTTCTATTTTAATCAAAGGCCTAAAATATCGACGGCTTGCTCTTCCCACACCGGCGTGTTGGTGTTGGGGTGCGGAGCCCGACACCACTGCGGAAGTCGTTGCTGCAGAAAACACACAAAAGGAGAAAATTCACATATTTAGAAAATTATTTAGATAAAATAAATATTATTTTTGGAATCAGGACGTCGAAATTATCCAACGGTGAATTTTTCATTATTTTCTGAGACAGTCAAATTTTTGGGTAAAAATTAAATACCACTCATTGTTGCATAAAACAACTTCTATCAAACGAATTTGAAATTGTGTGTAACATGATCCAAGATTAGCGTTTTGTATACTGCAAGCTAATCCACAGATGGTTCATCAATCGGAGGTCCGTAGATCATGTTATGGGAAATAGACCGAAGACGATCCTAAAACGGGGGTTTCGGGCCCGGACCGACCCGGCCCGAGACCCCAATTATTAATCACTATTATTTAAATTAATTTAATTAATTGTTATAATCTTTTTTTTAACCCTCAAACCCTATGATACATTAATTAACCCCTAGAGTAAATTAATTAAACCCTATGTTAGCTTCCGAACATGAAAACATAGAACCCTTATTTGATTTTTTATAAAGATATATTATTTTTAATGGTAAATTAAGGAACATCTCTATTCTATAAAGTAGGATTTTCTGAATTTTAAGATTCATCTCTATAAATTTATCCTTTGTAGTTTTTTTCTGATTAAGTTTGAGCTCTCACAATTCACACATCACCCGACCTCCGGTGTTTTGTGTGAATTTTTTAATTTCAAGATTATTTTCATTTTTGTTAAAAAAATTACATATCATATTTTGGGAATTACAGTATCCCATTGATTCAAAATAGTTAATAAAAATTGTTATCGGTATATCGATTCTAATGAAATTCTTCTCTACACTGGGCATAGTAGTCATTGTAGAAAATAATTACATCAAAAAATGTTTGAAATTGTATAAAACAATCACATTTAGAATCATAATTTACAATCCACAAATGTTATTAAAATAAGTAGAAAATAGAAAAAATAGAATAAATGTAAGATAATCTAAGGATTTTATTATAAAAAAACATACATTAAAATATTGTGAATAAGAAGAGAGATTTAATATAGGGATACTTGATTCAATATCTATCCTTCTTGAATATCCAAGATAAATTGAGTGAAACCAATTCTACACTAACCGAAATATCATAATTCACTTATCAACCACTACAAATGATAAAATAATTTTTTTGGTATGGGCGGCTATGGTTATAAATGGTTACAGGTGTGAATGTGGAAATTTGGAAAAATAATTTAATCCAACATGGACAACATGACTGACCACCAAAACTAGTGAACCAGCTATTCTTTTAGTAGAATGGTTTCTGTGGAACAAGTTCCACTTTCAAATTTACAAATTTGAGCCTAATAAAAGACAATATATAGATAATATTTTCCAAATTATGAAGTGGTGCCCAATATAGTGAGTCCAATTAAACATGCATTACATTGTACATTATTTATAATAAAATTCATCATCATTAATATAAGTAAGAAGTGAATTTTTTATCCAATTTATTGGTGAACAAAGTAATAAATTGTTAAATAAAACTAATTCATAAATAAAATTATGGACTAAATACTATAGTTCACTTTAAGGGGTAAAAAATGGAATCTTCATCAAATTTCCATATGAATGAACTAATTAAGAATATTCTATAAATAAAACTATTTTACATAATGTGAGGAAATTATCACATTTATTATCATTATAATATTTAATAATTATTGCTTTATCAAATAACCCAAATATAAACTTTTTTACACCTTGGAAAATTCACTTGTCTTGTGTTCCCTAAATTTTGACTAGATATGCATGTTCATATTTCCCAATAAATAGTGGAAATATAGAAAAATCAATAATCTCATTAAGAGTAAATATTAATAAATTTGAAATTATTTTTCTCAAAAATTATGTCAAAAGAAAATCCAGTGAGATTAGGTATACTAATCTTATGGAAACATATTATGGGTCTATAATTATCTAAATTCCCTTTGTGTATGTTCCTACTATTTCAAGATCATATCTCTGATATTTATTTAGTATATTCCTGTAAATTAAAATTCTTATTCTAATATAGTTATATTCCACTAAAAATGTTCTACAATCCTTTGAAATAAAATTTCATGACCTACTCACACAATCATTTTGAAATTTCTGACCATAAGCTCCCAACCTAGATATCCCCACATGTTGTAAATTTCATCACTCCTCTGATTGTTAAGATAATACATATATATATATATACATTTAATTTTTTTATTATTGGTTTTTTAGGGTGTAAAACTGTTTAATATGATGTAACAATACATTATTCACTTTTTTACTTCAATGAATCCAATTCTAGGAGAAATGAATGTATGGACCATCCATCGATATAAGTTCACATTTTTTTTAACTAAAATGGATATAAATTTTATTTATTAGAAAAATTTTCACAACTGACGGTTTTATGATATTTTGTTTAGAGAAATCAAGGACATAATTTAACATGAAAAAAATCATAATTAATGGTGACAAAATCTAAAAATAATTATAATGAATCGTCATATCATATCATCAATGACAACTAATTCATTTAAAAATAAAACCTTTATGATGAAATATTTTCCTTTTTCTTGTGCTACAAATTAATTATGAAAAAATGTATTTTTTATATGTTCCACATTTAAATTTTCATGTTAGATAATGTGTTTTTTATTCTTTTTATTTTTTTCTAATAATTAACTAAATTCACATGAAAAATAAAGAAAATAAAATCCAAAACATCTGACAAAATTTTCCCCCTCTTCAACACATTAAATATTACATTGTATTCAATGTAAAATGATGATATGATAAATTAAGATATAATGATGAATTTTAAACATTAATGATAATATAAAAGTGGGTTATGAACAACCTAATATTCTCCCATGATGATGGGGTTATGCAGTGGGATGAATTCAACTACATGGGTGGAATTTACCTCAATGTATTTCATCAAATGTTTCCCATTTATTGTAAAAATATTTTTTGTATATTATTTTTTCATCTTCACTGCACCATATAGAAAAAAATTAGTTTCAACATAATGACGTAACCATATTGAATGAAACTTACCAAACATCATTTTTAGTCACAAAATATAGGGAATAAATTTTTATCATACATGAAACTATCTTTTTTTTTACATTCTATAATGAGGTGATTTTTATCATTTCTTATTGATCATTGTGATCTCATATGATTAAAATTGAATATCCTCAGGTTATGGAATTTTTTCTTTCCTTTGATCACTATATTGTCATTAATCCATGTTACATATCTATATAGCTCAATATATCTGATGCTCAACCTCCATGAGAAGATGAAATGCTTTCTAAAAATTGATCTCATATGAGGACATACCAATCTATGTTTTTATTTCCATCCTATAACCCCATAGCGAGTACTATAAACTCTTACTCCAACACAACCTACTTGGGTTCAAATGTTCCCATATTTATGATTTATATCATGATTTGAAACACTGTCTT
Source organism: Viscum album (assembly GCA_963277665.1). Classification (NCBI taxonomy): domain Eukaryota; kingdom Viridiplantae; phylum Streptophyta; class Magnoliopsida; order Santalales; family Viscaceae; genus Viscum; species Viscum album. The sequence continues at coordinate 1,271,410,107 of OY728159.1, forward strand.
GAACATTTTGGGGGTTATTGGGGGGTTGATGTTTGTGTTTCACTTCATACATTCAATAAAGGTAATAAAAATATTTTGTTGAAAAACTGTACCAAAATGTCACTAATGATAGATTTTATTACTCCAAACATGTATAAAGTTTGAACATTGAAAAAATTCACAAAAACATGAGAATCAAAGATTATTTCTTCCTCATCATCCACCCATTTACTAACATATTAAACACTAAAAGAATGTTTAATAATTCAAAATGATCAGGGAAATGGACCTATTAAATAAATTACCCACACATAAAAAATATCACAATATAATATGGGTTGTTAGTGAATCCCATGTAACCTAAATATTTTTTTTGGAATGTTAACAATGGAAGCCTAACATAAAAATACATGGGAATCATGAAATAATTTACAAAAATATAATCCATAGTCTAATATATTCATAGCATTACATTGGATCCCGAAGTGTCCACCACAATAATGTGTTTGAAAAAAATTGAAAACATACCCAATCTAACTATTGTGGACACATCTCCCAATGTCTTGGTCTCTGCACATTCACCAATGGTAAGGTTCATCCAACACATAAAACATATTCTAACTCATTAAGTCAAAGACTTGATGTGTAATTAAATTTAAAGGATTTTAATAGGAAACCAAGTAATTAAATTATTCTATATACCAACTATATGTACCTAATATGACATAGATATGATCATCAAGGAATGTTTACAGAAGTGGTACATGTTATAATGTATCATTCTACAACATGTGAGTGATACAACTATGTGGTTTGCTACCATGTTTTATGTCCCCTTCTTATAAATTATTTTTATTTTAGACTCCCAATGAAGAAGAATATAATTATTATGTTTCTTCTTTACATATGGATTCTTTACGATGTACCTCAAAGTTGTATGATCAATGAAAACAACCAATTAATATCCTAATAATTAAGAGTTGAATTTTAATAATGAAAATATAATAGTAAGAAAGATATTCTATCCACTGTTGAATAACATACTTAGGCTGAATCCAAATTTCTGGATTCATAATCAATCACCTGGGATTTCCCTTCCACCATCTTAGATAAGACTTCTCCACATACAGTTTCTAAATCATCAAACATAAAATCAGATGAGAGGTCATACTGTAGGGTTTTTAGGATTGATGGAGTAGTCATAAAATTATTTATCTCATTAAATTATACCATATATCATTCATTAACTAAATCAATGTATTTTTCATGAAATCCTTACCATAATAGAGAAATATTATAGAAATCTATGACAAAGAAATGATAAAATCCACCATGTCCAAAGAATAAAAAATATCATGCACACATGTAGGTTATAAAACTGATGAAATTATTTCTTCCTTAGATCTATCCAACTAATTTCCATGTTGTGACATTATATGACCTATGAAAATTCATTTGACTAATATGAGATGTAATTTTTCTATGATAGAATCCAATTTTTTCTTAATGCAGTGATGAAAGACAATACTGAAACTCATGTGACACTCATCATATGAGGAATCGTACATAGTAAAATTATCCACAAATACCTCCTTGAGTATCTCAATTAAATCATATATGCTACATACTGTGCATATATTGATGTTATATGTGGAATTAAAATGTATAAATATAATCATACGATAAGAAAATATACCTAATAAAGTGTTGAATGTCATATTATATCGGTCCTTTAATGCAATGGGTACGAGAAAATATCTATAGAAACCATCCAACAATATATAGTGTGTCCTACCTTCATGTATCTCAATCATTTTGTCATTTAATGGAATGTGGAAAAGGTCCTTGTAGGTAGATTTACTTATTTTCCTATAATCTATAAATACTCACCAAATCATTTTTTCTCTCATATAAACTAACTAAAATTTTTCAATATTTATAATAGTTGACCGGGATTTATTTAGTATAACATGGATAAGGATAACCCACTGAGATTCAGAAATGGGGTAAATGATACTTGCCTCATGTTACTCTACACATCGTTTTTCATAAATTTTAATAGTATGGGGTTTAGTATCCTTTTTGGTTTAATAAATGGTTTGGACCATCCTCAAAATGAATTCTATGCATGGAAATATAGGGGATAATACCTTGTATATCTTTTATGGTCTACCCAACTTCCAAAATATTATTTATGGAAAGATTTAAATGTTGGGTTTGTTGTTATGGTAGTATATTATTAGCAATTATCGCAAGAAATTTTTCATTATTCAATAAGTATAAATATTTTATGTTTGGAAGAAATATTTTGAGTCCCATGTTTAGGTGGGTTATGTATTAATGACAATGATGTAGGAATAGATATTTGTGAAAAATTAATGTCATGTTCTGAATATATGTCATCGAAAACAATGAATAATGAGTCAAATTCATCTGAATAATTAGCATCAATGTCATAATTATAAATTATATACCGATAATTAGTATCAGAATACACATAAAAAAGAAATGAGTTTGGTTGATCAGGATGAATATGTGTAAAAGAATTTTGTGACCTCAAACTAGAACCAATCATCAAGATCACTCTATTAATGGAATAACCCCCATTTTAAATTATTTAAAATCCAATTTTAGAGAATCACCATAAGATGAGTCAGAATGGAAGATGAAGAAAAAATAATGGTTCTATAATGGTTACTAAATGGAGTCTAAAATATTATATTGTATGATATCATATCAAAATTTTATAGTAAGTGTACCGTCATGGACTTTTATAAATTTCCTAAAATATTAAGGATAGTTCTAATAAGACTTATTGGAGCATGAAAAATATGCTTCTCATCCTCTATATTCATCTCACTGAAATACACAAGAATGATCATGTCCCTTACCAGAACATGGGCATCCATTATGACTCCAATCAGGAATGTTTTAACCCTATTATATAGTTTCACCACCACCCATGTTGGATTCTTCTCTCTCCACCCTCCAAGGAAGAAAAAATGGATTGAAAGATGACATTAATGGAGGCACCAAATTTACATAAATCATCATCGAAATGAAAATCCTCTATGGTGTATATAATGATGAATTTATTATGGTCCTTGTACTTTGTAGATGTCACAAAGGTTAGTTTGATGAGTTTAGAGACATTCCTCCCTAGGGTAATCTACTCATTTAACATTAACCCTCTTAAATTTGTCAAAATTATTTAAAAAACACAGAATTCAATGGAATTTTATTGATTTCTTCAAGAAGAGGGATAATAATATCAAAAAACAAGAATATATCAAAAACAAATTTTTTACATCACCTCTTTAGACATATTCTTTGTTTGAACAAGACTACTTCAGAATCAATGGGGTTTAAGAGGAATATCTTTAAACTTTTAGAATATTTTTCTTTCTGCTTGGGTTTCTCATCAATTGGTATTTAATGGGGATCCATCAGAGTTGAGTTCAATCCTAATGGAATGATGGGTTCTTATGTATTAGTTTTTTATTTACCACTTCTCAATGTGATGGAAATGACATTCCCCTTGGAATTTATAGTAGGTTATGAAGGAATATTTCTAAAGTTCATATTTATTAGCTCATAAGGGATGGTGTAAATATAGATCATTTGGATCATCAACTGCCTCAATTATAATCCTTTTCACTTCGTCTAATTTTTTTGATTAGGAATAATTTGTTTCAAAAGTTAATCTGTATTCAAATCTACCTTTGGTTTATAATTACATAGTTTTTGTCAAGTTGTCGATGTTTGGGATTCAAATTACCTATGGTTTTTTTGAAAACATTTCTGGAAAGGTAGAGGTTTAGGTGAGATCTTTTGAAATTAGGGACTTTGTAATTTTCCAAATAAATACCTCACATATGATTGATCTATATATCATTAATTGTATATTGGTGAAAATAAATCATAATTCTTATTGGGATGTGGTTGTTGTTGCTACTAATATGGTCTCCCAAGGATTAGGAATGTGGAATACCCTATATCTTGTAGTTTTAGGAATAAGTTAGGTTGGTGGTTTGTTTTAGTTAAAATTCTAAAAGGCCTCCCAAGAGTGGGTTGGTATATATCATGACCCAAAGAAATTAATCTCACAATAGTGGTTAATTCATCCAACATGGTATTAATTAAATTATTTTCATGAGAATATCGACTTACCTGATGTACTTGTATAACATTTAGTTTTCCATGATCACAAAAGTTTTTTGAATATTGTCCCATATTGTTTTTCAATTCATATCTACCTACTAGTTTTTTTCAACCAATGCCATTCAAACTATGGAATCCACCATATCTCACACCATAGGCATGCGGCCTTCATAAAAGTATTGTACAAGGAGTTTCCCAATAATTTGGTGAATAAGTAAGATTATAAAAAACATATTGAATCACTCCAAACACTCATACATTAGCTCACAATATACTTTATTGATTATTCATATCTATTTTTTAATGGTAGTGTTCCTTGATAGTGGAATAAAAATATCTATAATAAAATGCGTTTCAGATCATTTTAACATGTTATATCTTCATGTTATAAATAATACATCCAGTATTATGTACTTCCATAATGTGATAATGGGGATGATTGTAGTTTTATTACATACCCAAATAATTTTATTAGATTCAAGGATGAGAAACCCACATTAAATTATTTAAGATTTTCTTTTGGATCCTCTGCAGATAATCCATGAAATTTTGTAAGATGGTGGATTGACCCAAATTTTAGCTCAATGTCTCCTTCAATGTTTGGGTATAAAATTTAATTTGATTTTTTGCTAATTTCAAGTGAATTCAATTCTATAATGGTTTTATTGACTTCATTATCATAATATTAGGACATGGGTTATGGTTTTATCTTTGATCTAAAAAATTTATCCAATTTCAATGTTACTAAAATAGTGGAATTCTCCAACTAGGTGAATGTTAAAACTTCTAGTACACTATGATTGAATAATTAAATCTAAAAATATATATTATATTGTAGAGTCAATATCTAATATATCCATGGAATTATTTCATTTAATAAATTAATTAATAATGAAATTATAAAAATTTGAACATAATAAGAAGATAATGAGATTTAGTTTATGTTCCTAAAAAAGAATAATAAAAAGGAGAAAATGTAAAAAATAAATAAAAAGTAATAAAGAATAAAATAAAATAATGAGATGAAAAATAGATAAAAATAACTCTAATTTTATGAAAAAATTACTTTCCTATCTAGAAATGATTCTAATTGGAAAGGAGTTGTGTTAGGCACTCTAAAATGACTGTATTTTTGGGGTTCTTAGGTGAAGAACATTGGATGACCAAGGCTGTATGACCAACATGTAATAATTAAAAAAACATATTACTAGTATTATTAAAAAAATATAAAATAAATACACAACATAAAAGGAAGAGGATTTATTAGGTTTATAAATCAAGAAGAAGAATTTGGAAGAATATTGTATTTTTTCTATTTTTTAAAAAACGACATTGAGAAAATGAAACGAGAAGATGTTTTTTTGAATGTACTCCTAGAAAAGGTAATAGATATAACACTAGTTATTCAATTAATTATTTATCATTATTAGTAAAATTAAAATATTCTACATTATGATCCCTTGATTTTTTAACACTTTAACCCCTTGTGAATAAACATAAATGCCAAGATAAAATTATTTAATCCTTTTACTGGCATAAAAAAATTAAATCATAAAACCCGATATGGATTATTGTTATAAGAATAAAATTTGTTTCATAGTATATTATGGGAAATATACATTCTAAAATTTTGAATGATTTTTTTTTGATTTTTTTACTTTACAAATTGATTTAGTGTCGTTTGTTTCAACGATTAAGATCACACTCTCAGAATTCACACATTACATGGCCTCATGTGTTTAAGGTGAATTATTCTATTGAATTCATAGTTTAATTTAAATGAAATAAATATTATAATATCCTATTATGTGAATTATAGTAACTCATTGATTCAAAATAAATATATGAATAAGGATAGACGTATATTGATTACTAAGAAGAACTACTCTTGTATATGTGGTGTTGGGATCATAGAAACAAATTGTATTTTAAAATGTTTATAAAGGGTATAGACAAATTAAAATCCTAATATTGATTTATAGGCCAAATAATACAATCATTTAATATAAAAATTGAACCAAACAAATGCAATAAAAGATAAACGAATAATTTTATTATGAAAACACAAACATCACAATATGGATAAGAAGAAGAAGATGGCTTTAATTAAGGGATCCTTGCTTCAAGAACCCCCCCCCCCCCCCGCTTTAATTTATATGATAAATGGAGGGAAACTATTTATCATATTCCCTCTACATTTTAATTTACATACCAATCCCTCTAAAAAAGAAAAATAAAAATTTATATACGATATGGGAGTCTATGGATACAAGAGGTTATAAGTGTGAATGTAAAAATTCATACAAATAATTTAATCAAAATTTAACAACATTATTGACCTAAAAATTGAGTAAAAAAATATTATTCTAGAAATATTATTTCTGAGTAATTGGGTTCTCTATATACTTTCCAAATTTTAGAAAATTACAATTCCTTATGTAGAAGATATTTCCCAAATTCTGAAGTCCTGTCCAATCTCACATGTCCAGACCTTCTTTGAATTCATGGGCTATTTACTCTAATAAAAGTCCTGATCCATCTAGTATCTCCCCTATGAAATTTTTATCCCATTTAATCATGACCACTATATAAATAAATATATGTTATATAAATTTATATAAAATAATTCATTTTTGAAATACGACAGTGGATTTTTAATGGGTTAAAACTGGTATTTTCATCAAATTTTTAAAGAATGATCTAATTCAAAATATTCCATAAATAAATATATTCAAGAAAATTTTAAGAAATAATTTCTTTTATTATCAATAAAAAATACTCAATGAAATTTTTTTATCATATTTTAACCCCACGATAATTTATGATATATTTTATTTTAAATAAATTAAATCTCTTTGATAGATTATATAACGCGCAACCCCAAGTCTACATGAACTGTAATATAGTATACCATTATAATATTTCCATTAAATTGGGGGTATGAATAACAATACCAATATTATTATTATTATGATCATCAATTGATTATAAATAAAAAATAATCATTTATAAGAGAAATAAATGATTTTTGAAAATAATGTTTTTCTAAAATAATATTTAACTAGGATTTTCACATATAATTTATCGTATATTTTTACAAATATTAGAATTTATTTATATAATGAATTTAATTTTTGAAATAATTCAAGAAAAATTGTCTTAGCTTGATTCTTTTTAGATTTTCTTGAAATGTTTCAATTTTTGGTGAAGAGTTAAAAATACATATTTTTATTCAAAAAAACATTGACATTTAAATAATTTCTAAGGGTAAATTATATTTTAAATTTGTTTTAAAGTAAAATTATTTCAATCTTATTAAAATATAACTAATTCATGTCAATGAAATCAATTTCAGGTTTATTTTTTATATTTAATTCTTCTTTCATTATGAGTATTTACTCTATATAATCCCACTTTTTCATTGCATTTACAGATATAATTTTATCTTAAATTATGCCAATTATATGAATTAAATTTTGAATATTGAATTCCATATTACTAATTAAAATAATTTATTCTATCTAATATAATCAACCTAATTTTTTAAAATTGTGGATAATAAATGTAGAAAAAATTATTTATAGTGATTAAGGTAAAAAATGATTTACATGGTTTACACTAAATGTATATGGGTTGAAATGACCAACCAAATATTCCAAAACCAATTTAATGACCCTAAATAGACATTATAATATCTTAGTCTTGAGAATTCCCCATTTTAGAGGCTTTTTGGTATGATAAAAACATTGGTTTTATTTTATTCTTTTTTATATATACAAATACTTTCTTACATATAAACTGCCACCCAAACTCCTCCTTTAAACACCCATATAAAGACATTTGGTCATCATAAATACTTCTTATGAAGTATTTTTCTGAAAACTACAATAATTTCTCAAAAGAAGATGTAAAATTCATAAACCAGTGTCTGCAATTTATTTCTTCTTCTAACACCTTCATATATTATTAAATGATTATTATATAATAACAATAGTATATTAAATCTAATGGGAAGTTATTATAAAATTTTCATGATCTATATCCATCTCCTCTTCCATTAATTGATAAATTATACTATAGGTCATGTGTACGATGAACTACCACCCCCTGAACCGATGTAATTTATTTTACATAACCACCATTAAATGATGAATATAATGATGGAATTAACATATTTATATGATAATATTTACATTATTATACATATGAAATTATAATATCATATATAAGTTCATTATTTACATTTAGTTCAAAATTTTACAACACCGCTCATGTATACTGTAGACAATTGCCACAGGAAGTGATGTAATCTAGTCATCACATAAACATTACATGGAAAGTAATAAGAATATATTTAATGAATATATGTTATATATATATTACATGATATTGATTTTGGAAAACTAATGTATCAATTAAATCCTTACTAGTATGTGCAACCAACAATCTATGAGAAGAATTGTGATATATTCTATTTGTTTATTTTAAATAATGATTATATATATGTATATTTTGGTTCCTTATCTTGGATCCCACTTTGTACAACGCTCTGGGATAGTTTTCTACTAGTCTTTAGGCATTATTTTCAATATTAAAAAGGTTTTCAACTATAAGTACAAGGCCGAGTGGTTATTGTGTGTAGATTATAACCTATCATGGTGATAATAATAGTGGCATTTATAATAATTATAACACATATTGACAAGTCCAAAACAACTACATATCAAAAATATGAAGTCTGCAGAATCATAACAAAGAATCAATCCAAAAAATTACAAAAACATGCAATTTTTAGACAAAAACATCATGGTATAGTTTTTTATACAAAATAGTAGAAAATATGTATATCTACCCATGGTAGACCATCAGTACATAATATAATAAAGCATGTTGAAAAAAAGGAAACTACAGCAAATGAATGAATGTCCAAGGCCCCTTTATATCAATCCCATATAAAAGGTACCACTTGATCACTATGATATGGATCTTAGAATTGGTACCATACCTATTCATAGAGACATAATGTCAACATATATCCTGAAGGCCCTATGTACGGTGTGATAATAAATCTTTGTAGGACACAACCAACATGATCATATCTTATATTCATGATAATGGAGGTGTACTAAATAAAAATAAAAAGGGAGCATGAAGATAATATAAATAAATGGTTTCCATTGTGCTCAATAACCAAAATGAAGAGATCATCTGCTTTATCATTTAATAGTAATCTTTCCATATGTGCCCCAAATTATATATATATAATATAAATCCTGCCAAAACATATAACTATAATTGTAAGGATCCATCGAATAATTCCTAAGGCATTCCCTGATGAGTCTCATACCAGGTGAACCATTAGGTTCCACCACCAATCATGTCACTAAAACATTGTGCCCAAAATTATGTAACTTGCATCCAAACAGATTGCCTAAATATGTTCTTAGCCCATCAATCCTCAACTCAAAAAACAATCATAGTCGGGAAGCCCGCTTTCCCAATGAATAGTGATTCATGTCCATCCATAAATAAGAACAAACGGTTCAATAGCCTATATACAAAGGAAAGGTGATATCCATCCTCTAAAGTAATGAACCAATGACTTTAGTAGTATTTGTGAGCCTCAACCCCAACCCAATGGAATCGTCACCATCAACTAATAGTCGATCACTATCAAAGTGACTTTATACAATCAGAACCACTAACATAATTTTACAGTTAACACTATCACCCAAGCCTCATATTCTATGGGGGCCTCCACCCACTTGAGAGGTTAACATCACCTTGATCTAAGTCATATCTTTGTGAACACGACTCCAAAGATGTGAAATCCAAAAAAATTGAGAAGAAATTACCTAATAGTACCTAATCTATATCATCCAACACCTCATTCCCTTTTGACCATGTTTCTAAATCATGATGGTCAACAACATATCATCTTTCATGATCTAAGACCTCAATTATACAATCAAATCACTTCAATTTGAAAACCCTTTCACCCAAATTGGTTATCAACATCACCCTATGTATCTTGGTTAATGCCCATTCTGACAAACAATTTCGCCACATCCCCAGTGATGCGAATTTCCTTCATCTGGCGGCTAAGACCATCATGTTCCCATAGAATAATGTAATTTAGTATAAATAAATAAATTTAATTTAATACACTCTCCTGCTCTACCCTTATAATTTGGATACAATCCTCTCACCAATGTTATCAATCATAAAAGTCTAGTTCATACCCAATTAAATCCCATTAATTTCATTCATTGATTTGAAAATAATCATTTTCATTATTTGGTTCTCACTTGGTCTTCTCACTCATCACATGTATAGATATCCCCCCAAAAAACCACAAAGACATGGAGAAATATTGGAACAAACTACCTCATATCATTAGGTTCTCTATCCTTCTGATATGATCTCAAACTCTAGGAGAATCAGAATAAATAGTGTTTTGATGATCACCCTAAAAATATTAAAAAAAGGATCACAGAGAGTTACTCCACCATATGGTGATAGGAATGAAAAAAAGATGTTAGTAGATTTAAGGCCTTTCCAAGATTAATCCATACCTACTAGTAGATTTAATATTAGATCTCAAGTAAAGGGACTAGCTCAAAGACTACATAGAAAAAAAGGGTGAAAACCCTCTATTTTTCACATGAATGGGAGAAAAAGGAAGAAGAAGATAGGTAAATAAAATGGAACAATATTCGGTAATTTCACATTTTTAAATTTGGTGCATAATTATATCTCTTGGTTTATCTAACCATGCGTGAACTATTATCACTCACAATCCATGAGGATTCACCAATCTCATGGATAAAATCATAGTTTACCAGACTATGTGAAACCCATGTAGATGGCACTATCCATGGAACCTCCATCTAGGGTCAAGAACATGGTTATCTAGATTTTATGCAGACAGTGTGAGTCCCCTCTATTAAAAACTATATAGGTTATTTCATTTTCATGCGACCCCTCTTACAGAGTTTTAATAACTTTGTCGACTGTTGTAGATATCCCTCACAATTTCTCTTCAGTGTCTACATGATTTTTCTTAATTATGATCCTCTATCAGCATATTCTAAAAACAAGTTTTTCATGCCTTTTCACATATGAAACTCACTCATAACACTGAGGTACTTGTTTGGACTTCAAACACATCTAAAAACAACTCCTGGTATTAATTAGAATGCATGAATTATTTTACAAATATAAGAATTAATGATGGTTTTCTCACCAAAGAAATCAAATTTTATAAAAAACCACATATTCCTAAAAACCAAGCCATAACAATCTCCACACATTAACATAGATCATCCTAAAGCTATCAAGAATTACCTAATGATTGCATTGAACCAACCCATCTTTTTTAAATTATCATGTTCTACATTGATCACTAATTGTAGATTAACTACCATCATGAAACTCCCCACCTTACAAGTTACCTACCCGGTCACATCCCAAAACAAAAAAAAAATCCAATGGTATACTAACAATATACAGACTTAAAACTCCCCCCATTTTGTGTCATGTTTCCAATAGATCATTAGTTGATCAATTTTTTTTCCACATCATATTTGACAATAAAATATTTCCCACATCTCATCTGATGCCCATATGTACCTTCACCTCATCAGATTCTCATAATTATCAATGGCATGCACCTAATACATAACATGCATCATATTGATTCCATGATGCCTACACACATAAAATAAAACTATAATCTATTATATGTCTATAATATATCCCAGTTATGATGCACCTAATATATATATATATATATATATATATATATATATATCCTTCATCATAATCTATGTCATCCTCCAAACCAATAGCTGGTTAGTCCAAAAACCATACATATATGCACATCATGCAAAAAAAAAACTATCCAATTCCCAAAAACAAAAGGTACCAAGTCATTCTCCTTAATAAGGAATACTAATAATTGTAGTCAGATTCATATACATCACTAGAACCAGTAGCTCAACTATATGAATATGGTCGGAAACCTGACATGTGGAGGCATAGAATCCATATGGAGTTACACTGGATACTAATCATTAACTCCACAATTGGGTACAACTTTATTTTAAACAACATCCATGTGATGTTGAATCCTAGCAATAAACTCTAAAAAACGTTCATGGTCTGACCTCATATCGTTGAGTGTGCACATGTCCCTATCTCCCTATTGTTTGAGAATAATTTCTACAAGATCTATTAAGATCCCCAATATAGAAACATACCCAACACTCCATCGGAGGATATTCACACTAAAAATATACATGTCATGGATTCGCATACAATATAAACACCTTTAAAGACCCATTCCATAGTGTTCTAACTTGTACATTTCCTAACATCCCCACTATGATTACTCATGGACCCACTTCCTACTACTATTGCATCTGTGCTAGAATCACCTAACGTCATCACCCATATTAAATAAGATTCGTCTATAATATTTCTATTAGCTATCAGTACCAGGTATAATAACTCTGAAAAAGAAGTAAATCTGAAATTTATTATCCCGCACCATGATGGAATTCTGCAATCCATATTCAAAATACCACAGTCAGGAATTTTCATCTCCCACCATAGTATGTGAAAATAGAGGTAGGTATGTGAAGTTTACCATATAGACTATGACTAATCTATCCCACTATTATATATTAATGAAATCACAGGCGTAGTTCACCTTCATAATCTCTAGAAAGAAGTGTTCAAGGAAACTATCCTCAAAATTATTCCAGACCAGTACCTCATGTCTGCTTTCCGGTACAAGTATATCCCACTAGTTTTTTATTATTGCATTGATCATGTATATAACCATATTCATCCTTTGACCTGGGGGTGTCTTGAGCTGGTCAACAATAGTATAGAATGACCCAATATAGTTATATTCCTATTTTGGTCCACTAACATCATGAAATAGTTTTGGCTATTGTGATTATAACATTAAAATTAGCTATTATATAGATGGATAAACTCCTTGATCTCCCCTATCGATTCCCTGAAAAAATAAAACAATCTCTTCCTAATCTTCTCATCCATCCATGGCCCAAAAGAAACAATATATAGTGGTTTCCTTTCCTATACCTCAGTATGTACTCATTCTTGTACCTCTGGATCATGATCATCCCAACCATCTGGGGCCTCATCCCTAACTTTATGGGCATCATATCTTACATGATCATGTGGCACCGCATCACCACCCTCCTCAAACACAGCTGGATACCATCTAGGTGGAATCCCGGTGAATACCATTTCAATGGTCAAAGCAATAATACACACACACACACATATATATATATATATACAAAATCACATATAAGGATTATTGTAATAGGAAGTGCAATATTTACAACCTTAAACTCCCCTACAACTCCATGCCCCATGGAATCCAGCCTCATGTCCCCTTACCTACATATATCAATTTAATGTATCAAGTAACATCCGGCCTTATAGCCCCCTCTCTAACCATAATTGGCTCATGCATGAAATGTAACCCGACAGTATTGCCCATTTCCTTCTTATTATAGGGTCATGCATCACATTTCATATATATCAACCTGATACACCTAAGTAGAATGTCACCAAATAGGCTATCCCGGAATGCATTATTTAGCATAGTTATTGACACTTTAAATATATCTCCCCAGTTATTATCCCTACCTACCCATACCAGAGTTAGTCCCATATATTTAAACCATAAGAAATACCATAAATGTTTCAATGGATTCAAATGTCTAGGATTACAAAATTGAATTTATCCAAAGGTTGGCAATGCATGAAAAAAATATTTTTTTCCTTTGTTGACACATTAAAAATACCAACCCCTCTTAGTGGATTATAGGTTCCAAAATAAATATAGAAGTAAAATACATCATATGAGCCTAAGTGAATATCATGATGCATATCTTAACCTCCCTTTATATGCTATAAAACGGTCCAAAATCTTATTAATAGATAAAAATCGCACCCAAGTGTGACACATGAGATAGAAATAAAATTAACTATAAAAAGGTGAAATAGAATATCAATTTCACACCCTGGGAACTTGGTATGTCCCACTTTCTTGGGAATTCAGGCAACCAAACATGAGATCTTTAATTAGTCCTGACAACATCCTATTCTATGATCTACCATAGACCAAATATTCAAACCAAATGAAAAATAAAAAACCTTTAATACCATAAGTATATAGTATAAATTTGGTACTAAATCATAGAGAAGGAAGCTCCTCTAATATGACTTATAGCACCCTGATCCAGATGCCACTTGAAACAGTGCTCTAGTCCATTTGACCACTATGAATTAAGTGTACATCTACATACATCAATGGTTTGCAACTAGCAACGAGGGATTGAGAGGTGATAGTGGGAAGATGGTATCATCTATTAGTCGTAATAATAGTGTCTTATATATAATTTATATTATAGAAGAAACTGATTAAAATAATAATGGAATCGAAATAAAAACATAGTGGAAGAATTAAAAGGATTAATCCACAGTCAATACAAAAATACACCATTTATAGATAACAACAAAATTTAATTATAGGTTATATAATGTATTATATAATATGTAGGGACAACAATTATTAAACCTCAGTTTATACATATAATAATACATACCGATATGAAAACTGGAAGCTCCAAGTGATGCAAGAACCTCAAAATCCTCTTTCCTTACATTTAATGAAAACAATACGACTTGATCACTAGGGACTATATCCAATGCTTGATCCAATACCTGATACTAGGAAATTTCAGGATCCGAGCGTGCTCAATCCTAAAAAATTATTCATTAAAATAAAAGTACACACAAACACACAAGCACCCAATACAATTGGAAAAAAACACCACCAAATACAAAAGATAAAACCCAAAACAAAGATGGATTGAAATCCCCAAAAAAACAAAGCCAAAGAACAAGTGTTTTATAGAACAAATATCCCCCATCCATATCACAAAGTCATCCAAAAAAGTCTTCCTTCATATCCCCTCAGATCTTCTCTGCCAACCACCCTATATGAATTCCAATTCCACTTGTTACGCCTGTCCAAGTCAGGTTGTCACCATCCCGAATTGCCCCTCGAAAACGCGCTGGCATACGCTCCACCGTTTAAGTTCCATCGCCATCCCATTCTTCATGAGATCCATCTCCCAAGGTTAATTCAACCACTCCTTTTGTAAATCCAAGTCACCTAAAGCCAATAATGACCCCGCACCAACACATAGCCTTATAGCCCGCACCGCGATCTTCACAGATCTGCTTCTCATAGCCAAACAAAAGCGACCGCATATTGGTCCATTAAAATAAAAAACTCCTCCCTCACCTCTGTGGTCAACCCTGCCAATCACGCAACGGACGTGGCTGTCCTCATCTCCGTCACCTGCTCCCTGCCCTATAAACACCGGAAATCACCTCACCGCCATCGTGCTCCTCACCGGAGCAAGAAATCCACGAAGCCCCTAGCTCGACAAGTCGTCCTGTCCCATGCCTTCAACTGCAACACATCAATACTTGTTGCCAACACCAGCTCTCCGCCATCACTGGATGGCCAGATCTCGCTGCGAGGATGTTCCCCTCATCGAAGCTTCACTGGTCCGACGTTGCCACCGAGCAGGGGACCAGATCCCGTCATCTCCAGCACCCCCAGGCTGTCCCACTGTCAAGATGCGCATCACCTATAGGATCCCACATGACACACCATTGTTGACGCTCCACACCCGGAAAGCATCCCAAGTTCACAGCGCTGCCTTCAACATCGGCTCCTACACGCCACTTTAGCCCCCGAAAACACGGTTCACCTGAAATAAACCAAGCCATCCTTGACCCAGCAAACATAAATCTCTATCCACTCCCATCGGGGTTCCATATTCCACCACCACCATCAGTTCACCGTCGATAACCACCTTCATCACTTCTGCCGTCAAAGCGCTATCATCCGTCATCAAGACGTTTTCTGCAGTGGTCAAGCCACTAGCACTATCTTCAACCTCCAATAGTCCCACGGACATCGGCCGTGGACGACGCCCATCACTGAAATCATGCAGCGTCTTATCATGTCTTCTACCGTATGCAGCAAATAGTTTAAAGTGGCCAACTATCCCTTCCTCATGTCCGATTGAACGGAGTCCCAACACACCATTACGATTACTGGATAAATCCCCATGAAGTAGAGCGATAGGATCTCATTTTATGAGATAGAAACTCTCCATATATGATGGTAGTGATGTTCATCCAACACCTAATAACAGAGACATAAATTCTACAGATATTCTGAAGGACCCATATATGGTGTGATAAAAATCCTAGTATTCCTCCAATAATGTGTTCCTTCCTTACATCCATGATAATGCAACTGTACTAAATATAAATAAAAAGTACAGATGTACATTATATAAATAAACTGCTTCCCTTATGATCAGCATCTACAAGGTGGTGATCACCTTCTTTGGATATATTCTATAATCATTGAATACATTCCCCTAGTTATATATATATAATACAAAACCTTTATATACATATAAAATAATAGAGGTGAGTATATATGGAATAAATCCAAAGGAATTCACAAATGAGTCTCATTATATAAAATCTCTTAGGTTCCACCCCCAATCATGTGACAAAAACCATGTTCCCACAATCATGTAACTGACATCCCTATGACACGCCATAACAAGTTCCTAGAACATCACACATGAGCTTGGAAAATCACCATCCAATGGAATCCCAACATCATGAGGCACATCAATGTCTTCCATTAAAAATATAATAATCATCATCTAAACAATCGACACCCCGAGGCATGATGATATCCATCATCCCATTTCCCTTCCCAATGGCCACAAGTGTATCTCCATGCCTTATCCCTCAAGTGATGGTCTCTTCACCATCAACCAATGTTCCATCACTATCCATTTCAATTTCGTTGGTTACCAAACCCAATGTATCTAATATTCAAAAAAATAACCTACTTTGCATAGCATATAGGGACCTCCACCCACATGAGTTGTCAATACCACCTTGATCTGACTCTAATATTTTTTTCACAAAACTCCAACAATGAATTTTCCAACAAATGGTGTGTGGTAATCAGCCAAAAAATACCTAATCAACATCATACATCACCTCGTGACCCTACGACCATATATGTAAATGATGATGGTCATTACCATCTCAGCCTCCAATATCTACAACCTCATACTGACAATAACATCCACACAATCCAATGACCATTTCTCCTAACCCAGTGATCAATGTCACCCTAATTATCTCGGACCAATACCATCCTAAAGAACAACATAAAAATAGTCAATGTGATTGACATCAACTCAGTTCTTAGTCGAAGCATGTCACACTCCCATAAAATTAAGAAATTTGTTATAAATAAATAAATTTAATTCAAAACACTCACCAAGACTACCATTCCTAAGTAGATAGAATGCACTCACCTTGATTATCATTAATAATGGTCTAGTGATTTCTCAATATCATTACAAGGCATTAATTCATTAATTTAAAAACAAAAATTTTATTTATTAGATACTCAATTGGGAAACCATCTCAATGCATGTAGATCATTCCCCCTAAACGATCCTAAAACATAGAGAAATATATGTATCACCTACCTCATAATTATAGGTTCTCACATGTCTAATATTGAACTATACATTCATCTAAATAATAAGAAATTTTATTTTATATGAATGCCCGGAAAATAAGGAAAAATGGATCACACAGATTTAGTACACTATATGTAAAGAAAAGGATGAAAAGAGGATACCGTATTAAATGAATTACAAAGAAAAACATATCACCATCAATGGATTGGAGGTTGGAGCTCAAACCAAGTGGTTGGCATAAATCCTAGGAGAGACCATTATGGGACAACCCCCTCTATTTTTGGTTTGAGTGGGAGAATAAGTAGGAAGAAGATAAGTAAAGTAGAGTGTATGTAGTTTTATAATTTCACAATATTAAATGAGGTAAACCATTATCTAACACTATTTGGAAAACCATGAACTAACTGTGTGGACTCACTATCCAAGAGGGTTCACACCTTGAATGGGTTAGGGCACGTTTTACAAAACACTATGTAGCCTCGCAGATCCCACCGTCCAAGGAACCACATCGCAGAATACGGTGGATGTTTTTCCCAACATTTTACAAACCATGTGACTTCCCTCTATAAAAAACTACATAGTTTCTTACATGATCATGTTCCCCTGCCATCATTGTTTTACAAACTGTGTCTAGTTCTGTAGGTAGGACGCACAGTTTCTCCTTAGATGCCACACAATTTTTCCAAATTGTGTGCCTTTATTAGTGGGTTCCTGAAACCAAGTTTTTAAACCCAATTACACCTAAAACCATACCAAAACCTAAGAAACTAGTCTGATATTAAACACCCTCTATAAATAATTCTGTAGGTTGATTTAAATCCCAAAATAATGTTTATCTGATCTAAAATGAATTTTATCCACTCACTAAAATCAAAAAAATTACATGAAAAAACAACTCACTCACGAAACCCAAGTTGTTATATATGTATAATGAAACAAATAATATTTATATCATTAATATGATTCTGGTGATTATGTAACTTTATAGTATTGTTAATAACTAGAATAATCATGATAAAACATTATTGAGAAATCAATGCAATCAATACCCGAAACAATTATAATAATATAATATTATTAACAATCTAGTGTTAAAATCTTATAAGAGGGTCATATATTATGTTTTAAATATGAATAACTTTTTAAAAAAATTAATAACATTCTTAAAATCATTATACTGGTTGTTAAAGCATGTTCAACCAAAATAAAGCTAGACGTAAGAGTCATTGTCTCAATTTCCCTTTATTAAGGTATATTATAATGTTATGAATATGAATTATTTTATAGGTTGTATATAATTCAGACTTTTATTTTAATATCATGAAATCTTAAATATTTATGATATTTTAGGTTTTTAATTGAATTATTTCATCAAAGGGGATTTTACTTGAAAATTACCAAATATTCAAGAATATCATACTCAATTTAATTTCATTGGGATTTGTTACTACTCCATTATAATTTATATTCTATGGTTATGTGTGTAAATACATTTTAAAATATCATTTTATATTCCAAATTCTTTTCTATGGATTAACTGTTGATACATATAATTTATTCATAGGTAAATTTTTCACTTCAACTTTATGTTCAATGTAAGGGTTTATTTCTCAATCTCGTTCTAATCGGGATTATTTATACTTGAATTTGCATTCATGAAAATTAATTAATAATTCTATAATAATACCAATTCATCATATTCTCTTCTAGTTATTACTGATTTTTCAAATTAATAGTTCTATTTTATTCTCTTTGGTACATAAAATTATTAAAATAAATGTTTTTAATAAAATACGACATAATTTCACTATTTGGCTGAAAATAATTTTTCTTTTGAAACCATGTTTTTTAAAAAATATTCAAAAATTTATTTAACATTACCTAAAAGATTTATTAATGATTTTTTTCCATTTCATACTTAATTTAAATGGAAATGAAATGAATCTTCATGTGATTTTCTAAACAAGGAATGTTTGGATTTCCCCAAAAAAATGAAAGGAATATTTTATTAACTTATAATAGAATGTATGGAATTTCCTACACTCATGATCATTGAATGTTTAGAAAATTGTTTCATATCTTTTCAATTTGTTTTTGAAATATAATTATTTTCCAAAATAATTGTGAACTTTTAGTTTTAAATGTATAATTAAAAAATGTAAAGGATATTTTTGACAAGAATATTTTTATGAAATTTTATCATATTTCTATTAAACAATGAAAACTTCCATATATTTTAAATATTAACCTCTAAGAATATATTTTATAAATTCCATCCATATTCTTTATATGTTTGGTTTGTGATCATTTTCAACACATAATGTATTATCGTTCACATTTTTTTTCATTTTTGTAGTCATTAAATTTATCTAGAAATATTCACTTTCTTGTAATTATTAGACAATAAATGTTCTATCAATATACACATTATATATCATTGATATTATTATTTCATAAACCGTATATCATTTATACATTAATTTTTATATATTTAAATTTATCTGACTAACTATGGAAATATTGATAAATCTATTTTAATTTACTCAATATAGATATTTGGTGATAAGGAAAATTGTTCTTGAATTAAATATATTCTTTAATATATGAGGAATTATTAGGATAATAAATAATGGGTGTGGATAGTTATATATGACCACACTATGCATTGGTAGTCTCAGGAGGAAAATCAGTTTGTTAGCCTTTGTAAAATGGGTTTATTGTGTATACATACACACCTATTCTAAACTGTCTTGTGAAATGTATTGACATTAGAGGATTCCTAATTATTGAGATCATAAAATCCAATAATTAATCATTTACTTCCTCAATATTTTTTTATTATCAACCTTGATATTTTTTTAATGATATTATCACAGAATGAATTTCATTCTCAATTTATTCACTATTATTATATATTTATTCTATATTCTATGAATATACACAAAAAGTATGTATATATCTCAATTAACGTTTTTTATATTGAATTAAATGTTTAAAATGTTTCATATCTCAATTTCTTATAATTTTCAAACCCGATTAAAGGAAAATTCTTGGATTCTTACCCATTTCAAGCACAAACCATTAACTATTTTAAACCTATAGTATTTTTATAATATAAAAAATATATATCATGAATAAAAGTTAATTTATTATTTTATATAAATACTTACACCTATATCCACACTAAATAATTATTCTTTTTCCTAAAACTATGGTTAAGTTTAACATTTCAAATGTGACCATAGAACTAATTTTCATGTTTTGAATTTAGGTGGACATATTTATTCGTGATTTATTAATATTTTCCCCTTAATAATGACCTTGGATTATTTAAATCAAATATCTAATGGATACCATTTCTTTAAGACATATTTTTATTATTTATGACATGATTATGGAACTCATTTATTTAAATTTCTATCCCTTGGGATTATTCATTATGTTTGATTTATTTATACAGAACACATATGCATATACATGTTATGATGGGTGTGACATGATAGTGATCTAATGTATTAGGTAATATTTTAGTCTCATGAGATGCTATTTATAGGACTATGGAGTAGACATAATCAATTATGGGACAATGTACACCATGTGAAATAGTCTTGGAAGTTATCCTTAAATTATGTTTTGTCATGTTATATGATCCTTCAACATTCCTTTATTTTCATGATCATATGATTCAATGTTCTATATATTTTTCTTCTATTTATTTTTTTCAGACATTTTATGATATCTTGTTACCCCTTAAAACCAATGTATTATGCTTCATTCTCATGTTTATTACATTACTAAGTTATTTAGCTCATCCATTATTTCTATGCATTACCCAGGTTATCCAATGAAGTTGTATGGGCTCAAAAGGAGTTAGGAGGTAATTAAAGAGATGAAAATGATATTTTTATTCTTGTTTCATGTTTTATATTTATATACCTAGTCTTCCAAATACACTAGAATTTTTTACTCTTTTTTGGTATTTAATAAAATTTTATACCTAAAATAATTTAATAATATGTGTAAACGGACTAGGTGACAATAGTTGGTATCAATTGGTGATCGAGTTATTTTTAGGGACTATGAATAGAAAACCATATTAAGAATCCTAAGGATATTTATGACCCCTTGGATATCCATGATTGAAACGTAAGGAATCATATTTTAGAATATGATTTTCATTTATATTTTATTTCTTATATATTCATAGTTTAATTTTTATACACTCATTATCTTAGTATTAAATTCCCCTTATTTTATTTTTCTTTCCCAATTAATGGATGTAAATATGATAACGCCTTCGAACAACCAATGTTATAGGAAATGTGCTCATTTCCCTTGTGATATTCCAACGCCAATAGTAATTAGAGATTATAACTTTATGAAAATACTTTATCAACTGGTTCAAGATATGAAAAATTACTTGAATCATGTGGAACACCACCTTCTCAAAAAAAGAGGATGTAGTGGGTGTATCCTTTTGAGACAAAGGTTTCATGTATTTAGTAGATCTTATGATCCCATAATCATGAAGAAATGGATGAATTCAATTTAGAATATGTTCTTAGTCCTCATTTGAATAGAAGAAGTGAAAGTTATGATCGATGTCTTTTAATTTGTTGGAGATGATGAGTATTATTGGAAAATGGTCAACAATAATATATCTTAATAGAAAACTGATTCCTTATAAAGGTAAGTATTTAGGTATATATTTTTCTCTAAATTGTTTCCATAAAATCACTATATTATGATAGAGAGGTATTTTCTCAAACTGAAGAAAATAGAAGATTAGTATATCAAAGTGTAAGAGGAAAATGTTAAAATTATTTCACGAAACACCTTATGATTTTTCATGAACACCCAAAGAAATTTTCATCACTTATTTAGTGTATTAATTTATATAATATTAAATTATTTTTTTTATTTGATAATTTCATAGCATGATGAGATTGTATATTATGCCCTTAAGTTGAGATAGGTGTTGGAGACTCTTAGTGGTGTCATGGGATTGGTGATAAAAATAGTAATATGAAGTTTAATATGTGAGTACCCATAGATATACCCCATGGAGGAAAGAAAAATCAACATCCCATGTTCCAATTATATATGAAGAATTCACTCGGGAGTTATCTAAATAGAGATGGGAGATGATTCAAATGTGGAAGAGAGGGGAATCAGGATAATAATTGTCACGAACCAAATCTGGTCGCCGCCCAAACCGGCACCAAACCCAGCCCGTGACATGACCCGAAGGGCGTTCCCTATCCCCACGGGCTGGCACAAGTGCTCGGGTATCATTTATTTAGGTTTGGGAACGATTTACCCGAATATGAAGTCATAAACCATTAAAAACAATCAATAAACTGAATCTGAAAATTTATACCAAATGATGTTTAAACAAAAACCAGAACTGAATAAATAGGTTTAGATTCAATACAAAAGGTCCAAATACACAATGTAACAGAAACAAAACAGCCCCATGGACTCCACATGACAAGGGGTCATCACCCCCAAGTCGTCTCCACTACTCCGCCCCAAGGATGAGGACTAACACCCTGAACCGCCATCACCCTTAGACTTTCCTTTACCTGGGTCAAAAAAAAGGTCTACTTACACCCAAGGGGTGTAAGTAGGGTGTGATCCTAAGCCCAATAGGATACCACCCTATGATTCCAAGGTGCATGCAATACAAGGTGAAAAAGAAAGCAGTTTTAATATGCAATTAAAAGCGGTGAAAAATTCCACAAAATGAAACTTTAAATTGAAAACATTTTTCAAGATAAAACTTTCAGAATGTTAACACATTTAAATGGGAATATTAGATACTGCATTATAATTCCAAAGACTCCAAAAAAAAAGGGCAAATACCACAAATCCACTGAGCAACAAAACCAGGAACTCCCCTAGGCACTAGATAGTCTCAGGCCCCATGTACCTCGTACCTCAGTGTAATGTAACCATAGTAAAATCGTTGCTCGTGCACGAGCCACTAGTAGGGAACATACCCATAACCTAGTGGTCCCCAATCATCATCCACAAAGTTTAGTTAGAGTTGTCGTTATCCAAATGCTAAGTGAAACAGGGACAAAACCCATCCGGTCCACTAGCCGTACTAGTACAAATCCACCCCACCTAGGTACCCGGGCTTCCCCCTTTGTGATCAAACAATTTCAAGATTTAACACACATCCATTTTAATGTAAAACACCACTACTGGTCACATACACCAAATACAGTAGCTATCTCATTTTATACCACTTAAAACACACAACAAACTCTTTGAATTTGAATAAATCAATTTCACAAAATCTCGTGTAGTTCTGCACACAAAACCCCTTAAGAAACCCACTTTTACATGATGTTCACAATTGTAAGTTACCAAAACAGTAAAGGCAGCCCAATAAATATCAATTAAAACAAAAAATCAAATTTTGGGCAGCCTTATGTTAAACAAGAAGTGTTATCTTTGTAAAACCTTCATTTTCACACAAAAGTGGAACCAAAACATCACTTTCTTTACAAACACAATTAAAACCCATTTTTTTGCAGCAATTAACAAAGGGGATAAAAATTATAAATAGTATTTTATGCCTTATTACAGATCCATAAAAACAACTAAGTATTTGTAGGGCATCCCCAAATAAACAAAGAAAACACTTCTTTGGAAAACCCCCAATTTCACACCAAATTGGCATTTTAAATTCAATTGCAATGGAAACATCATTAGAACCAATTTTTTCAGCAATAATAAAATTATATAAATTTGAAAATATGATAAATACAGCATGCTAATACACAAAGATTGCATCAACATTGGAATCACCTACCAAATCAAATGAAACCATTGAATCCTTTGTGCGAAAACACAAACGCACCACCGCCGCACCTTAAGAAGGGTAGATCAAACCTAAAATAGAAAATTGGTGCAAGAAAACCCAAGGTTAAACCTTAGGTTCGAACCCCTACCCACTGGTCATTGTTCAATTCAATAAAAAGTGAGTAAACCCTAAAAAAAATAGAATGAAACCCTAATCAATTTGAAAGGAGAAAAGAAATGGACAAACTTACTTGAGAAATCTAGAATGAATCTCCCCAAAACACCAGTATCTGAAATTGAAAACGGCCAAAACTCAGGGGATGTTCTCACAAGAATTATTAGGTCATTTAGGAATTAGAATGGAGGGAAAAGAGTATGAATTGAGAGAGTTATGATTGAATGAACATACCTCATCAAATCTGCCCGATTTTAGAAACCCTAAGATGTGCGTCCCTAAACCGCGATCCTAAGAGCTCCAAAGAGGGGGGTAAAGAGTCTGGGGGAGATGATGGGTGTAATAACCGCATATGAGTCTTGGAATCACCGAAAACAGGCAAATATTGAAAGAGATATTAAAGAATTAATATTTATTTTTAATGCAGAAAATGGGCTTTCGGGCAGGCCCAATTCCCTAACTAAAAACCCATATCCACCAAGATTATGGATTTATAAAGGCCCCAAATTTAAATGTGGGGTTAATATATCAGGGGAGAACAATTAGGAGTTGTAATGAGTCAAAAATATTAAAAATTGAAAAAGTTATAAATGAAACAAAATTTACTTTTAAATCTGGAATTGGGCTCGCAGTTTGGCCCAATTCATGAAAACTCACCTATTCTCAATAAGACCTTTGGAAACCACCAAAACAAATCATGAGTGGAAAATAAATTTAAAATAACCCTAAAATAGGTTACGTACGTGAAAATTCTCCCCACCTTGAAAACTTTCCACCCCAGAAAGTCACAGCAAGGTCAAAGCAATAACCAAACCCAACTGAGAAACCAATAGGTACACCCTTGCCAGGTTTCACCCCCAAAGGTCAAAACACCTCCAGTGATCAATGAAGGAAGGAATACTCTCACAAATCAAACTTACACCACTTTCCTAAAACCATCAAAAACATTTAGGCTTTATCCCAAATAAAAACTCCTCAAACACAATCCGAACAATACTCAAGCAATTCACCCAAACGAACAACAACTTTGAACAAGGTTACACTTACCTTACTTTAACTAAACCATTGGGTGCTCTCCAGTCCCAATGTTTACTCAAGAATGATGTTGGTAGCTAGATATATCTGAACGAGACTATCTACACCAAGCCAAGACCATGGAAAAATCTAAGTTACTGGTACGGGGGGGACACAAATACGCTCCCCGCCATAAGAGACAACCAATATTTTTTTGAGACATAATCAAGAGACTAATAGGGGAGGACTAAATGGACTCACCGGTACAAAGGATATACTTCCATCAGAAATTTACAAAATAAATTATATAAGTCTCATAGTGGGTCTCCCCACCATAAGAACCAATCATCTTAACCAACCAGCACTGGCCGGTAAAGAAAGACCCCAAAATTTAAAGAGTTGGGGAGACCACATAGTTAGTTTGCATGGTTTGGGAAGCCATACACTAATAGTTGGGATCCTTCTTTTCGCATGGTTTTCTGGGGCATGGTCACTATTATCCAAGTGAAAACTGTGTTCACAAACAATTTAGACAACCAAAAGGGGGAGGGAATAACATTGGGTGATGACATGGGCACACAACCCTCCACCTATTTCCACCGAACATGGACAACAGAAGAATGATTATGACACTATAGGTTTAAAATCTTCCTAACTTTCATACTGCGGATTGGAATTTGTACAAGGGTTTAAATGACACTGGAGTTTCCCCCGACTAAGCGCCAGCTTCTCTCCGAGACCTATGGCTGGAGCTCAAATGATTGAAGCATCTTCGGCCTCGCAGTTAGGCTTTGGAAACCCCATGAATGATAATTCTTCTTTCAATGAAACCAACAACTACAACACAATCCCAGATAAGTTTTCCAGACATAACACATTCCAAACTCACTTTAACCTATCCCGATATTTCACTGAAACAAGGGCTAATAAGATACACACACATCACACCTTGTTTCTTTAGGTGAGAAACAATATAAGTAAAGAACACCAACACTCACCTTCGTCTAAAATGGAAGATTTTGAAGTTTTTCCAAGGGAGACATTCTCACAACATAATAGGGACTCTCAGAGGATTTCACGACTTTCACCTATATGGTCAATCGAGCACATGACATCATAAGGAATCACCGAACATGGCCATTGTGACTGATATAAACAATTC
This sequence comes from Viscum album, assembly GCA_963277665.1. NCBI lineage: Eukaryota > Viridiplantae > Streptophyta > Magnoliopsida > Santalales > Viscaceae > Viscum > Viscum album. Next base: position 1,271,437,060 of record OY728159.1, read on the forward strand.
ATGGAGAGGGACCTTATACAACATCCCCAAACAACACACAATTCTATAAAGTGGCCACAATATCCTATCGTGACCATATTTCTCACACTGGTGGTTTAACATGAACTCATGCTTCAAAGAAACTTTGAAGAACCCAAAGGTCATCTTAGACACCATCGAGACACTCATCCACACTAAAAACCAAAGAACACTTCCACCTTCGACGAATCATGAAACTTTAGAAACTAAGGTTTCTTTCAACCTTCCACAATAACCTTACCACTACAAGAGGATAAAAAAATCAACGAAATGAATGGGTGTAGACTCAATCAACAATGATCGATAAAATATTCCTTATATTGATCAACTGGAGGATTTTCAAATGGTGAAACAATATGGATTGCACTTCAGCTGTGCATTAACCCTTAATGGGGGCATACCTTATCCAATGAGAGAACCCAAGGACCCAACCAAGCTGGTCCATTAGTCAAAACATGCCTCAAACCAGATCCAAACACAATAAGGGAACCACTGTAAAGGCATACCAAAAAAATTTTCAGAAGAGACCACTAATCGTCCCTACAACACAGCTCACCGACCAAACAAAAACCCAAAACACAGTTCAGACAGGAGGGGTTCTTGGACTAAAAACATCCCACAACATCAACATTATCAAAAACCCATAATAAAAACTATACCAAACTATTCATCAATACATCATGTTTTTCTTTAAAAATATTTCTTTGAAAACAAACGGTTTTGCAGTAAGCGTATCCACCAATGGTACCCCATGGGCCTCACACATGCATGTTTTTGTGTCACACCGGGCACCCTCCTCATAACCATCCCAGCACTCATCCAGTCATGCCATCAACCATCCATCATCCCATATAACCCCATGCATGTGGTCACTCATGGAAATACCAAAGGGTAAAACAAAAATTTGTTCCACTTTTCAAAACCAAAACGGTCAACCAACACATCCTTTTTTCACAAAATCGCTAACCACGAGATCAAAATCCCAACTCACATCTTAAAAAAAATTTCAGAAAGTCACAACCATTTAGAAAATAACTCACTTTCAAGATATTCACATCAATTTCAAAACATCTCATCCCATTAAAACACACTCTGATTGTTTAGAAAACTCTATTGGAAACACTTTTCAAAACCAACTTCAATATAGTTCCTGCTTTCAAAGAGGTGTAAGCACACCATTTTATATTTCAAAACAATTCTGAAAATTCAGTTCTTCCATTTCCTAAACCCAACCATTCCCTCTTTATTTGAAAATAATTTCATAAAAACTTTACGCTTCTTAAAACCAAGTCACCTTAAAACCAAAATGCCAAGATTTCAAAACTAAAGAACACTAGACAATGCGAGAGGAAACTAGTTTCAGTGGGTGACTTGGACATATGGTTGGCGGCCATATTCCAATCACTTCACTGTCACAGAGAGTGTTCTAGGGAATATCCCCGGCTCCACATGGCTTTCCAGACCCTGCGAGCTCATTGAGACCATTAACCCAACTCTCTTTTCATTTCCCCTAATCATCATCAAACCAAGAAAACCCAAAGACATAGAAAAATCCCAACTTCCCCTGGCGACTTGAATCTTAAAATGAGGTGTGGTGATCAAGCACACTACCCATAACCAGAATTCCATGTCCCAACAATCATAACTCTAGACTATCCTGACTATTTCCCAGATAACATGACTCAAATGGAGCGAACCTCCTCTGATACCATTTTGTAACGAACCAAATCTGGTCGCCGCCCAAACCGGCACCAAACCCAGCCCGTGACATGACCCGAAGGGCGTTCCCTATCCCCACGGGCTGGAACAAGTGCCCGGGTATCATTTATTTAGGTTTGGGAACGATTTACCCGAATATGAAGTCATAAACCATTAAAAACAATCAGTAAACTGAATCTGAAAATTTATACCAAATGATGTTTAAACAAAAACTAGAACGGAATACATAGGTTTAGATTCAATAAAAAAGGTCCAAAGACACAATGTAACAGAAACAAAACAGCCCCATGGACTCCACATGACAAGGGGTCATCACCCCCAAGTCGTCTCCACTACTCCGCCCCAAGGATGAGGACTAACACCCTGAACCGCCATCACCCTTAGCCTTTCCTTTACCTGGGTCAAAAAAAAGGTCTACTTACACCCAAGGGGTGTAAGTAGGGTGTGAGTCTAAGCCCAATAGGATACCACCCTATGATTCCAAGGTGCATGCAATATAAGGTGAAAAAGCAAGCAGTTTTAATATGCAATTAAAAGCGGTGAAAAATTCCACAAAATGAAACTTTAAATTGAAAACATTTTTCAAGATAAAACTTTCAGAATGTTAACACATTTAAATGGGAATATTAGATACTTCATTATAATTCCAAAGACACCCAAAAACAAGGGCAAATACCACAAATCCACTGAGCAACAAAACCGGGAACACCCCTAGGCACTAGATAGTCTCAGGCCCCATGTACCTCGTACCTCAGTGTAATGTAACCATAGTAAAATCCTTTATCGTGCATGAACCACTAGTAGGGAATATACCCATAACCTAGTGGTCCCCAATAATCTTCCACAATGTTTAGTTAGAGTTGTCGTTATCCAAATGCTAAGTGAAACAGGGACAAAACCCATCCGGTCCACTAGCCGTACTAGTACAAATCCGCCCCACCTAGGTACCCGGGCTTCCCCCTTTGTGCTCAAACAATTTCAGGATTTAACACACATCCATTTTAATGTAAAACACCACTACTGGTCACATACACCAAATACAGTAGCTATATCATTTTATACCACTTAAAACACACAACAAACTCTTTGAATTTGAATAAATCAATTTCACAAAATCTCGTGTAGTTTTGCACACAAAACCCCTTAAGAAACCCACTTGTACATGATTTTCACAATTATAAGTTACCAAAACAGTAAAGGCAGCCCAATAAATATCAATTAAAACAACAAATCAATTTTTGGGAATCCTTATGTTAAACAAGAAGTGTTATCTTTGTAAAACCTTCATTTTCACACAAAAGTGGAACCAAAACATCAATTTCTTTACAAACACAATTAAAACCCATTTTTTTGCAGAAATTACCAAAGGGGATAAACATTATAAACAGTATTTTATGCCTTATTACAGATCCATAAAAACAACTAAGTATTTATAGGGCATCCCCAAATAAACAAACAAAACACTTCTTTGGAAAACCCCCAATTTCACACCAAATTGGCATTTTAAATCCAATTGCAATGGAAACATCATTAGGACCAATTTTTTCAGCAATAATAAAATTATATAAATTTGAAAATATGATAAATACAGCATGCTAATACACAAATATTGCATCAACATTGGAATCACCTACCAAATCAAATGAAACCATTGAATCCTTTGTGCGAAAACACAAACGCACCACCGCCGCACCTCAAGAAGGGTAGATCAAACCTAAAATAGAAAATTGGTGCATGAAAACCCAAGGTTAAACCTTAGGTTCTAACCCCTACCCACTGGTCATTGTTCAATTCAATAAAAAGGGAGTAAACCCTAAAACAAATAGAATGAAACCCTAATCAATTTGAAAGGAGAAAAGAAATGGACAAACTTACTTGAGAAATCTAGACTGAATCTCCCCAAAACACCAGTATCTGAAATTGAAAACGGCCAAAACTCAGGTGATGTTCTCACAAGAATTATTAGGTCATTTATGAATTGTAATGGAGGGAAGAGAGTATGAATTGAGAGATTTATGATTGAATGAACAAACCTCATCAAATCTGCCCAATTTTAGAAACCCTAAGATGTGCGTCCCTAAATCGCGATCCTAAGAGCTCCAAAGAGAGGGGTAAAGAGTCTGGGGGAGAGGCTGGGTGTAATGGCCGCATATGAGTCTTGGAATCACCTAAACCATGCAAATATTAAAGAGATATTAAAGAATTAAAATTTTTTTTAATGCAGAAAATGGGATTTCGGGCAGGCCCAATTCCCTAACTAAAAACCCATATCCACCAAGATTATGGATTTATAAAGGCCCCAAATTTAAATTTGGGGTTAATATATCAGGGGAGAACAATTAGGAGTTGGAATGAGTCAAAAATATTAAAAATTGAAAAATTTATAAATGAAACAAAATTTATTTTTAAATCTGGAATTGGGCTCGCAGTTTGGCCCAATTCATGAAAACTCACCTATTCTCAATAAGACCTTTGGAAACCACCAAAACAAATCATGAGTGGAAAATAAATTTAAAATAACCCTAAAATAGGTTACATACGTGACAATAATTTCCATAGGGATATGAAAAATACCATTAATGGAGATTACTAATAGAATGTATAGATAAATAATAATCATTTTGTTTAGTGTTTCAACTTAAATTAACATCGTAATTATGTGATCAAATTCCATAAGCCTAGGGTTGTTATAGATAATTAAAGAAAATAACATCCAAGGTAGCACAGAAGGGAATATGCTATCACTAATACTAAAGAAGAGCCATAAAATAATTTTGTGATAGGTACGCTGATTATTAATTCAATAATTGAGAGTTTTATTTTTTATTTTGGTTCTACAATGTCTTTCACATCTTTCATGTTTAGTATAACTCTTCACATACCACTCAAAAATAAGAAGGTTGAGTTATCTGGGAAAATATTGAATGGAAAATTTATTACTTATAATGTATATAACTCCTCCAGATCAATATTTTTGCGCTAATCCTCTAATAAAATCACATCTTACATGTTTTTGTGAATTTTGATGTTATATTTGTCATGGATTTGGTATCATTATAAAATATACCATATCAAATGTTGTGGAGGGATATCACTATTCACATCATGAGGCATCCTCTAAATCTTTACAACTATAAGGAGTATGATGAAAAACCTTTAGAATAATAATCTCATGTGTGGGTATTATTGCCTTATAATGAAGAATATATACCTCAAATGATTGATAAAATGAATAGTGTTAATCTTGGAGACATTCCCATTATGAAAGACTATATTGATGTGTTCCATGAAGAATATCTTTCACTTCAACTTGAATGAGATTTTGATTTCTCAATTAAACTTATACATTCATCTCTACCATTATCAATGACTATTATAGTATACCCACCAATAAGTTATAATAACTTTAGAATAAATCAAAATATAATCATGATAATGGTTTTATATGCCCAAGTGTTTCAGCATGGGGTGAGATAATCCTTGAAATTAAGAAGAAGGATGGATCAATTCACTTAGGCATTGATTATCATATTCTCATAAAAATCATTATAAATAAAATTTATCCTCTTCTATGGATAGATTAATTGTTCAATTAGCTTTTTAGGGAAAATTACTTATCTACAGTGGAACTTTGGTTAGGATATCACCAATTAATTTTGAGGAAGAAAGATGTTCCCAAGGATACCTTTAAAATTTTTTATAAACACTATGAGTTCATAGTGATTCCATTATGATGCACTAATTCTACAACACTATTCAGGGACTTAATGAATCTAATCATTCGTGGTTACCTAGAAAAAAATATAGTCATTATTGATAACATAATGATATGCTCTAAGAGAAAGGAGGAGCATAAGGAGAATTTTAATACTATACTAAGGATTTTTTTTAAGGAGATACATTATTAAATGTACAATAAGTGTGATATATATATGGAGGAAATGTCACTGTTAAGGAAATTTATTAATAGAAAAAAGAATATATGAGGACCCTTCTAAGTCAAATGCAATTGAGGAGTGTCTTAGAAGCACGTCTGAAATAGATATTTGTAGATTCCTTGGTCTACTGAGGTATCACTAATGATTTGGGATGAACTTATTATGATAGTTAAACCACCCAAATGAAGATTACTCAGAAGGGATTAAAGTATATCCTGGCAAGTGACTATGAGGAAAAAAGGCATATCACTACACCAATATTACACTACCCACATGTGGGAAACATTTTATGGTATACATAGATTTATAAAATATAGGAATAGAATTTTTACTTATATAAAATGATAAATTAATATCCTTCCCATCAATATAGTTAAAATCTTATGAGAAGAAATATCTCATGCATGATTTGGAGTTACACGCTTTGATCATTGTATTGAAAATATGACTGAATTATCTCTATGGGGATATGTATGAAATAGATATTAATAATAATATCCTCTTATATATATATTAACATATAAGGATCTTAAATATTTCCACTGTTGATGTTTAGAGCTCATCCGAGATTAAAATGTCTCAATCCCCTACGATCCTGGAAATGAAATTAAAGTGGGGGATATTTTATGTTAAAAGGATGCTGAAAATTTATCGATGATGAAAATTGAGAAGGATACCATTAGAATATACTTATATAGTATGGACCAAATTATCATAGTGTAAGGAAAATCATCATTATTTTCTCAAATGATTTCTCAACCATCCCAATATAAAAAAAGATGAAGGATTCTTAATTAAATGAGTGTGAATTAAGAAGAATGTAGTATCTAACAATGATTGGAAATCCTAAATGTTCAAAATCTATGAAGATGGAGTCATAATATTTTGGTCATTACAATATGTAACATCCAATATTGAGATAAAGGATGATACTATTAATAATGAAAAAGCTAGACCTTCTCCATCAACCTAGTGAGAAAGAATATGTATCATGATCTCTGATAACACTATTGGTGGGAATAATTGATGAAGGACATCACTAAATATACATAAAAGATCCTAGTATGTCAAAAATTAATGTCATTAGGGAATAAGTATAACGATATGATGCAACCATTAAAAACCCAACATGAATATTAGAAAAATATAACCATGGACATTGTCACTGGACATCTGAAGAGATCTAGAGGAAATATTACAATAATGATTATTGTGAATCAAATTAAACAGACTTATCACTTTATTGCAGTTAGAGAAGAATTATCACTTGATCATCTTACACTAATATAAATCAAATAAGTGGTGAGGATATATACAGTACCATTAACAATTGTATCTTTTTGAGATCCAATATTTACCCCAATGTTTTGGAAATTTCAATGGAAAGCCCTAAACGATGAGCTAAACATTAGTATGGATTATCATACTCAAATAGATTTCTAGTCTGAGTGGAAAAATTAGAAACTGGAAGAGTTGTTGAGATCAAGTTCAATGGACTTCAAAAGAGTATTAGATCATCATGTCCCACTTGCCGATATCCTTTATAATAATGGTTTCTATTTAGGGTTCAAAATAGATCCATATGATTCTATTTTTGGGAAGAAATGTTGAACACTTGAATATTTGGATTAATTTGGATAACATAAGCTACTAGGACCAAAAATGGTTTAGGAAATGGTAGAAATGTTGAAGTCCATTCAATATCATATCAGGGCATCAGAAATTAGACTGAACAGCTATGCAGACAATCATCAATGAGACTTATATTTTTAGATTTTAAATTAGTTATTCCTCTGCATAACTCCATGGAATTCAGTCATGATACATAGAAATAGTGGAAAAATATGTCTCATGTACATCATATCCTTTGAGGTTCTTGATTTCATTTGAGCTGTGGTAAATTGACTAGCACTTCCACCAACCATGTCTCATCTACATGATGTGTTCCGCATATCCATCCAGATAATGTACCTACTAGATCCCTCTTATGTACAAAATTTAGGGGGTTTCCTTTGAAAAATATTATCTCTTTTGAGTACTAGCTGGTAAAAATATTGGTCTGTAGAGATAAAGTTCTTTTCAACAAGACCACTCACCTGGTACAAATACTATAGAGGAACCCCAAATATGAATAGGTGACATGGGAACTGGAGGATGAAATGAAGGATAAGTAACCTTATCTGTTTTATCCATAGTATGTAAATAAATTTTTATAGATAAAAATTTTATAATAGGGGTGAATGTAACACCCTGATATTTTTTATTTAATAAATTCCTTCAAAGAATTTAATTTCATTTGTATCTTCTGTTATACACTACAACGTGTTTAAAAGAACCCTAATATATTATTAAAATATAACTATTCTGAAACAACATGTATATCCTAGTAATTAAATTATTAGTTATGAATTTGAATTACCATATAAATAAAAATATTAATTTATCAATTCTTAGTAATTAGACACATAATCTTTAGTGAAATCATTTTATTCTTAAAAAAATAATTCAAAACAAAAATCTATTTATTTCTATAAGAAAATAAATATAATTAATTTTGGAACATCTGTAAATTTTATATGAAAAAATAATACTCAATTTTTAATTCATCACATCAAAATTATATTAGGATTAATTTTTGATAATTCTCTATAATGTTTGAAATTATAATGAATAGTTAAAAATAATGATTTACATTGAAACATATATTTTCATTTAAAGCATTTAAATAGTAAAATTCTTTTTAAATAAGTATAAAACATTCATTTGTTAATTATGAATATAAATAATATAAATTCTTTATTTTTAATTATTATTATACATTAATTTAAAATAAAAAATTATACTTGAAATCAGAATTTTTCAAAAAAAATTATTTTCATTGAGTTTTTCAAGTATAATTTTAAATTAAATTCTATGACTACTATGTTTTATATTTATAAAATTCTATTAAATATTTTTAATCATTCGTCCATATATATTAAATAGTTAAATTTTATTTTGGACATAATGAATAATAACCATATTAATATTTATTACAGCGGTAAAGGATAAATCAAGAAATTTAGGTTAAACATAAAATGATAAGAACTATTAAATGATCAAAAAATGCCTAAATTTTATTTCATAATTAATTTTTGTCCCTAACCATTCATATTTTGGTTATATTACCATTTTATACTATTTTTATATAATAATAACCTTTAGAAATTTTCATTTAAAGAATATTTAACGATGTGACACTATTGTTTTTATATTGTGTTATATAGAGTATATGTCTAAATATAAAGAGGTTTTGGAAATATAAAACATTAATATTAATCATGATAATTTATTATTAGTTTTTTTGGAAAACAAAATTAAATTAAATTCTTTCACAACACTTATGCAATAATTATAAAATTAATAGAAAATTAAAATAGATGACATTAACAATATTTAAAAAAATTATTTTTATATATTTAATTTTATATATTATCATGTAATTTTTATGATATAATAAAATATATTATTTGAAGTTTACTTTTTTTCTTGATATTTCAAATGTCAATGTAATAAATAGTATCAAGTTTCATATTAATGATATTTTATAGAATTAATATTTTATTAAATTATTTAAAAATAATAAATATATGAAATAATCACAAGGTGATAATATAATTTCTTAAATTTCATAAAATTACCCTTAATAGTTCAATTTGAAGCATTTGGATCTATAATAGTCTTATTGAATTTTAATATTTGGTGAAATTCTAAAAATGACCTTCACCTCATTTATAAAATGGCACAACTTTCTTATGTTATTCATGCAAAATTTATCCATATAGATAAACCAGACACTACTAAATTCATTAAAAAACATCCATATTTAATGTCTTGTGGTTATGCACCTTCATAATGACTTACCCTAGTCCCCTTAAGTGAAGTTATAATGTGTCTCTTTCGTAAAAGATGTAATTGCCTTAACCAACTCTTTCAAAATTCATTCCACTCATACATACATTTAATATGTTGAACCCATCCTAAAAAAATAATCTAGTGTCATATATATACTGATATTCTATTCAAATTATGATATAACCATATTTCACCATTTATTGATCCTTTCAAAAATAAAATCAATACACTTGTGTACATACAGCTAGCCATCTCCATATAGAGGTGAAATTCAATTTAATCAAAAAATTACATGGATGGTTATAATAGTGGAAATAATTGATATATAATACTTATTACATGATATTTATTTTGAAAATTTAATATATCATCCATTTATCTACCCATTCACCATTAATGGAAGGATATCGTTGCTCATGCGTATGTACAATATACCATCCCCACGAAGTGATGAAAATAATTTTCAAAATCCAATATTCAATAATAGTGATAAAAATTATTAAATAATTAATTATGGCACTTATATAATTAATAAAATTTTAAATATTATCAATATATATTTTATGTACATGAACCGAATATTACGTGATAAAACATGCTTCAAAAAATGTAGGATTTAATACACGAAACAATTGTGATAATGAAATATTAATAACAAGAGAGTGTTAAGTGATTGTATATTTATTATATATGATATAATAAATAAGAATATGGTTATTTTTTAAATGAATAACATTCTATTAACCATTATAAAGGAGGTTAACGTATGTTAAAAAATGAATAATTTTAGGGATCTTTCCAAACCAATATATTTCATTTGGATTATGATTAATCACTCTTAACCACAATTTATATCCTCATTAATATTTAATAATTATACTATATTATTTTCATATCTACCAATAATATTTATTTATCTCAATTATTCTTTCTTTTATTTTAAATGACATGTTTTAAAATTTTACATTTTCAATTCGTCAAGATAAGGAAACCTAATTAAATGGTGAATCTCTGTTTCTTACTCATTTTAAATTAAAATCCATACAATATTTTATGACTCTAATATTTTACTAAAATTACTCATTTTATCATGGAAAACAATTTATTTTCATTTTTATTATAAGTAAAAAAAATATACATTTATCCTCTTTATAGAATCTTTATTCTTTTCCATTAAAACTATTGTTAAGTGCCACATTTTTAATGTTACATAACCACACTTTTTCATGTCTTCAATTCCTTTTGACATAATTATTAACGATATATTATTTTTTAATGAGTTTTCAATAGTAATTAAAATCCCTTATTTCATTGATACCATTATAATACTCCTTTTGGTTATTCCTTATGACATGATTTTGATTCTATTTTCATTCCATGGGTAACCCTTATAATTATTCTATATGTTTAATTTCTTTATATAAGACACCTTTGCATGTACTTATTATTATGTTTTCACCTAGTTATCACTCCAATACATTGGGAAATGTTTTATTCTCATGACATGTTATGTATGGGATTATGGAGTAAATCTAATCTATTTTGGGACTATGTTCACCATGTGAAATTGACTTAGAATTTATCCTTATATTATTATGTTTCCATGATCATATTATTCCATGTTCCATTTTTTTTTGATTATTTATATTTATTCATTTGTTTTTTGTTATGATGTTAATCATTTTCACTCATGTAATATGCTTCATTCCCATGTTTATTATCTTATTGTGATATTTAGCTCTTCTCTATTACCGATGTATTCCCCATGTTAGCCTATGTAGTTGTAGAAGCTCAAATAGAGAAAGAATCTCATTATAGACATTAATAAAATTATTTTTTTCTCTATTTTTAGGATTTCTATTTATGCACACAGTCATCCAAACACACTATGATTTTTGATCCCAAGTTTTGATGGATTTTTATTACAAAAACAATTTAACAATTTTTTTTAAAATGATTGTGTTACTAGTGTAATAACTGGTCACTACTGATAGAACTAATGCCCCACTATAACATTTTGGTTTGGTCGTACCATTCCAGGTACCACCAGTGGCCCCGGTGACATGTGTTCCCCCGCATAGGGCCCACCCATTTGCATGAATAGGTTATCTGACTAATGAATTCCCCTATAGGCCAACAATTGTTATTTATATTTTTTAGTCCTCACTCATGCACACACACACACACATGACCACTAATAACCATCCCTGTGGGTCACCCATCTAGATTAGTACACCAGGACAAACATGTTTAAATATGGAGTTCAAATCTAATAGGAGACTCAAATGTAAGGTTCATCTTTTTGACATGAGTCATATCATGTAATAATTTGAACCTTTATCATCTTAGGGTGTTAAATTCACCCCCCCCTTTAGAGCACAACATCCTCATTGTGTGATCTATATCACAACCTAGGCAGTGCACCATACTTAAGGTTGGGTTACTCCTCTGATACCAAATGTAATAACTAGGCCCCACAAAGAGCACAATCACCCCACCAAAACATTGTCATTGGGACCTGGCCTCCCAAGTACCACCACTTTTCCCATAGACATGTGGTAACCACCTAATTCCCACCCACATTCCCAAACAGGTCATCTGACTAATGAATAACCTCATAGACCAACAAATTTTATTTCTAATGTGATTTTTCTTTAGTCACACACACACAGGGAAATATCCTAGAAGTTCCCCATAAAGATAACTACTCCAGTCCATGAACATTTAATTATGTATTTCTAATAAGGTTGGATCCTGAAAATAAAGTTGCACATTATTGACATGAGTCATATCATTTAGTCATTTGACTATTTTATCATTATTGGGTGTTACAAATATACTTTCTTTATTGATGATATATTTAACCACATCTCATCATACTATTTTTTTTTCACTGAATAAAAGTGTAGAATACATCTTTATGGGATTTACAGATGCATCATAATATCTAAACATTGATGAAGAGTCATTGGGTGATCGAACAGAATATCATGATCACATGCATTGTCCATGATTGATTGCCAAAAAAAAATCATCTCAAATAAAGAAGGACTCTTGATGTTCTCATGATCTACTGAGAGCTGAGTGAGGGAGAGTAAATTCTAGGTCTATAGACCAATATAAATGTATTGAGAGAGTCTATATATTAATTGTTTATAAAATAATACATTATAGAGAGTTATATAAATATATACTCATTAATGTAGGTTCAGTGTTGGGAAATTTCATACAATCTATTTCATCCTTTAAAATTTTTATATGACCACTTGTCAAATAATAATAATAATAGTAATATTTTTACTATTAATATAAATATCTAATGAAAAATATAATAATATAAATAAAAAATCATTTATACCTTTTCAAATCCTTCCATCAATCGCAGTCTACTTTCCCTCATTGACATTTGGTGAACATTGAATAATGATTATTTATTAACTATGTAAATATCACTGTATTATTCATTGATAAATATGATAATTTATATTTTCGATAAAACATAAAAATAAATATTAATTATTATTTAATTAACTTATTATTTTGAAAAAATTGTGACGAAATAGGGTTGATCAATGTATCTGAGATAAATATTATATATTAGAACATATTATATGCATTAATGGAATTTACCTGAGGAAGAATAAATAGATAGTGTGTATAATTCTATTCCACATTATAAGATTCATTATTTACAAATTAAAAAAAAATCAATGTTAATGTTTAGAATCATTCCCATGATCCCAAAAAAATAATTGAATTTCTCAATGAAATACCACATCCTATGAACAATTATCATGTAATATAATCCTTTTAGAATTATATGTCAAATAAAGTAGGTTTCATTCATGTGTCATCACCTTTGTTCTCGATGTATCTTTCTTTGACATTCTAAAAATTAACTTTCTAATTAAACACCATGGAAATGGATTTATCTAGTTATTTTAATTCCATAATAGGGCCTGAGATATTAACTTATATTAAGGAAAATTAGGGATAAATCATTTTTTATATTACCCATTAATGAAATATCATTCTTTATGTACCCAATGTATCCTATATCCCCATGAGAATATGTCATTTGAGTTATCCACAATACATAAAAGTATTATAGTCATGATATCCATCAATGATAATCCCAAATTTTAAGGATTTATAAACACGTCTTCTGATTGGAATATCCAATGTCACATATAAATATGGATTTCCTATTGAAAATATTGTTCTCATAACCACTTGTCTTGGTGATTACCGAGTACAGACACCATGAAAAGGTGTATCAATGCATTATTATCCTTGTAACCATGACATCATATATCTTCCATATACAATCAAAAAACGACATCATCTTGACATAGAACTATATTAAAAAATATTGTTATTTAACATCTAGGTTCTCATAATAGTGAGGAAATTCCATGACTTTTAGTGCAGTATATAGTCTTAGAAAATTATCAAATAAAAATTTCATGGAGAGGAACAATAAGGATGTAATAATAAACTTCATTAATTAATAATCACTTACTATGAAATTTGGTTCAGTGGAAAATAAATCAACATACTACCATATGTAACATAGGCAACTGAAAATAAATCTCAATCCATATTCTCCCACAATATACTCATTCCTATGTAAATATAATATCTTTACTAAGGGTTCAACTATGATTTCCTCAACGGTGAATTTCTCACTGTAATTTCACCTCATTTAGAAAAATCCATTAATACATGAAACTTTTATATTATGTGATTTTTATTTTGATGTGACCATGGATCTTTGGAATGGGCTACTTCTACAGTGCTATCACAATAAATTTTGATATATTCTTGACTTATAAAAACCACATATAGAACTAGGGGAAAGTTTGCATCCCAAATTGTATCCCTAGTTTCATAAAAATTCATAATATACATAAAATTCATTGTAGAATCGGTAATATTAGGCTGCATAGAAATCTTCCACCTTGCAGATCCTTTGTTATGAAGAATAAATTATCCAACCTATGACATCAGATAATTTTGATATTTATAAAATCTATAATCTTTATATTCAATGATGACGTGAAATTTTTATTCTCCATACAGGAGGAATAAATACCTAATTCCTTTTAGATAGTTATGTAAATACATAATAATAGTAAAAATATGATCACATAGATATTCTTGAAATATTATTACCACGCTCAAAGCAAAGGAAAAAATAACTCCCCAAAACATAACATAGAATACATGATAAATCCTATCATATAATCCTATAGATTTTACACATTTTCTCTTTTTACTCTTTTCTCTGAGGAAATATTTTTTGGAATGATGTATACCATGTGTCACTAGAACCAAACCCCTCATTGTTTTTTACATACTTATCCTCTTCAATATCTGAACAATGTATGTTTCTTTATTTGGTCCATGTATCTTTTGGGATATTTAACACACGATCATGATCACTATAATATATGTTTCCTCACTTATGTCCTTAAAAGATGTTTATTTCATGAACCATGCCCTAACCTCCTGAATGGATGGAATCTCATTTAGAATTCTTAATATTTAGTTACTATATTTTACCATGAAAACAATCATAGATCCAATAATCCACTTATAAACACCTGAATCACATTAATTCTTACTATATTTTTTTTGATTTAATTAAACCATGTATTATGTATTCTAAATGAATGATTTAATCCATGAATGGACCTATACAACATCCATTACATTTTGGTATTTCATGGATTCACAAAATCGCCCATTTGTGTCATATACACATTCTAATGAAGGTCCCTATAAATCATTATATAGTTAAATGGTAAAAATTCTAAATTATATGATTCTTTTAGACTAGGTGCGTATTTCTTTTTGGGATCCTACATAATTATAACTCCATATGTTATGAATGATTGTACTGGAGTAGTGACCCAAATGTGTGAAATACTATGAAGATACTCTGGGTGTGTGTGAGTAGGGAGAATGATTGCAGGAAAGAATATTTGTTGGACTGCGGGCATAGTCATTAGTCTTATTACAAGTTATGGAATGTGTGTGGATCCCATGGTGGAAACAATGTGTCTGTGGGGAAACTAGTACTACCTAGCGAGTGAGTACCCAACTACCATGTTATGGTGGGGTTTCTATGCTATTAGTGGGGACCATTTATAACATTGGTATTAAAGCAAGAACCCATACTTATATGCGGTGGGACTCCCTATGTTGGGATATAGGGTCCACAATGGGGATGTTGTTCACTAGGGGGGTTAATGTAGAACCCCAATATGTTAATGGGTTAAAATAATAAATGATACGACTCTTGTCAACAAGGTGAACCATTTTTTTTGGGATCCTTCCGGATTAGAACATCATAGTTAAGTGTGCTTGACATGGAGCAGTGATCCGGATGTGTGAAACCCATAGCATTTTCCAAGGGTTGTGTGTGAGTGAGGTCAAAACACACAAGAAAAATATTTGATGGCATATTGGGATATTAATTATTCCGATGATTAATTTGAGCATGTGGGTGGGAACTAGGGTGGGGACCGCAATATTATGGGGAAACTGGTGGTACCTAGAAGGTCATGACCTGTTGACCATGTTAAGGTAGGGTGATTGTGCAATCATTGGGCCCTAGTTTTTAAGGTCCCCATTAAAGAAAGCAATTCTGACATCACATTTTAAAATCTCATAAAAATTGAAAGATATTATGGAAATAAAAATATTGATGGAATTATCCATGGAAATGGGAGAAAAGTTTTCGGAAAATTTAAATTCATGGTTTTGTCTATTCCATTAATCCAAAAACCATGTTTTATAGTCATTTACATTACCTTTATTTATTATTTTATTTTGAAGACACATTTACAAACAACTAGATTTACATCAACTAGAGGATCCATTAAATCCCTATATATATAACATATATAAAAATTTATTGATTCATATGATATTATGGATTATAATCTCTTTTCTACCTCCTTGTAGGATATATGATCATTATTGTCAACAAATGATGAGTCACAATCATCACTTACTATATTAGAATATCCCTCTAGATGACTTACCTATCTAGTAATCATAAAATTTATAGTTGTTTAAGGATCAAAATATTTTATATAGACTTGTGAAATCAATTCTTGTACCAAATTTCATTTATATTAATCATTAACTTAAAAAAGTTAATATTCCCCTCACTATCCCCCTTAAGGATGTGCTCTCTATCAAGAATAGTACTCTAAATTTTGAGATCTATTTTTTTCTGAAAGCTTATATAGATCGTTTCCCCTCATATAATTGGATATAATATAAAGATACACTTTGTTTCTTAGGATGTTACATTTTTCATGAGATAAACATAAAAAATAATCTCAACCCCATGCACGAACATAGGGAAAACAAGAATATGTTCACTCTATAACTCAATGAAATACCATTTTCTTATATTATTTCTATATGGTTTACTATTTATGATTAGTTATAGAATGAATATCACCAAAAGGATAATCTTAGGCTTGTGTGAGTCATAATTGACCATACTATTTCAAGTATTGTACGGTTCGCCCTCTCACTAACACCATTCCATTTTGGTATATAATGTAGCATGATTTGAGATAAATTCTCATACTCTCATTGAAATTTGATAGACTCATGGTTAAGATATTCACTACCTCAATTCAATTTAAGTTTAATTATCTGATTACCAAATGGAATTTCAACTTCATTCTTGAAATCCTTGATCTTCTCAATATAATTAGACATATACATAACTGAATAGATATTATAATATGTGCACATGTTTTTTATGAATGTAATATAGTATGAGAATACACCTCTAGATTATTCTTTTAAAGGTATGCTCACATCAATGTTTACTAATATAGAATCTATATGTCCCAATATCATTGACTGCCAAATAGTTTTTTGGCCATATATCCCAGTAAAAAGTAAAACAAATCATGTTATTTAATATAAGAAGAGTTCCTGAAACCATATAGATAGAGCTTTGGAAAAGGATACATGTTTATATTACCAATCCCTTGATTCCACACATTGGTGTTATGTGAGTCATGCATATTTTTTTGTTAACAATTACTAATATTTTTTTCATAATTTAATACATAAAGACCTTTATTCAACTCTCTAATTTTGTAATATATTATATCATTATAAAACAACAACTATTAATTCCAAAACTAAAAATACATCCATCCATGTCTAAATGAGAAACAAATAAGAATTTATTTAAATACTAGTCCCAATATAACAATTCATTAAATCTAAAATAAATCCTTTTTGAAATGTGGGATGGTTGTCTCTAGTAGCTTGAGTAGTCATCCTCACTCCATTTGTAGACCAAAAATCCACCATGACTCTATAAACAATCAAAAAATACTTACTACCCATATTTGGATATGAATGTGAGAACCAGAAGAGTTATCTAATTCCCACATTGTATATATTGAAATATTTTACTATATATTCAATGAACCTAAATATTCCACTTACTTATTTGGTTGGGAATAATTCCTATATTTGTGGTTTGGATTTCAACATGTAAAACATACCACATCGTGTTACATTTTGTTCCTTTGAATCATCTTAATCTTGAAAGTATGGTTTTTTAGATCTCTAGATATTGAATGAATAGTTCGAACATTTTTCTTGTTACCCCTACTCTTATATACCTTAAAGATATATTTATTTTCAAGCCTCATATAATTAAAATATTTTCTAATAAGAGTAAGAATTGTAGATAGTGTCTTATCACTATTTCTTGAATTATGAATCAGAATAAAACCAGAGTTATGTTTTGGTTGTGATGAAAAACGTTATCTATGAATATCCCATCTGGGTTCTTAAACACCAAGATTTCCAAGAACACAATGTATCAGATTATCATAAATATATATGGCCAAGATAGTCATGACACTATAATATTTAAAATGAAAAGTTCATTGGAGATCTCATATCCCTCACATCTCACCTTCTCTTAATAGAGATACCAAATGTGTTAAATGATGATTTACACATCCATATCCTAATATTTGTTTATAAATTCATTAGAAATAAAGGATAGCATGTAAAATTTTACATCCATTTCATCACCCACATGTTTCATATAGAGTGATACTTCTTCCTCAATGTTTTTTAGAACAAAACGTGGGATGTGAAGTTTCCTACATCTATAATTTCTATTCATGGAATATTATAACACATAAGTTTCTATACCATTACTAGAACTTCACATTAGTGATAATGTTGTCCTTCTATAATATGTATCACTATGATATTGTTGAAATAATTTTATTATATATATATATATAAATTAATAGGATATGATGAGTACTCTATTTATTAAAAAAATATTAATAAATTTAAAATTCATTAAAGTCCATTAATCCTGCACTATTTTAATAAAACCTAGTATCCTTCACCATTAGATTCAAAATATCTAATCGGTAAAATATTTTACTAGAAAGGATCATTATTCTACTTCTCATAAAACAATGTTGGGATTGAAATAATTTTTCAAGGTTTTTAGGTGGGTGTAACTTTCTAATGAGATTAACTCATAGTTCCCTGATCTATTAAATGGAATAAACAATTTTGTAATCCATAATTAGTATTTCCATATCCGTTGACTCTTAGTCACCCAAGACCTTAATGGGAAGTCATACCTTGATGTGAACCATGTTAATTCACCCTAAAAAATTAAGCTAAATGTTTCTTAATAATTGAAATCACCCAAACATGGGTTGGTAATACTCTTTGAACAAAGAGGTTCTTTATTACTCAAGTAGCCAAAGGCTATAATATATTAATATTTTATTTGAGGGATTTTTATCCTAATATATTAATACTTACTATACATTACCACATTCCTTGTTAATATTAATTAGACTCTACATAATTGGTTGATCGTGTTGGATATAATTACACATAATTCAGTTTCATTTTATTCTATGTTGTATGCTTGTTAATTCATTTATTAGGTGATCACACAAAATTCACAAATATAAATAATTAACCATATAACTTGAAAAAATAAAATATAAGTGGCATGATAAGTAGATTATCTATTGGTTATATTATATAATAGATTATAAACTAAATCTCAACCCAAAGGGAAAACAATTCGATCCTTATATTTTATTATGTTTCACCATTCCATATTTTATTACATTTATCAACTTTATTGGATTTACCTCAACACCTAGAATTGGAAAACATACACACACATAAGAGAACTATAATTATATAAGAATTTACTTATACATAGGTGAGTGGATTTAATTTATTGGTCAAGGGATTTTACATAAAAGACAATATGAACACACATTATCTTTTATAATATGGATGATGGGATGGCATGGTGTCCGTAAATTTTAATTTAATTATAATAAATTTAATGAATATAATCACAAAAACATGGATAGATTAATCTAATGATATACCAACCAATATGTAATGATCATACATTTACAATATGGTAATCAATTACTTAGATTCATTCATAAATTAAGATGACATGACAAAAAATAATACAATTAATTAAAATTTTCATTATTCCATAAAAACATAATTATCTCAGTTCATCTCTAATTGAAAAAAATATCATTTAAAATTAATGAAGTTCACAACTGTACATGGATATAGTTTTGTGTGATTGTCCAAAATATTTCTATTAATAATTATTTAATATATATAATTTTAAATCCTAGGACATTGCGTAAAATCTCAAATAAATGTCACATGGAACACATGTTAATATATTTAAATACATAATTAATTATTACCTCAATGAAAAATTTATCACACTTTCTACAGTAGACTACATGATGTGTATTATTTTATGATACATGTACTTCCTTTTTCCTGTGTCCACAACACATGCCTAGGGACTTAGTGTGTTACCTTCCGAATATGAGTTTGAAGTACATTGAGTGTTTTCCACAAGAAATGGAATATTGTTTTGTAGTATTATAGAATTTCAATACCTGTGTCATGTAACCAATACATGGAATGTTTGGGAATCCTATTTTCTTATCTGTGAGAAATGAAGGACCACAACTCATGTATGGTGTTCACATGGTGTTTAGTTCTTCAAACCATGTGCCAACTTGTCTGAATATACAAATCAATCTACTTTATTTAGATATTATATCTAATTTAATAAAAATAATTCAATTGTATCATTAGATATAGATGAAAAACACTACTACACACTGTTTTTTAGGAATTACAGATCTTGTAATCTAGTTTTTCTTTATTAGAAACATTAGCATCCCCAGATAGTGTTCATTGGAATATTCTTTGTTCTCAATATTTACTTATTTATTATTTATAATAATAGTAATAAGAAAAGGGAATTGAAGAAAATGTTTAGATTTTAAAATTAACTGATCTAAAGTAAATTTAAAAATATTCTCATGGAAATAACCAATAACAAAAAAAATAAATATAAATTAATAATGTGACCACTCTGATACTACTTATGGGTTCTTGGCACAGAATAAGAAGATTCATGTGATGTACAAATTGGCTAATATTCATCCATTTGGAATAATAATTTCAATAGGTGGAAAACATCATTATTGATGAAAAAAATGGATTACATGACTATACAAAAAATCCAGAACTAGAATAGAATGGTCTTACCTTATAATTTATTAACAATTTATGGGAAGATATTGAATTTCGTCAACTTGTAATTATCTCTTCATTGATGATCTAGTTGACTGGATCTCATCATAGATTCATTTTATTGTTTGAACCATGTTAATAATACATGTAGTTGTGTTCCACATATACACAATAATCTATGAATGTTGTTATTGAGTCACCGAGAAATATAATGGTCAATCCTAATCACTTTCATTATTCATGGATGATCATAATGAAATTATTCCTAAAGGAGGAAAAACTATTGATGTACTCTATATGGATTGATAGATGATGTACAGAAGGATAATTATAGACCTCTAGATATCCCTCTCTATGGATTTAGGGATTTATTATCTATCTAATTCGTCCAACCCATGTTTTCATGGAAAGTGATATAATTATATATTTATTATGGCAGGATTAAAAATAGAAAATTTCACCAATGACCGTTATACATTTTAAATTCATAGTTGACCCCATGTACAAAATTAATAATAATTTTATTATTTATTACATGAAAATGGAAACAATTTTAAGAATATAAATAAATATCATCCATAATATTTCCAATTAGATAATTAATCATGGTCTTCATTTTCTTGTCGACATTTATCGATCATTGAATAACTACTATTTCTTAATTAAATAAATATCACAACAATATTCATCAATAAATATAGAAAATATTATGCTGGTCAAACATTGAAAATAAATATTTTATTTTACTTTATTTCTTTTGAATAATTTTTGATAAAATAAAGGTGATCATCCAATCCCAAATGAATGTTATATATTTTAACATGTTAAATTTATAACATGAATTATCTGAGATTGATAATGCACTTAGTGTGTGACCATCATGGACATTATCTCATTACTATTAAGAATAACCACATAAAATAAAAAATTATCATATTGAATCATGATCAAGATCCCATGAGAAATAATTCATTTTTTCAACAACATCAAACAACCTATGAATACTAATAGTGTAATATAATATATGTATCATGATATTAGAATTCAAGAAGTTTTCATAGAGGATCCATCAACCTATTTACTTGAGGAATCATTCTATGGATTTATAGAAATAAACACACCTATTGAACATCGTTGTCATGGATTTATCTATTTAGTTAATTTCTATAGAAGGGATTGTGATATAAACTTCCAAAAATGTAGGTATGGTATAAATACTTTCTTATATTATCCATTAATAAAATACCACTCGTGAGGCACCCAACATATCTTACATTATCATAAGAATATATCAACACAGTTTTAATTAGTATATAAAAATATGTCAGTAATGATACACATTTGTGATAATATTAATGTATAAGTAATAATAAACACATTCACAGATAGTAACATCCAATGATGCATGGAAATGTGGATTTCATATCAATAGGTTTGTTCTTAGAACCTAATATCGTAGATATTACTAAGGGAAAAAACATGAGAAGGTGTCTCAATGACTTATGACATTCCTACCACAAATAGTCGAAATAATATATATACCTTCCGAAAAAATCATCTATCTATATAAATATAATCAATAATACTATCATGGGACCTCAAGTTTCTTATGATAGTGGGAATATTCCAGGACCTTTCGGTGTGGAATATATTTTTAGGACAATATCACATATAAATACCTTCTATACTAACAATCATGAAATGATATAGAAATTAATTAATTAATAAAATATTTAATTAAGTGAAGTCTATTCTATCAATATAACTCAATTAATGACCAAAATTATGAACATCCATGAAAATTTTCAAAATATAAATAATGTTGTCTCATTGTAGATGTGGTAGACTCTATAACATACTATGGAAGTTATTTTATTTTTATAGGTGGATGAAAATGAATAAAAATGGTTGTTCCACTATTATATCAACATATAAATTTACTAATGATACTTAATCCATCATATTATTATTTCAATAACATATTTTGTGGGTTAATATTATGAATAAAATCATAGTATGAGGTAACATTTACGTTGGATAATTAATTTGTTCCATTGAAGTTTCCTTCAAATTTAACAGATTTGGATAACTATGAGTGTACAATGGATTTTTTGTGAGATAGGGTTAAAGGAGGATTGAAAGGTATGATTTTCAATGAGGAATTAAAATAATAGGTTTATCATTTAAGGGTTGTAGTGTTATCCTTTTATAAGTAGAGAAAAGGGGTATTTTTTTTAAAAAACTCATCATTATTTCAATAATTCCATTACACTATGACAAGGTCAATGCAGCCAAATTTTTGATATTATTGATATTGGGGTTTATTTGTTTATATAATATAGAAAATATGTATTTCATCACATTTCTTAATAAATTTATACGATTTTTACTATTAAACATTCTAGGTTTTGATTTTTTTAATTGAACTAGTTGACTTGTAATAAACTATATTATTTGATGTTTTATTAAACATAAATAACAACCCATATCCCTAAATTTGGGTCTGATGGAACCAAAATTAACATTTTTTAATCCAATTAATTTTCTAAATATTATGATCTTAATATTTAAATATAATCATAAAATGTGTAGAAGAACTGTTTTAGTAGAAAAAAATCATTTTGACCATTATGTAATTGGAATATTATGTAGTATTGACTACCAATTAAATAAGTGCTAATATACATATTTATATATTGATAAAAAATGATATTAATTATTTAATTTTTTAAATTTAATTTATTAAAAAATAAATTCAGGGATATTAATAAAATATTAATTTTACATAATCATTTCACCTTTATTTTGGTAATTACTATTAATCCTAGAAAACTAAACTTTACAATAAAGTAATGGAATTGAACATATAAAATAGTATCAAAATTATTATATAAATATAATAATAAATTTATTATATTAGTTGTGACCTACAGTGAATATAATAATCATTATATCTCACGTGATGTGTTAAAACCAGTTTTTTGAAAAACATTATATTTAAGAATATATATTTATGATTGAAATAGAATTATCAATGTAAATGATTCCAATAAATGTTAAACAATTTTTATCTTTAAAATATTATTTATTTTACAATAAATGAAATAATTTTTTTATCATGTTATAATTAATTAACAAATTTAGAAATCATTTTTCATTAGAACAGTACATAAATTTTCAAAATGTTGAGAATGTGTTTTTAAATTTAAAATAATTTTTTTAGTGTTTATTTTATTTATTATATATATTTATATTAAAAATTTTAAAATATTTCAACGTATTCCAAAAATTTATAGCATTAATAAAATGTGTATTTATTTAAAATTCCCTTGAAATAAATTATATTAGATAAATATAAAAAATATGTCATAAGATATTTTGTTGTGAGGAATTCAAAATTGAATTGAATTTATCAAATTCAATTCTTAAAATTTTTACATAAAAAATTTAATACACAAAATTATAATATAAACATAATGAAATTTATTGAAGATAATATTTTAAATAATAGCTCGAATTAATTATTTACCTTCAAAAGGTAATAAATATTGATTGTTTATTATATTAGGGTTCATTTTATATTTATTAATAATATATTATTGATATTTTGTTCTTTTTTTCATTGGGTGTAGTATGAAACCCATGTTATTGGGGATAATACGTATTTTCAAGGATCTAAAATCATGGATCATTATATTATAGCCACTTAAATAAATTATTTCCTAATAATATAATGATAATTTATTTATGATAATATTTATATTTAGAAAAAATAATTGAATGAATTCAGATATTATCTCAAATGAGATATGATCTCTAATATTATAGGGAAGACTATAAAATACTTATTTTCCATAAACCATTCTATGATACTTTTCTCATAACTAGGTATTAGGGCCCATATGAAAGATTAATTATTATTCATAGGTAATTAAAAGTTATATTTGGAATGATAAATTATTAGAGTTTATTTAGAATGATTTTCAATATTCTATAAATTTATGTTACATTAAAGTGAATATATCGATTCTATTTGTAAAATAATTTCAATTTAGATTAAGGAATGATATTATGATTTTATAAAATTTTATCTCTAAAAACACAATCAAAATAACACTAAATGTTTTACATTTATTTTATGTAAATTAATGTTACTATAGATATAATAGGGTTGATAGAACTAAAATACATTGAATTGTTAGTGATGACCTTAGATGAGTTTAATATTTTTTTACTGATTTTAATTGAACTCTTCATTTTCCCAATTTTATATTAATTCTTGATGACCACATATTCAACAATTAAATCAAATTATAATCCCATTATGGTAATTCCCTTAGTGTTTCATTAATTATTTTTGATATATTGAAAATTTAGAAATTTATTCTTTCATCATCTTCATCACTTGATCATTAATGAGACTCCATATTTATCATATTTTTTCTGTTTGGAAATCTTTAATAATAACATTATTACTCATATTTAGTGATATATGAATTTTCGTAATCATAATATTTCTTATTCAAATATTAATTTCAATTAGTTTTTCATTGAGGAAACACTCACATTTTCCCTCTCATCGATGGTTCCTTATAATTCTAGAAAATAATAAAACATAAGGAGTTGACATGAGTAAATAAAACATTAACAGTACAGGAAAATTATCATAATCATAAATTTAATTAAAACATAAAAAATATAGAACTTTTACATTTACTTATTGGATCATACTTCTGTTAGTTCAACCTATATCAATCTATGTTTTTTAGGATACATTATGTTGTGTTTTATTATGTTTCAAAAACTAATACCTCAAAGAAACTAGGAAATCAATCTATCTTGGTAGTTCATAAAGGGCATATGATTAACCAAATAATATCCCCACTGTGTTTCAACCTAGGCATTATGTCTTTATCCAACAGATTTTATGTTAGAGTAATGATCGAGTAAATTCCCAACTATCCATTTTTAGAGTTATTACCCCATTTTCATTTGTGCCATAACTGAATCCACTTGTTGGTATTTTTAGAGATATTTATTTCTAGAAAATCCCCCTTTATAAAGAACTACCAATATATTAGGATATAATCCAATACTTATACACTACTCTAAGTTTTTCACTATGGTTTTCTAAACCAATCCCCAAACTAAATAATCTAAAACCAAAAACAAAACTCTAATATTAATAAAATACACTCTGATACCAACTACAGTGACTAAAACTAAACCTAAATTAAATATTAAATTAATCACAGGATTTAAATAGTACATGTATCAAATGTCGAAAAACTCAAAGAAAGAAATTTTTAGAATCTTAGATATTAGATACATAAACCTAATAATTTACTATACAATATAACATTTCATTATAAATGACCTCCTCTAGAACCTTTCAAGACATTTAACTTGATACAATCATCTTTGTAACTTGGTGATTGGAAACATTATAAAGTCGTGATCTCAAAGGATCAATAATGGAAATGAAATATCACAATGTATTAGATCATAAACATGAAGGAAAATATTAGAATGATATAAATTACAAAATAAAATCTCAAAAAACATTTTTTAATAATCATTAAACCTGAAAGATAATCATAAGATCATATAAATATCATTAATGTACTATAAACAAAATGATATGTCTTAAAAAAATATCAACAGTCATAAAACAGTTGCGCATGATAAAAAGTGAATAATAGTTTTAAGATAAAGTGGAAGAATGGAAACTTTTAATTAAATGATAAATTTAATAAAAATGTTGCACAATCACAAACATAATATTTCATATCATTAAAAACATAGATATTTTATATCCTATTTACACATAAAATAAGTATTATAGATTAGTGCATTCAATCTCACCCTTTTTAGCATATTTTCTGGATAAGTTATTCACATTTAAAAATATAAGTAGAGCTTAACACCATCACACTCAAACTCTATGAACCTAGAGACCTAGTAACATGTTCATATATGAAATTATGAATAGATAATATCATAATGATACTAAAAATTTATCAACGTATAAACATGTAAACCTATTCACATAATAAATTTTGAGTATAGCTTAATAAAATCACACACTCTCTTTGTAAACATCGATATATGATAACCTGTTTATACATAAACATTTTAGTAGATATTAATTCCATCTCACTCAAACTTTTTGAATCCAATGAATTTATAAAATGATTAATGTGGTTTTTTCTCATGGGTTACAATCCTTTACAAAATTCATTTGAGGAAGTTGTAGGTCCTATAATCCTCATAACCTATACATTTTTGAGTCAGATAAAAAATAATCTCACCATAAAATAACTAATTGAAAGAAAAGGGGAATCATGAAATTTAAAACAATCAAATAAATAACCCATGTAAATAAAATGATGTTATTAATATACAAGATATTTAAATCATTAAATTTATTTAAGGAACCCCTAGAAATAAAATAGGTTCCAAAAAACATCAAAATGTAGTAAAATATCATCGTGAACTAAATTATTTAATAAAAAAACATTATCAACACAATTAATCATATAAAATAATAATATACTCAAAATCATGAAAATAACTCAAATAGAGATATACCATTTTATTAAATTAAAAAAAAATCATAAACAAATGATCTTTTATAATCATTCGGTATTTTTCATTCTAAAATTCACAATTATGGGGCTCCGTTAAAAAATATCCAATGTTTTCATGAAAAATGAAATGAAAATATTCCCTGGAAATAAAATTGGGTCTAAAACACTATTACCCATGAATAAAAAGTAATAATCATTTACAAGTGATTTTATATGGAAAATGAAGTTCAAATAATAAATTGTATCACTCAGAGAATGGATTTTGAGTTACCAATTTCTTTACGGCATAAACAATTTTCAAATAATATATCCTAAAAAGATAAATATATTTAAATTGAATTCAAAACATTATTATAAATTTAAACTATTATATTATACCAATAATATGAAATATACAAAATTTTTAGATTAAATTAGGTTCCTAAAAAATGAGTATCTCAAAGAAGACAAATTTGAAAGGAAACCATTACCTTGTTTCATTACTTAGTTTATAACACAAAAAAAATCCTAGAAAAAACATTGATTATATAATATACTATTTTGTAACAGTTTTCATTAATATAAAACATTTATAATTACTATTATTGTTATTTTTCCTAAGATAATAATTTGGTTATAACATATTTTGACCATTAGTTTTTAATAACATTAACTATTTTGTGCATATTTAATAAGTTTGATATCATAAACAATATTTTGATAAGAAGTTAATTATTTATAAATAATTTAAAATTATTACATTTTCAAAGTATATTGAATTAAATTATTATTATTTCATTCTATATGACTTTTGGTTAAGTTATGTGAAAATTGAATTAATAGGTGCCTATATATGTAATTTTAAAGAATGAACATGTTTCTTTAATAATAAATTCAATATGTAAAATAATATTTCTAGGACCATATAAAAGAAAATATTTAAATATAAAATTATAATAATATTATAATTCATGGTCCAACATCCCCCATTATGATATTTCAGATCACACTTTTTATTGGTGGTAAAACCAACCCAAGCATGTCCACACATTAACTTCATTGGATTGTATGGTTAAGGTTGTACTTGTTTTTAAATATTATCATTATAACAAAACAATAATGATGTTATTTTTAATTTTTATGATCATGTTTCACATTTGAATAATTTTAGAAAATTTAATAAAATCTAGATTATAGGTGGAAAACATTTCATCATGGAGGCGGTAATTTGTGTATACGCATGATTAGTTTTCATGTTTCTAAATGAAATAAAATGTGTGAATGAAGATATAAAATTTAAATTTATTGATCATAATTATATTATTTATATGATATTAATTCATCACTAACACCATTAATATTATCTGTGAAAATAATTATTGAAAAAATGACATCTTTTTATAGATCTTGTATTCCACCGAATGCACGAAAAATGTTCTTTTGATTTTCTTAGTCGATGTAAAAGAATAAGTAATGTTTTTACTAAAAATATAAAAAAATAAAACAATAACAATTATACCAATTATATCATATTATTATTATGGTATGATATTTGTATGATTAGTATTAAGAATAAAACCATAATATGAGGTAATACATATGTTAGAGGCTTGATTTTTTCCTCGAATGAACCCTTGAAATTGATGGAAATAGGCTAACTATGTGTGACCAAGGGATAATTTTATTTGTATTTTATTCTATTTATATTGAGTGATCATGTTTATATGGATTAATTGAATGGATATGTGTATCATTGAAGGGTGGTAGTGGTATTATTTTATTTTGGGATAAAAGCGTAACTTTTTTAATCACTCATCATATTCCAATAATATTGTAAGAAATAAAATTTTATTAGAAATAAATATTTTATATTATTGAGTGTGACTTGTATTAAGGTAGATAAATGAAAAAAATGTGTTTCCACAACAACTCACTGACCGTAGAATCATGGAGCCAGTGCCATAATTTATTACATTTCCATTATTACAAGGAATCAAATTCCCAAGGACCGAACAATTTAGAAGTTTTGGAAAATGAGATAACATACATGATAATCAAAATAAAATGGTAGATATATGATAAAATATAGAACATAGTAAAATTAAATGATCTTAATCCTTGAAATCCTATTGAAATATATATTCTTTGTATCTCAGGTTAATGAAACAAAATTTATGCGAGATCAAATGATTCTTAAGGGATATTAAAATGGAAGAAATAATGAATCAATGAGAATAATTATCATAGAAAGGTAAATAACTAAGAAAAAATTTTATATAAATATCTGGATAATTCATAATCAATATGACCCACTAGATAGAAAAAATACATGCCATTTAATCAATAAATAGAAAATAAATTGCATCCATATAAAATTTCAAATAAAAAATCTTATGGAAAATAATAGTAACTGAATTATAAATAATGTAAATTCTTAATTATTTAATTCTATGTTTCCGATAAACATAATAACTCTACCATCTAGATCCATTCTTAAGATAGTTTAAACTACATTGATTGGCCCAACTGATTCCTCTCATGAGACCCATTTGATGCATCGAGGGGCTATCTATAACTGGGACCCCCTTATTTTATACTAGTTAGAAAAAATATTCATATATTGAATAATTGTTTCAATTAATAAACATTGTGTCTTACCATCAAACATCATAATTGAACAAATAATACGTATTTGTCAATAATTTCCTAGTTAATCAAATAACATTCAATGTTATCAACAGAAGTAAATAATAGAATTATGTTTAGGAAATAATCATATCCATCAGAATTGTATATATATATTTAATATAAATTTAGTTTTTAACATAATATGATTACAATAAATTGATCGTTTCAATAAAAATTTAACCATCACAAAAAAGTGATATTTCAAAATAACTTTTAACTCATTCTAATTTTCAAATTTAAACCCCTTGGATGATATAATTAGATGTAAAACTATTAATACCATGAGTATAGTATGATTAAGGATATAATATATCAATAAAATTAGTAGAAACACCACACCAAATAAGTAAATGGTGAATATTATATTTAACTCGCATATGCAAAAAGTGAGAGAAAGACCCCATACCTTACATTTTTCTGGTTGAACAATCATTAAGCTATTTTATAATTGTTTGATCATGTTATTAACTTATAAAATA
This sequence comes from Viscum album, assembly GCA_963277665.1. NCBI lineage: Eukaryota > Viridiplantae > Streptophyta > Magnoliopsida > Santalales > Viscaceae > Viscum > Viscum album. The sequence continues at coordinate 1,271,467,996 of OY728159.1, forward strand.
ACCATTTTAATATTTATTAAATCATATATTATCCTTTTATAACATATTATTACCTTTTATTAATAATCATTTGTTGTTTTTATTGTTTCGAGCATTAATTGCCTTGTTTTCCAATTATGTATTGATTTATTATTTTTAACTACTATTACATAGATCATGATTTCATCATATAAATAATTTTAAACATGATTTTTTATTATATATATTCATTATTTATTTATTTAGAGTAATCCATAATGTTAGGAGACAGGGAATGAAATGCACCGTTCATAGAGACGGTAGGCTGTAAATACGGAGGAATCCTACTACCATTTCATAGTAATATCTAATATATATATGTATATTATAATTAATGTATTATATTTATGTTTTATATTTAACATATTTTTATTAAAACTATCCTCAATTCATTCCATGAATTGTGTGAACGAATCACCGCGCTTTAAGGAGAAAGTGGTCCGCACATCCACAAATGATGTTAACATTTTCTAATAAAATTGCAAGCAAGATTTTATGTGTTATATAAAAATGAAATCAGCATAAATACTTTATATATATCATATATATTTCATATTAACGATAAATAAATCATTATTTCAAACAATAATGGTGGAAATGGATGAATGAATGACATCAAATCTCCAGGCGGTAGTCCACTATACACAAAAATGATGATTGTGTATCCCATCTAATGGAAGTTTAAAAAGGTGTATGTCACACCCTTTATATAAAAACATATCATTTTATTTATTATAATTACTTTATTATATAATAAATATATAAAAATAATTGAATGAGTGGATAAATAAATGGGACAAAAGTGATCGTTAAAGAACATTACCTCTAATTTGGGTAACACTTTTTCGATTTGCATCAAAATACATTCTTGAATTTATTTTTGAATAATTTTTCGATTCTAGGATTAGTGTAGGGATGGTTGGAAATTTTATTGCGTGGGTTTTTTATTATCCAAATTTCATGAGATGTGTGAATATGTGGGTTGTTTGAGTTCCTTTTTATAGTGGAGGGGGAGTGATATTATTGTAAATATAAAATGTTAAACACAATTGGGAGGTATCCATTACCTCATGTGCCTCCAAAATTGAAAAATAATTAATTAAAGAGAAATTATTTCTGATAAAAATATCCACCAACCAAAATAAGTGCATTTTATAATTTGTTGCATAATAAATATATTACACTAGTTTTAACATTTTTTGTTTATATTAAGGTAACAATTTTACAAACTAAAGTAATTTTACCATTAAAATAAAGTAAAGTGAGATTTATTAAGAAATATAGAATCAATTAATTATAAATAGTTTGTCTTATTTACAAAATAATTAACTCATGTGTGTTGAAAATTAATTTTAGCACAAGCACGTGTAATGTGCACAAATAGTGCTTTTACATTAACCGAGTTAATAAGGTTTTTTATATTTAATGGTCAATATTTTACTTAAAATATAATAATGGCTCTATTAATGTAAGATATTTTATATTTATTAACATTTAAAAAATAATTTTAAGAATATATGATTTATATAAATATTATATATTTAATAAAACATTATTTATTATAAAATAACATTAATGTCAATTTTGGAATTATTTCGTTAATTTTAATTTAAAAATTTCAAAACAATTATATAATTAAACTATATTATGATCAAAAATATTTAAAATGAAATATTCATCTATAAAAAATTTATCATAATAAATCAATCAATTTTATACACTTTTAATTTTTTAGTATCATTTATTTTATTTAATTATTAGGTAAATATTTCATGTGTTTGCATTTCATAAACATTTTAAGTAACTAATTCATCTCTAAAATGAAATGATAACTAATAATGTTAAAAATAATTCATTTATAATTCAATAGGATATGTATAATCCAAAATATTTTTTATTCCCAAGTCTCATGGATTTATAAATGTTAAATGTAAAGAAGGCTCCTTTTCTATTTTTTTCCAACATAAATTATTATGTAGGTAAATTTCATGGAATAGTATCTGAAAAACTAATAAAATTTGAACCAGGAGAGGATATGGCCGAAATATGGGAAACCAATTGATTTTTTACAAACTTCTATGTCATTTTATCCACTGTGATTATAGTTTAACAACTAATTAAACTAATTTTTACCTTAATTGTTGTAATTAATTTTAATTGATTTATGTAATAGTTTTTGTCAAAATATTGGTTCATATTATTCAACTATAATTGTTATAATGATTATTACTATTTATATCCATTTTTTCCCAAATTAATTCACTCATTTGGGAAAATTCAATTTAAAGCTAAGCCCATTTACATGGAGAGAAAACAGGGTTTTAATGTGAAACTGATCAAAATCTCATTATGTTTTTTATATAAATTCAATATAAAAATGAATAAAGTAGAGTTAATTGGATTACTATTTTTATAATTGATCAATTTTTTACTTTCAAACTAAATTTTAAAATAATTTAAAATTTATAATTATTTAAATGAAAGTACATTTTTCAATTAAAATGCAGTAATTTTTTCTATTCAACAAAAAAATAATACTTCTCAGAGAAATACCAAAAAATCACCCTAATAAAATTTTAACATTCCATATTAAAAAATTTATTTTCCTAAGTTATTTAATCATTTTTATAACTATAAATATAAAGGATAGGTTATACATTATTATATTAATTTATAATATTTTTAGTAATATATTATAGTTTGGTAACACTTGGTTTAGCGTGTTATGCAAGCCATCAAGGAAACTTAGTCTTGCGTGTAATGTATGATAACCTAGGTTTTCCATGTAGATCGTGTTAAACATTATATTACATATAGTGCATGAAAACATATTTTTTTCCTATAAAACAATCCAAAAAAAGTTCTTTAATATAAAATATAAAATTTTCAGTTTTTCTTAATGTGAAAATTTTAAAAAATATCATTTAATTCAGAAAAAATTATTAACAAAATCTTATTGTGTTACATTTACCATTAAGATCAATTCTCAAGACAGTTTGAACTAGTTTCATTTGGTCAACTAATTCATCTCATGAGAACCTATTGATTCATCAAGGGGATATCTATAAATCTTCCCACCCATGCCATAAAATTCCAAATTATTCCCCATATATCGAATATTCTATTTAATTAATAAAAATGGTTCTTAGCATCAAATATCTATACCGAATAAATAATACATATTTATCATTAATTCCTCATTTAATTAAATTACTTTAAAAGTAATAAATTAATGTATAACTAGAATAATATTTAGGAAATAATTATATCCACCATGAAATAATATAGATATTTAATAGATATTTAATTTCCAATGAAAAATTATTTCAATAAAGTGATTGTTTCAAGAGAAAGTTAACAATTACAAAAGAAAGTGATATTTCAAAATAACTTTAACCACTTGGTAATATTTAAAATTAAATCCCATTAGATGAGATAATTAATAGTAAAACTCTAAATAGCATAAATAAAGGAGTATTCATGAAATATGATATCATAAAATTTTATAGATACACTATAAAGAATAAGTATGTGTTGAATATGAAATTTATCTCTTGTATGAAAAAAGTGAGATAAAAACCATATCCATACATTCTATTTGGGTTGAGAACTCTTTATATTTTTGTATAATGGTTTTATTCAAGTTATTAACTTTTAAAAAACATAATATTATTTATTAAATCATATATTACTCCCTAATAACATATTATTATCAGGACGTTTATAGTCATTCATTATTTTCTTTGTTTCATGTGTTAATTTCATTGTTTTCCAATTATATATCGATTTTTTTTCATTCATATATGTTATATCTTGATTTAAGAATCTCTATAATGTAAACCATGATTAATGTCTTATAGATATTTATTATATATTTATTTAGAGAAACCCAAAAATATTGGAGATATGAAATGAAATACACCCTTCATAGAGGTTGTAGGTTGTACATACGTATGAAAACTACTTCTATTTCATTGTGGTATTTAAAATTAATGTGATATATATATATATATATTAATTAACTGACTCACGTTACCCTCAAACCGAGCACCCAACTTGATCCATTAGATACCAGAAGGGTGTTCCCAAACCCCACAGGCTGGCGACAAGCACCCGATCATTGAACGACATAATTGATGGAATGATTTATACCAACCTAATAAACCACATGGAATATATATTTACATACATATATGAAACAAAAAGAATAGTAGTTTAATATGAATAGGTTATACATGGTATAACTGTCATAAAACTTCACAAAAAAAACAACAAAAGTAGATAAAAAATCTCAAACAAGTTCAACTACAAAAGAATAAAAGTTCCTTTACTTTCACAGCATTGGAAAAAAATGGACAAACCAAAAATGAATAGGTGCATAGAGTGTGTGAAAATATTCTTAGTAGGACCCCACAAAGTATTTCTATAACCATTCTCTATATAAAAAATCCATTTCTGCTCGTTTTAAATAGAACATGGCATGATAATAGGTAATTAAATTTATAGAAAACATGGTAAACATTTTCCTTTTTCACAACATAAAAAAGGTATATTAATTTCAAAAAAAAATTTCTTTATCATTTTCCACAATTATTAACATGAATATCATGGTAAAAATATAAATTCAATAAATACTAAATAGAAGTGCAAGTATCACTATACTAAGGAATACTATAGGACTAGGCCTCGGACTACTCACACCACAAGTAATAAAGTGAAAAAATTATGATCCTATAACAACATGACTATTAAGAAAATGAATACACCATCAGTGTACCCCAAAAAATATCAATACTGGTTCTCTAGAACAACATGCCTTGAAATAGAAGAAAGTCCCAATAAAACCCTCTTAGATAATCACAAAAAATGGATGATTGCCTCAAAGTAAACCTTCCACCTGAGTATCCAAAGACACCCATTTTCTCATTTTTACAAAACTTTAATTATTTTAAAACCATCTCAAAACCATATCAAAACCATTTCAATGATTTTAAAATATCCAATTTATATTCCATTTGACAATAATAATGAGAAAAACATTTTTAAAGGAAATTTATTTTCAACACACAAAAAAATCATTCCAATATTTTATTATGAATGTAATGAAAAATCTGAAAATCTATTATCATACGCTAGATATGGAACCTCCTACCTCAAAAATTGATTCACACATGCCTGTAACAGGATACACCAACAATGAAACACAATAGCACCAATGAAAACCATATAATCAAATCCATACTCTTTATGATTGATTTTATTCTAAACACAAAGGTTCATTTGAAGATAGGAATCCCACATACATTAAAGATGAACACACTTCTACATTTGACCAATGGAAGAGAAGTCCTTTAGAAAAATATCACACAACAAATATAGGAAAATCCATGAAGAATAACCAACCATAGACCAACATATCCAATGATTCCACCCAATTGTGATATTGTGATCAAAGGTAATAGAAGAATTGAATGATTAATCACCTGGAGAGATACACTGCATTATCAATGGTGATCAAGTGTCAAACAAATTGATATAGATGGGTTTGATTCTATTAAAAAATCATTGTAACTACCATAGATTAGAAACCATGAATAACCTATGAATGAAGAAAAACAAAATAGTTGCACTCTTTTTTTAAAAAATATTATAAGAACTAATACATGGTGTGTAACCTAGTTACATGACATGTAACTACCACAATCCACATTTGATGATAAACCCATCACCTCATATTAAAAACTAATCTTTTAACCACTCACATCTAGTAAGTCATTGTCATAAAATGTGACCTTTCAATGAATAATGTTGTCTATAGTAATGTACATCCGTCAACCATTACATGGTGTGTAATTTCTCTACATCCTCCAAAAACTAATAGTTATTAGTGAAAGAAAAATAAATCTCTAGAATCACCATTATAGGTATCCTTCCAATATCAATGGTGGCGAAAACTATGATGATATTAAGGGAATACCTGATAACATGATAATGGGATATTTCAAACTCCACCACATTAAATACATTATATCCCTAGGAAGTCATGTAGAAGATGCAATCCCTGGAAAAATATGAGGCCCTAACTCCCTCATCAATGACTTTTTCTCACTAGTATTATGAGAATATGATCCTTCTTTATATATAATCTAACCAATAGAATCTACTTCCCACACAATACGTTCATATAAGAGTTAAGGATATCAACTCATTTCTCCAGAATAAAATCATCCACCTCAAACTCAATTTCATCCAAACTCAGATCATGAGTGGGATCATGGTGATACATATTGAGCTGAGATATATAGAAAACCTCACAAATACTTGTTAACCAAATCAACAATTATAATTGATAAGAAACCTAGTTAAGCCACTCAGTTACCTAAAATGGCTCAACATATCTCAAATCTATCTTTTCATGCTTTCTATGTAAATAGTGATCCAACCAAGGAAATTTTTTGATGAACACCAGATACCTATGGAGAAATCCATAGGTCAATGCCACTGATTCGAATACAATTTTTGACATATTTGGGCTATCATCATACATCGATGTAAATCTTGAATCTTTGTAGACATCTCACAAACATAATATGGTCCAACTTGAGATACTTCTCCCACCTCATCCCAATAAAAAGGTAATCTACACAGGGGACCAAACAACACCTCAAAAAGTTTAATTCTAATTGATGACTAAAACTGTTATTATAAACAAACTCAACATGTCCCAGACAACGATCCCATGATCCTCTATAAACCAAGACACATAAGTAGAGCATATCCTCTGGGTTCTGAATCACACGCTCTATATGATTGTCGTATATAGATGATATGTTGCGTGAAACATGAAATGGGTTCCCATTTACTCTTGATGAATCCTCTAAAACCATAAGGTAAACCTAGTATCCCTATCCAATATAATTATAGAAGGACTCCAATGTAACCTTACTATCTCTTTCACATACAGCTTACCTATATCTTCAACCTTAGTGGTATCCTTGATCAAACTGAAATGAGAAGACTTTGTTAACGAGTCATAAACCACCCAAATACCAATCATTCATTATGGTGTTTGTGGTAATCCAAAAAAATCCATGTATTCCTTGTCCCATTTCCAAACATACACTAAAAGAGGTTGAAGATTCTTAGATGGTTTCAAGTACTCTGCCTTTATTCTTTGGGATGTGTAATAGCGAGACACAAAATATGTGATGTCACGCTTCATACCCGGCCACTACAACTTCCACCTCATGTCATAATACATCATGTTAGTTCCTGAATGAATGGACCATGAAGATTTTTGACCAAATAACAATACAAGACACCTCAAAGATATTGGGATGAAAATATTTTTCTTGAAGTGATGTATACCATATGATTAAAGAGACCTAACTGAAATGGTCTCCCCACTATAAAGGATTTGTCAAGTATTGTGAAAATCACCATCCTACTGCTTAATCTAAAAAATAAATTCCAGGAGAGATGATGATAACTAAACACTGGCCAAAACCTTTCTTGAAACATCCTCTAGAGTAACTAGGTGCAACTCAGTGAAATACCCAATAAAGATCCACTCCTCCTTCAATTTCTGAACAGCCTGTGATGGTACTTTATTGCTTAGAGTGTCGGCAACAACATCCCCCTTTCTTGGGGTGTATATGATATTAAAGTCAAACATATGAAGGTATTCCACCCATTTCCTCTCTTTTAGATTCAAGTCCTTCTGCGAAAAGATATAACATAGACTCTAATGATAAGATAAGACCATGAACCTGTCCACAAAAAGATAATTCCACAAATATTTATGTGAATACATGACTATACTAAGCCTTAAATCACAATTAGGGTAATTAATTTCATGACGTAGAAGTTGATGAGAGCTATAGGAAACTGGATGATCATCCTGCATAAACATCCATCCCATACCACCACCAAAAGCATAGTAAAAAACCATGTATCCCTTACTAGCCTCATTTAAGATTAGAATACAAGCCAATTTCATTAGCCTTTTCTATTCATATAAATAATATGGACATATATCATCCCATGTGACTGACATTTTTTTCCTATTAAATTTAGTAAATAGTGACACCAGCTCAGCGAATTCCTTAAAACCCCGTCGATAGTATCCAAGAATACCATGGATTCCTTGTATCTCAATGATATTCTGTGGATCCTACTTTGAACAAACATTATTTCCCTTCTCTTAATAGACTGATAATCCATGCTCATAAATATTTTTAACTAAGAACATCACTTCATGAATCCAGAAACTACATTTTTATATCTTTAAATAATAATTATGACTCCTCTGAATTTTTAGAACCAAATGCAGATGATTCTCATAAACATGCTCGGATTTCAAATAAACCACATTATCACCCATGAACACTACCCCAATGTTGTCAACATATTGATGGAATATTTTATTCATCAAGGCCATAAAAACTAATAGAGAGTTACTCAGACCAAAATGTGTTCTAAGATGTTCTTAATGTTCCTAATTTCTGCTAAATTCCATCTTCGGTATATCACTCTATTGAACTCTGAGCCGATGATAAACCGACCAAAGATCAATCATTTAAATCCAATTTTCTACCTTTAACTGATCGAACATATCATCCACAGGAGGAAAAGGTTATTTTTTCATAACCATTACCCATTTAAACATGTGATAGTCCTAACATAAGTGAAGTAAACCATATACTTTCTTGTAAAAGATAACATGGGCTGCCAAAGGTTAAATTCTTGGGTGAATGAATTTTTTTTTCAACATGTCATCCAAATGAATCTTGAGGTATTTTAGATCATCTGTTTCTATGTGATAAGAACCTATAGATACCAGATCCGTACCTGGAACCCAATCAATCATAAACACTAACTCTCTCCCTAGAGGAATATCAAGTATGTGTTCTGGGAAAACATTAGAAAATTCTCAAGAAACAATGGTGAAATAAAATGATTGGAGAGATGTCATCATGCTCAAATGAAATAGATGGTAGAAAACTCTTGAGCTTAGGGAAGGAAGGCCCTGCATGACCTGATATAGGATCCCACTCTCCTTGATGTAAATGAGATATCCCCTCATAAATAAGAAAAATGAAATGTTTCAATGATAATAATAATCCTTAGCTACATCAATGTTTATCCAATACATACCAGTGATGACATCAACTAGATATAAATTAATAATGAGAATGTCCCAAACCCACTCTGTATTAGATATTATTAACGAACAAGAAAAACAATGAAACCCATTCCATTTAAAATTTCTAAGAGGTGATTCTAACTCTATCCTAAAGGAACTATGTTCAGTTAAATGATTAAGAACATCAAATAAACATGATGATATAAAATATTTTAGGGCACTAGTATCGAATGAAGAAATTTTTACTGAATATGCAATAAGGATAGTACCTCTCACAGTTGTTGAACCTACATAAACTTCTATAGGAAACTCATAAAATATGTGAAAATTAATCACTCTTTAGTCCTATGGATGGATACATATAGGTTTTGAATATTTTTACTACACCACAATAGAATTTTGAGCTGAATAACCTTATCCACAATGAGGATTATTCATATCCTCAAATAAACTTTGTAGGTGACAAACACATCCACAACTATTGAATGTCTTCACTGGAATAGGACAAGAATGTCTTTTGTGTCCTCCTTTTCCACACTAATATCATGTTAGAGGCACATTATCTATTGTAACAAATGGTTTATATTATGATGGCTAGTAAGACCAAACTCAACTACTCCTGTAATTATCTTTCCACTTCCTCTTCTTCCCATGTGCGATACTGAAGCTATCACTAGATGGAAAAGAAGATATAGAAAATCCAACCTTGAATTACATTGTTAACTCTTCAATAACAGCTCTATCTCTAGTCTTCTCATAGGTAAATATTTTAAAATAAACACCTATGATATGATATCTAGTCACAAACCATGTAGGTATTTCTAATACTTTAGTTGGTCATTCTTCAACACATCCAAGAAAAATGGACAATCTCATCAAAATTAATGGGCTTTTCCAACAATAAACACTCTCCATTTTGTAAATATAGGAACTAGATATACTTTTACAATCTCAAGGACTCTAGGAAAAACCACAGAAGAAAAATGGATTTGAAACCTTCCTCATCCAAGGCCACATGTCTGTCTTCTTGGACCATAGAATCCAACCATCACTTGCTATAACTCTTGAGTCTGAACACTTCACACTTTACCATGATGTTCTCAAGTGTCTCTATAATTTCAAATATTTGATCGATCCAATCCATTAGGTCCTCTGCCTCTTGAGGTTCTGTCATTCCATTAATGGTTGGTGGCTTCTTGTGCATGAACACCCAATATCGATCTCTATCTCCTCCATCTTCTTGGTTGTACCTCATCCACTACTTTCTGAAGTCCTGGAAAATTTCAATCAACAACACATACTTTCTGTACGATATTATAGATGAGGTTATGATCTATCGTTGGGTTCCCTTGAAGAGAATCAACTGCACCCTCCTGAAGAACTCATGGAAATCGTCCCATAGGCTTACTATTCCACATCAAATCATGAGAACGATCAAACAATAGAAAAAATATAAATTAAAACTAGAAAAACAATTAGAAAAACTGCTATCTAAAACCAAAATCAACACTAGCTATGCATATCCTAACATCTCTTGGAAGATTAAGTCTGTTCATAATAAGAGATAATCAGACACTTATAGAAACATACCTCTCAAGTACTAGAAATAATATCCCATGTTAACATTCATCCCAAGATAAGTAATTATGAGGAAAAACATCTTCTAATACCAAATTATAATGAACCGATTCATGTTACCCTGAAACCCAACACTCGACCTAATCTTTCGCATTCCTGGAGGGTGTTCCTGATCCCTATGGGCTAGAAAAAAACACCCAGGAATCAAACAATAAAATAAAGGTAATGAATTTTCCCAACCTAAATAAACACATGGAATACATATATATATATTCAAGAAACAAAAAACAATAGTAAAATAAGAACAAGATATATGTTCCATAATTATAAGAAAATTGTTGAAACATACAATTGAAAAATTAGCTAAGAACATTAAAAAAAGTCCAAATAAAATGAACTAAAACCCAAACCCCTACTCAAAATGATAGTAAGGACAGAATCACACTATCTCACCACCAGTTACCCTAACAGCTGCCATGAACCTCCCTACCTCACAATAGTTCCTTGCATTTCCTTGTAGTAGATAATAAACAAAGGTTTACGCACAACTGAAGAAGTGCAAAGAGTGTGAGATAACATGCTTAATAGGATCCCATTCAGGTATTCTATAACCATTATACAGATAAATAATCCATGTATTACCATTTTAAATAGAACATGGCATGACAAGAATTAAATTGGATTTATAAAAAACATAGTAAACATTTACCTTTTTCACATCTCAAAAAAGAGCATATATATCAATTTAAAAAGAAATCCCAAATAATTTTCCATTATCATAAACATGCATATCAAGTCTTTCATAAAAGGTAAAGGAATACAAAATATAATCAGAGGTATCACAACACCAAATAATATTATAGGTATATGGTATAGACAACTCATTCCACACTAAATCAAGTGAAAAAATCTTGATCCTTGAACAAAAGTCCTAGGAATTACAGTAATACCCCTTCTGTAAAACCCCAAAAATGTCATCATCTGTCCCCTAGAGCAATGAGCCTATGAAATAGTGGAATAACTAGAGAAAAACCTCCTTAATAATCACAAAAAATAGATGATGGACTCAAGATAAACATTCCACATAAGTACCAAAGGTAACCCATGTAGTATTTTTCAAAATATATTTCAATTCATTGGAAAAATTTTAAGACCCATATCAAAACAATTTCAAAACTTCAAAAATTCCCATTTTCATTGCATCTTTCAATAACCCGAATTTTTTTTAGAAAATTTTTTTCCGTGCACACAAAACAATAATACCAATCACTCATTACGAATCATCTTATAAAGAAATAAAAATAGATCTATTATCATATGTTGGAGACGAAGCCACCTACCTCAAAAATATGGTCGCACATGCCCGCAACATGATCCACCAACAATTAAACCCAACAATATCTATGTAAACACTTGAATTCAATCCATACACCTAAAAATTTATTAAATTATAAATAAAAAGGGAAAACATAAGAGTGGAAACCCAGATACTTAAAAAATGAATCCACATCACACTATGACCAACGGATAAAAGGGCCTCCAGAACAACATAAAACTACAGATCTAGGAAGAAACCAAGAAGAATCACTAACCTTAGACCAAAAGACCCAAAGATTCCAAACAATAGTGATATTGTGATCAAAGGAAATGATTAATGATAGGTTTAATCACTCGAAGAGATTCACCATAATCATAATTAATATTGAGTGTCAAACTGATCAATCTAGAAGGGGTTGAGTCTTTCAAAAAGTCCTTAGAACTACCTTAGATATAAACCCACAAAGTAACAATTAAGGAAATGAAACAAAACAGCCACAAACAATTTTAAAAAACTATAGATGTTCGATTACATGGTGTGTATCCTAGTTACATTGTGTGTAACTACCATGATTCACTTATTTTGAAAATTCCACTGCCTTAAATTAAAAAATAACTTTTTAACAACTCAATTTATGTAAGTCACGGTCATGATGCGTAACCTTTTGAAGCGTGAAGTCTTCTTTAATGAAGTACATCCAACAACCATTACATGTAACATAACATTGGTACACAACATGTAACTACTCTACAACCTGTAGAAATTATCAATTATTAGTTAAATTCCAAAAAAACTCTAACATCACTAGTATAGTTATCCTCTGAATCTCAATGGAGGGAATAACATGATGTGGTTAAGGGAATACCTGATTAATTGGTAGTGGTATGATACATATATTATCATTATAATATTATATTTATTCCATATATGTTACATATTTTTTTTAAACCACCAATTATACATTCCTTGTATATCATGAAAGAATCTCATCTCCTTTAAGAGGCAGTAGTCCACATGTCCACAAACGATGATATTAAATTCCAAAAAAAAAAGAAATAGGTTATGTGTTATATAAGACATCAAGAAGAATATATAAATCATATATTATATATATCATATATCATATATAAACTATAAAAAATCATTATTACTTCCATTAACATTGTAATAGAAGAACAAACTACATCGGTTTGTGGGGTGGTAGTCTGTCATACACACAAACGATGATTGTGTATCCCGTTTGATGGTAGTGTGTAAAGGTGTAGATTATAACCTTAATATAAAAACATATAATTATATTTATGATACATATTTTATTATGTAATATAGATATAAAAATAATTTAAGTGGTCGAGAATGAAATGAATCAAAGGTGATTTTTAAGAATGTTACCTATTATTCTGGTAAATCATTTTGGGTTGTACCAAATAATTTATTCGATTTATTTTTTCAAATTTAGGATTATAGGATAAGGTAACCTATTATTTAAACTTATTTGGGCCAATTTTGTGTGAAAAAAATTGCATGAGGGGTGTGAATAAGTGGTATGGGTGGGTAGGTTTTTATATTAGAGGGAGAGTGGAATTCTTGTAAGTAGAAAAGGTTAAACACTCTTGGGATTTATCCATTAGCTCGTGGGCCTCCATATTTTAAAACTAATGGATTAAAGTTATTTTATTTCCAATAAAAGTTTAAAAAAAATATTTGCATGTTTAAAATTTTATTCCTTAACATTTATGTTTCCCCACTTTTACCATTTTGTTTTTTCTCAAGGTAACTAGTTTTCTAACCGAAGTAATTTTAAAATTATGAAAAAAATTAAGTGTGAATTATTAGAAAATATAGACCATATATATTATAAATATTTTACAGAATTAAAAATATAGAAAACTTAAGTGTTTTGGATTTTAATTTTAACACAAGTGTTTGTAACATGCAGAAAGACTACATAAATTATAACTACATTAATATAGTTTTTCTTATTTAAGGGTCAATATTATAAGTATGATTGAATAATTGTGTCATTAATGAAACTTATTGGATATTTATTAATATTTGAAAAATAAACTGGAAGAATATGTGATTTTTATAAATTTTATATCTTTTAATAAAACATAATTTATTATAAAATAACATTATTGTTATTTTTGACATTAATTATTTAATTTAAATCAAAAAAATATCAATCCAATTATGGAATAAACATAAATCTATTATAGTTTTATTTAACATGAAATATTCATTAAAAATATAATTAAACATAATCATTTATTCATCCTTCTTCACATTTATTATAATTAATGTCATTTGATTATTTTATTTTTAACTAAATAATCCTTATGTTGGTGTTTCTTAATCATTTTAAGTAACTAATTATTTAGTAAAAATTAAGGATAAATTATATTGAAAAAAATAATCTATATTTAAAAAGGAAATGTATAAAAAAATATAATGTTTTCTCGATATCTCTAGGCTTTATAAATGTTATAGGTAAATAAGGTTGTCTTTCTATATTTTTTCATTTCTTAACTTATTATATAGGTTAGTTTCATGGAATCGATTCCCAATAAATAATAAACTTGAAAAATAGTATATGGTCTAAATATGTGTCTATAATGGATTTTGGATATCTTTCTAGGTCATGCTTTCCCTTAATATTAAAGCTTAACCACCAAGTAAACTAATTTTATCATTATCGATGTAATTAATTTTAATTAATATCACTAATATTTTTTGGTAAAAAGATATATTGATCTAATTAGAATATATATTTTAATTATTCCAAATATTTATATCCATTTGTCTAAATTCAATTCACTACTGTGTATAAATTAATTTTAAATCTAATCTTACAGACATTGCGAGAAAACTGGTTTTTACTGTGAAAATGTTCAAAATATCATTATGTTTTTATATATAAATTCCGAATAAAAATGAATCCAATAAACTAAATTGAATTAATAAATTTATTATTGATCTATAGGTATATTAAATAAAATTTAAAGTATAATATATCATTAATAATTATATAAACAGAAATGTAGTTTTTAATTAAAATGCAATATTTTTCACTTTTCATAAAAAATGAATCTTCCAAAAAAAAATTAACCCTAAGATAATTTTTACTTTAAAAACTACAAAAGTATGTTTATTTTGAAAATTAAAATTTATAAAATTTTCAACATATATTTTTAAAATAGTTTTTCCATTAAGAGGCGGAAAAAGTACCTAGAGAAAAATACATTTTATATGCATAAAACTGGATTTGTTCTTATTATATATTTATATAATTTATTTGATGATTTTAAAAACATTTTATTTAATATATTTAAAATTATAAATATTTCTTAATGTCTTAGGATCATATATTCCCTTATATGCTTAATGTTGCATGTTATGAAAGCTAATCCCAGTGTTGCATCTACTGAAAGCATAACATGGTGTTGAATATAATGAAAATAGAAACATAATTAGATTATTATAAAATTAAAATTGTATAATGTATTTGGGTGTCATATAAACACATTTTTTTAATTTTTTTTTTAAAATTATGTTTTTTCATTTTATTTTTTTCTTTTAAATTGGCTAACATATTTTTAACTATATGAATTTATATTTTTTTAAACATATAAAATAACCAATATAACAAAATAATAGTGTTATCGAACAAAATAACACATTTAATTAATCCAATTAAATTAAAAAATACTATAAAATACACTATAAAATTTAAATAGAAAATTTCTATAAATACTAATGTATAAGAAAAAAGATATTTTTACCATTATTGAATAATAATATTATTTAATATTGTATACTACTTAAAGGAGTGTTAATAAATTTATTTATTTTCTTATACATCATATTATATTATTTATTTAAATTATTTCAATTTAATTGATTGTTTATAAATTCTTTGACATTACTAATACATTAAATTTTAATAATTGTTTCACTATTATCATGATAATTATCATTAATACTAACAATCAAAATTTTATTCCAAAAGAATGAAATTATATAAGATAAATATTATGAAAATTATTATCTAAACTATAGGGAAAAAATTATAAAATTATCTTTCTATGTATAAGGAAATGTTTCTCAACTTTACACTATTTAATGTGAAAACCCCTACTTTTTTAAAAAGATTATATTTAAAAAATATACTTATGAATAAGAAAAAAATTATCAATGTCATTGATTCGAATAAATTTGAAATTATTATTATCATTAAATAATTATTTAATTTTTTAAAAATATAAATCAATGAACATGATTACTTCATATCAAAATTAATTAAACAAAATAGTCAAAAAAAATTCCATAAAAAATCTACATAAATTTTCAAAGTGTTTGGCATGGTTTTAAAAATAAAAAATGCTATTTTAAAAAATAATTTATTATTATTTATAGTTTAAATATTTATAGAAAGAGATTTAAAACCCATATATGTATTTATAAAAGTGAGGAAATCAATAAAATAAGTATTTATTTAATATTCATTTCAAAATTGATTATTTTATAAAGATCTAAAAAATATATAATAGGATAGATTTATTTTGAGGAATTAATTTTTTTAAATTTATCAAATTAGATAATAAAATATATAAATATATAATTTTAAAATAAAACAAACAATATAAGGACAATATCTTTTATCAAACAAATATTTTCATTTTTAGCCCGTATTAATTATTTACCATATATATGTAATAACTACAAAAGGATTACCATCTTAAAGTTGTCATTTATTTATATTTAATATATTATTAATATGTTGTGTTTTTTTCTTGGTGTGTCTTATGACATAAGGTAACATCCTATTTCTGTTTTCATGAAATCCTAAGACCTTCTTTCGATCATTCTTTAGGAAGGTTTGGTTTTAAGGGTGAGTCGGGTGAATTTTTAATTTTTTTTAAAATTTATCGGTGAGTACATGTTTGGTGCATAGTTTTCCTAGTCCTGAACGCTCTTATAAAAAACAATGCTAACCTAGACTGTGTGGTTTTTCATGGGCTATAACCAGTTTGAAAAATTGTGCACCGTCTTTGGAAAAACCGTGAAACCCATTTAAAAAAGGTTCACGGCCAGGGTCCATGATTTGTTCTAAACGTGGGGCCACAACCAACTGACCATGCAAATTGGATTTTTAATTTTAATTAATTTTATGAAATATCCTAAAACCCTCTTTTAGGTACCCAAAGGTCCATTATAACCGCAAAACAATTTTTACTTCCATATGAGATCCCAACAACAATTCATTGACCCTTAGAACTACTCTAAAAGAGAGTTGAATCTTGGTGAATGACGTTTGATCCTCTCCCAATTAGTTTCGTTTGCCTAATCTCTTTATCTTTCTCTCTCTCTTTCTCTCCCAATGGTTTTTAAGATCCCTATATTGGTTGGATGATATAGTCTCCTTTGTTTTGAATCTTAAATCTATGATTTATTTATTGTTAGCATTTTCTTCGTTCTTCGTTGGAAAATACTGATTGGTGTTTTTAATTTCAAGATCATGTGACCCCAAGGTAGTTTGTTCTATTATGATTCCCAATTTTTATTAACCATAAATGGATTGATTTAAATTAAAATTTTAAAATAAATTCAATTTCAGTTCAAAATGAAATTGACTTTAATTTATTGACTAAAAACCCAATTCCATTGAATTGGGGTTTTTGGAAATTTAATTTCTTTCATGAATTTGGTATAACTACCAATTCTGTTGAATTTGGGTGTGATGCCCAAATTGTTTGGAAATTATGTTGATTTAAATATATGAATTTAAATTGCAAAAAATTATGGAAATTGTTTCAATTAGATTACTGAATTTAATAGGGGAATTGAATTATGAAATTTAATTGTGATTATATTTGAAATATTATTTGTGAAAAATGGATAAAAATTGTTTGGATAGAAACCTAAGAGTCTTACCTTGAAATAAATACATGTTCTTATTAAAAACCAATTTTTGGTTCTAAATCGAAAATTAGAATTTTTGAATTAGGAGAATGGGTTTTAATTTGATTTTTTCATTTCATAAAATAAATTTATCATCATTTATTTGAACTAGAGAACATGAAATATTAGGTAGTTAGTGTGATATTCAGGACAAGCACACTAGAATATGAATTCTCTATCATCAAATTGAAATTTTTCAACAATAAAAAAATTATTTTTATCACGTATTATTCTTCAATTGGACATATAAAAGGCCTCTCTTTCCCATGTGGAGGGATATATATACGCATAGCAGTTATTATCATATGATTGTCTGAGGATATCATTACCTGGAACTATCATGCCTCTTCTAATATCACCATAGTTTTTACTTATATATATATAATATATATAAATGTATGCCAATGTTTGAGAATTGTTTTACATAAATTTTAAATTTATAAAAACTATTCTATATGATATTTTTATTTAATCTATTTTTTTTAAATTATTTCCATCATTGGAACAATAAATCACGATTTGATTAAATACTCATTTGAAATTACATACAGAATATACAAAAAAAATCATTGCATAGTTAATTAAATGTTGTAATTTGTTATAGAATCCTTGTCGATACCCAACAAGGATTTTATCTCACATCCTACTTGGGCCTTCAGGTATTTTTAGATTATCTCATTCCATGTTCAAGTAGTGGTAAAGAAACACTTGGAGGTGGTTTTAGATGTTGATATGTGGAATTGGTGGGTTACATACTTTGGGAATTTGAAAGTTTTTACTTTTTTTGTACATTTATATTTTAATTTGGGTTGTTTATACTTGTTTGAATTTAGGTACACATCTTCCAATGGAGTTTCACTGGTATATATATTAACTTTTCTATCTTTAATTTTGAATTTTTTTGTGGAAAAATCTTCCCGATATTGATTTTGTATGATGTCAAGCACTAGTCTCTAACATATAGATATTAGGAACACCCTTCAAGTTAGGTCAATATAAGCTCTGTTATTTGGTTACTAGAGTATATGTGATGGTTCATGACACAATATTCAGAGAACATTATATTTATTTTCAATGGTTCAAAAATCAGGTCGTTATATTATACAACTAATAAATAAATTGTGTCCTTGAAATTAATTTATCTTTTATGGGTGGAAAAAATAAAGGTGGAAAAAATGTAAATCCATGAAGATGTTATATTTAATGAGACATGATCATTGATATCAGATGGATTAATATAAAATTTTCAGTTTCCCAAAACATTAATAGGAAACTAATCTCATAACTAGCTATTAACGCCCATGTGAAGGGTTTTGTTTTCTTTTTAGATGATTCAAATATGGAATTGAAATAATACATGTACAAAGAAGATTTATAGTTTTTTCCATATTCTCTAAATTAATGTGGGATAAAAGTGAAGATAACAATTCTATTTGGAAAATAAATTCTATTTTTTAGAGGATGTTATGATTTTCACATATTTTAATTCCACATGAATAATAATCACACACATAATTTTTTTAAATAAAAATCAAGTATTTTGGTGACTTAATGTTATTTAAAAACCCCATATTTACAATATTTAGGATTGAACTAAAATACATCTACTAGTTCAAGGTATAGGGTAAATGGAACATATTTTCCACAATCATCTTCATCAATAGTCATGGTATATGTTATTCCTTACTCCATGGGTCTAGGAGGTTGTAGATTCATTCATTCCACAAAAATATTTTGATTATAGGATTGACTTGGATAATACTCATGTTATACACATATAAGACATTAAATTGTTAATGGTTCCCTTGGATTAGTTCAATAATTATTCCTCATATTAACTAAACACTTCATTTTTTGATGATATTTGGATTCTTAATTTCCCCCTCTTTACGTGTAATTTTTTTTCCAATACCCTTTAATAATTTTTTATTTATTATTTCTATATTGTTGATATGAAAGAAATTTTATTTTTTCCCCTTTATATTATTTACTTCTTGATATTTCATGGATATCAATATTCCTGTTATTTAGTTTGTTTAGTACATTTATTATTATCACATTGTCAATTATATTCTGTGATATGTAGTTTGGAACAATAACAAGATTTCTATTTCCATCGAAAAAATTTATGTGTTGATCATTGAAAAACATTCTCATTGTAACTCAAATCCATGGTACCTTCTAGTTCCATTCAATAATAAAACTAAAAAAGTTGACTTAGCTGAAAAAAGATAATAACATGGTGGAATTATCATAATCATAAAAGGAGTTTATACTTTTTTTTCATTTCCATGTGGGAATATAGTTTCATTTTTATCTACCTATACCAATTTTTTTTTTCATACATTAGATTATGTTGTGTTTTACAACACATATCAATTGAATCTCTTAATGAAAATAGAAAATAAATCCTTCACTAATTGTCTTAAATAGAATATAATTAAGAAATAATATCCCAATGGAGTGTCAGACCAGGTCTGTTTTCTTATGCTCACTCATCATATATAAGGGTGGCGATTGACTCAATTCCCAACCAACCATTTTCATGGTGATTACCCCTAGGTTCATTTGTGTAAAAACCATATCCACAATCTAGTATTGAAATATGTATATATTTATATTAAAACCAATAGTTTAAGAAATTACCAATATTTTGGGATGAAATATTCTATATAGACTTAACTATAGGGTTTCAACTAAGTTTATCATAACTAATTATCAAAATAACTAAACTAATCGCAATAATTATTAAACCCTACTCTGATACTAACTGAATCAACCCAATATTATTGTGAATTAAATATTGTACTAATATCTTGATCTATGTAATATATGTCTTCCAATTAGAACAATCCAAAAACCGAAAGTATTAGTGTTTTTGATATTAGAGACATAAAAAAATAATTTACTTCACTATAGAACCTACCTCCTTAATTGGACTCCTCTAGAACAGTTCTATATATCACACATGATGAAACCATCTTCATATCCTAAGGACTGTAAACATGAGAAATAGGTTATCTATAATTATTAGTAAGATAATTGACAAAACAAAAAGGTTTAGATTATAATAATGAAGTGGAATATGGGAATGACATAAATAACATAATAAAATCTCATAAGGTGATGGATAATAATCATAAAACATAATGTTGTGACATAACATCATAATAAGATCATTTAAGTACCATAAAATATGTCACTAGGATAAAAATATCAATAATCATAAAATATGTGATCAATATATAATTTTGTGTAACACATTAAAAATAAGGTATGTTCATGAAAATTTGACCTAAAATGATAAGCTACTAGAAAATGTGGAATAATATTAAACATATAGTTTCATATCCTTGTGAACATTGATACTCACCAACATATTCACACATTAAATTAGTAGATCTTAAAACATTCTCATTCACCATTTCTCAACCTAGCATCTTTCTAAATTGTTCACATGGAAAAATATTATATAGATTAATGCCATCACACTCACCCTTTGGGACCCTAGAAACTTGTCATCATGTTCACACGTAAAATTGTAAGTTGGTATTAATACCATAAAACTCACTCTTTTGATCTTAGATACTTTCTAACCTATTAAAATAAAAAAAATTGAGTATATATTAACATAATCATAATGAACCTTTGTAATGATTGTGACTTCCTAAAATGTTAACACACAAAAAAATAATTATAGCATAATTCCATAACACTCACACATTAGTAACCTAGAACCATTCTAACTTTTTTTATTATCATTTATATGTCAATATATATAACTCATTACGAAATTATTTGGTGGTTGATATTGGTCCCTCCCATCTAATAATCCATAAATTTTTGTTCCCATAAAATAAAACAATAATAAAATAATAAAATAACATAAATAAAGAAAAAGGTTTTCATGAAATTTATAAATCAACATTTAAATAACAAATAGATGTAAAATGGTTTGAAAATAAAACAAAAAATTATATCATTAAATTTTTATAACTAACTCAGGGATATAAAATAGGATTCATAAAATTTACAAAATCATAAAATAAAATCATGAACTAAATCATTTCATAAAAAAACATGATATGAAAAAAAAATCAAATAAATGAATATAATAGTTTGAAACATGAAACATAACTCTTTTGTGATATATAATTTTAATAAAATGTAAAATAATAATAAATGAAATGAAATTTTAAGCCATTTTATATTTATCATCATAAAAGTAGGGAAATTGATTATCTTTTAAATAGTATTGAATGCTTTCAGAAAAATAAAAAGAAGCACTCTCATGGAAATAGATTGGGTTAAAAAATCAAATAATTAAAATAATATTAGATTTTATTTAAGGTAAAGTATTGGAATATGATGTTTAAATACAAAATTTCATAAGTCAATGAAAATACTTTGAGTTACCAAGTCCCTTACATCTACATAAAAATTTCCCTAAAACACCGTGAATGAAAGAGAAAATAAAATTGAAGTAAAATTAAAATGAAAAAGATATTTCATTATATAATAAAACAAATATTTAGTATAAACAAAATTAAAATGGAATTTGGTGCATTAAATAAAGTTTTTCTTAAAGAAGGAAAATTTAAGACCAAACCCTTACCATGTTTCATTGGTTTGTTGTTCATACATTGTCCTCCTGTAAAATGACATAGCTATCTTAATTTCATATTTCATAACCCTTATCATAATTATTAACCTGATATAATCTAAATTTTATTTATTATCATGATTACATAGATTAGATATAGCATACTATGACCAAAATGTGTTAATAAAGAAAATTGTTTTCCATGTTTAATAATTTTTATATCATTACTCATTATTTGATACCAAATTAATTATTGATATCTCATATTAATATTAAATAATTTATAACTTATATTTGTTCAAAATTTTCATATTTCATTCCATATGTTTTTTAGTTATGTTATGTCAGAAATAATTGCTGAAAACTTATTTCAATTAATTTATAAAATATAAATGTTACTTTATTTATAAGTTAAATAATGAATATAATATATAAATAACTATATAATAATATTTATTTACATGATATATTCTGTTAATACTAGTTTCATGTTCCCATAGCTATCCACAAGAATATTTTAAATCATCATTCGTGTAGGGTTTAAATCAATCCAAGCATTAATGTTCTTCAACTGGATTTGATAGTACTATTAAGGTGGTGTTTATTTTGAAATAATATCTTAACATAAGAATAAATATATAAGCTCATGTAATAAGAAAAAAATTTATATGACTGTGGATGTCTAAGGGATCTAAATAACATATTTAAATATAAACACCGCCATGAAAATATGGATGAGCTTCCAAAACCTGAAAAACCCTGTTATTTTGAAAATAAACACCACTATAAGAATTATTATGAACTAAATAACATCATGAACAAAATTAAATTTTTATGATTTATAATAATATTTTAAATAATAATATAATAACATTTTTTAATTATTATTGTTGTAATAATAATTAACATATTCAATCAAAATTTTATAACAAAAAAAAAATGAAATTATCTATATTATATATAATGGAGATTATTATTTGAAATATAATAAAATTTTAAAAAATAAAATTTCTATATATAAATAAATTAATCTAAATTTTAGATCATGTAACATAAAAAACATGTCATTTTGAAACTATTTATTTTTATGCCAAAAAAAATGTTTAAAATAGAATTTTAAATTTCATTGATCCCAGAAAATTTAAAATAATTATTCTGTTAAAAACAGCATTTATTAAAAAAAAATCATTTCATTATGTAATAACTAAATAATAAAATTAGTCAAAATATATTTTCCATTAAAACACTACATAAATTTTCAAAATATTTAGCATGAGTTTCTAAATTATAAATAGTATTTTAAAATGTTTTTTTAAACATTATAAAATAAATTTCTTTGGTAAATGTATCAAAATAATCAATGCATTCATTAAAGTTATGACTTTGAAAAAAATATGAATAAATTTTTTATTCAACATGAAATCAATTTTTTTATTAAAATGTAAAAAATATGTCCTGAGCGAGTTTGGTTTTGATTATTTTGAAATTAAATTTTAATTTCTGAAATTAAATTATACAAATTGAAAATATAGATTTTTAAATGAATTTAAATAATATAAATAAAATAGATTTTATTAATAATAAACTTTTCAATATTATCAAATATTAATAATTTTTCTTCAAGATGTAATAAAAATTAATGATGTACCACCGTAGTTTTTATTATAGCTTTAATAATAATATCTTACTAATATGTTTTGTTTTTTTACATTGGTTATACTGTGTGATGAATATTATAAGACATATTATTTATTTTTTTGGATTCAAAATCATAGGTCATTACATTAAACACCCTTAAATAAATTTCATCACATAATATAATTATCATTTAATAAAATAAAAAACTAAAGGTGGGAAAAATGATAACTATATATCAAAATATTTCTTATAATAAACTTTTATCCTCAATATAATAGTGAAGGAAAGAAAACCATGGTTTTCCCAAACTATTTCTAGGAAACATATATAATTATAAGATATTAATGTCCATGTGAAGGATTTACTTATTTCATGGATAATTATGAACTATACATAAACTAATAGAGGGTGAGAGTTGATTTAAAATGTGTTTTTACTTATTCTAGATATTAATTAGGAGTCAATGTGAATATATCCATTCTATTTTGAAAATTGATTCATTTTTTAGAGTATATTATGATTTTGAAAAAATTTATTTTCTATAAACATGACAATCATACCCATATATATTTTATTTAAAATAAAAACCAGTATGGGTGGTGAGATTATGTTTATAGAAAAAACAATAGTTACAGAAAGGTCGATAGAACTAGAATATGTCCACCAATTTATGGTTCATGGTAAATGAAACATAATTTCCATTATTCTCTTAATCGATAGTAATTTTATTTGTTCTTACTTAAATCTTTGGTCTAGGTGGTTGTTGATTCCAACCATCCTCAACAATCCTAGGATTGGGGAATTGAATTAGATAATTTGTTTGCTTATATTCACATAAGACATTGAATTGTTAGGGATTCTTTTTCATGAGTTCTATAATCTTCCACCATGTTAACTAAAAACTCTATTTTCCTATTAAAGATTCTTGATTGGTGGCCCGATCTTCCACAAGTAAAGAATATTCCAGTTCCATTAAGTTTATTCCTCAAGTTCTTCATAAAACATTTTCATAGGTAGGAAGTTGGAAATTTATCCCTTCATCATCATAAAAACAAGTCTTTCCTGGTGCTCAATATTTATATTATTTGGTGTGTTTGAGACATTGATTATAATCATAATATTATCAATATTCCATGATAGATTTTTTTTTATAATTCAGAAGTTTTCTCATTTCAACCCAAATTTTGAGGGGTTGATTATTGAGGAAACCATAACATTTACCCTAAAACCCATGGCTCTTCTAGTTCCATCCATTAATAAAACCAAATGAGTTGAAATAAGTATAAAAACATTAAAAATATTTGTGAATTAACATAATATTAAATGGAATTAAACTTTAAAACATCATCTTCTTTTATGTATCCATATTAGAACATAGATTGTTTAGTTTATTAAATATCAATCTGTGCTTTATGTAGGTTAATTTAGGTTTGGTTATCTGATTCATCATAACCTAATTATTAAATTTAACTAGGAAATATTTCATTCAAAGAGGTTTATCAACAGAATATGATAAACCATAACATATCCCTCATGAGTGTCAATCAATTATTATATTCTTCGTCCCATTCATCATGCATCAGGGTAATAATCAAGTCAATTTACAACAAATCCTTTTATGGGTGATTACCCCTATATGAATCCATGCAACATCCACATCCACCTTCCAGTATCCAGATATATATGAATTGCTAGAAAACCACTTACTCAATAATTTACCAAAGTTTAAAAATATTATCCTATACTTATACACAACTTTGGAGATTTCAATAAGTTCCCCTATATTATCCTTATTATACATAAAATAATATCCAAAATAAAATAACTATATTCTAATATCAACTGAAGAAACACAAAAAAATCATGTCTTATATATTCAATTAATATAATTATTTAAATAATACATCTTATAAAAGTTGCATAACCCAAAGACTAAAATGGTTTTTGTCTTGGAGACTACCTAGAAAATATAAAAATTTAATACTATAATTAAAATATCTAAATAATTAGGTTACATTAGACCCTTTCTAGACATCTCAAATGATATAATAATATTCATAACTTGTATATTAGAACATAACAAATGTGTGAGCTCAGAATCTCAGAAAGGGAAATGACATACCTAAAGGATATGATCACAATCATAGAGGAGAATATTAGAATGATATAAATAAAATAATAAAATGAAAAAAATACCATACATAATAGTCATAAAACAAGATGGAGAAACATTATTTCATAATAATACCATTATGGAACCATAAAATAAATTGACCTTATTAATAATAAATATCAATAATAATAAAACATGTGTGAATGATATAAAAGGGGAGAAGACTTTAAAAATAATTAATAACCATGAAAACATCTCATATCATTATAAAAAACATGAAAATGTGTCATAATCATAAATGTATAATTTCTAACCCCTATGAAACCAGCTACCTGCCATTATTTTGATGCGTTAAATTTTGAGTAGATCTTAACACATTAACACGCACCTTTTTTAAGCCTACAGACTATCTTACGAGTCAAAATGTTAAATTGTGAGTAGATCAAAATTCTATCACACACACCCTTTTTGAACCTATTAAATCACTAAAATATTAAAAAGTAACATTTTTATTAGATCATAACACTATTGCACACACCCTTTTTGAACCTAGAGATATGCTATCATGTTCACATGTAAAATTGATAGTAGAGCATAAATCCATCACACTAAACCTTTACGAACCTAGAAGCATTCCATCCAATTCACATAACATTTCTGTCTTAGGATATATAATCATTTACCTAATGCATTGGATGGAGATATAGTTTTCAACTATCTCATAATCCATATATTTTAGTTCCATTAATGAAAAAATAATAACATATTAAAATAAACCATATAAAGAAAATAGGTTTCCTGAAATGGCCAAATCCTTACACAAAAAACTAATGAAAATAAAATAGGTTTCATAGATCACCCAAAATGAAAATCATTTAATTTTTAAAAGGGTACCACAGAAATAAAATGTTTTTCATAAAAAATACAATGGTATAAAATGATATCATTAAAAGATTCATTTGATAAAAAGAATTTATAAAAAGAATTAATCAGATAAAATAATAATATAGTGTGATACATTAAAAATAAAACCACTATATATATATTATTTAATGATAATTAATTAAAATCATAATGATAATAACTTTTTAAACCACATTGTATTATTTATTATAAAATATATGGTTACAAGTTTCTTTTTAAAATAATCCATTGTTTTCAATAAAAATGAAATGAAATACTTTTATAGAAATTGAATTGGATAAAAAATTATATATGTAAGAAATATAATACTATTTAAAAGTTAATGTCTTGAAAAAATTATGTTTAAATAATAAAATTTATAACTTAAAGAATAGAGTTTCTGTTACCATATCCCTTACTACTTAAGAAACATTAAAATTTTATCCACATCAAATAAATAGATCATATAATTTATGTTGAAATTACATAATTAATATTATTCATGATATTATAAAACCAATTTTTTATACAAACTATTTATATGAAATTAGTTTCATTAAAGAAATTTCTTCTCAGTAAATGAAATTTTGAGACTTAACCTTTACCTTAATTCCTTACCTATTTCATGCCACTCTAACCTCATTTACACAAAACATAGATTACATGATATAATATTTTAATAACATATTAAAATATAATTCCAATTTATAATCATTATTTTATTTCCTTATCATGAGTAAATTATTTAGTTATAGTGTATTATGATCATCCGGTGTTCATAACATTAAATATTTTTGCACATGTTTAATAATTTTAGTATCATTACTCATCATTTGATACCATGTTAATTATGGTTATATAATTTAATATTTCTTAATATATTACGTATTATGATTGAAAATGTTATTATTTCATTACATTTGTGTTTTGGTTATGTTATATGAAAACAACATTGATAACGACTTATTTAGGTCATTTTGGGAAATGAAAATTTTTCATTAATAATATGATTAATAATTTTGATAATATTTAAAGAACTATAAAATGATCATTATTTATGTAATAAATTATAATAATATTAGTTTTATTATTCCTTTAGTCATCCATAATTTTATATTAAAGCATCACTCATTTAGGAGGTCAAACCTCTGTAAACATGGACAGGCTTTAACTATATTTGTGATAATGGTTTAGGGGTGTTTATTTTCACATAAAGTAATTATATTAGAATAATCATGATATTATTGAGATTATTTTTTAATAATAACTTTATTTTTTTAGGCAATATATTAAAATCTAAATGAAAAACTAAAAACCAATCATCCTGGAGGTGGAAATTCCCACGCGTAATTAGATTTCATGTCTCTCAACACATGATAGATAGTGAATTGGGATATTAAATTGAAATTGTGCGATCATAATTATATACTATTTATCATATTTATTAACTAGTAATTTATGTAATTAAAATTATAATGAAAAGCCATATGATGTTTCTCTATAGATTTAGTAGTCTGTGCAATGCATTAACGAAGTTATTTTGTTTTTATAAGTCAGTGGAAATGAATAAATAATTAGTTTAATTATAATATAACAACATATAAGTATAATAATGAATTCATCGTATATTTATTTTAAAAATATATATTTAATAATAATATTAGGAATAAAACATCATAAAGAGATATAACATATGATGAAGACTTGATTTTTCACAAGGAAGTTCAAGTGAAATATAATAGCTTTGGATAAATATGACTTAATAGGGGAATATGATTATAAGAGATTATTTTAGTTAAATTAATGGATCAGAGATTAATAGAGTAATTCCATATAGTTTTTTTTAATTTTAAGGTTATTAGTGGTGTCCTTTTATAATGAGAAAAATGTTAACTATTGGAATCATTCGTCATTTTTTGATAATTCCATGGCACGATTACAAGGTTAATGGATGAAATGTTTTGAAATTATTGAATTCATGTGGTATTTCATACAATAATGGTACAAATATGTGCTTTCAAAATTTTTTTTAAACATTTAATATGGTTTTCACCATTAAGGATTTTTATTTTACTTTATTTCATTCAAACAAGGTATCTTATTTTTAACTATGTAATTTTATGTTTCATTAAACATATAAAATAAATAAAATATTCAAATTTTGGTGTTATAGAAAGAAATTACACACCTTTTTAATCAAATTAAATTTAGAAATTTTATTAAATAGTCTGATAAATTGAAATAGATAATGTGTAAAAATGTTGTTTTCATAGAGATATGACATTTTGACCACTACGTATTCTTACAATTATTTTGTATTGAATAATAATATAATTATAGTTAAAATATTTATTTATAATTTTAAAAATCATAATTGATAAATTATTTAATGAATTTAAATTTATTTTATTTTATTTTATATCATTAGAATAATGTAGGACCGCCTATATGATAGGATCAAAATGGTTCTGTGAGAATTGGGCAATCAGTAATTTTTATCTTATAAAGGACATGTCATAGTTAAATGATTTCACATCCAGTTAATAAATATTGTATTCATAAATATTTGTATGGATTGCACTACTAGTTTTATTATAGGGGATTAATATATTTTTCAATCATTAAATTTGGGTTTACCATTTTTTTCTCTAATAGAAAATCCCAACTGCTCCCAAATCCATAACTATGTACGGACCTGCTTTCTGAAGGCAAGTGGTCCTTGGGGGTTTTAGAGAAAAATATTCTTAAGAAATAATATTGGTCAAGATGATGGAAGGTTGGATAATCACACCCTATTTGGAGGAATAGATTCCAACCATATGACTCTCTTATAGATTTAAGATATGTTCAATAATCTCTTCATAATCCTAATATATGACCACTTACCCAAAAAAATAATCATAGGCTAAATAATTTTATATAAAAAGGGTAATCATATTGGTGAATCCATATTTAGGTATCTAGGGTTATTCAACCATTTCCCATTAGTTTTTAGCTTCTTATATGTTTTATCTATATAACTAGGCACTCGAGAGTTTATTGTCATCAAGGGAGGTAGTAAATATTTCAAGGATATTACTGATCCTTTTAGTGGAATCCTAGGTATATTTAATTATAACAGGAATAAAAAACCACTTGGTTTATTATACTTGTATAGTTTAATGTCATATAGAAAAAAAATATATGGGTTATTTAGGAAAAATATTTTGAGATCAAGATTTAGGGAGGCATCCTACAAATCCTAGTTATGGAATGAATCAGAGTTACCATAGTTAAATCATTCCCATGGATCGTATCCCAAAAAAGATGAACATATATAATGGTATAGATATCATAACACTAATTGGTCGATAAACACTTTGTTTTCCTTGGTTGGTGGAGATTCATGGTGCGAATTATATAATCATTGAAACTCACTAAGCCAAGATGATCCATGGATGGTGTGGGAAACAAGCGATAGAAAGTCACTAGTATAACTACAAATGGATGTGCGATATATTCAAAATGAATTCCCATCGAACGTTTAATATGTACCTCATGGAATAGTGTGGAATCCTATGTATTCATGTTATGGACAGAATCAATGTTCTCATAGTTTAGTTTCCCTCATGATCCACTGATGGATGGGGAAGAATTAACATCCCATGAGAGTGATTTCCTCCCAATGATTGGAATATTAGAGATATGGAAGTACATCCACTAAGGTGGATTCCCATTTGATCTCATTCCATTAGTATGCATCCTAGTTATCTTGGTAATGGTAATAATAATTTTTCTCATAGTTTAGTTGATTGAGGCTAACACACTAAGGCTTCTCATTCTACATCTAATATGGAACCCGGACCCTAGGGAGGAATCCTATGTATCTTGGTTATTAAAGGATTCAAAGTTCTTGTAGTTTAGTTTTTTGGGTCATACACCTTGAGTCTACCCTTGGACATATGATGTAGATCTCAGGACATAGGTAGGAGTCCTTTGTATCCTAGTTGGGGATGGAACCGGACCACTCATTGTTCATTTGATCAATGATTACACATTGAGTTTTCCCTTATATGTACACTTGAAAAGGTTATCACTTCTTGGGATGTCTTCTTGACTTGGCATGATTATAAACCTAACATGTCTGAGAATTTATGGGCATCTCTTTGTTTCATAGTGGGCACGCATAGGGGAAATATCAAGATATAGTATGAGTGTCCGGGGAACATCATCTATCTTGACTAAAATGTCAAGAGACCATCATACGATAAATGATCACATATCCAAAGGGTGTGGAATGATCTAGTTTTCCTATCCTAAGGGAATCTCTAGATAAAGGCTATCATGTCTGGAGGGTTCCACATGATCATGCTAGCTTGTCATTGTGTCATCATGGGACCAGTATGACATACTTGGAGGGTGTCATATAATATATTTTCCAAGCATAAATGGATTCAAAAAACGTATCTTATAGACATTGGTGTCCCCACATAACATAGGAGACTTGTCTAGAGGACATAACAATATCTAGATGGTGAACCGAGAGGGTTTTGTGAGCATCCAGAGGAATTTTGGAAAGGCGTCCTCCAACTTTCATGACTTGTCTAGAGGGAATCTCATGATACTATTTTTATTATTGAGGGGACATTACGTAACATGACTGTCATTTCCATGTGTTTTCACATGATCTGGACAAGTCATAAGTGGTGCATAAGGATTAGTAAATCTCTCTTCGCATAAGTCTTCCGTCATTGAAATTTTATTCTGTATTTTTATTAAATATGTTTCTCATTTTTTATCCATTGATAGCTTGTTTTAGGATTTTATGGACCCATCCAACATGTAGGATATCATCAATAAAATTAGTCTAACATATAATAAGTTCTTCATGTGATCTTATATGATCGTGTAATGTTCCTATGATTTTTGTGAAACCATTTTATTCAGTACCCATATTTTACATTGTGAATTAATATCCAAATCTCATGATCTGCCGCACGGATAATTCTTATCCTATCTTGTCGTGTGTGATCAACCATTGGATTCATTTTTATGGTGAGGGGGGGTTATAGGTGTCTCCTTGTCTATTATACAACACCTTATGTGGAACATATCATTCATATTTAGGAAAGAATAAATAAATGAATTTGGTGTCTTGAGTTTCATGAAATATTGTTATAGGATGTCTGAGGGTGTTAAAAGATTTGTAGAGACTACAATACCATCCCATCAGTGCCTTGTATATTGAAATTTGGCCATTCAAAGGGGTCCAGCCTAACCATGTTTACATGAAATGGGTATTTTATATGGTCAGTTCATCGTATCTTGGGGACTTTTTGAGGTGAGGATTCCTATTTAATTTCCTTATCACTATTTAGGATACCTTTTATGAGGTTCTCTAGTAGACAAGGAAATGCATTCTAGTGTTATTATCGATAAAATGTAAGCTTTCCAAGAGGGATCATATGGAGTTATATTGACATTATTAAGGATCCTCTATGGGATAAATGGTGATTTCCTGGGGTGCATAACCCATTTCATGAGATGATTAGCTTATTATCACTTTGCAATAATATACCATTTTTTTCTCTTTTAATTTCATTTTTATATCACAATCGCAAGGTATATCTTGATTTTTTATGATTATTGTTGAATAAAATCACTCTCCCTTTTAGTAATGCATCATGTGACCAATAATGAGGTTGGTGGTGATCCATTATCATTGTCATTGAAAAATCATCGTATTATTTATGGTGTCGAAGTCATTTCATTGGGTTCATTCATGTGTTGACAGGCATGTATTCCTGGATTCCATGGGGTCTTTCAATCCTCATTAGAATTTCATATTAATATCAATGACTAAAAATGGATTCCACCATTTTCACTTTTCCACCATATATTACATGTAATTTTAGATTGTTTGTTAGGAGAATGTTGACTAACAAGTTTCATAACCTTGTAGATACCATTTAATAGCCACTCCATGATAACCAAGTATCGTAGACAACTTCACTTGAACAAATTATTCTTTAAAATGGGATACATGTTATCTCTAGTAGGTTATGCAGTGTGAATGTCCTATTTCTATGACCATATGATGTTAATGATATCTCATGTATTTTGGAAGGTTATATGATCTGCATGAACTTGGAATCCTTCCCTTCCATTGTTTTTTGTCGAATTTAATACCATAATCTATGTATTTCTTCCCTTGTTGATTTTTAATGCTAATTTTGTGGGGGATAACAAATGAACCCCCTCCGGAGCGACATATGCGGGGAAAAGGGTTTGATTTTGAGGAAAGTAAATGCGTTATTGAGTATTAGGGATTTCACCAATCAGTGTATTGGGAAAAATTTGGTATTCTATGTGAAATTTGGTATTCCATGGAAGAACTCTATAAATAGGGGATTAAAGAGATGTTGATTAACTATCTACTATAACTCCCTATATCAATTTTTATTGGAGTCCTTCATGTGACCTCTTCAGAAGGAATTTTTAAATAAATGATCATGAGAGATGTTCACAATACCTCTCCTTGAGAACTAATTGTTGGACATATTTTGAGATAATGATTCATGTGAACATATTTTTGTGATATATACTCCTGAGACCATCATTGCCTCATAATTTATTTAATCAAACTATAAGCTACCTGTTAATAATCATCCTTGAGTCCTTGAAATATGTGTTATTGTCTTCATGGTTATCCTTTTAGGATTCATAAGATCTTATGATTTAGTTTCATGATCACTGAACTATTACATGGATAACATAACCATGTCAGGGTTATGAAATCATGAGTCTCATGGTGGTTCATATTGGGGGGATATTTCTTATTGATTATGCAATTGGTGAGATCTTCATGGGGTTGTTTTTGATACTAGAATCAGGTTATTAATTTGAAAAACCATTTATTGGTCATGTGATTCACAAGATTATAGAGTTTCCATAAAATTGAGGTTCTAAAAAGGATTCTACCATCCAAACACTAGGGTAATCCTTTATCACAGTAGCTTACCCTATAAGGGTTTGTCCTGTTGGATTTTGATCTCATTCCTTCTTCAAACTACAACATTCTACCATTTTGTGTGGCCACTTCACATTATGGTATTAACATGAATGTTTATGAGGATGGCCAACTGGTCATAACAATGTACCATGGGTTATCCTATATGCGTTAAAACTGCCCTCTTGGTTGAGATGGTTGATATTTTTCTCACCAGCCCATCACTCAAATATAATCAACCATATTTTCTACTTATATAAATAACAAGGGTTGTGGATGGATCTCAAAATGGGATTTTATCTATAGTGAAAACATTTTAGATGAGTGGACATGGTTTTTCTGGGTTAGAAAAAGTTATTTATAATTTTCCGACCAGCTACACACTATTAATATTTATAAAATAGTATGGGTTTCCCAATTAATCGTCACATTTCAGTCCAATTTTCTCAGATAATTGGTTAGATTTTGGTTCCCTTGTAACAATTCATTCAATTCTTTCAATAGTGAAGCAAAAATAATCTTGTGGGATATATATTGACTAGGTGAAATAATTTTTGTTGGAAATGCATGATTATTTTATTCTTTTTATATACTTTTTGGATGAAACCACACAGAATTTAATGTTTTCAAGAGATATCATCAATATTGTGAAATAAATTTTAAATAGATGAATATCAATGCACTTGTCTCCCAAAAATACTGGATCATCATTTCATCTATCGCAGCAAATCTTAGCCAACAACCATCAGACTCACTAGTTCCCTTACTGGAAGGTCTATGTCAACTTTAGTTCATATTGGTAAATAATGGAAGTTGAATAAAATACATTATGGGGATTCCGAGTGAGGCTTGAGATATCCCTAGTCCTTATATTGGGGGGTTTTATGGATATGTTATTAAAAGAGATATGTTTCCACATTGGAGAAGAATGTTTTAGAATTATTTCTAACACATTGGTATTGGAATCTTGATTAGATTAGGGAATAAAGCTCAATCTTGTTTTTCCAAATATTTCACTATTGTACTATATTTGGTGTCTCATTCAACATTTTAACATTCCTTGTAGGATAAATGGTCCATTCCATTTTATATTCAGCTGAATAGTGGAGAACATACATTGACCCATATACGACAACTCTAATGGATCTCTAGTACTTTATTTTCTCCTAGGTTAGTAGAAAATTCTACAGTTGAATCCTTGTTAATAGGCTCTGATTAGGTTGTTTGTATGGTATCTAATATGTTTTCACCATCCATGCCAATTATTGATAATGGTGGAAACTATATTGAAAAAAGTTCATACAAGATCTCTCTTATGGATGAGGCTCTCATATCCAGGATAGATGATATGTTAATTTTTGATTTTTATACCCATTATCAGATCTATCTCTAGTTTTCCTTCATCTAAAGGGGTTCCTCTATCCCCTCAGGTGGTGTGTTAGGAGATAGATATCCCAATATTATCCATAAGTTTTGGCTGACATTGAAATATGAGGATAGCTAAGTAGTGATTATCCTTCCACAAGTTGTCACCTATATCTTATTGACTTATGATTATTCCCATTTTTGGGACGAAGCCTATATCGGTGGTGTTCTAAATAAACTATTCCTTAAAGTGTAAAAACCATTTGTCTCACTAAACCCTCTTTTTGTAACAATGATGGATCATATTCAAGACTCTTATTAGTCTTTTTGGATGCATTTTTTATCTTAGCGACGACCATCCCATCGTTGAGGTAAAATCTATTGGAGAATCTATCACTTCTTCAGGATAAATAGATAATGCATCTGTTGAGAGAAGAATATTTTAGAATTCCCCTCCTACCTCATAATTAGCTCAACTAGTTTTTACCCCTTTCAATATACCTACTCTGAAAATTGTAGAGGAATAGAAACAATGTTGGATTATCTGGAAGAAGATTCATACCTCGATTATAAAAACTCCCTTAGAAACATTTTTTGATCAAGAAGAACATGTTCACAAACACTTTCATGACTTTGGGGGTGGGAGACATTGAATTCCAACAAATATATGAAATAATGCATCAAATAATCCTAATGTATAAATAATTATCTACAAGGGGTAGGAGATTACAAGACCTTATAAACATAACACACATCACCAAATAGATGAAGGACACATCATAGGTTTAGGAATAGATCCATTAGTTTATATCTAAGCCTCTTTCCTAAATGGATTTATTGACCACCCAAATATGGATATGTGAGGACCACATATCTCTCTCAAATTATAACCATTTAAAATCATCATCCTCAATTGAACCCACTTAGAAATAAAAATAAGGAGTCATCTGCTCTTATTAAGGTCCTTCGCCCTAGAGAGGTTGTGGAAGAAGTAGGGCGTGTGGCACTTCAATGATAAGTTAATTCTTCTTGTAAGATTAATTCTGACATGACCATACAATCTAGCCAAATATCATTATATGTTGATCATGGATGTATATTTTTTAGATTGAATCTTTAGAGGGGCTCTAAAATTTATAAATTCCTCATTTTTTCCTTCAATCAATGAATAAATATTCAAAACAATATCCGTATTTTTCTGACTTTCTTTTATTCTTAATGTGGATAAAATTTCATTGATATAATGTGTTAGGGATCATCCAGGATACCCACCATTCATATAATATCATGTAAATATGAATTCATGTATTCAAATGTTTAACTCATGATAGATTTTCCTTGGTAAATGATATTAAATTCCAACTAACTTAAGATTCTTTAGTAATATATCTTTTACATATATCTTTTTATTTTCTTATTCTTCAAAGAATAATTTTTGTAGAATTTATTTTTTTGAGGGATAATTCTTAATATTTTTATAATGTGAGTGGACAAAATGAGAACAATTTCATTTTTTTAGTTTATATGGTGGTCACCACAAGATTTATATATTTATCTTTATATCACCCAAGTTTTAAACTAAAATTTATATAGGATGAGGATTAGTGGTCAAAAACTCATAATTCTCCTCGGATTCCATTATCATGATTTCAACCTAACATGGTTTATGAATTTTTCTTGTCTTTAAAACTAAATTAGAGATGTGATGTAGTTTAGGGTCATTGTGATCATACCATCAATCATCATGGATTTGGTTTTTCTATCTCAGAACTTCTAATGTTGCATTTTAGATTATTTTAGCTTTGATTTTTGGTTACTGTAGTTTACTGTCTTTGCTCATGGACCTTCACTTTCAATAGATGAAGGTATTCTACCGCATACCATCTATCAATGCAGTTTTAGTTCATTTATCATGGACCTTATATTACTATATATTGGGTTCTTCATTCCAATAAAGTCTACTAATGCAGTTTTTGGCCTTCTAGCTCAGACCTTATATCATTATAGTTTATGTTATTTTAGCCTAAACCTTTTATTGTTGGTATTTTAAAGACTTTTAGTTAAAACTTCTATTTTTGCAGTTTAGCATCTTCTAGATCAGAAATTCTTGAGGAATATTTAATATAGGGAAGAAATTCTAGATATGAACCATAACACCCATAAGGTTTGGAGCTCTATTATAGTGTTTACAGGGCTCATGAGGATTAGATTTCCTTTTAGTCAAGGATGAGGCACCTCTGGTTGGTAAGTAAAAGCCTTTATGAATCTGTAATATTGTCAAACATAGTTTTTTACACTTTTTTCCAAGGTCCATGAAAGATTTATTGAGGTAATATTAGTTGAGGGAAAATTTATAGGGTTCTAAGGTCCATCTGGATAGTTAGAATATCAGATGAGTAATCCATAACCAATATTTTTGAGTCAAGTAATGTGGGATGGGTAAAACGTTATGAGGATGTCCCATAACACCCTAAGGTTACGAGTTTTTCAACAGTGTTACCAAGGATCCTGAGGATTCAATTTACATTCTTATAAGGAGAAAAATCCTATAGTCAATAGTTCAAGGCACTTATGCTTCAATATCATTGTCAGAAAAAGGATTTCCCACTATTTTCTGGGGGCCATGATAGAATTTTATGACTAAAACATCTAGGAGTTGAAGTTGAATATAGAAAAAATTAAATCTAGTAAGGTTTATGGAACCCTGTGAAATTTTATCACTTAGGTTCGGATGGTCATGCCCAAGGCCTTGTGGTTTTGAGTCAGGAGGTGTGGGTCATCGAAGGGTTTGGGAATGGTGTGTCAAATTTCTCTAATGATAATGGTTACAAAACATGGTGACATAACATTAAGGATATTGAATCCTCAGGAATAGTGAATTCATGGGGATCATAATTCATGGTCTAATGTTTTCAGGTCATAAGGATGAAATAAGATAATCATACTAGGAATGACCCAGAATATTCTAAGGTGATGAGTTCTACCATGATGATGTTATGGATCACAACTATTGGACAAAAAATCAATGAAATAACACTTTTTTATGCATAAAATAAGTTTATATGAAGGATCCATAGAATTATATATGTTTCTCCAAAAAAATGGTCCCTTGATTCCAGTCATCTTTTTCCAAGGTCCATGGAAGCTTTGTGGTGATCTAAAACACTAAAATAATGAAGTTTGGTTTATGGGAAATGTGACATCTATGGTGGTTTTTAGCAAACTAATATTTATGTCACCTCCTTGGGAATGAGTTATCAAGGTTAGGAGATGTGATAAATCATTAATCTATAAATTTTTAGACTAGGGGTTCTAGTGAGAATTAATTTCTCCTTAATAGGGATATAAAGTGTGGCCAATTATATATCGAGACCCTAACCTTTTATATATATCATTACATTATTTAAAGCATAATGAAAAATCAAATTACAGTCTGTGGATCATAATTTGTATTGTATTGGAAGACTAGGTACAAACTAAAACATTCTAAGAACAACTTTTTATTTAATATTAATAGATTCCTCTTAAATTCCATTGATCCCTTACATCTAAATAGGGTACTATAGAGATAAAATGATCAAATGGATGAGCTAAATTTCATGTAAGGGAAAAATATAGTAGTAAAATATTATCACAAGGGTTAGGAAGCATGGAATAATGATATAAAATGTCATAGAACATTTATAATTATAACATATAAAAATGAGATCATACAAACAATGGATTCATAATAATGTGGATTCAAAATTAAACATGTCTTTAGCAAGAGTCATGGATCATTTCATATAGAGTATCTCAAGTCAATGTTAACAACAAGGACTTCTTCACATGGTACAATGAGTTAAGTCTAACCGCCATGATTGTTGAATATAATGTCTCATGAGACTTAGATTTACCCAATGCATTGGAGCGCTATCTAGGTTCACCCATCTTAAAATATTCGTGAATATGTTTTCAATATTACGAATCATACATCATTAATCATACATAAACAAAAGGGTTCCCATGGAAGGAAATGGGTATCACAATCATGTCATAAAGCACAATGAATAGGCATATAAAAAAAGTGTCCATGAAAGAATTTAATTAAAATAAACATAAATATCCCTAAGGTAAAATAATCATATATTATGGTATGTGATTTCAAATATAATTCACAACATAAAATAATATTATTTAAGAAATTTTATCATTAAACCATTTTAGTGTGGTTTAATGGAAAATACTAATAAGCATTTACAATTAAAAATAGAGTAATATTTTTTATAAAAAAAAGAAGTGAACTAGGAAGGTTTTCATGATACAAATAGTGGTTTAATAAATATATGTTTTCTTAAAGAAATATCATATATTTTACATGAAATTGTGTATGTTTTCGGGAATTTCCCTTAAAACTGGTCTGCTTATCCAGAAGTATTAATGATAGAATCATTTAAAAACATGTATAACTCCAAATGATAATGAGGTATGGATCATAAAAAATTATTTTAGAGTATATAAAACTTATTTGGAATATGTATATAAAAATAATAAAAAACTTCATTTGTATAAAAATAAAGACAGAGCAACCTAAATTAATGTAGGAGGTTCGGGTAGAATCCCTTAGGGAATATTAATATGGTACCAGGTGTACATAGGAGGGATTAATATGTGAGAAAAATGCTTTATCTTCTTTTATACATCAGGAGGTATGTATAGGGGAGGTTAAAAATTATACCTCATTATTAGGAACTACACATAAAATGGCATGTAATAGGGGATATTCTTGAATAAATGTTTGAAAGAGAGGATCATTTACCTTATGTATGATGGTGATCTTAGCTTGATCTTAATGACCTGAAAAATAAAATTAGGTTAATTAATTTATAATTCAAGAACCAATTTTACATTTAAATGATTTATCTAAACATTTTTTGGGTACATTCATAACCTTTTTGATTAGTTATGATGTTTAATTTCATTGTTCTGGCCATTCGTTTCCTTGTTTTTAATGATCAATTCACTTATATTAATGTTTGGATACACATGTATGATGATAGTGGTTGTCTATAATTGACGTTATATTTTATTATTTAACATCCATAATGTTACATGGTTATAAAATTCATTTGGTTATTTTGAGTGATGGTGAATCATTATATTAAACATATTATGATAAGGGCTTCGATTAATTTGGCGATTTTGCTAACAACTAACTTGTTCTGTACAATTTTTTCATTATGGGTAAAAAAGGATTATAGAATATAAAATAAGATCAAATAAATTTTCAATAGTCAGGTTCGACCATAAAAATTGTTTCATGACCAGAATTGAAGATGGTAATGAAAATTTATAACCAGTTGTCCTTGATTGTGATAAATTAACACATCTGAGATAATGTTTTCATTTATTTTGTATAAAAGGAGGGGAAATGAGATATGCTAATGAATTATCAAATTAGCATAAAAAATTACATTAAATTTATTGTACTAGAGTTTTAATACCATTTGTATGAGGAGAGGTTAATAAATAAAAGATAATATAGGAACATGAAAGGAAAATGCAAGAAAATAAAAGAGGAATTTACCTATTGATTTAATCTCCCTTGAGAACCTCTTAAGGGGGGATAATTTGATCTTTTCAGGAGACAATGGACTGTTAAACGTGGGGGAGGAGATTGGGGAGTGACTGTTTGAGAATTTATGGAAGAAACAACACTTCATATGGGTGAAGAGAAGAGGGGAGTGTGGGTGGTTTTTATTGTGGTGGGGAGAAGGGTTTTTGTAAAGACCTGCAAATTTCAAGGAAATTTTTTTCTTAATTTTCTTTGGAATTTTACAAGAGCGCAGCTTCAGACGACACCTGATTCTGAGGCCCGGTGTGCCCGGAATCAATTTCCAAAGTTTGGCTCGGGTACGTTCAGTGAACGGACGAGCGGGTTTTTCTATCTTTTGAACCGGTGCCCGGAATCAAATTCTGAGGGCACCGATGAAATCGCAGCGCCGGTATTTGCTTAGAAACGCCTCTTCCGGAGTTGCGTTTGCTCAGACGTGGTTTTTAAATTTTGCGGCTTTAAGTCAGAAATAAAATAAAGTTTGTGCGACAACTTTATTTTATTTCACTTAAGCTGCTTGGAAGCCACTTGAAGTCACTTAAAGACGGCTTGAACTGAGTTGATCTGGATAGGATGCTATCCGGAAATATCCTACCCCCTTGGTAGGATATTTGTGCGGTGGGGCCCGCACGAGCCCCGCCGTTTCTTTCGCTAAGTAACGCACCCGCGAAAACCCGTCAAAGTAACTGAAAAGTCAACCGACGCGTTTTCTTTAATTCTTAACAGACCATTTAATTGGGCGGTTTATTTCGTGAATTAAATGGACTGTTTCTTTCGTGAATTAAATGGGTCGTTTCTTTCGAATTGATGGATCGTTTCTTAACCGGTTTCGTGTGTTGGCATGTTTATAAAATAAGACCAACCTAAAAATCCTTTGAAAGGATTTGAGAGGATCTTGTTTCTTCATCTCCCCGCGAAGAACGCGAAGAACGCGAAGAACGCGAAGAACGCGAAGAACGCGAAGAACGCGAAGAACGCCGGTGACCGAAATTCGACGACGCACACCGAGATCTGCGACGTCGACGAGCTTTACCCGCGACGTTCTTCGGCGACGCCTCTTCTTCCGCAGCCGATCCTCGTTCGGCAACTAAGGTAAGAACCGGATCGTTAATTCTCCCTTTTTAATTTCATGGCAACGGATTTAATTAATTAAATCCGTTTGTTCTTGATCCGGAGATTGGAGACGCGACGCCGGATACCGCGACGACGCGACGATCTCCTTCATCCGCGACGAGCGATTCCGCGACGACCCCTCGTCCGACGACGACGACAAGGTAAGGGTTGATTTGAAATATTTTCCTTTCCCGTGATTTTATTTCTTTTAAAATAAGGAACCGATCACGGAACAATTTTAAATTTATTTAAAATTGTTGATTGGTCGTTTCTTGTTTCTCCCGTTGTTTATGACTAACGCGGAGGGTGCGGGTCTAACGAACAAGACCCGGCAACCCTCCGCCGATCTTCCTTTTTGTGCGGATTTGGCGGGCGACGGCAAAAGCACGACGCAAGGGCCATTTGTTGATTCCGCAGTGGAGGACACGTCCCGGGAGGAACAATGGCGCAGACGGGAGGCAAAACGGGCCACCGGAGCAACTCCGGCGGCCCGCAGAAGGGGGCGGCGGCGCCCGGCGCGCCGCCGGAGGAGTCCGCCGCGGCCGAGCCGCGGCGGCGGCGAACCGCCGGACCGCGTCCGCGGTCCGGCCATCCAGCACGCGGCCCGCGCGGGCCGCGTTTCTCCAAAGCCGCGGGTTTGACCCGCGGCGGCTCACTCGGCCGCTCGGCCGAGGCCGAGCCGGCCAGTCCAGTCGGCCGGGCCGCACCCAGGCCGGACCGGACCCGGCCTCGCCGGGTCGGGCCGGGTCGGGCCGACGCGGTTCGGGCCGACCCGGTTCGGCCGACCCAGGGGGGGGGGGGG
The DNA here is from genome assembly GCA_963277665.1 of Viscum album. Lineage (NCBI taxonomy): Eukaryota > Viridiplantae > Streptophyta > Magnoliopsida > Santalales > Viscaceae > Viscum > Viscum album. Next base: position 1,271,511,134 of record OY728159.1, read on the forward strand.
GTTCGGGCCGGGTCGCCCCGGGCCCAGAACCCCCGTTTCGGGCCCTCTTCGGTCTTTCGCCCATATCTTGGGCCTGGGACCTCCGATTGACAAACCGTCAGCGGCTACGCGATCCTTGGATCGAGACGGTTGTTTCGGTATATTATACTCAAGGTTTAGGAAGACTTTGAGTTCGTCCGGGTTGGTTCGTACACGAAACTAACCGGGCCCTCGGAGCGGAAACGCTCATAACTTAAGCTACGGACGTCCGATCGACGTACCGTCAGCTGTGGTAGTTTCCTCTAAGTGAGACGGAACTTTTGGCATACTCCGCCCGAGGATCGGATACAGGCGGAGTACGGTCGGGTCGGTTTTGCCCTAAAAACCAACCGGGCCCCTGGGACGAAAATGCCAATAACTCTCAGACCGGGCGTCCGATTGACGCGCCGTCTGTTGCGTTGAGATCCTGTTGTCGATACGGAACTTTTGGATACATCAACTTCGGACTACGTGTCAGTTGATGTATCAGCCTCTCGGCTCGTGGAGCGGACCCTCCTAAACGAGCTCGCTATGTGCGGGAACCCTAGCGCTGGCTGTGACTTCGACGACAGAGCAGAGATCCTCCGTGGACTGCGACGACGGCAGAGCAGAGATCCTCCGTGGACTGCGACGACGACAGAGCAGAGATCCTTCGTGGACTGCGGCGACGACAGTGCAGAGATCCTCAGTGGACTGCGCCGACTACTGCACTCAGTGATCCTACGTGGATCAGTGCTACAGGTTCTGTGTGAGCCCGATCCTATGTGGGTCCTTACTACCGGTTCTGTGTGAGCCACTGCCTACAGGTTCTGTGTGAGCCCGATCCTACGTGGGTCTTTTGCGGGGGATAGTACCTATCGATCCTTCGTGGGTCCGACGACTTAGATGGATCAGTGATCATCTTTGACGTCATCTGAAAAAGTATACCTGGTTGAGCTGAATCTTATGTTACTCTCCTTTGTGGATTGTGTTGAACTATCCTATGTGGATCTACTGTTTACTCTCCTTTGTGGATTGTGTTGAACTATCCTATGTGGATTTACTGTTTACTCTCCTTGTGGATTTGAGTCTTGCTTTCCTTTGTGGACTGAGTTGTTCTTGAGCTCGTGGGCAGAGCTAGAATTGGGGACTTAGGTATATGTATGGGCATATACCTAAGTCGAGTCAGATGTTACTTCGTGATTGCATCTTTCTTTTGTGCTATATCCTTTGTGGATTTCGGGAGACCTTCGGGGGTCTCGGGGTCCTTACTGAGTAGCTTGTACTCACCCCTGCACGGGCTATGCCCGCACCTTGTTGTGTTGGTTGCAGACGACGGACAGCGCTGATCACGGTTGGGGCGTGGAGCAGGATGGTACCTGGAGGTGGACCACTGGGCGGGACGTGCTCGGAGCGGACGTGGGACCCGAGGAGCCTGGAGGCTATCTGTACCCACCCTTCAGGTGGGATTGCCAGTGGACGACACGAGGCCGCCGTCTTTTCTTCAGTTGCTGTTCTTTACTTTTTCAGTTGTACTTTACAGTTGGGCTTGTATTTCCGGCCCCCTTTACTTTTCTGCACTTTACTTTCCGCTTGCTGAATCTGTGTGGTTGTTACTTATAAAGGCAATGCCTTCCCTGTTTACTGGGATTTTACGCCTTGGTGCTAGTCGCCAGCCCCTGGCCTATGGAAGGCGGGCTTGGGGTAGTCACGGCACGGGCCCCGAGGACGGGTCGTGACAAATTGGTATCAGAGGTGGTCGGTTCTACCGCAAACAATGATCGTCCTTTCTTTCTATATGAAGCAATAGTGTTTAGTGTATTGAGTGTGGTTATCAGTTCAGGGAGCCCAGTGTTGGTGCGGCGGCCGCCGTATCCGTACACCAGGACCCTGACTCCTGATTTCCGACTTAATGCATGAAAACATTTATTGCGTGTGTGTTTCAAGTTTCTTTGTGATTGCTTGTGTCAGCTCACCGGGTATACTGATCTGCTTTATGAAAGTCTCAAGTTTTCCTTGGGATTACTTGTGCCAGCTCACCAGGTATACTGTTCTGACTGTGGTGCTCTTGTTCTCCTTTTCAGGATGGCCCCGCGACGACAGCCAGCTAGGGTTCCGAGTGTAGGGCGCGACGACAGCCCACCGAGCGACGAGGCCTCGGTGCAGGGCCCTTTGCCAGCAGTGGCACCGGCGGTAGCCTTACCCGCCGAGCCACCGATGCTTCCAGTACCAGACGCTGACGATGCACGTCGCCTCAGGGCACTGCATGAGTTTCAGAGCCAGCGACCGCCCAGGTTTCGCGGTGAGGCGGACCCCCAAGCCGCCGAGGACTGGCTAGAGGCGGTGGTACAGATCTTTAGGCTAGTGAGGACACCAGCGGATCTCATGGTGATTCTCGCAGCGAGCCTCCTGCAGGCGGCGGCAGGACGATGGTGGAGCCTGATGCTCCAGGTTCACGATGAGGCATCCTTGCTCTGGGCGGACTTCGAGAGCCTCTTCCGCTCTGAGTTCGTCCCGGCCACCCTCCGAGCGGTGCGCATCCAGGAGCTTCTCCAGCTGCGCCAGGGCAGCATGACGGTCGTTCAGTACGCGACAAGGTTCACTGACCTATCTCGCTACTCGACCGACATGGTACGGGACCCCTTCTTCCGGGCCCGGACCTTCGAGCAGGGCTTGCGACAGGAGATTCGGGCGTCCCTGATCTCCCTCAGCATTCCGACCCAGGCGGGAGTGCTGGAGCGAGCCCTCCTGATCGAGAGCTTCCTGGCAGAGCCTTCTTCAGCGGCGAGACCTAGCGCAGGGCGGCAGGTAGCTGAGTCTTCGGCAGCAGGTAGCCGACGGATGACTCACGGGTCCAGGCAGACCAGACCCCCACGCAGACGGCCTCAGGACACCGGCTCAGCAGTACGAGGCACACAGCGGGGTGCCAGCCTTCCGAGAGGCAGGCTGTGCTACTCCTGCGGCGGGCAGGGTCACATGGCTCGTGACTGCCCGACTCGCCGACCAGAGGAGCAGCAGACGGTGGAGGGGCCACCCAGGCAGAGGCAGAGGGTCGACCGTGGTGGTCCGCAGGGAGGAGGCGGACGAGGCAGAGGAGCTGGCCGAGCAGCGGGTGGTGGGCGACGCTTCCAGGCTCTACCCCCACCACCACCAGGAGGGCCACCTCGACCACATGAAACTGGTGGGCAGGGGCAGGCCCAGCTCCAGGCAGTGGAGGCCTACGACCCCGACATGCCAGAGATGATTCGAGGTACGACCTGTGTCTATTCCACCCTTGCTGCAGTACCTATAGACACAGGAGCGAGTCACTCTTTCATAGCCTCTGCCCTTGTTCGGAGCTCGGAGATTCCGACTGAGCCGTTGGCTCGATCCTTACGGCTAGAGACTCCTACGGGAGCGGACTCGACGATTACGCACTGGTGCCGGCAGTGTGAGCTTACTCTAGGAGGCGAGAGCTTCGGCTGGGATCTCCTTGTAGCGGCGTCGAGGCCTTACGACGTCATCTTGGGCATGGATTGGCTATCCACGGTTCATGCCCAGATCGACTGTTTTAGGCGCAAGGTGCGATGTGTTCGCACCGACGGGAGCAGGTTTACCTTCACCGGCGAGAAGAGAACCTTTGGAGCACAGTATGGACTTCCGCGGAGGAGAGTGCAGCCCATCTCCCATCAGCTGGCTAGCCTCATCCTAGGAGTAGTGGACTTGCGGAGTCCAGCTTTTCCTGCAGTGGTGGACCAGTACGTGGACGTCTTTCCCAACGACGTTCCTGGGCTACCTCCTCGTAGAGAGGTAGACTTTTACATCGACTTGTACCCCGGGACAGCCCCGATATCTACTCCAGCATATCGGATGGCCCCCGCCGAGCTTCGGGAGCTGCGGGTACAGTTGGAGGACTTGGAGAGCAAGGGGTTAATCCGACCCAGTGTTTCACCCTGGGCTTCCCCGATTTTGTTCGCCAAGAAGGCGGACGGGAGCTTGCGACTATGTGTCGACTATCGTCGCCTGAACCAGGTGACAGTGAGGAACAAGTATCCGCTGCCACGGATTGATGACCTCTTCGATCAGCTCAAGGGAGCGCGGTGGTTCTCAAAGATAGACCTCCGGTCAGGCTATCATCAGCTCAGAGTTCGAGACGAGGACGTGCAGAAGACGGCCTTCAGGTGTCGGTATGGCCATTATGAGTTCTTGGTTATGCCATTCGGCGTAACCAATGCTCCAGCAGTGTTCCTGAGCCTCATGAACAGGATCTTCCAGCCGTACCTCGACCGATTTGTCGTGGTCTTCATTGACGACATTTTGGTATACTCGACGACTGAGGAGGAGCATGCCTACCACCTGCGAGTTGTGCTAGACACACTCCGAGAGCACCAGCTTTATGGCAAGCTCTCAAAATGCCAGTTCTGGTTACGTGAGGTCCATTTCTTGGGGCACGTCATCTCTGAGGCGGGAGTTGCAGTGGATCCCGCGAAGATCGAGGCAGTGCTAGCTTGGGAGCCACCCAAGAGCGTGACAGAGGTGCGGAGCTTCTTGGTCCTAGCCAGATACTATCGGAGATTCGTGCCAGACTTCTCCAGAGTTGCGGCACCACTCTCAGCTCTGACAAAGAAGGGGAAACCCTTCGTGTGGTCAGACAAATGTCAGCAGAGCTTCCAGGAGCTGAGGCAGAGGTTGACCAGCGCACCTATCTTGAGGTTGCCTGAGGAGGGAGTTGGGTACGTAGTTTACTGCGATGCATCAGGGACTGGACTCGGGTGCGTCCTGATGCAGGAGCGGGCCGTGATCGCCTACGGATCACGTCAGTTGAGGCTGCATGAGCAGAACTACGCCACTCATGACCTGGAGTTAGCAGCAGTGGTCTTCGCTCTGAAGACGTGGCGGCACTATCTGATGGGCGAGCGCTTCACAGTCTTTTCTGACCACCAGAGTCTCAGGTATATCTTCTCTCAGAAGGACCTGAACCTGAGACAGCGGAGATGGCTTGAGTTCCTCCAGGACTATGACTTTGAGATAGTCTATACTCCTGGGAAGGGGAACGTGGTAGCCGATGCCCTCAGCAGGAGGACGGGCATTCAGCTCCTTGAGGAGGCGACGGAGCAGCTAGCCTCCTTACAGATATCCTTCGTGGATAGAGACGGAGCAACCTTTCTTCAGGCTCTCACAGTCTCTCCTCCACTTCTACAGTGGGTCAGAGAGGCTCAGCGTGGGGACGCTGACTGTGAGACCCGGCGTGCACTGATATCCTCAGGTCAGGCGCCTGATGGCTTCTCCCTTGGAGCAGAGCACGACATCCTTTTCAGAGGACGTACCTTCGTACCAGTCGCTTTACGAGAGGAGGTGCTGAGAGAGTTTCACACTTCTCCCTTGGCGGTACATCCCGGAGTGGAGAAGATGTACCAGGATCTTAGACGACAGCACTGGTGGCCGGGCATGAAGAAAGCTGTGGCTGAGTTCGTTTCACGATGCCTCACCTGCCAGCAGGTGAAGGCAGAGCATCAGGTACCAGCAGGCTTGGTACAGCCCTTGGAGGTCCCAGAGTGGAAGTGGGACGACATATCTATGGACTTCGTGACTGGACTTCCATGCACTTCCAGAGGTCACGACTCCATTTGGGTGATTGTCGACCGACTCACCAAGTCGGCACACTTCTTACCCATCAGAGAGCAGGGCTCAGTGGAGAGCTTGGGACGTCTTTACGTCCAGGAGATCGTACGGCTTCACGGTGTGCCATCATCTATCGTCTCCGATCGAGATGCTCGTTTCACTTCCCGGCTTTGGAAGGGGTTGCAGGAGGCGTTTGGGACGCGGCTCCATCTGAGCACAGCCTTCCACCCTCAGACGGATGGTCAGACGGAGAGGACCATACAGACACTCGAGGACATGCTCCGTGCAGGTGTTCTCGACTTTGGTCGCAGCTGGGAGGACCACCTACCCTTGGTGGAGTTTGCGTACAACAACAGCTACCACTCCACCATCAGGATGGCACCATACGAGGCGTTGTACGGCAGACCCTGCAGATCACCGTTGTGCTGGACAGACCCTGGGGAGTCAGCACTCGTGGGACCAGAGATGGTCCGAGCCACGACAGAGAAGGTCCAGATCATCCAGGAGAGGATGAGGACAGCTCAGAGCCGGCAGAAGTCATATGCTGACAGGAGGCGGAGGCCACTAGAGTTCAAGGATGGCGACCACGTCTTTTTGCGTGTCTCACCTCGACGTGGTTTACGGAGATTTGGCCGAGGCGGCAAGTTGTCTCCACGCTTCATCGGGCCTTTCCAGGTCCTCAGCAGGATAGGAGAGGTGGCTTATCGCCTGGCTCTACCACCTCAGTTGCACCGGGTGCACGACGTCTTCCACGTGTCTCAGCTGAGGAGATACGTGCACGACCCGACACACATCATCGACTTTGGGGAGCTGGACGTGGACGATGGGGCGACTTTTGCGGAGGTCCCAGTGGAGATCGAGGATCGACAAGAGCGGGTCCTACGTGGGCGGTCGATTCCTCTTGTGCGCGTCAGATGGCAGCACGGGAACCTCCAGGAGAGCACTTGGGAGCGGGAGGCTCAGATGCGTGCTCAGTACCCCCATTTGTTCCCCTAGTTTTTGATGTATCTTTACGGGGACGTAAAGCCCTGAGGTGGGAGTAATGTAAAGACCCGAAAATTTCAAGGAATTTTTTTTCTTAATTTTCTTTGGAATTTTACAAGAGCGCAGCTTCAGACGGCACCTGATTCCGAGGCCCGGTGTGCCCGGAATCAATTTCCGAAGTTTGGCTCGGGTACGTTCAGTGAACGGACGAGCGGGTTTTTCTATCTTTTGAACCGGTGCCCGGAATCAAATTCTGAGGGCACCGATGAAATCACAGCGCCAGTATTTGCTTAGAAACGCCTCTTCCGGAGTTGCGTTTGCTCAGACGTGGTTTTTAAATTTTGCGGCTTTAAGTCAGAAATAAAATAAAGTTTGTGCGACAACTTTATTTTATTTCACTTAAGCTGCTTGGAAGCCACTTGAAGTCACTTAAAGACGGCTTGAACTGAGTTGATCTGGATAGGATGCTATCCAGAAATATCCTACCCCCTTGGTAGGATATTTGTGCGGTGGGCCCCGCACGAGCCCCGCCGTTTCTTTCGCTAAGTAACGCACCCGCGAAAACCCGTCAAAGTAACTGAAAAGTCAACCGACGCGTTTTCTTTAATTCTTAACAGACCATTTAATTGGGCGGTTTATTTTGTGAATTAAATGGACTGTTTCTTTCGTGAATTAAATGAGTCGTTTCTTTCGAATTGATGGATCGTTTCATAACCGGTTTCGTGTGTTGGAATGTTTATAAAATAAGACCAACCTAAAAATCCTTTGAAAGGATTTGAGAGGATCTTGTTTCTTCATCTCCCCGCGAAGAACGCGAAGAACGCAAAGAACGCGAAGAACGTGAAGAACGCCGGTGACCGAAATTCGACGACGCACACCGAGATCTGCGACGTCGACGAGCTTTACCCGCGACGTTCTTCGGCGACGCCTCTTCTTCCGCAGCCGATCCTCGTTCGGCAACTAAGGTAAGAACCGGATCGTTAATTCTCCCTTTTTAATTTCATGGCAACGGATTTAATTAATTAAATCCGTTTGTTCTTGATCCGGAGATTGGCGACGCGACGCCGGATACCGCGACGACGCGACGATCTCCTTCATCCGCGGCGAGCGATTCCGCGACGACCCCTCGTCCGACGACGACGACAAGGTAAGGGTTGATTTGAAATATTTTCCTTTCCCGTGATTTTATTTCTTTTAAAAGAAGGAACCGATCACGGAACAATTTTAAATTTATTTAAAATTGTTGATTGGTCGTTTCTTGTTTCTCCCGTTGTTTATGAATAACGCGGAGGGTGCGGGTCTAACGAACAAGACCCGGCAACCCTCCGCCGATCTTCCTTTTTGTGCGGATTTGGCGGGCGACGGCAAAAGCACGACGCAAGGGCCATTTGTTGATTCCGCAGTGGAGGACGCGTCCCGGGAGGAACAATGGCGCAGACGGGAGGCAAAACGGGCCACCGGAGCAACTCCGGCGGCCCGCGGAAGGGGGCGGCGGCGCGGGTCGCCGGCGCGGCCGAGCCGCGGCGGCGGCGAACCGCCGGACCGCGTCCGCAGTCCGGCCATCCAGCACGCGGCCCACGCGGGCCGCGTTTCTCCAAAGCCGCGGGTTTGACCCGCGGCGGCTCACTCGGCCGCTCGGCCGAGGCCGAGCCGGCCGGTCCAGTCGGCCGGGCCGCGCCCAGGCCGGACCGGACCCGGCCTCGCCGGGTCGGGCCGGGTCGGGCCGACCCGGTTCGGCCGACCCAGGGGGGGGGGCGGGTTCGGGCCGGGTCGCCCCGGGCCCAGAACCCCCGTTTCGGGCCCTCTTCGGTCTTTCGCCCATATCTTGGGCCTGGGACCTCCGATTGACGAACCGTCAGCGGCTACGCGATCCTTGGATCGAGACGGTCGTTTCGGTATATTATACTCAAGGTTTCGGAGGAATTTGGGTTCGGCCGGGTTGGTTCGTACACGAAACCAACCGGGCCCTCGGAGCGGAAACGCTCATAACTTGAGCTACGGACGTCCGATCGACGTACCGTCAGCTGTGGTAGTTTCCTCTAAGTGAGACGGAACTTTTGGCATACTCCGCCCGAGGATCGGATACAGGCGGAGTACGGTCGGGTCGGTTTTGCCCTAAAAACCAACCGGGCCCCTGGGACGAAAATGCCAATAACTCTCAGACCGGGCGTCCGATTGACGCGCCGTCTGTTGCGTTGAGATCCTGTTGTCGATACGGAACTTTTGGATACTTCAACTTCGGACTACGTGTCAGTTGATGTATCAGCCTCTCGGCTCGTGGAGCGGACCCTCCTAAATGAGCTCGCTATGTGCGGGAACCCTAGCACTGGCTGTGACTTCGACGACAGAGCAGAGATCCTCCGTGGACTGCGACGACGGCAGAGCAGAGATCCTCCGTGGACTGCGACGACGACAGAGCAGAGATCCTTCGTGGACTGCGGCGACGACAGTGCAGAGATCCTCAGTGGACTGCGCCGACTACTGCACTCAGTGGTCCTACGTGGATCAGTGCTACAGGTTCTGTGTGAGCCCGATCCTATGTGGGTCCTTACTACCGGTTCTGTGTGAGCCACTGCCTACAGGTTCTGTGTGAGCCCGATCCTACGTGGGTCTTTTGCGGGGGTTAGTACCTATCGATCCTTCGTGGGTCCGACGACTTAGATGGATCAGTGATCATCTTTGACGTCATCTGAAAAAGTATACCTGGTTGAGCTGAATCTTATGTTACTCTCCTTTGTGGATTGTGTTGAACTATCCTATGTGGATTTACTGTTTACTCTCCTTTGTGGATTGTGTTGAACTATCCTATGTGTATTTACTGTTTACTCTCCTTGTGGATTTGAGTCTTGCTTTCCTTTGTGGACTGAGTTGTTCTTGAGCTCGTGGGCAGAGCTAGAATTGGGGACTTAGGTATATGTATGGGCATATACCTAAGTCGAGTCAGATGTTACTTCGTGATTGCATCTTTCTTTTGTGCTATATCCTTTGTGGATTTCGGGAGACCTTCGGGGGTCTCGGGGTCCTTACTGAGTAGCTTGTACTCACCCCTGCACGGGCTATGCCCGCACCTTGTTGTGTTGGTTGCAGACGACGGACAGCGCTGATCACGGTTGGGGCGTGGAGCAGGATGGTACCTGGAGGTGGACCACTGGGCGGGACGTGCTCGGAGCGGACGTGAGACCCGAGGAGCCTGGAGGCTATCTGTACCCACCCTTCAGGTGGGATTGCCAGTGGACGACACGAGGCCGCCGTCTTTTCTTCAGTTGTTGTTCTTTACTTTTTCAGTTGTACTTTACAGTTGGGCTTGTATTTCCGGCCCCCTTTACTTTTCTGCACTTTACTTTCCGCTTGCTGAATCTGTGTGGTTGTTACTTATAAAGGCAATGCCTTCCCTGTTTACTGGGATTTTACGCCTTGGTGCTAGTCGCCAGCCCCTGGCCTATGGAAGGCGGGCTTGGGGTAGTCACGGCACGGGCCCCGAGGACAGGTCGTGACAGTTTTCTAAATATTTTAATCATTGGTTTTTTATTTTTCCATAAGACACGAAATAATAATGATAACATGACTAATAATATTAATAATTGAATTTTAATTCTAACTAAGATTGCTTACATCACCCATGATACTAGGAATAGTTCATTTGTGTTATAATATATATATGTTAAATTATTGAATTTTACTGTTCATAAAAGATTCAAGTATTTCAGAAAAATACCAAAAACAAAACTAACCATTTTCAACTTTTAGATTCCATAAATGAACTCCGTTTGTAAAAAATAATTTTCTAAAAATAATTAATTTAGTTTTTAATTAAAATTGTAATTTACATGAAAATACTGATTTTAAAACTATAACTGATTTTTTTTTATTTTTCAAAAATTACATAACGCCTCATAAAATTATATTAAAATTAGAAGAAATAAAATTGATAATTTATGAACCCCTTTTATGAAAAAAAAATTCTTTTAAATTAATTTATCAAATTTTATTAATTTTTTATTTCATTCAAAAATACCAATACTTCTACTATGGTAATATTTACACTTATTAGATGCCTATATTTAATTTATACATTCATGGGTGAGAATACTGTTATTTTGGATGATATGATATTTATAAGCATCATATTACTATCCATAAGGTCATGTAACTATTCATAAGGTTAGGTTACTATTCACAAAAAATTAAGTTTGTTCTATCAGAGCCCAAAAATCTCCCAGAACGCAACAGTGTATTTTGGATTTTCAGAATTCAAATCACATAACTAAAAATATTGTGTTTAAAGGTCACATAGAAATTATTAGTTAATTTTGTTTTGATTTCATGTGAATTTGTGAAATAATTATAAGATGGGAATTTCCGTTGATAAAACATTAGGTCATTACATTGTTTACCACTTATGAAATATCACCATCAAAATTTAGTTTTTAAATTCTATGCCATAAACATGTGTGTGTACTTTTACTTTATTTATTCCTCCAGTTCCCACGTTGCATCTTCAAACATATGATTCTAACATAGTAATTAGACCAAGTGAGTAGTTTTGTTACATATAACTTCATCTCTACGATCCAATATATTCATTGGATGGTCCTCGTATGAAAGATAATTCTATAACTGTACCACCTCTAAAAAAATACATGTAAAGGTTCAGGTATTTACTTTCTTAATAGGGATACATTGAAGACCTCGTGTACTTTGGATATTCTAGGTGGATGTTCTATTCGATAGGCCACAACCCTAACACGATGAAAAATCTTGAAGGGGTCGATGTACCTGGGACTTAGATTTCATTTCTTCTGAATCCTCATGAACTTCGTCCATAGAGATATTCATAGAAATATCATGTCTGCAAATTTGAACTCAAGGTCTTTTTGATGATTTTCTACATAACTCTTGTGAAGACATGGGGATGTCTTGATGTGCAACTGAATAGTTTTTACCTTCTCGACCATCTCATTGAACATTTCAACTCCTAGAAGCTGACTCTCGCAGACTTCATCCCAACATGTCGGTGTTCTGCACCTTCTCCAATAAAGGTCTTCGTATGGTTCCATTTGGATGCTTGAGTGGAAAATATTGTTTTAGTAGAATTAAAATAATGGAATATGTTTCTCTTATCCTCTTTTTAGTTCCATAGAATATTCTCTCAACATATATTCTAGTGTCTAAATAGTCTGCTCAGATTGGCCATATGTTTGAGAATGATAGGCCTTACTGAAGTTTCGTTTAGTTCTTAGAGCATGCTGGGGAATTTTCCAGAACATCAAGGGGAATATCAGATCTTGATCAGATACATTTGATATTTTTACTCCATGAAGCCTTACCAAATGTTTGATATATATACTTGCAAGATAATCCAATGAAAAACCCCCTAAAATCGCGATAAAGTGAGATTTCTTTTTAAAACAATCCCCAATGACTGATATAGCATTGTTTCCTTTGGATATTCGTGGATGTTCATTGAAAAAGTCCATGGTGGTGTTCTCCCAATTATATGTTTGTATGGGTAGTGGTTTCATCATCCCCTTATACTTCTATCTATTAGGCTTCACTTATTGAATTACCAGGAACTTGGATGTATATTGAGCAATCACCTTCTTCATATTGTCCCACCAAAACTTCTCTTGAAGATTTTGACACATCTATTCACTCCCTGGGTGGATAGAAAAGATAGAGCTATGTGCATTATTCTGAAGATCCTTATTTATCTACCGATCATATGGTATACATAATCGTGACCCAAATCTTACAACTCCTTCCTCATAAATCTTCATCTTAGAGGATTTTTCATTTCTTATATCTTCCAACCTTTTCTAAATTTCCACATATTTTCATTGAGAATCATTTATTTTATCAATGAGGGATGGTTGAAAAATAATTTGGGAATGGAATGATGATGTTACTCCTATAATGATTATAATTTATATCCTATACAATTCATAGAATATCAGATTCTTTTCAATTCTCATCATTAATAATGATGCAGGAATCTTTCTACTCAGAGTGTCCACCACCTTATATAACTTACTGAGATGGTAATAGATTAATAATTCATCGTCCTTTATGATCTATATCCATCTTCACTAGCACATATTAATCTCTTTTTGGGTGAATATATATTTGAGAGTCGAATTAGAAGTATATATCTCACACTTCTCCCCATAGAGATAATGCTGCCAAAATTTGTAATGAAAAGTTCACAACTTCCAACTCTAGGTAATGCGTAGGATAGTTATTCTCAAGTATTTTCATCTTATTTGAGGCTTAGGCTATCACATAATCATTTTTCAACAACACACACCCTAATCCATCCTTTGAAGCATCGGTGTACCCCACAAAGAGTTCTATACTTGTTGGTTGTGTGAGTAATGGCATAGGCATTAACCTCTTTTTCAACTCCTTAAAATTATCTTCACATTTTTTATTCTAGAAAAACATCACTCCCATGTATGTTATCTTGGTAATTTGGTTTGACAGCCATGAAAAGTTATTCACAAATTGTTAGTAATACCTGACTAGAGCCAGGAATTTGTGGATCTCCATTACAGATAATAGCATATGCCCCTCATCAATCAACTTTTTCTTATAAGGGTCCACAGATATCCCTTTTCTGGTGATAAAATTCCCCAATAATGATACATCCTCTATTCAGAACACACATTTCCTATAATTTTCATATATCTTATCCCATCAAAAATTCTTTAACGCAGTATTAAAATTCTCCTTATGTTCCTCTTTTATCTTAGAGTATATTAGAATATCATCGATAAAGACTACAACAAATTTGTTGAGATAATCTCTAAATACAATATAGATTAAATACATAAAAATTACTAGAGAAATAGTCATTCTGAAGGGAATCACATTGAATTCATAATGTTCATACCTCATTTGAAAGGCAGTCTTGGGAATATCTTCCTTCATCACCTTTAATAGGTGATTTCATGACCGAAGGTCAATCTTAGAGAAATAATTGTTCCCAGTAAGCTGATACAACAAGTCAGATATCCCAAGAAGGGGATAATTTTTCTTTGTCGTGATTTTATTTAGCTCACGATAATCAATGTAGAGTCGCATTAATATGCCCTTCTTCTTGACAAAGATAACTAGCGCACCCCATGATGAAGCACTCAGGTGTATAAAACCCCTCTCCAGATTTTCATGTAACATTTTCTTATGTTCTTATAACTCTATGGTTTCCATTTTATAAGGTGTCTTTAATATAGGAAAAGATCCAGGAATATGTTCAACTGATAACTCAACCTCTCAATTAGGAGGAAGACCATGAACCTCTTCAGGGAATTCCTCAGTTTAATTTTTCAAGGTGGGCATATCTTCGAGTGACATTCTCTACTTTGTCATAGTCATTTTGGCTAGATATGTCTTTTCATAAGGAAATAATATCCACACTTTAGATGATGATTCTAATGGAGATTCAACATCTTCCTTACAAATCAAAATAATTGGAGTTATTTTCAGGATGTGGAGGGTGATCTCCCATTCTTAACCGTTGATGTTGGATTTGTATAGAGATACCCAATTCATGCCCAACATAGCATCGAACTCCACTAATGGATGAATGATAAGATTTTCTCAGATTTTTTTCCCCAAACATTAACTGGAGAGGATTTATAAACCATGTATTAAATAATTTCCCCATTTTCATTTCTCATAGATAACTTATCCTAAAATTTTGAGGTGGTGTTTGAATGGATATACTAAACATGCATGATATGAATGATTGTGTATAAGCATAAAAAAACTGCAAATTCACTATTCATGAATGAATAACTAGGGTACCTATTACCACATCATTTTTAACTACACCTTAGTAATTGTGATAGCATAAAATCTTCCTTGTTTCCATGGAGGTTGTTGTTGATTTCCTCCGACAACCCTTGGAATAATGCTATTGTTCTCTTAATTCCCATGTTCCTTGAAATTGTCACACTGCACCACTAGCTATGTGTTTATCTAAACCTTACATTATTCTTCCACATTAGCGGGATTCTTCATATTTTGTCGGCATTTTTTAGGTAGATGTCTCATCTTTCCTCAGTTTAAGCAATTCTTGGTTCCCTTAAGATTATTCCCAATATGCTTATTCCCATAATTTTTACTCATGTTATGATCGATATTAATTCCATCATAGAATTTTTTATGTAACCACTCACATTAGATTCCATTTTCCTCTTTTATCACTCGGTCCGTGATACCAATAAGAGTCTCCGATCTTTATTTCGTCCTTGAGGGATCAATATAAAATATCCGCATAGCTATCGAAGTCTCGAATTGAAAATTCTTTTCATAGACTCAACTATAGTCTACTAAAGAAGAGATACACCATGATTTCAGTGTTCATGGCAAAAATTGAGGTGTACCTTTCATGCCTTGTGAAGTTTTGTTCATACGCCTCGATGGACTCATCTTCCTTCTATATGAGTCTGAGGAACTCTCTTTCCATATTGAGACAGAGGTTTTTTGGAAAATATTTATTGAAAAAAATTCTCTAGAATTCCTCCCAATACATGGAATCAATTTCCTACATGGGATTTGAATTCTTGATCAGTGTCCACCACTGATCAACTTCCTGGTGAAAATTATAGACTGCTAAAACAACTTTCTCTTTTTCGGAGCACTGGAGGACAGAGAATATCTTTTCAATGGTGTTAATCCATTGTTCTGTGAGGTGGGTATTAGGAGATCTACTAAACATTGGAGGCATTTTTCATATGAAGGATTCAACAATAATATTCTCTTTCCTTGGAGGATGAGGGTGTTTAAAATGATTAAAGTTATTATTCATAACTGGAGCCAGCTGAGCAAGTTATGTCATGATATTTTTAGCACTGGTTCCCATCACATCTGGCATATAATAAGGGAAATCTTCTCATTCCCTAACACATTGATTGTTGGAACATGTTCTTCTATTTCCCTAAATACTAATAAAAAGTGTGTACAATTAGAGAACTTGAATACTTATCTATTGTGCATAAAAATGAAACTTTAAACATAATAGGATAAACATGTAATGGATAAGTATATCTTTACATGTGATTCCCTATGTTTCAATCTAGGTTATCCATGATATCTTTCATATATAATATTCTTATGGAATTTTTTCAATCCCTTAATAATGGTTTTTACTAAACTCATGAATTTATTAAATCATATCCCCTAGTACTGTCAAACCTAGAGTGAAGCAAGGCCCGATTTCATGCACCAGTTCTTGTTCGATTCAAGATGAATGCAGTGTTTTTGGTTTTCACCCATTGATACATATGTGCCAGAGAAACCTCTAATTGTTTCTTTCTAGACATGGATGTAATTTCTTGATAGACCACTTACTAAATACTTACAAAAAATTTAGGGATATTTTTTATACTTAGTCTCATATTTAAGCTTCTTACTAAATTTCTTTAATCCTACTCTCCAAAAATAACTAGACCATTCTCTGATACCAACTATATAGAACCTAACATTTTATATATATCATTACAAGATTTTAAGAATATTTAAAAATAAAATTAAAAGACAATGATCATAGATTATAGTGTCTTGGAAGACTATCTTCATAATCAATCATTATAAAACCAAATTTTTATATAATCTTCATAGAGAGCTCCTAACATCCTTTGATCCCTTACGTCTATATAGGGTTCCTTAGGGATAACATGAACAAAGTGATGAGCTAAAAGCCTAATATGGTAAAAAACATAGTGGTAATTCTTTAGAAAAAGGGTTAAGAGACATGTCATAATGATATTTTTTAAGAGGCCCATCATGAATTAATTCTTCTGACCATTTATTAATAAAAAAAGAAACATAAAAGAGGCTTAAGGGGTCAAACAAATAGAATTTCCCTCAATCAAAATATTAATAATCGTAATCTGACATATCATTCTTGTAATCGGAGTCACCAGTACACTCCCACTCCAATTGAGACTTCTCCCAATTGAACATCTTACGAATATTTGCATCCAACCTTTTTGAAACCTTTTAGGATGATCTAGTAGGAATGCTCTTCAGAAGATGGGAATAGTCTTTGCGAGTTCTCCAATTTGGGGAAATAGAGGTAAAATCCCCACCATCAGTCATCCTTGCCTCACCAATTAAGAAAACATACTAGAAGCACTATCTAGGCCCACCCATCTTAAAATGATCATTAATTTGTTTTCCAAATTAAAAATATTACTTAATAAATCGTTCTTAAAAATAACGGTACCCATGGAAGTAAATGGGTATCACAATCATGTCATAAAGCATAATGAATGGGTGTATCATAAATGTGTACATGAAATAAAAGTATTAAAGCATACTTGAAAATTTATAAGGTAAAATTACCATATATCATGGTAAGTTATGTCAAACAGAATTTACAAAAAGAAATAAGAGAAATTAAGAAAATTTAGCATTAAAACATTTTAGTGTGGTTTAAAGGAAGATTATAATGAGCATTCAAAATAGAAAAGGGAGTAATACTTTATATAAAAATAGAATTGAACCAGGAAGGTTTTCATGATAAAATAATTTTTTTACAAATATAATGGTTTCATAAAAATAGATCGTTTATTGTACTTGAAATTGGGTATGAATTTGGGAATTTCACATAAAATGGGTTTGCTTCTTGGGAAGTATTTGGGTGGGAATCATTTAAAAACATGTATTTACCCAAAAAATAATAAGGGATGGATATTGAAAAATTATTTTGTAATGTATAAATATTATTCAAAATATTTATATTAAAATAATATATGACTTCATTTGGATAAAATGAATGATTAAGAAACCCGAAGGAATGTAGGAGGTTTGTATAGAATCCATAGTGAAATATCGGCATGGTACCATGTGTACATAAAAGGAATCAATGATAGATAAAGGGGTTTATATTATTTAATACATTATGAGGGAATTATAGGGGAGGTGAGAACTCATTCCCCATGATTAGGAACTACACATAAATGGGCTTAACATAGAGGAGATTCTTGAATAAATCTGAGAAAGAGAGGATCCCTTACCTTAATTCTGATAGTGATCTTACCTTGATATTAATGACTTGAATAATCAAATTATGATCATTATTTAAAAATTATAGAACATATATTACTTTTAAATATTTTATTATAGACTTTTTAAATTTATTCATAGCCATTTTTATTGGTTTTGTGGTTCAATTTCGTTGTTCGAGTCTGTTTGTTTCCTTGGTTTTAATGATCAGTTCACTTATATTCATGTTCTGATACACTAGTATGATGAGAGTTCATGTCTAGAATTTTACTTATACTTTATTATTGATTATCCATAAGGTTACATGGTTGTAATATTTATATTTAAATTTTGAGTTAATGTTATCATTATATAAAACATTAATGATAAACTATTGGATTAACTTGGCTATTTTTTCTAAATAACTTGTTTTGTATTATTGTTTTAACTAATGTGTCCAAATTTAATCCAGAACAAAAAATAAAATAAAATAAATATTCAATAGACTGGTTCAACCATAAAAATGGTTTCACGACCAGAATTTAATATGGTAATGGAAATTGATAATTATTCGTCCTTGAATTTGATAAATTAACACATCTCAGACGGTGTTTACATTTATTTCATATAAAAGGACTTTAAAGGTGATATGATAATGAATAATCCAATTAGAATAAAAAAATTATAGTACATGTATGGTATTGGAGTTTTGATAACATTTGGATGGGGAGTGGTTAGTAATTAAATGTGAATAATGGAACATGAAAATTAAATGAATGAAAAGAAAAGAGGAATTTAATTCTTGATATAATCTTCCTTGAGAGCCTCTTAAAGGGAGTGGATTTGGCCTTTTGAGGAAACAAATGTATTTTGGATGTGGGGGAGGATCTTGGGGATACATTGGTGTAGAATTTAGGGATTTCACAAGGCTTGAGAGGAGTGAAGATAACAGTGTAGTGTGGTGACTTTTATAGTGGATGAGAGGAGGGTTTTGATAATATTTTAATCATTAGTTTATTATTTCTCCATAAGATAAAAATTAGTTATGATTCCATGAAAGATAAATAATACTAAGGGAATTTGAGTTTGAACTATGGTTTCTCACATCAGCCATGATTCAAAGAATAGTCCACATAGCTTATAATGTATATATACGGTAAATTATCATATTTCACTATTCATAAAAAATCACGTATTTCAGGAAAGTCCCAAAAATCAACCCTAAACATTTTTGTATGTGTATAATCCAAAAATGATGTCCATTTTTTCAAAATAAAATCTAAATATAATTAATTTAATTTTTAATTAAAATCATAATTTACTTCAAAAATATACATTTTAAAAATATTACAGAGTTTATAATGTTTTAAAAAATTTCATAAAGTCTTATAAAATTATCTTCAAACTAAAATAAATTAAAAAGATAATTTTTAAACACAATTTAAGAAAATAAATTTTATTTTATTTCAATTAATTAATTTTAATTAATTAGTTTTGACTTACAAAAATATCAATACTTTTACTATAGTCATATTATCATATATAAGATGCCTAAATTTTATTTATACATTTATGGGTGAGGATAATATTCCTTTGGGAAATATAATATTTATAAGGGTCATATTAGTATTCATAAGGATATGTGACTATCCATAATGTTATGTTATTATTCATAAAAAATTGTGTTTCATTCATTTGACCCGAAAAATCACCCTGAATGCAATAGTGGATGTTATATTTTCAAAACTCATATCAGAGAAGTGAAAATATTATGTATAATGGTCACATAGTACATAGTAGTTCATTATGTTAAAATTTTATGTGACTATGTGACATAATTATAATAATGGAATTCCCATTGATTAAACATTGTTTCATTACCTGATCTTTATTCCTTATTTATTTTTTCTCTATATTTTTATTGAACTATAGATATGAAGAGTTTAATGAGATCATAATTGACTTTTACTCAAGGCTCCCTATGATGGTCTTATACCTAACAAGTTCTTGTGACTCTTTCACTATCATTTTAGGGGTTTTTGACCTCAACCATTATACTGTTGGAATCATGGAACTTCTCTACTGGGACCAAGGTCTATTTTTTTCAAGCCACAGTGGGTTGTTGAAGTAGTTTACAAGGAATATGACCCTAAAGTTCGAGAAGAATATAATTTTTAAGGTTGTGTCATTTTATAGTGTTTTCTTTATTTTTCTACTAAAAATTTAGTATCAAGGATAAGGATTCATGAGGGGGTTTATGGGTTTAAATATTCCAAAATACGGTAAAGTAATGAATTCCATGATTAATGGTTTTCAAGATGACAGGGTTTTGAAAAATGTTGTTCTTTTCAAAGGTATGAAGATTCATGAACATGTGATGGATAGATGGTGTTCTTTGAAAATATAACAGGAAATTATGGGTTGATGGTGAATCTTCATGACTATAAGAAAATCATTACTATGTTAAATTTCACTATATATTTGTGAACAAAAATATTTAAGAACATTTTTTGTGGTTTCTAAAAAGGATGCTAGAGGTGTGGGATATTTCTTAAGTGTTATGCCGTTTAATATTAAGATGCCCCCATTTTATTTAACATAAGGAAAATTTTATAAAAGATTTAATCTCTATGGTTTCATAATTTTTGGGAGCTTTTTGATTCAGGATTTATTTGTGGGATTGAGAATTGTGAAAAGTGCGGTTATGTGTTAAAAGATTCCAATGATTTTCAATTATGGGAGTTCCATGTAGACTGTGATTTTCTCAAAGGATGAGTGTTCTATTAATGAAGTTATCATTATTATGTCCATTTGTTTCCATGAAGTCTATGTGATTAACAATGGTGGTGTGCCTTATGAAAGTGTGTGGATTCACAAATGTTGTTTTTTATTTGAAATATAAAGGATGCTTCATGAAGGATGAGAGATTCATGAAAATAATTGTTGAACATTTAATTTATGTGTACAGTGATTTCATATTCATCAACATAGTAAATTAGTGTGAGAATATTCTTATATTATTTTGGAAAAAATGACTTAAACTTCAATCTATTGAAGTTTCTATTGAGTCGTTATACTAAGTAAGACTTATCCCAAAGTAGTGGGCTAGGGAGAAACGATGGAGGTGTTCTGAGAAAGGATATTTGTTTTCCCAAAAACATTTATAATGGAAGTGTGTCTAGAATATAGATATTTTGTTTGAACTTATGTGTTCCATAATAACATGTGGTGTTATCTCAATTTTTGTAAGAACGAAACATTGTCGGAATATTTTCCTTGGTCCAACCATTAGTGGGGAACCTTGTAAAATCATTGGGTTATTACTCTGCAAGATAATTTTTAATGACTAAAAAATTTCATTAGATATTTTTAACATGTTTCTACCATTGTGAGGATATGATTTGTCACTTCAAAAAGAAAAATTTTACAAACTGATTCACCCTCCCCTCTCATGGTGTTTTGGGGTCCTGTCTATAGGGTAAATGTTTTAGATCATATAACTCTTACTAAAGTGATTTATGTTTAATGTTGTGAGGAACATGGACCTAATATGAGGGAAATGCTACAACAGATCCTAGTTAAGATACCCTGGGTCAAGATTATTCGAAAATTCATCTGAGAGGGAGATAAAAAATTTGTAAATTGTTGATAGTGGTTGTTAGGTCATGAGTAATGATATGAGAAAATTATATTAGGGATGTCCAAGAAAAAATTTTGGTTCATAGTTATACTATGATGATGTCAGTATCACAATTATTAGAAATCAATTTCGGAAAGGCAATAACGCATATGGTTAATAACCATAGGCGTACATGTGGGATCCATCGGCATACATGCATTTCAAAAAATGGGTCCCTTGATGTCGTGTATACTTTTCCGAGGTCCATGAAAGGGTTTTTGAAACATGAGGTTCTCAATATATAAAGTGATATTTATGATATTATGTGATTAAAATATAACTCAATCACTCCATTATCTAGCTGACCTAGGTTATACTCTAATGGTCCTTTGATAAGAGATGATGATGGGTGATGATCGTCCCCTTTTAATGTGTAGTAGCGTAGGCACATTTTTCCTGATGTTTGAATGTCTTGCAACCAAGACATTTGTCTTATTGTTTAATGTTAGAAAGTAAAGAAATTCCTAACATTTTAGATTAATTCCCTATGTTAAGAATGTGGGAGGTGATATAGAAAATGGGTATGATGTCCTTGAGGAAGCATTTCAATGGTTTGTTGAAATTCGATTCAAGGAGAATATTTTAGTCATCCACATGTTTATTGGTTGGTAATGGTATTTTATTTCCCTTATTATGTATATATATCACATGTACAAGCCATGAATATATAGATATAAACCATGCATATGTGAAATGATATTTCATGGCTCTTCAACAATTGGAAAAATCATATATACAATTTCTTCATGAAATTTAATTTCATGTGGCTATGACCTTTACTCCATATGTCAGGCCCAAATGCATCTGTGGGATCATTTTTATCATTTCATATGTTAATGATGAACCCAGGATTGGAGATATTTTTTTTCCTGTATCATATTATGCTAGGATTCAATCCATATGATGTTCTTGTATGCATGTTCCCTATGAAGGTCTAACCTATAAATAATGATTGAGGGATATATTTTTTTACAGTTGGACCCAATAACCGTAGATCTATATGTCACTATATATCCTGGTAGAGAAAGAATCAAGACACATGTAGTTGTGGAATTGAAAATTATCTATGCAGG
Source organism: Viscum album (assembly GCA_963277665.1). NCBI lineage: Eukaryota > Viridiplantae > Streptophyta > Magnoliopsida > Santalales > Viscaceae > Viscum > Viscum album. Next base: position 1,271,533,457 of record OY728159.1, read on the forward strand.
TCTGACCCATATGCATAGGGGGGTATTGATCTCATTGATTGTTGTGGATGGTCCATGTATTGGATATCTTGGCACCACTACATATCCAATTATGAAAGGAATGAATATTAATATAGTTCTTAAAAAACCATTTAGTTTAATTTCATATGGGAAGGAAATATACTTCATGGTGTGAAAATTGGATATTGTAACTATGCCCATGAATAGAGGTATTGGAATCACTGCATATCCTATGAGGGTAAGAATCAACCCACACACAGTTATGAAATGTAGGTATGGTGGGATACTGATACCAAGGATAACAGTCCTCTCGTGTGAGGCCCCTGTTATTTTGTTATTTTTGGTCATGTAAGAGTCATCAAACATGAATTTTGACATCAACTATTAATGACTTATGGTGTTTCTTTAAATTTACTTCATCCAGTAACATTATAATCTTTTCATGAACTAATATTTCTCTCTCGTACAAGTAATCCCTTAAAAATTTTATAAGCTCATGTATGCTATGATCAGTGTGATGAAAAATAATGGTAATGGTTCCCTTTTCGATTAATTGGAAATTAAAAGAAATAAAATATCATTTTGTATAATTTGGATTCTAGAATAAGATATGTGATTGAGGTTTCCTTAAATATATCATTAAAATGAGAATCATGTACTAATAGTTTTGGAACCCCATTTGGTCTAATTTCATCTAAAGTGTATATCAGTTATGCACTTTAATATCAAACAGTGAGAAAGAAGGTGACTCAATGTGAATGAAGGTTTTCCATTAGTAACCTTGCCTCCGAATTTTTTATTAGAGGCTAATTTGAGATTTATGAGCACTGAAGGAGCCTGCATAAACTACTTCCATGATAGAGGGAATCTCTCTCTTTTTTATGTATCTATAGAGGACTTCATCAACACATCTCTTTTAGAGTTATTTCTTACCATTTCAACTATCCCATGTGGAAAATATCGATGATAATTTTCAAATATATTCCATGTATGCTCGGTTATCATAAAGATTCCAACTTTGGAAATAACTAATTATGGGATCCATCTATCAAGGGGTACACATTAGTTTATCATTATTTGATGTGGTGTGGACATGATTGATTTTTTTCCATATTGTAGAAAATAATTGATGAGACCATTATTATGTGTCTGATACATATGATTTATTTTTCCAAATCAGGTTTGGTGAGGACTGTGTATTTATTAGAAAATGCATCAACATGAGAATTTTTTGATTAGGGTACATGACATAGTGTGGACTCACAAGGCAATTCTACCATTTGTCTTATTATGTATAAAATAGGAGTGGAAAATTCATGATTTTGATAGAATATTATCCTTTGATCCTCTTTATCACTAACTTTGAATCCCCTCTATTGTTCATGTATTCAATCTATAGTAGTAGTGATAATTTCAAGATAGTGATAAGGGCGTGGTATTTTACCTCATTATTTGTGGAGCCTTTAGACTGTGAGAAACATTTGGGAAAATTTCATTTTCTATAGAAGGAAATATAATCCTTAACCAAACATGATTGAGTTTCTGGTCTTCTTTTCGCATGATTATAGGAATTTGGGATGTTCTATAGAAATACATCTCCCATGTCTAGAAAATCTCATGGTCACAAAACCCCTACACGTCTGAAATCATGGTGTCCAATTGTTTGTTCTCTAGATTGGGGTGTTCTATAAGGAAATCATCCATGTTCGGCCCTTTCACTAACATTTATGACATGAAATCAATGACGAATTGTTTTAGAATCTCTACCCATCAGGACAAACACCTAGTCAGTATATGGAGACAATGGATATACTTGAGTGGTTCAATACAAGAGACCATATTGAGTTCATTGTCATGCAAGTATTGCCTCATCTTTTTAACTATAATGATTAGTTAATGGGATATTTTTTCTTGACATCAAAATATTGGGTCTCAGTACCTATCATGAATTTTCTGAGTTATTAGATATTATTCTCACTCCCTACATCATTTTTCTATTTTAGGAGGGTTGCAATTGATCATTCCTTGAAGGCCACATATACGATGAATTTATTTCCTTCCACTAGTGACATTCATGATCAGTGAGTGCAGTAGGTACTTCTTGAAACTCGATAATTCTTCTTGGAATCCATCATCCCATTAGTAGGTGATTACCTTCTTCATTATCTTGGTGAAGGGGAGAGATTCAATGGCCTTATTTCTGATGAAGCACATGATTTAGGTAATGTTTCCTTGGATCCCATTCAATTAATTTAGATTATTATGTTCTGAAATTTTCATTATTATGCTATTCTTTTCAAGGTTAAATTTGATTCTAATGTTCCTTAACAAAAAAATTAGGAATTTCATTTTATTTCCCCCAAAATTAAATTTTATTTGATTCATATCCAGGCTATATTTCCTCAATTTTTTGAAGAATATTTAATGATATTTGATGTAATAACCACACTATTGGGATTTTTTAACCAATTCATTGAAATAAAATTCAACAATTATGCCAAATAAGGGAAAAAAGATATGGTGCATGGATCATAGATATGTGGAACCAGTTTTCTTCAAGAAAAAGGGTATGACCTTCTTGAAAGAGATAGAGATACAATTGGGTTAACTAGAGGATGTGGTTTCCTCAACTATAGGGGACATCTTTATTTGAATACACCCCAAATACACATCCATGAAAGGGAGGTATTTAAAGTTATATGTTTCATTGATCAAGAGTTATTTGATTGGAAATGATAAATAATCCTTTGTGTAGTGTCAATCAAGGTCTCTATAGTCAATGTAGAAACCAATATTCATCTTATTTTTCATGAAGGGGATGATGTTGTTGATACATCAAGGTAGTGAGCTTCTAATAAAAATCTTATTTTTATAAATTTTTTAAATTCCACCTATACATTTATAGCATGAGAGGGGTGCATCCTCCTCCCTACATATTCCAAATCTTGATGGTCACCAGATAATATGAGATGGTGTGTATGAACATCTTGATTGAGTCATGGAAATTAGGTATAGTTCCAAGTGAACACATATTAGTGTTTATTTATTAATGTATTCAATATATCATTCTAATTAAGGGGATTGGAGGAGCTAGTTATTGTAGGGAACATGTCTTCTTCCATTCCCATCATTATTTTTAGGATCTCTTCAATAGTGCTAGAGATTCCTTCTTCAATTGCAGGTGGGTAATTCCTAATATTATCCTTGTATTCTTCCACATATGAGTAAATGGATGTATTTTCAAATGAATTCATCAATCTGGGTGTATCTTTGTAACTTTTGATATGATAGAGTAAATGGAAAGAGACATAAGAATCCCCTACTTTCAGAGGCATTTAAATGTGATTCTATATCTAATTTTATTTTACACTATCAATTGAGACCGAAGGGTCTTAGAAATATAGGTTTAGTTTTACTACCTCAACAAGATTTATGGAAATCACATAGTCTCTTTTGAGCATAATATAGGGATTCATAGGGGAGGTCCCCAAACCATTGGTGGCTGAAACCTATTTATTTTCATTCAATATTGGGTTTTTCCTTCCCTTTTTTAGAAAAATTCATCAACATATGAGGCATTGCAAGTATCGAAGGTGGAACTATCATTATGTTGTATTATGAACTTTCAATAAAAGGGGTATTTCAAACACTGATGAAATGATAATGGTACCACCCCATGGAAGTGAATATCATTCCTTCTGAGCAAGAAATTACATGCATTGTTTTACTAGATAACAATAAACTCAAAGTTAGATGTGAGATACCCAAATTGTTATTTTAGCTTGATCTTCCTGATAGGTCTAAGATCACACTTATCATATCCATTAATGGTCATATTTGTGGAAGAAGTATCCCATTTACTATATCCCAAATGTTATATGGTTCAAATCAGGATGATGTTAATCCCAGAACCAAAATCAGTAAGAACCCTATAAATGCTGAAATTATAAATTCTACCCAAAACATATAGTGGCATGACATGTCCATTGGTGATATCTTCCAAGTCATGCTCGATTAACAAGATGGTGACCTTTCATTTTGTTGTCAAGATCTCCACTTGATAAAAATCAACTGAAATAACGTTTTTCTCAACTCTTATTGATTTTATAGGGTTATTATGATTTCCCCTAAGTTATTTGGAATGATGGATAACATCAAGGATTTAGATCTTGACATGGACTATAAACAACAAATATAGGAAAGTGTACTTTTGTACTAGATGAATGATTTTTTAGTGGTGGGATTCATCTTATTATGTTGTTCAATAGATGAGGAACATGAGGTGGATGGTTCTGGTGCTATGAAATGGTCAATTGAGAATCTTCTGCTAGTGGTTATGGATATGTTGGTTGACTGCATTATCTATGATAATCAGATAAAAACACCCCAATATGGCCATCATGTATGATGAAATAATGAGTAAGAACACTAGATGTTCATGGGGAACTTTCATATATTTGTTGGTCCTTATAGAGAACATTACCAATGGGGATCTTCTGAATATATGTCCTCAATGGAAAGATGACTAAAATAATGTGTCTGGCCACACCAATGCCATCCCCTGTATCCTTGGATCCTACATAGGTGGAATTATTTTCCCTATCTAAATGTAGGAAACTCATACTCTGGTGAATATTCATCATTGGAGAAAAGGAATAACAAGTGTTTCAAATTATGAATAATAATATTTGAGATATTTTTCTGATGAGGGTTTCATTTGGTGGGGAGGTTCACATGATTCAGATGTTGTAGGGAAGAAATTTTCGAGAGTTAGAGCTTATGTTAGACTAGTATATGAATCTTCCTACTCTGTCTCTACGTATGTCTGATGGTCACATCCACCTTTGGTAGGAACATTCAATGTTACCTCCTTAGGTGGTGAGACCATTATGGTTCTAGGAAGATATTATCTCCATCTTGTATAAAATCGATCAAATTTCATTCAATTAATCTTTTTTTTGAACATATATCCATGTATTCCCTAAACTATTTTCCAATCACCTTCTTTTTCTGTCTGGGTAAAAGTTATGCAAGCCATCAATACCTGAGAGTTATCCAACATCAAATTCATCCAATCTACCATTATTTGGAGATTTTAATTGAAGACAAAAAAATATCTAGGTGTTGTTACCTTGACTTCTATGGAAAGGGTAGTAGTTGAGATGATTGGGAAGGTTAACTCACTGGTCTCCATTGGTTATGCATCTTAAGCAAGTTATTATTCATTGATTCAAGGAAATAACTGGGTAATTTTTTATTTTGGAATGATTATTATTTATTGAACAATTCCTAAAATATTTGGTGATCCTGATTTATATTTTCTTATATCCTAGGGTGATTATTTGTTTTATTCACTTGATATGGGGTGTTTGGATACTTGATAATAGATTAGGCGCTTATACAGGCACTGTTACCAGTTTGTGAGTAATAGAAGAAGTTTATTCCTCGCTGATCCTTTTAAACTATACTAAATTCACGAAATGAGTTTTATCTTAGGTGCACTAATTTAAAGCATCAAAAAATTGTTTTGCTTCTCTAAACACACTGATCTCACATAGCTAAGACATTGGTATCAAAGGTGTATGAAACTCATCTCAGAAATTTTTATCACATAGTTCTAGTGATTTACCTTATAAGAGAGGTATACTGAGTGAATAGGTTAAACCATTCCAGCCTACTAAAAAGTCATGAGCCCTCTCATTTCACATTAAATTCATTAATTCAGGTAAACAATTGTTATTTTCATAGCATGGTACTGAACTATATAAGGAATTAACGATAAAGGTAACAGATCCTACAACGAATCCTGCATGAAGGTATCTGCACCAAAGAAAATTTATCCATATTAGGTTCTATACTAATCACCTTAGCACCGTTTCATCCTTTAGATATTTAGGTCCCATCAATAGACTACATCAACATATGAATTGATTGAGATGATGTTCGGGGTCTCTTGCATTGTCAATGGTGGAGAATGTAGGAATTCCAAAATTAAGTTGGGGGAATTTTTCATTCAGCGATTTTGGATATGGATTCTTTTTAGGGTGAACAAGTGCATGTCTTTCATCCATGGATTTCATTATAGTTTCGATGGACTAGATGGTGTAGAAATATTTTTTAGATACTTCTTTTTATGCTGTCTTCCATCTATAGGTAGTGGGTGGGGCTTATGAGGTTGCACTATTTTAATCTCCCATGGATTCTCAATTCATATGATGACTACACGATTTTCCTGGTTAATTAGAGGATGTCATTATAATGGAAGGAATTCATGATTATTTTCAACTTCTTAATTTTTTTACTGACCGCTTCGACCTTTAATAGGTCTGATGCTTAGAGGCTTCTCTTGATTGAGAATATTATCTTTATAAATGTATTGGAGGATGAATATTCCTATTTTTCTATAGATGATTACTCTTGGGGTTGTTTCGCCAAATTTTATCCTCATTTATTCTTCTAATATTTTGTATCTCATTATCATATTAATCCATTCAATCCATTATGGAAAGAATTTAGTCTCTTATGGGTGGTGATTGGGAAATATCAAAATTGTTCCCTTTATCATTGGTAGTGTTCCACCATAGAGGTGGAAACTAGATATTAAAAGGATCCGAATTTTGGCTCCTCACCTGTTTTTAGGTACATGTAGCCTCAGTGGGTGTATCTAGACCCTCCTCTTGGGGTATATTTTCTATATTTCATCCCCCTATATCTGTAGCATGATCCAAATTATTTGTTTTATTAAAGGTGATGAAATTATAAAAGGTTTATTGTAAAATAATAAATTCCCCATTAATTGTGATGCTATGTGATGAATTTTCACTACCTCCACAAGGGCCTTTTCTCAAACCATTACCCATATTATGCCATTTTGGCTCGAAAAACTAGAGGGCTTTCATTTCTATCATCATAGGATCCTCCAATATCAGCCAATGAGTAGTGAACATGAGGGAGTTTCTTGTCATTAATGTAGAATAATCATTATATAGTAGAAGATCATATTGTGGTGTTGGAAAAGGATGGAATTACAACCATTAATATATACCTCCATATCTAGAGAAGTCTGATTCCCTCTGTGGTGGTGACTATGATGAAAATTCCTACAACCCTAGGGTTTGGAGACTCTCCAAGTCCACAATTAGTAGTGGTTGATCATGCTGTTTATGATTCAATGGTTCTAGTCGATGATTTTATTACTCTAGGGAAGAGAATTTTAGATATTAATTCCCCCATCAAAGAAGGATGGGGTTGATCTAGAACCACCATTGATTTTCCCCAGACCCCCTTAAGGGATAATGAACCTGGTGGTGTTGATTGAGATATAAATGTCTCCAACCTAGTGGTTTGGGGTTATTTTGTAATTACTAACGGTACATCTTGAATACTCACAATAGTTGGTGATATTCATGATGGAGGTGGTGGTAGATATTCCCATTCTTAGTGGGCTAGGTTCAGTCCATGATGGATACTATTGAAGTAAATATTGTGAACTATTTGATGTGGCAAAACTATTCTCGGCTAGGATCTGAAAAAATGGTATCTCATGACAAGTGTTAGTTTTTATGGGAAGGCTTTGGGTTGTTGGAAACACCATCTTTCATTTATTAATTATTCTCCCATTGTTTTGAGTGGACCAATTCAATGGTATGAGAGCTATCCTCTCCCTCCATTTGTTATGTCTTTCCACTATTTAATCAGGGGAATTATGTTTTAGTGACTAAATGGGTCACATGTTACATGGTCCCTAAATTTCACTCTATGACCAGACATTATCGTAGGATGTGTTGGAGGGGATCTTTTCTTCCAAGTTTGTAGTGAAGTATAATACTCCATAAATTCCTCAACCTCATACATAGATACATGAAGTGGATTTTGAGAACATTTTTTTGATGTGTTTTGATGAAATACTGGAAAGGATTTTGTATATTTTTTTTGTTCTTTTCAAGTGTTGCATCATAGGCCATGGAGATAGTAACCATGATTAGCTGACAATATATTATCTTAATGGTATGAGGGAATCCATCATATTATGAATAAGGGAGGTGTATAGCCTTCTATCATTGATAATTCTCCCATATAGTTTGACATAGGTATGGCATGTAATCATTTTCTAACACATATGGGATCTCATAGTCAGAAGTGGTAAGGGGATAAAACATGGTGGGTAGGTTTTTTTCGAAATACACTCACTCTATATATCTATTTTAGCTTTCAATTCATAAGAATTACATTCCTCTATCATAATATACTATATAATGTGCTTTTTGGGTGGTTTTTACTAGATTTGAGTGATTATGGTATTTAATGGGGGACTCTAAGTGGTTGACCATGATATTATATGAAAACATCTATACAAAGGATTATGAGTTTTCAACACCTCTCTATGTTGAGGTTTTTGGGAATGGGGTGGATTTCCTTTTCCATGGGAGATATCACCTTGGAGAGGTTGACCATGGTGGATTTAAGGAGTTGAGCCCATGTTGTCCATCTCCATACGTCCATGAGGAGGAATACCACAATAACGATCACCTTATACTTTTGTTGAAAAGTTGATGGAACCTTGGGGTGTTGGTAATGTGTCTCAAACAAACTCAAGGACATTGGAATTGAGATGATTAGGGGTATAAAACCCATTTTACATTGTGTTCATCATATGATGAACATCCATTCAATATTTTTTAGGGACATAAGCTTTTTGTATGATGGATATTAGACATTTTTGATAAATGTGGGGTGATATGGGAGTATGATCATCCTGCTGAGAGGATACTAGAATATTCCAAGTAGCTTCATTTACATTAATATTTGTCTATCCTGAAGAATGAGTAGTTCTTACTTGGTCATCCTCGGTTTAAATGAGGAGATGATCCTGATCATGATTATTTATAGTATGTCACCTATATTTATCAATAGGAATATAATCCGTCCTTGATCCACGTGTCACACTCACTTGGAGAGCCCAGTTAGAATTGGAATATGATCCTGGTCTGAATATGCAGCTCCATCAGAATATGTTGACTGACCTGAGGAATGTGACAAGGGATATGATCCTTCACCTATATAGCCTCAAATGGATACTGGTGAAGTTTCTCATTGGTGGAAGTATAAATATGCTCATGGATTCTGTGATCTACTAGAATATACAATGTATATTCATTGACAATAATATGAGAACTTCTCAAGGCTTAGTATTACTTGATAAGCCTCATTCAGAGTTTGGATTTGAACCTAATATAGAGCCTTTGTAATATTCCCATGTTTTATATAGGAATATTATCCTTTTGTGAGTCATGTTATGCTCTCATCTGGTGTTCCCTCGATAGAAAATGGTTATGGGACCAATCATATGACTTTGGAATATGTTACTGGTATGTTTAGAAAGGAATGTCCCCCTATCCAGAGGCATGTGTCACTCTCACTTTCTGTCACCTAGTTGGTACGAGAATACTAGACCATCTTGTGCCTCTTCCTTTATTAGAATATACCATCATTCCCCCTCAATGAGATAAATTATGCATGCCTTATCTGGAGGAACCACGTTTTCATATGGATCATAGTGTCGTAATGCCCTCGCTATAGGGGTATGAGCATGTGCCCTTCCCAGTATCATTACTAGTTCCACAAATTGTATTATGAGTTCCTCAGTTGTTTCTAATATGTAATGAAACATCCAAAAATTTTGAGAAGGAATATAGGCCTGCAGATTTTCTATCTCCACTATGCACTGGTAGATATCATTGAATAGAATGGGGATATGATCTCTATTTTTTCCTTCTTGTTCCATTAGAATTTATCGGTGGACATTATTCACAAGGGTAGGTATATGTGCTTCCCTCATGCTTGTTTTAGTAATATTAATACTGACTTATTCCAAGAAAGAATGAATATTAGCTTTCAAAAAATATTTTTCACAATTTTCCGGTGGTATTTTTCAATAGAAGTGAGAATATGATCCCACTCTCAATTATCTGAATCTTTCTCCACCTGATGTGTCTTCCTTATTTCCCATTCATGTGTATCTGAGGAGGTAGTGTGTCAGATGGTGCCCATAGTTTGTGACTAAAGGGAACCAGTAGGATAGTACTCATTATGGAAGTTAATAGGATCCCTCCTTACCATCTCTTAATCTGAAAGGGATCCATAGTTGAAATCCTGATCCACCTTCACCAGAAACTGAAGGTGGTGATTGTCGTTCTCTTGGTGTTATCTTCCAAAGAGGGTTTCTTTGGTAAAAAGAACCAATAGAATTATTATATCATTATTTAGATTATTTTGACCCATCAATTTTAGAATTTGGATATCCTCACTAAGATCCTCATGGGTTGGGATCATACCATGTAGATGGTATTCCCAGAACATTTCATTTTCCACAAAACATTAAAGGTTTCAGGTGGTGAGGCCATTTTAGGACCTTTAGAGGTTATAGCCATAACATATTTTATAGAATGATCACCAGATGAATACATTATCTTAGGATGGGTTTGGTTTGTAAGAGAGGTACCAATAGTCATGAAGATGAAAAAAAACAAGTCCATCGATCAGTGCATCATCATAAGAATGGTACATGCTCAATCAGATATACATGGGTAAAATAATTATCCTTCCTTATTCATGGTCCATCTATTCTTCTCATGTGGACCTATCAAATTGAGTATGGAATTACTTCATGGGAACTCTAGCTATAGAAGACCAGCCATAAGATTCAATTCTTTTTCACTATTATTTTATGCATTAGATATGAAAAAATGGCTCGATTCATGGTAAATAGATCATTTTTTAATTTGTGAGATTCACATCAGGGTCACCATTTTTATTTCATCGTAAAAATATAATACCACCCATATGATAGGAAAAAAATCAGGTGATAACTAGTATGTCTATCAATTCTATCTTCCAAAGTAGATTCCATAGTTAAATTACTTCATATTTGGTTCGCCCTTTTGAATTTTTTAGAATGATGTGAATGGATAAGCTATATAGTTTGATTGTGTGGGGAGTTTCATTATCATTTCTAATCATTCAAGTAGTGTTTACCATTTATTATCTATAATAGAGACTCTCAATAGCTCCCACATCCATAATTGAGTGGGGACCTACTTTCCAAATGTAGGCGGTCTATTGGGGTTTTAGACCCATTTATTCTAAGTAACTCACATTTGTAGAGTGGATGGAAATGTGATCTCATCAAAAAAAAATTGGGATAATTTTTGCTTACTATGGGACTCTATAATAGTTTTAAGATATTTTGAAGAACATCTCCCAAATATAGACACAGGACCAGTTAACCTAACAACATGACAATGGGTTAAATCCTATTATATGAAAAGGGGGTCATATTAGTGAATCCATATGTATGGATTTGAGGTTGTTCATCTATTTACCATTAATGGATAGATTCTTATATTTTTAATTCCTATAATGAGGAACTCTAAAGTTTTTATCATATATGGAGGTAGTTAATATTCCAAGGATTGGATTGAGCGATTATGAGTCATCCTACATATCCTATTTTATAATAGTAATCAAAACATACATAGTTTGATAAACCTGTGTTTTTTAACATCACAATCAAAGGATATATGTGTTGGAATATAGACACAAGATATTGAGGTTGATCCTCAAGGTGGCATCTTATATATCCTAGTTATTGAAGGAATCAGTGTTATTGTAGTTCAGACACACCCTTAGGAATTACCCAGAGCTTGATGCCCTTATATGGGGGCATTCATATCATAACATCGATTGAGGCTTACACACTTAGGTTTCCATTACTGGTGTAGATTCATGATGAAAATGATATGATCATGGAAACTGCTTATGCTAATGTGAACCCTGATCATTGTGATAAGCAAGGGGTAGTTTAAACTAGTCTATGTTCATATGGATGCAGGACTTATGTGATTGTATATTCCTTTAGATTTTTAATTTAGATCTAGAGAATTATAAAAAATCACAGCATTTCCTGGTTATAGAAGGAATATGAGTTCTCATAATTAATTTTCCCTCTCAATCCATTGGTTGATATTCCAAAATGATCTACCCATGGGAGTGATTGGGTACCAATGGGTGGAATGTTAGATGCATGGATGTACTTACACTATGGTGGATTCTTATTTGAGCTTGGGAATTCAAAAGGAATAGTATGAATCCTTGTAATGATAGGAATCAAAGTTCTCATAGTATTGTTGAATATGGATTAAAAAATAAGTTTTGTATTTATATGTGTGATGTGGAACTCAGGTCATATGGAGGAATCCAACGTATCCAGTTTCTCATAGAAATCATAGTTCTTATAGTTCAGATGAACATGGATTACAAAATGAGGATTTTTTTGGACATCTCGTATGGATCTCTATCCTTATGGAGTCATATTTTGTATCCTTTTTATGGATATAATTATAGTTATCATAATTTATTTGATCCACGGTTACATAATTAGGCTACACTTTTAAGTCCACTAGAATGTTTTATCATATACTGAGTCATCTTCTGGACATGACCATATTTTCTTCCTAACATGTCTGAGGATGTATAGGCATGTCATGGTTTCCTAGTGGGATTTCATAGAGATAATTTCATGATACAATTGAGGTCTATATGGGGTGATGACTAACTTGAATGACATAGTGGGAGGCCATCATATGATCGATGCTCACATATCCATAGTGTGTCCCATGATCTGGAAGTCTATTTTTTAGGGCATCGTGAGATCCTTGCTGATATGTATAGATGGTGCGTATGATTTGGATGACTTGCCTAGGTGTAATCAGGTGAAATAATTGAAATTCATGGAGGCTTTCATATGATCTTCCTGGAAACCCCAAAGGCATTCACATGACCTAGATGACATACCCGACTTTTTCCACCTAACTTGGGCGACATGTTTGGAGGACATCATAATATCTAGATAAGACACATAGATAACTTCAAGAGACATGGGTGGAATGCCTGTAATGCATTTTTCAACATTCATGACATGTCCATAGGGAGTCACATGATCCAAATTTTACGTTTTGGGGGCATCGCATAACTTTGGGGACATGTCCATGTACTATTACATGATCTGGATGAGTCAAGTGAAGTTCATGAGGATTAAAAAATCTATAATTTCATAATTCTCTTGTACCTTAATCTTTATTCCATCATTTTTTACTTATGTTCCATTAATTTGTTTACTGTTAGATTGTTTTAGGTTTTATATGACCCATATGAAAGAATGGACTTCATTCGCATATTCTATCTGATACACCCAAAGCTCATCACATGATATTATGTGATAATGTGAAGTTCTTATCCATGATGTGAAACAATTGGAGTCATATATTATATTTTACCTAGTGTAATACATTCTTGATGTTGTGATTAGATTCTATGAGAAGATTGATCCTATACTCCAATGTTTAAAAGAACAATGAAATAATTTTTTTTACCGAGGGGGGATTTTAAAGGCATAACCACCTAGATAATACACAACCATCCACAATTTACATCTTACTAATTTGGGATGGAGTCGGTAGAGGGATTTGTTGTAACATGTTTCGTGAGATCTAACCATAGGTCATCTCAGGGTTGTCGCAAGATTTTCTGTCACTGAAATACTATCCCATCATCACAACATCTATTTGAATTTCCCCTACCAATGGTTATTACCAAACCATGTTGACATGAAAAAGGGATTTTACATGGCTAGGTTGTCATATCTAGTGGCCTTCACGTGATTAGGATACCTGTTGAAAGGGTTTGGAATGATCAGAGATACCATGTATGGGGTTATCCAGTCAATAAGGGAGACTTATCTAGGGTCATCCCTGAGACAATATTTTCTTTTCAAAAGGTATCTATTGGGATTTTTTATAATAAGATTAAGGGGGCTTCAGCGAATCAACGGTGATTGTCTGAGGTTCATAGCCCCTTTCATATAATGATCAATGTACCCTCACTTTGTAATAATCTCATGACTTTTCCCTTTTAATTAATTTATTTATTTCACAAAGGTCTAGTATCACAAAACATTGAATGATTTTTATTTAATACAAATTTTCTCCTCATCGGTAATGTGTCACGTGACCAATAATGGGTCTTATGGCAGATGCATGAGAATTATCATAGGCAAAGTCGTTGATTTTCTATAGTGCCAAGGGAATGTCATCATGCTCTTCCATGAGTGAAGGGAATATATCAATGTATTTCATGGACCCTTGGGAACTCCGAGTGTGAATCACCAGAATATTAATGACTGAAAAAGGATTCTATATTATTCATATTTTCCCCTTATTTTACAAAAAAAATTGGATAGTTTTCCATGTGCCTATGAACTGACATGCCACATGACCTAGGAGTGATCATCTAACTGCCACCACATAATCATTGTGTGACATGGACACCCTTTCAAGAACAAAGGGATTTTTTAGAGGGGCTCTATGTGATCTCTCATAAGAAATGCGCTTTCCATGTCCCATTCACATGTCCTTCTTAATGTTAGGCCATCTCATGCATTTTGGAGGGTTAAAATATCCCAACATCTTGGCCCTAACGTATTTTATTTTTTGGAAAAAACAGGAATTATACAATAGTTATTTTATCCATTGAATATTATTCAATCTTATTTTGGATGGAGTCAACATATATCAATTCTTTTATATTACTCATATAATTTTATTAAATGATTGTTTCATCATGGTTATGGTAATAAGAATTAATAATAAAAATCTCAATTTTGAACCCAAAAAAATAAAATATTAATTATATTAAATATTATTATCTAAAATATAATAATATATTTATTTATTTAATCATATATGTATACGGATATTAATATTAATGTTTGTGCAAGTAATGTGAAAAACCCATTTTTTGAATAAGATTATTTATTAGAAAGAAGATTTGTAATTTGGACATAATTATCAATATCATTTATTAAAATAAATTTAATGTAATTTTTATCCTTAAAATATTATTTATCTAACAATAAAATAAATAAAAATAAAAATTTCATTGTGGAATAATTAATTTAACAAAACAGTCGAAGATTTGTTTTTATTAAAAAACTAAATAGATATTATAAATGATTAGAATACTTTTATAAATTAAAAATATTATTTTAAAATGATATATTATAATTTATAATATAATTTTTATAGGAAAAAGATTCAAAACAATCAACTCATTCATAAAAGTGTCAGTATTAATAAAATATGTATTTATTTTCTATTCACCAAAAAATCGATTATTTTAGAACAATATCAAAAATAAACCCTATGATATTTTATTACTAAATTAAGAGAAAAAATTTAATTTACCAAATAAAATTATTATTATTTTAAATATATATTTTTTAAAAGTACATAATATATAGAAAGTAGTTTTTATTGAATATAACCTTTAAAATATTATCTCTTTTTAATAATTTACCTTATATAGGTAATAACTATTTATGGTTTACCATGGTAATATTTATGAGAGATATATTAATAATATCTTCAAAATATGTTGAGTTTTGTTTATATTTGGTGTAGCATGTGACAGATGTTATATAATATAGTTTCTATTTTCAAGGGGCTAATGTCTAGGGTTGTTACAAATACAGAACACACATGGAAAGTGACAATGTAAAAGATTTCAAATAACATAATTAATGAAGTGTAATTGAGGAAGAAATCGTAGTACAATAGACTATGTTTTAGAGGTTCAAAACTAAATTTTGGTGTCCCTGGTGTTTTTTAGGTACTTATGTTTGGGATATTAGGTTTCACAATAGTGGTATTACTACTTGATACATCCATTTTGTATAAATTTCTTTCACAATTAAGGGGTTATTTCTTTAATTATAGAATAATGGAGTCAAACTAACTCTATAGGGGGAAACATTATAGGAAAATGTACCATGTCGCACCCAATTTTCTAAATTGAGGGTGTTTTAAGCCATTCAATTAAGATCATGAGAGAATAAATAATATTAGTAGGTTTTTAGTTTTAGAAAGATATATGAAGTAAAATACTTGTAAATTGTACCAAAACACAATATTCATTCTTTATATAGACTATAACATAGAGAAGATATCTAGTCCATTGTCATAAACGGGGATGACCACAACGCATGACCAAAGTCCACTATGTGGTCTATCTATTTTCAAAAAAATCTATAAGACTCTGTTAAAATTATAACGGGACATTAATGATTTGGATTTAATAGGTCTAAAATGAATTTAAAAACAATAAATAACCATATTTATTATGGGATTTCAATATAATGAATCTCCAAATGACGGAAATGGGATATTGTATCCCAAAACTTGGATCAGAGAGGTTTTTTGAATTCTTTATAAACTTCACAAAATAGTTTTTAAAATATATTAATGATATAAAAATATTTTAGAATGGAATATTATAGTAGGATCTTAAATAAAAGAGCACAGATATTTATTTATATAAGAACATAATTGAAAGGGGATATATCTAGGCTATAGCAATTCGAGGTTAATGTCAAGGAAGAAGGATTATTCCAGTGGTTGTTATTACAAGAATATCTTACTTCTACATAGAATATATACATTATTTTTTTTAACTTGTCATCATACATTTTTTTATAATAACCACATCATATAAGGATTGCAGCTAAAATAAATATGAAGAAGAGATGTGATATTTTCAATAGTGTTTCTGAATAGTTATTTGAGAGGGTTATTATGATTGCTCTATATTTTAATTAAATATCAAGAAGGTAACGTAGTGTCCCTAGTGAATATGAAAATTTTCATGCATGATCCTTGGATTAACCTATTTTTGTAAATGAATTAAAATTTAATGTGTTCTATTACTTCTTTATTACCTCAAAAATAACATTAAGAAAGGTAATATTATTCCTCAAAAGAGAGAAAAATATCACAGCTAATGATAAAGTTTGAAATTATAATAATCTAATTCAACTCCTCATCCCCCTAAGGGTACATTACATGAATAAGTTACAATAAATTTTGATAGATAATTTTGGTTTCCATTATGAAAACATTATGCAACTCATATCATTTTCATGGGTTTTTCTTATGATTATTATTTATATAATTTTTCCTTATGACATAAAAATATTTTTGTACATATTATGAAGTGATGGTTGAGCCTAGTATTATATAACCCATAATAAATCATATAATTTTATATATGTAATGAGATTATTATGTGTGGTTTATGTGAAGTTAGAATAATCATTAATTTTCTTCATGGTCCATGTGCAATTATCCTCATCCATAATTTTAAATTTCAGTTATGTGTAGTTTTCCTCATATAAAATGTTATAATGTTTTGTTTTCAATCCATGACATTTCATTATGATGTCATGTTTTATTTTATTTTTCTACATATCATTGATTAATTATCTTTTATTACATTCTTTTACAATTCATGTTTTTTTATGATCATGATAACATGTTTTTATCCCTGAAACTTTATTTATTTCATGATGATTCAGATAGATTTTTTACTATTTTATCATGCACTTATTAGGATTTATAGACCACCATTTTGTTTTATACATTTCCAAAGGATATTCGATGTTATTTTAGAAGTATGATAATAACTAAGATAGTATATGATGAAGGAAATACAAATGATCTGGTTTGTTTTATTTTTCATAGAGTATGTAACAAATCAAATAGAGACAGTAGGATTTTTGATTTATTATTATATTATTATCCATTTATATTAAAAATAATTTCATCAAATGTGTACATGAAATTGATTTTTATATTATACTTTTAAAAATGTATTATAATTGGTTTCTAAAATATATATATATTTTCTCCCACTCTTTTTGATATGTTTATTTAATGACTTATTATATCATCCTATGATGACATTTTTGACTCACTATGTGTCACCAAAATTAAAGAACTTTTATATACCTTGTGTTTTTGTTTGTGTTATAATTTTAAAAAACTATTACAAACATTTTTTAATAGATAAATATATATATCCATGTTTTTGATAAAGCCCTGTAATTTGTCGATTTAAAAATACTATGAGGATATTATTAACTCTTCAATTACCATTTCTTTAATGTATTGTTTTTTTAGACTTTTTATAAAATATAATATATTAAAGTCATGTATTTTTAATCTTATAATGTAACATTTTCTCATGAATAATTAAAACTGAATCAAAATCCCCAAAATAGAATCTAAAATGGGATAAATCAAATAGGATTGTTATCAAAACTTTTTTATTTACATAAATGTTAATGAAAAAATTTCAAATGATTCTAATTGTGAAAGAGTAATATAAAAAATGGTTTAATAAATATAATTTGGTAATATATTTGTTTTAAATGTGATGAAACAAAACGAGACTTATTGTTAGGGGACTTTAAAACCTTCTCATTTAGTTTTGGGTTTTTCCCAATTTCACTATCAGTTTCCATATACATGACCAAAAAATTCATTATATACATTTTATATAATTTCTATATAAACTCTATATTTCATTGTTTCTAAGTATATCCTTGTTTTCAATTATTTTGGATGAATTATTCTTCACCTCCAATGATGATTATAATGTCATTATTTTCCAAACAACTTAGAGCTTCTTATTATGTTTTTTCATTTTCTCCTCATGAACTATGATATTATATTTTTTTATACTCTTTAATATCTAAAATAATGATTTATTTCATTTTTGGAAACATCAGATTAATCATAGATATATAATTTACAATATTATTATTAAATTATTTATTTTTTTCATTTTTGTTGTTGTTTATTCTTAATGTTTATTTAATTTCTTTATGAAATGAATGATTTTGATTATATTGTAATTTTATGGCTAATAATAAAATAAATGTAACTCTAAAAAATTGGGTAACATCTTATATCAAATGAGGTCATTAATTATAAAAATTACATTGTTAGGATTTTCTACAATGTTATTCATGGGTATGATATAGATAGATTTTTTTTCCCTAGGTTATAATGTCTTATCATTGATTATTAAAATCTGATGTTTTAATATTATGAATATTCCAAATTTCATTCCCAATTTAAATTACTTGCATATTTTTTTTATTTTGATCCTATGATTATTTTATGATGATTAATATTCTCACCCCGATATTCAAATTAACTCATGTCTCAAGTTCCTTCATAAAATTCCTCCCTATACAATTATTTTTAGCTAACCATTTCATTAAAAAATTTCCCTGGGTGATCATATTTATTAATAATATTATAGAATCTTATATGAGGAATATGAAAATATTATTTATGTAAATATTAATGCATTATGTTTGTTAATATTTTAATAACTAATATTTTCAATGGAATTAAACTAGTTGATTTTTGTAGTTGGAATATTATTTATGATTATTTAAAAAGTTATATACTAATAATTTGTGTGTGTTATGGGTAATTGTAGTTTTTATCAGAGAGATGTTTATTTTTTCAATTAATTAAATTAGAGTCAATTTATGTTAAACATACGAATTTCAAACTTATGAGAAAACAAATGATTTACTCATACATATACTCTTCCAACATATAATTTTTTTTTACATTTTTTATTTTAGATAATAGTCGAAACCATGAGAAAATAAATTAATTACTGAATGATACACACATTATTAAATCATCAATGGTAAAAGTTTTATTTTATTCTAAATCAATTCATTCCTTCATGTCATTCATTTCTTCTAGAAATATTGAATCAACTCTACAATACATTGATCTATTAATATATTTGAAAACACATAGTCATGTAATTATTTAATATCATGTGTTTTACTCATCCTTGGTTATTTTTAATATGAATATTTATCTCAAAACCCTATAATTATTCATTAAGTAGAATATATGGTATATTTGGATTGTATTAACTCTACTTATAGAGATATCAATAAAATATATTATAAAATGGAAATATCATTCCATTTTCTGGACCATACCATGTTACAATAAAAATTCAAGGGGAATTATGAACCTCTATTAAAAATTCCTTTTAATTTTTGGGGATTTATACTATATTGAAATTCATTTATCTCTCAAATAGTTGATAAAAATGAAAAAAATTGAATACATACCCATTATAAGGTAATATATTGATACATTCTCTAAAGAGTATCCTTATCCTCCCATAGACCACATTTTAATGTTTCTTAAAGATCATACCCCTAGTAAAACACATATATCCAGATATAATATTTAATGGACCTGATATTACTGGAGGCAATAATGTATAAACTGCAAGAGTATTTTGGAAAAAAATTATAAATACTAATGTGTCACATTAGGTTTCATTAATACACATTATTAAGAAGAATAATGGGATAATATTGATGTATATCATTTTTTAAGAGATGAAAAATATCATAATAAAGAATGTGTATTCAATACTATGAATATTATGGTCTATATTTAGGGGGATCGACTTACCAAGACAACCTGCACTTTCATTATTTAAAAGATTTATGACTCGATCAAAATTCGAAAGTATAAATTGAGGAGATTTCATGGATTAATGGGTAAATACTTTCAATAATATTTAATTGATATCAAATGCATACTTATTTGTTTTGAATGAGACTTTCACATGCCTGTAACATATATTTGAACTTCAATATTTCCTATAATGAAAAATATATTGTCATTTTAAAATGACTTCTTCAACATTTATGGAAATTGTGAGATCACTATTAGTGTACTTAAAAGGAGTCTGAGATCAACATATTCACTTGGTTGATCTCAAATATAATTATAGTTTGTACTAAAGTGTCCGGACTATGAAATATTGAGATATAGATAACTCCAATATGCGAAGATAAATATTTTTAATGGATTTTATTAAGACCCACAATCATGTAATATATGACAGTGTAGGTTCAATCCATTTAATAATAAATTAATGTGGCCTAAAGTAGAAATATGGTAATGGATTAAAGTTAATGAAGAGATCCAGAATTTGAATTTGGAGATAAATTTTCCTTTTAGTGTCTCCCAAGAAGAATGTCATATTGTTTTTACAAAAATGAATAGATCATCCTTGGGTATATTAACAACTTCAAGATTCTTGATATCATTGGAGTTGTTTCCTATTTACTACCACTTTGAAAACTGTTATATTAGGTTTATAATATGATCTATGTTTGCTCCCAAGAGAAGTAAATAGTCAATCACTTACTTAAATTGAATTTGACAGTGGTGAAATTGGAGCACAACATCTCTTATGAAGAGTATCCAATGAATATTTGAGACTATAAGAAAGCATTTATATGTAACAATATAAATCAACTTATCAGTGTGACTTAGAGATCCCATAAGTATAAAGAGAGCACATGGAAACGAAAAAATGTAATATAACAAAATACCTCTATCTTTTTTCGTCATAAGATATGGATTGAAATTTTTAGGATGAAATTTCTAATGGGGGAACAATATAACAATACAGACATTTATAAATGATGTTTTCTTTTATAATATATATGTGTGTCATATTTAGGCATGAAATATATTATAAAACACATTCACTATATAATAAAAAACACAATTTTATTTCATAAATATAAAACATTTTCTATGATGGATATATAGACCTTATAATATTTTTTAAAAGTACATTGAGACAAAAAAAATATGATGAATTTTAAATTCCATAGTTTCATAGTAACCAAGAAATATCACAGTCATGAAAAACAATGAAAAATATAGTACACTAGAAATCTTATTCAAATATTATAACATGTGTCAACAGTTTTTAGAAAAATAAGAGAATGATGAATGTAAAAATATTGGGGTATTTAAATGATATATAGAGGTAATATAACTATTAAAAAAGTAACTTAGTCATTATAATAGTAACAAGATCTTTATAATAGTAACCAAATTAATAGAATAGTGACATGACCATTGGATTGGATAAATTTTAAGTAATTTTTTTTAATTAATAAAATAATAAACTATAAATATTATAATTTCATAAATGAAATATTTAAATTATACAACTCAAGTAAAAATAAATATGTATTTAAAATAAAGAATATTTTAACATATTATGTATAATAATTAATATTCATGTAAATATTTGTATATTAAAAATAACAATAAAAAATATTTTTTATAAATTCATTTTCATATTTGTAATCAATATAATAAAATTTTCTAAGACTGTTTTTTCTTATTTTATTGAAAAATAATAAATTTTTAGTTAAATGGTAACAAAAATAGTTTTCAAATTAGCTATGTTTTATAGAATAACCATGTGTTTTTGGTGACTTTATCTATAGTATGTCAATACCATATGGTGAGGGGTTAAATACAACCAAGATATGCTCTCTATCATGGTATATATAGTTAAAACCTACATTACAACTTTGTTATTGAATTCAATTTTGTAGTAGGATTACCACTTGATGTTTGAAGAGAATTTGGTTGATGGAAACCCAGAGTGGGTGTAAATTCATAAGGAACACATGAACATGATGATAATATGTAATATGGTATCGCATAATATTAATTTTTGGTTAGTGTAAAGAAGACAAGAATAATAGAAAAAAAGTACCTTTGGAGGTAGGGTATTGGGATCATGAAAAAAATATAGAAATATAATAATAATAATCATTATCATCATCGTCATGGGAGGTGTTTAATGTGGGATGCAATGTAGATTACCGGATTGAATGAATGAAAATTATGGGGCCTTTCATGGCCATTAAATTAAAATTGGAATTCTAAAAAGGGTTAGGTAATCTTACTATACAAATTTCTCATGGATGTGAGTTAATCATTTTATAATTTTTAGTTCCACCTAAAATAAGTTTAATAAGGTAAAGAGTTTATTTAAAAGTTTTAAATTAAATTAACAATCCTAAAATTAAATTCTAATGTATACGGTGACAATTTATTCATTAAAACCTGTATTTTATTATTTTATTCATTTTATATGGGTAATTTATTATATAATATAATTCAGGTTGTGGAATGGCTTAATGTTAATAAAATTTATATTTTAAATTTGAAAAATTATTGTTTCAAAAAATATAACTATTTATGTACTGGTCATGAAATAAAACGTTATTCATTATTTAATCAAAAATAACCATCCCCACATAGTTTAAATACCTCCTCTTATCCCAAAAAAAATTTATCCCAAAATTCAATCTATTCAAAAATATTTAGTAAATTAAATTATGTAAATCCTCTTTGTATCATAATATAATTTTTTTACACCCCACTCTAATCATTCGAGGAATTTTCTTCTTAGAAAAGCAGTAATCATCATAGATGAGGTAACATTCTTTTTTTTCTTTAAATTTTAATCTTCCATCCTTTTATTATATTATTCCAATATAATAAAATCCTATTAACTTATTTATTTTTATTTTGTTAGAATGATATTAGTATTATTTGATATAATTATATTATTATAATCAATTTATATATTATATTCTCTCCATAATTTTTTCCACTTCCCATTAATGATTGGTTTTATTGGTATTTGAAGATTTTTTCAATTAATTATGTATCACCACTTATTTATCTTGTTATTATAACTTATATATGTATATAAATTTGTTATTATGATACTCTATAATGATTATATACTATTTTTAACATATGTATATCCATCTTCATAATATATTCTAATTAATACAGTTTTTAAATTCTTATGATGACGTTGACACCACATTAATTACCACAACATTTATGAAAAATTATAATATCATATATATTAAATAAATAAATATTTTATGTTTTTTGAATTATAGAGTTAATTTTACTAATGAATAAATAATAATTAATCAAATCTATTTAATCTAAATGAATACTTGATAATTCAAAAAAAACATGTCATAACACTATTTTATCTCAAATGAAAAGTAAAAAATAAATTTAAATAATTAAAACTAATAAATTATAACATAAATCACTGTAATATTAGTCAATATTACTATTTCAAATAACATTATCTACTTGTAAAGGTTTTTGAACATGACCATAGGAGCTAAGGAAAGCATACCCTCGACCATTCATTTTTCCTTTGGGTTTTTCAACTCGTTAACTCTCTCATTCTCTTTTCCTTATAATTATTCTATAACATAATAAAATAAAATTTTAAATGTCATTAATGTAAATTTTAAATTTAATTTTTTCTATAGATATGTGTTCTTTCATTTCATACTAAGGAAACCTATGAATAACATATATATATATATATATCATCTTTTATATTACTATTTGTTACATATCTCAATAATACATGTTCGTGGGCCATAACGATTTAGTGTGTTTAGAGACTAGTTACATAATAAAATTATTTAATCAACCATATTATGCTTATCTCATAAGTCTCTTCTCACATAATAAACATTTTAGATATTTGTACTTAATACCATTCCACACAACCTGGGGAAATTCAGATATAAGAAAGGGAATGCTCAAAATCATTATAAGGTAAAACATGGGAGAAATAAATTGATAATCATGTGTGAAATAATATGAGTATAAGAATATAAAAAAATAATTATGGTATTAGATATTAACATTTCAAAACCATACACATTATGTAGAATCTCATAAATCATGATTAATAGAATAAGTATTTGGGATAAAAGGTATGAACCACAAGAGTATAGAAACATCATTAATGAATATTGAACCATGTGAGTTTATCCTATGAATAACAATATTTCATAAGGGTTTGGTATACACATAATAATAGAAATAATATATCAAGGATACCCAATAATATATTTATCTCATAGTAGGCTTGAGCTAACTAACCATGTTCCTTCGTAGTCATGGGCTAACTGCTTGTGGACCCTCTAAGGACTCCACTAACCACTCATGTACTATTTTAGATCATGGGAGAAACAATTATATAATTCATTTGAAGGATATAAATATACCAATTAATACATATTGATAAACTATATATATTTATTCTACAATATAACAAAAAACAATCATCATTTTAACACAAATTAATTTACCAATGGGAATAAATGAGTTTCATGAAACCATACTTAAATCATTATCATAATTGTTCATAAAGATAAATAATGTGATTTTTATCCTAATATCTTATGCATATATAATCATAACAATCCACATATTACATTGACATAGATTATAAATAATTTAATAAAATAATTAGAAATATGGTTTTACAAATAATATGAATCTTATATTTCTTTTATTAACATTTTATAAATAAAAAATCCTAAAAAATATGGGAATAAGATTTTATTTATACAAAAATTGACATTTTTAAAATAATCTTCATTGAAAATATAAAAAATGGTTGAATTATAATATTTTTTCATCCAATAAATGTTAAGAAAAACCATTTTTTCACAATTTCATAATGAATATTAAAAATATACCATTCAAAAAATGATAATAAGAATCCTTTAAAATATTTGTAAATTATCTCAATGATAGAATAAATATACCTTTTTAAATCATTTAAAAGTAGATAGGTACAAAAATTATATAATTTTAATGAACATGGATAGGGAGGGAAAATATTTTCTACCCAAAAATGAGAAATAATGATATCTTTTATTAAAAAATGATTTTAGTGTTTTTGAGAAAAATGTTGTTAAAAGGGAAAGAATAAATAAAAAGAAAAGAAGTAAACAAATGGAAATAAAATATTGTACTTTTGGGAGATGGGGAACATACAATTTCACATAATGTGAATTCAAACATACACAATCTCGGTTAAAAGTGAGACCATTACATAAACCATTACCTTGAGTTCTGATTTGTTTCATATGCACTCTAACCAATTTTATTTTAGTTGAATCCATTTTATTACACCTTAATCATTCTTATGTTAGTATTTTGTTGATAAAAATCAATAATATATGGGTAGAAGTGTTTGGAAGTGAAATAGATATAGATTGGTTGAGACAAGGTACTCAAAGTGTGTTAAGAAGTGAGATGAGGATTTTCCATTTTATAAGTGAGGTGTGTGAATCCATTTTAAATGAAATTAATTTTAAAATAATTTTCTTCTATTATTAAGAGAAAATTGGAAAAAAAATCCAAATTTCCAATAAAAGGATATGTGAGTTGAAAATACACACAACCAATCAAATAAATAAAAGTTTTTAATATTTTATGCCTCATCACATGTAATGAACTAACTTAGGTCAACCAAACACATTACCCAATATGTCTTGAAAAAAGATATTAAGAATGCCATTAATCACTATGGTATGGTGAAAATTACCTAAGTATCAGTGAACATAACATAAGAAATTATTTTACCCAAAAAATAGAACAACAAATTTCATACATTAGAAGATAATGTTAAACAATCAAATAAAAATGCATAAAAAATCCTCCATTAGAGATAAATAACAAATAAAAAAGACTATAACTAAAAAAACCCAAACCAAGTCTACATGTTACCATATGTCACCACTATTCCAAACCACTATGAGGTAAACATAATATAAGAGATTATATTAATCTATATGAAATTTTTACATTTACCAGTATCCTAAAAACACAATTCCAAATACACACAGAGGATTATGTCTAGTGTGAGGAAAAATCCTAGAAGGATAGTGCCATGAATGTATACAATTTATATAATAGTGAAACACTTAGTAATAACTTTAAAACAAAACAATTTCAAAAATATCTTTTTTTGTAAACATTTTATATAAAAAAATACATTGGTTTCCTTTAAAAATTACCATATAAAAAAATATAAATATAAAAATGTTTATAAGATATAAAAAATGGAAAAAATAAAAATAATCCTTGGAAATACCATATGAGAATAATGTACGGAATTAAGTATAAAACATTACCATTATAAATAAAATTACACCAAAACTATGATCCAAACTAGAGGAAATATAGTCGGACACATGAAATAACACTAAGAAAGGAATAACATGAATCTTACCAATATCAATTCCAAACATAGTAAATCGATATCACAACTATAACCCAAAGTTATTTCACAAACACTAAAGATTTTATATGCCTATAACCGTATGTACCCAAGGTTCTGATGTGATATGTTTTCATAAAATATTCAAGTAAAAAAGTCCCATAAATTTAGTAAACGTTTTTATAGGAAAATAATCATCACTACCATTCTTCAAAATACATTTTAGCATAAAACCCATATTTTAGACATTTAATTAAACATATACTGTGAAAAAAATATTATTAATGAAAAAAAGCGTTAAAAACTATTTTAAAAGAATCCCAATATTAAATTTCATTAGTGATCCCATATTTGATATCAAAAAACATTATATTAAGAAGACATACAAAAGGAATTTACAAGATAATCATGTAAATCATGTGATATATTAATTATATATATACATACTTCTCTCATATATGAACTTGATTTATCATTGAAAATAGGGATTGGAAATGTAGATATATTTTCCTTATAAAAATAAACCTATATGAAACATCATAAATTCCATATAAAGATCCTATAGATCTATAAAACACATCACATTAGGGTTCCATTAGATTAATGGAAAGAGATATCAATAGTGTATCTAGGGAAAATATGAGAAACGATAGGATTTTCCATCATACCGTAAATAGAACCAACCAAATTAATAGAGAATTTACCAAAGATTAAGGTAGAATATCATATGGTGTAAAGGAAAGGCGGGGTAGATATAATGATATATTTGTATGATATAAGATGTTTAAAAGAGAAAATGTATCATGTTAATTTTCTAAATATAAAAATGTCATATAGAAAAAACAGTTAGGTCACACCATTTGTAAAATTGGGTGCAAACATTGTTGTAGCTACTACACCTTAAAATCAAAAGTGTCTCGTTACCTTGGAATAGACTTATAATAATAAAAACCATATATAGGCTATGTGAAATCATATAGATCGGAACCTCTTCACATTCCCAATTTTCCTAAAAACATAAAAATTAATACAAAACTTTCTCATGCTATTAAAAACAGAACTAGAACAAATAGAACATTATTAAAAGGTAATAATATAGTTACTACTAACTTAAATCATATATTGTTTCCCCAAAATTTCCAAGTTATCATACCCTAACATTCAAATGACTTTATATAATCAAAATATATAATCTATTCCCAAAAAGATCATTCTTGTCACTCGAAGGGTGTCATAATTCTCTCCAGCATGAAACATTTGGTCCCAAGAAAGGGATTAGGATTCTAGATGTGAAAAGAGATAATCAAATCATTGCATCATATGTTACTTACACACACATGCCTCAAGTCTATCCTATATAGATTAAAAAATTATATTGATCAAGGAAATCTATTAAACTCACAACACATTGTTCTAACGATATATAATATCGATTGGTTGTGGAAACACTAAGTTATCGAGATCAATTTCAACATACACTCATTCTATAAAATATGAGGGATATGGATGATTCCTTCTCAATTTAAAATATTAAACATTTATTGAAATAGTGTTAAGGATTAAGGTATTTTCAACTAATAATACACCTTTCCAAGTCATTTTATTGTGTCGAAAGGGCCAACAAAACGGAGTCCCAACATACACAATACTCCAAACAAACTTTCAAAATAGGGGGAAACCCTAAGAAAACTATAATAAACAACTAAAATACATAATGGGGGTTAAATATAGTCATTATAGGATTTATGTTGACTCTAAACTATTTCTACCGTCTTTTAGAACAATTGGACCTTTTTTGTCTCTTAAACAAGACTAGGCTGAACTAAAGGCCATTCTACCAATTCATATACATGTCCTACTAGTCAACACTAAAATAATTAAAATATTAATTTAATCATGAATATTTTTTTCTATGTGAACTCAAAAAGTAATATTATTCTACTAAGATACACCAAAATCAAGAACACACAACCAAATAATATCTTCAAGAATCTTAGTTGATTACTCAGTATTCCCATCCATTTGATGGTGATATGTTGTGATTTACTTGAACTAGGTACCATTAACATAATCTAATAACTTTAATGAATAATATTTAAATCAAGGATATATATTAGAAACAACAGTATAAGGCACTTCATGTAACTTCAGGATCTCTCAAACATACAAGTTTTTGGGCTCTTCTACCTCCATCATCCCTATAATTAGAAAAAAATGATCTTATTTCATAATTCAAAAAATGATAACCTAAATGATATTTTCCCACACTGAGTATTTTATAATCCAAAAACAATGTCAATGGATATCTAATCCCACTTCCACAATAGAAATAACATATACAACAAAAATCAGGTTGGTACCTAATGCTCTTCTTTGGTCTTCTATCAGGTAAGGCATCATGAAATGAAATATGAAACTGATCGTATCAACCCCAGCTACTAATAATGATGTACTAAATCATGATACATAATAATATTCCTATGGTTCATAGTCAAACAAGACTGATATCCACTATAGATCATATCCTACTATAGAGAAATCAGAATGAACAATGTGCCTTGGAAATACAATAAATCCTCATGAGACTAAGACTAGACTATAAAGACCTGGATTTTTCCGTGTAATTTTTTTGTTATATAGGAATTTTATGAGTCCACGAAAATTGACGTCTCATCATTCTGAGGCCTGGAGTTCTCAGAATGAATTTCTAAGCTTTATTTCGAGTACGTAGAGTAATCATGTGAGCAGGTTTTTGTAACTTTTGAACCGGTGCTCGGAATGGAAATCTTAGGAAACGATTGACTAAAATCACCAATATTCGCTTAAGGAGACCTTCACATAAATCACGGTAGGTCGAGAGTGAATCCTAGTTTTCAGATTATGTGGGTGTGTTAAAATATTGAAAATAAAATAAAACATCTTTATTTTATTTTTATTATTGAAACCACCATTTTAGTTATGGAGGTGGGGACCAACCGAGTTTCAAACCTCATTTTTGAATTTTAGTGGTGGGGACCACATGAACCCTTATTTAATATGGGAAAATCACTTGGAATCCTCCCATTCAATTATGGAAACATGAACTCAATTTAATGTTCCATTTAATTATTCTATCCTTAATTTTCCAACATAACCAAATTAATTGTGCCAACCTTAATTAATTTGATAGTCCTATTTTAATATATGTTGGATCCTCATTTCCTAGTTTGAAATTGTTGGAAAATGATAGTTGGGAGAACCATGGAGAACTGGGAATAACTTTCTCCAATGAAGAACCATCCCCCAAAGAATAATGAGGAACCGACCCCGAGCTCGGATCAGAAGCCTCTTGCAGAAGCAACGAACTCTGACATTCTTCATCGACTATGTATTTCTTCCTCATGACACCAATAATAAACAATTGAGGTAGGGGTTTTATTTATGTTTTAATTTAGGATATGAAGAAAAAATAAATTAAATTAAAACATAAATAAAACCCCTATCTCAATTGCTTTTTCCATGTGGCATGGGGAAGAAAGGCGTAGTCAATGAATAACGTCAGTATTCGTTGCTTCGGAAAAACTCTTCTGATCTGGGCTCGGGGTTGGTTCCTCATTCTTCGTTGGGGGGATGGTTCTTCATTGGAGAAAGTTCTTCTCAGTTCTCCAAGGTTCTCCCAACTCTCTTTTTCCAATGGTTTTCCAACCAAGAAATGTGTAACCAACATATATTAAAATAGGTCTTGTGGTTGGGTAACCACTTCCATAACATTCCGGAGTGGGTCAGCTTCATAATTCAATTTGTCATAGTTGTATACCTAGTGTGAGATGAGTATTATCTTTGTGGTTTTCTTTCATTTATGGAAAATTTGGGATTTGGGCTTTTGAGGTGGGCCTCGTGTTTCCTCATAATTAAGATGGGTTTACTCAACAACTAAGGTATATGAATGGGCATATACCTAAGTAGGGTTGACAGATGTTTTCATGATTTGTGGTTTAACCATTGTGGATTTTGTAATAACATTTATGGTATAAGGGTCCCTACTTAGTATCATTATACTCACCCCTGAACAGGCTACAACTACACCTTATTGTGTTTGGTGCAGACAACAGACAGCATTGACTAAGGACGAGCGTACCAAGACTGGAGGTAGCTCGGAGGGGGACTTTAAACTAGGCGTAATGCTGAGAAGACCATTCGAGAGATATACCTACACTTCTTGTTGGATCCATGGTGGGTGTTCACATGAGTTTTTTTTTCAGTTTTACTTGTAATTTTTAGTTTTCTTTTACTTCTCAGTCGGGCTTGTATTCTGGCCCCATTTTAATTTCTGTACACACCCTGTTTACTATATTTAGTTTTATATTGTTCTTGTATCCTTTTTTTTCTTAGTTGTGTGAATTTATAGGTTATAAATGCAATGTGTTCCTATTTTTATGTAATACGCCTTTTGGCACTAGTCTCTAGCCTTTCGCCTATGGAAGGTGGGCATGGGGTAGTCATGGCACATTCCTCGAGGGAAGGGTCATGAAAAATTGGTATCAGAGGAGTTCAGTTCTACCGATGAACTAGAACTATGATCATTTCTAAGTGGAAATAGTGTTAAGTGTTATAGGTGTGGTTTTCAGTTTAGGGAGTCCAGTGTTTGTGCTACGGTTGACATATCCATACACAAGGACCCTAAATTCTGATTTCTGAATCACGGCACAAAAAACCTTATTGCGTGTGTTTTTGAAATGTTTATGATCTCTTTGAGTCAGCTCACCAGGTATAAACTTAATGACTG
This sequence comes from Viscum album, assembly GCA_963277665.1. Classification (NCBI taxonomy): domain Eukaryota; kingdom Viridiplantae; phylum Streptophyta; class Magnoliopsida; order Santalales; family Viscaceae; genus Viscum; species Viscum album. The sequence continues at coordinate 1,271,565,111 of OY728159.1, forward strand.
TGGAAAACCTGTTTCTTTACAGGATGCCTCCACACAGACAGCCAGCTAGGATTCGAGTTAGAGTATGTGATGATAGCCCACCGAGTGACGAGGCTTCGGTGTAGGGACCAGTTATGGTAGTAGTACCACTAGGTGGTGTACCAGCAACACCACTACCCATTAGGTAGTCAATTCCACCATCCCCAGCAGTAGAGGGTGCATGCCGCTTGAGCGCGTTGTATGAGTTCCAGCACCAGAGGCCACCATGATTTTGGGGTGAGACATATCCACAAGAGGTTGAGGATTGGCCTGAGGCTATGGTTAGAGTCTTTCGACTGGTAGGAAAACCGACTGATCTCATGGTGATCCTTTCGGCCAGCCTTCTTCAGGAAGCAGCGGGCAGATGATGGAGCTTAATGCTCCAACTTCACGATGAGGTCACTCTCATCTGCGTGGAAATCGAGAGCATTTTTAGGGTATAGTTCATTCCAGGGACCCTACGCTTAGTGTCTATACATGAGATTCTCCACTTGTAGTTGGGTAGCATGATTTTGGCTCAGTATTCAGCGAGGTTTGCCAACCTCTCACGGTACTCCACTAACATGGTGTGGGACCCTTTCATCCGGGGCTAGACCATCGATCAGGGGATAAAACGGGAGATTAGAGAGTTTATGGTTTCTCTCAGCATCCCGACGCTAGCGGGGGTGTTAGAGTGAGTACATTTAGTGGACAGTTTCCTTGCTGAGTGTCCCTAGAAGAGAGACCCACCACCAGATGACACGAAGTCGAGTCATCGGCAACTGATAGTAGAGAGATGACACATATTTCCAAGAGGACCAGACGTACAGGTGGACGACCATGGGATACAGGGTCAGTGGTGTGAGGCTCTCAAGGCAGATCTGGACAGGCGAGAGACACGTTGTGTTACACGTGCGGTGGGCAGGGTCACATGGATTGCGGCTACACGACCCTCCATACCGATGACCAGAAGATGGTCGAGGGACCACTGAGATAGAGATAGAGATTTGATCGAGGAGGTATATAGGCTGGAGGCAGACGTGGCAGAGGAGCAGGCCATGCAACAGGCAGTGGGTGATGTTTCCAGATTCTAAAGCCACCCCCACTCAGAGGTCCACCCCTACCACAGGGAGGATAAGGATAGAGATGATCTCAGCTCCAAGAAGCCGAGTCTTATGACCACGATGCTCTGGAGATTATTAGAGGTGTGATCTATGTCTACTCCACCTTATATTCTGTACTTATATACACTGGTTCCAGTCACTCATTTATTTCCACATCCCTTCTTCGGAGCTGAGATATTCTGACAGAGACATTGGCTCGATCCTTATGGCTAGAGACTCCTATGGGAGAATATTTGACGATTACGAACTAGTGTTGGAAGTGCGAGCTTACTATAGGAGTAAAGACCTTCGTCTAGGATTTCCTAGTAGTTGTGTCGAGTCCTTATGATGTCATCATGGGTATGGACTGGTTATCCACAGTCCATGCTCACATTGACTCTATTAGGGATAAAGTGCGGTGTGTCCACACAGATGGGACAATGTATTCCTTCACCTGTGAGAAGAGAAACTTTGTAGTGCAGGATGGACTTACTCAGAGGAGGGTGTAGCCGATCGCACATCAGTTTTCTATAGATACCCTCAGAGCGGTTGATGTTGAGAGTCTGAGCTATCCTTTAGTGGTGGACTAGTATGCTGATGTTTTCCATGACGATGTTATGGGTATACCTCCTCGTAGAGAGGTGTACTTTTACATTGACTTGTACCATGGGATGACACCAATATCTAACTCAGTATATCAGATTACTCCTGTAGAGCTTCGAGAGATGCGATTATAGCTAGAGGACATGAAAATCAAGGGGTTCATTATGCTCAGTGTGTCTCCTTGGTCAGCTCCAATTTTCTTCACCAAGAAGGCGAATGGGAGTTTGAGACTGTGTGTGGACTATCGGTGCCTAAAACAGATGACCGTGAAGAACTAGTATCCACTCCCAAGGATTGAAAATCTCTTTGATCAGCTGAAGGGATCCAAATGGTTTTTGAAGATATACATCAGATCAGGCAATCACCAGCTCAGAGTACGAGACGTGGATGTGCAGAAGACAACCATTAGATGTCGATATGGCCATTATGAGTTATTTGTTATGCCATTCGGTGTGAACAATTCCCCAAAAGTGTTCATGGGACTCATGAATAGAATATTCCATCCATACCTTGATCACTTTGTAGTAGTCATCATCGATAATATCCTGATATACTCAGCGACGGAGGAGGAACATGCCTATCATTTGCATATAGTTTTGGACACACTCTGAGAGCACCGACTTTATGGTAAACTCTTGAAGTGCCAAATTTTGATACGATATGTCCACTTTCTAGGACATGTCATCTCGAAGGATGGATTTTTGGTGGATCCAGCGAAGATTGAAGTTTTATTAGCTTGGGAGCCACCCAGAAGCATGACGGAGGTGCAGAGTTTTTTGGGTTTGATCAATTACTACCAGAGGTTTGTGCCTAACTTTTCCATATTTTTGGAACCCTTATCAGAGTTGACGCAAAAGGGGAAACCCTTGGTGTGGTCAGAGAGATTCTGGAAGAGTTTCTAGGAGCTGAGGTAGAGACGGATGAGTGCACCCATCTTGAGTCTATCAAAAGAAGGTGTTGGGTGCGTAGTCTACTATGATGCATCAGGGACTGGGCTTGGATGTATCCTGATGCAGGAGTGAGCAGTGATTGTGTATGGTTCTTGATAGCTGAGATATAATGAGAAGAACTATGCTACCCATGAACTGGAGTTGGCAGCAATAGTTTTTCTTTAATTTTGTGGTGACATTACTTGATGGGAAACCGTTTTATAGTATACTCTGATCACAAGAGTATCAGGTATATCTTCTATCATAAAGACATTAACCATAGACAATAGTGTTGGCTTGAGTTCCTCCAGAACTATGACTTAGAGATAGTGTATAATCCTGGTGAAGGGAATGTAGTAGCAGATGCACTCAACCAAAGATCTGGTATACAATTGATGAGTGAGGCGACAGAGAACCTATCCACTTTGTGGATATCCTATGTGGATCGAGATGGGGAAGCTTATCTTCAGTCTCTAATAGTCACTCCCCCATTCCTTCAGCGAGTCAGGGAGGAGAAGTTTGGGGACGCATACTGTGAGGCTTGATGTGTTCAGATATCCATAGGATAGGCACCTGATGGATTTTATGAAGGTGGGGAGCTCTTCATCCTCTTTAGAGGGATTACTATGTTACCAATAACACTTAAGGAAGAAGGGTTGAGGTATTTCCATACATCCCCTATTTATGTACATATAGAAGTGGCGAAGATATACCAGGACCTCTGGCGTCAACACTGGTGTCCGGGAATGAGGAAGGAAGGGGCAAAGTTTGCCTCTCGGTGCCTCACTTGTTAGCAAGTTAAGTTAGAGAATCAGGTTCCAGTAGGCTTAGTTCAGCCATTAGAGGTTCCAGAGTGGAAGTGGGATGGAATTTCCATGTAATTAATTAAGGGACTTCCACACACGTCCAGGAGTCATGATTCTATCTGGGTGATCGTTGACCGACTCACCACGTTGGACCAATTCCTACCTATCAGAAGGTAGGGATCAGTAGAGAGCTTGGGACGCCTCTATTTGTAGGAGTATGTACATCTTCATACAGTGCCATCTACAATTTTCTCTGATTGTCAAGTACATTTTACTTTTCGGCTATGGAAGGGGTTGGAGGAGATGTTCAGGACATAGATTAGGTTGAGCACCACCTTCCACCCTCAGAAAAATGGTCAGATTGAGCGGACCATATAGACCTGCAAGGGCATTCAACGTGCTTGCTTCCTTGATTTTGGCCATAGCTAGTATGATCACTTAAATTTTGTGGAGTTAACGTAAAACAACAGCTATCACTCCACTATTAGTATGGTACCATGTGAGGAGTTGTACGGACTACCTTGTAGATCATCACTGTGCTAGACTGTCCTAGTGGAGAAAGCACTCGTGGGACAAGAGATAGTACGAGATACCATGGAAAAGGTCCAGATCTTCCAGGAGAGGATGAAGGCTGCATAGAGTAGGCAGAAATCCTATACTGACAGGAGATAGAGACCTTTGGATTTCAAATATGGTGACCATGCCTTTTTATATGTCTCACCTCGACGATGTTTGCAGATATTTTTTTAGGGTGACAAGTTATCTCTGAGTTTTATCAGACCCTTTTAAGTCCTCAGAAGAGTTGTCGAGGTGGATTACCGCTTAGCTCTTCCACCTCAGTTGCATTGGATGCACAATGTTTTCCACATATCCTTGATGAGGAGATATGTGCATGACCCTTCACACACCATTGACTGGGGGGATCTAGAAATCGACGACGAGGAGATGTTTACGGAGGTTCCAGTAGAGATTGATGATCGACAGGAGTGGGTCCTTTATGTGCGTTTGATACCTATGGTGTGTATTCACTAGTATTATGGGAAACTATAGTATAGAAAATGGGAGCGGGAGGCTCAGATACATGCTCAGTACCCCCACTTGTTTCCCTAGTTTATGTTGTGGCTTAAATGGATGCAAATCCCTAAGGTGGGGAGAATATAAAGACCCAGATTTTTCCATGGAATTTTTTTAATTACATGGGAATATTACGAGTCCGTGAAAATTTACGGTGTCTGATTCCAAGGCCTAGAGTGATCTAAATGAATTATTGAACTTTTTTTATTGTACGTTCAGTAAACGTGCAAGCAAGTTTATGTATTTCTTGAACCAGTGCTCGGAATTGAAATCTGAGGACACCGTTGAACTTGCACCACTGGTATTCACTTAAGGAGACCTTCGCATCGACCACAGTAGGTTGAGAGTGAATGTTGTTTTTCAAACATTTGTGGGTGTGTTAAAAGAATGAAAATAAAATAAAACATCATTAATTTTTTCTTCTTGTTGAAACATCCATTTTAGTTATAGAGGTGGGGAGCACCTATGTTTGAAACCTCCTTTTTGAATTTTAGTGGTGGGGACAACCCAAACCCTTCATTAATGTGGGGAAATTCCAAGAATATTCCCAATAAATTGTGACAACATGAATTCAATATAATGTGTCATTTAATTGTTCCATCTTTAATGCCCCAACATAACCAAATTAATAGATCCAACCGTAATTAATTTGATAAACCAATTTTAATATATGTTAGATCCTCATTTCCTGGTTGGAAATCATTGGAATGGAGAGTTGGGAGAACCTTGGAGAACCGAGAATAAAATTATCCTACAAAGAACAATCCCCCCAACGAAGAATGAAGAACCGACCCTGAGCCTGGATCAGAAGAATCTTACAGAAGCAAAGAATGTCGAAGTTCTTCTTCGACTCCATCTTTCTTCTTCATGCCACCTCCAATGAAAAATTGAGGTAGGGTTTTATTTATGTTTGGATTTAATTTATTGATTCTTCATATCCTAAATTTATAATGACGATGGCCAAACAAACATGGCCTTTTTCCCACACATTAAACTTGCTCCTCTTCCTTTTATTTCATCGAATGTTCCTCGTGCGTTCTTCAATGCCTAATATTAATTGATTTGGAAGACATCAAGTTTTGTTGAGTGCAATATATGGATGCAAATCCCTCAACACAAGGACCACGAATATGTGATCGTACATTTTTTTGGTCTTGGAACGAAGCCGCAGTGGCACATGGAAGAAGGAAAAGGCCGACACCTAGCCAACCGCGAGGAATGAAGGGTGGCGCATGTCTGTGCCACAGTTGAAGAGGAGTTCATGGCCTATCGGACATGACGGGGCAAGATGGAGGCTGAAAAATGGCTATCCGTGTGGTAGAGCAGTGGTGTGCATTCGTGCCGCCTGTGGAGCAGGAGGCCACAGATTCTTGGACGCAGTGGAGGCTGACAGCGGCTGGCACCCGGTCGACTTTGTGGATAGCGGCGTCGTCGTGCCGTTGGAAGGGAGACCGGCCGGTCGTTCCAACCAGCCGAGGTGCACTGTGCGGGACCACCGAGAGATCCCCCATGCCAGCTAGGCCGCACCGCGGGCTGCACCATGACAACGCACCTCGGGATGCTCCGAGAGACACACTGCGGGCCGCACTGCGAGCTGAACCACATGTCACACCACAACGCTGCACCGCAGGTCGAACCGCGGTCTGCACTGCGAGACCCACCGTGCACCGCTAAGTGGGCCACACTAACAGGTCGTGCACTTCGTGTGACGGGCCGGGCCGCCCCCTACGTGGGATGAGCCGGACCACAACCTAGCGGGTTGGGCACGCTAAGTCCCAGGCCATCCGGGATAATCCCGGACCAATTCGGGTCAACCTAAACTGGTTCGAGCAGGCCCAGACCGGGCAGACTGGACCCGAGCCCATCTGGGTCAGTTTTTACCTTTTTTTCCCATAACATGAGAATTGGGTGTCCGTTTGACGAACCTTCTATGGAACCAGAATCCATAGATCGACGTGGTTCTTTGGTTATACTCCACTTGAGTTTTGGATAATGTTAGAGTATGGCTGTGTTGGATTGGACCTCGAATCCAACCGGGCTCTTAGAACTAAAATTCTAATAACTTACAGATCGGGCGTCTGATTAATGTGATGTATGTTGTGTTGGATCACTTTTGACATGATGGACCTTTGGGTTACATTTCATGGAACTTTTGGGTAGTTGAGTTCTGACCAATGGCTTTGGGAGTGATTCTTCCAAGCGCGATACGTACAGAACCCTACGACTGGTTGAGACTTGATGACTGCTGAACATTTCGACTCGAAGTGACTCTACTGGCCTAGTGGGGAGAGCCTTTGTGTGATGCGGAAGACGCACGGTGGGGAGCCCCTTTTTGTGACACGGCAGACCCACGATACTCTATAGGAGGAGTACCTCAGCATTCCATGAGGGGGAGCACCTCTGTGTGACGCGACTGACCCATAGTGGGGAGCACCTCTGTGTGATACGACAGACCCACAAGACTCAATAGGAGGAGTACCTCATAAGTACAAGGATAGAGAAAGCGCCTCTATGTGACGCGGCAGGCCCACTGTACTCGATAGATATGAAGTTCTTCAGCAGGTGAGATGTTTGGAATGTTACTTGTTACTGTCCCCAGAGAATCTTGTCGCTGACTATCAGCTTCTATAGTGATCATGAGTGGGTCAACATTATAATTATGTTTCTCAGAGTTTTATACCTGGTGTGAGCTTATTCTTACCTTTGTGGTATTATTTCTTTCATGGAACAATTTGGTTTTTGGATTTTGGGTTGGGCCTCCTGTTTCCTCATGATTGAGATGGGTCTACTCTACAACATAGGTATATGTATGGGCATATAACTAAGTAGGATTTAATGATGTTTTCATGCTTTGTGCTTTATCCATTGTGAATTTTGTGAGGCCTTTGAAGGTCTAGAGGTCCCTACTAAGTATTGTTATACTCACCCCTGCAAGGGATACGCCCTCACCTTATTGTGTTTAGTGCAGACAACGGACAACATTGTTTGAGGACGAGGGTACCAGGACTGAAGGTAGCTTGTAGGTGGACTTTAGATGAGGCATACCACTAAGACGACCATTTGAGAGTTGTACCTAACCTTCATGTAGTATCCTTGGTGGATGTTCACAGGAGTTGTTTTCAGTTTTACTTGTAATTTTTAGTTTACTTGTAATTTTCAGTTTAGCTTGTATTCTAGCCCCTTTTTAATTTCTATAAACACCATGTTTACTATATATATTTTTACATTGTGCTTGTATCCTTATTTGTGCATAGTTGTGTGAGTTTAAATCTTATAAAGGCAATTCCTTCCCATTTTTAGGGAATATTCCTTTTGGCGCTAGTCGACAGCCCCTGACCCATGGAAGGCAGGCTTTGGATAGTCCGGGCATGGCCCCCGAGGGACAGGTCGTGACATAGACAATCAAGTACTCTCCACCACTAATGATTTAACTAAAATAATAAAAATATTATGTATTTATTTTACAATATGAATTCATTCAACATATGTCTAATCTAATTTCAAATAAGGTAACAACACATTCCCATCATCTTTTTCTTATCCAAGCTCATATCAGCAAACACACACATTAAATACCACTAATCCACAAATTATTTTAAGGCCGGAGTTAGTAACTTCTTAGTCAATGAATTAGTGGATGAATTTCCAATTCAATTTTTAATTTAAATATAAAATTCCAAAATATAATGATACTCAACCCAGTTTCTATAATGTAAGTTCAAATATCTCTGTGTGAAAATATACTTCAGGTTCTTATGATTTGAAGACAAGGTAATCTACTCACCAAGGAGATAGTGGAACCATGTATTGAGAGCATAAACCACAAAAGAAAAATAGAATTTGTGTGAGGGAAAAAAATTATCATGAAGGAACATTTAGTGACGGAAATAGGAAAAAACATGCTTCACATTCCTTAAAATATATCTAAAACCAATACATGAGTAATAAAAAAAGTCAACATTTTCCAAACTCAGTTTAGGATGAAAAAGAACTAGAGATGACGTCAATGTGACATCAGTTCCTCAAATTATCTTGGACACTTATCATTCCATTATCACATATCACCCTTATAGGTCACCTATATCATGGGAGATTCAAGATAATAGAAATAATGAATAAAATTACTATAACAAATGGCCATACCTAAGAAAATATGAATCACAAACATATTCATGGGTTTCTAAAAAGAAACCACCAGTTGGGTATTTTTAGGATTCACTATTACGAATATGTCAGATATAATGTGTACCAATAACTTTATTTTTTATCCATTGCTAATATTTTTAATGATTTCCATATATGTGATATTCCTTCAGATTTTGATGAACAATATATTGATAATATCAATTTTATTCCTCTAACATAGAATAATGATAGATATTATCTGCAAAAAAAGGAAAAAAATATTAAAAATACAATGAAAGATCTAATTATTCATTTCCATAAACACCATTGGAGTGTTAGTAAGACAAAATTTTAAAACCAAAAGATCTTAATTCACAATCCTTTCATGAACACTTCCTAGGAAAATAATCCTCTCAAACTCTTATCTAATATAACCATAATTGGAGACCAATATTAAAAAAATATCAGGATACCCTGAGTTGATCTATGAGCTCATAAATCCACAGAATATCTTACTTTTTTAGATAGAGTCACATGATTAATCTTCATGTAATAAACAAAAACCCAGTTCCTTCCTTATACCTTATTAATGAAGAGAAACTTTTAAGCCCAAGGTGACATGATTTCTTGAAATAATAATTTTCATTCGTGATCTTGATGAAGAACATTAATTTACATAAAATTATCTGGAACCATATGATAACATGTCAATGATATGGGAATGATCCCTGGGATCATGTCAAAAGATTATTGGACCACTATTTGGGGTGGTAACCAGTAAAAGTCATTAATAAAGGCCATGAGTTACTCACCTACCACTTTATTAAGAAAACCACTTAAACAATAGTAAAATAATGTTGAGAAATATATGTCACGACCCTTCCCCCAGGGCCTGTATCATGACTACCCCAATCCCGCATTTCATAGGCCAGGGGATGGAGACTAGCACCAAAGGCGTAAATCCCTAAACTAGGAAGGAATTTCCATTATAATTGTAAACAAACACAACAAAGTACACAACTGGAAGCAAAACAATAAGTAAAACTGTATTCAAAAGAAGGACTGGAAAGTAAAAGGGGCTGGAAATACAAGCCCAATAGGAAAGTACAATTACAACTGAAAGCAAGTACAATTGAAGAAAAGTAAAGCAGCTACTGGGTTGTCCTCCGGGGTTCCTACCTGAAAGGTAGGTACAGATGGACTCCTCAACACTCCATGTCTGTCCGTCTACTCCGTGTGTCGTCACGCTGAGTGGTCTACCTTTGGGTACCGTCCAGTCCTGCTACACCGCCTCAGTCAGCGATGTCTGTTGTCTGCAACCAATACAATGAGGTGCGGGCAAAGCCTGTGTAGTGGTGATATAATGATACTAAGTAGGGACCCCGAGACCATCAAGGTCTCACAAAATCCAACAAGGATAAACCAAAAATTATGAAATCAATGGATAACCATTACATAGGTATATTCCCATCGATATACCTAAGTTATCTAGTAACCCATCTCAATCATGAGGAAAACACAAAAGTCATTGTCTCGGCTCAAACTAGGATTTTATTCTAGGGGGGTAGTATCATGTAACAACCCTATTCACACTCTCAAAAGCTCAGATGATGTTGTACTCCTCCTCTATCGAGTACAGTGGGCATGTTTCATCACACAGAGGTGCTTACCACTATCCTTGGACTGCTGAGGTACTCCTCTTATTGAGTACCGTGGGTCTGCTGTGTCACACAGAGGCTCTCCCCACCACGGGTCTGCCGCGCTCACACAGAGGTGCTCCCCCTCAAAGCCTACTAAGGTACTCCTCCTATCGATTACCATTGGTCTACCGTGCTCACACAATGGCTCTTCCCTGTTTGGGTCTCCCGCGCCACACAGAGGTGCTCCCCACTGGGCCAGTCGAGACACTCCGAGTCGAATCGGTGAGTAGTCGTCAGGTCACAGCCAGCTACTTGGTCTTCGTACTCTGCTCACACATCTCCTGTAGGATCCTCTCCATGATCTACAGGTAAATTCTCCAACTATCAAAAAGTCCCATGTATAAGTATCTCAAAGGTCCGCCTTGTCATAGGGGCCTCAACGCAACTGACGGTGTGTCAATCGGACGCCCAGTCAGTGAGTTATTGGCATTTCCATCCCGGGGTCCTGGTTGGGTTTAGGTTCAATCAAAACCGACCATACTCCAACTATTTCAAAACCTAAATAGGTGTATTCCAAAAGAATATTTTCACTCCAAGATTTCTGTCTCCGTAGACGGTTCGTCAATTGGACACTTGCAGCCCAAGATATGGGCGAAAAAGTGAATTGGGTCAAAACTGGGTCTGGGTCCGATTCGGCCCAGTCGGACCGACCCGGCCCGACCCGTGTCTGGATACGGACTGGGGTCTAACCCGGTCCGCGGGTCCGACCCGAACCGCTCGAACATGCTCGACCCACGCGGCGGCCTGGCTCGTGTGGCCCACGCCAGTGGTCAAGCCCGCGTGGCTGGGAGGCGACCCGCCAGCCGAAGCCAGTAGGTGGCGGTGCCCTGCGAAGGGGAGGGATCATCACCCCCCATCTCCCTAAAATTAAACCGACGCGCGACATATATTCATTCACCGCAGGACCCCCAGGGTCCCACCTAGTGCGCTCCTTGCCGACGGCCAGAACGGCTGGCCCTCCCTGTCCATCCGCCACAGCTTGCTTGTCCGCGACTTTCCTTCTGCGTGGCACAACGACATCGTGCACCATAGTCCGACCGCTGAAGACCTTTTGGCCACGACCCTTCCACCCACAAAGCGCAATGGGGTCGTGCCCCTCCGGCGACATGGCGGCCCTTGCGCCGCCGGTTTCATTCGCGGTCGGCCCGTCGCCGGCCGCTGTTGCTCCGCCGCGGCCCGTCAGCCGCGACCCGCTCCTCCGGTGGTGCTGTTGCACCACCACCATCGTCAACAAAGAAAAGAATAAACCGAGGGGTGGTCAGGCCATTTTTTTCGGCCCACGCCCTCCATGTTAGGTTGGTAACAATCGGCCTCAAAATGCATAAATAACGACGAAGAATGGTGGGTAAAACCCAATCATAAAACAACCACTACCTTGTATTGTTGTCCGTTGACGATGTTGTGGAGAGGCAGACATCGTTCCGTGATGTCGGAAAGAAGATGAAGATGTCGAGGATGACGTCATTGGCATTCTTCAAGGACGGTGCTTCCCTTTCTTCCCTAGTTGAAGGTCGTTCTTTATTGGCGGAATAGGCATTCTTTGTTGGGAGAATTAGTTCCTCCAATCTCTTCCAACCCCTCTCCCAATGCTCCACCAAATGAATATGCCAACCAATAATAATTGGTTAAACTAAACCATTATTTAATTGGTGGAGAAAATATTTAAAATATTTCAAAAATAATTAATTAAAGTTCTATTAATTAATTTTGAGTGTATTGGCACATTTATGAGGGAAGTTCAAGGGTTTCCCCAAACTTATGGAGAGTTCAAGGGGGTTTAAAGCCTGTGTGGTCCCCACCCATTTAATTGAGAACAGGTGTTTAGAACTTGGGTGGGCCCCACCACCATAACCTATCATGGGAGGTTATGGTTTGGTGGACCCCACCTCTAACCTCCTCTTTGTGGTTTTAAGCACCAAATAAAGTTGAGCTACACATCGATTTTTATTTAATTTTATTCTTAAAAACTCTAAAAACTAACATTCATTCTCAACCCACTACCATCAAGGTGAAAGTATTCATAAGAGAATATTGGTGCTGCAAGTTCAACGGTGCCCTCACATTTCAATTCTGAGCACCGGTTGAAAAGTTATAAAATCCAGCTTTCACATTTACGGAATGTACCTAAACAAAACTTTAGAAATTGATTTCAGGCACACTGGGCCTTGGAATCAAGCACCGTAAATTTTTGTGGACACGTAAAATCCCATGTATTTAAGAAAAATATTTCCATAGAATTTCTAGGTCATTACATTCTCCCTTCCTCAAGGCTTTACGTCCCCATAGGCTACAACCCAAGCTAACAGAACAAATGGGGGTACTGAGCACACATCTGAGCCTCCCGCTCCCATGTGCTCTCCTGGAGGTTCCCGTGCTTCCAGAAAATGCACCACAAAGGTATCGACCATCCTTGTAGGACTTTATCTTGACGATCCTCAATCCCCACTCAGACCTCCATGAAAGTCGCCCCATAAACGATGTCCATCTCTCCAGGGTCGATGATGTGGGAAGATTCGTGCATATATATCCTTAGTTGAGATAGGTGGAAGATGTCGTGCACCCGGTACAACTGAGGTGGAAGAGATAAGTGGTAAGACACCTCTCCTACTCTACTAGGGACCTAGAAATGTCCGATGAATCTCGAAGATATCTTGCTGCCTCGGCCAAATCCCCATACACCTTGTCGAGGTGTGACCCGTAGAAAGACGTGGTCTCCATACTTGAACTCAAGAGGTCTCCTTCTCCTGTCAGCATAAGACTTCTGCCTGCTCTGTGTAGTCTTCATCTGCTCCTGGATGATCTGCACCATCTCTATAGTAGCTCTCACCATCTCTGGTCCTACCAGTGCTGACACCTCAGGGTCTGTCCAGCACAAGGGTGATCTGCATGGTCACCCGTATAATGCCTCAAAAGGTTCCATACCTATGGTGGACTGATAGCTGTTGTTGTAGGAAAACTCCACCAAAGTTAAGTGATCCTCCCAGCTGCAACTGAAGTCGATGACACAAGTACGCATCATTTACTTAAGGGTCTGAATGGTCCACTCAGTCTGACCATCTGTCTGAGGATGGAAGGCGGTGCTCAGGCGAAGCAGCCTCCCGAAATCCTCATGTAACCCCTTCCATAGCCGGGATGTAAAGCATGTGTCATGATCAAAGACAATAGATGAAGGTGCTCCATGTAGCCGCACAATCTCCTTCACATCGAGGCATCCCAAGCATTCCACTGACCCCTACTCTCTTATTGGTAGGAAGTGGGAAGACTTGGTGAGTCGGTCGGCAATCAACCAAATCGAGTCATGATCCCTGGATGTACGTGGAATACCCATCACAAAGTCCATGGATATCCCATCCCACTTCCACTCTGGGAACTCTAAAGGTTGAACCACGCCTTCTGGTACCTGTTTCTTCACCTTCACTTGCTGACAAGTGAGGCATCGAGAGACAAACTCTTCTACTGCCTTCTTCATACCTGTCCACCAGTTCTATCGTCGGAGGTCCCAGTACATCATCAACACTCCTGGATGTACCTATAGAAGGGACATGTGAAACTCCCTCAACACTTCCTCCTAAAATGACACTGGCACCATAGTACGTTCTCTGAAGAGAATGATGTGGTCCCCACCTTCAGAAAATCCATCAGGTTACTACCCTGTTGATATCTGAGCACGTTGTGTCTCACAGTCAGCATCCCCATGTTGTGCCTCCCTGACTCGCTGAATAAGTGGATGAATGACTGTAAGAGACTGTAGGAATATAGCTCTATCTCTATCCACAAAGGATATCTTTAAATCAGCCAACTGCTCTGTCGCCTCTCCTAGCAGCTGTATACTAATCCCCTAGCTGAGCGCATCTACAAAAACATTCCCCTTCATAGGAGTATAGACAATATCGAAGTCATAGTCTTTGAGGAACTCAATCCATCACTGATGTCTCCGGTTCAAGTCCTTATGAGAGAAGACATACCTGAGACTCTTGTGATCAGACTACACTATAAAATGTTCGCCCATCAGATAGTGCCACCACATCTTCAAGGAGAAAACCACTACTGCTAACTCCAAAACATGGGTAGTATAGTTCTGCTCGTTCTATCTCAGATGCCTAGAACCATACGTGATCACAGCTCGCTCCTTCATTAGGACACACCCGAGTCTGGTCCCTGATGCATCGCAGTAGACTACATACCTTACGCATTCCTCTAGAAGCCACATGATTGGGACACTAGTCATCCTCTTCCTCATCTACTAAAAGCTCTTATGACATCTCTCTAGCCACATGATGGGTTTCCCCTTATTTATTAAGGATGATAGTGGTGCTGCAACTCTGGAGAAGTCTGGAACGAACCTATGTTATTATCCTGCCCACCCTAAGAAACATTGTATCTCCATCACACTCTTGGGTGGCTCCCAAGCAAGTGTCACCTCAATCTTCACTGGATCCATTGCAACTCCAGCGTCTGAGATGATGTCTCCCAAGAAGTGAACCTATCGAATCAAAAATTGGAACTTCAAGAACTTACCATAAAGCTGGTGCTCTCAGAGTGTGTCCCTTACTAACAAAAAATGGTAGGCACGCTCCTCCTTAGTAGTTGAGTAGATAAAAATGTCGTTGATAAAGACCACGACAAAGAGATCGAGGTAAGGCAGGAATATCCTGTTCATCAGACTCATGAAAACTGATAGAGTGTTGGTTATACCAAAGGGCATAACCAGGAACTCGTAGTGGCCGTACAGACACCTGAAGGTTGCCTTCTGCACATCCTTGTATTGAACTTTGAGCTGGTGGGAGCCAGATCTGAGATCTATCTTCGAGAACCACCGTGCTCCCTTGAGCTGATCAAAGAGGTTGTCAATCCTCGGGAGTGGGTACTTTTTCTTCATAGTCACCTAATTCAGTCAACGGTAGTTGACATAAATCCTCAAGCTCTCATCCTCCTTCTTGATGAATAGAATCGGGGTTGCCCAGGGAGAAACACTGGTCCAGAATAATCCCTTCCCTTGCAAGTTCTATAGTTTTACCCTCATCTCACGAAGCTCAGCGGAAGCCATCTGATATGCTGGAGTAGATATCGGTGTCATCTCATGGTACAAGTCAATGTAGAAGTCCATATCTCTACGATGAGGTATTCTTCGGACATTGATAAGGAAAACATCCACGTACTAGTCCACCACTATAGTATTAGTTTAACTCTCCACATCAACTGCTCTGAGTGTAAGGCAAGCCAACTGGTGAGTGATCGACAGCACCCTCCTCCGAGTAAGTCTGTCATGTGCTACAAAGTTTCTCGTCTCACCGGTGAAGGTGAACCTCGTCTCATCCATACAAACACACCTCACTTTGCGCCTAATACAGTAAATCTGAGCACGGATTGTAGATAACTAGTCCATACACAAGATGATGATGTAAGGCCTCGACGCTGCTATGAGGAGATCCCAACCAAATATATCACCTCCTAGAGTAAGGTCGAACTTCCAAAACCAGTGCGTAATCATCAATTTTTCTCCCTTAGAAGTCTCTAGTCGTAATGATCGAGTCAATGGATCCTTCAGAATATCCAAGCTCTAAACGAGGGATGTGGCAATGAAAGAGTGACTGGAACCTGTGTCTATAAGAACTGTAGCTAAGGTGGAGTAGACACATATCGTAACTCGAATCATCTCTATAGTTCCATGATCGTAAGCCTCAGGTACCTAAAGCTGAGCTCTCCCTTGTCCACCTGCTCCCTGCGGTCGGGGTGGAACTCCTGGCGGTGGTGGTGGGAACACCTTGAAACATCATCCACCACCAGCTGCACATCCAAATCCTCTACCACGTTAACCTCCTCCCTGCGGACTACCTCAATCGAACCTCTACCTCTTCTTGGGAGGTCCCTCAACTGTATGCTAATCATTCTAATGGAAGGTCGGACAGTCATGAGCCATGTGACCCTGTCCGCCGCATGTGTAACACTGTATGCTCCTGCCATGGATGTCACTACCCCGGGTGACCCACACATCTGATCCTGAGTCATGCGATCGTCCACCCGTGGGTCTGGTCCTCTTGGACCTCTGCATCATCTGTCTACTGTCAGCTGAAAAATACTCCACTGCATGTCGACTAGTGGTGGGTCTTGCTGCTAGTGACTTCTCAGAAAGGAAACTCTATACTATGAGGTCTCTCTCTAACACACCTGCCTACATTGGGATGCTAAGGGAGAAAATCAATTCCATGATCTCTTGCCTGATCCCCTGCTCAAAGGTCTGGGACCTGAAGAATGTGTCTCGTACCATATTTTTGGAGAAGCGTGAGTGGTCGTTGAACCTCGCTGGGTACTACGCTACCGTCATGATGCCCTGCTGCAGATGTAGTAGCTCATGTATCCGCACTGCGTAGAGAGTGGCTGGGACAAACTCTGCTCGGAACGGGCTCTCAAAGTCTTCCCAGAGTAGTGTTTCCTTATCATGAACCTAGAGCATCAGGCTCCACCATATTCCTGCTGCTTCATGAAAGAGACTCGCATCAAGGATCACCATGAAGTCTTTTGGTGTCCCTACTAGCCTAAAAACTATAACTACAGCCACTAGCCAATCATCATCCGCTTTTGGGTCTATCTCTCCCCGGAACCTGGGTGGCCTCTGGCGCTGGAACACATGCAATGCACTCAAGTAGCGTGCATCGTCTACTACTCTGGATGGTGGCATCGGTGGCCCAATGGGATGTGGTATCGTTGGTGCCTCCGTTGGTAAAGGAAACTGCACTGAGGCCTCGTTACTTGGTGTGATTTCAGAGTGTATGACTCTCGGGGCTCTATGGGGAGGCATCCTGAATGAAACAAATGTGACACAGTCAAAAATTTATAACTGGTCAGGTGACCTGGTGGACCTGACATAAGGAAAAACATTTTTCAACAAGAACGCAATCATTGTTTTCGTGCACCGAGTCAGAAATCAGAAGTCAGGGTCCGGGTGTATGGATACATCGTCTGCCCACACCAACATTTGACTCCCGGAAATAAAAACCACACTTAGTATCCATAACACTATTTCCTTACAGAAAAGATATATCAGAATCATAAGATATGCGGTAGAACCGACACCTCTAGTACCAATTTGTCCTAACCCGTCCTCTAGGGCCCGTATCGTGACTACCCTAAGCCCGCCTTCCATAGGCTAGGGGTGGGCGACTAGCACCAAAGTCAAAAATCCCTAAACTGAGAAGGAATTTCCTTTATAACTGTAAACAAACACAATAGAGTACACAACTAGAAGAAAAACACTAAGTAAAACTATATACAAAAGAAGGGCTGGAAAGTAAAATGGGCCAGAAATACAAGCCCAACAGGAATGTACAAGTACAACTGAATGCATGGACAACTAAATAAAATTAAAGCAACTACTAGGTCACAATCCGGGGTTCCTACCTGAAGGGTAGGTATAGATGGCCTCCCACTCCATGTTCGTCTGTCTGCTCTGTGTTCCGTCACGCCGAGTGGTCCACCTCCGTGTATCGTTCAGTCCTACTACACTCTGCCTTAGTCAGTGCTGTTCGTCATCTGCAACCAACACAATGAGGTGCAGGCATAGACCGTGCAAGGATGTGTATAATATAGCACTATCATTTTTGCATGATATGAATTTACTTATTCCTTCTTGATTTTAGGACCCATTATTTTCAAATCCTTGAATATTAGGCCTTTTTTGATCCTCTTCATAGATAATATAGCACTATCATTTATACTCAAAGTATTATCCACCTTATTCACGTTCCTAGGGTGGTAATGTTTTGAGCAGCCATAATTTTTAATTATTTATAACCATATAGATCAGTTCGTAATATAATATTTTCAATTGAATATATAATTTAAACCCTAATGATCAGTATATATAACATATATTTATCCATACTGATAATTTATTCATATTAGTAATAGAAAAATTAATGTATCTAAATCCAAATGAAGAATTTTTTATTTTTTTCACTGAAATATTCTATCGGTGTAAGGAATAAGATATAAAAATATCATTGTATATGATAATTCATCACAAACTATTCCTTAATAGATAAATATATATTTCAAACACCACTTCACTATAGGGTAATGTAAGCACAGATGCACTGACTAATCTTCTCTTCAGTTCCTTGAAATTTTTCACACATTCATCTATCCAAAGGAAATTGGATCCCTTTCAAGTTAACATGGGGAGTGGATTAGAGAGTTTTGATAAATTCTCTTTGAACCAACAATAATAACCATGAAAACCAAGAAAAATTAATCTCTCAATCATTGATTTTATTCTGGGTCAATGTTCAATAACATCCATCTTTGACAAATCAACCGATATACCATATATTGAGATTACATGATCCAAAAATGAAACATTTTAGCCAAAATTAACACTTTGTAAATTTTTTATACAGCTTCTCCTTCAATAGGGTCTGTTGGTCAGAGTGGACACTCAAGAGGGGGGTGAATTGAGTTCCAATTAAATATTTCTGTTAAAAATAACTTCTATTAAAATCCCCCAATTTATAAAACAAGTTAAACTATAGTGAATTTGTAATACTATAAAGGTTCAATTAGTTTCTCAATGATTGATTAGGTCTTGGTCAATTTAATCAGAAGATTAAATTGGCTTTCGAAACTAATCTACTGATTTACAATAGTTACAAACACTTGCTAGATTAAATATCAAAGTAAAATTAAAATAGTTTTTTATTTCAAAGTAATAGTAGCGGAATATAAAAGATATATATATATATATATAGTATACATTAAACATAAACTAAAAATCACAGCAGATATAACCAAGAGGTTCAGTCTCAAGCTGAGACTTAGTCCTCTTAAACAATTTATATAAAAGTGATCCACACACTGTATCGGGGTTAACAAGAGTACACGACCGTTCCACGCATGGACCTCTACCACAGTTCTTCATGGGAAACAAAAATAAAGACCAAGCCTCACAAGGACCTCTTCCACAGTTGTCGTGGGTAAACAAAAGTAAGGAGTTTTGTTTTGAGGATTTTGACATCCTCCAGTTCAGCACAGGAGTCAGTGTCTGTGTTGATATATAGAGTACACACACTACTCGAAAAAGTAAATACTAAATCACTTAAAGGGAGTATATAAAAGTTTAGAAAGCTCTAGTGATTGGAAGTGTAGCTCTGGACTCGTTGGATTCAGCAGAAATGCTTCTGAGTCGTTCTCTGGTTTTGTGTGGAAAAACAGAGTGTCGTGGTTCATCTTGTGTTCTTCACGAGTGAGAATGTTCTCTTGATTTCAGTTCCTCCAGTAGTGTTGGATTGCATGCATGTGAGTTCATGAAAGATCTTACAATCTCTTCTTCGTGCTCAGGATTGTTCTTCTGTTCAGTACAGAGCTCGGGTGTATTGTTTGTAGCTTCATGTATGTTCTAGTATGTGTATTTGTGTCTTTTCTATAATACAGCTCAATCCTCTTTATATTCCTCGAGCTCTGGCAACAGGAATGATTACCATTTCATAGGTACTAGGTACGGTTTCATGACATGAAGCAACAATCATTAAATAACATTAATTTCATTAAAAACATAAAATATGACCGTTATAATTATTTAAATAATATTGAAAAAAGTTAATAAATGGTGTCACAATGGTTATGCAAAAGATGTCTCCTTGAACCAGGGTCTCCTTCATGGTGTGTCTTTCATGGTGTCTCCATGTCATAGTGTCTGAGTCACAGGGTCTGAGTCATGGTGTCTGACTCATAGTGTCTGACTCACGGTGTGTCCATCACGGTTTCTGGGTCACAGTGTCTGACTTATGGTTTCTGGCTTCCGGTGCCTTGCTCATAATATTTTGCTTCACAGTGTCAGGATTACTGTCACGGTGTGTTGGGGACTGTGTCTTTCTAACTATGTCTTAGCACTTAGGAAATCAGAGTGTTTGACTTACGGTGTCACGGTGTCCCATTGGTCACGGTGTCTGAGACATAGACTTCACAGTGTCTATTTCCCTGTGACTGTGTCTTGCACACAGTTTGTCTTACTGTGTCATGCTTCACGGCGTCTTTATACATAGACAAATATCTGTATTCAGACTTAGATAATAATATACCTAAGATGATTGGAACTTATCTAGTATAATGTATAAGAGATAACTTGAAACATAAATACAGAGGATTGATAAGATAAGTGAGATTTGTGATCATGCATAAAATTTGAAATTAATAATGAGAGTAATTAATAGTAAAAATATGTGTGATCATTAAAACATGATTAATACATGAGGAGTCCAACAATATCCCTCATTTTGATGATCACAAATCATGTATAGTTGAAGTATAAATGAAATGAAACGTTAGAGAAAATAACATATATAATAATAACAGATAAAATACTAAGAGATAACACTTCTCACTGTTTCTCCCCCTTTTGGGATTATCAAAAAGTAGAGAGAATTGAGTGAAACAATGTATTTGTCATTAAAAACGTTCAGATTACATCATAAAATAGAAATACAAAAACAAATACATCCCATCAAAAATTAAGAAACAATGGTTTGCATCACGGATTGGCTTTCTCTTTGCCTTTATCAATAGCAGAAGCTGGAGTTGATGTAAAATAATGCATGAAGGTAGTAGAAAAAGATGGTAAAGGTAGACCTTCAAATATGGAGGGAACTAATGTAGGATCTGTAGAATATCTAGTCTATGGTTGGTCAAAAATGACTTGTCTGATCTGAGAAAGGGCTTGGATGCCTGACATAGCAGTTGAGGCAAGAGCAGGTAGTCCAGGTCGAAGGGGTGCAGCAGCTGGAGCAACTATAGTAGTACTCCGCACATGAAGATACAACTTCAAAAGATTTGATGAAATCAGTAATGATTTCTCCACCATATTGCATAGCCTTTTCAAAATCATCCTTTTTCTCCATGAATTTCTTCAACAATCGGGTGAACTCTATAATCTTCTGAACATGATCTTTAAAAGATTGAGTCACTGGAGGGATTTTCAAATTCTCTACAAGATACCTAAAGTGATTGGTCATGTCACTTTTGGAGAAAATCTGGGTGAGATAAAAGTCTATCTTCATGGTGATCTCCTTTTGAGCATCATTTCCAATCTTAGAATGAATTTGAACCAAGTCGAGTGCTCGATCACTGTTCATAACTACTTATGACAAAGGAGATAGATCCAATCCACTGAATGCATTATGAATTTCATCCTTGATTATGGATCTAAGCATAGAATCATCCAATGAAGGTGTGGAGGTCTGACCAGAGGGAGGAGAATCCTTGACAACTATGGTGAGAAGATTGAGCTGTTTCAATACCATTTGAAGATAGCCAGTGTACTCATCTGTGAGCTTATTCAGATTCTCTACAAGGTCTCTCATGAATTGCAGAATATTTGTGTGTCTTTCTCCAATCTTCTCATCAAAAGATATCATGTATGGATGAACTTGAGATACAATATCTCTAGAAATGTTGGAAACATTTGATTCAGGAGAAGTAGTAACAGGTGAAGGAGCAGTAACAACAGGAGAGGGCTCTGATCTTGAAGAAAATTATTTTTTCATGTCGGCAAACATACTTTTCAAAGTTGCAACATCATCACTAAGCAGTTTTTTTAAACCCTCACCTCTTTAATTTCATGGATCATTCTGGTTTGAATATGCAGAATAATATTTTCCAAAATAATTGAGGCATCTTCCTGACTTAGTTGAGTCACAGGATGAGGTTGAGAGGATATAATCTTCTCAACTCCAGCTATGATAGTCTCTCCAAAGACATTAATATCTTCTTTACATAAAAAATAATGCTTATCAGGTAAGGATTCAGGTGATGAAAGTTGTCCATGGGTAGGTTTAGGGTCTGGTTACGGTTCTGAGTTAGTTTCGAATTCTAATTCAGGTTGAGGTTGAGTTTAAGAGACTGATTTCAATTGAAATGAGGAATAGAGATCCATTCCAGTTTCAGTCACTTGCTGTGATTCACTCACATCATAAAAATTGGGGAATTCATACGAAGTGTACACAGAGAATGACTCAGTGGAAGGAGGTTCATCACCAGGTTCAGATTGAGATTCATCAGACTCAGCTGCACTAGGTTCAAGGTTTTGAGGTTCCTCCGCCTCAACAGGTGCTTCCATTTCAGGAACTAGAGTCTCAACAGCTTGGTTAAGATCCACAGGATCATGTCTATTCTCCTCAGCCATTTCTTGCCTTTCCAATTGAAAGGAAATTTCCATCCTCTCTTCAGCAAAGGGTATGTACTCAGGAATCAATTGTTCCATAGGTTGTGCTTCCAGACATGCTTTTTTTTCAACAGGGAGTTCTTCTTCAACAAGATCTATCTCTTCCATCGCTTTCTTCTCAGATTCAGAAACGACTAACTCTCTTGTAGCTTCATATTGGGTTTCTTGATTAACATGGGAAAGAGGTTCTTCTTCTTCAAGAACAATAGAAGGACCAAAAATCCTTTCTTTTTCAACAAAAACCTCTTCTCTTGAAACATCCGTAGGAACAATAGTTCTTTCTTTCTCAACAAGATCTTCTTCCTCTTGAGGTATTCCAGCCTCTTCTCTAGGTGGTACATTAGATGCCACTTCCTCTTCTTCTACCTCTTCTGGATACTCATCCATCTCATTTGGTTCCAAACCAGGATCAGTTATATTCTTTTTCCTTCTTCTATAATCAACGGGATTATACTTCTTATATAGTTGAGAATTATCCTCAAACCACTACTTCTTCTAAGTGTTCTAATTTATTTTCATCCTTCTAATGGTAGTCTTGGATAGGCAGTATTCAAAATCGACAAGCTTTTCTTAATTCGGTTCAACTACTCCCTTGGAAACTAACATAGTTGAGATCATCCTTGAGTAAAACAAGGACGTGGATTTGGAAGTGACCTTAATAAGTTCACACATGTGGTGAATGACATATTTGCACAGATTTATCATATGGCCATTCTTCATCAGATGAATCAGGAACACATCCTTATACTTCAACATAGAAAAATCACCCTCCCTTGGGCTAATCAAATTCTGAACAAACTTAAACAGGAGCCTTGTCTCCCCATCCAGCTCTACAGAAATGGCCCTTCACTTGGTGCCATTTCTAGTTAATATTTCCAAGGCATTTTCCAGATCAAATATGTCGGTTGTTGGAGGAGGGTCTCTCTGGTAGTCATCACAAATCCCTTTATGAGGAATCCTTAGGCGTGCAGCACATATCCTTGAAGTGAAAGAACATTTCTGACCATTTATCCATCTTGTTACCATAAAACTTTCTCTAGAAAAAAAGGAGAGATTTACATATTGATAAAAATTAGATACCAACCATAGGTAAATAGTTTTATCTTGTCTAGAAAACCATTCGAGCCATCCTTGTTCTCTGAGGATTTTTAGAACCAAATACTTACTATGTTACAACCACTCAGGAAAAATCCCTTTCTCAGGAACTATAGTATGACTTACTAGGTTGGGATTTAGGGTACCATCGGGAGCTATCTTCAGTGCTCTCTTCTGTTTCTTCGAGTGGCGCTTCTCAGATGAGGGTGAATATGGACTCTTCATCCTTGGAATCCACAAAGGATTAGGCGAGAGAGAAGGAGAGAATATTTTCAAGGTAAATAGGGTTCGAGAGAGTGAGAAGGAGAGAGTTCGGGTGAGGAATCGAGTGAAACCCTTAAGGTTTATCATTTGGGAATTTCAAACGTCATTAAAAAAATACGCGGGAAATTAAATAGCGGTGAAGTAAAAATTACCGCGATACAGATTAAAATAAATGCATAAATAATATTCACGCTGAGACCGTGAGCAGTCATTATGGTGAGATGAAAAACAGTTGTCACAGTGGGACAGTTGGTGGTCGTCACGGTGAGACAGTGACTATTCTGTGCAGTCACGGTAAGACAGTGAGTGAACTGTTCCGTCACGGTGAGACACTTAAGTGATAGACCGTGAACAAAAGGTGTTAACTATGAGACCGTAAGCATGAAACATTAAATTAAAATATAGCAAAATATTAAACAGTAAGACCAGTAAGATATCTATTTATGATTGATCATTCCATAATCATGTATGATGTAATCTAATCTCTCAGAATTTAATGGTTTAGTGAATATATCAGCAAGTTGATATTCAGTACCAATGAATTCTAAAGTGATATCACCTTTTTGATAATGATCCCTCAAAAACTGATGTCTTACATCAATAGTATTTGTCTTATAATGTAAAACAGGATTCTTTGAAATGTTAATATCACTTGTGTTGTCACAATTTATTGGGACATTTCTGAATTGATATCCATAATCTAGTAAATTTTGTTTCATCCACAAAATCTATGCACAACAATTGCCAGCAACTATGTATTCAGCTTTAGCAGTATATAATTAAACTTAATTTTGTTTCATACTACACCATGATACTAGTGACTTTCCTAAAAGGTGACATGTTTCATAGGTCCTTTTTCTATCTAACTTACATCCTGCAAAATCGGCATCAGAATAACTAACTAATTCAAATGATTGTCCTTTTAGGGTAGAACAGTCCTAAATTGGGTGTATGCTTGAAATATTTAAAAATTCTGTTTACAACATTTAAATGTGATTATTTATGGTTTTCTTGAAAATGAGCACACATACACACACTAAACATAATATCAGGACGACTAGAAGTTAAGTAGAGTAGACTTCCAATCATTCCTCTATAAGTGGTTTGATCAATAGATTTACTATCTTCATCAAGATCCAACATACAGGTGGTACTCATGGAAGTGTCACTAATTTTATTGTTATCCAATCTAAAACGTTTTAAAAGATCTCTAGTATATTTACTTTGAGATAAAATAATTCCATCATTGTTTTGAAAGATTTGAAATCGAAGAAATAATTTTAGTTCACCCATTAAACTCATCTCAAATTCTTTTTGCATCATTTTAGAAAAATTAGTACATAAATATGTTTTTGAAGATCCAAAAATAATATCATCTACATAAATTTGAACAACTAAAACATCATTAGAAATTCGTTATATAAAAAGGGTAGGATCAGCTATACCTTTTTTATGACCTTTGGAAATTAAAAAAGTACTTAATCTATCATTCCAAGTTGTTGGAGCTTGCTTTAAACCATATAATGCTTTTTATAATTTGACAATATGATTTGGAAACTTAGGGTTTGTAAATCCAGGTGGTTGTTCAACAAAAACATCCTCAGCTATATACACATTTAAGAATTAACTCTTGACATCCATTTTATATAGTTTGAAATTCAGATGTGCAGCATAAGCAAGTAGAATTCTAATGGCTTCAACTCTTTCTACAAGAGAAAAAGTCTCCTCATAGTCAATTCCTTCATCCTAACTATATCCTTGTGCAACTAATCTAGACTTGTTTCTAACTATGTTTCCAGATTCATCTACTTTATTCCTAAACACCCATTTTGTGCCTATGGTGAAAGTGTCCTTAGGTCTTTCAACAAGTTTCCAAACTTTATTTCTTTCAAACTAATTGAGTTCTTATTTCATATCAATTACCCAAAATTCATCATTAATAGAATCATCAATGTTTTTAGGTTAAAGCTGTGATAAGAAGGCTTCATGTTCAACCTGATTTCTAAGAGAAGTTCTAGTCTGTGTCCCTCTATCCAGATTTCCTACAACAGTATCTAAAAGATGATTCTTTAGAATACTATTTGATCTAGTAAAGGTAGGACTAGAAATTTCAGGTTCTTCTCTAGGTTCAGGTTCATTAAGAGAAGATTCTGAAATATTTCCAGAACTGGTTGTCTTTACAGCAGGTTCATTGAATTTATCATTAAGGTTCAGAAAAGGCAAATCTTCTTCAAGATTTTCAAGAGAAGGCTTAGGTTCATGTGAATCAGTTTCATCAAATTTGATTTGAACATATTCTTCCACACACTTGGTTCTCTTATTGAAAACTCTATAGGAATTTCTAGATATATAATATCCTAAAAATATTCCTTCATGACTCTTAGAAGCAAACTAGTCCATATTATCCTTGACATTAAGAATAAATACTTTTCAACCAAAGACTCTAAAGTAACTAACTTTAGGATTCTTATTGTTCCACAACTAATAATGGGTATTTTTGAGAACAGGTCTAACTAAGACTCTATCGATGATATAACAAGCTGTATTCACAAATTCATTCAAAAAATAAATAGGTAGATCATACTCATTAAGCATATTTCTAGAAATTTCATGAAGGGTTCTATTCCTTCTTTCTACAAAAACATTCTGGTGAGGTGTCCTAGGAGTAGAAAAGTTGTGACTATAGCCATTGTGTGAGAAATAAGATTCAAATTCATGATTTTCAAAATCACAGCCATTATCAATTCTCAGGGTTTTAATCTTAAGTCCACTATGGTTCTCTACAGACTTGGAGTATTTAAAAAAGTAAGAACAAGCTTCACTTTTGTCAGCTAAGAAGTATACCGATGTATATCTAGAAAAGTCATCTACTAAGACATAGAAATAGTGCTTCCCATTTAAACTAGAAACTCTAGAAGGTCCAAACAATTCCATGAGAACAAACTCGAGAGGTTGAGAAGTTGACACTTCTTTCTTTGGTTTGAAAGAGATATTATGTTGCTTTCCCTTTTGACAGGGATTAAAAACTTTGTCATTTGGAAACTCATGTTTGGGTATGCATCTAACCATGTTCTAACAAGTCAGTTTTCTAAGTGAATGTATATTACAGTGTCCTAATCATCTATGCCAAAGACAAGATTCTTTAGAAAAATCATTTAAAAAAGTAATATTTTTCTTAGCTAACGAATTTAAACCAACAACATAAACATTTTCATTTATCAAAGAAAAAAATACTAAAACATTCTTAGAATTAAAAACATTAAAAGAATCATTTCCAAACATAACATTAAATCCATTATCACATAATTGAGACATACTTAACAAGTTATATTTTAACCCATCGACAAATAAAACTTTAGAAATTAAAACTAAGATAATGTTACCAATTTGGCCTAGGCTGATGATCTTTCCATTATAATTATCACCAAAGGTGACATGGCCACCATCAACCTTTATTAAGCTTTTGAAACATGAAATGTATCTTGTCATGTGTCTTGAACACCCACTGTCCAAGTACCATATCTTCCTATGGGAACTCTTCAAGCAGGTTTCCTACAAAACAGTTTTAGAAGGAATATGATTTTGGTACCCAGATTCTCTTGGGTCCAGATAGGTTAACAATCAATGATTTTGGTACCCAAATTTGACTTATGGGTCTCATTTATTTTGTAGAATCAAAATATTTTGATAGATAAACTCTATTTTATCTATAAATATTTGAATAACTAGTTGAATCATATGAATTTCCAGAACTTGAACAAGCAGTATTCTGTCCAGATTTAGGAATACATCTAGTTTTAGTGAACTGTCTCTTTCCCGGATTATAACCTATTCTATTAGAGTAATTTGGTTCCAAATTCTTTCCTAAAATTTGATTTAGAGTGTCTTTTCCATTTGTGAACTTTTATAATTCTTTTCTAAGTTCGTCCTTAGAAATTTTCAGTTCAGTATTTTCCTTTAATAGTTGAGCATTCTTCTCTTTTTCAATAGTTTGTTCAGATTTGACATTTGAAGTAAGAGAATGCTGTTTCTTTAATGATTTGTATTTATCCTTAATTTCATGGAATGTATCTTCTAGCATGTTACAATATTTAGATAATTCATATTTATTCATGTATTTATAATTAGATTCAGATTCAGCATCAACTCCAGAATAATAGGAATTCAAAACAAGAGTATCTAAGGATACCTCCGATGTGTTTGTCATGAAACACATGTTAGATTTTTGATATTTTTCATCCAGAGTAGAATCAGAATCATTTGAACTATCTTCATAAGCACTCCAAGTTGATTTCATTGCTTTCTTGTTATTTCTGTCCTTGTAGTCATGTTTCTTCTTGAACTTCAATTTTGGATAGTCTTCTTTAATGTGACCTTTTCTCTTGAATTCATAGCAGATAACTTCGTCACTTTTAACTGATTTATTCTATTCCTATTTCCAATGACCTTTATTGTCATACTTTCCTTTGTAGTTTGATTTTATGAAGAATTTATTCTCCCTATAGAATTTCTTAAACTTTTTGTCTACCTGTGCCATTTCATCATCACTGTCAAAGTCTGAATCTTCACTTGTTGAACTTTTAGTTTGTCTTTGTCCTTTCTCTTTGTGGTAGATGTTTTAAAGGCTACTGAATTTCCTTTTAGGTTCATCAATTTCATCCTTATTCATTTTGAGTTCTTCCTCATACATCATAAGCTTACCAATTAGTTCTTTGACAGGCAGATCTCTAATGTCACATGACTCTCTTATTGAAACAGATGTGCCTCTCCTTCTATCTGGGAAACACCTCAATATCCTCATTATTTGTTCCTTTGGTGGAATAACTTTACCAAGTGAACTCATTGTATTGACTTTCTCATTAAACCTGAGATACATATCAGAAATAGGTTCATCAATCTTCATTTTAATATTTTCATATTTAATAGTATATGTATTCAATCTCATTTTTTTGACATTAGTTGTTCCCTCATGAGAAACACCTAAAGTATCCCATATTTCATAAGCTGTTTTACAGGATGATATTATATTAAATTACTCATCTCATAATGCACAATACAACACATTCATAGCTTTAAAATTATTATTCTAATCTTCTTTAGTAGGTTCATCTCAAGTTGTTCTTTCAGTTTCTGGAATTTTATATTGAGACTCTATAGCAGTCCAGATATCAAAACCCATATTTTCTAAATGACTTATTATTTTAAGCTTCCACTGGGAATAATTTGTACCATTGAAGAAAGGTGGCATGTTGGTAGCAGCACCCTCAAGTCTATTGTCCATAGCTAGATTTTAGAAGATAAATATTTAAATAGAAAAATTTAAAACTAACAGAAATTTAAGATCTTTAAAGATGCAACTATAATCACAGTTGAAAAATAGAGTATTTCAAAAATCCTATAACAAAAAAACAAACCTCTGATACCAAATGTTGGGTGGAGTGGACACTCAAGAGGGGGTGAATTGAGTTCCAATTAAAAATTTCTGTTATAAATAACTTCTATTAAAATACACCAATTTATAAAACATGTTAAACTGTAGTGAATTTGTAAAAATGTAAAGGTTCAGTTAGGTTCTCAAAGATTGATTAGGTCTCAGTCAATTAAATCATAATATTAAATAAGATTTTGAAACTATTATACTGATTTACAATAGTTACAAACACTTTCTAGATTAACTATCAAAGTAACTTTAAAATAGTTTTGTATTTTAATGTAACAGAAGTGGAATATATAACATATATATATATATATTATACTTTAAACATAAACTAAAAATCACGGTAGATATAACCAAGAGGTTCAGTCTCAATCTGAGACTTATTCCTCTTAAACAATTTATATAAAAGTGATCCACACCCTGGATTGGGATTACAAATAGTACATGACTGTCCAGGCCACGCAGGGACCTCTACCATAGTTCTTTGTGGGAAACAAAAATAAATACCAGGCCTCACAAGGACCTCTTCCACAGTTGTCGTGGGTAAAAAAAGTAAAGAGTTTTGGTTTGAGGATTTTGACATCCTCCATTTCAGTACAAGAGTAAGTGTGTGTGTTGATATAAATAGTACAAATACTTCTTGAAAAAGTAAATAATAAATCACTTAGAGAGATTATATAAAAGTTTAGAAAGCTCTAGTGATTGGCAGTGTAGCTCTGGACTCGTTGGATTCAGCAGAAATGCTTCTGAGTCCTTCTCTGGTTTTGTGTGAAAAAACAGAGTGTCATGGTTCAACTTGTGTTCTTCATGAGTGATAATGTTCTCTTCATTTCAGTTCCTCCACTAGTTTCGGATTTCAGGCTTTTGAGTTCATGAAAGATCTTGCAATCTCTTCTTCATGCTCAGGATTGTTCTTCTGTTCAGTACAGAGCTCGCGTGTATTGTTTGTAGCTTCACGTATGTTCTTGTATGTGTATTTGTGTATTTTATCTATTATAGATCAATCCTCCTTATATTCCTCGAGCTCCGGCAATAGGAATGATTACCTTTTCATAGGTACTAGGTACGGTTTCTTGACATGCAACAACTATCATTAAATAACATTAATTGCATTAAAAACATCAAATATGACCGTTATAATTATTTAAATAATATTGAAAAAAAGGTTAAGAAACAGTGTCACAGTGGTTATGCAAACGGTGTCTCCTTGAACCGGGGTCTCCTTCACAGTGTGTCCTTCACGGTGTCTCTATGTCATGGTGTCTGAGTCACAGGGTCTGAGTCACGGTTTCTGACTCACGATATATGACTCACGTTGTGTCCTTCGCGGTGTCTGGGTCACGGTGTCTGACTTATGGTTTATGGCTTCCGGTGCCTTGCTCATAATATTTTTCTTCACAGTGTCAGGCTTACTGTCATGGTGTGTTGAGGACTGTGTCTTTCTAACTGTGTCTTAACACTTAGGAAATCAGAGTGTCTGACTTATGGTGTCACGATGTCTCATTGGTCATGGTGTCTGAGACTTAGACATCACAGTGACTGCTTCAATGTGACTGTGTCTTGCACACAGTATGTCTTACTGTGTCAATCTTCACGGTGTCTTTATACATAGAAAAATATCTGTATTCAGACTTAGTCATTAATATACATAAGATGATTGGAACTTAACCAGTATAAATTAAAAGAGATAACTTGAAACATAAATATAGAGGATTGATAAGATAAGTGAGATTTATGATCATGCATAATATTTGTAAATAATAATGAGAGTAATTAATAGTAAAAATATTTGTGATCATTAAAACATGATTAATACATGAGGATTCCAACTGGGTCTTTAGTAATACCCCTAAGTGATATTCAGGGTTATACTTTCTCTTTTAATATATAAGAATATAATGTATAAATATCACCAAAAATTGGTCAATGTAATCCATAAAGACTCTATTCACTAAATATATGAAGATATAGGAAAAATTAGTAAGGCCAAATAGAATCACTATATCTTAATTGTTTCCTTGTCATGTATATAAATTTATCTTTTGGTAAAACCTATCGATTGATCCTCAATTGATATTATACAGAATAAAGACTAATTTTGGAAAAGTATTTATATGTTCAAAGTTTAGGGGGAAAAGTCATCAATGTGAGGTAGATGATACTTATTTGTGATAATCAATGCATAGTCACTTTGATCCATATTTAATCATAACAAAAGGAATGGTGCACCCCTAGGTGATTCACATTTACAAATAAATCAATTTCCAATATTCTAATAGTGTTTCATCTTCAATTCCAGAAACTCAATCAGGGAAAATCTATATGGAATATTTTTAATATGTGTATGAGTTATTTTGAGAACTCAAATTAATGATCCGATGGAATACTGAAACATTATTCTATAAAAGCATTAATAAACTCCAACATAATTGGAATATCATAGATTATGAGTTTATTCCCAACCATATTATTTAAAAATCCCTTTTTATAGGAATCAAGACCCATATAGTGGATGTGATTTCTCTCAGAAGACCATTTTAATTGTTGAACTAATATTTTATCATATGATGGTCCATAATTTGAAATGGAAATTACCTTATTCAGAAATTGATATGGGAATTATGTAGATAAACCCAATCTATTCCTTTGATCATATCAAATTCAAATTGGGGGAGAATAATGGGACTTAAAGGAAGAACATTCCTACATACTTTAACCTGAGGAGAATCATTTTCTAGAGATATAGTCATCATACGAATAGATATTTTCACTACTAATTCAACATATAATTTTTGAGGTGAAATATTTATACCCCAAAAATTATTTATATATAAAAGAGTGGGTCGAACCATTTTCAAATGAGGAATTAGTAATTCTAGCGTGTGGTTACTAGTCCTCTCACCAAATCATAATAATAACCCCTAACAGAAATAATCATTGCATTATGATTATTATTTTCTCTTAGTTTAATATGTTTTTCATTTCGATAATAATAATTAACCTTTTATATTTTAAAACTATTTAGTAGAATGATTATAATCCTTGTATTTGAAATATTGGAGTGTAAGAGGTTCATTATGTGGAGCATTCTCTTTTTTCACTTAATTTTCTAACTTTATTCCATCATATCAACATTTGATTTCTCAATTACTTTATTTTATACACTAGATATCTATATTTTCCCCTTAAAATATTTTCTCTTTGTTTCTTTCTAGACATAACGCATTAAATAAGTCCCAACTTCTTCTATCCATCATTTTTAGGGTTCCCTTTAAATTCTATATTTCTTTTCTTATCAAATCCATAAGATTGATTTGTAGCTCATATATTCATGTCCAAATTGATAGTGAATAGAATGATTTATTTATAGCTATTGAAGATCCATTTAAATAAGTCCTTTAATGAAATTTCTTTTGATACATTAATTAATAGATCATAATTACATTCATGTAAGATAATAATACCATATCCATACCTCACATGTCATATAGAAGTTTCCTTATATGTACTGATAGAATCATCATCCTTATACTTTAGCAAATAAAATTCATTCTTCATTTTCAAATGAAAAATATGTGTAAAGTACATATTTAAATATAATTTTTTAAACTCATCCCAATACATAGATTTATTTTCTTATTATTTCCAATTTATTAATGATAAGAGTTTAAAATTGATATTCTTCTCTTTCCAAATGATAGAAAAAAAATATTTTTTATCGTATTCTGAAAATTGGGTAAGGGAGAAAATATTTTCAGTTAAATTGATCCATTGATAAATGACTAGTGGATCAATATAACCCTTAAACGATGGTAGACATTTCCACATGAAGTAATCAACAATATAGTGTTCCATCATTTTCTAGTTGTAAATCTGAACATGATTAATATCTTCATAATGTTTTGAAAGAATAACAATAATATTTTGGTTCCTAAAGTGGAGAATCATTTTAATATTAATAACATTCATAATTAAAATGGTTCCTCTAGGTTCTAACCATTTAATAAAACCAACATTCATAGTGTGATAAACAATAATCATAGTTATTAAACCACATAATCATGAAAAATCATTAATATTATGTCTAAATGAGGATATCCTCTGAAAAATATATCACACACTATTTTTATCCTTAGACATTCATGATAATCATCTATTCATGTTGTTCATGATAGATCGTGAAGAAAATATGAATTTACCTAAGAATATCCCCCAATAGTTATAAAATAGGTTCACTATGAGGGAACACTCACTATGCACTATAATGATGGATAATATGCACTCAACCAAGAATTATTGAGGTCATTAGCCATAAATTAATTTATGAAAAAACCATGAATTCTCATATTATTCAAACATAGATGTTTTTCTTGGAAAACCATACTCTTTTCTTATTATAATGTAAGAAAATATACTATACATAGGATTATCCAAATGGGTTCTCAATAATGTTGTCTCATCCTATTTTAAAATTTTTAACTAAAAATTTCTCTAATACCAACTATAGAAACTAATACATTTCATTAATTTATATTAAAACTTAATAAATTAATATTCCTTACATTACATAATGATCCATGATATAATCGTATAAGCATATTGCTTAAGAAAACATGGATATATAAACAACTTTTTTAGAATTGAAATACATCATCTCCCACTAGAACCCTTTTTATTCATATTATAATTAACACCTTTCCTCATAACCCAGGGAAATGTAACATAATAAAGGGTGAGATATGATACTTTTTAAGGGTAAACCAAGGAGATATCAATGATCACATAAATATTACATGATTATAAGGTTGTAAGAACATTATCATGATATTTTAAAAATATAACCTACATATAATAGATAATCATATTTAGTCATTTTATAAAGAATGACAGTTGATAAGACATAAATCATAAAGGAATCAAAGAACATGATCCATGACAGTATAACATAGGCATAAGACGTGAGTTTTTGGCATACAAATAAGAAAAGAAAATAATTTCTCTATTATTCAAGTCCCATTTACAATGTTATAATATTTTATTTGGTTTACTCCCTAAACCATCAATGTAGTAAAAGATCACTCATAACAATATTATAGTTGATAGATTCCATTACTGAACTAGGTTCAAATTATATTAAAGTCTTATTTATCTAATTTTATATCTATATTTACTTATTTTCATAGAGTGATATATAATATTAGACTTACCCATAACATTAGTAAAATAATATATATGGTTTCCACACGATCGGAAAAAATACATCATATCATATTCCACAAAAAAATTGAGTTTCATAGACATTTCACCATATCATAACCCATTAAAAGGAAACACGTTTCATAAACAACTTGTCATCGTAATCATAAACCTCCCAAATAAATAATAATGATAGTATAATTATATCGTATCCTTAGTAAAACTAAAACATAAAATTATTTCAGCATATATGGTAATGTATCTAAAAGGACACTTGGAATATTTTTTGATGAAAATATCTTATTCAAATGGAAATCACATCCTTAAACACTATAAATTTCAAAAATACGATGGAAAAAATATTCATTGAAATGAACATTAGAAACTTATAAATGATTTTTCAAATCAATTAGTGTTCATAATGGTGGGAAATTCTATTTATACTATATACGTTAGAAGAAAATATTTCATTCAAAATTTTGTAAAAAAATAAAAAATACATCTTCTGGAAAAATGCAAGAATATTCCTTTTATTCGATTTTGTAAAAATTAAATAAATAATTAAATGAATTTAAACACGAAAGTAACATATTAAAATAGTTCTTGAATTAATTTATAGAAACATTGATATGGAAGAAAATATTTTTTTGGTAAAAGGGATAAATAATTTTAGTTTTTCTAAAAAATAGTGTTTTGGTATATTGAGTACATAAAGTGATAAAATGAATGGAAAATGTTTTTTATCAGAAAAAGCCATAGGATAAAATAACTTTATGAGTTTAATGAGATTTGGATCATGAAATTTCATAATTGGAAACCTGATCACAAATAATATTGGTAAACAATGAGATTAAAACATAAAACTCTTACCATGTTCATAACTTTTGAATCATAAGAACCATGAATGAATAACATGATATTAAAAAATATATATAATTAAAATAAAACAATTCATGATATAAAATTTAAAATGGAATTAATTAATCCTCAAAAAATATGATAGGTTCATAAGATAATGTTCGTCTCAAAGAAAATAATTTGAGATGATAAACTCTTACCTTCGGTCTGACTCCCTTCGTACATGTTTGAACCTCCTATATTATTTTTATGGGTTTTTAAATATATAAATTACATATACATAATTATATATTTCATACCATATATAATTTATTTATAATCATTTATCAATTTTTGTAATAACATTTTTTTCTTAAAATATTTATTCAATGTGGAAACTTCTTTTTTCTTATAGGTTTTTATTTGGTAGTTTCAATCCTTGTTCATTGATATTGGTTAAAAAATATTTTGAATATTAATGATGATATTAATATCATATTTAATAAATTTATACCTATTTATAGTCATCCATAACCAGTATATAATGAAAAATTAATTACACATTTCATGGAGATGGTTGGTTATACCTACGCATTAAAGTTGTTCTCGTTTTTTGATGGATGGAACATAAAATGATAAATAAAAATTCAAATTTATAGAATAATTATTATATCATATAAATCATATGTATTTATAAAAACCATCCTTATTACTATCCTTGTAAAACATAAATAAAAAAATAATAACATCATTTCATGGAGGTCTTAGCCCACTTATGCAGATGAATTGCTTTATCATTTTCCTACGAATTGTAAGGTAAGATATTATAAGTGATATTATAATTTTATAATTATGTAAGAAATATCATATATAAATATATGAATTAAATTAATCATTATATCCTTCCTAGAGTGGTATTCATGGAAAATTAATTACATTAGTTCATGAGGTAGTAGTTCGTCGACCACACGATCAACTGTCTTGTTTGTAACTTGATAGAAGATGTTATGGATATAGGGTATGTTTATAAAATAATAGAATATAAATATTTTAAAGATACTTTTGGAAATATTTCATCATGTTTTAAATATATTTTATGTACATAAGAATAATAAGCAAAATAAAAACTCATGGTTAATAATTAAACCCCCTCCCCCTTTAAACAATATCATTAGGTTTATACCTAAATCCTTATTAGGGTTGATTTATTATTAAAATTGGGACCTGAGTTAGTGAGAATAAATTTTAGGATGATATTTTTCTAGGTATTTTCAGATCCAGAAGTCTCTTTATGTGTTGATAGGAGATGAGATTTGGTGTCTTATTATTAGTGGGAGAGAGGGCCCATGTGGAAATTTTGAAAAGAATAGAATATAATAACATATTATTTAAACAAAACATCTTCATAATAGACTATTCACAATGCATAAATGATATTGGATCTAAATATGTCAATAAAATTGAATTTTACATGTTTTTTTGTTATTTTAACCATCATTTGTTTAGTTTAACCTCTTAGTAAACCTGATTTAACCTTAAACATGGTGAATGCATTTGAAATTTTTTAAAATTAATTATAAAAACTATAAAATCTATTTTACTAGAAAAATATTAATTATTTTAAAAAAAATATTTAATAAATTTTTTCATATTAAATTTACATAATTCACAAAATATTATTTAAAATTAAACCCATAAATGCGAAGAAACATTATTTTCCAAAAAAAGAATCTCTCATATATAATATGCTTTTATATTAAAAATCAACATATAATTTATTCTAATTTAAAAAATTGGATTAATAAAAAAATTATATATTAATAATTTTTAAAACATTTAAAAGATAAATTGAACTATATAAATGATTTAACTGAAAATATAATTTTTAACAAAAATCGTTAATTTTATTTATTCATTGAAAAAATAATCTCCTTATAAAATTCTCAAAAATTGACTCTAACATAAATTTTAATTGTTTTTTTCTTCAAAAATGATATTTATTTTGTTAGACAAATTTTACAAAAGTTTAAAAAATTAATTTTAAACCAACTATGAAAAACATCAAAAAAATAATTTTTAAAATCATATATTTTTTACCATAAAAATGGATTTATTGTTATCTCATGCCTAAAAGAATATTATATGAAAGAAAAATTATTTTATTTCAAACATAATGTATAAATTTGTTTAAAATAAATCCCCAACAATTTTTAATTTAATTTATAATGTAAAATACACACTCTGTGTATAGAAATATTTTTTCCAAAAAAAATTCATTCTAATTAAAATATTTATTATTTTCATATCTAAACAATTTATAAATAACAAATTTATTTTATACATGTGTAAAGAATATAATTTAATTAATTTCGATATAATTATTCATACCATCAAATTTAATGGCTATTTTATAATAGTATATTATATCATAGTTTTTTTAGAACATGGTTCTGTGTATCTAAAGCTATTAAAGAGATATAATTTATTTAAAAAGAAACATATAATAATATATTAGGGTGTTTGAAAACTTTTACATTTTTCTTCTGTCTTCTATTTGGACCTAAAAATTAAACTCATCAATCAAAAAAGACCATTCAATATTTCTAAAAAATATGTCACAGGAATTGAAATTAAATCCCAATACAAAATTAAATTTGAAGATAAAAATAAATTCAATTCTCTTGGAATGAAATAAAAACATGGATTTCCCCCGAGAAGCTGTACTTTTTTATGGTAATTTATATCAACCTAATTTGGGTTAGTTAATGGGAGACTGATAAAACATCAAACAACTTGGGTTAACATAATTTTGATTTTGAATTCTATATATCTCAATTCATATCTTTCTCATTCAAATCAGTGTGAAATAAAGAGATGAAAAAATTATGGATAGATTAAAATAATGAAGAAACAATTCAGTTTCTATCCATATATGGTAAAATTCTATTCCTTATGATTCTTTTTGTGGTAGTTCAAAATCTAAAATGATAACTTTGGGTTTTATTTTCAGTTCCTCATCTTCATCTTCAATTGTTTCCTTTTTTTAATCTTAATAGTCAGTGCATATTATTGTGGGTTATTCTTTTTCATCATGTGGTGCTCTTAAATAATTAATAATTTACATTTTAAATTTCAAAGTCAATTTATCATCTTTGTTTTCTTCTTCCCCAGGACATAATCCCAGTTTTTAATGGAATCCTTTTAAAATATCATTACCCTAA
The DNA here is from genome assembly GCA_963277665.1 of Viscum album. Classification (NCBI taxonomy): domain Eukaryota; kingdom Viridiplantae; phylum Streptophyta; class Magnoliopsida; order Santalales; family Viscaceae; genus Viscum; species Viscum album. The sequence continues at coordinate 1,271,603,709 of OY728159.1, forward strand.
ATACCTTATTCTTCCTTTTCCTCTTATCACTTATCTCTTTACAATTCTTTATTGGCATGCATGAGTTCTATAATAAAATATTCTTATTTTTTTCTTCATTTTTAAAATCTCTAAATATTAGGGAATTTATTTTGCAAAAAAATCATCTTTGGATTCCATACTTACCTTTTCTTCACTAAAAATTCTTTTCTGCACCTGACACACCTCCTTGAAATTTTTTTCCATGTCATTGGGTGACACTACTTCCTTCTTTGGGTATGGTTGATATTTTATTCATTTTAACTATTCATCTTTTTATTCTCATCAACTTGAATTTTAATATCCCTCAAAAGGAAAAAATTTCATTCTTTCATAGTAAAGATGCACTATACCTGATTCATCGAAACCAGAAATACCATTTTGTAGTAAAATTAGTTAAAATAAATAATAATACCATATAATAAAATTCATAAATAGAAGCAGAAGAAAAAAATACTTTTTCTAAATTATAAAATTAACTTAATATCTAAACATATCCCCAGAAATGGTGCCGAAAATTTGGTGTCCTTGAATGTTTTTGTTAAGTAATATCAAGATAATCCTATTTAATAATTTATAAATGAATCAAAAAATGTGACTAACTAACTAAACATGAAATCATAAAGATGGAGTTTTAACCCAAGAGGTAGTGATAGTATATTTTTAGGAAATTTAAAGTGAGTCATTTAATTTCAATAAGAAATAAAGTGAAAATAAAAACAATCTTGGATTTGAAATTATTTTGGGAAAGAACAATAGGTTTTTGTACATTTTAAGTTCTAGTACTAGTAAATATATAAATTAAATTGGTTGATTATGATTGTTTTTGGAGTTTATATGATGAAGATGTTTTGTCCATGTATCCCCTTCTTAACAAAAAACTCATTTTATTAAGGTAAATTACTATAGGTTATTAATTAATTACGTTTTTTCGAGACATTTTTTATAAAATATTACACTAAAACATTAAATGGTAATCCATAGTCAGGGTAATTACATGTGAAATTTAAATAATTTCCATTCAAAATTCTTAACTCAGTGATCCTGAGATAGAATGTGAAAATGAATTTAAATTAATTTAGAATACGACAACCCAAACATGAAAATAAAACTCAAAATATAATTATGAAATGATTACCCCTTTATCTACATGACCCATCTTTTGTTTGGAGTTATACAGTCATGTCATCCATGAGGGAGTGAGATGGGATGGGGAAAAATGTTTATATTAAATGGCGTAAGAGAAATTGTGAAGGACTGTGTAGAAATGTAGAACCTCTCCCCAATATTTAGACTCTAAATTATAATCAATTCCATTTGAAGAAATGGTGAAAAATTATGTATAATAAAAAAAAATTCTAGTCCACTTTAATACTCTATAAATGTAGCCATTATATTCCTTTAGCGTCAATCACAAGTATAAATTGGATTCTCTGGTCAATAATTTCAGATTTGATCAAGATTTTGAGAAGACCATATGCATATTTCCCCCCATTTAGGATTCAAAGTGTGACATATTTTGTCATTCCATTAAATATCATGACCTAGTATTTAGGTATACAAGAATAATCATTGATCTAATCACAGGATTAAGACCCATATCAAACCACCTAATAATGGGTTCTTGGTTAGAGACATGTTATGGAGACAAATAAGTTTACTTGTTGAAATAACTATCCTACCCCATTATAGAAAAAAATCATTGATCTAAGGTCACAAACACATAATCTAACACTACACATAACATTTCTAGACATAAATACTAATAAAATTATTTTTTGACGTGGTGCAATTGAAGTTCACATGTATCTTAGCTTTCATGATAGAATCCTATCATTTACTTTAAATTTATTCATTCATATATGTGGAAAATCCTACCACATATTGTTCTAGAGTATTCAACATGTGTAAAATCTTATATATTCTTTAAATCCACTCAATGGGTTCTTGGGTTCCTTTATCATTATGGAATATTGGAGTCTTTTTTTGTTAAAATTTAACGCAAATTCTACCATTAATTTTTAGTTTCCACTACCTTCTTTACCAAGTGAATATATTGTTTAGATTGTGGTTCCATCAAATTTAGGGATGATGGGAGGTTATATTAATGAAAGATGCCATGTGTGACTTTCCCTCTCATTTAAGAATTTTATTTTAATATGTGTTATCTATTAATAATAAGATATTATACTAAATCAAAAATGGAATACAACTACAGATAAAACCATAAACATCAAGAATCATAACTAGGTCCCATAACGAAAATAATTTAACGAGATAATATATTCAATGAATGTAAGATAAAGGCATTAGAAACCAACAAATGAATAGATAAAGTTCATCTAAATTAACCTTGAAATGATTTTTATTTAAATAACACCATCATAATGTTCAATATTGATGAAAAATCCCTTAACTAACCATAGTAACTCATTATTAGATATAATATTGAGCTTTCATAGAACCCATCCCAACATTCCACCCGAGTTATGATAGTCATAATCCAATCTATTCACCAAACAATGAAAATAATGGTGGGATATGATACCAATTTGTAACAACCCAACCATGGTCGACCTCATGATTCATCCAATATAGATTGAAAAAAGCCTAAAGTTCATTCTTGAACTCCATTGGTTTGTGACAAGAACCTTGGCATCAAAAAATAGAACTATGGTAACAACTTACCATGTAAATATAGCACAACAAATAACATTTATAACATGATTTATTTAAAAAACCAATGTATAATGCAGAAGTTAAATTAAACCTCTATGAGATGTAAAAAACAAACAAATAAGGATGAATCCATAATAAATACTAACTATGACCAAAACCAATCCTCCATATGACCATCTATAACCACTATCCTAACAAATTATGAATGAAAAATCAACCAAGAGAATCTAATGAACTAAATTATTCCCTTCCATTTACCTATATCCTAAAAAACCTAATCTTTCTATAACCAAAGGCATGTGCAGTGTCTGAGGAATATACCTAGTAGGATACCACCACGAATCTATTCAATATCTTTCACCATGAAACAGTTTGTTCTAAATTTAAAATAAAACTAATTTTGTAACTCTATTTCATTTTAAAATATTTTTCATAAAAAAACATTTTAATTGTTTTAAAATAAGATACATACATTAAATTTAAATTTTGAGAAAGTTCTCAAAATATCAAAAATGGGATATAATCAATCTCAAACATGTAAATATGATATGGTAACCATGTGAGCAGGTAAGTAAAAATCGTTGCCATTATGAATAAAACCAAACACAAACAGGGATCTATCCTAGGCAAACATATAATAGGACATGTGCATAAACACTAATATTGAAACATTTTTTGTCTTAATAATATCAAGACTTTGTATATTCAATCGATACCCTAATAGTAACCCATATTTTTTTCACAAACACTTATTTTTATATTTTTATATACCCGTTTTACCCAAGGTTCCCATGTATTTTTTTCGAAGACATTCAAGTAAAACATGCTTGTAATTTCATTAATCATTTCCAGACGGAAATCATCCCCACTGTCATTCTTGAATTCCCATTTTAGAGTATAAATAATATTTGATTCATTATATTAAACATATAACATTCATAAAACATAGTTTAAAATAAAAAACCCTTTAAATCCATTTTTAGCCACCTAAGATGCAGTATCATTAAACAACCCTTATTTGATCTCAAAACAACCATTTTCATAAACCATGAAAAATGAATTTAGAAAAACAGTAATTTATTCTTGGGATATGACCATCATATAGAGACACCTATCATGAAAAAAAGTAAATCAATTCATCTTTGAAAACAGGGATTGGAAATGAAATCATATGGTCCTCACAAGATTATATCCATATGTAACATCATCTATTCGCCTATAAAATCCTCTAGATCTAGAAATAAAATATCATTAAGATTCAATAAAATCATGGAAAATAAACATTCAGATATTATCTATAGAAAATAAGAGGAAATTATATGATATTAACTCATACTAGGAAGAGATCAACCCATATCGATGGAGAATCACCAAGAGATCAAGGATGAACCTCTTAGAGTATCAATGAAACGCTGGTTTGAGATAATAAAATATTAAGATGATATTATATGTCAAAAATAACAAGGTTATTGTCGAAATATTAAAATTAAAAAAAGTAGAATAGTCCACATAGTTAGTCTCCTTTGTTAGAGAAACCATGTCCCAACCATGCAGTAGTTGCTGACCATTAAAAACTAATGTGCAAAATTACACGGGAATAACTAAACTATTGAAAAACATTGTACAATCCTTGTAAAATTAACTAAAAAACTCTATAACCCACAAGATTTTCTTACTGACTCTCGCTGTTCAAAAAACTATACTTTAGTCATGCAAAATTCAACTGGGACTGAAAATTCCTTATTTTATTGTTCCACACTATAACTACTAATAGTGCACATACAATGAGCTTGACATGATTCTCCCAAATTTCTAAATTCATGTCCCATGAATCCCAAAATACATTATAATATCAATAATGATAAATTAATCCCAGAAAGTGACATACGTGTGACTCGGAAGGTGTCACATCTTAGTTTAACCTATTTTTACCTTTTCCATGATGACTAAAATTTTACCATGGTAAATATTTATTTGGAATAAAAATTAAATTTACCTTATAACCAAATTTGGACATAATTATTCTATATATGGATTCCATTTTATCAAATTTTATTTCTAATGGTGGAAAAATTAATTCTAATACCCACATAAAAAAAAAATAAAACCCTTTTAATAAATGAATATTTAAGCATCAAATTGATTTTATCCTCATTTTATTCTAGGTAAAAAAACAATTGATAAATTTTCACATATTTTATTTAATAAATTATCTACAAATTCAATGAAATAATATATAAATACTGATTAATTTAATTTATCATGATAAAAAACTTTATGAACATAAAAAATATTTTTCAGAAACATATATCTAATTACCTTCAAAATATTTAATCATTGTTTATAACAAATTAATAATAAATTTATGAATTATCATGATTTGTAACTCATATATAAAAAATAATTTCGTTTTGTTTAATGCTCTAAATAAGATAAAATTACTTTTAAATAATACATATATCATAAAAAAATGTTTGAAAACAAAACATTTTTATTTAACCAGGAATTTCTTAACCCGTATTCCTTATCATTACAGAATAATTTCTTAGATATTATTTATTTTTATTATTTATTTTTAATTCAATTTTATAAATAAATTTTACTAATATCATTCCTCAAAATTATATATTTTAATTAAAAACATCCATAATTTAACAAAATGGTTAAAAGTAGTTTCTCATCAATTAATGGTATAACCTTTAATGAATTTTACCCTATTTTCATGTCATTTATTTTATCAATTTCATTTAAGTATTTAATCATTAATTTTATTTTATTTTATAATAATTCATTTTTCACTTATGTTTTCAGTTGTGTGGATCACAAGCTATCGAATGCATCAAATTTATTTAATAAAAATATATATTCTAATGTTATGGGGAATTATATTATATCAATTTTTATAATTTTTCAATTTAAATTTCATTACAATAATGATAAAATATGAGGATAATTTCACCACATTACATCCTCAAGTTCCCAAATCACATCCTTAAAAGTATGGTTTTATCAGAAAACATTGACCAGATGAGTGGTTGTGTTCTACAACACATTAAATCTTTAATCCCAAATCCCCACATGTTTCCATCGTATGAAAGATAAATATCTAGATATATAGTCTATGAGTTTTGAATATGTGATTGATTGGGAATTTAATTCCTCCAACGTTATTAATGGAATACATTATGAAAATAAGAGAGGTTTGGTGGAAGCTCCATGTAATAAGGTTTCATCCAAATACGATCAAGTAATATTATAGGGACTGATATATACAAGGATTAGATTCCGTTTATTTACAAATCCCTTATATTTTTCCAAATAGATATTCATAATAATACCTTTTCTCAAATTGTGAAATCTAGATCTCTTTACAGATTGTTAGAATAAAATTTATTGTCGGTTTTGTGCTACCTAGATGTGTTTGTTAATGGGTATAACATTTTTTTAGCATTTCCTCATTAAGTTCAAGTCCCATAATATTTTTTCTCTAACTTCATTCCAAAATATTATAGTTCTTCACTTTGTTCCATAAATGGATTTATAAGGATCCATCAAAATTCTCTAGCTAAATTTTGTATTTTATGAAATTTCAACACGAGGGAGGTATGGATCCTGAACTCCTTTGAATTCCATAATGAAAGCTCTGTATAATCCAAAAAATTATGGACTATTCTTTCAGATTATTAATCTATCATGGTGTTAGAGTTCATACTAAAATTAAATTCTATTTTGAAATAATGTTAGATAATTTTCTTGAACATTGTGTTTAACATCAGATTATAATCATATACAATTAATAATGGTAATCTATGAATCCTTTACAACTATTTAGTAGAAATCATGGAAAATTTCTCATTTGATAAATATTATTGAATAGAAATTAAATGGGTTTACTATTTATGGTGATAAACTAAAACCCAAATGGTGTTATAGCCTTTAAATACATTTTGATTCCAATTAAAATATCTAGGGTGATATTTTCCCATTTCTATATAGTCATAGGTACTAGATACATTATCCTTATTGACTTTGGATGTTCATAAATAACATATAAGAAAACTAATAGTCAACATACATACTCTATAATATTCATTTTCTTTTTTCCCACTATAAATTCTATTTTATATCCCAATATATCCTTGTACTCTGAGGATGGATAGATAATGACGATATATATGCTTCATCCAAGAGATCCTTACTCAAATATGGTATGGAATATTTAGAAATATGGTTCCTGAATCTTATTAATACATCGTTGTGAAGGTTAAACATTGGAATAAACCATATGTTCTTCTGCAACTCCACATCATCCTTCATTTCCACATTAATAATGGCATGGATTAATGGTTGAATAGTTATATGAGAAATATAGGATTTATACCGTTTCCTTATGATTGGAAGGTTCATATTTGGTAAACCCATAAGTATTTAATCTTTTTCAATCCAAATTATGGACAATCTTGCATGATTATTATCACTCAGTATATCCACCACCTTGTCCACATTCATTGATTATTTATGATCTAAGAAACCATAACACATAACCATGTCCAATCATATTCTTTTGTTTTTAATCAACTATTTTTATGTTATTATATAATTAAAAACACTATGATCATTATATATATATAAGAATATCATAATTTTCACTCTAAATATATTTACACTATATTTTAATAGAAAATATTACCAGTTATAGATTCAAATTATGAGTCATGTAATTTTTCCATTGAATCTTCAATTTCCATGAGCTATTTTCTATTACCATATCATTTTTCATGAGAGCACATTACAGTCCCTTGTTTGATACATCAATGTATATAGAAAACCCTTATCTATTATAGGGTATTGTAAGCATAGGTTCACTAAAAAAATGCACTTCAACTCTCGGAAATTTTCATCTCATTTATCAATACAATGGTGATTGGATCCCTTATAAGTCAACATGTTTAGGGGATTTGATAGTCATGAGAAATGATTTACATATAATTGATAGTATCCATCCAATCTAAGAATACTATAGATCTCAATAACATTTTTCATGACCCATCGCTCGTGACCCGTGTCCTTACTACCCCAAGACTGCCTTACATAGGCCAGGGGTTGGTGACTAGCACCGGAAAGGCATATCCATAAAATGGGAAGGAATTTCCTTTAAACCTGTACACGCACACATATTAAACCTCAACAAGATTCAATCAAGAAGTGAAACTATTGTCGTAAAAGTGTGTAATGAATGCAAGGGGCTGGAATACAAGACCTATTGGAAAGATACAACTACAGCTAAAAACAAAAAACAACTCTTGAGATCATCCATCGGGGATCTGACCTTAATGGTAGGTACAACTCGTCTCCACAACTCCCTACATCAACTATCACTAATGCCCACTGTTAGGTCCAAGATCCCAAAGTGTCAGTCAAGGCTGACGATCAACTGCACAAGACACAACAAGGTGTAGGTGAAGCCCGTGCAGGGGTGAGTATAATAATACATATTATAGGCCCCAAGACCCCTAAATGTCTCTACGAATTCCACAAAGGAATACCATAAGGATGATCCCAATCACAAAGAACAAAGAAAAATACACAACTCAAACTAGGTATAACTGAGTACAATAGTACATATGATTAATCGTAAGGCTATATCAGATTACTCTTTGAAGAGGCACTACTGTTGACCCACACAGTATTGATAGATATTAACCCCTCCAAGACCCACACATGATCGATAGGTACTAACCCCTAGAAGATGCAAAAAGTATCCATAGTTGAAAACTCAAATAGAATCACTGGGAGATGATTCACACAAAATCAATGGGTATTTATTCACACAGAATCCCTAGGTGCTAATGCACACAGAATAGTTGGGTGCTGATTCCTGCAGAATCGCTGGGTAAAGATTCACACAGAATCTATGGGTGCGGATTCACACATAATCGGTGGGTGCTCATTCACACTAAATTGTTGGGTGTTGATTCATACAAAATAATTGGGTGATCATTCACATAGAATCGATCGTTAATGATTCATACATAATCGCTGGGTTCTTATTCATATATAATCGCTTTGTGCTTATTCACAAAGAATCTCTAGTATCTTATTCACACAGAATCGATGGGTTCTAATTTACCTAGAATAACTGGGTAGTAATTCACACAGAATTATTGGGTGCTGATTCACACAGAATTGCTATGTGTTGATTCACACAGAATCACTGGGTGCTGATTCAAATAGAATCGCTCTCCATTCCTCACGTGTCATCCAGACACAGGACTCCCTCTCATATTATGATTTTCTCTAAGAGAAACTTCTCCTCAAGAAATCAGTCATATTTCAACTGACACAAAGTCCCATAAATAAGTAACATGTTGAACCGCCAAGTTATAAGGGTTCCAACGCAACAGACGACATGTCGCTGGACACCCGATCTAAAACGTAATGGGATTTTAGTACCGGGGGATGAGTGGGATTCAAAGTCTATCAAACCTCGCTTTTCTCCAACATTCTCCAAAACTCTCGTGGAGTATCTCTAATAAGAATATATCGCTCCAAGGTTTCAAGTGCCACTAACGGTTTCTTAAAAGGACGTCCGGTTAACAAGTTACGGTCACTTAAGTGTATCTGGGCTCGGGAGGGGTCTATGTGCAATTTGACCCTGTCGGATGACCTGGACTATTCCATCATGGCCCGAACTAGCTTGGGCTGGCCAGTTTGGGCTAGGCCATGGTGGCCTCTGCCCGCTGGGCCGCGGACAAGACATACCTGCTGGGTGGTCCGACCCATTGGCGGGTGTGACCCACACGGGGGTCATGCGGTCCGCCTACCGAATGGATCAAAGGATCCATTTGGATCCTTGATTGGAGGTGCCAAGTGGCGCTGCCTCATCAATCGTGGGACCTGGATGGACCGTGTCCCGGCCTTTTCCACATCTTCATGTCGTAGCTTGTCTCACTACGACACATGATGGAATGCCACCTCCCATCTCTACAACTGACTAATTTCTGCCACTTTTCCGATGGCCTCAGCACCAAATGGTTCCACCCTCCTTCATAGCCAGCAAGAGCCAGCCGCCATCTTCACTGTCGATGCTGGTCGTCGGTACCACACTGGAAAATCTTCCGCGGGCCAACAGGAGATCTCTAGTGGTCCGTTCATCCTTCCAAACTTTCCTGTTTTTCTCATGGGATGTCAACTTTGTTGTGTGCCTCTCGGTGTCCAAATATCAATGAGTTGAAAATTGTTACATGAAGAACGAATCCAGAAATGAAGCGGTGGAGGGTTCGAGCCTTGTTTGTTTGGCACGTGCTCTCCTCCTTAGCATTATATCAAGATGGAGATAATTTAAAAAACATTAATAGAATATAATACTTCTGTGATTCATCACTTCATTCAAGAATGAGGGAAGAATAGTTCTCATGAACATAAAAAAAATCCCTACCTTGAGATTATTTGGAGATATCGTGGTGGTGGAATAAGATTATGAATTCGATGAAGCCGCCATCGTTCATCGATACTGGTTTGTTGCCTCCCGATCTCCCATCTCTGTCGGAAGAAGGTGACACATCACTTCGATAAATGATTCATCCATGGTGAAGTCATGTCAAGATACCACACCAAGCCTCACATAAATAAAGTGGAAAAAGGTGGGTAAAACACTGAGGAATTAATGAGGTTTCCTTAATTGACGTAATTAATGTTACACATTAATTGATTTAATTAATGCGCCACATTAATTATGCGATGGGTGGTTATGAAGCCAAAGTTTAACTGGGAAAATAATATCCCATATTTAAAATTATGTCCACCTATGTGGTCCCCACCATTCCCGCTCAACAGGTGGTAGGAAAAAGGAAATAAAATAACAATTCCTATGTTATTTAATTATTTCTTTAAAAATTTGTAAAAATTAACTTTTTCACCCAGCCAACAATGGTCGAAGATAAGCCTCCCTTAAGTGAATACCAGTGTTGAGGATTCAATGGTTCCCTTAGACACTAAATCTGAGCACCGGTTCAAAATATAGAAAATTCCACCCAAGAATTTACTGAACATACCTTAAAAATTCTAAAATTCATTCCTGGCACACCAGGCCTCAGAATCACGGGACATTAATTTTCGCATACTCTTATTAATCCCAAATAATTTAAAAAATTTACATTGAATTTTCCAGGTATTTATATTCTCCCCATCACAGGGAACTTCATCACTAAAATCTAAAACAAAACTAGGGGAAAAAATGGGGTACTAAGCATGTATCTGAGCCTCCCGATCCCATTTTCTCTTCTGGAGATTTATTTGTTTCCAAAAAACTTACATGAGGGGAATTGACACCCCGCAAGGGACCCACTCTTATTGACCATCTATCTCCACTGGGTACTCTACAAATGTCACCCCATCATCGATTTCCAGATCACCCCAGTAAATAACATGTGATGGATCATGCACGTATCCCCTCAGCTGCTAAATATGGAAAATATTTTTCAATCGGTATATCTGGGGGGAAGATCTAGACTGTATGCCACCTAAACTACATTGTTGAGGATCTAAAAGGTTCCAACGAACCACAAAGAAAGTATGCTGCCCCGGCCACACCTCTGTAATTCTCGTCGGGGTGAGATCCATAGCAAGACATTGTCTCTCTCCTCAAACTCCAAGGGTCCCCATCTCTTGTAAGTAGATATGTCTCAATCTCTCTACTGATCCCTACTCTCGAATGGGTAGGAAGTGGGCCGACATGGTTAGTCGATCAACGATCAACCAGAAGTAATCATGGACCCTGGACGTACATGTTATCCCCATCACGAAGTCCATGGATATACCATACCACATACACTCTTGTACCACAAGTTGCTATGTTAAGCCTATTGGTATCTAAGGATCGGCCTTCACTTTCTGAAAATTGAGGCATTGGGATGCAAACTCTGCTACTACTTTCTTCATCCCTTGACACTGTACTATTGTCAGAAGTCCTAGTACATCTTTTCCACTCCAAGATGTATAGCTAAAGGGTATGTATGGAACTTCCTCAATACATCCTCCCATGGTGTCACTGGTACCATGGTATGCCCTATGAAGAGGGTTAAGTACTCCATACCTTTAGAAAATCCATTAGGGGCCTATACTGAGGATATCTGAGCACATCGGGCTTCACAATCTACGTCCCCAAGATGAGCCTCCCAAACTCGTTGATGTTGTGGGGGAGTGACAATCATAGACTGGAGGTATGCTTCTCCATATTTATCCATGAAGGATATCTACAACGCGACTAGATACTATATCGCCTCACTCAGCAACTATAGACCATAACTTTTGCTGAGTGTGTGTGCTGTTATTTTCCTCTTCCTAGAAGTGTAGACTATCTCAAAGTCATAGTCATAGAAGAACTCCAACCATCCCTACTATCTCAGGTTCATTTACTTCTATGAGAAGATATAATTAATACTCTTGTGATAAGTGTAAACAGTATGTTTTTCACCCATCAAGTAGTGATGCCACATATTTAGTGAAAATACCACTGTTGGTAACTCCAGTTCAGGGGTATCAGAGTTCTACTCATGTTGTCTCAATTTCCAAGAGTCGTAGGTGATCACTACTCACTCCTGCATCAAGACACAACATAGTCCTATCCCTTATGTGTCTCAGTAGACAAAATACCCAATTCCCTCTTCTTGTGGCCTCAAGATGGGGTCACTCGTCAGTCTCTACCTCAGCTCTTGAAAACACTATTGGAACTTCTCCATCCACAGGAAAGGCTGACCCTTCTTCGTCAAAGTTGAAAACGGTACAGCTACCCTGGAGAATTTAGGTACAAATATCTGGTAGTACTTTTCCAATCCCAGGAATCTCTGCTCCTCGGTCACACTCCTGGGTGGATCCCACGAAAACACTGCCTCTATCTTTTCCAAAATCACTGAAACTCTAGCCTCTAAGATAACATACCCCAAGAAGTGGACTTCCCATATCTAGAACTGGCACTTCGAGATATCTCCATATAGCCGGTTATCTTGGAGTGTATATAGAACTATCTATAGGTGTTTGGCATTCTCCTCCTCAAATTCCATGTACATCAGGATGTCATCAATGAATCCCACCATGAGAGATTGAGGTATGGCTGGAAGATCTTATTCATGAGCTCCATGAACACTACTCGAGCATTGGTCACCCCGAAAGGCTTCACCAAGAACTTGAAAAGGACATACCGATATATGAAGGTTGTCTTCAGTATGTCCTTGTCCTGTACCCTGAGTTGATGAAAACCTGATCTGAGGTTAATCTTTAAAAACCATTGATATCCCTTCAGCTAGTTGAAGAGTTCAACGACTCTCCAAAGTGGATACTTGTTCTTAATGGTCACCTTGTTACAGCATCGATAGTCCATGTAAAGTCTCAGACTCCCATCTTCCTTCTTGGAAAACAAAATTGGGGATCCACATGGATAAACATTGGGCCTTATGAACCCCTATTTCTGCAATTCCTCTAACTGTACCCGCAGCTGCTATAGCTCCACGAGAGCCATATGTTTTCCTGGTGTAGATGGTGTCATCCTAGAGTACAGGTCGATGTGAAAGTCCAACTCTCTATGAGGAGGTAGTCCCAGAAAATCATCAAGGAAGACAACAGCATACTGGTCCACCACTACAAGATAACTCAGACTCCTCATGTCAACTACTCTGAGGGTGAATCTAGCCAACTGATTAGTAATTAGCTGCACCCTCCTCCAATATAGTGAATCTTATACTGAAAAGGTTTAATATTCATTGATGAAGTTAGACTTGGTCCCATCCTCATCGACACACCGCACTTTGCACCTAAAATAGTCAATCTGGGAATGGACTGTGGATAGCCAGTCTATACCCAAGATAATGTTGTATGGCCTAGACACTATTATTAGGATATCACAGACAAAGATCTTGCGTCGTAAAGTGAGATCACACTACCTGCACCAATGTGTAATCATCGAATCTCCTCCCATATGAGTCTCTAATCACAAGGATTGAGCCAAAAACTCCATCGGAATCTCCGAGCTCTGAATGATAGTCGTGGCAATGAAAGAGTGACTGGAACCTAAGTCTATAAGTACTACAGATTGAGTTTAATAGACACAGATCGCACCTCTAATCATCTCTAAAGCGCCACAGTCATAGGCCTCTACTTCCTGTAGCTATGCTCACCCCGGTCCACCTACCCCCTATGGTAGGGGTGGACCACCTGGTGGTGGTGGTGGATGAACCTCAAACCACATCCCACCACCTACTCCACAATAAGATCCTCTACCACGTCATCCTCCCTCATGACCTCCAAGCTCGAATATCTTCCTATACCTCGATGGTCCCTCGACCATATGTTGATCGTCGGTATGGCGGGTCGGGCATTCGCGAGCCATGTGGCACTTCCCACCCCACGTGAAGCATATTCTGCCTCCATAATGACCTCCCCTCTCTTGCTAGCTCTGCACCTCCAACACTGTGTCACGAGGTCATCCACCAGAGGGTCTGATCTGCTAGGACCTCTGCCTCATCTTCCTACTGCCTGCTGCAGATGACTCGGCTACCTGTTTTCCGGTGGTGGCTCTCACTATTGGTTCCTGCTCACCTAAGAATCTCTCCACTAATAATGCTCACTTGACCACTACAGCCAGAGTGGGGATATTCATAGACATCATCGATGCTCTAATATATCACCGAAGACCCTTCTCGAAGGTCATGGCCTTCAAAAATGGGTCCCATGCCATGATGGTGAAGTAGCGTGAGAGGTTGGTGAATCTCACTGAGTACTGGGACACTGATAATCTTCCCTGCTGTATGTGAAGTAACTCTTGGATATGCACAGAGTTTAGTGTCGCAGGAATGAACTCTAACCTAAAGAGTCTCTCAATGCCCATCCAAGTGAGGGTCACCTCGTTATATAACTGGTGTGTCAGGATCCACCGTCTTCCTGTTGTAGCCAGAAAAATAATAGTAGCTAGGATAACCATCATCTCCCTTAGTGTGCCGACTAGGGAAAAAAATCTAGAAACAGACTCCAGGTAGCCCTCAGCTACCTGGGGATATATATCTCCTATAAAACAAAAGGGTCACTGCCACTGGAACTTGTGAAACATGTTCCGTCGGCATGCACTGACCTCTAGTGGTGTGGTGGGAACTGTTTCCCTTTGAGTGGTTCTGTTACTGGTTTTTAAAACACAAGCAATCAGTGTTTTTGTGCACCGAGTCAGAAATTAGAATTCAGGGTCCTAGTGTATGGATATTTTTGCCAACGTACCATCACTGGACACCCCAAGATAAAAAACACACTCAAAAAGATAAAAATTATTGCTTCATTAAAAAATATGATTCCTAGTTCTTCGGTAGAACCGACTACTTTGATACCACTTTGTCATGACTCATCCCCCAGGGCCTGTGCCATGACTACCCAAATTCCCCCTTCTAAAGGACAGGGGTTGGCAACTAGCACCGAAAAGGTGTATTCCTAAAATTGGAAGGAATTTCCTTTAAACGTGTACTTGCACAGAGACTAGAATGCAACAAGATACAATCACAAAGTAAAACTGTTGTATTAAAAGTGTGGAATGATTGTAAGGGGATGGAATACAAGCTCAACTGGAAAGATAAAACTATAATTTAAAATAGAAAAAATCTCATGAGATCATCCATTGGGGATCCTACCAAAAGTTTAGGTAAGGATCCTCTCTATAGCCCTCCACGTCAATCGTCACCGCCGTCCACCGTCATGTCCCATCTCTATAAATCTTAGTAAAGGATTCCCTTCATCTGCACAAGCCACAATATGGTGTGGGTGAAGCCCGTGCTGGGGTGTGTATAACAATACCCAATTAGGATCCCGAGACCCCCGAAGGTCTCTCAGAATTCCACAACAAAATACCACATGAATGATCTCAATCACAAAGCACAAAGAAAAAGAAATAACTCAAACCATGTATAACTGAGTATAGCAATATAGATGTTTAGTCGTAAGGATTTATCAACTTCCTATGTCAATAGGAACTTTTGTTTACCCACATAAGATCGATATGTACTAACCCCCGCATGACCCATAGTTGATTGATATGTACTAAACCCCACAAGACCCACACATGATTAATTGGTGCTGATTCACACTGAATCATTAGGTACTGATTAAAACAGAATCAGTGGGTAAAGATTCATGGGAAATCGTTGGATGATGATTCATAGAGAATCATTGGGTGATGATTCACACAGAATCACTAAGAGTTGATTCACATAGAATAGCTGGGTGCTAATTCACATAGAAGCAATTGGTGCTGATTCACACAAAATCATTGGGTGTTGATTCACACAGTATTGTTGGATACTGATTCACATAGGATCGATGAGTGCTGATTCACACAAAATCTATGGGTGGTGATTCACATAGAATCATTGGCTAGTGAATCTCATGGAATCGCTTGGAGATGATTCACATAAAATCATTGGGTGCTGATTCACATAGAATTGGTGGGTTCTTATTCACAGAGAATCACTGGGTTCTGATTCACACAGAATCGATGGGTTCTTATTCACATAGAATGATTGGGTGCTGATTCACACAGAATCGCTTGGTGCTGATTCACAAAGAATCAATGGGTTCTGATTCACACAGAATCACTGGGTGCTGATTCACACAGAATCATTGGGTACTGATTCACTGAGAATCTCTCTTCATTCTTTACCTCTTATCCAGACATAGGATTTCTGCTCATAGTACACTTGTCAAAGGTAGAAACTACTCATCAAGCCATGAGTCTTATTTCAAATGGAATGATGTCCCATGAAAAAAGGTAACATGATGAAATTTCATTTCATACATGTTCCAATGAAACAGACGGCGTGTCAACCGAACGCCTAGTCTGTATGTTATTTTCATTTTAGTGTTGAGGGCTAGGTTGGATTCGATGTCGATCCAACCTAGACGTACTCCATCATTCTCCAAAAATCACATATAGTATCTCAAAAGGACAGTCTCACTCCAAGGATAAAAGAACTACAGAAGGTTCATCAAACGGACGTCTGGTTCCCAAGTTACGATCACTTAAGAGTATTTGGGCCCGAGATGGGTCTTGGACTGGTCCAACCTGGTCGGACCAACCTGGCCGGGTTGTGCTGGGCCGTGGCAGGCTCGACCCACTGGGTTGTGGTCTATCCTGGACCACCAGCTGGGTGTGCGCAGCCGGGTGGTCCGACCTACTGGTTGGCGTGACCCGTGCTGGGGTCGTGCGGTCCGTCTACCGAATGGCTCAAATGAGTGGTTTGGATCCTTGATTTGTGGTGCCAGGTGGTGCCGCCTCATTTCCCATGGTACCTGAAGAGAGTACGTCCTGGCCTAGGTTGTTTCTTATCTCACTATGGCGCGCGATGGTGCGCCACCTCCCCTATCCACAGTTGGTCGTTGCTGGACACATGTCTGACCTCCATGCTGATGAGCGGTGCCGCCCTCCTTCACGGATGGAGAGCACCGGTAGTTGTCTCTGTCGCTGGTGCCGATCACCTGTGTCGCACCGACAGATATTCTACGGGACACCGGGTGAGCTCTGATGGTCCGTTCTTCCTTTCGGACATTCCTACGACCCTGTCATGACGTTTTTGTCATTGCGCACCTCCCGGTTTCCTCATTCCAATGAGTTGAAAATTGTTCCACGATGAACGCTTCATGAAACAAAGCGGAAGAAGGTCTGGCCCTTGTTCATTTGGCCCACGCCCTCCGGGTTAGAATTATATCAAGCGGGAGATAATTTAAACAAACATAATAGACTATAATATTCCTATGATTCATCACTTATTTCAAGAATGAGGGAAGAATAATACTCATGAACTTAAACAAAACCCCACCTCAAGATTCTTTGGGGATTTTGTAGTGGTAGAAGAATATTTGGCGTTTGATTAGGCCGCTGGTGTTCATCAATCCCGGTTCGTTGACACCCGAGCTCCAATCTCCGTCAGTGGAAGGCATCACGTCAGTTCCCCAGATATTTCCTACAATGTGAAGCCAAGTCAAAACCCCACCCTATGACTCACTTAAATAGAGGAGAAAAGGGTGGGTAACAAACAGAGGAATTAATGAGGATCATTAATTGATGTAATTAATGTGCAACATTAATTAACATAATTAATGTTCCGCATTAATTATGTGAGGGTTGGTTACGCATAAAAAGCTTAACCAAGAAAATAATATCAAATATTTAAAAGTCGGACAACCTTTGTGGTCCCTTCAATCGCTGCTCAAAATTTGGTAGGAAAAACGAAAGAAAATAATAATTCCTATGTTATTTTATTATTTCTTTAAAAAATTATAAAAATTAGATTTTTCACCCGACCAACTGTTGTCAAAGATATGCCTCTATTAAGTGAATCCCATCGCTGTGGATTTAATAGTACCCTCAGACATTTAATCCAAGCATCAGTTTAAAATATAGAAAACGCCTACCACACATTTATAGAATATACCTTAAAAAGGTTCAAAAATTCATTCAGGGCACACCGGGCCTCGGAATCACGTGCCATCAATTTTTACAGACTTGTATTAATCCTAAATAATTTAAAAAAACTTACTTGGAACATTCTAGGTCTTTACAACATTGGTTGGTATAGGAAATTTTTTAATAACATTAATAATCCATGAATATACCCTCTACTGTAACTACATGACCGATGAATGATATTTTCTAAATACATAATTTTCTTTTAGAATATTTGGTATAGAAATAATTCCTTATCAAGTTCCTTAACACAATAATTATATGATATCATGATCTTCCATTATATTGGAATATTTGAGAATATCATCTATAAAGACAACCATAAACTGATCATATTAATCCCTAAAGACTCTAATCAATGGATCCATTAATATAGTGAGAAAATTTATTTGAAAAAACGGAATAACTATAAATTCGTAATGTCGATAACTAATATGGGATATTGTCTTAGGTATCTCTTCTTTTTAACCCTTAATTAATTGTATCCTAATCAAAGAATATTCCTTGAGAAGTATCAATATCAATATATTTGATCAAATAAGTAATCATTTTATGGAATAGGGTTATTATTCTTGATATTGATCTTATTAAGTTCTTGATAATTAATGAAATATGTATTCAAACTTCTTTATTCTTAACAAATAGATTAGGTTCACCCCTTGGTGATACACTATGTCATCTAAATACCTTTTCTAGATTCTCCAAGCATTTTTTCTTTAATTCCACTAACATAATTAGGTCCTTTCTATATAATAATTTTAATTAATTGAAACACCAGTTATAATGTGTTTTTAAAACAAAAATTCATGATTATTGGGAAGAATAAGAAAAAATTCATTAAATGTATTTGAACAAACACAAAAAATTGGTATATCTTGAATATTGTGTATCTCCCCAACAATTTGAAATAAATAACCCTCATAAATGGGTAGTACTAACCATATAATGGAAGTTTGTGATCATACTTTCACTGATAGAAAATCCTAGGTTGATTTGGAATAACTAATGTGTCTTCCCTTACATAGAAACTAATATGTGATCAATATAGAAAGAGCCAATGCATGCCTAAAATCAAATAAAATTACACTAGATGGATAATAACAAAATACACAAGAAGAAAATTCCCAAAAACATATATTAGAGATGAGATATCAACCTGAGATATAATCATCATACCATTCATATTATCCCCCAACAATTCAATATTCAACTATTTTGGTTGTTATTTGATACTCTTATGAAATTATTTAGATATAAAATATATGGTAGAACCTGAATTAAATTAGGCATTTGTAGATTTGGATTGCGTAAATGATGTACTATTCACCAATTCATTATTATGACCCACTTCAATATTTGTGATCCAATAGGCCTTAACATTTTTCCTTTTCCAAAAGAGGTTTTTTATGTCAATTGTTTTAATTAACACATTGTTTGGGGGAGTTGTGAGAATAATTCTCATATTATTCATAATTGAATAATTAGAGTGCGAGTGGAATATTGTTTTGAGATTTCTTGTCACCCATATCCACTCAACATTACTATGATTGATAACCTTATCTTCCACACTGGAATTATTTAATAATTCTATAGAGATTATTTCACAAAGGCTTCTTTCCACGTTATTGGTGTAAAAAAGAATAATTTTCTTTTTTCCATGGGTTTTTTATTTGAGTCTCCTTAAAAATACATTTTACTATTCTTATTCCAAAACCATGAGAAAAAATAGAGTATCTACTCTACATTTCTTCATTCAGTTCATATTGAACACTTTCTTCATATATATCAGTATCACCAACAAACAATACCTTTTATAAGATTTCTGTTAAAAAACTAATGAATTGATCAATTTTTCTTTCAGTTTCAAAGATAAATTAATATATGTTTCTTGAATGTATAGTGATATTTTACACATATTTATTAACAGATTCACCATTATTATTCAATATTTGCTTATAATTTCCAATTTATTTTAGGGTAAAAAAATTGGGAAAAATTTTATAAACAAATCCCATCTTAAACTCTTCCAATTTAATAAAGTAAATTTCATCCATTTGAATATTATTCTTGATAATATTAGACAGTTGATCACTTTATCCATCAAAATTATACATTTATAATAAAAATTTCTCAACGTATACACACTACGGATGGAAAATGACATTTCCATTACATCGATTCATTAGTCAATAGTTAGTGGACAAGAGGATAAACTAGAGAAATATTTATGTTTCCATATCAAATAATAAATGCTAAGTTGTTCCGTCCTTTTTTATATTTATAAATTCTATATAGTCCACATTATTGTTTATATATTGAAAGATTTGGCTGGTCCAAATTCTATGATTCCACATCCTAGCTCTCATTTAATTTGGTTTCTCATGGGGATGGTCATTTGTTTGGCCATCACATTTCTTTTTTTTTACATTATTTTTCCTGGTTATAAAAATTGAATAAAATCAAAACAATCAATTTTAGTATGAATTAACATTAAACACTATATTAAATCATATAATAATGAAAATAATTCATAATATATTTAAAATTATGACACATTATTGTAACACCGGACATTATTGGTTTCAATCAATGTTTCTAATGGTTATTTCATATTAGTATTTCTAACCTAAATATATTTAAATCCATAATAACGGTTCATGAATTGAATTTGAACTAGCTAAAACAAATCCCATGATATTTTTTCAAACTAGATTTATAGTTTTTCCTCTACTATAAACAAATTAAATATTGATTTAATATCCAATGAGGTTTTTAAGTGTAATTAATTTTAAGTGATTATGTTCTAGATCCATCATCCAGTTATTTATATCCAAATAGAGATTTCACTTCTATAAATATACACAATATCTAATTTACCAATATTTTAGTATATTTAATATATTTTTTCTTGTCCCTAGGGTTATAAATAATGTTTTCTAATCATATTCCACTATAATAGAATTACTAGTCTTTAAAAAATAACTTGTCATTTATTTGATTCTGACTAAGGTGACCCAAAAAAATGACACTAAAAGTTTTCAATAAACTTTTTTAAACACATTTAAAGGTTTTTAATCCAAGAAAAAGATATATTTTGAAGTATATTTTCACATGTAATGGTTCAAGAAGAATTCGGAACTTAATTTAAAAATTTTCCTAATTTTTTATTTTATCTCTTTTAATTTATTTATTTTTTCTAGCCAAAACTTTTTATACAATGATTTATTTTAAGAAATTGGTTTTCTCCAAAAAATATATTCAGATAAATTTAATTCTATTATACCGAGATCTGAATAAAACATTTTCTGGCCCAAATTATGATCAAAAGTCCGGCCCTAAAATCATTTCACCAATATAGATACTTTTTAAGTTAGCCTTATATCTTGTAATTCTTGATAAAAATGCAGATGAAAATATACAGTTATAATAACTAAATCCCGACTAACGAATTTAAAAAACATGGCCACACTTGATTATATCGAAATCATGGCCCTAAATGAATGTTAATTATATTGTTGAACTTAAAAGATAATCCCGAGAAAGAATAAATATTATGAATAAATGGGATATAACTTACTCTATACATGGTTGATGAAGCTAAAAATTTTCATCCTGACGTTAAAGAAATAATTTTTAAAAAATTAGAAAATTACTTTTTTAAATTAGGTAATTAAATATCATTACCATGCACTCTATTTTGGTGGATAATTCTTGATCCAAAGAAAATCATCCTTGACTATAAAAAAATGCCATCCCTATTGCCAAATGGAGTTCAAAATTATAGAGGGATCATGCTAAATAGATTCAATATTTTTCAATATTTTTATATTTTATTCTTCTTTTCTTATATATTTTTTACTTTTTTAAAAATTATAATTGTAATTTTTTTATTAAATAAATAATTTAACTAATTTTTTTCAACCAATTGTATTCCTCCCCATTTCATCTCTATTATTCTTCTTCCTCTTCTACTATATTATTTTCGTATACTCTTAACACTCTTATATATATTTATTATCTTCTTATCTATTTTATTTATCACTATCTCGATTCTCCCCATTTTATTCTTTTATCATTCTTCATTATTTTATATTTTTATTATTTTATTTTTTCATCTCACATTTTTATCCACCAAACTAATCTCTTACTATTGATGAAGGTAGTGTGACCCACTGCATGTCTCGGGGGAGGTCAAGCTATTCATTAATATTTTCTAAAGTTTATTTTACATTTTTTTTAGATATGAGTAGCATGAATGGGTGTGGTGAATGTACCTTTTGTGGTGAATGTCCCCATGATATTAAACTCAATCTCTTTATATTATTATTTTTAAACACGTTTCCATTTCTATCCATTCATAATATCGTCAATAAATGGAGTTGATCTAATCAATTTATGAAAAGGAATCGATATAGCCGGGTACAAGAATATGCCACACCCTCGACCAGGTTTTTTCATCAATATTGATTACAGAAGGACGTGAAATTGAGAATGATTAAGAATTAAAAGATTATTAAATTTATAAATATAATAAATGATCATTCAACATGATATTTTATGTTTTGATTATTAAACTAAGATTTAAAAAATAAAGGATTAAAATGATTGGACCCAAAACTAATCTCAAAACCATGTTCTTTCAACCATAAGTCATTCTATATACCATTACATGTGAGTTTAGTTTAAAATATCATAATTCATATCATTTAATTTCTTTATAAAATAACAAAAACCAAAAATATATATATATCATAGTTTCCATAAAATAATAAAAAAAGAAATTTGTAGGTGATTTTGATTAAGTGAGAGAAAAAACCAAAATACTCATTATGTGAGATAACCCTAGTCACCCACTGTGATTCACTAGAAAAATAATTTTCTTTTCCCATAACCCATAAATAGAATTATTTAAAACTATCACTAATTATGGGGATTAAATAAGTTATTTTCATACATTTTATATATTCAAAATTTAGATAGATTGTATTTATTTAACAAACTAATAACTAAAAATATATATGATGTTTTATAATGATAATTTATTTAATCTATGCAATAATTACCCTTGGGTGTATGAAATATTAATTCCCAATGTTGAAGAGGTTCCTATCATACAAAATCTCTATAAAACCATTGATATAGATAAGATATTGATAACTGGTAATAACACTAGATTTTCATTTCATGAACTGATAAATATAGTTGATGAAGTAAAAGTTTATTATAATAGAATGATGACCGAAAAAGCAGTGTCACCGGAGATGCCCTAATTTATTGAGAATATCAAGGAGTTTGAGTCCCATATTAAGGAGTATCCACAAACTAACTATATAATGATCCCAATCTAGAAAAAGGCCATCTTGAGCTATAGTGGGTTTGTGAAGAGGAAAAATTGCAAATTGAGTGAAGACTGTGATATAAACAAAATCTGGATGTATTCTATAATGAATATGAGTTAAAACATGATCTAACTTATCCCAAAAATGTATAAGATCTTGTACCATTGCATGACACATAGCTATTAATGATAATGAAACTAAATCAATGCTAGAATTTGAAGAACGAATGGAGGAGCCTGACTACCTACCTCTATCCATTAATTTCCAACTTCAGAAGGCACATGCCACTGAGACATTTATTGATACAAAACCAATTAAAGTATAATATTCATTAAAAAAAATTATTTTATGATTTTATTCAATATAATTGGGTACCACTAATTATTTTATTGAATTTACATATTTGGTCACATCATTCCATGACATATGGGAGGATGATGAAAAAGAAAAATCAACTTTTGAGGAACACATACCGCTTCCTCATTTTAATGAACATACATTTGAGGAGGAACATGAATAATTCCAGGTTACTGACATTGAGTAAATCAAAACAGAGGCTACCCACATTTAATGGGAGAAATTAATTATTAAAAATTAAAAATTAAATATTTTGTAATATAAAAAAATCTTCTTATTCTTGCTTTGATCATTCAATTCCAAAAGCCTATTTCATACCATCATGGGAAGAAAAAGAGGAGGTTAAATGTGTAGTAATCAATAATTATGGTGATTCATACTTCATCATACCCATTCCATGAAAGACATACCTAATTGTGATGGGGTGGGGGGTCTGGTGTACATTATCCATGGGTAATTCCTCGCTAATAAGAAATAAGGACAAGCAATGAGAAGCCACATGTGGTTGTTAAAATCGATGTAGAATCATACCCCATAAGACTATGGATAATAGTTGATACATCACATTGGTGTAAGTAAAAATTCACAACCCTCTTAGGGTATCATACTAGTTTTTTCTTTAATTTATTTATAATATTTCAATTTTAGTATTCCATCATTCGTCCCCACTCCATCTTGTATTTTAATGCTTAAATTACATTATCTTCATGCTTAATTAAGTAATTTTATATAGTATTATATGGGAATAAGGTAGCTTAAAACCATAAAAGAGGATATTGGAAAAATCATCATGGTAATGGGAGTTCACATTTAACTTTTATCTTTTAAACACTTTATATTTTTTTCCAAAAAACAATTTTTATCTTCAAATTAGAAATTGCCTACCCATATTTGAATTTTTTTTCTATACATTACTTATATAGGAGACATGATTTTCTTAGGAAAATTATGATTTTATGTTTTAGATTTCATTGTTAATGATATTTAAGGAGAAAAATGTAAACTTGGATGATTAAAGTGAAGCATGGATTTTAAAATGACAACCCATGATTTAATGTAATTAGTTGATTCATGTAAATAGAATTTCCCAAAGATTGTTTATACTTTGAATTTATGAAATTCATTTCAAATGATTTGATATTATTAATAATGCATTGAGATATTTTCCAAAATATTATTTTCCATTACCAATAGGATTCCTAAACCACTTTCATCCTATACATCTTGAGTATATTTCTTTAGTGATCTAGGGACATGACATCGATGATAAATTTCATTTGAAATTATCAAGTATATCACTATAAAAATCCAAATTTAAAACGGTTTATGCATATTTTGAAGATACCATACTATTAAAATAAAACCATTACATAAATTATTGTTTATCCCTCTGAAAAAATGAGTTAACTTCTTTGGGATGATCCATGTTTCAATAAATATTTATCCCTTCCTACCCTCCACATAGTATATTTTTGACATTTTGAAGTTGAAGTCTGGTGTTGAAGGGATCCATGGAGGATGGGATGAAATTCATTGTAAGTAAAAAGATCAAGGGTTATACTATGCATATTGATAATGTTTTTATATTCAAAAATTACAGTCTATTGGTTTTACCCTCTTGATAAAAAGATAAAATGACAAATAGAACAAAAAAATTGAAAAAAATGGTTTGGAATTAGTAAAACCAAAAATACCCATTACTATACCTTTGATTAATATCAAATGTACTTATATAGTGGATGTCAGGATAATTATATTTATAACTTTTAAAAATTAATAAAAATAAAAGATTTCTTCAACAAAAAGTATACAATTAGAAAACAATCAAGATTGTGCACAAATAATTAATTAATCAATTAATTATTCATAAGAGTTTCTCTGATTTTTGGGGGAAATTGGTGTCGCTACATTTAAGGGGAGATTTAATTTTAAAATTAATTTTTGATACCATTCACTATACATATGAAGTAATAAATCCTCCTTGAGCCTTATTTTTAAAATCTCAATTACTACTAACCTTCATAATCTGATTCATTTGAAACAATAATGAAAGACTTCATGATTTCATGTGAATTTTTTATTTACATTGTGGAGAAAGTAGTTCCTTCACAACCTTATGGATTAGAAGCATGTATTCATGATATGATCATAACTATATATGAATTAATATCATGAGTGATGATTGAACATATTCAAATCCTAGGTAGATCATTTTTTTTCAATGTTCAATAACAAATAATTAAGGAGATTGAATGAAGGAAAGAATCAGCTACAACATTTTCATGAGGAGGCTAAAATTTAAGAATATATTGTTTACAAGGAAAATGGTAAATTAAATTGATATTTGATGTTATGTTTTATATTTTTATTTGAAATTGAAGATATTTTGATTTTACTTCCTTGAAATTTGAATAATTATAACATTTTTGGGCTCTGATCATTAATGTTGAGATTTTATACTTTAGGACTAGAATGGTTTATGTGTAGGGGTATAAAAACACGAAATTTTATAGTATTTTTATTATTAAAAATAAAATGGTTTTAATCCTAATAAGTCATTTTTTAATGTTACATTTTACATTATATGGTTTTAGATTCATTTTGTGATTTGTTTGAGAAGTTTCCAAATATTGGATTTTAACTATTTTAGTTTATTTATGTTCTTCAGCCATAACTTTTTATAAAATAATATAATTTAGGAAAGTCCCTTTTCAGTAATAAAACATCATGGGATAAATTTAATACTTCTATACCAATATATGAGTCCAAAATTTGGTGTCCCAAAATCATCTCATAATTCAAGCCTCAAAATATTTTCACATATCTGGATATTTTTTAATTTGAGACAATATCTCATAAATGGATATCCCACTAGATCTGAAAGTAGATAATTATAGAGATAAAATTCCAAGGAACAACTTTTATAACTATTTCCCTGCATTATTCAACATATATAAAGTCCATAAATTCATGTTATATCTGATTTCTGAAATTCAATGATTTTTCCTGGGCAAATTAAATATTCAGAGTATGTTGGATATAGCTTCTTATTCATATGGAGAATTAAGGTTAAGTTTTTGGTAAAATGGTCTATAAATTTTAGAACAACATTAAGAAATATTTTTTTTCTTAATTAGGTCATTAAATGGGTATAACATGTGAAAAATTTTAGAGGAAAATTATGGATCCAAAAATATCACATTTGCCTATAAAATAAGATTACCCAAATACCAAAGGGTGTTCAACATCATTGATGTATTCCAAAAAGGATATATGAGCTACTTTAACATTTATTTAGATTTTATTTTTCATTTATTTTTGTAATTGGTTTTTTTAATTGTAATTCGAATCTTCTTTTATTAAATAAATTAGTTGATGAATTTTCTTCAACCAATTGTATTGCACCCCTTCTTATTCTCATTAATTATAATTCTCCTTATTATTACTATATTCTATTATTTTATTTTTTAACACTATTATATATATGTGTGTGTTTGTTACTTTCTTATATATTATCTCTCTCTATATCTTTCTCTTATGTTATTTTTATTCATTTATTATTCATCCTTCTTTTATCTATTTTTATTATTTTATTTATTCTTCTATTAGTATTATGAAGCAAATAAATATCTTACTCCCAATAACTGGAGGTTGTTCATATGATTTTCATGTGGGAGGTCAAGGTGTTCTTTAATTTTTCTTAATGTTTGTTTTACATTTGTGGTAGGTATGAGTATCATGAATGGGTTTGGTGAATGTCACGAGTGTGGTGAATATACCCTATTACATACATCTAAACCTATTTCAATTATATTTTTTAATATATTTCCCCTATATAATTTGGTCAGATCTTCATAATATGGATTTTAGAGAATAAATGGATGGAAATTCCTCCATAGATCAAGATCTTGGAAGATGGCACACCCTCAACCAAGGTGTGTCCTCAGCCTTTATTATAAATGTAGGTGTTATTGAATATTCATAGACATTAAAAGATTAAAAAAAATTCTACACACAAATAATAGTAATTCACCATGATATTTATTGTTTGTCTTATTAAACTAAAATAATAAGGATAAAGTAAAATAATTATTTAACCCAAAACTGAACCCAAAACCAAATTATTTCTTCATTAGCTCATTCTTTTTAGAATTTCATGTTATTTTAGTTCAAATAATCATATGTAATTTCATTTAATTACTTTATAAAATAATATAAACCAAAAAATATTTATCATTTTTTCATAAAATAATAAAAAAAATTTGTTTGGGTGATTTAAATTAAGTGACTGAACAATCTGAGAAGCTCTTTAATTGAGATAATCCTGGTTAGAAATTTTTTTCCACTTAGTAAATTATTTTATTTTAGAATTCCTAGTGATAGGCGTGTGTCAATAAATTTCATAAATATGTAGTTATTGTTAATGAGTATTCATTATACCTCACAATAATACATGCCTGAGAATCATGAAAGTTTAGTGTCTTTAGAGGCTAGATAGATAATAAAGTTATATCTCTAAATATCTTCAACATACCTTTTATGTTTTATCTCAAAATGTACCCTTGTTAGATATATCATTAATAAATGTTGTCCTCTTAACATGGGAAAATTTAAATATAAGAAATGGTTAGCTCAGATTGTAACACCCCGAGCTTCCATGATAAGCTTCTCATTCAATAATGCAATAGCTTGCATTGTACGCAACATCGAGTTCTAAAACAACGCGACTAATCAAAGTAGCCGTTATGAATAGTAATAACCACTTTTTAAAATTATAGAAATTTTATATTTCAAAATGGACTTCATTTTTGTATTCGTAATATCGAAATTAGCCTATGTTGAATTTTTGGTATTTTTCTGAGAACTTCTAATTTTTTATAAATAGTGAAAAATACTTAAAAACAACTTTTTTAATAAAAATAATTTATAGTGATGAATTATACTATTTAGTGGTTTTAAAGTATAATTAGAATATATTTTTACCATTTTATCCAATGGTGGTCATTATAATTAATTTAACATTGAAATTGGACATAAACAATTGCCAATCTTTTGATATAAATTGTTTCTTAAAACACGCTATTTGTTGTGACAGCAGGAATTAATTATAAAATTAATTAATGAAACTTATATGTTTGAAATTTTATAAAATAGACATCATTTTTGAATTCGGAATATCAATTATAGCTTAGGGTGAAATTTTGGCCTTGTTCTGAAAAACTTCAATTTTTGATGAATAGTGAAACCACTAAGTGGTAGTTAAATAACTGATTTTTCGTTTAAATGAAATATTACCACTTCTGTGATTTGATTTTCAAAAATCCGACATACATGGTTTTCATTAAGAAGTAAAATGTGGTTCAATGAGATTAAAATAATTTTTTGGTGAATAGTAACTTTTAAGTTCTTAATCGCGATTAGAGGTAATTAGTGTAGTTTAAGGTAAAAACAATGTTTTAATAATATGATATGAGCTTGAAACTTTTCCTACTCCTATTGGATGAGTCATGGCCGACCAAGACAACCCATGGGTCAACTTGGGGACCCCATGTAGGCACTTTGGTTGGAAAATGACATTAATATATATTTATTTAATGTTAAAATTAAATTGACACAAACATGAGTTGTTTTACTAAAACAGTTTTTAAGTGGGGTTACAAAAGTCCAAATTTTGACTATAAATATTCATTAGAAAGCTAAAAAGATTTCCTACATCATAGTGTTTATTTTATAATTTTTATACATTAAATAAATTAAATTATTTATGACAACATTATGATGCAGCGATGACCTCATTATTTAACGATTTAAATAAAATGATAAGATAATGCAAAATCCAAGGCTTACACTTGTCCAATGCCTATTAGATGAGGATATTTCAAAACCTTATCACCTTATCCTAGAATTATATAAGTGTGGGACCTTTATAATCCGAAAATCATTGTGAAATAATATAACATTTCAATCTTTCCAAAAGTGCCCCTCCTCTCCACTTATAAAAGGCCCCCACCTCTCCCACCTCATTTACACTTTCACGCCATTTGGCTCGGACACCCTCTGCCCAAATACTCTCCCAACTTTCCCCTCTTACTCCTAGAATCCTCACTTTGGGCATAACTATTCCCATGGAAGCCTTTGGCTCAAATCAAAAAGAGTTACCCGATTTTGAGGTAATGTCTTCTCTAATGTTGTTTTATTTTATTTTTCTTCTCCAACCCCCTAAATTCTTTTCATTCCTTTATTTTATAACAACACCAGTATCTAAAATATACTAGGATGTTGTTATGATAAGTATTTGGTTTACACTTACACACACCTTCATCTAATGGTTAAAGAACATACTGTTTCTGTGGGTGGCGAAATACTGCCTCACGAAACGATGATTGTTCAAATTATTTTAACACCTATAATGGTGGCCATTTTGATGACAATATTTTCATATATGATATATATATTATGTTTATGTTTTCCTTATGCTTCTTTATTTCTCATTTATGGCATACTTTATGATTTCTATTATGGGTAAACGCGATAATTTCATTTTAGGAAGTGCGGACTACCGCCCCTCAAAGTGATGTGAATCGTTAATGCCATATATGGGATTTATAAAGGATGGAGTAAATGATATTATATATGATATTATACTGTAACTATATTATAACTTTATATAATTATGATTTCATTCCATTAAATATGAAATAGAAATTAAAGTAGAGTTCATGCGTACGTACGGCTTACCGTCTCTATGAACGGTGCATTTCATTTCTTACCTCTAAATGTTACGTAATATTATAAATGAATGTATATACAGGATATATATGACATATATGACATCTAAATCATTAATATAATTCTGGAGATAATGGATATTCTACCACATAAACAACTTGTAATTATAAGAAGTTTATTGTTGACTCAAGTACCAAAGATCGACAAAACGACCGTTATTAACTTAAATAATTACATAATGTTCATATCATTGTAATAAGTGATATAAAAAGGATAATTAAATTGAAAATGGTTCTTAATAAGGTAGATATTAACTCTAGTTTATTATTCAGGAGGTTAGAGAACGGTTGAGTCAAGTCGGACACAAGGTAAGGGAATTTCTTAACCCAACTTCCATTCTTCGGGTTAATCTCCTACTTTCAAATTATGTCATGATATTATTATGTCCTATTTTGTATTTTTACTTTCTTTATGTGTAACTATAGTGAATACAAATAATAGATATATTTTATTTTAAAAAATGATCTTTTAAGGACTTCGTCTCAATCTCCTTTCATTGAGGCATATTTGGTTTTATACACAACTTTCTTTTATACGGTGTATAAACCCCTTTGACTTTTAAGTTTATTCAAAAAGAATCTTTTTATACGAAGCATTTTACTAAACGACAAAAAGGGAATGTTTTTCTTTCCGTACATATGCGGCGACAATGGCTTCTCCGCCGCCGTGACCATTATTTGAGTTTCAGCTTCCTCTACAAGCCATCTTTTTTTTTAATGAAAAATAAATACAAAGTTTTAACATTCGTTTATTTTGGTATTAAAAATGGTTTTTAAAGAGTTTTTATTATATCAACGTGTTGTATTGATATCTTGTGATTGAAATGTGTAAATGTTATGTTTCCTTTATGCATTTTTTTATGTGATATGATTATGTTATGGTTTATGATATGTTTAAACTATTCATATAAGGAATGCATTGGACTTAATAAGTGACGGGTGGAGCCCGCTATAGCTCCTCGATGCATCGGCAGGTCTCATGAGACAAACTAGTGTCTTGGCACGAGGCCTTGACAAAATCTTATTTGTGGTCTTGGCACGAGGCCTTGACTACGTGGTTATGATAGTCTGGAATTATGCATTCCATCATTATGAAAGTGGTTATTGATATTGCATGTGATTATTCGACTAGTAGAATATCCATGTGAAGAAGTAAATGGCATTATCTCATTTTACTTTTGCCATATTATGTTGAAGTTCAAGTTTAAAAGGACTTTGTTTTAGTTATACATTGCCTTAAATGTTAATGTTTATTTATGAAAGATTCCGCTATATTGTTAACCTTACTGAGCATCTGAGCTCACCCCTTTCAATGTTTTAATATTTTTCCAGGATGTGAAGAAGTATTTTATGAATGACCTATAGGGGTAGTCAGAAAGGGATATGATTGTGGACTATGAAGACCATGTTATTGTAGTTTGTTTACTTTTTGATGTAATGAAAGACTTATGAATATATCTAGTGTTTCCAAGGATACTAAACTAATCGGTCTTTCAAGACTTGATCTTTTGTGATCATGCCAATGTTACGAACTAATGCACCGACTCTGGGTAGCTGGGGTCGGGGCGTTACACAGATTCTCACTAAAGGTATGCATGGGGGATCTCAATGAGTGAACCTAAGTAAACATAAGATAATCATATTTTTATGAGAGAATAATCAATCCACATTACTATAAAGATTTACAATCTTAACTAACATGTTATTGTTCATAAATTATGTGCCATGAATTGATATTTTGGTAGGAATGACCTAAATCATGAGATAATTGAAAAAAATTAGTCAACAAAAATCTCAAATAACATTTAATAAGCAAAAAAATATGACATGTGAATATTGAATTTAAATAAGAATATAAATAAAATGTCAATGATACACACTAATACATTCATCACATAGCAGGCTTGGGATTACCAATTATTTACCTTTTTAGGGTTATGATAACCACCTTTATACCCACTATGGGTTGGACTAACTGCCTATGTACCTTCTGATATCATGATATATAAAGCATTCTCCATTACTCTATATGTTTATGATAGAATCAACTAGAAAATAATTCTTAATCATTCATATGTATTCAACAGGAAAAAAAATATTATTTTAATATATCTTAACGAACCTAGGGTAATGAAATGTTTTTCATGAAAACAACCTTAAAACATCATATTCAAAATCCATAAATAGAAAAAATTGGATGGTATCATAACAGAATGCCCCTAGTAAAGAATAGTAATCCATAAATGATTTTTATATACATGAAAATTAGTTTATTAAAAATTATAAGTAATCATTTAGCAATTGGAAAATACATCCTTTCCTTTTGTTAAATTTCTAAAACAAGTAGTTCATTGAAAATGTGAATAATATTTTAATTGTAAAATAATAGAAACTAGTAATAGAATATTACAGAAGAATAAATCAAATCAAATTAGTAAAGCCTGTTAACTTCAAAAATGTTATAAAAACAATTATTAATCCTTTATAAATAAAAAAACTCTCATTTGGAAATTGATAAAAATAATATTTTTTTAATGTTTCTAAATAAATATAAGGATTGTATAAAAACAAAGTTAATATTAATTTTAAATTATATAATAACATCTAAAATAAAAATTTTAGGATCATATATATAATGAAAAATGGATCTTGGCTAAGATAAGTATATTAGGATGATGTTTCTTAAAAACATTATTCCTATATTTTTGAGAACTGAAGAGAGAAAATTGAAATAATAATTAAAAAAATATAAATAAATAAACTAGAATAAAATAGATTGGTTTTGAGATAAAAAGGATGTTAAAATTACTCTAATGTAAATTCAAACCGAAAAAATATTGATAAATAGTGTGAATGTAACATAAATCCTTACCTTAAAATATGGATTTTTTTATATGAACTATAACCCCCTATTATTTGGGTATACTCATTTTGATTACACCTTTTAGTCTTTTATGTGGTTATTTTAGTGATATCATAATCTATAGGACATGGGGATGTTATTTAAGATATTATTTTGGAATATCTTAGTCGATATAATGTGATAAATTTGTGTGGATATTTGAGGAGAGTAGGTTTCCATTTAAAATTCTGGGGGTGTAAACCATATAAATACCCTTAATTGTGTAATAATACAGCCATTATAATGGTGTATTGATAAAAATAATTACAAATTAGAAGTTAAATGGGGTGTATTAATACATATACTCAAAAACATGAAATCATGTTAATATTATTTTGATATTTAAAGCCTTTTCACTTAACTGAACTCATTTTAACCATTACCAGGATCAATTAACTTTTACAAGGATAACTAATTTTTATGACTAAAATATTAAACTTATAGAAATATTTGGATATAATTATTCAAAATATGAAATATATTTTATCATATTAAAATTATAAGAATCGAAGAAATTAATTTTAATATTTTTCTCCAAAATATGTAAAACCCATTTTTAGAAAAAAAATGTATCTTTAAGCATAAACAATATTTTACTCTAATTCCTTTAAATGTAAAACCCATTACAAGAATAATACTTTAAATTATTTTATAAATTATCTAGAAATTTAATTATAATCATTTAGAGATAGTTATTAATTAAATTTATAATGATATGATGCATTTTATCAAAAAAAATATTACTTTTACAGTCAAATTATTTTATCTTCATTCATAACAAATTTATAATTTATGTATGAATTATAATTAATTTATACTCATGTATGAACAATACATTTACATATTTTTAATATTCTAAATAATATACAATTACATTTAAATAATATGTATATATATAATAATATTTTTGAAAGAAATATTTTTTTAAATTAGATTTCTTATACATGTATTCCCTATAATTTGATAACCATTTAATTAAATTACATAATTAATTTTATTAACTATTACCTAATTTATAAATATTTTCTTAATCATTCTTAAAATTTATTTAATTTTACAAAAATTCCTAATTTAACCAAACAATTTAAAATTATTTCTCAAGAATTAAGGCTATTTAAATAAGGGACATTTACCCTTTTTATAAATTTATTTATTTAATCAATTTATTTTAATAATAAATCAATTTGTTTTATTTTTTATTAAAATAAATAATTATTCTCTTATGTTTTTTCTTTCATGTAGCATAATCTATCAAATTAATTTAATTTATTAATGTGAAATATATTCTAAAATCATGTTGTGACAGACACCTCTTATAGCATCGACAAAGACATTTTTTTTTCAAAAACCTCTCAATGCATCTTATTATATTATTTCACATTATTTTCATGATGCATTCTCTTTTAAATGATTAAACCCTTAAATATAAAAATTACATATTTTTTCTTTCATTTGATAACCTCCATGTTTATCCATCTATAAATGTTTTATGATAATTTAATGAAATCCATTTCACCCATGAGTAATTTCATGTTTATAGTTGCTGTAAATTTGGTTTCTTTATTACATGAATCATTATTATAATATTATATATAATGAATGGTGCTAAAATTATATATCCATCCTATTTATTAGGTAACATATCATACCTTGTGAGATCATTATTCATAGACATGATTTGGTGATATTATTCTATAATGTTATGTATATGAATGATGCAAGTAGCTTTTTCCGTAATGTTTTGTTATTATGGAAATGGTACATAACTTCTGATGTTTCATTGTTATGAATGTTTCATATTTCATGACAACTTTAAATAAATTAAATATTATTATGATTAGGATGTTATGATAATGATTTTATGATCATTATTATGCTCCCATGTGTACTCATATTGATTCATGTACCATCTTTATTCCAGTTATTCCTCCTACTAATAGGCATTTTATCTCACTCATTATTTAATGTATTTCCCTATATGATCACAAATATGAGAAAAATTGTGTAATCCAATATGAGGAATATGAAAAAAAAACAAAAATTGTGATTAATGTTTTTTTTGTCTATATTATATGAACCAAATTTTCTTAACACACAAAAGCTATCAATTTAATTTATTGTATTGTTATGTATGTTTTCATTGAAAACAATGTAATAATCATCTATGTAGAATTTATTTCACTATATTGGATAATGTTTTTTGGAAGTGATTTATTTTTGTCGTTTGGTGGTTGGGAGCGATAATATAAAGTGGGATATATTATTTTTATACCTGGAACCATATTTGGTATACTCAGCATCAATTGGGTTCATTGTATAAAATACATTACCTATTTTATTTAAGAAAAGATATTTATTATAAAGATAATAGATATTAAATGGTATTCATTAGAGATAGATATAAAATAAATGTATTATGGTTTATTTAACATAAATTAATCACATATAAACTTGTGACTGTAATGATTTTTCAGTCAAATGTGGATGTAGGAGATATTTTTGTAGATGAGAGGGATTTTTATGTTGTCTTTTCAATATAGAATAGATGTTTTTCTTTAAGGAGGTATATCTAGGATGGTATATATTTATATTTCGGTACATATTTGATATCAAGAGATAGTTATATAATTGATCCTAGAATTAAATAGTTTCATATCCAAATTTATTACATAATGAAAAGGGTTTTTCCCCCCTATTGTATATCTACGTTATTCCTTAGTGTTTTTCACAAATAAGGTGGAGGATAGATTGAGAAAATTTTTAATTACTAATGAGTGAATCATGAGATGGTGAAATAGAAATTTCATCTATTGATAATTGATGAAATATTTTTTTATCAATGGTAATCAAGTTTGTTTAAGAAGATAGTATTGTGGTTAGTAAACCATCGTATGATATTGAAGGAGTAAGATATTTATATTATTGTATTCCAATGTGATTATAGTATTTTTTATATTCTAGTTATTCCCGTCATATTTATGAATGTACTAGATTTGTCCATGGGATTAATGTATTCAGTTTTAAGGTCTTATGTTGATCACATTATGGTAGTGATTATCATTCATATATATATTTACTCATTGAATAATGTGGATGGTACAATTTTTTTTGGTTACTTTAGCATCTTCTTTTACTACATCAGTTGTATAGAAATTTATCTTAGTATAAATTCATGGTATCATAATTTCATTACCTCATATATTTT
Organism: Viscum album; assembly: GCA_963277665.1. Taxonomy (NCBI): domain Eukaryota; kingdom Viridiplantae; phylum Streptophyta; class Magnoliopsida; order Santalales; family Viscaceae; genus Viscum; species Viscum album. The sequence continues at coordinate 1,271,640,490 of OY728159.1, forward strand.
TTTAATCAATAAGGAATGTTTATGAAACCATATTTGATTTAGGAATCTATTTCTTGTAATGTACTTAATAATGTCTCTACGGTATGTTTAATTAATTAATCTAGAAATTATAAATGGTTTTTATCAATTTTCTATATGATTTTACTTCCATTATTGACATTGATAATGATGGATCAAGATTTATTTTTTCTGTCATATAGTTTTCAAATTTAAATTATGGAAAGAAAGGATGAATTCCATCCTTATCCTTTTATTACTATAAAATGGAGTTACATTTTTGTATTTATGACCATTCTTTATATCATAAACTATAAATTATACTGAAATAAAATTGGATTATTACATCTTTTAGGTGTAATAAATTCAGACCTCAATAATGTAATTATAGGTATCATAATATCAAGTTATTAGATATATTATTTTCTCAAAAAAAATTAGATTATTTACCTATATGGATAATACTTTTAGTTTCCAAAAAACTGAAAATCATATTATCTGCATTTTTAATCATTGATTTCTATTTGAGATAGAATATATAGTTATATTTACTTAAAAATTATGATTTCAAACTTTCACATCTTATTATGTAATATAACATATTAGTTGATGAATTAGGCCTAAATACATAATTTGGATTTTCCTTGAATTAAAGGGATGGAAAGAGAATAATGCAGCATCTTAAAATATATTTTTTATATTTTGAAATGTTAGTGGTGAAGGTCATTTGTATCGTATGATGTTTTATTTTCCTTTTTAATAGATTGAGGATCTCCTAAGGGAGATATTTTGGTGGAGGTGTGAAGATATCATGTCATAAATTAATATTCCATTTATGGTTATAAAAATTTAAGGAACATCGTGTATTTATCCTTGTAAGGTTAGAGGTTTCGTAGGGAATACAAGTGTTAATTTGTATCAATAAATCCCTTTTAAAAGTGAATCCTAGTGTTTAAAAGATGTATCATTTTTCAAATATGTGATTTTGGTGGCATGGATTAAAGAAGTTTAATGTTACATTTGTTTTTGAATGTCATAATTTTCATCATTTGAATTCTAAACATCATGTTTTAGTATGTTTTTTAAAATCATTTAATATTTTTTTAATGGAATTTTGAGGACGTGCTAATGGAATTTATGAATTCTTTACAATTTTTTTTGAAAATTAATAATTTTTTGGGTCATTCTTAATATATTAGAGAATTCTATTATTTATTATCAATAAAATAATCGACCTCATTGGAAATCACAGATTTGATTTAAATAAGGGAATTAATGAAACATCATGTAGTTTGGAGAAGATAATTTCTGTCTATAATTCATGGAATGTATGTGTAAGATATTACTGCTTTTATTTGGTATCCATTTTTGCCTTTATCACTTCATTACATCCATATATAGGTTTTAAAACCATGAAATTTATTCATACATTTTTTAATATTTAAAAGAGTAAATTATTTATTTTTATGGATCATTGGTTGAGAATTTGTAACTAACTGGGTTTTCTTATAACTATATTAATCATTCATTAATAACAATAGAAACATTTAAGTAAATGTTTGGATAAACATAAATATAACCATTTTTTTGGGTAGATTATAGTGAGATATTTATTATTGAATTATATTTTCTATAAGTTATGGTAAATAATTTGAAAATAATTTAGTCATATATTAACATCATGAAGTGTATTTAAAAGTAGTATGATGATTGGGAGAGGAGACACTTGGAATATGATGTTAGTGATCACATATTCCTAAAATATTTAAGTTGATATGTATATTATTGATTTTATAGTTATACATTCTCTATGTAATTTTTTCTAACCTCATTTGGTAATGGATAATGTTGTTAATTTTTCATAACGGTTAACAAATCTACAAAATTTAGATAGATATAGAGAATTATTACATGTATTTTATCATTAGAAGTACCTATGTGATGGTTATCAAGTGATTGATTAGATGTGATTGATATGAAAGAAAAAAGTGTAACTTTTAGAGTGGCTATAAAAAATTCAAGATAATTGTAAAAAAAAATTCATGGATGAACTACTCCCCATTTATATAATATATCAAAGACTAGCATCCTGAAAGAAATTAAATTTGAGTGGGAGTCATTGATGAATATTCAATATAATAACTTTTTTTCCATGTTTCATGAAATATTATTTAGAGGTTTATATTTAAATTTAATAAATTTATGGATTTTTTAGGATGAAAAGAATTTGAGAGGAATCTAATGTGATAGTTTTAATTCTTCGGTGATTGCATTAATTTTTTTATATTTTTTATTTTTTATTTTTTATTATAAAAAGCCTTTGAAATGTATATAATTTAATGGTTAGGAATTTTTTGTTTTTTTACTTAATATGGTTTGGGCACATGGGGATGGAATGGAAATATGGGGAGATGAATTCAGAGATAAATATAATTGTAAATGAAACTAAATTTTGTTGGAGTGTGTCACATATAATAGATATATCCAAGAGAGGGTGTTAATAGATAATTGTTTTCTATTTATATCAAACAAATACTTACAATATAGGTAGTTAATATAAATATTGAAATAAATCATAGTTTTTTAGAATAAACCATGGTTATTTGATATATTTTTAGTTCATGGGTGTGAATTAATGAATTACATTGTTATGAAACATGAAATTAGGTGAGAAAAACATAATTTGTTTAATTTATAAAATTTCATTGTTATTGGGTTGAAATATATTCTATTCATATAATCAAAATTTTAATGGGGACAAGAAATAGTTATAGGAAATAATTCTATAATAATTAACTAAAAAATGTTCAGTTATATTAAACATAAGATATGTAGTGAAGTAGGTGTGAATTTATTTTGTTAATTGGTTATATATTATGTGGTAAGATGCTGAAATGTGCACTAATATTTATATTGGATGTTTACTATTGAAAAATTATCATGTTATAGGTAAATTGATCATGTTTATTTATAAATATTATTAAAAATAAGTATCCAAACCGAAACCACTATTATTTTTCATGTAAATTTTCCTTAACCAAGTGATTATTCACTTCACTTCTTGGGAGATATATTTTTTATCTTTATGAATCCATTTTATTAATTTTTATAATAGTCATTGAATCAAATATCGGATCTTTGGTAAGTGAAATATAATTATATTTAATTTGAAAACTTGGTCGGACTTTACTCATTTCTATTTATATTCAGGATGGGTCCTATAAATGAGTGTATTAACAGGTTTCTAATCATTGGAAAGGAATTAATTAATTCAATGTGTAATGATCCTCATCTTTTAGGTGTTAAACTTTGTGATGAAATTTGAATTATTTTCTTTTTTTTTATGATGGTTGAAACCATTATTTTAAAATAAAAGATAATCTTGTGTAATTTTTGTGACCACTATATCGGTATAATAAAAGGGAATTTACCCTAGGGTACGAGTTTTGTAGAATTTTATGCTTTTTATTTTTTAATAATATTTAAATATTAATTATTTAAATATTAAATTATTCATGTGGGTTAGGGTGGAAATATAGTTTGATATGTGAGTTAGATTTAAATTATGACTCTCTGGTTGAGTTTGAAAGGATGGTTTTTTCTAAGGTGATATTAATACTTGTTTTGGGTTCTAGGATCTAGGACGAGTGTTAAATGGGAGTTTAATTAATTAATTAATTATAACACCCACCCCCATATATGGGGTTTCCAAAAAATTAAATAAGGGGTATGGATCCTCCATTTTATTCATGATTGTTGAACCAATAGGATAATAGGGAGTATATTTCAACAGACATCATCCATTGTGGAGATCAAGAAAGGTTCCAGTTATAACAACTCTTAAGAGAGGATTTAGACCCAAAGCATCATCATTTTCTCCATGAGGTAGTTCGATTTATGATTTTGATGCCTTAATAACTATAGATGTGTTTTTAATGTTTTTAATCCCTATAAAAATTACTTTAGTCCTCATGGGGGATGATTTATGGATATTTGGTGAAAACATGGGTTTTATGAGGTTTGTAGGGGTTTTCGGTTCGAAAATACATGTCACACAGCCTATAATTCATGAAAACATGACATGTGTTATTATTTGTGGAAGCTGAACTATTGGAACTACATGATTTTTACTTGTTTTATACATCATGAAGTTGTGCATATCCATGTGGTCGAATACTTTTGAAGGAAGAATTTTGGGACTAAACACAATGTAGTTTTTGTACACGATGTGCACTCGGAGATAGTTTTGTGGTTGGGTGCATGAGAGAGACCCCATGTATGGAGGGCATGGCCATGTGGAAGTATACAACCATACCCCAGGAATGACATGGTCTTGTAATTAGTACACAGAAAGAAACCATGTATGCCTTGGTTATGTAGTTGTACAATGTTAGTACCCAGGCTTAACCTAGTTATAGAGAGAAACATGTCCATGTTGGAGTTCTGAAAGTACAAGTCATGTACTTGGAGAAAACACCATATAATACCCATTTTTTCATTGGATTTTTTGAGTGATTTTTCACCCTGGAATCATAACTATGCACAAGAGGAGTCCATTTTTAGTGTTTTATGCATAGAACATGATGAGGGAGCCCTTACAGCTTTTTGAGGAATTCTAAGAGGTTGTTAGGATGAGTAAGTTGTGAAATAGATTTATCTTCTATTAAGTGTGTTCCTTTGAATCCTAATGGTGAAACATAGGATAAGACCTGGGTAAGGGTCATGAAAATTATTGGGGGATGTATCATGAGTTTATTGGGGACCTCAAGTGTTGTTGGGATGAGACTATCCCTGGTTAGGTAAATTGATTTGTGACTCATGGTGGTGGATAATTTGGGTGTACAATCCAACCTACATTCACTTGTAAAGGGGTAGTCTTGAGTAAAAAACATATTTGATAATTAATAACTTTGTGTCATGTGATATTGTAATATGGTAGATGATGGGTTAATGGATTTGTGGCCTTTGATGGATGGGTGTTGTCTCGAGGGTTTGTTTCCTACCATGGATTGGGAGAGGGATATCTCCATATAATATTCGATCAAAAAGATCCAATTTGGGTTTCATGTGGATGTTTACATTTTTTTTGGAACAGATGGGGGATTCACATTTATAAGTGTTGACATAGAAGTTAAAGTGGGTGACCTATTAGTAGTAAAACCCATATTATGTGAGAGTGCTTGAGTACTATTGCTTATGTGTGTTCCTATGGAACCTGAGTTGATGTATGATGCAATGAGACTAAGATTTTGATGACTCGTATAGGTGATTGGACAGTCCTTGATATGTTTTCATTTGGTGATGATAAGACATTGGTTACACCCATGGGGTTGTTGTGATTTTTTTGGGATGCCACATTTTTTGGCGTGGTTTAATGTTATGTACATCCATCGTCGGGAGAGATATATAAATAATGATCCACTGATAGGGTTATGGATGTATGAAATGGCCCTCGACATATGAGGTTTCATAGGTTGGATGTGACACTCCATTCTGATGATATTTTTTATTGAAAAAGTTGTTCTATATTGGTACCAATGGTTTTAGTGGGAACGGTGTTCAATGTATAAGTTGAGATTAGTGGACATGGATTTCCATAGGTTTTGATGGTATCAATGGAAATGGACTTCTATAAAAATATATGGTTTAGGGTGCTGGAAATGGTGTTACTCACCCATGGATTTCAGTATTGGACATGGAGATCTTCATACATAGATTAGGGTGTTGGATATAGAGATCCTCATCATTGGTTAATGGTCTTGCAAAAGGAAGTACTCATCCAGTGTTTAGGATTTTGGACAAGGTGATCCTCATCCCTAAATTAGTGTGTTAATCATTGAAGTCCTCATCCATAGATTAGGGTGTTCGATATGGTGATCCATATCTATGGATTAGGGTTTTTGAAATGGTGATCCTCATTATTGGTTTATGGTGATGGGAATCGTGTCCCTCAACCATGGATTAGGGTATTCAACATGGTTTTCTTTATACAAGGCTTATAATGTTTTAAATGGTGCTCTTAATCCATACATAGGTTTTGGGCTGATTCATTGGGAGCTAGTGTTTATGATACATTGTTAAGATGTTAGTTTGAGGCTTGGGGTTTCAGTAGTACATCAGAATGGTATGAGTACATGGGACTGAGGTCAATAGGTTCTAAGTAAAATATAGGGAGAAAAATAGTGAGCTTTGTTTAGGGTAGACCTAGTTGGGGAACCCATATGTTCTTTGGGATACACGGTCATTGAGACATGATTAGATAGACCCAATCTTTGGACGATGTTGGTATGGTCGAATGAGGTCTCATACCTAAGGATTGATTATGGTTTTATTTATATTTAATTCAGTGAGGTTTAGGCTAGGATGAGTATATTTCATAAGGATACACTTATTGAAGTAGGATATAGTTTCATCCATGGGGGTGGGATACTGTGATTTATTTTTCACCAATATATTTGTACCTGAGTGTGAAAGAATACATTATGTTTACTTTTCAAGTTTACACAGACACTTATGGATGGGAGGGGCCATGATTGAAAGATAGATCACCTTACTCTAGTGGATATGGATAATTATATTGGTTGTAGGTTGATAGGGTACTGACATTAGGTATTTATCATAGATCAATGATGGAAGTAGATCATGATGTATTTATTTTTCAGGTTGTTTTTATCTGATATTAGACATATGGGTAATTGATGTTGTATGAATGGAATTTCTATTCATAACATTACTATATTTTAGTTAATATATTAATTTTGATTACTTTTATAGGTATAATGTTTGGTTTCTTACATCTTTTGGTTCTCTCTAATATGGGGGTATAGTGTTCTAAATGTTTCACCGTAGACCCCCGCTGCAATTTGGAATCCACTAGTGTATGAGGAGGTATGCTTGGGGCCTAGAGTCGAACATGCTTGAGGAACCAATTCAGTGAAATCTAGGTTAGTATGTAACAAAATGGTGTCAAATGAGTTACATTACTATATAATTATATGGTATTTAGTATTCTAGATATATATGAATGTATCATTTCCTATGATGGTTATCGGATGGTGGGTTGTGAACACCCGTTCTGATGGTATGTTTAAGTATTCATAGATAGAACTGATTTCCTAGGCCTTTGATGCAATGGTTGTATATTATTTTTCCATGGGTGACACAAATGTGGTTTGGATTTCATTATTTTCAATAGATTTTTGGCTCTTGGACCATTGTCCTGAATCTAGTGACAAATTTTGACTCCAAAACTATAGAGGAATAAGGAATCTCATGTATCATTTTCGAAATGTAGGATCCACATATTATAGTCATGCTAGTGTTCAATTTTATGGATTTATTTCTGATGGTAGGTTATGTTGATCAATGGTGAGATGCTCAATGATGGGGGTGTCGATATGGTCATCATTCATTGTAGGTTCAATTACACTAGTGGGTTAATATTGTATAGGAATATGATCATTAGACCCTTGTGGGTGGTTCTGTTTAGGGACAGTTTTTTTGCATGGTCCTCCAAGGATCGGTTAGATGTGAAGATGCTCAAATAGTATAGGTACCCTAGTCTTCTACTTTTGAATCATGCGTGATGTATTTTAGAAAAGATACCCAAGGTATGGGTGTTTTTACATGTTTATATAATGTGATGGTGAGATGGGAGTTTGGTTGACTCCATATGAGGTGTGACCTTTTCCTATTAGCATAGGCCTAGGTGGTTAAACCTAGTTATTGAAGAAATATTTTACTGGTGGGGAAATTTGGGAGATAATAGCATCCTTTTTTACGTGAATCCAGTTAGGAAAATGGGGTTATGTGGTTTTTAAGGGGGATGATGGGTGGGTTCGTCCGAGTTATGTGTTCTTTTGGGTGTGTGAAGAACAAATGGATACTTTTGAGTATTGAAAATGGTCCCAAATCGGGGTAATAGATAATAGGGATTATGTGAATTGGATTATTTTGTTTTGAGAGGGGTCACATGTGTTCTAGTGCTTTAGACCATTGTCCAGTTTCAAGATTGGAATGTTTATTCATGTGCCTACCTAGGTAATAGTTGTGTAGACAATTTGTGCATAATGGTTATAAGCTTGATCTTAAGCCTATGAGGTTATCAAGAGATTTTGGATACGTCTTGTGATCTTTTTTTTCAAGATATGTGACTTTTTATAGTTATAATCTATTTTTGTTGGGTTAGACAAGAGTGTATATCCCATAAGGGTTAATTGGATCTAGAAGACATGAGTACTGGGGATTCCCTGTGTGATTTTTTCTGGATTGGGTGCTACAGGAGTGTTATCCTGTGATGTATTTGTTGGATAGGTATTTTTGGTTAGGATAAGACCTATTGTGGTTGATATGAGAGCCTCATAGTCATGGTCACCTGATTCCCATGTTATAGAACAGTGATGTTCTTGGGATGGATGGGTTTTTAGTTATATTCATCGATGACATCTCAGCATAATCCCATTCTAAATACAATCATGCACAATATATTAACATCATTCAGAATACATTGAGGGAACATTTTATATGTTCCATACAATATAATTTTTTCTTCGGTTGTATAAAGGACCTACTGGGAGGTTACGATCATAGAGTGGTGTATGTGAAGACATATAGTAAGAGTGAAACATCATCCTTTTGATAGAGAGATCCTTATAATGAGATATATTTCATAGCATACCATGCTTTTAGTTATATAATGTGAGAATGAGAAATAATTGATATTTCATTTTTCCTCTTATGTAAGAGTGAGATGACCATGTCGATTATTAAGGTTTGGTAGTGATTGGGGCATGGGGTGTGGACTTTGTGTTTCAGTGCAAGGTGATTGTAAGGATACTCATATGGTGGGGAGTATAATATCAATCATGGTGATGTGAACCGTATGTGGGTAGGGTTTTGGATATAGTAAGAACAACATCGAGCGGGTAAGTGGATGACTATGGATTTGTTTTGGTAGGTGACTCTGGTAGTGGGATGTGATGTGGATCTGAATCTATCATTGTGTATTGAGATTTAAATTGGGGACCACCATGACCTAATGTTGATTTTTTTGAAGACACTGTGACATTTCTTGATTAATGGGTGCAGTTAGGCATCATCCTAGTAGTTTTTTAATAGTGGAAATTTTCGGCTTGACCCTATATGAGTTGTTTTTCATTATATTTGGAATTATATTGGAGAACTCCATTATAATCCAAGAGTAGAACAAAATGATTTCATAATGAAATTGAGTCAATGGTGGGTCAGGATGTGTGGGTAGAATACTACTAAGGATTATTGGGGATGAAAAGGTTTATGGTGGAAAGGTTTTAAATACCAACATATTTGGGTGCTCGAAATTCGATCATAATTGTTTTTTGTTTTTTCAATTTCATAAGAGGGGAAAATTGTAATTTTACCCCAAAAACTAATCTCAAATAATTTTTCTATAAATCCATTGGTCTTTAAATATATTTTTACTCTAATATTGGAGTTTTTTGTAATTTCCAGATAATCAATTTTTAGATGAATATTTAATATTTAATTAATTAAATATGAAATTATTTTCATAGGTTTGGGTGGAAATATCTCTTGAATGTAGAGTCAAATTGTGATTCTAAATCTATTATTGAGTCTTGGATGTGGGGTTTTTTAGGTGATATATAAAACCACTTTACATTATAATATGTGGTATGGGTGTTAAAAGGGTGTTTAATTAATTGATTAATTTAATTACCCCATCCAATTTGGTGCTTTCTACACATAAAATAAGGGAGAGGTATCCTCTGATGCATGCATGGTGGATAGAAAAAGGGAAAAAGTGGGAGGGGATTTTATTAGACTTCTTCCATGGTGGATATCCAGACTGGAACACTGTGAAATCGCTCCCATGAGAGAATTTGGACCCAAAGTTTCATTGCTTGCACAATGAGGTAGTCTGACTTATTATTTTGAGTCCCTGTTCTTCATAATTATGTTTTTTTATGTTTAAAATCACTATCACGATGTCCAAAGACCTCATTGAGTTTGATCTCATCATAATTTGGTAAAATGGGGGGTTTTAGGAGGTTTGTGGGGGTTTCCGATTCGGAAATCCATGTCGCCTAGTGTGTAGTTCAAGAACAAATACTAGGTGATCTTCTTATTTAAGGATGAGAAAATTTTATATATACATGTCATGTACTAGGGGTAAGATCCATGTAGTGGTTCATTGAAATAATTTTGAGTACATGGTCAATTGGATTTCTGGGACCACACAACATGTAGTCGATGTACACATTATGTAGTGGGACATAGTCATGTTTCCTGGTACATGGGTAGACACCCCATATAAAGGGGTGCATAGTTGTGGGGGGTTACATGAATTGACAACAAGTATGACATGGCTATGTCTATAGTCCATGGATTTATAACATATATGGTGTGGTCGTATAGTTGTACATTGATAGATTCTGACTGTACCTGGGCCATGTAGAGGTACATAACTATAATGGAGGTTTGAGAGTACATGTTGTGATTCTTTGGGTACATGTTTGGTACTTCTCTAGTGTTATCCACTAGTGGGGTTTGAGTGATTCTGTTCCATGGAGTTGGAATTTCACACAAAGAGAGTATATTTTGTGTATTATTTCACGTAGAACATGATAGTACAACAGTTATTGTTTTTCGACAAATTCTAAGTGGTGGTTTGGGAAAAGTAAGTTATAAAAGAGTTATTTTCATAACTAGAGTTAGTATAGTTGTAATCTATGAAAGTGTCATGGGATTATACCCTGGTGAGTGTCATGGGAATGATTGGATGATGTACCATGAGTTTTTTGGGGGCCTCAATTAGTGTTGGGATGATACTATCTTCGGTTAGCTGGATTGAGTTGTGACATGGGGTGGTAGATAAGTTGGTTTTATGATCTAAACTATTTTGACATGGAAATATGTTTGGATTTATGTTCATATACCTTTTGAGGATTACTTCCTTTATACCTTGTGAGGCCATGAGATACAAGAGACTGAATTGTGAGATATATCATCCCCAGGAGAAGGATATTTCCCTCAGAGTTTGGTTACTACCAAGAATTTGTAGATTGATACCTCCACATTAATCTGGACATAGAGGATCCAGAGTATGATCCCCCTTATTATGTTCTATTTTGAGGTCCCAAAAGGGAATTAATCTGTATACATGTTTACTTGGAAGGAAAAGTGGGTTTCTTATTGATAGAACAATCCTAAGTGGGTGTGATTACATGATTAGTATTGGACATCGGTGTCCTTTTAGGATATGAGTGGATATATGAGTCGATTGCGCGAGATGTTGATAAAGGGATTTGGTGATTATCCATCCCCTGGTCTGTTTTTTTTGTTATGACGATGCATGGTTTATACCTGTGCGACTACTGTGATCTATTTTGGATTCCATTTGTTGGTTCATGGTATAGTTTGGAAGGTTTCTACTATTGAGAGATATAGACATGATGATCACTAGATATGGTTCTAGATGTCTAACTTGGAGCTCCACATATGAGGTTGGGTATGTTTTACAAGACTCTCCATAACTGTAATATATATTGTTGTACACGGAGTTCCATATTGGAACCAATAGTTTATGGGAAAATAACATTCCAAAAATATGTTGAGATGAGTAGACATGGATTTCCATAGTCTCATATTAGATTACTGGACATGTTATTCTATATATATGGTTTTGGGTGTTGTACATAGAGTACCTCATTCATGGTTAATGGTGTTAGATGTGGAAGTCCCAAACCAAGGGTTAGTATGTTTGACATGGAAATTCTCATCCATGGATTAAGGTTTTGTACGTATAGATCCTCATCCACAGTTTAGTTTGTCAAACATAGTGATCCTTATCAATTAAATAGGTTTGTATACGTGGTGATCCTCATCTATATATTATAGTGTTGGAAATGGAGATCCTCATCCATGGACTAGAGTGTTGGAAATGGCGATCCTCATCGATAGTTTAGGGTGATGGACATGAAATTTCTCATCTATTGATTATGGTGTTAGACATGGAATGCCTTATCCACAATTTAGGGAGTAATAGATGGCTCCCATCTTCCATAATTAGGTGGTAAAATAATGCTCCAAACACAATTATTTACGATACATGTTTTTATATTTCTGAATGATGCTCTTGGTTATAGTAGTAATTCTATATAGTATAATTACATAATACATAGGCATATAGGTTTTAAATAATATATAATGAGTGTAGTCACGAGTCTTAGTTATGGAGGTCGTGGTTGTGGCACCCATATGAAATTTCTAATTTACAATCATCGAGACATGCTCAGATACACACCTCTATATGTCAAAGTCGGTATGGTTAATCATTGTATTAGACTTAAGAACAGATGATGGTTTTATTATTATTTATTCTAATGATGTTTTAGATATGATGATCATATTTTATAAGCATCCACATATAGACTTAGGTTATGGGTTCACCATTAGCGGAGTGCTAATGTGATTTATTTCTCACCCCTATATGTGAACCTCGGAGTGTGTGCAGAAGTTATGTATGATTTTTAGGTAAATAATGGATGCATGATAAAAAGAGAATATTCCCAATATTTCATGATCGATAGGGGTTCTCATGTGTAGTATGTCGAGTGGAATGGTTACACATCGATAGGGCACTGAGAAAAAATATTTGGCATGGATCTGAGTTAGTAGTAGTGCACAAAGTCTTTATTTTTCTATTTTTTATTTTTTATAAGATATTAACCCTATGGAAGATCAATGTTCTATATATGTAATTTTTTGGACCTTTAATATATTTCATCTATTATAGAATTCTTCTATATTAGTTTATTTATTATTTCAACATAATCACATGTGTATAATTTTTTTAGTTATGGTATTTCACTCGGATATGGGGGTAGAGTAACCTCATAGTTACACATTAGATCATAGATACCGGATAGTAGCCTCTAATGCATGAGAAGGCATGCTTGAAATTTTGTGGCTAACCAGCTCAGGGAACCAATTTATTGGCATCCAGGTCAGGATGTTGTACAATGTATGATATTTATTAAAAATTAAATAAATTCAATGTTTATGTGGTAAGGGATTATAAATTATCTTTTTTATATGTTTATATATTTTTAAAAAAAATTATAGTGTTTGTAGATTATTTTTTATGTTTTATATATTATTTATGTAATTTGAAATTATTTATGGGATTTTTTTGGGTAGTACAAATTTAATCTATATGGAATATTGGATTAATTAGAAATACGGTAATTATGGTGAATCATGAGAATGGTCATTTTATTGTCATAATAATGTAAATAATTTTATAATAAGTGGTTAATTTATATAATGGGAATAAAAGAAATATATTTATTATTTTGATTATTTATATTTTATTATAATGCATGATCTTTTATTATGTTTTTTTGTAGCCTTGATAAGTATTGTTAAATTAAATGATTGAAACATTATTGTGAAGATGGGTTATATTGTTACATGTTTTTGAAATGTTATATTGGAAGAATATTAGATCATTGGTAATTAAGGTAAACTAACTAAGGATATGTGGAAGTAAAATTAGAATGGTGATATTGGTTGGGATTATGATTCTGTTGTGAAAGTTTTGTTATATGATGTGTCCATTTTATATATGTTTTGGTTCTACATGATGTTGATTTTTTATGTGGATTTTCATAACTCTAATGACATGATGATGATGTAATATTTATGGTTCTGGTATTCCAATATAAAAAATTAGTAATGAAATATATAGTATTTCTTAACGATAGAGTGGTATTGAAGGATGTGGTATTATGACCAAGGGTATGATAGATTTTCTTTTTGTAATTTTAACAAAATAATATTTTTGATGTTGTTTTTTTATGGCCTTCATTTTCTGCTAATGGTTGTTGTAGGGGTTATAGTTAAAACATCATTAATGTTTTGGATAGTGAGATTATGATGTTGTTGCAATATATTTGAGGTCATGTGGATGTGGTAACAAGAATGGTTTGGTGGTTACGTAATGAACTGACCCAGCTTACACTCAAACATGGCACCAGACCTGATCTTTTACATATCATAAGGGTGTCCCCAATCACCATGGGATAGTGATAGGAACTCGAACATCAAACAACACAATAGAGGAATAGATTTTTCCCAACAGAAACAACCACATAGAATGTATATATATATATGAAAAAAAGAAATATCATAAGACAAAAAAGATATATATACCATAACATTAAGAAAATAGTGGAAACAAACTACTGTAAAAGAAGATAAGAACTCTAAAAGACAAGTCAAACTGAAATATAATAAAAACCAAATAGTTACTGAAAATGATGTTAAGGGTGGAGTCCCACAATCTCACCACTAACCACCCAATTGAATGATATGAACCTCGCCACCTCATTATGGTGCCTTTCCTTTCCCTACATTGAAAGAAAAATAAATTTCAATGCACCACTGAAGAGGTGACTAGTGTGTGAGCTAACATGGTCACTAGGATCCCACCCATGTGTTCCATAACATGCCTCTTTATAACAATTCTTGTATAATAATTTTATGTAAAACATTGAATGATAATTAAAAATTAGTTATATAGAAACATGGTAAATATTTTCCCTTCTCACATCTCTAAAACATAATCATGTATATCAATTTCTGAGAACATTTTCTATATCATTTTCCACAAGTATAAAAATGCATATCAATGATAACTCAGAAATCCAATAAATACAAAATAAAAGAATAGGTATCACAACCCCAAAAATACTACCAGTCCATACCTCTGACTACTCATACCACAATCAATCAAGTGCAAAGATTTCGATCCTAGAATAATGGGCCTAGGAATCACAGGAATACTACATGAGTAAACCCACCCCCCAAATGTCAATGTCGGTCACCTAGAACAATGAGCCTAGGAATCAATGGAAATTCCAAAGACAAACATCCTTGATGATCATAAAACAAAGGATGATGGCCTCAAGATATACTTTCCACCTAAGTAACCAATGTATCCAATGTTCTATTTTTCACAATTTATTTCAATTCTTTGAAATCCATTTAAAAACCATATCAAAGTCATTTCAATTCTTTAAAATAAACCATTTTAATTAATTTTTTTAATAATTATGGAAACCCCATTTTTTCATTAAAAACCCTTTTCAACACACAAAAATAATCATGCCCATTTGAATATACAAAACAGTTTATAAATAACAATAATAAGGATCATAAATTTAGACTAGAAATGGAACCACCTACCTCAAAACCCTAGTTTCACATGCCCGCAACAAGATCTATGAACCAAAAAGACACAACAGTACAAATATAGACACTAGAATCCAGTCCATACACAATATGATTTATTTAATTCTAAACAAAAAGGGTCAGAATAAGAGAGGAAACCCACTTACCTTAAATTCAAATGCCCGATGCACTACAACCAATAGAAGAAAAGGCCTCCATAATGAGATAAAAAAAACAGATCTAGGAGCAGAAAAGAAGAATCACCAACATTATACCAACATATCTGATAATGAAACACTAGAGTGCTACTGCGATCAAAGTAATGAAGAAGTAGAAATGTTTATTAACTGGAGAGGTGAACCATAGCCGCAACAGATATCCAATTCTAAAAATAATAATTCTAGATGGATTGGGGTCTTCCAAAAACACCTGGGATAAGTTTTGGTTCAAGATACAATAGGTTTGAAGAAGGATCCATCACAAAACAGATGCCCAGCCATTTTAAAAACTGAATGTTGTCTCTTTCACGATGTGTATTATAGTTTCTCACCATGAAATCCATGGTTTATAAGTACACTAAAAAATACATCTCCTCAAATTTAAAATGAGTTATTTAGATAATTCATGACATGAAAACCCCTTTCATAATGTGTAACTTTAAAATATTGAGTCCTCCTTGATATCTTGTACTTAGAAATAGTTACATGAAATGTAACCTAGTTACTTGGAAAGAAATATTCCTACATTATATATAAAAGTTTAGTTAATGTTTAATGTCTAAAAAATCTATGACTTTACCATTATTGGTATCCTCCTGATCACAAAAGTGAATAAAAACATGATGAGGATAAGTAAATACCTGATAAAATAACATGATGTCAAAAAATCCCCACCATAAAGACTTTTCATCCCCATGAAGTCATGTGGAAGATATAATCTCTGGGAAACGATGAGGTATCTACTTTATCATCAATGATTTTCATTCCCAAGTCTCATGATAATCTGATCCATGTTTGAATAGAAATCTGACTAATGGAATCGACTTCCCATATAATACTTTTACTTTAGATTCAACGATCTCAACCGGTTTCTCCAAAATAAAAGAATTTGGCTCTAAATCAATTTCTTCCAACTCACAATGTGAGTGGTGTTAAGGTGATATTTCCTGAGCTGAGTTATATGGAAAACACCATGAATAACTGTTAACTGAACCGGTAATGTTAACATATAAGAAAATTACCTGATCCACTTAGTGAGCTGAAATGGTCCAACATATCTTGGATCCAACATTCCATTATTTACAATTCGATAGGTAAATAACCAAGGAGAGACATTCAAGAAATACCACTCACTTATGTTAATGTCCAAAGGTATAAAATGATGATCTACATACGATTTTGGTCAACTCTGGGATATAACCAGATGTTGATGTACATCTTGAATCCTCGTACTGATTTCTTGATCCAAACATGGTCTAACTAAAGATAATTTTCCCACGTTATCCCAATAATGATCTGATCTACACAGGCAACCATACCACACCTCAAAGGGATCAATTCTTACCGATGACTGATAACTTTTATTTCAAACAAACTCAACTTGTACAAATTTTATAACCCATGATCCTCCAAAATCCAATACACATTCTTGAATCATATCCTCTAGAATCATAATTGATATCTCTATTTGACCATCTATCCATCGATGGTATATTGTGCTAAACATGACCTGAGTTCCCATCGCCTCTTAGATACACCTATAGAACTAAGAGATAATCCAAGGATCCCTATTCCAAAGAATGTAAGAAATAGCATGTACCATCACAATAACCAGCACATATAGCTTACATTCTTCATAAAACCTTTGTTGTATTGCTGATCGGAATGAAATAAGTAGACTTTTTTAACCGATCAACAATAACCCATATATCATTTCTCCCTAGGGGAGTCTATGGTAAACCAACAAAAAAATCCATGGATACCTTGTCCAATTTATAAATCGGAACTATATGAGGTTGAAGAATCCCAAGAAGTTTCATGTCCTCTTCTATTATCCATTGGATGTCATAACAGTGAGGCACAAACTCAATGATTTCATACTTCATACTCTGCCACCATAATCACCACCTCATATAACAATACATCTTCATAGTAATTAGGTGAATATATCATTAATAGATATGAAAATTGTACAAGACTAAACTCCTCATAGATGATGAGATGAAAATCCTTTTCTTGGATTGAAGCATACCATCAAAAGGAAGAGACGAGCCAAAAATGGTCTCCCCACTATAATGATTTTTTCAAGTCTTCTAAAACTCCTCAACCTACTATTGAATCTGAAAAATAGACTCCAAGAGAGATGATGATAATTGAACACTGGCTAGAACTATTCCTAGAAATTCATCCTAAGCATCTAGGTGCAACTGAGCAAAAATCAATATATGGTTCCACTCCTCCTTTGATTATAGAATAGCATGGAATGGTACTTTCCTTCATTTAGAATTTTCAACAACATTCCCCTTTCCCGGGGGTAGGTGATATCGATATCAAATACCCTTGGGTATTCAACCCATTTATTCTCTCTGATATTCAAGTCCTTATGAGAAAATATATAACTCAGACTCTAAAGATCAAAGAAGACCGCGAACCTTTCCCCAAAAAGA
Source organism: Viscum album (assembly GCA_963277665.1). Taxonomy (NCBI): domain Eukaryota; kingdom Viridiplantae; phylum Streptophyta; class Magnoliopsida; order Santalales; family Viscaceae; genus Viscum; species Viscum album. The sequence goes on from OY728159.1 coordinate 1,271,658,383, forward strand.
AAGTGCTTCCATCACTTAAGTGAACAGATGACTATAACAAGAACTAAATCATGGGTGGGGAAATTATATTCAGTTGTTCAAAGTATATGAGAGTCATAAGCTACCACATGGTCATCATGTATGTGCACAAATCCCAAACCAACACCATAATCATAAAAAACACCACATATCTCTTACCTAGATCTAGTAAGATCATAATAGGAGCCGATGTCAAAATCCTATTCAGTTTATCAAAATATGTCTGACACATTTAATACTAGGTAAATTCCATTGATTTCCTTGTAATATTAGTCAAAGGTGATTCTGTCTTAGAGGATTATTTTACAAACTATCAGTAGTATCCATCAAGATGAAGGAAGATTTGTATCTCAAAGAAATTGGTAGTTATTTCCATGAAAAAATATCCTTTACCTTATCTAGAACAACTGATTAGCCATGATCAGAAATTATGTGCCCCAAGAAAATCACTTCATGAATCCAAAAACTATATTTAGAATTATTTCCATACAAATGGAGACTTGTCATAATTTCCAGAACCAAAATCAGATGGTTTTCATGCTCTCTCTCAGATTTTTGAATAAACTCAAATATCATCCATGAACACTACCAAAAAAGTGTCAAGATATTGATGGAATATATGATTCATCAAAACCATAAAAACTAAAGGTCCATTAGTCAATCAAAAAGAAATCACAATATTTTCATAATGTCTATACCTGGTCATGAAACTTATTTTTGTTATATCATACTCATGAGCTCTGAGATGATGATAACCTGACCAAAGATCAATCTTTGAAAACCACATTTCCCCCAATTAACTTATCAAATAGATCATCCACATGATGAGAAGAATATTTTTTCTTAATAATTTCTCAGTTAAATGTCTGATAGTCCACACATAAACTAATTTAACCATCATCTTTCTTTGAAATGAGCATAGGGGGTTCCCAAGGTAAAATTATATGGTGAACTAAACTTTTTTCTAATAGGTCATCAAACTGAATCTTGAGATATTTCTTCCCCAATAGTTCCATTAAATAAAAATGTATCGATATATATTTTTTACCTTCCACCAAATCAATCATAAAATCTATATATCCCTATAGAGAATGATTGAATAAATTTTCTGGGAAAATTTTAGGAAATTCTTGAGCAACAATAGGAAGATCAAAAATAAAAGAAACTTCATTGGGCTTGAATCCAATAAAAACCATCAAACGTCTGAGCTCTAGGAGAGAAGGTCCTACATGACCTGAACATGGGTCCCACTCCCCCTAAAACACATAAGATCTTCCATAAATAGGAAAAAATGAAACACACAAATGATAACAATCAACCTTAGCTCGATGAGTGACCAACCAATCTATATCAATGATGATGTTGAATATATCTCAAACAAGAACTAAAAATTCCCGTATCTACTTCTTATCTGCTATGATTAATGAAGAGAAATGACACCTCAACCCCTTCCCATTACTAATTCAAATAGGCGTTGCTAACTCCATTTAAAGAGATAAGATCTATTAGATGTTTAATAACATAAACAAATTTGAAGATGTAAAATAGTGGTAGGAACCATTATTAAATAAAGAAACTTCTATTGAAGATGAAATAAGTATTGTACCTCTCTCTATGGATAGACCTGCATTAACTTTCACAGGAAACTCATCTATTATGTGAAAATACTTGAATCCTAAGGCCTTTCGAAACAGCTCTGTAGTCTTTGATGCTTCTGACTACACTATAATATTCATTAGAGCTGACAAACCATTACCACAATTAGGTGTATTCATAGCCAGATAGAAGTATTATAAGTGACCAATGCATCCATAGTCGTTGCACATCTTCTTGGGCATAGAACAAGAATATCTTGTGTGTCCTCCCTTTCCCCACTAATAGAAAGTTATAGGAACATTACCTATTGAAATATATGGTATAGAGGATGACCTCTCCTGATATCCCCCTCCACTAATAATGCGATGATCTTTCCAATCCCTCTTTTTTTCATGTGTGCCACTAAAGCTTCCACCCGATGGAATAGAATATGTGGAAAATCCAGACATTCCTTCCATGTTCATTTATTCCATCATAGCTATGTATAGCATATCCAAATATATAGAAAGATTCAGGATAAACACCTGTGATCTAATATCCCGTCTCAAACCCTATAGGTACTTTTGAGAACTCATCTAGTCATTCCTCACCACGTTTGTGAAAAAATAGAGAATATTATCAAAAAGATTGGTGTATGTCGACACTGAATTCTCTACCTGTTTTAGAGATAAGAAATCCACAGGCTTTTCTACTATCAAGGTCTTTGGAAAAAATTTCTAAAATAATGGGGTTTTAAAAACCCTTCTATTCTAATCCCACATGATTTTCTGCTTAGACCATAGAATCCCACCATCGCATTCTAGAACCCTTGAGTCTAAAGGATACACACCTCACCCTAATGTTCTCAGGCATATCAGAAAATGCAAATATTTGATAAACCCTATCTAGTCATTCCACTTCTACTTGAGGTTCCATCATTCCTTTAATGTAAGATGTCTTCTCATATAAGAATTCTCGCGATCAATCTCTCTCTCTCCTCCAGCTCCTAGTTTTACTTCAACCAATGTTTTCTGAACTCATGGTACATATTGATCAATTGAATGGCCTGGTTTTATGATATTCTTGATGATATTATAATCTATAAGTGGTTTCCCTTGAAGAACATCAATTATAGCTTCCCAAGGAATGTGTGGAAGATGTCTCAAAAGCATACTGATGCACTTTAAAACATTATAATGTTCATACAATGGAACACATCTCAACTCAAACTAGAAAAATCATAATAAAAAAACTATGATTTTGAAGACAATAATCAATTATAGAGACACACATCCCAATATACCATGGAATAATTAGTCTCATTTTGACAATATTTTGATAGGCACTAATCACAATATAAATATCGGGTCCCGAAAATCCTATCTATAGTTTAAAAGACATCAAAAGTGATGAAATCATGAGGATAGACCTCCTATGATACCAAATTGTAATAAACTGACCCAAGTTACCCTAAAACATGGAACAATGACCGATCTTCCACATAACCAAAGGGTGTTCTGAATCCCCATGGACTGGAAACAAGCACTGAGGCATCGAACAAAACAACAAAGGGAATTATTTTTTCCAAACAAAACAACCTCATAGAATATATATTTATATATGAAACAAAAAACAACAGTGAAAGTCGAACAATATATAAATGCCATATCATTAAGAAAATAGTGGAAACAAACTACTGCAAAATTAGATAAAAACACCAATGTAGAAGCCAATCTACAAAGGACTAAAAACAAAATTTCTAGTTTAAACGATGATAGGGATGGACACCAACCATCTCACCACCATCTACCCAACCATATGACCCAAACCTCAACACCGCACTTTGTTACCATACCTTTCCCTACATAGGAATACAAAAAAAGGCATATGCACCGTCGAGGAGGTGCAAATCATGTTAGCAAATAGGCTTAGTAGGATCCCACCCAAGTGTTCCACAACATACCTCTATATAAATCTTCAAGTATTCTCATTTTATGTAAAAACATTCCATGATTTTCACTAATGTAGTTTTACATAAAATAAGGTAAACATTTCCAAATTTTTCATCTCTAAAAAAAAAGATTCTATACCAATTTTGAAGCACATTTTCCGTATAATTTACCACAACCATAAACATGTATATCAAGGTTAACCAAGAATACCATTAAATAAAAACAGAAGCATAGCTATCACAACACCAAGAAATAATATAGTTCTAGGATCCAGACTACTAATACCACAATCAATAAAGTGAAAAAATTCTGATCCTATAAAAATTGGCCTAGGAAGCCTAGGGATACCCCATGAGTAAACCCCCCAAAATATCAATATCAGTCTCCTAAACAATGTGCATAGGAAACAGAAGAAATACATAAGAAAAAATTCTTTGATAATAAAAAAAATGGATGATATCCTTAGATAAACCTTCCACCTATGTACCAAAGGTAATCCATGTTCTATTTTTCCCAATTTATTTCAATGCTTCGAAACCCATTTCAAAAACCGTATCGAAACCAATTCAATGCTTAAAAAATACCATTTTTCCATTTCATTCATCAATAATAAGGGAAAATATATTTTCATTGAAAAATAATTTCAACACACACAAAATAATCATCCCAATTTCTCTATAAAAAATATTTTATAAAGAAAAACTATCATGTTCATCAATGTAGACTAGAGGTGGAACTGCTTACCTCAAAACTTAGATCACACATGCCAACAATGGGATCCACTAACAACGAAACACAACAGCAACAATGGAGACCCTATAATCCAGTTCATTCACCTTATGATTGATTTTATTATAAAAATAATGGGTCTCCAGAAGATAGGAAACCCGCATACGTCAATGGAGAATGCCTGCTGCACAATGACCAATTGATGAAAAGGAATATAGAATGGGATCACACAAGGGATTTAGGAGAAGATAAGAATAATAACCATAATTAGACCAACTAATACAATAACACAAACATAAGGAACTAATAGAATAAAAATAATGATATAGAATAAATTTCACTTACCCGAAGAGTCACATCGCAGTCGCAACAAATATCCAATGTTGAATAAATAATTATAGATGGAGAGGACTCTCCAGAAATTTCTTGGGATGAGTTCTAGTTCCAGATCAAAGAGGCTTGAATATGTATCCTAAACGAAACAATCATTTGACCATTTTAAAATTTGGATGTGTTCCATTTCTTGATGTGTAATATAGTTACACAGAGTGAAATCGATGGTGTACAAGTACGCTAAAAATTCCAACAACTCATATCTAAAATCATTTACTTAATGATGTCATGATTTGAAACCCTCGTCATGACATATAACTTTCATATTCTGAATCCCCTTTCATATATTGTACCCATAAATAGTTTGACGGAGTGTAACCTAGTTACACTGTGTGAAATCATCCTACGTCTTACAGAAAAGGCTCGTTAAAGTTCAAATTCCATCAAATCATTGACTTCACCGTTATATGTATCCTACCAATTTAAAAGGAGGGGGAAACCATTATGAGGCTAAGGGCATACCTGATAATATTTTAATGGGGATGTTATAGGGTGAAATGTGGTGGAAGTTATCTTTTGCTAATATTTCTTTTGATTTATGGTCTTTAGTTATTAAAATTACATGTTTCATTAACTGGGTCATTATTATGATTATTCACAAGAAATACTGGAGGTTAATTATGGAACAAACTTGGTATTATTTTATACTCAACATATTATTAGACATAGTTTTCAGATTTATATGATCATTTTGAGTGTGATATCGAGTGAATTTTGTCCTAGTATGAGGTGATCTAGCTGAAAGTAAGAGGATTTATGCATTGTTATATTTCTTTTGCAGTAAAAGTGTGTTAATGGTTTTTTGTATTGAAAACAATCATGTGTATAATAATTTTCAAGTGATGGAGGTGGTGTCATTATTTCTTCATGGTTATTATTTTTGTTTCTAAACAATTAATATTAATTCCTCTCATAATTGAGAAACTCAATCCCATAGAAATAATGACCACACCATGGAGTAATGTAGGTGACTATCAAGGGTCTCTAATGATCTTTTTGGAATCAAGGGAGGAGTTATGGAATGGTTAATACATGAAATTACTCATGACGTCCTTCACAAATAATAACACATTATCTCTTAAACTCGAGGACAAATCTCAAATATTTATAGCTTTAACGTTATTCTATGAAATGGCCAAATTGTGAAAAAATTTGATACAAAATATTTTAATGATAACTAGAATTTTATGATATATATAATTCATCACAAATATGTTAAGATATTATTGTTATTTCATATTTAAATTAATAATATAAAATTCTCCACAACCAATTTGTTTTTAATTTAATCTTTTTACTCAAAGTGTTTTAACAAAACTTCTCATAATTATCACATCACTAAAAACATCATTAAATATAATAACTTTTTTTATAAATTTACCTTTTTTGTGACTATACCCTATCATGTGAAAATCAACCCAATAGAAACCTCATTTCCAAATAAAAAGAGAAACCTCACCAAATTAATGAAAAATTTAATGGCTGGTAAAGTAGGTTCCAAGACCAAAATAATAAATGTCTTAGAAAATATACAATAAAATTGAACCTAAACCAAAAAATTAATGAATTGACCACAATATATTATGAAATGTACCTTAGTATATCCCACCACAAATATTCATTCATCCAAGTCTATATAAGAGTTTTTACCATTAATATGTTCAACTAAAAAAAGATAGTAAATTTTTCCAAACAACACATATCGAAAATCTACCTGTCAATATTTTATACCACTACTATAATTCCACATAATTCATCCATATTCAACACACACATTTATATATTTATAAAAATAAAACTGAATTCATTATTCTAAATATATAAAATTACAAATTTATTTGTTTATATAATATTATTATATCTCATTCATCAAATATAATGAAATATAATATTTAACACAACAAAATTACCCTATGTATAATATTTTAATATTATTTAATTTGTATTATTTATAAATAATTAGAATAATAATTTTTTTCTATTAATAATAAGATATATATCATAATATAATATTAGAAACACTTGTAAAATTATATTCCTTGTATAATATTTTATATCACAACACAACGTATTATTTTTTTTTCAAAATAAAAAATAATTATTGTTTTAAATAAAAAATGTTTAATTATTAATAGAAAATATTCAATTTGTTAACATTAAAAAATATTAGTATCCACATTTCTATAATATTAATATTCCCCTGAATAAATAATCATTAACAATTAGTTAGAATTGTTAATGCCCAACCTATATCTTCTATCAAGCTAAACCGAAATGTCAAATACCCTAAGAATGTTACCTACCTACCATAGACTATTGAAAAGAATTAAGGCTTTGAATAAATTATTATGGAATGGTTTTCCCTATTTTGGTGATTACCTACATTTATACCCAATTATGATGAAAATTTTATTTTATCCAACTTTATATTAAACATATCAAAAAAATAAAAACTTGTACACCTTGGGGTATATGTTTTACTATGTAAATGTATAAAAATAACTATATTTCTATATAAAAAATTACTAGAAAATTAAAATATTATAAAAATAGATTTTAAAAGTGACCAGATATAAAATATTAAAACAAAATGAAAATACATAAAAGTTACAAAGAGTCCCATTGACAATATAGACACCATCGCTCTAGGACTAAGAGGATTTATAATAAAATATTACATTCTACTCAAACCAAATATCTACCAATAATTCATCAATGAAACTTTTTGTACCTGAAATTCCACACATGTAATTTTACTTCCATTGATGTGAAATTATAGGTTATGAGTACAATGACTCAATGTGATTCGTTAAGAGACATAAACACCCCTATTTATAATAGTTAGGTTTATACATGTGAATGTGTTAGGAAATTTTCATATATATATATATATATAATCCAATCCAATAAATAAATAAATATTTTATACGTGGGTTAAATAATAGAATTACAAGTCATGAATCTCTAACCACAAATATCTTTTAATCCACTTTGGATTCATACTCTTAATCCTTGATATTAAGACTTGTATTCCAGTGGAAACCTTTAAACTATGGCAAGGAGTGATCACACCCCCATCTAGGATGGTTTATCATCAAGTACATTATGCACCATTGAATAAGGAATAGTGACCAAGACGCCTTAGTTCCCATCACATGGGGAAGGAGTGAAATGTTCATTAAAATAACATTGGGGAACCTCAATTCCCATACCATACCAAGTCAGGGATCCTTTTACCCATACCATTATTTCATATATATATATATATGTGTGTGTATATCATATTTATAAATTCCCATGTGTAACTTGTTTGTACATGCCCATACAACAACACACTATGTTCATAAGCAGCATAGAAATTTTTTTACAAGAATGTGTGTGTGTGTGTGTCTACACCCTGATAGATTCTAACATAAAAAATAAAATACATATAAAATGTATAAATATATAGTAATAAAAAAATTTCAACCTAAATTAATTTAATGGTATTCTATATAATCAATTTATAACCATGGTATCAAATATATTATTCATGTGGGGTCGTACCACTCCAACTATAGAATAAAATATTCAATATACAATAAAACCAACTCTCATATAGAATTTGTAATATTAGGTAGCATACATTAAGTCAAAAAATATTAACATTATAAGAATAAAATTTATAGAAAGTTTCATAAAAAATTATATTTAAAATATAATTGGAAAAGAAATAGTCAAAATAATGTAAATATAAAAAAAACATTTCAAACAATATGTACCACCATCCAAATCCATTAGATAAAAACCTTAAAAATAATATATAAAATAATGGTTACACAAATTCACCTAACTCATAAAAAATATAATCCATAAAACTCTAATGTCTCCCAAATCATTATATCAAAATTTTACCATCACAAGAACACAACCCCCAAACCATATCTATTTCAATATCCAAATCACTTATCCATAAGGACACCCACATGCATACTCACTCACACAAAATTATATATACATATACGCTCACACTAAGCATCATAAAAATTATAAAGGAATCATATTATTAGAAATATAATTCTACAAAAAAATTAAGAAACAAAAATAATGCACCAAAGGACATAAATAAATATTCAATATAGTAACCAATAAAATATTTTAAATGATTCAATGATATGATAAAAAATAAAATAATTGAAGAAAATAATGAAGTGTATAAAATTGATTAAACTTTATAAACCCCATAGAATATATATTCAATTAGTTATCAAAATACACCTATTAAAATAACATCATAACTCACTCATACATACCGAATTTTACCAAGTTCAATTATACCCAAGGAATTAATTTTTATTTAGCCAAATAGTTTTAATTTAAATTATTTCACTCATAAAACTATATGTAATACTGATTGATCAATCAATACACTTCCATTCTATCAAACCTATCCATTACAATTCCATCAATGCAACCTCATTACAAATGACTAATTGTTTTTATTAACGAATAAAACAATCCATCTATTAATAGAATAAAATGATGTAATATTTTAATTTTAATAAATATTTTAAAAGAGAATTCAAAACAAATAATATTTATAAAATGATATATTGATTTAAGAACCAAGACATGATCATGTGAGGAATTGAATAAATCACCAAAGGTATACAACATATTACGACCATAACATTCCTAACCAACATCACCTTTTTTATAAAGTAGTAAAAATTAAATTTCAATTACAATTATGGGATTGAATCATATTAATGGATTCCCATAAAATAGAAAAATATTATCTAGAAAACATTACAATTTTATTTATGGTATCATATGTAATAATTAGAAACACTCAAAAATATTTATTTAAATTAAATATTAGAAAACTAAGTAGACAATTTATCCAATGATTCAAAAATAAAAAATATATATAACCATGTATTTACCAATAAAAATAGTCCGTATGAAAAAATATCGATATGTAAAAATAAGGAATGAATAAAAAATAAAAAATATAAATAAAAGAAATTTTTCCATTTAAAAATAATAAATTGTCATATAAAAATATTTATAAAAAATTTCCATTCATATTCCAATAATTAATGTTTTCCTTTATTATAATTTTGAAAATAAATTAGTTGAAACCTAATAGGAATAACCCATTTAAACCCAAGGGGTTTAGAATACCTACCATTATAAACATATATAAAACTCATATTACTCTAAAAACCATAAATTATCTTCCTATCATCAATAAACAATGTTCAAAAAATAATTAAATGAAAAAATTTATTTTTTATTCTTAAATAAATCTAAAACCCCTACCAAAGATTTCATTTAAAAACATAAATCACTTCAAATATATTTAATCATGAAATGCCCTATTTTTGTAACAAGTCAAATAAATAATTTCTTCCCAAATATAATAAATTCCAATAATAAATCAACATCAATCTTCTTTACATAATAATAAAATTTAACAAAAAAGAATCAATCATACCTCAACATCCAAAATAATAAAATATGAAATCCATATTGATAAAAATAATTACACCATGAGTTAGGGTAATAATTTTTTGATGTCCCAAACACAAGCAACAGAACCCAATAAAAAGTAATTTAAAATAAATAGGAAATGATGAAAACATAGAAAATATTAAGATAAATAAATATCTCAAATTTCATAGTTTTAAGAGGGATAATAGTCAGTTTTTGGAGGACCATGGGAGAAATATCGATCAAAAAATTTATGTTTAGACATAATTAAACCAAATAGAACATTCAATAGGGTTTAAAAGAGAAAATAAGAGAATTTATATATTTCAAATCATAGAAAAAATTTTCAAAGCCCCACTGAGTACTTGGTGGAAGCCCACTGGCTATCTAGTTTCTATATAGTTGATGTCGTCCAACTAGATTAATCATTTGGTATCTTGTGATAATATTGAACATATATGGTGTCATTATTTATCCACCTCCATGATTTTTAAATCCAAAAAAAAAATATTAAACATCAATTCAAATTTTTCAAACACACTCTATATCCCCCAACACACATATTAAACTTCCTAAAACATCATAAATGGGTTATTACACTATATAAATATAAAAAATTATTTATTTGATGATTTTCAAAAATTAAATTTCATATGTAAATTCATAATAATATTTTTAATTTTATATCAGAACATATGGTATTATAATATTAGAAGTTTCTATTTTTGGGTTCCATTGAACGATAAACATTAGAATGGAGAGGAAAAAAATCATATTGAAATTGATGAAACTTTGGAGTACATCCATTATATTTAGAAAGAGGTGTAATATTTTTGGTGATAAAACCAAAACCGATGGAATTGATTCATATAACTTGTTATGGTACATTGAACTACAGTTTTGTTAAGTTTTTTGAATACTTATGGGAAATGATGAGGGTTTATTAGAGAAAATTGGTCAATTTATTACATTACATGACTATAAAACCATTTTATAAGAAATTCTATTTCAAGGAAAAGGTTTGTAAAAGACTATGTATAAAATGGGTTTATAGAAAGAAAATATTATTTTTAAACATTTTAATGATATGGTTATGATGATGTCCTTTTAATATATAGGTATCATATGTAACCATATTGTTAAGTAGAACATGGTTTATATGTTCTTCAATTCTATTGTCTAAAAAATGATAATGGATTAAAAAATTCAGGATGGAATCAATTTTATAGAAAGTTAATTTATAACTCCATGGGATAAAATGGTAATATCATGTAGACTAGGTTCTGGTCATATTCATTTACCTAGTGTAAGATATCTATATATATGAATCAAAAAAATTAAATAAAACAAGGGATATACTAAATCTAGATGAAAAAATATATATTCAATATTAATATATGGAAATGGGTGAGGTTTTTATTATAGAATATCTTTATGTTATTGTATTTAAAAGTCATCAGTTATACAAAATAACTTCTCAAGGTGGGGAGAAATCACATCATAGATTTTGTAAAATAATTAAACTATAAATATTCTAACATAATTCAAAAAAATATAAGATACCTATTTGGAGGATTTTAATGAGGTTTAAATGAAAAAAATAGAGGATTAGAGTACTATACAAACAAAATGAATACATTATAATTGATAATATATTGTGGATTTTATTAATAAATATATTAATCATAGATCAAGGTACAGGAGAAAAATATAAAATATAGGGAGAGGATACATGTTGAGATAATTTTCTATATTTTCATTAACACAAAAAAATGAATGGGAAATTAGATATTTGACATCAATTTATAAAACATTCCAAATGTATTGGAAGAGTACCAATATATTGGAAAAGGATTAAACTTTTTTTCTCATGAAGATCGATCTATAATTAATTTCTAAAGTTTTTTTAATTGATGGGTAACATCAAAAATGTAGTGGAATAGAAAAATTAAAAAACTATTAAGCACAAACAATACCTTTAAATTTGGAAGGAATAAAAAAAAGAAAAATGTATAACTTTACCAAGGTTATACATCTTATTTTAGCTTCAAATAGGTATCTGATTGAGATAACTAAGAATTAAATAAAGGTATTTTATCTCTTAGGCTGTCCAATAATTGTGGGAATCTCCCAACACCTGAGAAGGTCCTATACTGGCACTTTAATTTCCTAAAACCGCATTTAAAGGTGAGAGAGAAATGACTGATTTATTATTTCCTCTATGAGAAGTTTTAATGATCAAAAACACTTTCATGAGTCTCAATCCATCTTATATAGGAACCCAAGAACCTTGAAGAGTCTACATTCATTTTTGATATTTTTTATATATTGCAATTTGCATTAAAACACATTGTAGTATTCATCCTAATCCAAAATCAATTTGATTAACATTTAAATTAATATATTTAATTTTGTAACTATTAAAAATCAGTATATTATGATCAGTGTAACCGGTGTATGATAAATGAGAATAAGTTCGATCTTAACTGTTATTGCATGTCACATAGGCTACCATGTGAATCACTATGGAATGGTTACACTCATCATGTCATGGTGTATCCATATTCAAACCATAGTGTTGTCTAAACCAATACATCATTGTGGTTCCTTGAGTGAACAATTCCATCAATCTCCAACATGAACTAAATGTTCATATACTTAGTAAAAATTAACCTTATATCACATATTATGTAATAACTATTGAAATCGTAAACAAAACACCTTTTTTATATATTATGAAACTTCTTTCTAAATAAAGTAAAACATTTTCACTATTTTATATATCATATGTAACAACTAGTAAAAAATACACTATTAAATTATTTTGTATATCCTTGGAAAAAATGATGGTTTCTCTAAATTTTCCATAAACATTATTCTCATTCGTATAACAATTTTTTTTTGACTTCTCAGACTTGTATAGTGTTAAAAACAATTATAAATTCATGAATAAAAAAATGTAGGAAAAGAGAGGTCCCTAGAAAATAATTATTGATACTTAAGCTATAAAGTGTTACAGTGTGATCTCTATCAAACAATTGTATCTCCATATCTAAGTCCACTATTTTTAACATATTCAAGTATTAATAATCATATAATACCCTTTTCCAAAGAACCAAGTGTACGTAGAACATTGAGTACATAAATTACATATAGCCTACTCATATGCACTTTATTTTATGAGTATATATAGACCATATCAATGAATACATCAAATCTCATTCATATTAGTGAATAAACACCTCAAATCCCACTTATCAAAATAGATAATAACATAGCATGCACCTTATCTTGGTATGGAAATAAATGTATTTAATTTATATCAATCAACGACCCAGATTTCAACCTCAACAAATAAGAAGAAAAATATCATCTTGGTTAATCCTCAACTAACCACAAGATCGGTAACATACCCAATCACCCATGATTAGATAAATATATAGCCTTCTTTAAAAAAAGGTTTCAAATTAATATGGTTATCATGTTAAGTATATTTCAAACCTTATGTATGGATATTCAATTTCAAAAATTCCTCCCAAGTACACCATTAACCTAGTGTATGACATACTATTTGGTATACATGGTTGGTCATCTAGTGCACAAAACTCATTTTGTGTCACATAATAATATATTAAATATATATGAAAAATAAAACTCATGTTAACCAAAAAATTTTGTAACTGCATAAAATAATCTATGATGAACATTGGTCATGGATAATATAAATTCATTATATAATAGGTTATTTATCATTTAACTTTAGTCAAATTTTATAACCAATGTAAAAGATTAATAAATTGGATATTTGACTTTATTATAACATGATACTTTTATTATTCTTGAAATCAGTTATGAATACTAAAAAACCACAAAATAGTTAATATATAATCATATGTATTGTGGGGGATAAATAGATAGGCCTTGTGTTTCTTTCACATTAAGGGTGTTTATTGAATCATTACCTATCTAAATAATGTTTTCTATATCTCTAAGTGACCATCAAGTAAGACACTCCCACTAAACTGATTTAGTGAAAAACATATTTGAAGAATGATTTTTTAATAATAGTGAGACATGTGAATCATATTATGAATGTTAAACTCTTTAAACAAAGTATTAAAACAACATTACTTAAAAAATATAATATTATAATGTTAATAAAATATTGTGTTTACTTATAACACTTTATCTATATTCATTTTCATTATCACAGATCTTTTTAAATCTAAATTTTTCTTTGAGATAATTTTTTAATATTGTAACTATTTATATTATTAATTAATAACATAGCCTAAATATCCATAAAATATAAAGAGATATTCAATTTATTATGGTAAATAAATGAAACTATTACATTTATCTTTATCAATATACCCTAAACTCTTCTAGTAAATCAAGTGACATTAACTTCGAACATGATCAGTTTAATATTTTATTTTCTGTTCCAGAACTTCCCTATATCTACAATATACTACCACTAACCTCTTAGAAAGAATATTATCATCATAATACGATCTCATGATACACAAAATCCTGTTTTTAAAGAAAATAACACTTTTTTCCCATTTAGGGACAATATTAAAGAAATTAATTGTTATCCTAAATATATTATATATTGTTTAATATGTTAAGAGTAATTTGATATAAATAATATTTTATTATTTAAATTATACCACTATAGAGTGTTGGGAACTCGTTCTCTCATATTTAAATAAATTTCAAGGATAATTTTTTTTATCCTAGATATATATTTTTATGATCAACTTATTTTCAAATTTTATAAATAATTAAATCACCCAAACTATGTGCATTAAAACTGTCATCACATTTATTATTAACAAAAATTTTCATGTAAAAAAATATATTATAACAAAATATGAAAATAATATTAATACAAAAAAACATTATTTATATCAAATAAATATTTAAAGAAGACCACAATATTCAATTCCATGACAAACCAAACCATTAATTAATCCCTTGAATGCATACATTAAACTCTAAGCATCGGTCCTTATTCAGCAATAAACTATTAAAAATATTCATGATGGAAGTATAATGTATAGTTGGTATCATTTTCCCTCGAAACAAATAATTTTTTCTAATAAATATAATACCATATTTTGACTCTCAATGAAGTTTCTTTCACCCATATATGTATTATCGATAATTCCCCCGTTAGTTTCTAGTTTTTCCATAGTGAAAACAAAGCCCTTCCTTAGAAACTACTCACTTTGGTTTTGAAGTTATTTTGATCTCTATATGATTTCTCATTTCTTATTTCTATAAAAAAAATCAAATCCATACCTAGTCTGGTTCACATTCACCATGATCGATGTTGGCACTGCATACCTTCAGCACACAGCCCCATACTAAAAAGGCTTCCAACTAACTCTATGAGTATATATAATATGTGGGGAGATTATACCGTCAATGTATTAATAGCCATATAAAATAGGAGAAGACATAATCAATATTCATAATTTGATAAACTATGATAAAAGAATACATCACAACTATATTATATCCAAAAACAATAACATAGTCATGATATAATTGAATGAATATGATTAATTTCAGTACTTATATATAAAGGGAAGGTGACTTGTAGGCCGAATAAGAATAATATTTCCAAAATAATGTAATTATACTATAATGAATCAAGCCATAAATTTCTACTTGATCTAATATTCTGACTCTAGTTGAGCTTTATAACTCAACCATCACAAGAAAGTCCATTTCCTTTACCTGAACCTCAAACCATGAAGTGTACTTAGATATCTTGGTTCCAAAATAGGGTGTGAATATTTCCCAATAGGATATAACTAATGGTTTCACTAAAACATATAGTATAGTCAAGTGCATATACAATGTGATATGATCAAAAATAAACATAAGTAGGTATTGGAAATAATAATAAATATTGTGCACCCATCTATGATCCAAAATTACCCTTTGCGATAAATGACTACTTCGATGAGTCTCCGTGTTTCACTAAACATGTCTAAAAATAATTTGGAATCAAGATCAATGGGTATACCTTCCTATCTTATAACCATAACCTATACTTGGGTAATATATAACAATAAAATAACTATATTGTGGTCATAACATCCTTTATATATAAAAAGAATAAATACATGGAAAGTATGTCCCAATAACTCTAAATAATAATAGGAATATAGTTTTTGAGAAGTCATGTTCAAGAAAGTATAATATCCTAACTATGATATCAAATGAGGGAATAAAATCCCGAACTATAATATCAAATGAATAAATAACATCCCAAGAAACCATATTCATGGGCGTATCACTTCCCAACTATGTCATCAAGAAAGAGAATACCATCCCTTGAATTGTTCATAATCCTAATTGGAGAAATAATGTCCAGTTATATCAATCCATAGAAGGCATACCATCCTCAAGCCAGCACAAATGAATAGTCAATATTATCCAAATACAACATTCATAAATGGAATCACATCATTATCCATGGAAACTAACAAGTGGGAAGGGAATCTATATTCTCAATCCATAAGAAGCGTGTGTGAGAATCATGTCCCATATGCATTTATATGTGTATAGGGAACACATACCCTTCCCTGGAGAAATCTCATAAGCACTGGACACACATTGGTCTTGGCAAATGGATAGATCCCCTAAAAACCTCACTAACATCCCATTATAATCAAACCAGATACTTATTATTTTGTTGTAGCCACCACTAAGAAATTTTACATCTCTTGAACCTTCATAACTAAAAATGGTTCCCCTATATCCAATATATCTCCTCAAAAAAACATTAGCATTAACCTTTAAAATGTTCCTACATGTTCTAAATAATTATTTTAATGAAAAAGTTAAAAAATACCCCAGTTTTAAACTCATTGTATACACATTTCTTATACAGTTCCATCAAAATGAAATAGTGAAGGTCATTCCAACCACCCCAACATAACACTTCTCTTCCCCAAGATATCTCTACATGAATCCCTATCCAACAACATCTATATTTCAATCATGATGCATGTTATTAATCCATGTCTCCCATTATCTGTGATTTTTTTGTCACCACACCTAATACAATATTACTTCACAACACCATTGATTATTCTTCCCATAAAAAACATGTGTCGTCTCCTAAATGATGTGTATAGATTTTTATCGAAGTCATATAAGTTGATCTCCAGTGAAAGTGATTGTTAGTACCTCACTAAAAAACTGACCTAGAAAGACCCAATGGAATATGCATCATGAACCCATCTAGTTCCACTAACTCAAGGCTAATTCCCACATCTAATAGTATTCACAGATTTCCAATTCACATAATTCATACAGCCTAGGATTATGTTACTATTCTACCCCAAATCATCACCCAATTAGTGATTCCTCCATATTCCATACTAAACCATTTCTACTAAAGGTCTATGTTCATTACAAGCATAATTAGATATTCTCATCACAATACACTGAAATAGGGGTAAGAATACAAGATTATTAAAAGTGGATCAACATAATATATAAGACCACAATTTCATTCCATTATAATGATGTGTTTATATTTTATAATAAGCTAAAAACATTCACTCATGATACCATTCTCATCACATCTATAATAAAATTCTCCATGTCCCTCTCATGCTATGACATCATAGTGATATAAGAACCTATTATCGAGAATCACCCAAGGTATATATTCAACTTCTCACTCATGTGGGTTATAACCCATAAATTATTGACAATTATCATTACAACATGACTATCATGTTCCAACACAGTATGGATTCCACTAGGCTCCACAGTTAGTTATGAAATTTCATGGGTACCCTAAATTCTATGGAATAATTGAGACATAACACAAGGCACCATTAATAAATCCAATGCACTATTACAATGGTTTCATTCTAAAACCGTTGGTCACCACACTATTTACTTAATCAAGTATAATATCATGTCCAATTACCCTGAATTGGTCTATAATAGAAAAAAATCAAGGGATAACACCATTGGATGGAACAAAGGTACCTCCCAAATTTATATCCTCGTATCATACCTAGAAAAATATTAAGGATGATTGTCTCAAATTTCATCATTATTCTATTGAAATGAAACCATATGTTTTTAAATATAAGGAATCATATACCAGATCATAATATTTAGAAACCTCACAAGGTTTTATATCCCACAGAGGACTCAAAATACTAAACATGAAACTTTACCTTCTTAAACACATAGTAGGAAGGAATCAAAATGAAAAACTATTCATCAAAAATGTCACTATGACATAAAATTTCATGACACACTTTCTTGAATGGTACCCCTACTTCTTTAAAAATGATGGAATATAGAAAATGACCCCCGAGTCTCTCCTTTTGTAGACCCTAGGTTGGAGAATAACACTAATGGTATAAGAATCTCACACACAGGATGGATTTCCCTTAATGGTGATATAAAACCCAAAGATAGGATATCAACAATCAAGAAACTCCATGAAATAATAAAAAATAGAAACCAAAACCATCACATAATCCATGTGAAAAAAAAAAGAGTCCGCAAATAAATACTCAAATGAATATCCTAATGAAATGACATCGCAAAAACCCAATGTCTATCTTGGTCCACATGGTCCTCCTAGAAACCTAGAAATAGTTTTTTATATGTGGTTTGAGAATAACATGTATTTGTAGTATGATCATACCTAAAGTCTCTCATGCTCATGTGAAGAGAGAATATAAGTGAACTCATGAGAAAATAATAGAGACAACAAGACCTAAAAAGGTTAACTAACCAGTCTAATAATCAAAATGGAATGTTCATAAAATAATGAATCCAAGAATAATAACATATTAACAATTATATGTATTAAAGGGTACCCGACCCCTAGTTCCCACTAATTTTCCACTCTTACACCCAAACCTTGTATATCCTATTTCTACCATCTCTTTTATATTATAATCCTTCCTAAATAAACCTATTAAAATTCATCTTCCAATGTTACCCACACAAAACTAACCATCACATCCCACCCGAAGATACTTGGGCTACAATATCAAATCTCTCCAAAATAAACCGAGAACACCCCACCACATCTCAACAACATTAACATAACCATATTATTTGGGTATCCTAAAAATTATAGGAATAATCTGCATTCCCTCCTTTTACCATGAACGACTCTCACTATCTATAAACTCATCATCATCATCGACCAACACCATTAGTTCACATTTGACTTTTTTTCAACACATCTCATGTTTTTCAAACTGACATAGAACAGAGAGCAGGAAATAGAGGATAACCAGCCATCCATCCTCTCTATATGGATGTTGTGAAAATAAATCCTAAAAAAATTCATTATGAAACCTAATTATGGATTCATGTGTGGTTCGTAAATATAAAATAACTAAAATAAAGTTTATAACAGTTCCAAAGATTATCTAAAACTATGGGTTCTCAACAAAAATGAAATCCCAACTAAAAAATTACCATAAGGCCTCAAATATTCCATAAACATTTCTTGAAATTCAAAATTTCTAACACCAAATATGTAGGTAATACCAAAAGTACAATGATCAATACTTTTTATAAATTGATATTTTCTATTTTGATATGGATATCTATTAGATAAAATAACCAACCATTCCAAAATCATATAGGCCAAGTGCCTTTGTAAACAAGGAAACATAAACAACTGGTTCACAATATTCTACCATTAAGTTCTTCATAGCTAGGAAGCTTCTTAGACATGTCATCCCTAAAACAATTATTCGAAACTTGGGTAAATGGATAAATAATAAAGGGTGTGTTCATATTCTCAGAAAGAATAATAAAGGAATTAAATAATGATCACTTGAGTATGACATGAACATAAAGGTATGATAACATGATCCTAAAATTTTAAAATCGTATTCTATATACCATAGATCATAATATTGAGTCCAAGAATAAATCATTTTAGATCAAAAGACATAATTTATAAAGGAACCAAAGAACACGATCCATTAGAGTATAACTTCTTCCTATGACATTATTATTTTAATAAAATTAATATTATAACTTTGGGAACATATAAAAAATAGAAAAAAATTCACTCATAATGTGAACAACATAAAATTATTCCCATGCATAATCTTATGGACATAGAACCTGTTCACTCCATAATTTTATGTGCATGATGTTCAATTCCATGAAAACACTTATTGTCATTAAAACTAGGTCCATGCATAATCTTATGGACATGAAATCTAGATTCACTCTTAATATTATCTAAAATAATACTAGGCCAATGCGTGAAATTGTAAACATGAAATTTGGTTCATGAGTATCATATTTACCTCATGAGTGTCCCATATTTACCCATTCCATTAGTGGGAGATATAGCTACCTTCAATCACATAATGAAAATAATACATATCTGTGACTCAAGATCTTAAAATATTAATAATATTAATACCTAGGGAAAAATGGGTTTCTTAAATAACTTAGAAAATCATTACCAAATTAAAAGAAACAAGTTCAATAAATATTTCATAATATTATCATTGTGTGACCCATGGAAAAATTCCTGAACCAAGATAGGATGCTACCTAATCTGACACCCGGCCTTGCCAAAGACATGGCATCAAAGGAGTTCGGGATTCTAATGGGTTAGAAACTAGTGTATAGGTAAAAATAATAGACTATGTGAATAATTTCACCCATGTATAAATTGATAAAAAACCAAAATTAATAAAAAAAAATGGATAAGCATATCCATGTGAGGAAAAACAATTTTTTATATTCAATGTTCTATAACATTAAACAAAACTAGTAATACAAAAATATAATAGGAATAAAAAAACTATCCCAAAAACCTACATTAAACAATATAGATATCACCATCATCCTACCACTATTAATAACTACAAGAAGTAGAATACTAGAAACCATATCCACCATCACCACCAAAATACATCGTTCATTTACCTGGGTCTTACATAACAAAGGCTACATACACTTAATGGTGTATGTAGGGTGTGAGATAAATCCTAGTAGGATTCTGCCCAAAATTAAGATTCTGTGTTATAACATTAGTGGACAAATCAACATTCACATTTTTACAATATTATTTGAAACATTTCAAAGAAATAATATTAAGTAAAACCTTCCGTGGAAACAATTTTTAAGGAAACCCATTTTTATAGTTAATATTTCTTGATATAAATATGTACACAAGTTCTATCTTTTGGAAATGACTAGTACAAAATCACAAGATAATCATGTCATAAGAGACTGCCATGTAAAATCTCTATAAGTAACTAGGGAAAGTAGAACCCTTTGAACCTCCTACCGTGGTGATCCAAATCCTCCATCCAAACTATCAAAATTGTTCCCATATATGATCCATTAGTGTGGATCCTATCATAATGTCTCATGGTTTACATATCATAAACCAAAACCAATAGTGTTCATATTCATGATCCACTAGTAGTGAATTCATCACAAGTTCAAGTGGTCTCTGATCATATAACATGTTCTGTTAGTGTTGTAGCATCAATCAAGCTAGATGAACATGGGATTTAGCCACTTCTGAACCATCTAGTGTACTAGCTCAAGTATGCACATCTTGATACTCGAGATTTCCATTATTATAGAATTAAATTTCGCATACCACATAAACCATCACTTTCACAAATACAAGAAAAATAAATCATAATAACACAAGGAAGTCACCACTATCACTTTTTTACAATGATCAAATCATAAAAATCCACATGGAACCCCCCATTTTCTAAAAACAGAACCACTTTCCATTTTATATGCACACTAAAACAATTTAAAAATAAATTTTTCACCACCTTCATAATTTTTAAAACCCATTTGGAAAAAACAAGAAAAAATTTGGAATCCTACCATTGCAATGGAAAAACCCACATTCAAAATAATACTCACAAAAAAACATTTTATAACATGATTTTCATCAATTTCATAATTCTAAGACACGTTTAAGTGCACAAAAAGAAGAAAACACCCAACAATTCCCATTTTTCTTGGAAAAATCCACATTCAACACATCTACATCATTAAATCTCTTTAAAAACACATTTTACAGTATTCAAAAATTGCATTAAACACATTCAACATACACCAAAATAAATAACACAATATACATGAACAATTTCCTTTAGAAAACCCATTTCCATCACATGTGTATATCAATCTGTTTTAAAAAACAAGTTTCAAAGCAAAAAAATAATCTATAATAGTCATTAAATAACCACGCATATAAAATAAACTCATCTAATAAGGTAAAAACTTAGAACCCCTACCTCACAGATGGATGCTTTTGGAAATTAATGGGAAATTAAAACTACATCCCCACAATACTTTATAGAAGAATGATCAAATAATTACCACCATGATTTCACCCAACGTCTTTAGATGAGACCCTCATTAGGTCATATTTCCCACTAATAAATAAAAAATCATGAATGTAAGATAAACCCTAATAAGGGAGAAAACATAAGAAAAGATACATAATTAATGATTCCATGATGTTATATGAATAAACCACCCAAATATTGATGCTCAAAGTTCCAAGAAGGCTTTCTGGATGTTCATATGGGTGAAAATCCCAAATGAGTCATATGGGGGTGATTTAGGGTTAAAATCAAAGAGGGAACAAGTTTAATTTTACACTTTTTAATGAATTATACTGGTCTCAATGTTAGACCACATTGTTTGAGAAACCATATGGAAACCATGTGTCCCACATTGTAAAATATTAACATTTTACAAAATGGGAACCAACCATGTGGTTACCATTGTCCAAAATTAGGGTTTTTCCCATGGTTTCTTATGTGAGGGTGCACAGTTTTCCAAAACAATGTCTTGATCATGTTCCTCTATCTATTGAGCCCAAAATCATTATTTTTAACCAATACTCAATAATAACCCCAAGGATAAATTCAAGACCAAAAATAAACAAAATATTTCCTAAAAATAAACCATTGAATTGAAAAATTCTCCCCAATATGAGAAGTTTCCACCCTTGGAATGTCAACTAGAAGCTTGATCAGAGAACAAAAACAAATACTTCTCAACCCCAGACTTCAGGTCTCAAGTCTCAAAATCATCAATACCATGATTTCAATTAACTTGTAGTAATGTAATGGAGTTCCCACAAATATCTTTCCCAAGATAATCTATAATGCACATTGGACACTCAAACATAGACAAATATGGTTATAATTAAAACTCCTCCCAATTAAATACATGAGAAGCATATGGTTTTTACATTTTCCACAAAGTTAAATGGAAGAAATAATAAATTTATGTCAACTGAGAGGTTAAATATAACCGATGTTTCACCTTACCAGTCCTCTAGGTGATCTGAAATTTTAAAAAGTATCATTCCATTGGATTTCTTTTCTAATCAAAATAACGATGACTAATTGATGTGCCACTTATAGGAACACTTAGTTACTCATCGAAAACTAAAAATATTAGAACCTATGATCAACAAAAGTTTAGAGAAAATTATCACATTAAAAAACCATTTCCTGATCAACATGACTTTATCAGAAGTTTCTTCACAAGGATTGGCCCTAATATTGAGGTCTCACTCACCTCAGTGCAACATAAAGTAGACCGAAATGGTTGACCATAAAGTGCGTAAAATAGAGCCACTAAAATTGAGTATTGGTAGATATTTTTATATGAAAACTCATAAAATACCAAATGGATATCCCACAAACCCCCAAAATCCAATGCACATTCCTGGAGTACATCTCTCAAAATTTGAACAGCATGCTCTATCTGATTATCTATTTGATGGTGGTATATCATACCCAACATGAATTCGGACCCCATAAACATTTTAAGGCCTTCCAAAAATTCCTACATAAAATGGAAGTACATATTTCATACAAATTTCAATGCCGAACTATAAAGCCTCACAACCCCATAAACATATAATCGACCCAACTCATCCACCATGGTTGAATCACTCATTGAAATTAAATGGGATTATTTGGTTATGTAGGATAATCACTACCCAAATAGAATTCCATCCTCAGGGTGTATGAGGAAATACGACAATAAAGAAAATGGAAATCTCATCCCACTTTAAGATAGGAATATATAGCATCTAAAGAAAACTATAGGGCTATTGTGCTCTATTTTAATATACTAACTTGTATGACACCATGAAACAATGTCGACTATGTATCACATTATACCTAGCCACAAAAACTACCTATGAACCTCATAGAATGTCTTGATTGAATATGGATGAATAGTCCGCTAATACTGGTGGTTGTCCTGCATCACCACCATTCATAGTGAAAATGGCACTATGAAGCAAACCTTAAAGCATAAAACTCCCCTCCTATACAACGATAATTAAAATGAACCTACCCACAATTTACGATCTATAAATACTTATAGAAGAACTCATCACCAGGATACTCAGGATGAATAAACTCAAAAATGGAAGGTTTCAATTAAACACTTTTTAATAACACAACTCCTTTATGCTCCTTGGTATCTAGATTATTTTGACGAAAAATAACAATAAAATTACAGTCATTGGTGGACTCATTCAATTATTTCATTGGTACTTTTTTGATAGAATCATTTGTAACCACATTACCCTTGACCTTGGTATAGGCTATATCAAATTCAAATCCCTAACAGTACTCAACCCAATGGTGTTTCCTCAAATTAAAATCATTCTGGGAAAAGAATGTATACCATGTTCTTATGATCTCAACAGACTGCACAAATACACCCAAAAAGAAAATGATAGCATGATTTAAAGGTATGTATCCACATTTCTAACTATAGGTCATGGGTAGGATAATTATTTTCATGCGGTTAGAGTTAGTGTGAACAATATGCCACCACATGGTCATCTTGCATCAGCACACACCAAATAACCATATGAGAAGCATCACAATAAACCACATATCCCTTTATATATTATAAAAAGATAAAAACTGAGGTTATGGTCAACCACTGATTAAGATCCTCAAAGGATTATTGACACTCCGGTCTACATTAAAACATTACCCCATTTTAGGTAAGAACAATCATGGATGAAGAAAGACAAAAGAAATCACAAACAAACCCCTAATAATACCCTCCCATGCCTAAAAATCATATGGCATCAAAAACATTCATTGGATGTTTCCATGACATTGCATGACTAATATTCCCAGAGAACACTAAAACCCCTAATTCATAGATCACATGACCCAAGAACATCATTTTCCATATAAAAATTGTAACACCCCGACCCCAGTTACCCAGAGTCGGTGCATTATTACATAACATTGGCATGATCAGAATAAACATCAAATCTCAAAATACCGATTAGTTTAGTAGCCTTGGAAACACTAGATATATTCATAAAGTTTTACATTACTTCATAAAAATTAAAACTACAACAACATAGACTCCATAGTCTACACTCTTATCCCCTCATACTATCCCTATAGGTGATTCATAATTTACTTCTTCACATCCTGGGAAAAATAAAACATCGAAAAGGGGTGAGCTCAAATGCCCAGTAAGCATAACAATATAGCAGAAACTTTCATAAATAAGAATAAACATTTAAGGCAATGTATAACTAAAACAAAAGCCTTTTAAAATTGATCTTAAACATAGTATGAAAAAAATAAAATGAAATAATGCCATTTACATATTCCCATGGATATTCTACTAATCTAATAATCACATGCAATATCAATAACCACTTTCATAATGATGTAATTCATAATGTTAGACTATCATAACCACATAGCCAAGGCATCGTGCCAAGACTACAAATAAGATTTTGTCAAGGCCTTGTGCCAAGACACTAGTTTGTCTCATGAGACCTACTGATGCATCGAGGAGCTAAAGCGGGCTCCACCCATCACATATTAAGTCCAATTCATTCCCCATATGAACAGTTTTAAACATAACATAAACATTCATATTAAAACTAGTATACGAAATGTCAATACTTTCTCCATAAACCGTGAATGGTATAAAAATAACACATCCACAGTCAAACAAATCACAAAACCTTCAATACAATATGGAAGTTTTGTATCATAACAAATCAAATTCAAAAATCATAAAATCTATTAAAGGATGTTGAATTAGATGAAATCAAAAGTTTTTGAGAGAAATATCCATTTTTTTAAATCATTTAAAAGTCACATAATTATAAAATAAAACATTTACATTGAAAATTTTCTTATTAGCTTGTAAGGGGAGCTTTGAAGATTTTATAATGGCGGAAAATAGCCTCACCCGCCTTATAAGTTAAAAAAACATTCTTACCTTAATTCTGTCGAAAAGGTTAAAAAAGCACCTTGTTTGGAAAACGACGGAAATATTCCTTTATAAACATCTTATAAAAAGTAAAACAAGGCTATAAATGACTTTAACCCATATTCTGTAAAATAGTAATAATATTTTGAAATACATTTTTAATAAACATGGATGTGGATGATTAAGAGATCCCAGTATATTATTATGTATAAAAAACTTCGGATAATGAAGAGATTGCAAAATAAACCGTTACCTTTTACTTTTCCTTGGTTGAGGTAGGTTAACCTCCTGTATAAATGTGAAATAATTGTTATTAAATTATACAAGAATCATATAAATTAATATGATATCATATATGATCTTTTAACATTTGTTTGTAAATAATATTTTAGAATTATCGTCGTTTCGGGTTTAACATACTCATTTTCTTTTATTTGTTTTGTTATGTAAGCTGTGTTTTTCAGGGATAGGTTGTATCTTAATCATATCCAGAATGATATAAAGTCTATATATACTATTATTAATCATCAAATGAGAATTATACTTGAATGGATACGATGGAGAATGAATCTCATCGCGTTCGTGGAGACGGTAGTCCGTACGTACACACGAGCGATAATATCATTATTTTGATATTAAAATAATATATAATTGGATGTTATATAATATATAAATAATAATTATAATGTTATATTTATTATTTACATGAATTACACATCATTATTATACCCATCCAAATAATAATTTATTGAATAACAATTACACCACGACGTGAAAACGGTAAGCCCTACGTACGCATGTATGGTGACATGTTATTCAAAGGATGGATAGAATAACGAATATGTTTGTACCATATTTATAATAAAATCAAAGTATATATAAGATAATGGAGTTATTATTTTGGAATGGTAATAACAACGAAAGTAGAAGTGGAAGAAGAAAGGAACTTGAAAAAGGGTTGTGAAATCATTACCTCTTCTTCGGGTTCTTCCTTTTGATTTGATCAAAAGGGCTCCTTAGGTAGGATTTCTGACTAATGTAATGCATATAAGATGAATTGAGAGAAGTTTAGAGAGTATTTGGTCAGATTTTTTCCAAGCCAAATGGCTTCTAAGGTGTGAATTAATGAGAAGGGGGAGTGCCCTTTTATAAGAGGGGTGAGGGGCACCTTTGGAAAAGCAGGAAATATTATTTTATAATAAATTCATATTCGGTTTCTAATGGCTCTAAAGTAGATTATTTAAATTTTAATGTGGGTATAGGTCGAAAACCACTCAACCAATAGCATTTATACAGGTTTGGGTTAAAATATTAACCTTATCCTTAAGTATTAACTCTTAGTTAATTAGTTTGACACTTACCATGTCACTTTGTATTTTTATATTATATAGTTAATATACATACTATATACCTCCAAGAGACCCCCAGGTGGTCGATTAATGATACACCTATCATGACATAAGTCTCTTGAACGAACCTTAGATTTTTAGGAATTGAATATCAAATAATAATATAATATTTATTTTAAAAACTCTTTTATGTCAATTTTGACACTATTTGGAAAATTGAATTTTGTGAAAATCATAACAGAATGATTACTTCAAACATAGTTAATTAAATCCCTCATAACATGTCATATTAACCTATAAAATTAGTGTAATTCATAAAAAGTCTCAAATTATATTTATTTGGGTATTTATAATATCAATTATTTTAATTTTTCACTATTATGGTAATTAATGCATCATCATTGTGTCATAAACAAATTAAATTATTTAATATCTAAAAATTATAAATAAAATATAATTATTTAGGAAATATTTTTAGATTTCTAATGAATATTTATAATCGAATTTATCTTATGTGTAACCCTATATTAAAAATGTTTTAGTAAATAAACATTGATTTTAACTCTTTTAACTCTTCTTTTAATTAAATAATAATAAATGTCCTAATCTAATCCAAGTGGACCTAAATGATAATATTTTATTTCTAAGGTTGTTTTTGGTCGAGATACACTTGTCCAATAGAATTAGGACACGTTTTAGGGTAATATTAATATCATTTTTACCCTTAATCACTCTATTTAATTTTAACCGTGGTAAATAAAAGTAAAAAGTTACTATTCACCAAAAATTATTTTCATATCATTGAACCAAATTTTACTCTTTGATATTAAACGTGTCTCTCGGATTTTCGAAATTCTACTCACAGAAGCGGTAAAATTAAGTTTTATGAAAAATTCAGTTTTTTAACTACCACTTAGTGGTTTCACTATTCATAAAAATTGAATTTTTTCAGAAAAACACCAAAATTTCACGCTAGGCTAATTTTGATATTCCAAATCCAAAAATAAAGTCCATTTTGGGAGATAAAATTTCTAAAATTTTAAAAAGTAGGTATTACTATTCATGACGGCTAGTTTGATCGGTTTTGTTGTGTGTTAGAACTCGATGTTGCGTACAACACACGTTATTGCATTATTCAAAGAGAAGCGTACCGTAGAAGCTCGGGGTGTAACATTCTCCCCTCCTTCAAATAATTTTGTCCTCGAAATTTCTAGAATACTACTACATGAAAAGACTTGGGTGGTTCTTCATCATAAGTTCCTCGGGTTCCCACGTTTCCTCTTCCATCTTATGGTTTCTCCACAAGACATTTACCAGATGAGTCGTCTGGTTTCTTAGTACTTTTTCTCTCGTATCAAGAATCTCGATGGGATATTCACAATAAGACAGATCGGGTTCCAGTTCTAATTCCTCATAGGTGAGCACATGTGTTGGTTCAGGCATGTATTTCCTCAACAGAGATACGTGGAACACCTCGTGAACTTTGGAGAGACTTGGCAGCACTGTCAATCGGTAAGCTACAGCCCCAATTCGTTCTAGAATTTCGAAAGGTCCGATGTACCTGGGACTCAATTTAACTTTCTTACCAAAACGTATGACTCCCTTCCATGGTGATACCTTCAGGAAAACATGATCACCGACTTGAAATTCCAAATCCTTCTTTCGATTATCAGCATAGCTCTTCTGCCTACTTTGAGATGCTTTGATATGGTTTTGGATTACCTTCACCTTTTCCATCTTTTCCTCCACCAGTTCTGGGCCTACAAGTTTTCTTTCACCAACGTCATCCCAACAGGTTGGTGTGTGACATCTCTTTCCATATAACGCTTCATATGGTGCCATCTGAATACTCGAATGGAAGCCATTGTTATAGGAAAATTCTACCAGAGGTAAATATTGATCCCACATACCCTGAAAGTCAAGTGAGCAGGATCTCAACATGTCTTCTAAGGTTTGAATAGTTTGTTCTGATTGTCCATCTGTTTGAGGGTGGTAGGCAGTGCTCAAATGAAGTTCAGTATACAAGGATTTCTGAAGACTTTTCCAGAATCTTGAAGTAAAACGGGGATCACGATCAGAAACAATCGATAAGGGTACTCCATGAAGTCTCACAACATCATTAATATATAGTCTCTCTAGTCGTTCAAGTGGTAAATATTCCCTTATAGCAAGAAAATGTGCTGACTTGGTAAGACGATCAATAAAGACCTATATTGAATCGTTCCTTCTCGGAGTCTTTGGTAGCCCCATGACAAAGTCCAACTTAATATTGTCCCACTTCCACTCCGGTATGGGAAGAGGTTACATGACTCCTCTAGGCTGTTGCCTTCCATCTTTCACTTGTTGACAAACCATACATCCTGACACAAAATCAGCAATCTCCCTCTTCATGTTGTCCCACCAAAAATGTTCTTTCAAATCTCTATATATTTTGCTGCTCCTAGGGTACATTGAGAAATTGGAACTATGAGCATCATCCAGCAATTCCCTTTTTAGATCTGGTATATCGCGAATACAAAGTCTCTTCCCAAATTTCAAAATTCCTTATTCATACAAAAAGTCTCTCAATCACCCATCATTCACATCTTTAATCTTGTTTTGAAATTCTTCATCATCAGTCTGAGAACTCTTAATCCTTTCTAGTAAATATGGTTTGGCAACCATTTGAAAAATCACTGATGTTTCACCTTCCATGGTTATTCCCATGTCCATCTTCACTAGATCCATGAAAATTGGATCCCTTTAAATTCTCATATTGTTCAAAACTCCATTGTATTTTATTCTCAAAGCATCTGCCACCTTGTTTTCCTTCCCCGGGTGGTAGTGTATCGTACAATCATAATCCTTGAGTAATTCAAGCCATCTCCTTTGCCTCATGTTGAGTTCTTTTTGTTAGAAAATATACTTCAAACTCTTTTGATCAGTATAAATCTCACATTTTACGCCATAGAGGTAGTGCCTCCATATCATCAAAGCAAAGATCACAGCTGCTAACTCGAGATCATGAGTAGGATAGTTTTGTTCATGAATTTTCAACTTTCGTGATGCATAGGAAATAACCCTATCATTCTACATAAGAACACAACCAAGTCCTTTCTTTGATGCATCACTATAAATAACGAACCCATCACTCCCTGATGGTAGATTCAATATAGGAGAATTGACTAATCTTCTCTTCAGTTCCTCGAAACATTCCTCACACTCTTTTGTCCAAACAAATTTATCCCATTTACGTGTGATCTTTTTTAATGGGTTAGCCAACCGGGCAAAATTCTAGACCAAACGTCGATAATAACATGCTAAACCAATAAAACTGCATACCTCAGTTATTCTCGAAGGTGCTGGCCATTATTGGATTTCCTTGGTCTTAGAAGGATCAATAGAGATTCCATATTAAGAGACAATATGGCCAAGAAAATAAATCTCCTGAATCCAGAATTCACACTTTCTAAACTTCCCATATAATTCATGTCTTCTCAGAGTCTTCAGGATACTGCGCAAGTGATTTTCATGATCTTCATAGAATTTGGAGTATACCAAGATATCATCAATACATACCACCACAAATTCCTTGAAAACTCTATTCATCAGATCCATGAATACAAAGGGTGCATTAGTCAATCCAAAATGCATTATTGTAAACTCGTAATGCCCGTACCTAGTTCGAAATGCTGTCTTCGGAATGTCTTCCTTCTTCACACACAACTGATGGTATCCAGATCGAAGGTCAATATTTGAAAAGTATTCATCTCCATGCAGTTGGACAAATAAATCATCAATGCGAGGTAGGGGATACTTTTTCTTTATTGTTATAGCATTGATCTCCCTGTAGTCGACACATAACCTCATAGATCCATCTTTCCTTTTAACAAAAAGAACTGGGGCTCCCCATAGAGAAACACTAGGGGGAATAAATCCCTTATTACTCAATTCCTCTAGTTGTTTCTTTAGTTTAACTAATTCTACAGTGGCCATTCTATAAGGGTTCTGTGATATAGGCCTTGATCTAGGAATTAAATCAATGGAAAACTCAACTTCTCATTTCGGAGGATGTCCATGTAAATCTTCCGGAAACACATCTACATATTCGTTCACAATAGGTACATCCTATATTTGAACATTCCTTTCCTCACCCACTGTAATTTCATTCTCTTACTACCCAATAATTGGATTTAGTTGAGCTACTGGGGGTGGATCTAGATAAGAATTAGGTGGTGATGATTCTTCTCTAAAGATAAGGTGTTACTTATCATCATCATCAAAAATCGTAACCTCCTTCTTCTTACAATAAATCTTCACATCATAGTCCGAAAGCCAATCCATACTGAGGATTATATCAAACTCAATCATAGGTATGACGATGAGATCTGCAGATAAAGAACATTTATGTGATCTAATGGGGACTGATTCACAAAAAGTTGTTGCAATGATACTTCCCTTAGGAGTTTGAACTGACAACTACCTTGTTAAATCAAATTGGAAATATCTAATTTTCATAGAAAACTGGGATGATATGAAACAATGTGATGATCTATAATCAAATAATGCATTTTCTAAACTTGAGGAAACCATTAAATTACCTACCACCACGTCTTTCGGAGCTTCTACCTCCGCAGTAGTGATAGCATAAGCTTGGCCTTGATCCCTTGGCCTTTTCTGAGGTAACTTCCCCTGACGCATAGGACATTCATTTTCATAATGTCCCATCTCCCTGTAATTGTAGCACTGAACATCAGTTGCTTCCTTCCTCCCTTTGCAATCACGAGCCTGGTGGCCTTTTTCACCACACTTGTAACAGACTCCCTTTCCCTTTAAGCAAGTACCAGGGTGTTTCTTCCCACATTTACCACATGATGAATATTCAACAATTCCATTCGTCCCCTTATTTCCATTCCTAGATTGTTCAGAAGATCTCTTCATCTCTTTATTTGCTTTAAATTCATAAGACTTAGAGAATTCTTTCTCTGTCTTGATAGCACGTGAGACAGTGTCTTCATACGACGAGAAGGATTATGAGACTAATGCTCGACAGAGAAATGGTTTTAACCCATCAAAGAAACGATCAATCTTACTTCTTGGGTTACGTATATAATCTCTAGTATACCTTTATAACCTTGTAAAGTTAGCCTCATACTTTGGGACATTCTCATCCTCCTTTTGTCTCATACTCAGAAATTGTATTTCCATATTTGCTCGATGTTCACGAGGAAAGTATTTTTTTAAAAACAGATCTTTGAACTCCCTCCATTCCATATTTAATACTTCATCATATTCCTTCGTGTTTTTAATCAATGACCACCATTGATCAGCATTTCCAGTGAGGCGGTAAACTGCCATGATAACTTTTTCCATTTCACTACTCCCCAAAGCCTGAAATATTTTCTCTAGGGAATTTATCCATTACTCAGATACTAAGGGATTTGTATTCCCATTGAACATTGGTGGTTGTTTTCTCATGAAGCAATATAACATTGATCCTCAACGCCGCAGATCAGGGTGCTCCATACGGGTAAGGGTATTATTCATAACCTGAGTGAGTTGTCCCAGTATGGTGATTTTCTGATCGACACCAGTTGCATCACTAGCTCCACTATAATTATCTTGAGCAGGGGGGGAAATCCCTACATGGAGTGTCTACATTGATATGGTTTCCATTACTTCCACTAGGTGCCATTTATAAACAATGGCATAAACTAGATTAGTTTATGAATCAAAATACATAATTCCATACTTATAAAACACTTAACATAAATTGAACTATTTATGGATATAATCCATAACCATAAAAATGTTTTCTTTGAGGAAGTATATACTCATAAAACCTTCATAATTATTTGTAACGAAAATGAGAGTTATCCTAAGCATATCCCCCGAGAGTGTCGTAACGAAGAGTTCAGCAAGGCCCATTGTCGTGCACCAGTTCTCATTCGAGTCTAGCTCAAAGCGGTGTTTCGGGTTTTACCCTTAGGTGCATCTGTGCCAGAGCCGCATCTACCTGCTCGTATCCAGACATGGATGTATTGCTCGGAAATCTCACAAAATATCTACAATACCAAAATTCTAAGAAGTTCTTCTATACTAATCCTCAAATTCCATATTAAATCTATGTGCTCTAATCAGAGTTTATCTAAATCTAGATTCCAAGGTTTGTACTAAACTTCCTCTGATACTAACTGTAATTCCCCGACCCCAGTTACCCAGAGTTGGTGCATTATTACATAACATTGGCATGATCACAAGAAAGATCAAATCTCGAAAGACCGATTAGTTTAGTAGCCTTGGAAACACTAGATATATTCATAAAGTATTACATTACATCATAAAAATGAAAACTACAACAACATAGTCTCCATAGTCTACACTCTTATCCCCTCATACTATCCCTGTAGGTCATTCATAATTTACTTCTTCACATCCTGGGAAAAATAAAACATAGAAAAGGGGTGATCTCAAATGCCCAGTAATGATAACAATATAGCGGAAACTTTCATAAATAAGAATAAACATTTAAGGAAATGTATAACTAAAAAAAGACTTTTAAACTTGAACTTCAACATAGTATGGAAAAAATAAAATGAAATAATTCCATTTACTTATTCCCATGGATATTCTACTAATTGAATAATCACATGCAATATCAATAACCACTTTCATAATGATGGAATGCATAATGCCAGACTATCATAAACACATAGCCAAGGCCTCGTGCCAAGACTACAAATAAGATTTTGTCAAGGCCTTGTGCCAAGACACTAGTTTGTCTCATGAGACCTACCGATGCATTGAGGAGCTATAGCGGGCTCCACCCGTCACATATTATGTCCAATGCATTCCTCATATGAAACAGGTTTAAACATAACATAAACATTCGTATTAAAAGTAGCATACGAAATGTCAATACTTTCTCCATAAACCATTAATGGTATAAAAATAACACATCCACAGTCAAAAAAATCACAAAACCTTTAATACAATATGGATGTTTTTTATCATAATAAATCAACTTCAAATAATCTTAAAATCCATCAAAGGATGTTGACTTAGATGAAATCAAAACTACTTGAGAGAAATATCCCTTTTTTGAAATCATTTAAAAGTCACATAATTATAAAATAAAACATTTACTTCGAAAATTTTCTTATAAGATTGTAAGGGAAGCTATAAAGATTTTATAATGGTGGAAAATAGTCGCACCCGCCATATAAGTTAAAAAAAACATTCTTACCTTAATTCTGTCAAAAAGGCTAAAAAGAACCTTATTTGGAAAATGACGGAAAGGTTCCTTTATAAACTTCTTATAAAAAGTCAAACAAGGGTAGAAATTACTTTAACCCATATTCTGTAAAATAGTAAGAATGTTTTGAAATACATTTTTATGAAACATTGATGTGGATGATAAAGAGATCCCAGTAGATTATTACGTATAAACAACCTCTAATAATGAAGAGATTGTGAAATAAACCTTTACCTTGTACTTTTCCTTGGTTGGGAAAGGTTAAACTTCTATATAATGGTGAAATAATTTTTATTAAATTATAAAATAATCATATATATTAATATGATATCATATATGATTTTTTAACATTTCGTTGTTAATAATATTTTAGAATTATCGTCGTTTCGGGTTTAACTTACTCATTTTCTTTTATATGTTTTGTTACGTAAGTCGGGTTTGTCATGGATAGGTTGTATCTTAATCATATCCAGAATGATATCAAGTCCTTATATACTATTATTAATCATGAAATGAGAATTAGACATGAATGGATATGATGGAGAATGAATCTCATCGTGTTCGTGGAGACGGTAGTCCGTACGTACGCACGAGCGATAATATCATTCTTTTGATATTAAAATAATATATAATTGGATGGTATATCATATATACAGAATCATTATCATGTTATATTTATTATTTACATGAATTATACATCATTATTATACCCATCCAAATAATAATTTATTGAATAACAATTACACCACGACGTGGAGACGATAAGCCGTACGTACGCACGTATGGTGACATGTTATTCAAAGGATAGATAGAATAATGAATATGGTTGTACCATATTTATAATAACATCACAGTATATATAAGATACTGGAGTTATTATTTTAGAAGGGTAATAAAAAATAAAGAAGAAGTGGAAGAAGAAAGGAACTTGAAAAAGGGTGGTGAAATCATTACCTCTTCTTCGGGTTCTTCCTTTTGATTTGATCAAAAGGGATCTTTAGGTTGGATTTCTGACTAAATAAAGGCATATAGGATGAAGTGAGGGAAGTTTAAAGTGTATTTGGGAAGATTTTGGCCTAGCCAAATGGCTTTGAAGGTGTTAATTAATGAGAAGGGGGAGTTCCCTTTTATAAGAGGGGGGAGGGGAACCTTTGGAAAAGCTTGAAATATTATTTTATAATAAATTCATATTCGATTTATAATGGCTCCAAAGTATATTATTCAAATGTTAAGGTGGGGATAGGTCTAAAACCACTCAACCAATAGGATTTAGACAGGTTTGGTTTACAATATTAATTTTATCATTAAGTATTAACTCTTAGTTAATTAGTTTGACACTTACCATGTCACTTTGTATTTTTATATTATATAGTTAATAAACTTACTATATACCTCAAAGAGACCCCCAAGTGGTCCATTAATGATAAAAATATCATGATATAATTCTCTTGGCCTAACATTATATTTTTAGTAATTGAATATCAATTAATAATACAATATTTTTTTTAAAAACTCTTTTATGTCAATTTTGACACTATTTGGAAAATTGATTTTTGTGAAAATCAGAAAAGAATTATTACTTCAAAAATAGTTAATTAAATCATTTATAACATGTCATATTAACCTATAAAACTATTTTAATTCATAAGAAGTCTGAAATTATATTTATTTGGGTATTTATAATATCAATTATTTTAATTTTTCACTATTATGGTAATTACTGCATCATCATTATGTCATAAATAAATTAAATTATTTAATATCTAAAAATTATAAACAAAATATAATTATGTATTAAATCTTTTAATATTTTTACTGAATATTTATAATCGAATTTATCTTATGTGTAACCCTATATTAAAAATGTTTTAGTAAATAAACTTTGATTTTAACTCTTTTAACTCTTCTTTGAATTAAATAATAATAAATGACCTAATCTAATCCAAGCGGACCTAAATGATAATATTTTATTCCTATGGTTGTTTTTGGTCGAGATACACTTGTCCAATAGAATTAGTACATGTGTTAGGGTAATATTAATATCATTTTTACCCTTAATCTCCCTATTTACTTTTAACAGTGTTAAATAAAAGTAAAAAGTTACTATTCACCAAAAATTATTTTCATCTCATTGAACCGCATTTTACTCCTTGATATTAACCGTGTCTATCGGATTTTTCAAATTCCACTCACAGAAGCGGTAAAATTAAGTTTTATGAAAAATTCAGTTTTTTAACTACCACTTAGTGGTTTCACTATTAATCAAAAAATGATGTTTTTCAGAAAAACACCAAAAATTCACCTTAGGATAATTTCGATATTCCGATTCCAAAAATGAATTCCATTTTGAGAGATAAAATTTCTAAAATTTTAAAAAGTAGGTATTACTATTCATAACGGCTAGTTTGATCGGTTGTGGTGTGTGTTAGAACTCGATGTTGTGTACAACACACGCTATTGTATTTTTCAAAGAGAAGCGTACCGTAGAAGCTTGGGGTGTAACAAAAATGGTGAACATATAAATCATCACATAGAGAAATTGATCTTAAATTATTCCCGACAAAATTATCAAATTTCGCTCATGCTCTTCCTTAGTCCCAAAATAGAAGAGTATGTCTTCCACCAATACCACGATAAAAGAATTGAGATATGAGTGAAACCCCATGATAATAAGATCAATAATGACCATTGGAGATTTTTTTAACCCAAAAGGAATGACCAAATACTCAAGGTGGTCAAACCTACATAGCAAAGATGTTTTCGAAACATCCATCTTAATAACTATGAATTAATGAAACCCAGAGCACAAATCAATCATGGAAAACAACTTTTCCCTCTTTACGATAATTGAAAACGTCATCAATATGGGGAAAGGGTTATTTTATTTTGATTGTTACCTAATTTAGCTTCTGGTAATCAATACAGAAATGGATATATACATTGGCCTTTTTTAAAAACATAATTGAGGTGGTCCAAGATCAGATGCTCTTGTGAATGCATCCTTTTGATTCAAAATAATATAGACGTACCTTTAATTACCTCAACTATGTGGGGGATATAAAGTACAAGGGAACAGATAATGGTTATGGTCCTAAAACAAAATCAATGGACAACTCTATATATCACTCTAGAGGCAATCCTTATAAATCATGTGAAAAAACCTCTGGAACTCATCCACCACAAGAGGTAATCCACACTCAAGATAACCATCATCCTCCAACATGAGAGATGAGATTTGATAAACAAGTATTCTAAATTCCATATGTGGATTTCTACAACATCCCAACTGAGGATTCCATTCAACTTGAAAAAAAAAATACTTCCATAAGGTTCCTCAAAACTCACTCCTCACCTATAACAAGTGATGTGCTCCTAGAAATGTGACATCCAATACATACAAAGGATCATGTCAAAGAGGTCCATTCCCAAAACTAAAAAAATCTCATTCCAACTCAACCCATGATATGGTGATTGCACAAGAGGCACACATAAAACATTTCTCTCCTATCATACTAAGTAGCGTTACAAACTTTATCACACATGGAATAAGCTCTGTTAGAAAATTTAATAGATCCACAAGATAAAATGAAATAAAATAAATTGAATCATCAGTATCAAAAAAAAAGATAAAGATGATGCAATATGAATTGTACCAAAAACTATCAGAGGCCCTATATCCAATTCCACTAGTACTATTTTCAAAACAATATTTTTATTCATATCATCCTAAACCTGAAAATGAAATCTATCATACATTTCTTACCCGAATTAAATCTACCTATATGATGATCCAACCATGAATTCATGACCTTAAAATTGAGATCGGGCTACCCTGGATGATTCTGACATAGCTGACATCCCTTTGGAAGACACAAATACTACACCACTCTGATATGGGTGCAACACCAGGAAAAATCATTTCAAGTGCACCACAGTTCCACAGAAATGGAATTGTATGGATGGAGATGAATGCACAAATTGCTTGAGCCTTTCTTTACCACACTAATTAAACATGACTTACCCAACATCAGAAGCCATAGTTTAAGGATAGAATAAACTACTACATACCTACTTCCCCTACACGTCATACTTCCCCTTATTCTCAGATAAACTACCACTACCCGCTGTTGAAACTACACTAGATAATCCAAACATTCCCTTATGGTCCATTTCCACCAATATGGAATGAGAAACAAACTCATCATAGGTTTAAATATTGAACAAGAAGACATAATATTGGATATATGACTCCAATCCCATCTCATAATTTTCTACATTTAGTTAAAAATTGGAAATAATATAGAGTGTGTAACGAAATAGATCTGGAAAGCAGTTAGCGTATTCTATCTCAGTCTATTCTCCCTAGAAAATCTCCAAAAACACCTGAGACATGGAAGAGGCCAAAATTTCAGGCATATAGTATGCATTGAAGACATCCTTGAAATCTTTCAAACCCATCTGCTCGTGCTTTTTAGCTTTCACCACTGAGTCCCACCACATCTAACAGGGACCTTCCAACATGAACGAAGATCACTTAACACTGAACTCCTTAAGAGTATCAAGAAACATGAAATTATTTTCTATATTCTCAATCTACTCTTATTCTTGGGGTTCTGTGCTACCCCTAAATGAAGGAGGATTGTTCTTGAGGAACTCTTGAGCTTTTCCATTTCAAAGACTTGGTTTGTCTTCTCTAACCTATACAAGACTAGAGCCCACTCTTTGACCCAAATAATGGATAGAAAGAACCGATACTTATACTAGTCTCTGTTCTATTAGTGAGGGATAACTCCCTCTATCCCCTTCCCATGGTTTCAAAGTAATTCTCTTAAGATTCATATTAGTACAGTAAGAAACAACCATAAGAAAAACCATCAATGCGTCATTATAATTTTTTTTAAAAACAAATACCAAAACATATATAAGTAAAAACATAACCAAATCCATCACAATAACAAAAAACCCATTCCACTGCCACCAAGTGTCCATATACATTTTTCAGTCTATAAATCTCACCTGGAGGATAAGTCAAACAACATCCCAATATCCCCTAATGACTTGAGTCTTGAAACGAGGTGTGTTTTCCAGAAACCCCACTAAAAAATAGATCCTCAAGCACAAAGATAACTTAACTCTGGTCTATCTAAACTCTCTACCCAGATAAATTCATCCAAAAAGATAGAAACCTACTTCGATACTATTTTGTAACAAACCAAGATGGGATTCCACCTAATCTCACAACTGACCAGGCCCGAGACATGGCCCAAAGAGTGTTTCGAATCCGCACAGGCTAGAAACTAGTTTCTTGTGATAAAAATACACATCGGGAATTACTTCACCCATGTAGATAATGATAAAAACCAATAATAATAAATGGAACATAACAAATAAACATAACTATATGATGTACATTAATTTTTCAGATTCGTTTTTCTACAACATTATTCAAATACATAAATGAAAAAATGGAATGGGAATAAAAAATAAATCACCAAAACCTCCATTAAATAATAGGGGAATACCCATAAATTCAAAACTATCTGCACCTGTAATAAGTGGAATACTAATAACCGTATGCACCATCACCACCACGATACATATTTCCTTTACATGGATGATACATAAAAAATATACAAATACTTAAATGTGTATGTATGGTGTGATCCAAAACTCAGTAGGATTCCTACCAAAATGAAGAATTCATGCTATAAAATTAGAAGAAAAATAAACATACACATTTATATAAGAGTATTTGAATCATTTACAATAAAAATATTTAATGAAAACTTTTTCAAGAAACAATTTATAAAGAAATTTTTTTTCACAAATAAACTTGCTTGAAATAAATATGTTCGTAATTTATACTGTATTTTGAGGGATAACACCACATCACATGAGAAACACTTCACAAGAGAGAACCATGGGAAATATAAATAGGTTACTAGAATAAGTGGGACCCTATGAACCTCATACCTCAGTGATCAAACTCCTCCAAATAAACTACCAACAACATTCTCATGCATGAGTGATTAAAGATGATACCATCACAAGGTATTGTGGTATCCCTATAATAATTCAACACCAATAAAGAATTCATGAACTAGCCACTATAGGGGAATATATCACAATATATAGTGTTCTAAGATAATATCACATATCTAGTTATTATTGTAGTCTCAATCCTTTCATATGATTCCAGGACATAGCCACTTCAGAATCAATTAGGGTTCAAGTTATAGCCCACCAACCTAGATACTAGAGATTCCATTTGTTCTCAAGTTCCATTTCTCATAGAATATAAACCATA
This sequence comes from Viscum album, assembly GCA_963277665.1. Taxonomy (NCBI): domain Eukaryota; kingdom Viridiplantae; phylum Streptophyta; class Magnoliopsida; order Santalales; family Viscaceae; genus Viscum; species Viscum album. Next base: position 1,271,699,720 of record OY728159.1, read on the forward strand.
TCATTCACATACACATTTGAATAATCAAAATAACATAATTAAATATCCACATTCACATTTCCACTTTTATCCAATGGTTAAAATCCACATGGAAACCACAATTTTCTATAAAAAAATCAAATTACAATTGAAACACACAAAAAAATAATTTAGAAATGTATTTCACACCACATTCACAATTTTTAAACTAATTTGGGAAAACCACAATAAGAACACATATTTTATCCCACTATTTTCAAAATAAAATTTACTTTCGAATTCATACTCACATAAAATCCTTTTTATAACATCCTTCCCATCACATTCACAATTTAAATATGCATTTAAGTTGCACAAAAAAGAATCTAACACACACAAAAACTCATTTCTATTGTAAAAATTAACATTCAATGCACTCAAACCATTAAATATCATTCAATACACATTTCACTTCTTTCACATAAGTCAGAAAACACGTTAAAGACACTCAAAAACAAATCACACATTAAATATGACCAATTTCCCTCAGAAAACCAATATTCATCACATGTGCATCTCAAACCATTAAAAAAATTCTTAACAAAGAATATTGATATAACATATTTAAAAAATCATGAAAGGAATAAAAAATCATATAATAATTTAAAAGCATGGAACCACATACCTCACACATGGAAACTTTTGAAAATCGGTGGAAACCCAAAACTGAACAAAAAAACCCTATAATAGAATAATCTAACAATAACCATCATGATTTCACCCAACATGTCAAGATCATACCATTATTAGGTCAAATAAACCATTGGAAGACAAAAAAACTCAATGAGGGTAGAGAACCCCTAGAAGAAGGGATAAATCATGATAATATAGACTTACTTGATAATTCCATGATGTTATAAGGTAAAAATCATCCAAATATTGATTTTCAAAGATCCAATAAGTCTTTGTGGAAGCACTCATAGTTATAAATCTTGTATGTGGTTTATGGGATGTGATTTAGGGTTAAAATTGAAGATGTGACAAGCATAATTTTACACTTTACAATGAACTAGACAGTTTATAAAATTATCTTACATGGTTGGAAAAACCGTACAAAGCTCGTGTATCACCCACTATCCAAGAGGAAAATAGGAACTGTTACCCACATGGTTTTCTAAACCATGTGTCAACCATGCGGTCACCACAATCCAAAATAAACATTTACCTCATGGTTTCCTGGAAGATGGAACTTTGTTTCTCCCAAATATGCACAGAATGTGTACCAATTACTATCAAATGAAAAAAACCCACTCTAACAAAATACTCTTGGGTAATTCAAAGGATAAATATAATACCAAAAATAAATAAATAAAACCTCAAAACTAAATTACAGATGTGATAGAAAAGGGATGAGTTTTATAATCATCTTGTCATCATAAACCTAAACCATCCAAAGAAGAAATAATTATGATATCCTGGATCATATCCCCATTAAATAATAATTTATATCATTTTTTTATTTTATTATTATTAATACCATTAAAATATCAAAAAATAATCTTTAAGATTGTGCCCATTCCAATTTGAAATCACTTCTATAAATAAAAAAATGTAAACATGATGGAAAATATTTTCATTGAAAATAAACAAGGAAACATGTAGTGGTAGTTTCAAATCAATTATTGGTCATGATGGTGGGAAATTCAATTAATTTTATAAAAAATAAATGGAAATTTAATTCTATCTTTTATTAAAAGGAAAAGAGTACCACGTTTAGAAAATAAAAATGGGATTACCTTTAAAACCATTTCATAAAAATACAAAAATGGGTAAAAGTTAATTTAAAAAATAATATGATAATATTTTAAATAATACAATTCAATTTTTTGAAAACATGGATATGGAATGAAAATAATTTTGACTTGAAAGAGAAATAAGATCAATTTTCCTTACACACATTTTTTGATCTCTTGAATACTTAAGGTGAGGAAAATGAAATTAAAACATGTATTTTTATGAAATAACTACAGGAGAAAAAAATTCATGGTTTTCTTGAGTGGTGTATAATAATACATCATCATTGAAAACTTAATCATAAACAATATCGATAAATAATGAGATTTTAACATAAAACCATTACCACATTTGAAAATTTTAAATCGTAAGACCCATGAACGAAATAAAATAATATGAATATATAAATCCTAATAATTTTTATAATTAAAATTATTTGATAAATTCATAGTTATTTTATAAACCACATAAAATAAATATTTAGATAATATAGAATGTGACTCATAGAAATAATTATGATATGAAAATCCCTTAACTCTGGTCTAACTTTCATTATACGCATTATAAATAATATATAATAAATATATATTTATTATTAGTATATTACATAAATATATTCGTATATATAATACCAGATGTGATTTATTAAGAATCTATCCCCACCCTTTTGAAAAAATTTATTTATTAAAATCATTCTTTCATGTTGTATCTACTTCGTTTTTATTTAATGTTTTTGTTCTCTAATTGTTTTCCTTATATATTGATAATTCTTCAACAGTATATAAAATTTTACTCATGATATAATTACTGTATATCATCATTATATACTTTTAATAGTCATCTATAAAACAATATGAAGATACCTGAATTACATCGTTAATGGAGATGGTAGGGTGTATGTATGCATGAACGTTGTTTTCATTTTTTGGCGGATAGAATAAAATAAAGTTAAATAATTACTTTCCATTAAATAATAATTATTAAATAATATATATATTTCACATATTCCCTAAATATTTCATTATTACCATCCGTGTAAAATGTAAATGGAAATCAAATTACATAATTTCATGGATGTGGTAGTCCACTTGTAAGCACAAATGACATTATCATTTACCAATGACATAGAAGGAAAGAGGTTTGATATTATATTATCATTACCTAAGTAGAAAAATTTTATAATTATCATATATATAATTTAAAATAATAAAAATACCCATCCATATATATTTTTTTTAAATAATTGTATCGCAACGTGGAGACAGTAATCTATACGTATGCAGAAGTGATACATTCACATCTCATTTGATGGAAAGTGGGTGAATAAAAGTTGTTTCACAGTCATAATAATGTTTTGATATATGAATTATTATTTAGTGGATATTTTATGAAAAAAACTACAGATTAATATGAGTTTAAAGAAGAATTGAAAATTTTATCTCTTAAGGAAATTACAAATTCATTGATACAATCCACTTAGATATCCTCTTTGGGACTCTAGGGTTTTTTATTTTGGGAATAAATTAAATAATATAGCGTGTCTAGATAATTTCAAAAAGTAATTTTTCTTTGTTTGGTTGATATAATAGGCTTAATGTGGAGTGAATAACTGAAGGTAGGGGTGCCCTTTATAATTTAGAGGGGCACTCATATAATTTCATAGAAGATAAAAATATATAAATGTAATTATCAATATAGATGGTTAAAATGGACAATAAATGGAAAATAGAATATATTTTGGACCATATATTATCCCTATACAATTCATTTAATATTTTTATGATTCTATTTAATTTAATATAATATTAATTTTATAAAATATCATTATTACAAATTTAGATACTAATCACTTAATTTTACTAAAAATTCATAAATATAAAGTTTAAATTTGAATAAAATCATTTCCAACCTATCAAATATTTTATAATTATCCACAAAACTAGTGTAACACTATAAATCACCCAATTAATATTAATTTAATTATTTTTAAAATTATTTATTTCATTTTTTATTAATTAAATAAATATTTCATTGGAGAATCATAAGAATTTAATATAATCGTTTAAATTATAAATATTATAACTAAATTTTTCCCAAGAAAATAAATTTATTAATCTAAAAATATACAATTATATTCATTAATTACATGTGTTTGTACTTATGAGGTCATACAAAATATATTTTAATCTATTATAATGAAATTTTGTAACTTTTATTACATTAAATTTTATAAAATTATTTTCAAATAAAATTTTCCATTAAAAAATACATTTTATGAAATCTTCCAAACAATAATCACTCCACTGATATGTGACATCCTTTTTCATCAACGTAGTGATGGGCAGAAATTTTCCAATAAGGTTTTATATAAAGGGTTTAATGTAGGCTAAGTGTCTTTAATTTCCACTCAGATTTATGAGGTTATAAGGAGGTGACATTACAAGGATAAAAAAAATTATCATGGCCAAATTCAATTCCATGATGGTGTATCACTAATTCAAGAATTTTCCTTGAGAAAAAATGGAAATCACATATCAAGGGTTTCACTTTTTGGTTGTGTTGTCGTGGAATACTAAAGATAGTTTTAATATATAGTAATTTTCTGAGCATTGTCGGGATATAATCAATAGGACATCAACATAGCATACGAGAAACATTACCAAGAAGGGTTTGAAGATATGATTCTTGGAATGTTGGTACGTAGCACCAACATTCTTAAATACAAAGGGCATTAACTGATATAAAAATACTCTATGGGGGCCTAAAATATGTGGATTCTTCATATTACTAGGGTATTTCGATTTGATTGTATCCCAAATATCCATCCATAAAAAATAGAGTCTGATTTTGTTTTTTTCATTGATTAGTAGTTCTTTCATTGGCACTGGGAAATCATCCTTCGGGTGTTGTTTGTTGACATCCATAAAATCTGTGTAGACTATGGTTTTCTAATAATTCTTATTCAAGAGAAAGTTATTGGTCATCAATTTTGGATATTGGACCTCCAACATGAAGTCGGATATGCTTATCTTGTCAACATTAGCCTCAATTTTGGAAGCATGCGTTGAGTGCATCCTTTTGGATTCTCGTTTGTATCTTTGATGGTCCTCTTGAAGGCCGAGGTGGTGAGTGGCCACCTTGGGACAGATACATAGAATTTTGATGGTCATCTTGTATCTATGATGGTGCTCTTGAACTATTGATCGATGTTCCTCTTAAACTATTGATCGATGGTCCTCTTGAACTACTGATCAATGGAAATCCACCTTATGGATTCTCGTTTGTATCTCTGATGGTCCTCTTGTATCTCTAATAATCCTTTTGAAGTCCTCTTGAAGGCCTAGGCAGTGAGTGTCCATCTTAGAATATGTGGTTTCACTAATTAATGTGGTTTGTGAGTCATATTATGTACCCATATTTATTTATCTGATCTCATCAATGGTGGTAGATATTACATCATCAAATGATAGAGGGGAATCCCTAAGATCCTCCCCAATCTTGATCTTCCTCCTCTTCAACGTTTTCTTCTAATTTCATTAAGGGACCAAGTACTTTGATATGTTGTCCAATGTTAGGGGAGGGCTGATAGATTGGAATTTTAAAAAATTATTCAACTTCTTCTAACCTAGATAATAATGTGGGATATCCTTAAAACTATGGATCAATTTGAGTGAGATATAGAGAAGGAGTGTCTCTTTCCTATTTGGATGACGATACAACCTCTTCTGCCTAAACTAGTGAGGTAGGTATTTATGGGAGCTTTAAGGATTTAGTGAGGTAATTTTCATCTAACATTTCACCACTGTATGGGGAGTCATAAATCTTCTCAACACTACAAGACTTAGAGATCATGACTAAAACCATTAATATTTCTGAATATGCTCTTAAATTTGGATGAATATAGTAGACTTGATTGATGGTTAAGAGAAACTCTTCATTGAGTTATCATAATGGGTTGGTCATGGTCATTTCTAGACCATTCATTGTAGTGACCCAAGTAACACCATCAACTAGGGTATATTTCCTTTTTCCTTGATAGAATCATGCATTAATATAATACGACTCATAGGATTGAAACAAGGACTTGTCTGTGTAAAATTCCCCAATTTATTAATTAATGAATTATTTAATTAATTGATGGTATTATGAGTGAATTTTCATGTATTTGTGAATATAATTCCTTATTAGGAAGACATTTAAGGTCATGTTCTTCTGAACCACCGGAAATTATGAGTTGGATGTGGGGTCTCAGAATTGAACCATGATCTTGTTTTGGGATAATGGACTCTAATAAATTTTTTACATCATTCGAGTGTTATGTTATAAGGCCCAAGGTTATCCTCATAATATCTTAGTTAGTGAAGTGTTCATATAGTAATGAGGTTAACTCAATAGACATTATCAATTAAAACTTTTTAGATGTCATCACCATTTATCCTTACGGATACATACAAGGGTCGGATTTTCCACTATATAATAGAATATTCATCTCAATCATTAAAGGATATTACCATGTATAACTCTATAGGATTGGTATTTTTATAATAAAACCCAATAGTTGACACCTAAAACTCAAACTCTAGATGGATTACAAAATCCTTTATGGGTGATTCTCTGAGGGATTTTGATAAACTCATGGCATCCATGATCTATAGTCTGGTTGGTACCAAGACTAACTATTTCTAGATTTCATACTTTTGGACTAAAGGAATTAAAATTACTTGTGTGGGGATGTAATTTTTCATGAAAATTAGGGGCATTATTATTTTTTATAAATGGAACTTCCATTGAAATGGGTGTTGAAGGTTCTCATGTCCTTGGTGGGTTGGGTCGAGCAGGTATTCCTGCCTGCCGAGAGAGATCTGAAACATTACCCCCGTTCGATAGATATTCTAGAGTGTTCAGGTCAGGGTATATTCTACTAGTTGAAAGGGTATTTTGCATCTTCTATTAGACCCATTGAAGTAATCTTATATAAGTTTCATCAATATTGACAGTTTGGGTAGTGATGTGGCCAGAATTCTAGTTCCTACTGCGACTGCATCTTCCCCAGTATCCCCGACTCCTATATCATCTTCCTCTAGTTCCCAAATTGGATGTATGGAACTCATGTTAATTTTCATAATCATCATCAGAAAAGGGATTGATTAACTGAATGAAATTAGTGGATTCAAAGATCAACTCATCCTCTGAGGATGAATTTATAGGTGAACATTTCTGGTGGTGTAATTTTGTAGGGTAGTGCTAGTTATTTCAATTATGAGGGAATAAACACTGAGATTCAAATAAAGTTTTTTCCTTTATATAAGTTCATCCTCATGTACTTCTATCCTTCCTTTCTAGTCTTTAAATTTTTTGAAAGGATGGATTTTTGAGGTTTTTGGGGCTGATGATAGTAGTTGTGTTCAGAAAAAGTTTATGGGGGCATAGTTAGTTGTTTCAACTATTCTTGGTGAATACCATGGGTTTGATTGATTTTGTTTTGGTAATCCAACCATTAAACTTATTTTCTGTTTTTTTATTAAATTATTTCCTCTCACCTTTATCCGTATGGGTAGTACTGGAAAATTATCCACTTGTTTGAGTGGATTTCATAACATTATTTTCCCAGAATATACAATTTTCTACAGGATATTTCTGAAGTTGAAGCATTCTTGGATGTTGTATCCCTGAATCTGGTGAAAGGTGAAATAATATGGTCGGTCGTTGAGACATACTAGGTTAGTACTCTTAGGATATAGCATGAAGATTAAATCAATGTCACTTAGAGATATGAAATAGACAAATTTTTGATCATCTAGTAATGAGTAAACATTATTCATGCATTCCTCAAATTAATTTTGCTTGTGTCCTCTTTGTTAATCTTGGTGAGGTGGGGTTTCCTGCTGATTCCTAGGGGTTCTATATGATATGGTCTATGTTTAGAAGATGAGCATGTGTATATTTTGGTTTATTTGTGATGGATTCCACCACCACCTTTCCTACTCTTTTTCCCAAGGTTGGTCGAGCTATACAAGTCTTGATCTTATTTTGTTGTATTGAGTCCAATTTTATTTGGGAAATAGAGAATAAATCCCAAAACCCGCATGTATATTTCACCAAGGTGAACAGTGTTCCTGCTCATTGTGATGGTTATCAATGTAGAGGGATAGAATATCATCTTGAGTAAGTGTTCTATTTAGGGAGTATACCAACCCTTTCAATCTATTAATAAAGTCTCAGACCCTATTGTTTTCTAACTATTAAAAATTTGAGAGGTAGCTGATTGTGGTATTTGGTAGTGTTGAGATGAACTGAAGGAGTAATTTTTGAGTGAGATCCTCCAATACACTGATTGGACAAGATGGATAACTGGTGCACCATATGAAGGTTGTCCCTTATAAGGTTCAGAAAAAGCATCTAAGTTTCATTGCTTCTTTTTGCTAAGGAGTTGCCGTCATGGGATCAAAATTGGACACATAGTACATTAGATTTTATTCCAGGTTACCTAAGACAATGAATAATGGAGATATTGGAATCTCAATGGTTGGAGGTGACAGGGTTTCCCTCAAAATGTTTGGGGTATTTTTTCATTCTAGCAATACTGGTTCACATCGCTCTGATATGGCTTCCCATCGAGCTGTAAATGACTCAATGGTGTCGATAAGCCCTTGATGAGTGTTTAGTTGAACAATATATTGGATGGGTTTAGTAATCAACATGATCTGGTGTGATGGATCTACCGTTTTTTGAGGATTATATCATTATAAGGACATATTTACAGGGTTTTTATTAACACATTGTGGTTTCATTCTTAATAGAGGGAAGTCGTGATATACATCCATGATCAGGTCAAGGTAAACAGATGGAACGAGTGATGATTTCGAAAGATGTCATGCCCTTTCATCTATTCCAAGGATGAATCCCCATTTCTAGGATATACTGACTGGATGTGTATATTGACGCTCCCCCGGGGAGCATATTCAATAGGAATGATTCCCCTGAGAAACTCATCATTGAGTCACCTCAACACTTTCATTTCTTGGTCCTATTGGGTGAATATTTCATTGACCATAGGGAGAACATCCCCATTTAGAGAAGGACACAAATTGTATGTGTCCTTGACATTATTCTTGTTATAATTTCACCATGGTGGTAGTATGGAATTGATCGAGGGAGGACCCAAATTTAAGCTGATTATATGGTTTTTTCCATGAACACCATTTTCTTTTATATCATTGTGAACCATGTTCTAGATAGATCCATCCTCTCCATGATCATTTTTATCAAAATTTCCAGTGATGTTTTTAGGGGTGAAAACCATGACATTTACAGATTCACAACATGTTTTAGAAATCATTCAGTATATCAGATTATATAAGGATTGATTGCACCCATTGTTGTACCACTCCCTTCATTAATGGGATACACTTTGAGCTCCCTGGTGAAGGGTCACTTAGAGGGAACCTCTATGAAGTCTAGTTATAAGCCTCCCTTCTAAAGGAAATAATCCATGATATAGGATGGCCTATGATACCATTCCTCTTGTCGTTCTCACTAAGTGGGAAAAGGATAATTTCCATTGTGGGAGTTGTTAAGGTAAAAATTCCCCTAACACTGAGGGATGTATTTTCTCTCATTCTATTGTTGTTGTGCCTTGGTTTTGATATTTTGGTCTTACAAGAGAATTTTGTGGAAGAAATTTTCCCAGCCATGTGGTACAGTGCTGATCATGTACTACAATGGCTGCTAATACATTCACCACTCTCTTGATCTGATGAATTCTTGTTTTAGCATGATCTAGACTCAACTTTTATCCTCCACATAACCTACATACCTCAAAGTATATTATTAGAACTAGATTATTGGCTTCCATTAAGAGATAACACTCTGAATTTTCTCAGTTACCCGGTTCATGAGTTGTTTTATGGGTTCCTCTCATTGGCCCTATCACTTTGGAGGCTTATTCATGGTTAATTCCTTATGTGTGTGTCATCTCTGCTGAGTAAAAATTTTGTTTAATAGCTTTCTTGGAATAATAACATTATTAGAATTCATTTATAGTGGGTTCTATTTAATGGTAAATAGATTGAAATGAAATTATCTATATCCCCATGTCCCTAGAAGTGAACACTAGGTGGGGAATCAATAATTAGATGACACAACTCTTTCAATGAATTGAGGTGGGTCAGTTGGAGATCTTTTTTTCTTCAATTATTGTAGTTTCAACACATATCAGAGGTCTTATAGGTTAATTTCGAGCTGAATTTCTCCAAATATTTTTTCATTTTCATCATACACATTGTAAGGTGACAATTGTTCTTTCATATGGTGGAGAGTTGTCCAAATATTTAGAAGGATGTTATGCCTGGATTCTTCTAACAATGCCTCCAGAATGGGAAATTGAGAGGTGGATAAGGGCCAAAACAAGATTTTTATTTCATCCCTTTCTAATTTTATTCATACAAGAAACATATTATTTTTATCTTTTAAAAGATAATCCAAAACATTATCATCCTAATATGGGTTCATCTTGATAGTTTTATCTTATTTAGTGGGGATATTAAATGTATCATTGTTGTGGGAATGGTATGGGGTGGGTCAGAGGATGATCATTTCCTCAGGATTTATTTTGGTTGAGAAATGATATATCTTTTCCATGATAGGGTCTATAATATGTCTCTCTCCACCATTCCAAGTGCCTTAGAATATGAGTTATTTCTTACATTTGACTTAGAAATGGAAGGATCTTCTTTCTAAAATGAGACTTCAATGTGAGAAGGACCTTTATAGTGAATTCTACCATGGATAGGACTACCATCATAGCTCGATGTTCAACAACATATAGAATTTATACATCACATACCTTGGGGAGGATATTTATGGAAGAAAATAAAATGGGGGATTAATTTATTATTGTTTGATCTTAGGTCCATGATGATGGATATAATTATGCTCATCAAAAGATAAGCTTTCACGATCGATCAACTTGTGTCCATGAAGGAAGACTTCATGGTATGTGATTTGAGGAGGAAATCTATAGGTATGGGTAACAATTTTGTAGGGAGGACCTTTGAAACTACTACTTTTACTTAAATAATTTGAAAACAGGTTAGAAGGATCCCCATTTTCCATTAATAGATATTGTATGGCTTAAATATTTCCATTTTCCAGTAGATCAGGGTTATGAGTCTACTCCTCATTTTCAAGGTTATTTTCCCATGATTTAGTTTTGGGTGATCTTTTTCTAGTGACTGGGGCCACTTGTTTAAATTGAAGACCATTATATACAAGTTTCTATTCAAGTAGATCTTATTGTGTGGCTGGGATATGTCGTTATGATTTCATAATTATGATAGGGATATAGGGCATCCCTGGTGTGGCCACTAAACTAGATCAATGTCCCCTATTAAAATGAGATTTTGTGCCCAATAATATTGTCCATTTATCATAAAATATTTTTGACAACCCTCTTGGAGGGCATAAGGGATGAATTTCTACTCCTGAGTGGACACCCTGTTGTGTGGATGAGTCACACCACTGGAAGATGTAGGGTTACAGGCCTGAATCCTTGCTATTTTTACTAATACGGCTTCATCTTGTTGTCTATATAGAATATGTTCAAGGACTAATGTCTGACCATCCATCATTTCTTAGATTTACTTGTATATTTCCTTGGGAGGAATGAGAATATACGCCCATTACGGTGTCAGTATAGAAATGTGAGTCCTCCCCTAATTTATAGCCAAGATATGTCAACTATGTTATCCAATTCCTACCATATTTTTATGGTAGACTTGATTTACTAGAGATATTTTATGAATATTCTTGTTTATTATCATTTTATTTCACTGAATGGATTGTAATTGAACCATAACAATTTGAATCTCTTGATAATTTTCCATTATATTTGACTAATGGGCTTGATATGAAAGGGCGTGATTTTGAGTCTTCTCATAGTATTTCATCATATTTGGTTGATAGGCGTGACATGATTGATTAGGAATTTGCATCTTCTAATATGTTACCACCATATTTTTCTTGTGGGATTGATATGAACAATCAATAATTTCTATCAGTTGATAGTTTGATCCGTATTTGACTTAAGGGGTTGATATGAACGAGTAAGAATTTTCATTTGATCCTTGATTACGATTGTATTTTCCGGAGGGTATTGATTTAAATGAGTATGATTTTTTTGTCTAATCATATTTTCCACCATATTTGACTTAATGTCTTTATATGAACAAGTAGGAATTTATCTCTCCTCATAGTTTACTGTCAAATTTAGCTAACAGGCTTGGTATGAATAAGCCAGAATTTTCAGCTTATCATAGGATTCCACTATTTTTTGATAGCCTACTTGATCATAATATGTAGAAATTTGTGTCTTATCATATATATTTTCCATATTTGGATAACACGCTTCATATCAACGAACAAGAATTGGCATATTCTCATATTTCACCACCATAATTTACTAACATGATTGATATGAATAAGAAAGAACTTTCATCTTATCATATTTTTCACTATATTTGTCTCATGGGATTCATGTACATCCATATGAATTTTCATCTACTCATTTTTCATCATATTTTCATTGTCCAATTCAAGTTAATTATTTTAAATTTACATCTACGAATTATTTTACTCTATATTTGACTGAATAATGTCATATGTATGAGTCGGTTTTTTATCATTTTTATGAGTTAATTCCCTATTCTCATGGTGGGTTTGATGTTTTTGAATAGGTATTTACATATTCTCAGTTTATTATATATTATAATGATAAAATTATTAAGAGTGAGTAGGAATATACATCTTCCCAAATGTTTGAATAGTATTTAATTGGCGACCTTCTTCATAAAGAATAAATAAATGTTATTTTTTTGATTGTTTTAATTCCACCCATTACAGTCCTCCCTTGGGACCTGGGTATATTTGACTTTAGTTGGAGGCCATAGGGAAATATCATCTTAATGGTCAATATGTTGGTCCACATAGCATTAATGGAAATTATTACAAGAAGGGTACCTTAGTTGGGACCCTCTACTCCTGGAATGAAGTTGTTGGTGATGAATTCATAAGCCAATCTAAATTAATAAAGGAACTCATTATCATGTTCTAGGGAAAGGATCCTAAAATGATTTTAGATTTTTATTAGGTCTTCTTGTTCTAAAATATGACCATCATTGGGTGAAAAGCTGGTGGGGCTTCATGGACTATAGGGAGTTTTGATCTGCCTCTAGGGTTGGGAGAGTACCATTCTGGTGGTTCTCTTAAACCAATGCATTTTAAATACAGTATTGAAGATTTTGTGTGGGCGATGACATCCTCTATTTAGTGGAGGACCTGAATTTTTTAGTGGATGATCGGTATGTTAGGGAAAACTGGTGAGACTCTATTAGATTAACTAGAGTTATACAGAATAGTTTTTACAATATATCTGACAAAATAGAGACAAAAAACCTCATCAAATTAGACTCTCTTGACCACATTTTTAATTTATGGTCTCATTGGGCCGTCCTCCATTTTAGATTTGATAGGGGATATACATAGGGTAACACTACCACTTGGGTTATAGATCCACATCTAGTTCACCATTTTTTTCTAATGAAAGCCTATTATCCCAATGGTTTATTATAGGGTTTGAGTTTTGTAAAATCACTTAGGTCGGTTTTACTACCTATGAATAGTTTATATAGGGTTTTTTCATGGATCAAGAAACACCCAACGACACTCATATCTTGGAAAAATCATGGGCCTACTTTTAAAAGGTATGAATTCATTAGGAAGCAAGTCCAAAAGTACATAATAGCTCACATTGTTAGAGAGATAGTAATTTGGGCTCATGACATCCTTTTGGGGGAAAATATTGCCTATTTTAAGAATATTATATAGATTTAAGATATTTCTGTGAATCCTTCATTCATTCCAATGAATATATATGTAGATCTCCCTGAGATAATGATCAATTAAAAACACACATGGGTTCAAAATAATATATATTTTTATGAGGTTCTATATCAAAAGAGGGATTTCTATGTATATAAGGATCTTTATCAAAGGTTCCATTTTCATATAGGGGTAATATATTATTTAGATTTTCATTAGGATGATGCAGGTTTTAAGCCACACAGTGGGGTTTTCTGATAATTATTTTTATCCGTGGAGAGGGAAACTATTTTGGCATTAGGATCATACCCATTTGAGGGGATGCTTATGTATGATCGTGAAAGGAATCAAAAACAATGTAGTTTGGTGAATCTTAACAATGAACATCATCTTTTAAGTCGACTTCATAAGTACCTAACAATGGTGTTTCATGTAATGTGAAAATGGTGTCCAGGTGAATTGTTCCTAGTCAAAGTTTGGTGAGGTACTTACAATGAGGCATAATGAGGGCCCTAAAGATATTTATTCTCCCAAGTAGATGTGAAACTATCGAGAATTTGGATTGGAGAACATTAGGGTGATCATGGTTTTCAGGTTTGGACCTCATGAATGCTTCTTATGTATCCCAATTAGTTGGGAATCAAATCCCACAATTTTTTGTAACGTTTTAGTCTTACACTAATGCAGGAGCCCCATTTGAGGGGACATTTTTTGGGCTTACACATGAGAGGATTCTCATAACGTGATGTTTCATTCGGAATATTTCCCTTTGAAGTTTTAGTCATGTGTTTAGGGATTATATCTTATAGGAGGCTTCATTTAATGGAGGTCAGGGTTTGAAACTATATAAAAGACCCATGTAAAGGATTGGAATTTTCTGTATTTCGTTGTAGACACCAACCTATAAGCCCATATAAATAATTATTAGTGTGAAAAAATAAGAGGAAGAAGTAGATATAGAGACCACAAGATCCACTATGTCCACTATTTGATGAGGTTAGATATATAAAGTGAGTTAGAGAGGGTTTTGTATGTGAAAATATCATCTTTTATTCTAATAGACAAGATTATCACATCTGGTGGCACATTCAGCTATATCCTTAGCTGGATAAGAAGATAAAGAGTGTTTCCTCTCATAATAAAGGTTATGGACTTACTCCACGAGGGATGACCTACTGGTCCATGAAGAAGATATGAGTGGCCAGCACTAGCACTCAATTAAGGGAAAAGCTAGTGGTTCCTCCTATCCCTAGAACTGGGAGGTTCATGTTAGCACCTCTAAGGTCAGAACCATTGATACCATGTTAGTGTAGACATGAAGGTATTCTAAAGGCCCTCCTTATTTAGGAGGTTTCACATGTGACTCTACATTCCATAGGTATGTAGACTCGAGTGGGAACATTGGAATTCCCAACAATCATATCATACATGTAAGGTGTATTTGGAAGAGTCCTTGCCCTAAATTTATTAAACCAGTCTAGAGAGGGGCCGAAGTGGGGCATGAAGGTATGATAGAAGGGATTGATGGTAGGTGGAGAGTATAACGACTTAAGATTCCCCATTCTATGTAACAGGTTCTTAAACTGGATGGGGTTCCCTCCATTTTTCACATTCCAATGTAGGTGAGGGCTCTATCAATGTATCATTGTGCTATGTGGACCTTGGATCTTCTTGTGTAGTGTGTTACTATATAGGTCTTGGTTCTGTCCACATAGCATTTTTATACACAGGGCTAAGTTTCTCTAGCATAGTGTTTCATTGTGTGGTATAGGGTTTATCCCACATAGTGTTTTTCTATGCATGGTTCTTCTCCACAAAGTGGACATCCACTTATTCACTATAGTAGGGTGCCCAATAAGTGTTTTTGTGTTTGCAGATGGGAGTATTATTTTTATTTCCTCTATAATTCTCTGTGGTGTGTTTACCTACTAAGAATTGATGAATCTCACCTAATTTGTCTCCAAGGATCCTCTTTTTCAATTTCTTTCTCAGCTATCTTCCCTTTAGTCCTTCATTGTGTATCTTTTTTGGTTCCCCTTGGTAAACCATTATAGAAAAATGTGGAGGCAAGATACCGGCATGGTCAGTCATTCATGGTGGGTTGAATTGATTCTTTTTTGGGAAACCAAGGAGGATTCCCTAGCTAGTAAATGACTTCTTTTGTGGGGGTGGTCATTTGTGAGTGTGGAAATCACTATACAGCCCTGCAAATAACATAGTTTCATTCGCGACCACCAGCGGTATTGTAAATACTAGTAAAATTCAAGGGATTTTTTTTCTTATTTTTCTTTGAGATTTTACAAGAACCCAGTTTCTGACGGCGCCTGATTCCAAGGCCCGGTGTGCCTGGAATCAATTTCTAAAGTTAGGCTCGTGTAGATTCAGTGAACGAATGAGTGGGTTTTTCTTACTTTTGAACCGGTGATGGGAATCGAATTCTGAGGGCACTGATGGAATCACAGCGCCGGTATTTTCTTAAAAACACATTTTCCGGAGTTGCGTTTTCTCAGGTGTGGTTTTTAAATTTTCAGGTTAAGTAAATGAATAAAATAAAATGGTGCGACCAATTTATTTTATTTAAGTCGCTTAACATATGTTAAGTGGATGATGTGATACCCACAATATCCTACCCACTTGGTAGGATATTATGTGAGGTGGGACCCACACGAGCCACCGTTTATTTTCTTCATAAGCAACGCACCCGCACCCCCTATTAATGAAGTCAACCCGTGCGTTTATTTCGGTTAAGAAATGCCTCATTAATGTGGCTGTTTAAGCGTTGCGATTAAATTCACTTAACTGTTTCTATCGTTTTTGAATTTTAAAACGCAAGGCTTGTGGAATAAAAATAAGACAACCCTTATTTTTATTAGGTATGGTGTTGAGAGTCTAGGAGATTTCACTCAGGCTCTTAAAGATCTTCTCTTCCTCGCGAAGAACGCGAAGAACGCAAAGAATGCCGGATCCTCGGGAATTAGCGATGCTTCTTCCGAGATGCTTTTTCTGTGAGGCTTCTTCCGCAAGCTCCTTCCGCGACGCCTTCTTCCGCGACGTGCTCTTCCGTGACGAACCCTCGTTCATCAATTCGACGAGGTAGGGTTTTTATTTAAGTATGATTTAATTCCCTTGATTCATCCATTCTAAAGAAAACAAAGAACACGGATCAAATTATTTTCTAGTTGATCCGCGGATGTTTTCCTTGCGGTTGGGAATAAATTGTTGTGGGAAGTGGTAGGGGTTTTTTTATGCGTTTCTATTTCGTGATTACTTCCGTCGTTTTCCTCCTTCCAATTTTGAACCGCCTGTTATCGCAGTAATGGGAGGAGGTCGGACGGCACGAACACGGCCGACTCTCCTCCCCTTTTTGGTTGTTTGATATTGATGCGGCACGAGAAAATAAAAGAGGTGCCGAAGAACCACGCGAGAATTATTAAGGAAAGGGGGAGAGACGTGGCGTCGTCACACTGCGCCGTTGAAGATGAACAAAAGACGCGGCGTCGTCGCGCCGCGCCGGACGGACCAAGGCTGCGGCCGGTTCCGGGCCGAGGCGGTGCAGGGGAACCGGCAGCCGGTTCCCGGTCGCCGGCGTCGGAGCAGGGGGAACGACCTTGCCGGTCCCGTAGCGGCAACAGCCAGCCGGACAAGGGAAAAGCCGGAGGTTACAACCCCCGACTGGCCAGCTGAGCGGCCCCATAATTGGGGGTCGCGGTTACGAAATGGGGGGCAGGAGCCCTCCCCCCCCCCTCGTCATTCACTCGGCCAAACGACCGAGCCGCTTGGCTGG